>CM028135.1:339902500-341152500 GCA_016271365.2 Neoceratodus forsteri
CCCAGGTCTCAGTGACCACTGCCACATCCACCGCTCCCTCAGTTAGCATCACCTGGAGCTCAGGCATTTTATTGCCCAAGCTTCTGGCATTTAGCAGGACTACCTTCTACCCTTTCCCTATACTTCCATTTCCCCTGCTCGTGTTCCCATGGGGATTCCATTTTCCCCTGGTCTGCACTTTACCAGTCGGCCTTTCCCCACATTCCTACAGCTCCCCGGGGGGGGTGGAGACAGAGTCTCTCCTTTATCATCCCCCCTCAACAGCCTTTTCTCCCATCCCTCCCCCTTCACAAGTTTAAACCCCAATTTTCACCAATGAACCCCACTATTTTCACCTTAAGGATTCCCCTCCCCTCCAAATTGAGATGGAGCCTATCTCTAGCATACATCTCTTTATCCTCCCAGGTCTCCCCTCAATCCCCCATCAACCCATACCCTCTGGCCTCACACCACTCCCTGAGCCACTGGTTTATCTCCCTAATCTTCCTTTTGTGTTCCCCACTAGCCCTTGGCACTGGCAGGATTTCTGAGAAGGAAATTGTGCATCCTATGTCATGACAGACCCTGGCAAGTTCCCTGAACCTTGCCTGTATCTCTAGTTCACTATTTTCCTCAGCATCATTTGTACCCAGGTGGACCAGTATGTCTGGGGAACCCCCAACAATCCTTTGTCAGCTGATATACCTTATGCTTGGCCCTGTGCACTGTTAGTCCAGGGAAGAATTTTGTTCTAACTGCCCAGGCTTCTCCCTCCCTATCCCATTTGATACCCCGATCATAGAATCCCCCAACAGGAGCACTCTGACTGATCCTTTTCCTCAATTTCCCCCCTTCCATGTCCCTCATCCTTTCTACCGGCCCCTCCACCCAGCTGGCTCCTTGTTCCTCCACCTATCTGGGTGCCACATGCCACCCCCTCCTTATTTACCCTGGTCACCCCCTCCCCTCTGATCCTATGCCTCTCCTCCTCCCGAGTATCCTTCTGTACCTCACTAACTCCTCCCTCACTGCTCACGACTGGTCCTTATCCCCCATCCATTAAACTAACCTGGCTCATCCTCCCTTCCTTCCTCTCTCCATTTAGTCCCTCCTTGTTTGTCATGCTCCCCTGGCCTAAACCCTCAGCTCCCTTTACTGTATCCTCCTTGTACTTCTGGTCCTTCTCCTTGCCCTTTCCTCCTAACTGGTCCTTCTCTTTGCGCTTCCCTCCCTCTTCCCCCTGCTCTGATCCACTGCTCCCCAATTTTCCTGAATTCCAGGTCCCCGTTCCTTCTGCTATCCGCCCCTGCCTCCTGCCCCCACTCCCTTTCCATCTCTAACCACCCCATCATGGCTACATCACCCCCCTCATCCTCAAGCAGAAGAAGAAGAGAATTGAAGTGGTTACTGAGCATAAGGTCTGATCTACCTCCCTGCCTTGCTTCCTTCTGTCCAGCCCCAGCCATCTGCCTACTTCCCTGAGAATTTTGTCCCTCTGGTCCCCCTTTGTGAGGGTCCCCAGTTACCTGCCTGCTTCCTTGGTAGCGTCCTCCTTTTGGGCCCCCTCTGCCAGGGTTCCTATGTGACCCCAGAGTATTCTCCTGCACTCCTTTCCCTATACCCCCACCCCTAGTGCTTGGTGCAACCCCATGAGAGATCCCCTGCCCTCTTCCCCAACCATACCTTCCTCCTTCCCCCAGCTGTCTCCTAATTTCTGCAACCTCCTCCCTAAGCTGTGCCAGCTGGTAGCACACTGGGCAACCACTGAACTTCCAAGCCCAGTCTAGTATCATGGCTGTTCCACACCCTGTGCACCCCACCACCCTCCGAAAGATGCCAGCCCTAATGATGTGTGGTCCCATCCCCCTCCAAGTAGGTTTCCTTGGTGAGCCACCAGGTTCCCAACTAGTCCAAGATACACCCCTACTGACTAATCAGGTCACCCACTAATCCTAGATACAGTCCCACAGTAAACCAGTAACCCTGTTACTCGGTGCAGTACAACACAGTAAACTTATAAGGGAAGTAAACAACTCCCTAAGCTCCTCTCTCCCAGCCTTTAAATCCAACCCCCAGTGGCTAGAACTACATGAGCTGCACCTGCAGCCCTTTTCTCCAATTGCAGGGCAGGTGTTCCCCTATAAATAAGCAGAGCTCTGGGGAGGGAGAGGTGGGGGAGGGTGGGATTAGGGCCTACACCCGACTCTCGAGAGAGTGTATCAGCCCTGTGTCTGCCCCTCCAAGCCCTGCAACCAATGAACCAGCCCCAAGCAAATCCCACCAAATAGGTTTTAAATCAGAAGAAATAGGCCTCCATCAGTGCAGCCTGTTACACAGTGAAACATCCAACAAATGAGTCCACTTACAGCCACCAAACCAGTTTTCAAACTTCCAACATCCCCAAAAACAATACCCTGCTAGCCCCTTAGAAGTAAGAAAGAATAGAAGTTACCTTCTACCAAGTAAAATCCACAAGAAACCCTGTAAAAACAAGAAGTAGCAGCTACTGTACTGGAACACAACTGATCCTGTCCCCTTCTAGTTCCTTCTGAGAAGCCAAAGCAACTGACACCACAAACCTGATTCAGCTCTGCCTCCAGTCAATTAGCTTGAGTGAGACCTGGCCAGACCATTAACACCCTTCCCCCACTATGCACTAACCTTTGCAGCTAGTGAAGTCAGCAAAAATGAATCAAAATTCAACTCAAAGGCCCCAAAATATGTTTGCTACCAAAGGAAACAGGCCTCCAATTCAATCAGCTTCACTAACAACACATCAAAATAGGCTTGAAATTAACAGATATAGGTCTCCAATTCAAATAACCAGCCCCAAGGAAATCCCACCAAATAGGTTTTAAATCAGAAGAAATAGGCTTCCATCAGTGCAGCCTGTTACACAGTGAAACATCCAACAAATAAGCCAACTTACAGCCACCAAACCAGTTTTCAAATGTCCAACAGCCCCAAAAACAATACCCTGCTAGCCCTTTAGAAGTAAGAAAGAAATTAAATAACCTTCTACCAAGTAAAATCCACAAGAAACCCTGTAAAAACAAGAAGCAGCTACTGTACTGGAACACAACTGATTCTGTCCCCTTCTAGTTCCTTCTGCTTTTTTTGTAGAGCTGTAGAATATAATTTCATCTCAGAGAATAGACCACTCCATGATTTCAGCCAGTATTACTAATGTACTGTATATTAAAGTAAACCTGATTGAAATGCAAGTGTGTGTGTGTGTGTGTGTGTGTGTGTGTGTGTGTGTGTATTTTGTAGTGTGACAGGAAGGGCGTATGATTTGCTTCCAGGTTTGTCATCTCAGAGATTATTAATGAGAGTTTGTGAGCCAGTTTTGCTTCTATGTCCCATGTACTATTAGCTTTCCTTTTTACTTTTCTTATTTTTATTTATTTGCACATCCGTGGCTCTTTTTCTACTTTCTGTACAGTCTCTCCTTGTAAATAAACTATAAAAACTATGCAGCATTTACAGGGATGTTCATTTCAACACAAAACATGGTATGGCAGGCCCTGCACAACATAGTGACCTACAGATAGAAGTTATTTTCTACTGTATGTGACAGTAGATGCCTGTCAAGCAAGTTTCATCTGTTGCTGCCAGTGAAAGCCCCTATGATGCCTTCTGAGTGGACTCAATGTTCTTTGATGTGTGTCAAGCTGGTTTTATGTACTTATTACCATCTCTAGGCAGAAAGAGATAATAACACTGTCAGACATTAGGCGCTCCACTTTGTAAAACGCAGTGGCTGCAAAACTATTTATTGACCACTGCTGCTTTAGAAGTGCTCCCATTTCAATGAATGTTTTTGGAGGAAGATGAGCATCAGCAGGCCCTGCTTCTTACTTACTCCATGGAATTGAATCAGATTATAGCAGCTGGTCCCCAAACAGACTGCAAAAAACTACATTAAGCTTTTAGTCTAAACTGCAATCTCTTTCTCTTTCTATCTGTCTCAGGCATCCCACATTTGTCTAATGCAGCATGGGAGGCATGTTTGTCTCACTGCCCAGGTACCCGAGTGCGTACAGTAATTCCAGCACTGTTTGGTACTAAGTTGCTACACATCCACAATGTTTTAAATTTCCATATCTGTTGCTACAAAAACATGGGACGAGCAATTTAAAAATAAACATCATGCAACTCTTATTAACTTCTTTGGAGCAGAAGTTGGTAAACATGGTGATAGTGTTCCACTATTGTAACAATATTCACTTGGGCCATGCCTCTGATCTGCAGAAACCAATATTCAGAGGAGAGTGTCTGCTGTCTATAAAGAAACCAAAATTCAGAGGAGAGCGCGGGCATTAAAACAGTAACAACTCAAAACTCTATAAATAAATGAGAAAAGGTCACTTCTTATTTAAGGTGAAATGTAAGAAGCATTAATTTGCTGAATTTCAGTGACTGCCATGCTGGGCTGTAACGATTTAATTCTAACCAATTATCACTGATTGGATCAGAAACTGAACCATGTTACATCAAACACAAATGGATATTGAAAAGCAGACCGCAGACACTAAATTCAGCAATGTTTCTTACATTTCACCTTTTAATAAAAAGTGACCCTTTTCTCATTTATTTATAGAGTTTCGAGTTGTTACTGTATTGATGCCGATGCTCTCCTCTGAATATCTGTTTCTGCAGATCAGAGGCATGGCTACAAGTGAATATTATTACAATAGTGGAACACTATCGACACTTTTACTAACATTTGCTCCAGACTGATTAAAATGAATAGTTTGTGGCTTTATTAGTGACTGCAATCTTTCTATCTCTCTCAGGTGGCCCATGTTTGTGTAATTCCAGCATGGGAGGCATGTTTGTCTGACTGCCCAGGCACCCAAGTGCACAATTCCAGCACTGCATGATATTAAGCTGCTACACATCCACACTGTTTTCAATTTCCATATCTGTTGCTATAAAATATGGGACAAGCAGTTTAAAAATAAAAATCATTTAACTCTTATTGAATTCTTTGGAGCAGAAGTCAGTAAAAGTGGTGATAGTGTTCTATTATTGTAACAATATTCACTTGTAGCCATGCCTCTGATCTGCAGAAACCAATAATCAGAGGAGAGTGTCTGCAGTCTATAAAGAAACCAAAATTCAGAGGAGGGTGTGGGCATCAGAACAGTAACAACTTGACACTCTATAAATAAATGAGAACAGGTCACTTTTTATTTAAAGATGAAATGTAAGAAACATTAATTTGCTGAATTTCAGTGACTGCCCTGCCAGGATGTAACGATATAATTCTAACCAATTATCACTGACTGGGTCAGAAACTGAACCACATTACATCAAACACAAATGGATGTTGGAAAGCAGACCACAGGCACTGAAATTAAGCAATGTTTCTTACTTTTCACCTTTAAATAATAAGTGACCCTTTTCTCATTTATTTATAGAGTTTTGTGTTGTTACTCTACTGATGCCAACGCTTTCCTCTGAATATTGATTTCTGCAGATCAGAGCCATGGCTACAAGTGAATATTATTACAATAATGGAACACTATCACCATTTTTACTGACCTCTGCTCGAAACTGAGTCAAATGAATAATTTGTGGCTTTATTGATGAATTGCCTGATTTGGGGGGGCAGTCATGGCAGTCGGCTCAACACAGTTCAGTTGATGGCAGTATATTGTGTGTCTGGGTTGGTATGCTGCACCTCTTCACATTGCATAAATAACTTGTAACTTCAAAATTACATAAAACACTTGAAACTACCCTACAGTATTTGCATGTGGCCATGAATCCAATCTGCAGACAGCAGCATTTGGAGGGGAGTGGGTGTTACAGTATTTGGCTGCAGCAGCCCCCCCCACTCTTTTTTTCTTTATTATTATTATTATTATTCAAATCAGAGACACTCCGGGGATTGGGGCATGAGGGCAGGGGTCCACTAGACCACTGTGGAAAATATTACATTTTAATTTGAAAATGGGAGATTGGGGCTTGCAGGATGGACCACCACTAAACTATCGCGGGAAATATTTTATTTGAAAATGGAGATTGGGTTTGCAGGTGGGGAGCACTAAATCACAAGGGTCCACTACAGTATTGTATACAAAATTCAAGGCTCAAACAGGGGAGGTCCTGACTTGGACTGTGGGGACACCTACCAGCAATTAAACAGAAATTATGAAAAATTATACTACAAACAGTGCCACCTGGCACATTTAGCACCTATGCATGGGAATTCAAGAAAATCAGCTAAATAAGAACTTGGCCACTAATTACCACATTACTGAGTGGTAACAAGGTATTTCTCTGTACCGCTCGGCATTCCAAGCCTGATAAGAAATACCACGTTACCGGCAACTTATCTGTAGCAATCACTGTATATCGGGCTATGCTAATAGCTACAGATAAAAATAAAGATACACAAATTATCTTTTTTCAATACTGAATTGCATAAACAAAAAACACATTATCTAGCTACATGGTTTCAATATGTTAGAAAGTACTGTATGTAAATAACCCATCTAAACTTTCAATACCATGGCTTTTTCTGCCAATTAAATATAATAAAAAGATATGGGGGGACTATTTGGATTTTAATTTTAATTTTTTATAAAATAAAAACATATGGACTTGGAAAGATATATTAATGAATGACACTATTCCATCATACCAGGAAAGTATAAAAAGATGGAAGAGGATGGGATGGAACCAGCTTTGTCATTTCACTTTAATAGCCAAATTCCATAAAGTAAATAAAATATACAATAAATTTAGTTATAATTTCTTGGCTATATTAAAACAACAAAAATAAATTATACAAAAGGGTACTAAAAATTTATTTAAAAGGTTTTATTATAAAATATTAGAAAGCCCTAAACAGATTTTCAAGAAATCTAACCAGAAATGGAATGCTGAAGCTGACCTTAGATTAAATTATCAATAATGGGAACAGCTAAGGAAGGTAACTAATAGAATCTACATATCAGCTAAGAATAAATCCATCCAAAACAAAATAATGAACAGAGCCTATATAACCCCTGCCCAAATAAAGGAAATTAATCCAGAATATTCACATGACTGCTAGCATAAGTGTGGTGAGAAAGGCTCTCTCACTCATTGCCTATGATCATGTCCAAAAATAAATGAATGGTAGCTAAAGTTAAAGCAATCTATAATTTCTATAATGGGAATAGACATACCCTTTGATATAGATAAATTTCTATTTAACAATATCAATAGGGAGATTGTAGAAAAACCTTTAAGGAAAATCTTTGTATTTGCTACAATCACTCTCAAACACCTGATTTTAGAAAACTGGAAAACTGAAAAATTACCTGAGTTTGAGTACCATAAATGGTGGTATAAATTTGTAGAAACACTTAAACATGAGGAACTAAATTATACATTGGGCCCAAATATAGATGATCCACAAGGAACATCATGGAAAGAGATTCTAAACAATTTGCCTCCAGTTATGAGTGTATGAAGGTGGTCACCCTGCCCCTTAAGGAAGAAACCCCCTCTTAATAACTAATAACTATATGATGGCTATACTAAGATTGCATTAATATTTTATTTTTCAAACTGACAATGTAAATTCCCTTCTCAGGATAATAATGATTACAATTGGTGGGAAGAGAACTAACTCAGTTAACTGGATGTGTATCAGTGTTGTTAAATTAGTATTGCCTACTGTATAAATTGTAACAAGTGTCATAATCTGTTATACAATAAAAAAAGATTACTGAAAAAAATTGGCATTATGCTATTTATTTAAGTCCCAAGAATGAGTAAATATTGATGGTGCTATATGGTTGAAATAGGATGATGGTTTGTTATTTTTCCTAACCAATTTTTAGACATGCCATTACCACTCATCCATTTAAAGTGTGTTTATTTTTACATTTTGTGTGATGTCTTTTGCCTGGCACACATGTAGTAAATGAACCAACTATTTAATATTTTTTCTATCTACATTTTGTACAAGTTTCATTTGAAATGATCTTTACAGGTTGTAGCAATAAATGCACACTTACTAAAATGAAATGCCCTCTTCAATTACATTTCATCAAAGATGGCAGCCTTTTAGATACAAAATAAAATGTAATTAATTTAATTTAATTTAACAAAATAAGTCTGGATTTGTGTTGCCCCCCCCCCCATAAGTCTGAATGTGGGTGAGTGATTTCAGAATCGCTAAAAGAAGCCTCACTGTAATGAAGTACCAAAAGTCTCTATTATGGAATCAAATCATTAATTCAATGGCATATGAAAAATCATTTTTTTACTTAAAAAAAAAACATTTATTAGTGTTACTTCCAGTTTACTTGCATTTCACATTTCTTATATTCAATTTCATGCATAGGAGACCACAGACAATAAATTATAGTGATTTTAGGAATGTGCATAGGATGCATCTGTGGTCAGCTCTCCAGTGATACTAATTTTCATTCTCATAAACTTTATTTACCATAGGTGAAGGAGTGAATGCAATTCACTTCACACTTGGAAATTCATATGGTATTGTTACTGATTTGTATAAACAGTTCTCACATTTGCACCCCAGGTAAAGCAGTTTGAGAGGAATATGGGTTTGCCTCTGCTCACAGTTGGTGCTATGCTATTTATTTAAGTACCAAGAATGAGTAAATTTTGATGGTGCTATAGAGTTGTGATAGGATGACAGTCTGTTATTTTTTCTAACCAATTTTTAGATATGCCATTACCACCCACCCATTTAAAGTGTATTTATTTTTTTCTTTTGTGTGATGTCTTTTGCCTGGCACATGTGTAGTAAATGATCCAACTATTTTCAGTTTTTGGTTTTTTTATATTTTTTCTATCTACATTTTGTACAAGTTTAATTTGGGTTCTATGTCAAGATACTGACACCATCAATATTAACACCCCCAACAGCGATGGGAAGAATGCGGACAGTCAGCATTGCTCCAGACAGGAGAAAGTGCTTTTTTTGTGGAGGGCTTCACCCCCCATACCCTCCCCATCTTTAAATAACCAACTCTGAGTAGGAGTTGGTTCAGGGTGGGGGCACAACACCAGGAGTTGCAGTGTGGGATCTCAGTGGACCACCACAGTGAACAATCTCGACCTGGTGAGATTTGTCACTGTGGTGGTGTTCGCTGTCAGGATGTCAATATTCTGATGTGATACCCACATTTGCACCATATATAAAGCAGTTTGAGAGGAATGTGGGTTTGCCTTTGCTCACAGTTGGTGTTATGCTATTTATTTAAGTACCAAGACTGAGTTAATTTTAATGGTGCTATATGGTTGTGATAGGATGATAGTCTGTTATTTTTCCAAACTAATTTTTGACATGCCATTACCACCCACCCATTTAAAGTGTGTTAATTTTTATATTTTTGTGTGATGTATTTTGCCTGGCACATGTGAAGTAAATGATCCAACTATTTTCAGTTTTTTTTAATACTTTTTCTATCTACATTTTGTACAAGTTTAATTTGAAACAAACTTTACAAGGTGCAGCCAGAAATGCACAATTACTAAAATGAAATGCCCTCTTCAATTACATTTCATCAAAGATGGTAGTCTTTTAGATACAATAGGAAAAAGAGAACTACAGTATGACCTCCAAAATATAACATAAATAATAAATGAAAAGTGAAAAAGTAATTGACAAGGGCAGCGTAAATCAATGGTATAATGACTTCTCAGAAATTATTGCAGTTTATTAAGAAGTACTGTGCTGCTCAACAACTAGTGTCCCAAATATATTTTGTGACAGTGTCCCTCAAAGGGTGGGATATTCAAAAGGGTTGTGCATGGTGCAACAGGGTTGTACCATGTGCAACCCACCGATGTGCCCCAGCATGACATTCAATGGGGCAAGTTGCACTGCGCAACCCCCTATGCACCATGGCACAACAGTAACGTATGCAGCGCAAGTGTGGGGGGCGTGCCCATGCATATGCGGCACATCCCGATATTCAGCCTGGGATGTGCAGCACATATGCTGGCACATACCCACCTTGTGCCTCTCAGGGGGGTGCAAAGTTGTGCCTGGCAAATCCAGGAACAAATCCTGGCCACCCACAGGCAAGCTGCCATATTGTAATGTGCAACATGGCAGCCACCTGCTGTGTGTGGCCACCTGACCACCCAGGAAGCATTCCACATGCCCCCTGCCCAGGGGTGTCATGCCCCCCTCACCCATCCATGGGCATCTGTTGCATACATCCCTGGTGGTCCAGTGGACCATTATCCATCACCTGATCATGGGCATAAGTTGTTTCAATCCCTGATGGTCCAGTGGACCGCTATCCATCACCCAATCATGGGCATGAGTGAAATAAATCCTTGGTGGTCCAGTGGACTGCTATCCTTTGCCCAATCATGGGCTTCAGTGAATTATAACCCTGGTGGTCCAGTGGAACCCCCCATTGCTTGATCATGGCCAGAATGAATGAAGGACACCATGGTGGTCCAGTGGTACCCCCCTCCCCAATCGCCCACTGAGGCCCCCACCATCCTGCACCCCCCAGTCAGTGGCAGGTGGCAGCACCCCACCCACAAGCTGCCCGGCCACCCGCTGACTGACAGCACACAATAGGATCTGTATGCCTATTGGTCCACTGTGTAGGCCAATGGGCATGCAGACCATACTGTACTACACAGGCTTGAAATGAACATTTTGGCCTGTGGTACAATATAGTTAATACAATGGACCAACAGATCAATACAGACTCACTGGTACATTGTCAGTCGGTGAGCGGCCAGGTGGCTTGCGGGTGGGATGCTGCTGCCTGCCACTGACCATGGGGGTGCAGGGTGGTGGGGGCCTCAGTGGGTGGGTGGGAGGACCACTGGACCACCAGGGTGTCCTTCATTCATTCTGCCTGTGATCAGGTGCTGGGGTGGGGTTTCCACTGGACCACCAGGGTTATACTTTGCTAAAGCCCACAATCGGGCAATGGATAGTGGTCCACTGGACCACCAGAGATTTATTTAACTCATGCCCATGATAGGGTGTAGGATTGCGGTCCACTGGACCACCAAGGATTTAAACAACTTATGCCCATGATCGGATATAGGATAGCAGTCCACTGGACCATCAGTGATTTATTTAACTTATGCCTATGATTGGGCATATGGGTGTGGAGCCCACCTAGGGTCAGCAGGGCATCAGTCCCGACAGCTGCAGCCTGGCAGGGCACCAGGTGCAAATCACCGGGGATCATTGCACTGCATGCAAATGGGGCCATAATGACATGCAAATGGCACCATTTGTGCCTTGCATGCATAATGGCCTCATTTGCATGCCCAGTGCTGAATATCACAGTTGATGCACCTAGTGCAACTGCACTTGCACTGGTGCATCCCCCTGCACCCCTCCTGCCACTTGCACTGGCACAGTGCCACTGTACCATGTGATGTGCGTGCACCCTCAGTGCCATATTCAATGATGCTGAGCCATGGTGCAGCACCATTGAATATCGCCCAGTCCATGCCCTGGTGCAGCCCAGTTGTGCTGCGCTCAGGCTCGTGCCCCTGCCTGGTGCAGTCTGAATATCCCACCCAAAATGTGTGACACACAGATAAGTTGTGTTACATTTCATTAAATAATGGAAATAAAACTCTGACAACTATGTAAAACAGTGATTTGGTGCTTATAATTGGAGTATCACAGATAATTGTGAATTTTCAATTGATGTCACAGTGTTAACTCAATGCCTCCACAGGAGCTTTCTGAAGTTGCAGCACTTGTCGCCTGTATACTGTTAACAGTTAATCCTGGGCCTTTGTAAGCAAAATCAAGCCATAATTGGCATGCCACAAACAAATGCCAATAGCACAAAACCATAAGTGCTAGACATAAAGTATGAGTGGCAAAATTGTTCAGCATAAAATTACCTTTCCAATGGTGGTATGCAAGGAATAGCAGGTAATTAAGTTTTATTTCTGTGCTGGTCGAAACAGCAAAACAAAATATTTTTTCCACTAAAAAATGCACTATAAACCTTTTCCTGTAGTGAAATATTTAACATATCAACACCAAATTAAGCATCCAGACATTAGATATAATTTTAATAATTTGTTTGTAAAAACAAACAGCTATTTCTGTAGTATTAAACATCATTTTTCCCCATATGAGTCAAGGTGTGTTGGTGAGGTTTGAGGGACAAATCTGAACCATACACACCATACCATAAACAAATGCATATAACTCCTAAAGTATACATGATACACACAACGTATCCATGACAAAGTTGTTACACACAAAATTGCCTTTCCAACAGTTCTATGCAATCAACTGTACTCAATTTGGTTTTTGCTTTATACTGGCTGAGATACCCAGAATGTGTGTTTTCTTCAAAGTGCTTAGGTGGTTCTAGATGGACAAAATGTCTTAAACAAATATGAATAACTCCTAAAGTGAACATGATACACACAAAATGTCAGTGGCAAAGTTGTTCAGCACAACATTACCTTTCAAATGGTACTATGCAGTCAATTCTAATCAATTCTGGCTGGCAAATAATATTAAAACATGTGAGTGACTTCTCCAGATGTTTCTAGGGCACACAGGAAGTCTGTAGGTGACTTCTGTAGGCGTTTTGGGACATACTGCAGTTAGATTTGCTGATGCCTACAGGTGTTTCTAGGAGGCAATGAGTTAAGAGTAGGAAGGCACACAAGTGATGCTGGGGCTTGTAGTTATTCAGCAGCACTTGCATCTATTTGAGACTTGTGTTAGGGAACAATTGTATCCTCTAGGTGCAACTTAATAAAGAGGTATTAGAAGTAGCAGGCAGGAGTTCCAACTAAATAAAATTAGAACTGAAAATGTGTGTGGAGGGGGGGTTGCGTGTGCAGTGAGAAGTGGAGTGGGTTAGAGTTTTTATTTAAAGAAAGAAATCTTGTCAATCCTGTGTGTAGGGGGCATTGGTGGGGGTGCTAAGCTAGAGAGTGAATGAGTTCAGTTATTTTAAAATATAAATACAAGTTACCCTAGTTTTGGGGGGAATATCATACCTATGAAGTGACAGTTGCTAACAGGTTAGAAAATATTTCATTTTCTTGTGGTGGGAGGTGAGATTGTACAGTATAGTGTGCTCATTACAGGGTTTTAAATAATTGATTAGCAGTTTTATTTTTGGGACAATACTAACTGTACAGAAAGTATTTATATAGGATTTCTAAAAGTGTTATGTTTGTTAAACTTAGTGAGGCAAGTGCTATGCATTTTCACAATGTTTTAGAACTTTTATGAGCAAAACGCTAATCAATTTTTAGAGTTAAATAAAACCCTGTCATAATGATTCATATAATGATTCTGATAAATTAAAGGGCTCCTTTTGGCAGCACATTCAATTTTCCATGCTCAGGACAGTGTCCTGTATTTTAAAATAACTTGTATTGCTATCTCACAGTGTGATGCTGATTGTTAAACTCTCCCACTCCATCTATCTGAAAGCCAGGGACCCACTATTGCTCATGATCACAATACCAAGGATTCACCAGTGCAAATCACAGGACCTTCAGTCTTTGATCTTGGAAACACTTTAAATAAAGCCATGATTCCCAATCCTTCTTATGATCACAAGAGTAATGGTCACTGTTATCAGTCCCAGGACCTGCAATCCTTGGTTCTGGAATCACTGTTTAAATAAAGCCAAGACTCCCTCTCCTGCTTGCAGTCACAAGAAAAATGGTCACCAGTATCAGTTCCAGGACTGTAATCCCCTGTTCTAGAATTACTGTTTAAAGTGTGAGATAAAGTTATTTTAAAATACAAGACACTTTACTGAGCATGGAAAAGTGAGTGAGCTGCTGAAAGGAGTGCTCTAACTTATCAGAATCATTATACAGTATGAATCATTATATAAAATCCACACCACCTGCTGGTGCACCAGTTAAAACAATGGGAAAAATAACTCAGACATTTCAGGGGTTCAGTCCTGTTTAGATGAGTTGCAGTCACCATCAGGTGGATTACGGAGGAAATGCATTATGAAGCTAACTATACTGCACTGAATAATCACAATACCGTGCTGCACTGAGTGGCACAGTGCCACACCAATCAGTACACTGAGCAGTACAGAGCTGTACCAAGTGATATACCACAGTACCACTAAACTTTTCTTTAACTATCACTGTACCTGGGTCAAAGCAGGGCATGATTGCTTTTTGGTGTTCTAGTACACAGGAGGGTCAGCATTAAAGTCCACAATTAGCTCATCAAAATAATTAGGGAGCATCTGCTGAGTAGAATGTGGCAACAAATGTGTACTCTGCTGCTGCTTGTTCAGCAGAGAACTTGTGAGCAGTGATAAGTCATAATGATGTGTTTTTGTAACCTGTGGCACAGTGTCATGGGCCTGTGTTGCTGAATTAGCCTGTCTTCCTGTATCAGCAGGCAATGTGATTGTCAGTGGCATGCCACCACCCACACCACTGTCACTTGGGCTGCCAGTGCCAGTGCTACTCACTCCAGTTGTTGCAGAACTGTTTGGCCCCCAGCATCCTCTGAACAGAACAGAACAGGTCCATCTGCCTCATGACTCTTTCAAGTTCACTACATAGTTTCTGCTGGTACTCATTCACTCTGTGACTCTGCATGGACAGACACAGTGCATAACATTTAGAAAGATAGATAGATAGATAGATAGATAGATAGATAGATAGATAGATAGATAAAACAAACTTTATTTTTATGCAGGAAAAAGGTGTCGTTAGGATTCTGCAACCCTGTTCACAAGAGAGTCTTGTTTGTTACCTGTAAGTTACTCTAAAATGCACATACCAATATACAAATATAGTACAGAAACATTCTACATAAAGCATTTAAGTATCAAAATACATGTAGGACAAAACAATGTCAACCATTGTGAACACATAGCTAATATTGTGATGTATGATTGCAAACTGTGATCTTAACTCCCTAGTAAGCCCTTCAATGAGTTCTTTAATGAGTTCTGGAAACAAGTCCATGCTGCTGTACTCCTGGAAACTCTCCTTGGTTGACATGAGGAGATGGACAGCTGGAATGACCTGACTCGGTGAAGATGCATTTGAGCTTAGTCATGGGTGCATTTCTCAAAGGGAGACAGAACCTGGACCACGCCCTCAACAATGTTCCAATCCTGGTGTAGCAGTACCCCTACAGTATCCTGCTGAATGAATAACTTATTTAGAACATGCTTCTGTTCCTGCAAGCACTGCAACATATAAAATGTGCTGTTCCATTGTGTACTGACATCTTGGACTATTCGATGGTTGGGTAAACCAAACTGGTCCTAAACAGTTTGCATCTCTCTGGTTGCCTTAGCAGAATGATTAAAATGGCTACAGATGTTTCTTGAGGTTTCAACAATATGAGAAGCACCCATACTGATCTGGAGAGCACCAGTGACCACAAGGTTCAATCTATGAGCAAAGCAGCTGATTCCCTTGAAGTGGACATCATAAATTACTTTTACCATGTTCTTCCCATTATCTGTAATAAAGAACCCAACATGTAAACCTGTTGTTCTAATCCAGGAGTCAAACATTTCTTTCAAAGACCTAGGAATGTTAACACTGGTGCATTTGCTTGGAAGGACTGCAACACTAAGGAGAGCAGACATCCAGTGGGATGGGGTATTGGTACAGCCAAGGCCAGAGGAAGAGGAGAAGGAGTCAACAGCAGCAGCTATGCCACCATATGCAACTGGTGTAGGTGAACACCAGTGTGCTGTAAGTAAGAGGTATGCATGTACTGAGTTTGTACTGGTGCATACATCAGATGTACAGTGGAAAACTCTACCCACAGCCTGCTTCAGCAATTTCCCCACCTGACTGCAGTGTGCCTCATAGATATTTGGCACAACTGTATGAGAAAAAGAAGTTCACATTGGGATGTGGTATCGAGGTTGCAAGAAATGTATAGGTCGGTTGAATCCAGTGTCTTCAACAATAGAATAAGGTTGTAAATCTAGTGCAACCATCTCTCCTATGAGCTGCATGATCTGAACAACTGTGGGGTTAGTTGGAAAGAACTTTGTGCAGGCCTCAAATGCTTCCTTTATTGTGAGAGTAGGCTTTTGAAATGGCCTAGCCTTGCTTCTGGCCCTGGCTCCAAAGTACATAAATGCAGAAGATTTAGGCTGTGGTGGGGAGGGCACCACAAACTGCATATCTGTTGTCTTACCACCTGAACTGGTTTGTGAGGTACTTGGTGTTATGCCTGTTGGAGTATTGGTGAGGACTGGAAATGAGATCTTGCTGGTGTTCAGTCACTTTCTGATTGCCTGTGCCAACATCACTACCAGTAGTACTGTCAGGCTGTCTGTTGAACGGTGTGCCACTCTAGCATTTTGTTTCACAGTATTTACCAACAAGCTGTTTGCTTGGTGTGTTTGCCTGGTGCAAGTTTGATATCTCACCATGTTTTACTTATTAATGTTAACTCCTTGTACACGCACAGGACACAAAAAATTCAATTGGAATTACCAGACAGCTGGTTATCAAACAAAGGGACTTCAGCCTTAAGCAATTATCAGCTAACTACCTGGGATGAATTTGCCACCCCTTATCTATTAGGGAGTAACTTGCAGACTAGTTTAATGAAATTAGTATCTTTTTTTAATAGCTCTTTATTGAGGTGGGGATGAAAATATCGTAATGATAATGCATTTGATTCACCTAGACTAAATAGAAAAAATTCTGGTATATTGTATACCTCTAAGGTTTACAAATTAATGCTTGTAATTAGCCTAATTATCAGAGGAGATGTGCATCCAAATCCAGGCCCTGAATTCATTTCTCACTCGGATCTTACAGTTGACCTATTAAAGGGAGAAGGATTATGTGTAATCCACATTAACGCTCATAGTCTACTTAGCAAAACTGATCACCTAATAAAATGGACTATTTGTTACAAACCTGATATCATTATTGTTATTGAATCATGGCTAAATAAAAAAATCCCTGAGAACTGGTTTCAATGGATGGATATGGATCACTGAGAAAGGATAGAACTAAAAGGGGGTATTATATATACAGCTTGACACCTGAAAGTGAAAGAACTCATCACACACAACAACTGAGATGGGTCAGAAGTATTATTATTGAAAATTAAACTCCCTTTCATGAAGCCAGTTTTATTGATAGGCATGTATCGCCATCCGAAGTTAAATTTGAGGTGTTTGAAACCCCAGAAGTGGATTATCTGCCCAGTCATGAATTATTATTGATAGGTGACCTAAATGTAGATCGGTTGAAAGTTGAAGAAAAACATACCTTGATGAATTTAGCCATAATGTTGGGATTAACTCAATTATTAAAAGATAATACTCGGATAAATACAAAGTGCCCCGATTCACTATCTAGGCTAGATCTAATTTTTACCATCCATCCTGAGAAGGTAATTTCCAGTGGTGTTCTAGCAGATTTTCTGTTGGACCACCACATGACCTTCTGTATAAGGAAACATACCATGAAAAGGGTTCTAGAAATACAGTTAATTTTAGATACTACTGTAACTTTGATTACATAGAGTTTATGCTAGAGCTAGAAAAACAAGATTAGGATAGGTTAGATATAATTCCATCAGTGGATAAATCATGGTTATTGCTTTATAACAATTTTATGGAGGTTTGCAATAAACATGCCCCTATAAAAAGTAGAAAGGTAAAATTAATAAATGCCCCTTGGTGCAATTCATGCTTATTTAAACAAAAAAGAAAACTGGATAATGCTTGCAAAAGAGCGAAGATCACCAAAAATATGCAGGATTGTATCAAATATAAACAATTAAGGGATGCTTATATCTTGGAAGTCAGGAAAAGTAAACAAAATTATTATAAAAAGGAATTAACTACAAATTTAAAAACTGATCAGAAACAATTTTGGAAATTAATAAAACAATTACAAGGTACTCAGAAATCAGTTTTTTCCTGAATCCTTTGTTATTGAATGGCAGATGGTCCCTATAAGTAATCTAACTGCTAATACATTTAATAAATATTTTATATTCATGGAGAAGAAAGCTTAAGAACAAATGTTTGACCACTCTAAATCTGAAATATTAGTAGAACTGACTCAAAGTAATAGTTTTTTCTTTGATATTATTTCTGCCCAAAAGGTACAAGATACAATTTTAAAACTTGATCCTTGGAAATCCTGCAGTTTACATGATATACCAGGCATTATACTAAAATATGCTGCACCAATTATATCTTATCCTTTAGCTAAAGTGTTTAATCTGTCACTGTCCTCAGCAGAATGCCCAGAGGCATGGAAGATTGCAAGGTGGTTCCAATTTTTAAATCAGGACAAAAAGATATTATGGAGAATGATCAAGCTATTTCTCTTCTAGCTATGGTTTAAAAAGTTTTTGAGACATTGATAAGTGCTCAATTAAAGGATTTTTTATAACAAGGAAAAATTTGTGTAAGCATTAGTCTAGGTATAAACCATTACATGGCATTACCTTTGCATTATTGAAAGTCATGGGTGACATTCACAAAATACTGTACAGGGGGATATCAGTGGGAGCTATTTTTCATGGACTTAGCTAATGCCTTCAATACACTCGACCACAACATCCTCCTGTCCAGACTAAAAATAAATGGAATGTTGAATAAAGTACTGAGTTGGTTCAGATCTTATTTGACAGGTATGCAACAACTAGTTTCACCAAATGGCACAAACTTTGATTTGGCTACCATCATTTCTAGAGTGCCACAAGGATCAATTTAGGTCCTATTCTCTTTAAAGGAAAACTCCTATCAAGTCCCTAAGTGCAGCAATGGCTGCAGAAACACCCAAATAGGGCTTTCAACATAAAAGTATTTTTTTCAATATCTGGTGCCCCTGAATTTTAATTAAAAAGATCCACTCACTCAATAATGACAACAGAGCCCCGGGCGGACATCTCGCGCACCCTGGGTGACTTCCGCCATAAAGGTTATGTTAATGAGGGTTACCAACAAATAGCAGATGTTGGTAGCCCTCATTAGCATAACCTTTGTGGTGGAAGTCACCTGGGGTGTGTGAGATGTCCACCCAGGGCTCTGTCACCATTATGGAGTGAGTGGATCTTTTTAATTAAAATTCTGAGGCACCAGGTAATGAAAAAATTTACTTTTATGTTAAAAGCACTAATCAGGTGTTTTTGCAGCTGCTGCTGCACTTAGGGACTCGATAGGAGTTTACCTTTAATATTTACCTGAGTAATCGTGCATTAGTCAATTCTTTCATTAGTTATCATCTATATGCCAATGACATGATTATGTATGTAAGCGGCTCATCAATAACATTCATTTAACATACATTACAAGCAGCTTTTGATGAATTACAAAATTATTTCTTGCAGTCAAAACTTGTTCTTAATGCCAAAAAGTCTCAAGTAAAGCTGTTTTTCGGGGGAAAGTAACAAACCAACAGAAACTATAGAACACATTAAGACTACTGATTACATATTTCTTGAACATGTGCACAGTTACAGATATTTGGGGCTATGACTAGATGACAGATTTAAATGGGATACACATATTGATCTATTGACCAAACAGATTGGAATGTGTTTGGGAGCATTGTACCGAGTTAGACATTGCATGTCAATAGAATATAGGTATTAAGTAGTAAATGCACTTGTATTACCATTAATAGACTATGGTGATTTAATGTTCACTGAGGCGTCAGTACTGGAACTGTCTAAACTTGATGTAATATATAACAGACTGGCTAGGTTTATATTAAATGTTCCTCAAAATTATATGTGTATTATATAAAGCCTTAAATTGGCCACAGCTAAGTGATAGAAGATCTCACCATATTCTAGCTTACATGTTTAAATGTTACAAATCTTATGTAGCGAATTACATACTGGATAAAATACAAGTAAGATGTACAAAGAAGGACTTAGATCTGTAGGTGGGATGGAATTCACATTACCTAACTGTAAACTCGAAACTGGCAGATCTCATTTTTTAATTTGGGCCCCATTTATGGAATTCTATGCCTGTTGCCCTTAGACCATTACATTTTAATATTCATTTAGGTGCAATAAAAAAGTGGTTTACAGCAAGAGCACTATTGAATTTTACTTGTTGTACCAATCAGCATATTACATGTGCCAGAGTGTATAATAAATTGGGTGGCCATTTTTTTGCAAGGAAGATCACAAAGGATTGAGATGGAAGGCATGAACACTGAGGTTGTGGGTATGTGTGGTGGGGTCCCTCAGGGAACTAGTTTGATGCCATTATTATTTTTGAGTATGATAAATGATCTGGACACAAAGGGCCCATGAATAACATGCATAGATGATACTAGAGTATTGGATATTTGGGAAAATGTTGAAGATAGTACTATGCAAAGTGATTTAGATTATATAGAAATGTGATATGAAAAGAATTTTATGCAAATCAATCCTACACAAACTAAAGAGATACATTTTGGTAAGCAGAATAAATGGACTGAGATAAAAGGATTGTCTTTCGGAGGTGAGGAGGTAAAAGTAGTAAGAAAAGTGAAATATTTGGGATTTATTTTTCAGAATGATTTTTCTTGGGCAGAACAGGTTTTGAGCATGGTAAAGAAAGTAAATAGTAGGTTATACTTTTTAACTGTTATGAGACATGCAGGTTTGAATGACTCAGATTTGGTTTATTATTTTACTACAGTGGTTAGACCGGTGATTGAATATGGAGCTGCTGTGTGGCATAGTGGCCTCACCAAAAGTGAATCTGAAGATTTGGAAAGAATACAATAAAGGGCACTAAGAGTAATTGTTGGGTGGGATGTGAGTTATGGGGAAGTCTTGATTAAATGTGGGCTTGATAGGTTAGATAGTAGAAGAGAAAAAATGACTAAAGAGGTTTTTAGAAAAATTTGTGAGCATGACCATAAATCACTTGTTTATTTGTATCGAGGAATATGTCTGGGTATAATTTGCAAAGTAAGGAGATGTGGGGAAAACCTGTGGTAAGAACTCAAACTTACAGTAAATCTTTGTTTGCGCAATATTTGAATGTGGTGAAATAAATGTTATATTTTTTTTATTCTTTTCTTGTTTTAAAATTGTATAATTTTATGTTTTGGATCTGCTATGTGTAAATGTTTATCTTTTTATGCTGTATAGAACTTCAACCTGTACTTTTGTATCTGGTTGCAATATTAAGTAATAAGGTATTAACTAGCTACATAAAACAGCTATTTTTTCTGTATTTGTATTGTATTATATTATATTATATTATATTATATTATATTATATTATATTATATACATTGTTAATTGATGATGTCCCTGTGCACAGTGAGATCATAGAAGCATAGAATTTGATGGAAGATAAGGACCGCTTGGCCCACCTAGTCTGCCCATTTCCCTATCTAAAGGATAAGCAGAGCCTAGTTAACCAACAGCCTACTTCCTCCTACCCCCAACTAGAATTGCCTTATGTCTGTCCTATGCATTCTTGAACTCCCCCCACTGTTTTTGACTGCATGACCTCCTCAGGAAGGCTGTTCCATCCATCCACAACCCTCTCCGTGAAAAAAATACTTCCTCACATTACCTCTGAGCCATCCCCCCATCTTCAAATTGTGTCCCCTAGTTCTTGCACATCTCTGTTTCTGAAAGATGCTACCCTCTTGGACTTTGTTGAGTCCCTTGAGGTACTTGAAAGTTTCTATCATGTCCCCCCTCTCCTTCCTTTCCTCAAGGGTATACATATTAAGCTCCTTTAGTCTCTATCTCTTCATATGGCTTCTGGTGCAGACTCTGCACCATTTTAGTTGCCTTCCTCTGGACAGCCTACATCCTGTCTATGTCCTTGCGGAGATGGGGTCTCCAGAATTGCACACAGTACTCCAGATGGGGTCTCACCAACTGTCTGTATAGAGGGATAACAACTTCCTGTTTTCTAATGGTGATGCCTCTACCTATGCATCCCTGTATCCCCCCATCCCTCCTTACTGCCTTCTCACATTGCTTGCCCACCTTTAGGTCATCTGATATGACTATCGCTAGGTCCCTTTCCATTTTTGTTGTTGTTAGTATTTCACCCCCATTGTGTACTTTTCCCCTTGGTTTTTGTTTCCCAGGTGCATTACTTTGCACATCTTTGTGTTGAATCTAAGCTGCCATATATTTGACCATTCCTCCAACCTTGCCAAGTCCCTTCTCATCCGTTCCACCCCACCTTGTGTATCAACCCTGTTGCAGATCATTGTGTCATCTGCAGAGAGACATACTTTTCTTTCCATTCCCTCCACAATGTCACTTATAAAGATATTAAAGAGGACCAGTCCCAGTACTAAACCCTGCGGTACCCTGCTAGTAAACCCCCTTTCTTCAGAGTGGACTCCGGTTACTATTACCCTCTGCATCCTGTTGTCCAGCCAATTTTTTACCCAGGCTACCACCTTGGGGCCCACTCCAAGGCTGGCTAACTTGTATATTGATCGTTTGTGTGGGACTGTGTCAAATGCCTTGCTAAAGTCTAGGTAGGCCATGTCCACAGCCCCTCCCTGGTCTACTACTTTTTATTAGATCAGTCACTCCATTTGGATTATATATTTTATTACTGTGTATAATTGTATAAATGTGTATACATATCATATGTTAATACTTTATGATCATGTGTTAACTGTTTCTTTATGAAACTTAGATCATTTGTATTAAGGACCTCACTGAAAATGAGCTTTGGCGCAGATGAGTTTTTCCTATTCATTTGAAAAATGAATACAAATTTTACTACTGTATTACTACTACTACTACTACCATCACCAGAATCAGAAACTAGTTTTGCTTTTTTTAAATGCTGTGTGCAGTGGCATGAAGAGACAAATCCCTCAGGATGCTTTTTCAGAAGGTGGTTCCAAAGCCATGTTGTGCTCAATTTATCAACATTTTTACCACAGCTGAGGCTCTGCCCACAGTGTGAATACATAACTCTCCTTTTATCATCTTTCTGCTGAGTAAAATATGTCCAGATATCACTAGAAATTGAACTTGTACCTAACCTCAACTGTCTTGTACGCTGCTTGCGCCCATGACCACCAGATTCAGTTTGGAGTGGTGTAGAAGACTGCTGTGAACTGACACCAGATACAGTATCAGAACCATGAAGGCAACCAAAAGTTAGGATGGACTGCTTAGTTTTTTTAGCAAGAGGATGACGTGAAGGATGAGGAGGGACAGTGGCAGAAGTTTTGTGCCTGTCTTGAGCAGCTTGCTTTTTTGGATCACTTTTGACCTGAGTGCTTACTTGTGGAATGAGGCGAGGACTCAATTTCATCATTCTCAGACTCACTCAGTTCATTGCTCTCAGAGGATCTGTCAGGGAACATACATTTTTTTTTATTGTTGACAAACTAAAATTGTCATTACAAGCATAAAATGTACAATAAATAAATTCAGTTGTCAACATGATTATTACAAATTACACTCAATAACCTTATACAGTTATCAATAAACAGTATAAAAAGTATACACATAACATCACACGGGACTTTCCTTACTTCTTAGATCGCACTTTCCATTAATCTACCCAATTTTCTATTAATTCTAGAAGTTGTTTCTGAATATGCAGTTTTTTACATTCAATAATTCTGCAAAATCGTGAGATAGTCTCTAAATGAAGTCTGTTGTTTGTTTTTAATAAATAATTAATCTGATACATAGGCTCCATATCCAGATTCAACAGAATGTCTCCCAGTTATAGGCTTCTCTGGACATTATACAAAGGGCACAATAAGAGAAGATGTGTTGGTGTGTCTTCATCTATCCCACAGCATACATTTTTGTGTTGGCCATACCATGCCTTTTTTTTAATATATTAGCATCCACATATCCAAATCTGAATTTGGTATAGGTCTTTCTGTTATTAAAATTTCTTATTGAGTTTAAATATTGATGCATACCAAATTGTCTCTTGAGATTTGAGGCCAACCAGGAACTTAGTTTATAGTTTTTGGCAAGTCCAGTTTCCTTTTGGATGTGTATATCCTTAATTCTACTCTTGATTATTTCCTTAATCTCTATTAACAGAGTCCTGATACTCTCTGTCAGCAATTCCAATAAGCCATAGGACTTAATAATTTTCTCTACAATGTGGGAGCTGGGATAAATGAAGCCATCCATTCTTTGTATTAACATTTCTTTGATGTACATTCTTGGGAGCCTGTTTTCATGCATTGTGCATGCTTTAATCCAATATGTCACTAGCCTTTATTCTATGTTACATCTAACTGGAAGTTGTCCTAATTCCTGTCTGGTCAAGCATGAGGCTGCTCTGTTCGGTAACCCTAATAAACATTTATAAAATGTGTTCATTGTAGTTTTGAGTCCTTCTGTATTCTCCATTCCCCAAATCTCTGCCCAATACAATATCTGCGAGCATATTTTTGCATTTGAAACTTTCAGTGGTCCTTTGACTGAGTACCCTCCGTATTTATAATTAAACCTCTCAAATTGGGACATCATACAATCTATCTTTTTAATTGATGAAGTTATGTATTCTTTCCAATTAAGATTGTATGTGAATATTATTCCAAGATAGCAAAATTTCCTTACATATTCAATTTCATTATTATTATTACACTTTAAAGAACACATCCTGCCTGATCTAATTGGGTTTTTGTTAAATATCATGTACTTTGTTTTGTTGAAATTAATTTCTAGGAGGAGTTTAGTACACTCTTTATGGAACTTGTCCAAACTCCTCTTTATTCTTATACAGCTTGTTGATATCAGGACAACATCGTCGGCATATGCCAGGTAGGGGTACCTCCTGGAACCCAACCCTGGCATGTGCAGCTCTGGATTCCCCAACTGCTCAAGAGCCTTGTTCAAAAACATATTAAACAGAACTGGAGACAGAACACATCCCTGTCGAAGGCCAATATTAGAAGGGAATTTATTAGTACAGTCACCTTCGCTGTTTTATCTAATTGACATATAATTATCCTCATATAGATTTTTTATCACATTTATGATTGCTGTATCTAGACCGTAACAGTCTAATACCTCCCATAATTCTTTCCTTATTACTCTATCAAACACTGCCCTAAGATCAACAAAAACACAAAATAGTTTCTGATTTTTGATTTTAATACATTTGTATATAAAATGTGTCAATACAAAGCACTGGTCCAGAGTTGAATAGCCTGGCTTTAAACCAGCCTGGGCTCCATCTAATATCTGCTCTCTAACAAGCCACTCCGTTATTCTGTTAAATATTATTTTTGTAAACAATGTTTGTGAGTTGTCCAGAAGGCTGATTGGTCTATAATTACTTGGGTCTGTGCGGTCTCCTTTCTTATGTGTGGGGATAATTATATTCTCTCTCCAAGTCTGTGGAATTATACCTGATTGGATTATGTTGTTAAATAAACCCAGGAGCACAGAGGTCCATAATGGTGGATCATCCAAAATGATGTCCATCAGAATTCCTTCTGGCCCAGGTGCCTTATGTCTTTTCGCCTGGAGGATTACCATAATTACTTCTGCTTCTGTAATTTTTTGAGTGTATGGGATCCAGTCATCTTTCATCTTAAGCTGATTAATTTCCTGTTTATAAAATATTTTCCTAAAGTAGTTTTCCCAAGTTGAGAGGTCTATAAAATTGTCAATTATCTCAGGTATCTCATCCTAACCATTTACTACCATTTGCCAGAATTTCTTATTATTGTTTTCTCTTGTGACCTTTTCAAATTGATCCCACATCTTTTTTCTGTACTTACTCCTTTATCTACCCAATTTTTTTATATTCTTTTCTATGTTTGCTAAACCTAATTTTATTATTCTTTGTTGGCCATTTATAAGTCTAATCTAGCACATCTGTTTATTTCCATTTTGTATTTTTTGCATTCTACATTGAACCATTTACACCATTTCTTCTCCTTACTGATATATACTTTTGCTATTATTGATGAAATATTCATCATAACTCCTACAAATTTCTTGGCATATTCCTCTACTGTAGTTTGATGTTCTATTTTAGTTATTTTATCCTTACTCCCATATTCAGTAAATAAAGGAACAGATTTAAAATCCTTTAATATGTCCCATTTATCCCCCTTTTTACCCTTACTATCCCTTCATTCCTTATTGAACAATTTTTTGTAAATGGCCAAAGATTTAATTTTATTTCCAATGGGCCATGTTCACTTTCTGTTCTTAAGCCAATTCTAAAATTAACCAGTAATGTGATTAAGTTACATGAGATCCAGCAAAGGTCAATTGTTGATGCCCCCTGTGACCCATGTAGGTAAATTCCCCTTTGTCATCACCCCTTGTTTGACTGTTAATCATTATAATTTCCTTATTCTCTAACTCTCACTAGATTGAGCCCTCTTTCACAGTTCTTTAAATCCTTGCACTTCCTTACTGTATTTATAGGATTGGAATCCAGAGCTGCACATGCATTAGCTAGGTTATCTGGTAGTTTCAGGATGTGCCCCACCCTGGCATTAAAATTGCCCAATAAGATTATTCTGCATCCTACATCGTTTGTAGAACAATTTTCTATAAATTTTACCAATTTCTCTAAGTCTCCTTGTTCTACATAGCTCGATCGCTTTGGCAGAAGGTAAACATTTATAATAATAGTTTTTATTTTGTTTATTATCATTTAAACTGGCAAAATGTGTTCTGAGTCCAGATTTATTTCGGAGTGTTCTGCTTTATCCATTATTTTGCACCACATAATGAGTCCCCGTGACAGTCTGTCAATTTTTTTTGCACTTCTTGCTGCTTTTTGAAATCCTTTATATCTGTTTAATTTTAAGTTTTTCCTACTCCATGTTTCCTGGAGACAAATGCAGTTAAACTCAGTTATATAATCAGTGAATGATGGGTCAGCTAATCTATCCCTTATACCTGCAATGTTCCAAGATAACATGTTATATGTTTTTGTACCCTCTTCCTTTATTATACTTATATCTTGATACAATTTATGTCAGTCTTCCATGTTCTGAAGTGTTTGAAATCGATTAGCTATCTTAATCATATTTAACCATTGTTCATTGTTCTGACCCTCCCATTTTTTTCTATCACTTCTTTCTCTCCATGTAAGTATATATCAACCCTGCCCAGTATTTCCATTTTGGACAAGATATAGCTGTAGTCCTTTTCATTTTTTGCCCAAATTAGAATTTGACCATTTCTTTCCTGTCTTTTCACTTTCTTGACCATTCTGTTTAAATTATCATCCTTTGTCAAGTTCTGTAGCATATCTAATACCTTCAATTGAATATTAAATTTAGTTTCAAATAGAAAATTATTCAGACCAAAGATGGAGATCACAAAATCTTCCCCTAATATAGGTCTGTCGGTACTGTACCTATAGAACTCTGGAATGATTGATTTTATACCTACTACACTGTCAATTTCAATACCCAACTCTCTCATTTTTCTTTTTGATTCTCAATGGCTTTTAAAACGTAATATTGGTCTGATAGCAGTAGGACAAATTCTGTATCTATTAATGGTCTTATTACACTAAATTGTGACATTAAATTATCACAACTTTTGTTAATTTGTAAAACTGATCCCATAAATTGCTTTAGGTTTTCATTCAGTTTTTTCATTGTTTCTTCTGGCATAATTGGGACTTTATATAAAGGCAGAACAAAGTCAGTCTCCAGAGTTCTGTTTAAAATACCTGTGAGATTATTCTGTAGTTCCTTTTCTCTTTCTTTCTCAACTACCTTCTTCATATTTTCCCTTTCTACACTAAGAGTTTTTTCTCTGTCCTTGCTCGACAAGTTTTCCTCTTGCTCATCTGTTGGTGTTACTTCATTTGTGTTTTTCTCCTTTTCCCTGTTCTTTTTCTTAAGGTTAGTTTTGTTTCCCTTATCCATTTCTTTGCACTTCCTGTATTCCTTAGTGTTTTTTCCTACTTGGTTTTGATTTATGTCTTAGAATATTCTGCCCTTTTTCTTCCCTTTTTCTTTGTGTATTTATTGTCTCTCTTTTATCTGGACTGAGTTCTTTCAGGGGTATCCCTTGGTTCATCTCCCTTTCAGAACTTGTGTTATTCTTGTGTTCATCCATTTCTTTCCCTATTGTTACCTCATTGATGGCCACTGTTATATTCATCTCATTTATTTGTTTGTTCGCCTTACATTTCAGGGCTTTTTCTTTATTTCCCTTTGATTTAAGCATACGTTCCTTATGTTGTTTTTCTTGTTCTATACCCTTTTCCCAAATCTCAGGGTTTTTGGATCTTAGCTCCTCAATTAAACTATCACATAATTCATGTCCATTGGGCAACGTGACCAGTTCTGTTTCCAGTTCAGTATTATTTCCAAACTCCAATGTCTTCGGGTATGTTGTATTAAATGTTTCATTATTTATTTCCAAAGATGGCTCTGTAAGAGCAACCTCTTCTGGAATTGTATCCTCCTCTATATTATGGGCTACTGTCATATTCATTGGAGTGTCAGTCAATTTTTGTTTTATTTTCCACACAAATTTCTTTTACAAACAACATATTCTGAGAATTCTGAATCAGTTGTTCATAGACCATGGCATTTGCCAATGCAGGATCCTTCAGTGCATTAATACATCCCCTTGTCAAAGTTTCCAAAGGTGGTGTATTTAATTTGATAGAACTCATAAAATGAGTGACTTCTGAGGGCAATGAGGCTTCATTTATCTCTGCCTCAGAATGCCTAGATTTGTTTAAGTTGTCATCATTTATTGGGTGAAACATTGCAGAACTGCAATTATCTATATATTTCATCTTGATTCTGTTTAATTCTCTGATTTTCTGTTCAGTTCTATTATTAGTTTGTATTGTTTCTTTTATATTTCCCACTATTCTGCTCACTTCATTATTTACCAATTCAATTAACCCTGGGTCATGAACAAATGGCACGTGGGATCCCAGCTGATGTGCCTTATTGATACTATTCTGGTTAATTGATGATACATTTATGTCATTACTTTCCTTTAATTGTTTTCCTTGTGTTGAGGTTGGTTCTTTTTTTTCCATAACTCCCAAATTGATGGTTGAATCAGCTTGGGCTTGTTTATATAATTTAAATCACAATCCTCAAAGGTAACAATTGTCTGACCCACACATTCTGAAGATTTTTTACTTTCCTTCATGGTTTCCCCCTTAACAGTCTCCCTTTTCCCCAGCAAAAGCTGAGCATCTGGGTCTGCTGTTATTTCCATTTTTACTTTATCTCCTAACTTTCCCTCACTACTTAGAATATGTGGGGGGTTTCCCCTCTTATCTATCATACTTGATAATTCCTTCTTATTTTCATTACTGATCTTTCCCCTTCTAGCCTTAACTGGTATGATTGGTAATGCTTGATTATTATTGTTAGGCTGTAAATCAAGAAAGGAAAAGATAAATACAATTTCAAGTAAGAAACAAAAATGCAATAATTTAGTAAACCACAATTGAATTTTCAAAAGTCAAAAATAATCAAATGACTGTGCTTAAATACATGTCCAATTATACTTTAAATTACACTTTAAAGTCCACCAGTTTAAAATTACTCATGTATTTAAACTGATACATTACTCCTTGCTGGTCTTCAGCCTTGTATTCTCTTTTCTCCGGTGTATTTCTATTCTTTGTTCTGGTTCTTCAACCCTTAATTAAGCTCTACTTCTTGTAACAGATCTCATCCTCTTTATGGATTGTACTTGACTGTTCTTGATATTTAGTGAGACTGCATGAACATCAAAAATTCCTTCCTTTTCACAGTTCCCCAATTCCCCACCAGGTGCTGCTGATAAAAATGAGGTAAACACCCACTCCAGATGTAGCTTAATCTTTTTCTGTCCAGGTTTCCCCTTTATCTGGCTCCAAGCAGGCCACTTTGCTAACACTAGAATCAGGGGAAAATAAGTACATAGGTTTTTGATTGTAGAAAGTTGCAGAGCTATGAGGTTCAGTGAGAAGGGAGAAGGGAGAAGGCTCACAACTATCAAGTTCACATATAATAAGTTTTAAAACTCTATGGTTCTTTTCTTTATTCAAGTAAAATTGCTTCTACACCTTCAGTCAACCCTTTATTCACCGTTTTCACCAGGCTACAGCCTTTACTGAATATTTGTGAAAAGAAAAACTAAGAATCTAGCTCATTAAAAAGAAAAATTACTAGCACTTCCAAAATGGTACTGCGGGTCAGTAATCCATTTGTGAAAGAGCAGTAAAGTGAGCACAAGAATATCTTAAAATATCTAAAATATCTCAAAAGAAAACAAAGCAGTGAAAAGTAAATTAGAGTTTTAAGCCTTAAGGTACTCGCACACCTCGCCCTCCAAGGGTGCTCTTCCTGGTGCGTAGTTGGAATGATGTGTGTCAAGGAACATATCTTCAAGCCTTTTTAATTCTTCTGGGGTATGAGCAAATTCTGACTCAGAAGACATTGTCTCACTGTCCTCATCATGCTCGGGACTGCTTTGATTTATCCTTCAAGTCCGTGACTGAATACTTCTATCATGAACTGTGGTCATGGTGGTACTGGTGGACTTGGTGGTAGTGATAATGGTGTCAGCAGCAGCAGTAGTGGAGGTGGTGGTGATGGTGGTAGTAGCACTGTTGGAGGTAGTGATGATGGTGCACTGGCAGTAGCAGTGGAGTAGGTGGTGATGGTGCCAGTAGCAGTATCAGAGGTACTGCTGGTGGTGGCACTGGCAACAGGAGTGGAGGTGATGGTGGCAGCCAATGTAGCAACAACATTGGTCACTACAGAGGCTGAGATTTGTAATGGAACAGTGCTGGTAGCAGTGGTACTAGCAGTGCTAGCACTGGTTGAAGTAGCAACCTGTCTATTTGGAGTGAAGGGGATTGCAGGAATACTCGTTAAATGTTGACCCCTGTCTCAATCTGTTTTGGAAGGGATGGTCCTCAGATGTTTATTTACTGTATTTCACTGTTTGTGTGACATTTTCACTCATCAGTTAAATTGCCAAAAATGTGGAATAATGTTTTTATTATTGTAGACTGTTTGTAACGTTTTGCTGTTTTAACAACAGTCAGAAACTCAGATAGCTAATACTGAGCAGTGGGCACTTGGGCAACAAGGGTGTCCCCCGGCTCCTGCTTACCCTGGGGCACCGATTGTCTGTTTTGAGACAAAAGGAGACTTACACAGTTTTTTTAATATAGGTATTTTATGAACTAACAGCTCAGTTAAGTACTACAAGATGGTAGTGGGCACTGGCAGTGGTCACATAGGCAGTAAGGGTACCCCCTGGCTGCAGCCTACACTGGGGAACAGACAAAGTCATTGTGAGACAAAAGGAGACTTACACAATTTTTTTATACAGGTGTTTTATGAAATAACAGCTCAGCTAAGTACTATGGGATGGCAGTGGGCACTGCCAGTGGTCACTTGGGCAGCAAGGGTGCCTCCTCCAGCTCCTGCCTACACTGGGGCACAAAGTCTGTTGTGAGACAAAAGGAGACTTACATAATTTTTTTATATACAGTAGGTGTTTTACAAAATAACAGCTCAGCTAAGCACTACACACCTCTCCCACACCAATCTCTCTACCCACCGTACCTTAAGAAACTCATGTACCAAAGCAATTAGAGCAGCCATAGCCCAGTATTTCAGGACTACCTTACAGGAAAACTTATACTCACCTCACAAATTCTGGCATTCCCTCTCTTCCCTTTTCAACCCCCCCCAAATCTTCCCCCTTCCTCATTGATGACAAGCTTGTCACTGATCCCCTCATCATTGCCTCCACTCTAAACACTTACATCATAACCTGTGCCCTTCCCTCCACTCCTGCAAACTCCCTCTCTTCTTTGCCCATTGCCCCAATTATCACCAAATGGATTTCAATTCTTCCCATCACAGCCCAAGAGGTTCTTCATGCCCTTCAATTGCTGAATCCTCACAAATCCTGCTCTGATGGGCTTGGCCATCTCCTTCTTCAGATCTCAGATCCAGCCTTTGCCCAACCCCATCCCATCTACTAAACCTCTATATCTCTCTTAGCACCATCCCACAGGCCTGGAGAGCTGCAAACGTGATCCCCCTCCACAAAGGCGGTGATCACTTTCACCAGGAAACTTCAGTCTCATCTCCCTCCTCCTTGTATTAGTCAAGCTCCAGGAGTCCCTAGTCCTAACCAAGTTTGCCTACTTCCTCTTCTCCTCCAACTTCCTTTCCCCCTACCGGTCCAGTTTTTGGAAAAATCACTTGACTGTCTCCTCCCTCCTCTGGGACACAAATGCCATCCTTAAAGGCATGGACCGGGGTAACTTACCTCTGCCATTTTCATTGACCTAGCTAAGGCCTTTGATTCCATCTCCCATCCTCTCTTCCTCATTAAACGTGGACTTGCTGGCCTTTCCCCTCCCACAGTTGAATGGTTCAGATTCTACCTGGCTGGTCGCATCCAACATGTCCTGGTTAGGGATGCCCTTCCACCCAATTCTAGCTGGTGTACCCCAAGGCTCTATTGTAGGTCCCATCCTCTTCTTTATCTTCCTTAACAATTTCCCTTCTGTCTGCTCCTCCACTTCACAAATTCACCTTTACATAGATGACACCATTCTATACACTTCTGGCCCCTCTGCCTCCATAGTGACCATGCGACTTCAAAATGACATCACCCATGTTCTACAGTGGTTCCAAGCTGACCAACTTAAAGTCAATGACAAAAAAACAGTATCCATTACTTTCAGCACCCCGCAAAACTCTCAAAACTTTCCTCATACCCCTCTTTCTATGCCCTCGCTAGTACCTCCCTGGGCACAGTCTCTGCCTACAAGTACCTAGGCATCTGGCTGGACAGCCACCTAGACTACACGTCTTACATAGACTACATCCATTCTAAGCCACACCCAAAGTTCAGTGCTCTTCACAGAAATGAACATGCCCTCTCCCCCCAGTCCACTGTATACTGCTCACAAAAACAATCTTACCTATCTTTGATTATGTTGACATCATCTATGGCTTCACATCCACCTCCACCCTCTCCAGACTGGACTATCTATTCAATGCCTTTTGCTGTTTCACCATGAATGCAGCCCCTAGGACTCACCACTGCACCCTTTATTCCTCCCTCTCTCTCTCTCCCTCTCCTCCCACCACCAGCAATGCACCTCCACCATCATAGCCAAATACTGGTTTGGTTCACTCAACCCCCACCTCACCTCCCTCCTTTCCCCCTTTTTCCACCCATCCTACCACCTCTGCCCCATTAGACCCTCACACTTTTGTCCTTCCCCATCCCTACTCAAACTCTGAGCAGGCCACTTTCCCTTTTCATTTCCCTCACAACTGGAACTCCCTTCCATCATCGCTCCACCTGCTACCCTCACTAAACCTCTTTAAACATGCCCTTTCCCACTCTCAACCTCCTTACTGTTCTTACTACCAGCCAGGCTAAGTCCCCTGCTAGCTATCATGCTGCTGTGGACTTGCCAGCTCTTCCTAGACAAAGGCCCAACTAAGTGCTCTTGCTAAATGCACTTCCTTGTACAACCCATGTTCACTATGCATTTTTCCCCTTACATCTCTATTTTTGTGCATTACCTGTCTATTTTGGAATTGTATTTTTGTTCCTACCTAGGCCACTGTAACCAGCCTGGATGTTTGTAACTTGCCTCCCTTGTCTCCCTCCCCCGAGTTGCACCTGGAAATGAGCCTTGGCTCAGTGTGCCTGTCCCAGTTACCAAATATTAAATAAATAAATAAATACATAAATGTACTACAGGATGGCAGTGGTCACTTGGGCAGCAAGGGTGCCCACCTGGCTTCTACCTACACTGGGGAAGAGACTAAATCTGTTGTGAGACAAAAGTAAACTTACACAATTTTTAATATAGGTGTTTTGTGAAATAACAGCTCAGCTAAGTACTATGGGATGGCAGAGGGCACTGGCAGTGATCACGTGGGCAGCAAGGGTGCCCTCCCAGCTCCTGTCTACACTGGGGCACAGTCAAAGTCTGTTGTGAGACAAAAGAAGACTTACACAATTTTTGTATATAGGTTAGCTCAGCTAAGTACTATGGGAACGGTACCAGGTAGAGTCAGGAACAACAAGTGTAAGCCCAAAGCCAAATGTTCCACAATGCACAGAAGGTGGTGCTCCTCCCCAAGTGCTTTCAATACATTGACTGCAGTGGTGGTGGCAGCCAGGCAGCAAATGCTTAAGTGCACTACCAAAACAAAGACTTCAGTGTCCCAGGAGAAAAGAGAAATTACATTTTTTTAATCACAATTTAAAAAATTAAACTACAGAAACTGGCAGCGGCCAGCTTCAGAACACAGCAGTAAGCTGAGCACTAGCACTGAGCATACATACTACAGTTTTGTCTTCCCTTCCCCCACACAAACAAACATATTTTAATTTCTGCAAAATAAAAAAGTCTCAGTCTCAGCTTAGCATTATAAAGAGAAGAAATAAGAACTTTGAATAAGTCACAGCAACTGGTCCTTTTCAAGTCAGACAGCAAGTGGATGCACCCTTCTCCCCTCCCTCTACCCTGTCTAGCCTGATGATTTAGTACAATTCAGAAAAGGTGGCTAAAGTGCAACCGACTGAGCCAAATAAAGTAACTTACAGACAGCAAAGATATATCCACACAGAAAGATGCGGTAGGTTAATCCAAAACACTTTCATTTTACAATGCCATCAAGAGAGCTATAGATACCCTATCAACTGGATTAGCTTTTGACTCATCACCTTATGCTGGTGCTGCGGTGAGCCAGCATACCCCTCCAGCCACATCTAGTCCTGCACCTAGCCCCTTCTAACTGCGTGAGATAACTTATAAAGAAGTAGAAGATTATCTTCTTAACTTAGACACCAAAAAAAGTGCAGGGGGCGATGGCTTGGAACCCTTTTTCCTAAGGTCAGGCTACGCCTATCTCACTGCCTCAATTCTCCACATCTTCAAACTTTCCATTACATCTGCTACTGTGCCGTCCTGCTGGAAATCAGCACATATCCTCCTCTATTTAAATCTGGTGACCTATGTGATGTAAACAACTATAGGCCTATCTCCATATTGCCTATCCTTTCTAAAGTTCTCGAAAACTGATCCATATTCAGTTAAAATCTCACTTGGAAACCTTCTCTCTCATTAACCCAGCTCAATCTGGCTTCCGGGCTAATCATAGCACAATCACTGCACTAGCAAAAGTAGCCAATGATTGGATCTCTGCTATAGATGCTAAGAAGGTAACTGGTGCAGTCTTTTTGGACCTCTGCAAAGCTTTTGATACTGTTGATCACAAACTATTAGTCAATTGCCTTGCAAAGTTGGGTGCCACATACCATACCACCCAGTGGTTCTCTAGCTACCTAACTGGAAGATTCCAAAAAGTAAAGGTGGAAGACTTTTTTTCTGCTGCCTTGCCAGTTGCAGAGGAGTCCCCAAGGATCCATCTTAGGCCTATCTTGTTTCTCTGCATTAATGACTTAGATGCTAACATATCTACGTCCAATCTGCACTTTTTGCAGATGGTACTGTGTTGATATACTTGGCTCATCGTTATCTGAAGTCAAGGGATTGGTCAAGTGGACTTCGCCAACTTGCATAATCTAATAAAGGCAAAGCTTCTGCTCAATGCTAAGAAGACTAAACCGATGATATTCTCCTGCAGTGCTGTCTCAGGCCCCCCCAATACCCTTGCCCAAGACTTCATTGTCACCACGCTAAACGAGCCTCTGGAAGTTGTAACCAAATTTAAATATCTAGGTATCTGGATCGACAATAAATTATCTTTCAATGACCACGTTGAAGATGTCTCTAGAAGGTTAAAAGCAAGGTTAGGTTTCTTCTACAGAAATAGGCCCCTTTTCCCCCTTGAAACTCGAAATAAGCTTGGACAGGCCACTTTTCTCCCCCTACTCAACTATGGCAATGTAATCTATTCCTCCACCACTCTTGCAAATCTAAGTAAACTGGACATCCTTTATCACTGTGCGTTACGGTTCATTACCAACTCCCCTTACCGTTCGCACCACTGTGACTTATATGCAGCTGTTGGTTGGACATCCCTTACTACTAGATGCCTGCTCCATGCTGGGCTATGGACTCTTAAACTGCTCCTGCAGAAATTGCCAAGCTATCTCTCTTCCTTATTAGTATCTCACATAGTGCATACTGCGTTAAGAAAATCTGACTTTATTATGCTTGACAAACCAAGGACGCGGACTTCCTTTGGTAAACGTGCTACTGCATATGCCCTTCCCTCCATTTGGAACCAATTACAAACCGTACTGAAACTAACTAGCACAGTTTCAATAAACTTCTACAAATTGCTAAGTTCAGCCAAAATAAAAGACACCTGTAACTGCCATTGAGTCTCTTCCTTCCCCATGTGTGCCATATTTATCCACTGGTAAGGTATAATTGACTTGTCATAGTAACTGCTTTCCCTTCCCCTTCCACTCCTGGCTTTATCTTTGCTTACGCTCCACTGCTACTCTATCAAATCACTCCTCCCCCCATATCAGTTGTAGACTGTTGTTTGTTCTAGCTGCCAAAATACTGTATACGTATTGCACACACCAGTCATCATGTTTCTTTTATCAGTATGCAACCTGTAAGTCGCTTCCCTGTCTCATATCAATGTTTACCACCTGCAGTCACCTTATGTGGTACCCTTGTATGTATATCCAGCCTGTATCATGTAACGTGCATTTCATGTATATACTGTTATTACCTATCTGTGTTTGTACTTCAAGTGTTTATGTCACAGGACCTCCTTGTGAATGAGCTTGCTCAATGGAGTTTTCCTGCAATAAACTTGAACTTGAACTTGAACTATAGCTCTCTTGATGGCATTGTAAAATAAAAGCATTTTGGATTAACCTACTGCATCTTTCTGTGTGGATATGACTTTAGAACAGAGACTGGAAGTCAAGTTTTTGAATTGCACCCTGAAGATTTCAACACAATTTTTTGTGTTGAAAAAGTAGTTTAGCAATCAATCTGTTACTGAAGTGGAGCATCACAGTCTCAGAATGAAAAAGAGAAGTCCAAAAAAGCCTGTGTAAAAACTTATTTCTTCCCATTTTGCTTCATAAAAATGTCCTTTCACAGAGAGAAACGGATTCCTGTCAGCTTGAGTGTCTGCACACTGGCAGAGGCACATGGTTAAGCTCTGGAAAGCTCTCTGAGCAGCCTGGGGATTGGCCAATGAGATCTCATAAGATCTCAAAGTCTCATCAAATATGGGACCGTTGAATACCTCAAACACATTGTGGTATTATTGGTTTGAATTCAACACCCCCCCCCAATGATGAGTATCAAACAGAAAACTCCTGTAAGAAGGCAGCATTCATGTCAAGGAAGATTGCTACAGGGTGGAACAGACCAGCTCAGTTCTTTCAGACTGTGGACAGGTTACTCCATCCTATCTGTGAACAACCGACAAGGACAGTTTCTACTGCCAGGTGCAAAGAACTCATTCAGTTCTTCTCCAACAGAGTGTCTTCCATCAGGTCTGGGTTTACCCCAACTAGGCTGTTGTGGCTCTGCAGAGGAGAACTGGTTGTCAATAGGTGCACTCCTCCTGTCTGGAGCAGGTTTAAGCCAGTAGGTGTGGAACAGGTTTGTGAGGTAGTCTTGAAGTTGCATTCCACCTGTTGTAAAACTGAACCAGGGCTTGACACATCTCTTAGTGGGATATGTGGGATCTCTAGGTTCAGTGTTTGATGAGATAATCTGGTGCTCCATTTCAGATGGATTTTCCCTAGCACTTTGAAAGAGGTGCTGGTGAAGCCCCTACTAAAGGAACCATCCTTGGACCCAGACTTAGTGAATTTTAGATTTATCTCTAACCTTCCCTTTCTAGGAAAGGTCATTGAAAAGATAGTGGTACTACAGCTCAGGGCACATCACACTACCTTTAACATCTATAAGCCTCTCCAGTCAGGGTTTAGGTCTTGGCACAGTATAGAGACTGCATTAGTCAGGGTACAGAATGGCCTCCTCAGGATGAGAGATAGATGGAAATAGTCAGTTCTTGTTCTGCTTGATTTTGCCTCATCATTTGAAACTGTGGACCATAAAGTGTTGTTGGATCACTGAAGGGAGTTCTATGAATTCACCAGCACTGACATCAGCTGGTTTGAGTACCTTCTTACAGGCAGGATGCAGAGGGTGGTGAGGGGGAATTTCTCCTCACCCCCAAAGCCCCTGCTTTGTGAAGTTCCTAAGGGCTCAGTCCCCTCACCCATGCTGTTTGCTGTGTACATGCTGCCCCTCAGAGAGATCATTAGATGCTACAGTTTAGGTTTTGACCGTTATGCAGATGACACTTAGCTATATGTGTCATTTGCACCCAGGACACCAGACACAGTTCAGATACTAAATTTGTGCCAGACCAAGATCCAGGACTGGATGTCCTCTCACTGATAGACTCAGCCCAGACAAGACGGAGGCACTAGTGACTGAGCCTGGTCATCGGCAGGGTGCAGAGGTGGCAGAAGAGGTGACTGGCCTGTTGCTTGGTTCCTCTCAGCTTGCAGCCTCTCATAATGTGAAGAATCTAGGGGTCATTCTGGATGATAGACTGACACTTGAAGCTCAGGTGTCATCTGTAGTCTGGAGGGGCTTTTACAATCTCAGGAACATCACCCAGATTAAAGTTTTGATCCCACTGGATGACTTGCCATCATCTTGGCACACTTTTGTGACTTACAAACTCAGCTACTGCAACACTGTATATCTCAGGGTTAGTAAAGGGATCCTTTGTTGCCTGCAGCTGGTGCAGAATACAGTGGCCAGGTTGCTGATGGGCCTTTCAAAGTCCTGTCACATGACCCATGGTTCTACGTGACCTACGCTGGCTGCCGATGAAGTGGCGAATCATCTTCAAGGTCAGTTTCCTGATGTATTAAGATCTATCTGGACTGGGCCTAGGCTGAGTGACCTCCTGACTCCCTACCATACCTATAACCCTATCCACTCCTCTGAAGTGAGCCTCCTAGCAGTCCCCAGGGCTAAGTTTAAATCATCAGGTGATCGGGCCTTCAAGTTGCCAGCTCGACCCTATGGAGTTCACTGCCAAGATCTTTGAGGGAGGCCCCATCGGTAGAGGCCTTTAAGAGTGGCCTGAAGTCTCACCTGTTTAGGGAAGCCTTTGAGTTATAGTTAAGGGCCTCCCCCACACTGGCTTCTATTATATTTTATTTTATGTACCATTTTATGGACTGTAATTAATTACCCATTTCATTTTTTTATTATGACATGTCTTGTGTACATGGTTTTGTTTCCTTGACCTATGTACAGCATCATGAGCCCAAGGGAATGGGTGCTAAACGAGTAAAATTTTACTGACTTACTTACTTACGATGTCCTCTTGGTCCTCATTATCCACTCCTCCCCTTGGTCTGATTATAATCTGCTCCTCCTCTTCTTCTTCTTCTTGGTCCTCTGATTAACTGGGCTGGTATGCAGGTGCATTGCTCCCCTCCCTAGAAATATACTTATTTCTCCTAAATAAAAAAATACTTATTCTGTAAAGATCTGGGTTTTTTTAAAACATGAAAATAAAGTGACCTTCTCCTTACTTCCCCTCAGGTTGGACTAGCAGGATACAACAACTCTGGGTCTTACTTCTGGCTTATTCTTCCTTGATATAACTTTGTTTCTAACTATGGTGAATGTAGCCCCTGGCAATAACTGCTCTCTCTCTTTAACCTATTTTCTTTCTTTTTTTTCTGCTTTATGAAATTCTTCAGAAAGAGTTGTCGTCTGTGGCAGAGACCAACCACAGCACTCCTGAGCTTGTGAAGAGGAGAGAGAGAGAAAGAGAGAGAGAGAGCAGATCATGAATTACTTCTCTAGCTTTTTAGCAATTCCTTATTAATGCGTGATTGACCTGCCAAGGCTACAGGACCAAGTCCAAAAGACAGCACATTCAAGCAAAGAATCCATGGACTACAGCAACTGAATGCAAAAATGAAGTTTATTGACACAAATACCTACACAGATGCCTCGCAGTCAAAATGAATACATGTTCCAACACAATGGTTTGTGATGTAGGATGAGCAGACTGCATTTTTTTATGTTAGCATTGTGTTGGAACGTGTATTCATTTTGACTATGAGGCATCTGTGAAGGTATTTGTGTCAATAAACTCTGTTTTTCCAATTGCTGCAGTGTGTGGATTCTTTGCCTGAGTCTACTATCTTTTGGACTTGGATTTGAGCAGTGGGCTAGCCACCCTGCATCGACATTCACGGCACCTGTCTGGAAGTGGCTTACAAGGCTACAGGACTCTTGGCAGTCAATCAAGGATGAGGTCATGCTCTCCATCTGTGCATAAACAATTTGACTGATCTTGCCTCCTGCTCCTGACATCAGGATGTCCAACTGATGCCTGTCTGCCAGCAGGCTTTCCATGCCTGCCTGTCTGCTTCTGTCCCTTAGGGACTACAGGATCCAGATGCCCAGGTAACTATTTTTATATATTTTTTAACTATTTATTGTCCCTTAGGGCTTTTTCATTTTTGCTGCCATGTGGCTTGCATTTTGGGCCCTCCTGGTCCTTATGCTGCTCTTTCTTCTACCTCATTCTTTAATGCTAGCCCCCCCCCCACACCAGGACTCATAACATTAGCCATATTGCAGCTTTAGCTGCTGTGGCACCCACCACATCCAAGCTGTCATCTGGACCCAAGTGATCTCCTGGTCTTGTCTCATGCAGGCATTTATATATCATTAAGGCCATTTTGAGTGTATGCATTTAGCCACAGTGCAGCTCCAGTACTTCAATTTCTATGGCTCCTGCCATGCTTGCTCTGCTGCCCACCCGTCCTCTTAAATCGGTCCCTCAGGGCACTTAAAATTCAGCCACAGGAGTGGCATTACTGTGGGCAGCTCCTGCCACCTCCTGCTGCCTGCCCACCCTGGACTGCCTAAATATGCCCCTCAGGGCACCTTCACTGCTGCCAGAGCAGTGGATCAGGCTGTTGGATGGAGGCACTCCTGCCCTTGCCTCTTCCCCCTCCTGACAATCTCCTCCTGCTCTACTCACCCACCACCTCCAAGCTCCTCTGTGAACCCAAGTGATCTCCCGGCCCTGCCTCTCACAGGCATTTATTTATCATTAAGCTCATTTTGGGCATTTGCATTTAGCTGTGATGCAGCTCCAGTTGCTATGGCTCCTGCCATGCTTACTCTGCTGCCCACCCTCTCCTCCTAAACAAGCCCCTTGGGGCAATTAAAGCAGCCATGGGAGCAGCTTTACTGTGGCAGCACCTGCCACCTCCTGCTGGCTGCCCACCTCTGGACCTCCTAAACAAGCCCCACTGAACTCTTTCACTATGGCCAGAACAGCGAATCAGGTTGTTGGAGGGAGGCACTCCTGCCCTGGCCTCTTCCACCCCTTGACAATCTCATCCTGCTCTACTCTCTACCACCCACACAGGGCAGGTCACAGGCGGCAGTTTCACTTTTCTGTGGTCAATTACACTAGGCTGCAGCAGCAGCATCCACAGTTCTTTCTCTCCTGTGGTCGATGGCTCACTGACCAGCCTCCCTCCCTGCCACTCTGCCTCAGAACCCCCAGTTGCACCAGGGAAAGTTTTGCTCATTGTGTTTCCTTTCTGTCCAGATTTTGGGGTTTCCTTTCTTCTCCCTACCTCAGGTGTCTCCTGTCCCTATGCCTCCTTTTAACTTCTCCTTCCATTTCTCTGACTCTTACAGTCTCTCTGTTCCTGCCTGCTGAACTTCTTCTGGACAATCTACTTTCTCATTCCGACTTCCAATAGTTTGGAACAAACTTCCCTTGTATCTTTGCCTCTCCCCTCCTATTTATCTGTCAGATCCTCCCTGCATGTTATTCTCTCCCTCTCCTGCTCTTGCCCCTAGCCCCCATCTATTCATTATGTTTCTCTGCCCTTCTACCTGCTTGTACCCTTGACAACCACAATTTTTGTGTTTATTTGGTTTTGCATTTTTTACCCTTATATACAGGCCACTGTTTATTTTGCCTGCACTATATTCTATGTAAAATATGATTTTGCACCAAGGTGGCACTGCTGTGTAGCATCTTGTATACTGCACATACTTAGTTCATGAACTTGTTTTCGTAATTGTGTTATATATGTATTGTATTGTTGTACATATACTCTTCCATTGTTATTATGCATAGTATCCTTTGTTTCTGTCTCCCAAGGCCCCATCTGGAAATGCATCTTGGCACAGTGTATTTTTCCTGGTTACCAAATTTCAAATAAATACATAACTATACTTGATGTCTATATGTTTAAATTTTAATTTATGTTCTAAAGTAAAAATTAACAAAACTTTTAAATTAAAAAAAAGGCTGGCCCAGTGGCACGGAGAGTTGAAGCACTGGACGCCACTCCTGCCGCCACACCAGTGAACCTGATTCGAGACCAAACCTGTGCCACTGGGGGTTGGCCTGAGGGAACAGGATTGAACTTCCCAGAGGATGCTCTCCTCTGAGGAGGGAGGACAGTCATGCTGTGCTCCAATGCTGCCATGTGGGTCACTACATGTGGCAATGTGCATAGAGATACTTACTGGGTGGGGGACATCAGTTGTGATGTGCTTCATGCTTGCATGTAGGCTTGCATACCACCCCAAAGTTGGCAACCCAGGGGAGAAAACCAGCTGTGGACACAGAATGATGAGAAGTCTGACCACTCACAGGACCTCCACATCATAAACAAGGTCCTTCCTCCATTAACCAGATCTGTTCTCCAGCAGATAAGAGAGGGCTTGCCAACCCCACCATGGGGGGAAGCAGTGGGGAAAGAATAGAGGTTGAGCTAAGTCCCTAGGATGTAGGATGATGGGGCTGGGGGGTGGTCAGACCAAGATAATAGTGCCTGTACCAGAGGAGCATAAAAAAAAATAACTAAAAAAAAAAAAATATATATATATACACATATATAACATCAATGACCTAAAAGTCACTTCTCATTGTAATAAGGCATACAGGATCACTAACAGGATGCTGAGGTGCATAAGGAGAGGAATTTTTAGCAGTTGGAGGGTGTTAATACTGCCACTGTGTAAATCACTGGTCAGACCCCATCAGGAGTACAGTGTACAACTCTGGGGGCCATACCTGAGAAAGGATAGGAATAGATTAAAGGCTGTGCAGTGCAAGACAACAAAGATGATCTTTGTAAAACAGGAAAAGATACTGAACCTGATTGAATTCTTTGATTCACTGACAAGGGCTGTGGATAAGGGTCAGGCAGTGTATATCCTATATCTGGACTTCAGTAAGGCCTTTGACTCTGTCACACGTGGACAGTTGGTCAAGATACTAAGCTACGTAAGGGTAGGAGACAAGAAACTGGGATGTATGAGAAACTTGTGAACTGGCAGGATCCAGAGGGTTCTCCTGAATGGGGAGCAATCAGAGGTGAGGGATGTCACAAGTGAAGGGCCCCAAGGATCAGTTTAGGGACCAGTCCTCTTTAACATATCTATATGTTAAATATAAATGTCTGGGCTCCTTTTGTTGCCTCCTGAGCTATTCTCTCTTCACTTTATATTTTTGCACTCCTTACTGCTTTCCCTCCTTCCCTCTGTTTCCACTGATATACCACATGCTCCTCCTCCCTCTGCATCTCCTTATACTTTCTGAATGCTATCCTTTTAGTCATTACCTTTTCAACCATCTCTTGTAAGAATCATAGTAGTTTCTTTCTGGAGGCAGTATAGCGTAGTGGTTTAAGGCTCTGAGCTGCAAACCTGGAGACCTGGGTTTGAATCCCACAGTTCTGACTTGCATACTGTGTGACCCTGAGCAAGTCACTTAACTTCCCTGTGCTCCCAGGTCACACCTGGAATCAAGCTTCTGCTTAGTGTGCCTTTCCTGGTTAAACAATTTCTCCTTTCCCTTTTTCCTCTTTCCTTTTCTCACTTTGTTTGATACAGAAGGTTTGTCACCTTTACTATGCTCCCTTTTAGCTTCACCCACTGTTCATCCACCCCACCCAGGCCATCCCCCGCCAGATCGTCCCTGAGGCATTCACCCATCATTATAAAATTTGCCCTTCTGAAGTCCAGGACCCTCGACCTTATGTGGTTTGATTCCACAGTCATCCTTATAGTGAGCCACACATACGGTGATCTCTAGTCCCCACGTGGCCTCCCACCTTGATACCTGCAACACTGTCCCTGTTAGTGAGTCCCAGGTCCAGAACTGCCCAGTCACAGGTTCAATGACTAGTTGCCTGAGGAACGCTCTCTGCAGAGTCCAGGACATCCCTGCTTCTAGCTGAAACCATTGCTGTGAGGCTCCAATTTACATCTGACAGGTTGAAGTGTACGGCTGTACCATGCCGGTTCGACATACTTTATGTCGACCGGTATTTCGACGAAAGGAATCATGTTAACCGTAAGTTGTGCTCAACATGAATTCCGTGTGTCTCCCAGTCCTGTTTTTTATTCAGAGGGTGAAGCCGACAGGTGTGTATTTCACTGTGTTAGTGATGCCATAAGGTGGCATACTAAAGTCTCCCACCTGCAGCACCTCCCCCTTTTCTGCAATCTTTCCAGTGGGTTCCACCAGTACCTTGTCTAATTCCTTACCCTGTGCTGGAGGTCTATAAGTCACTTCAGTGAGAATAGCGGCTCCATTCACCATCTCCAGGGTGACCAACAGTACTTCTGCCTCTCCCAGTATTCCCTGTATCTCTGTCGCTTTTATGCTTTCCCTCACAGAAAGTACCACACCCTCCTCCTTTCCTTCCCACCCAGTCCTTCCAGAGTAGAGTATAGCCTAGCATGGTTATGTTTCAATCATGGTTTTCAGTGCAACATGACTCGGTAATAGCCACAATATCCAGGTTGGCCTCTGCCATGATCGCCTCTAGGCCCGAGATCTTATTAACTAGACTTCTAGCATTTGCACTCATGGCCTTCCAGATTTTGTTTCCACTCTGCGTGTTGCTCCCTCTTTTTTCCTTTTTGCTCCCCCTCCTTCACCCCTCTCTCTTTTTAATGTTCCTGTTCCCTTTACCCTTTGTCTCTACCACCCTGCTTTCTTTATTAATTTGCACCCTGAGAGATTTCTCTCCCCTCAGGATCTCCTTACTGTCTACTTCAGCCTATGGGGGGGCAGTTTCAGCCTCCCTGATTCCTTCTGCCACTCCCCAGGCTAATTTATGTAATCTGAGAAAAACTATGCTCACCAGAGGTCATTCATTTAAATTAGATGGGTGAGGTTCAAAAAAGACATTAGGAAGTACTACTTCACTGTAGGGGTTGTGGAGGGATGAAACAAGCTTTGAGACAATGTTGTGGAAGCAAAGTGGGGTTCAAAGAAAAACTCAGATGTATTTAAAGGACTTCTTAGAGAGGATGTGGGAGGGGTTTCTAGGAAGGAATGATGGATGCTAAAGAGATTCCAAGTTAGGGTATCCTGGGAAAGAGTGAATGGACTTTTCTGGTCTTTTTCTGTCCTTGTCTTTTTCTGTAGTTCTATATTTCTATGTAAGAGGCCAACAAATTAGACTGGAATGATCCCCCTTTGGTGAATTCAAGTTCACTCTAATTTAACAGATAGAATACATCCAGATCTTCCATAATCTGATCTTTTTCTTATCATGATTTTATCCCCTCTCCACCTATTGTCATTCCAGGTATATACCCTGCTAACAGGGATTTACCCTATTCAGGCAGATTCACTGTCAAGGGTTTTTTACTTCCTGTTTTCTCCCCTGGTGTTAGTGCTGCCTCTGTTGGCCTCATACACATGCAACACCTGTATGGTGAGAGCAAACTCCCTGGCCCAGCCACCAGAGTTGCTGTGGTGCCAGAACTTACTGCCAACCTTCCCTTGCTGAGGTCTGCTGCCACTCAGCAGATACCCCAGCCTGACCTACCTCTAGACAAGGTGATCTGAGCTTGCTTCTGAACTTGTGTTGCCTGCACAGCAGTGAGATTGTGCTGCAGCTGGGTCATCAGGGTGGCTGTAATCTGAGTAAGAGATCATACCCGACAGGGTGGGTTGTTCAGGGTTGCACTTACAAATGGGTTATAGGTGACATTTTTGCAAATTTATAAAAAATAAAAATATATATAAACAAGCATTTTTCAATGCCGAATGTTGTCTTGCTGGCATTGGCATTGGTAGTGCAGGAGTCAGAGAGATGCATAATAGGAATTGCAGTGAAGTATTGAACTGATGCCAACCCCATCCCCGGCCTGCAGAGACTGACAGGGGTGTTCCTTTGGGTCATCAGCCATAATGCTCATGCCATTTCATGACACCCTACCCTGCAGACACTGACAAGTGTCACAGTGTGCCTTGGGGTCTTCAGGCCTTATGCTTAGCCCATTCCATAAGGAAATACACTGAGATGGATGCAGTATAGGAGAACGGGATGAACTTTGGGGCTGAAGAGTCCAAGACACACCTCAATGCCTGTCACTGGCTGCAGGGTGGGGGTGGAATGGCATGAGCATTACAGCCGACAATCCCAAGTCACACCCCGATGCCTATCAGTCTCTACAGGGTGAGGCGTTATGGTTGGAAACAGTAATGACCTGGGTGTTTGTTGGTATTTTCATTCCAAATTTTTGACATGGGCTTTTTGTGACCCCACCTCATGAACAGTAGCACTATCAGTTCATTAACCGAAAGGTGATTTTGCACAGCGACTGTGCCCTTTGGCGCCACAGGTGCAAAAACACATTTTGGGCAGGATGTGAAAAATGACAGCTGTTCTGTTCATGAGGAGGTGTAAAAAATGGCAATGTTGAAAATCTGGAGTGAAAATCTGAAACATTGGTGACGTCACGAGCATGTGTAGAAACTGCACAGTGCACGCTCGTAACACAGTCATTTCTTGGAATCTTTTCACCAAATTTGCAACATAGGCTTTTTGGGACCCCACCTCATGAATAGTGGCACTGTCATTTCATGAATTGGTCCCAAAAGGTGATGCTGCACAGTGACCGCAAAATCACCTTTTGGGACTGAATAATGAGATGATAGTGCACTTGTTCATGAGGTGGGGTCCCAAGAACTCCATGTTAAAAATTTGGAGCCAAAACTCAAAAAAATGGCTGTGATATTCACCTATGTTGACCCCCCCATTGATGCCATTATACAGCTTACCAGCATTTCTTCATTTTGCAGTTCAGCTTTGAAGAGTCCAGAAGTGTTCCCACTCCACTGAAGATTGCAGTGCCAGACCTCCAGAGGTAAGAATAGGGTGCAGGAGGGAGGTAGGGTGCACAGAGTGTGAGTGCGGGTTGGGGGAAGGGGCACCACAGACAGCGAGGGACCGTTTTATTTTTTTCAGGTAAAAAAAACAAAACCCCGGACATCACAACATGGTTTGTTGGCCACACTGTGGTGGGCTCCCAGTGTGCCACACAAGAGGGTGGGGAGGAACATGCCAACACGGTCAGCCTTGCGTGACCGGTGGCACACTGGGGTTGGCTTACAGTGTGCCACACAATGTGGGGCGGGTGGGGGAACATGCTGACACAGGGATTATACCCCCAAGGCTCACTTTGTTTGCAGATTGTGTTTATTGAAATGTTTCACCAGAAAAGGCATGTATGACAGGCATGTCAACTCTGCCGCTGCATGACAAGCTTGTCTCTGATTGCAGCAGCAGATTTCTTTCAAGTTGGTGGCACTTTACATATTTTTTGCATCAGCACTAGCATGCTGGCTAACTGGGGAATGAAGGACACACCTACTAAAGCGTGCTCTGCATTCGCCAACATTGACACACCTCTCATTGTGCTAATACTACCACAAGATGTTGCTTGTGCATCCGCAAGACAACATAAAACTTAATAAAAAACAATTAAAAGTCACTTTTCTGGTAAAGCACTCCTTCCACTGGTAAAATCACCAGTAGAGGACATTGCTATTTTTGTCAATGTTTTAATGCTATGAGCACCACCCTCTCCAAGAGTGAATTCTTTGCTTGCTTGCTGCTTTGTTCTCCCCTAACAGTGGAGAACTGTAAATTTTTTGTTTCAGTTTTCACTGACAGCACATGGTTTACATGATGAGTACAGTCAGGACTGAACTGAGGAGATATCATTAGCAGTAGCAGCTGTTGCAGATCATACATGTCAGGTTGAGGTAGAAGACTAGGTTTGCTGGCAAAAAGCACCTAGCTTCACCTGAGCTTTGTTTTTTTCTAGGTTTGCTTGAAAGGACAGAGCAAGGAAAAACATTAAGGCTTCTTTTGGCTAATCAGAGTTACTGTTGTGTCACTATTTTGTTTTGTGCTTACAGGTTGTGCTTACAGGTTTTGTTACTGTTTTGTGCTTACAGGTTTTACAGTTTACTGCTTTATTTATCTCTGATTCAAATTGTTTTTGGCAGGGTATATTTTCTGTTAAATTGCTGTGCATGTTGTCTTGCTGTAAAGAAGGAAAGCACACAATGGTGTGGTGGGTCAGAGCTTTAGCTGATTGTTTCTGGAGGGCAAGGGCTTGGTTCCACCCACCCATCCCCTCACCCCGCCTACCCCAAGTGCATCATTTCTTTTCTACTAGGGGTTCTGGCATCACTTCACTGAAAGGGCAAAGAACATACACCTGTCATAACCTTAACAGCCCAGTACACTGCGTAGGGGGCAAAGGCATGCACACGCTCACACACACTAACAAAAAAGAAAAAAAAATTAAACAAGAAGGGAGAGAGACATGTGGGGAGTGGTGCAATGCACTGGCTGTGGTATGGCAGTCTTCCAGGAGATGTTCTGGAGGCTGTGATGCTTCCCTATTTTCAGGCACCTCTCTGGTCTGAGGGAGGAGGTTGCCCATCTCCAGGCTGACTTGGCAAGGATCTGAGAAACCTTCTCCCCCACCCACAGACCATCAGTGTAGCCACTGCTGACTCAGAGGTTGCCAAGAAAGAGGAGCAGCTGGACTACGGTGGGCTCAGGGAGGGTGAGGGTGGTGGAACAGAGGTGACTCCCAACAGTTGTACTTCTCCACAATTTAGATGCCATTCTGGGAGAGCATTTTTCCTCTATGGAGGCACCCACAATGGAGACCAAGGAGGATGCTGGGAACCTCCACAAAGGAGACCCACAGGAGGGTGGCATGGAACCCCATAGGGGAAGGAAACAACTCCTGGTGGGGACTCAGTCATAAGAGGGGTAGAAATGGGGGAGGAAGGGAAGAGGGAGGTAAGGTGCCTGCCTGGCACCATGGCTTGGAGGGACAGGAATCAAATGCTCAGAATTGTGGGAGCAGCTGCACAGGAGAGGGAGCTGGATGTCATTGTCCACCTAGGGACAAATGACCTGGCTGGGAATGGGATTAGAGTAGTGTAGGAGGAGTTTGTGGAAATGGGCAGTGGCCTTAGACAAGTAGCATGCATGGTAACCTTCTCGGAGGTGCTGCCTGTCTATGACATGGGTGAGGCTAGGGTACTCAGCACCATGAGATTCAATTGGTGGTTGAAAAACTGGTGCAGAGCTCAGAGTTTTGGCTTCATTGGGGACTGGGGTTCCACCTGGAGGGATACAGGCCTATACTGGCATGATGGTCTGCATCTGTCCATGAGGGGAACCAGGATCCTAGGTGATAGGTTTAATTGCTTCATTGGCAAACATTTAAACTAGCCAAGGGGGAGGCACTGAAAAGGGGCATGGAAATCCCAGCCCCCCCACAAAACAGGGTAGTTAGTGAGGTAAACACCAAGGTAGAGAAGTCGATAGGGAGCAGGACAGGGATAAATGGAGAAAAAGGCAAAGGCAGCAAGGACAGAGATGGGACTAAAAGGGGAAAAGCCATCTAAAAATGAAGGGTGATGAGTACCAATGGCAGTAGTCTGTGTAACAAGCTCCCTGAACTAGCAGCTTTGATGGGAGAGGGATGCCTGGATATTGTGGCAGTCACAGAAACATGGTACACAGAGAACCATGACTGGGATGTCAACATACCAGGGTGCACAATCCACAGGAGGGACAGGGAGGGTAAAAAAGGAGGAGGAGGAGTAGCTATCTACATAAGGGAAGGGATCAAAGCAATGGAACTAAGGGGCAAACAGGGAGGAGAAAAGGCACTGTGGGTCACCCTGGAGACAAGACATGGCACCACAATTGCACTGGGGTTGTATACAGACCCCCATCTCAAGGGAAGGAAATGGACAAGGAAATGATAGAAGGCATCCTTACAATGGCAGAAAAGGATGATATTGTTGATGGGGGACCTGAATATGCCATATTTTAACTGGAACACCTCTGCTGCAGCCACATACAAGAGCAGGGTCATTCTCAATGCCCTACAGGGGGCATGCCTCAGACCGCTAGTGTTGGAACCCACTCAGGAGGGAGCAATCTTCAACCTGATACTTTCAAATGGGAATGGAGAGAGGATCTCAGATTTAGAAGTGGGTAGCAATCTGGGAACAAGCGACCACCAAACAGTGTGGTTCACGATAAACACAGCCGTAGAGTCAAGCTGTACAAAAGTGAGGGTATTGGAATTTGGGAGGGCTGACTTTGGAAAAATGGGACAGTTCCTCAGAAAAGCACTAGCAAATGGGCAAGAAAGGGGGGGAGGAGAAACAATGGGGAAAAATCAAAACTGCCATCACGGAGGCAACAAGCCTTTGTGTGAAGCAAATAAACAAAACAAAACAAAGGAAAGAACCACTATGGTTCTCAAAAGAGGTGGTGGGGAAGGTTATGGAGAAAAAGATAGCATTCAAGAAGTATAAGAAAACACAGGCGGAGCAAGACAGAGAACTGTACCAGTTAAAGCAGAAGGAAGCAGGAAAGGCAGTCAGAATAGCAAAGCCCCAAACTGAGAAAAGATAGCCAACTCAGTTAAGAAAGGGGATAAAACCTTTTACGGGTACATTAGTGAGTGCAGAAAGACAAAGGAAGGTATAGTGAGGCATAATAAAGGGATGGGGGTGGGCCGAGGGTGACAGTGAAAAAGCAAGGATACTGAATGAATACGTCTGCTCAGTATTCACAAAAGAAGAAGAGGGGAGGTACCTAAACCAATCAATAGAAGCACTCTGGATAGGGGGTTCAATACCAGTCCATTCACAAAAGAAAGGGTTCTGAAGAACTCCTGAAATTGAAGGTGGACAAAGCAATGGGGCCTGATGGGATTCACCCCAGAATTCTAAAAGAACTAAGGGGAGAACTAGTGACACCACTGACTACCCTTTTTAACAAATCATGGGAGGCTGGCATGGTACCTGAGAACTGGAGGAGAATGGATGTGATTCCCCTTCACAAAAGTTGGAGCAAGGCAGAAGCAGGAAACTACAGACCTGTTGGTTTGATCTCAGTGGTAAGGAAAATGATGGAAACACTTCTGGAAAAAAAATGGTCAAGTACCTAAAGGCCAGCAGAGCACAGGACCCAAGGCAGCATGGACTCACATTGGGAAGATGAATCTAATAGATTTCTTTGGCTGGGTGACCAAAGTAGTAGACCAGGGCGGGGCTGTGGACATGACCTATCTAGACATTAGCAAGGCATTTGACACAGTCCCACACAAAAGATTAATAGACAAGTTAGCCAGCCTAGGAGTGGGTCCCAGGGTGGTAACCTGGTTAAAAAATTGGCTGGACAACAGGATGCAGAGGGTAATAGTAAATGGAGTCCACTCTGAAGAAAGGGGGGTTACTAGCAGGGTACCGCAGGGTTCAGTACTGGGATGGTCCTCTTTAATGCCTTTGTAGGTGACATTGTGGAGGGACTAGAAGGAAAAGTATGCCTCTTTGCAGATGACACAAAGATCTGCAACAGGGTTGATACACAAGGGGGAGTGGAAAGGATGAGAAGGGACTTGGCAAGGTTGGAGGAATGGTCAAAAGTATGTCAGCTTAGATTCAATGCAAAGAAGAGCAAAGTAATGCACCTGGGAAACAAAAACCTAAGGGAAGAGTACACAGTGAGGGGGGAGGTTTTAGTAACAACAAAAATGGAAAGGGACCTGGGGTAGTCATATCAGATGACCTGAAGGTAGGCAAGCAATGTAAGAAGGAAGTAAGGAGGACTGGGGGATACTGGGAAGCATAGGGAGAGGCATCACCAGTAGAAAATAGGAAGTTGTCATCCCTCTGTACAGACAGTTAGTGAGACCCCATCTGGAGTACTGCATGCAGTTCTGGAGACCCCATCTCCACAAGGATATGGACAGGATACAGGCAGTCCAGAGGAGGGCAACTAAAATGGTGCAGGGTCTGTACTAGAAGCCATATGAAGAGAGACTAAAAGAGCTTAATATGTATACCCTTGAGGAAAGGTGGGGGGGCATGATAGAAACTTTCAAGTACCTCAAGGGAATCAACAAAGTCCAAGAAGAGAGCATATTTCAGAAAAAGAGCTGTGCAACAACAAGGGGGCACAATTTGAAGATAGAGAGGAGACAGCTCAGGGGCAATGTGAGGAAGTATTTTTTCATGGAGAGGGTGGTGGACACATGGAATGGCCTTCCTGAGGAGGTTGTGGGGTCAGAAAACAGTGGGGGAATTTAAGAATGCATGGTACAGACATAAGACAATTGTAGTGGGGGGTTGGAGGAAGTAGGCTGTTGGTTAACTAGGATCTGCAGCCTATCCAATAGGTAGGGAATTGGACAGACTGGGTGGGTCAAGCAGTCCATATTTGCTGTCAAAGTCTATGTTTCTATGTCAGGACTTTAGTGGTCAGGATTGTAGTGAGTGTGGTGTGGTACAGCAACTAATGTCAGTACATACTGAGAGCATTGGACTCAGTCTGTAGTGATCAGGACTGTTTAGAAGCTGCTGCCCTAAGATCACATTCTGTTTTTTATTTAAATAAAAAGATGATTTCAGAGAACTGTTTTCTCTGCCATGTGGGGGAAGTAATGGGAAAGCTGCTACTGAGTATACCACTAAGATGTAAGCATGCATCTATGCTGGCAGTTGTAGTTTAAAAAAAATAAAACAACTGCTTTGTTTGTGGCCAGAAGGAAGAATTTAATTAAACATTAGCAGAGTTTGTCTTACCTGTGTTAACTGGCTGCTGTTTGGGGTGGGTGGGGGTTTGCTCACCAAAGGAGCAAAAAAATGTCTGCCGGTTCACATTTCTGCATTCCATTTCAGCTGAGCGATCTCTTCAGTAAAAAAGCAGAAAAGCACAGGGACTAGTTATTTTCTGGACTCTGTTGCCTCATACCAGCCCAGTTCATGGGTGCTGTCAGCCAGTCAGGAAGCTGGGTTTCTCCAACCCATTTTCTAATCTTTGATAATTATGTCCAGTATTGTTCCCACAATGTAAGTTAAATTTCCTTAGCCAATAGTTACCTGGGTCATTTCTAGTATTTTTTTTAAACAGAGGAGTCACCTTTTGCCATCCTCTATTTTCTTGGTACCTTGCCAGTTTACAGTGATTTCTAGAAAATCACTGCCAGAGTACCCTCCATTGCATCTTTTACAGTAGCTCCTTGAGTATCCTTGGATGAGGGATTCAAGATGGCCACTGTGGAGTTGCTGTAGGATGTTACATGCCCACTCTGTATGCTGTAAAACTTTTCTGACCTTCTGTAACATGCTTTGATCCTCACAGACAGCTAAAAAACAATGAAAACAAAATAAGATGTATTCTCATGCCACTGAAGCTGACAACCTGGTTTGAATGGGCCTAGTGTGATGTCACTGACAGAAGTGTTGAGGAAATGACCTCTGGTGGAGAAATGCTGGTCATACTGTAGCCTCAATGGCATTGAAGTATGCAAGCCTGATGGCCTACAATTTTTTTCTGAATGTCAGAAGCAAACCACAGAAGCTCACCCAGTTCATCTATTGTTCCACCCAGACTGGAAATCAAGCACTTCACTGAAAAGTACCTCCATGCATAAACTTTTCTTTTTTTTATGGAGCGGTTCAAGAGTAAAATGGGCTCCCTGATATCAAAAACCAAATTGCTGGACAGACAATTGAAGCGTTCATGGGGTGAGACAGTGGATTTAAAAAAAGAACTTTACTGAATCAAATCAGTGGGTTATTGAAATAGAAAAAAGCTTCTCACAACAACTGATCAGGCCATGCAAAATACAACCGTCCTCCAATGAACAAACTGAAGCACCAGAAAATGCTCTTAAGTATATCAATCAACATCTGGTAGGTTTACTAAATAATTTAGGTAAGCAGTTTGAATCTTTGCTGAATCATTTGAATGCAATATTACAAGTTAACAAGACCTCCTTGGGTGTCTTTGTAGTCAAGGCACAGGTCAGGAAGCATAGGCAAACCAGGAGAAGTCATAATATTTGCAAGTAGCATTTTATTATTAACAACAACAATAAACAAAAATAAAATTGTGCAGGATAGCTCTTATACAGGCAGTTCAAACAAAACAAAGTCATTCATCTGAGAGTATCTATAAATCTAAATCTTAATCTCTCTCTCTCTCTCTAACTCTGTAAACAAAACTTTGCTGTTTTTTTATAAGATGTTTTCACCTGACAATTAAATTCTGCATCCTGATCCATTAAGCTATATCTCCTGTTTACACACAATGTACCAAACTTTGTCAATTTCTTTCCTGTGACCAGTACATCCATCTTCTCAACAAGTGCAGCCAATTAAGACATTCTGGTCATGTTTGGTTTTCCTGTTGACAGCTCTGCAAACAAGCTCATGGAAGGTCAAAATGCACCTCAGGGTTAACCTCTGTGTTCTATATAAACCCAAAAAGCTTTCTGCATTCAACAGTATAACTCTATACCTTTGCAAACTAAGGGATATGAGTTTCCCATAAAGATTAATACTGCAGAGAAGCAAAGTGGGAAAGAACAGAAACAACAATAAAGGAAGTGAGAAAACAAGGGGAAACTGTGAGACCATTACAGTGTCCAGTTCTGAGGTTCCACAAGGAAAATTTGATTGCACAATCAGACAGACAGGCAAGAGACAAGTGGCAGACTAGGAGAGGTCATAATAGTGTGATGGTCTAAAAAAGGGTGCTCTGAGAAGAGTGCGCTTTACTCTAAAGGTGGTGAAAAGAGATGAGCGAGGCACCAAGGTCCGAATTATGTGGATAGGATAACTGTTATCCAGACAAGGAGAGGCAGGAGTCAACTTAGTGCTTTGATGCCTGCAGGGCACTTATTTTTTACCAAGGGTAGTCAGACACAGTCACAAGAAGGAGGAGGGGTTGCCCGAGAACAATAGGGCAATAAAACAGGGAAATACTTTTATCTACCACTTCTAAGGATATTACCACAAGGATAAACTTTAGGCCTAATGCCACTCTTATTTCTGACTCTATTCTATACTTCAATACTCTAAATGAGAATCAGGTGACATAAGCTACTCAGCACTGCATTAAGGTAATTAGCATCACACATTCCCATAAGAGTCCAGATATTACAAGAGTCCAGAGATCTGGCGTCTTTGTGTACACTGTCATTCTTCATTGGTAGCTACAAGGGAAGTAAAACAGAACTGTAGAACCCTAATCTCAATTCCCAGCAAGGACCTAGTTAAGGCCACTGGGGTGGTGAGAGGTTTGGTAAACAGACCATATATCTTCGGACAAAGCCCACTCTCTCCAAGGCTGCCGGAATGTAGAACCAAAGCAACTGGTTCCTGAAATAACACACTGAAAACAAAGGGTTCCTCAGTCAAAACCCACTTCCAGGGTTGCCAAGGACGAAGATAGATCAAGATCTGAGTGGCGATGAATCCAATGGAGGACTACCATGACCTGACTGATGCTGCGGCACTCCAAGGGCCAGCTGAACTCGGAAGGAACTCTGACAGGACCAGAAACCATAAGAATCTGAAGAGATGATGGTTGACTCTGCAATCCTAGGATCAGGAACTAACACAAAACAAGGAAACGGCGGACGCGTTCCGGACTGGGCTTCGACGGACTCGACTTTCAGCGAATGACCAGGTATGGCGCAGACTAGGTTCTCCAGGATGAGCTCACTCTTCTGTAGAGGGCGACCAACTTCAGGACATCTAGAACAGGAACCATACGGAACGACACTGGCACGGCTGTCGTGATGCCTTTCGGCAGACGTACTTTCAAGCTGTGAAAACAAGAAAACGGCGGGTATGACTTGTACGACTGGCAACGGACTCGACTTCGGCAGACGACACAAATGGATGTGATGAGCTGATGGATGATCTCCCAGGAGTGAAGAATGCTGAAAGGACATCTTCTTCTGAGTAGAGACTGATTCTGCATACGTGGTGTTACAGACCACACTATGAGACTGCAGTGTGGTAGAAGATTGAGACTGTCTTCATACAATAGTAAACATATAACTGAAAGATGCCCAAAGAATTGTGGAATGATACAATAATTTGCTGGAGGAGGGCAAATTATACCTTCAGGGGTAATTATTACTGCTGAGGGCCAATGTCCAGGTGCTGAGAGCAATAGTTCAGGTACTTAGAGCTATAGTTCAGGTACTTAGACCAATAGTTCAGGTACTTAGGGCAATAGTTCAGGTACTTAGGGCAATAGTTCAGGTACTTTGGACAATAGTTCAGCATAAGCAGTACAGTAATCACAGTAGTTTCACAGTATAGACAAATCGAACACTCTTAAATGAACCCCTGTTTCTAAAGGTAGGGTCTTCTGGAATAGGATCCCTTTCTGTACATAGTGGCTAAGGAATCCTTTAGTACCACTAGGCTGGTGTGCCCTATTCTGCTAGGCTGGGGCCTCCCTTTAGTACCACTAGGCTGGCTTGCCCTATTCCGCTAGGCCGGGGCCTCCCTATAGTACCACTAGGCTGGTGTGCCCTATTCTGCTAGGCCAGGGCCTCCCTTTAGTACCACTAGGCTGGTTTGCCCTATTCCACTAGGCCGGGGCCTCCCTATAGTACCACTAGGCTGGCTCACCCTATTCCACTAGGCCGGGGCCTCCCTTTAGTACCAGGCTTTACCTTGGGCCTAATGCCCTACCTTTACCTTGGGCCTGATGCCTTATGTTAGCTTGGGCCTGGTGCCCCACTTTAGATTGGGCCTGGTGCCCCACTTCACAATGGGCCTGGTGCCCCGCGTTGCATTGGGCCTGGTGCCCCACTAAATACTGGGCCTGGTGCCCCATGTTGCTTTGGGCCTGGTGCCCCACTTCCTAATGGGCTTGGTACCCCACTTTATAATGGGCCTAATGCCCCTCTAAACTTTGGGCCTGGTGCTCCACTTTATACTGGGCCTAATGCCCTACTTTGCATCTGGGCCTGACTTGCCCTTTTAAATGCATTTCCCCTTTAAGTCTACAGGCTCCCTGAACCTGTTGTCACTTATTTTGGTGAAATCCCACCTCTGCCCCACCCCTTAATGAATATTTATAGGCCTTTGCTGTGGCCTTGCTACCCTGGCTCCTCCCCGTGGGCGTCGCTACGCCCCGCCTCCAAAAATGAATATTAAATGAAGGGTCCTAACGACCCGATGCCCCTGCGGCACTCGGCCACCTCTCCTAAGCGCCTACTGCGCTTTTCCAACAACCACAGTCCCCTTTAGGATACAGACGGTCAGCACTGCGTGTGCTGCTGCCGACTCACCGCTCTGCGGTCTGCTCCAGAGGTTGCTGAGGTCACAGGGAGGTAGGAGGGATGTTGGCAGTGGGAGGGAGTAACAGGCAGCAAGGGAGATGACTCAGGGGGCCTCCAACGGCTGAAAGGGAGATGCGGCGCTTCTCTGCCACTAACGTGGGACCGGAGTTTAACTTTAAACACTTGGGGGGCTAAAATAAATAAACGGAGGGCTTTTAAGCCCAAAATGCGGGGAAAATGGGCGTTTTCTTCTTCGTGGTGCCCCGATGGCACCACCGACCGCAGCACTGATGCAGCGCAGGATGTCTTCGGTGGACTGGAGGAGGGGACTCACCAGGGAGTCAACAGAACTGGCTTCACAACCCCAGGTAAGCCACAAGTCCCTGTTGCACTCCTGTGATCCTCTCTGCTCCACAGTCCAACAGCAACTGACAACAACTGAACAACTGTAGAATTATTATCTAAACTTGAACCTGCCTGGGTTCTAGATTGGCTGGAGTGGAATGCTGTGCATGAGCCACTCAGCACAACATTCCATCCTGACCATTATGACACATATTGCTTTTTAAAATCTGTCTTTTGACCAGCTGTAAGTGCACAGGGCACTTTTTTATTATTTACAATGTTTCCCTCTATCAGGAGGTTGAATCTTTATTTCTAGGGGCCCCTTAGCATTGTACCCTGCTTCCTACACCTGCAGCAGGTACCCTGAGCACCTGTGACCTCTTAGTTTATTTATTTATTTTATTTTTTTATGGAATGGTCCAACTTTGGGGCATTACAGATTTGGGCCTGCCTAAAAATACATGTCCCCATGTATTCCCTTTACACTTTATAAAATTTATCATCTTAACAACCTCTAAAGTCTTATGTTAATAAAACACTCTTGAAATCTCTAAAATATTCTTAAAACATCTACTATACTGTAAATTTTTGTTTTAAAGATTTACCCTAAAGTGACTGTGTCTGGGAAATTACTTGGATTAGATCTACCTGTTGTACCAAGGTATGAGTTGAGAAGCTTCTGTGATATACCTTCTAGGAGGGATACCAGTGTTCAATCTTAGAGATCTGCGGGGTTGGAAATCAACAGGTTCTTGAGCAATATGTTCTCCTTCCAGGAAATCCGGTATTTCTGGAGCTATTACTGGTACACAGTTTGAACGGTCAAGGGAATGCATATACGAACTACGAGTCCAAGGTTCTGTACACCAATTGGTTGGTGATTCTGGTTCCCACATTTTGTCTTTTGTGGACTCCTGCCTCTCTTTTGGCGTAGGACTGTCCTGTTCTTTAACAATCGCAGTGTTTCGGAAAGTGCAAGCTTTTAGTAGATTTCGATGAACAATATTGGTACCATGTCCAAATTCCTGTTGGATCTTGTATACCGGTAGTTCAGGATAAGGTATCTCGATAATATAATAAGGTTCTGATTCCCACTTTCAGGACAGTTTGCTGCATTTTTGGGTCTTCTTCAACATTACTCTTTCTCTGACAAGTAAAGGTGTAGCTTTGGCTTTGATATCATAGTTTGCGTTCTGCTTTTGCCATGCTTGCTCCATGTGTCTACCAACAATTTTTCCAGCTTCCTGTAAATGTTGATAATGTTCTTGGACCCAGTTTGTCACTGGCTTCTTTATTTTAGTTTCTTCTTGTGGCACTTCCAGCACTAAGTCCATCGGAAGTCTTCCATGTTGTCCAAACATTAAATAATGAGGTGTATAACCTGTGGAGCAATGAATAGTATTATTATAAAGATATGTGAGTTCAGGAAGTAAGGCTGGCCAGAAGGGACATTTATATTCTGGTAGAGCTCGCAACACTTCTAGGAGAATCTGGTTTGTTCTTTCGAAAAGTCCATTACCTTGGGGGTGGTAAGCAGTGGTTTTTAACTTATGGGTTCCATACAGAGCACAAAGTTCATTAAAGAGTTGAGATTCGAAAGACGTTCCTTGATCTGTTAGAATTTTTGTGGGATATCCGTAAGGTCATACAAAACATCTCATAAAGGTTTCGGCAGTAGTACGAGCAGATAGGTCTTTTACTGCACTTGTAACTACGAACTTGGAAAAGTGATCCACCATAGTGAGGATATAAACGTGTCCATTTGAGCTAGGGTCCAACTTCAAATGATCAAGAGCAACTAGTTCCAACGGTGCGTTACTGACTATTGGATGGAGAGGAGCTCTCTGATTCACCTTTTCCTTGCGCTTTAAGTTCAATGCTGGACATTCCTCACACCATTTTATTATACCGTTTCACATTCCTACCCAATAAAATCTCCTTCTGATGATAGCTTCCTTTTTCTTGTGACTGAAATGTCCTGAATTGTCATGGTACACCTCCAACACTACAGAAGCACTGGTCTTTGGAACCACGATTTGACTTACCTCTGTGTGTGTGTGGTAGGATCTCTACTTTTCTTAACCAGACGATAATCTTCTATGGTCAAACAAGTTCTGTGCCTCCAAAGTTTCATCACTTCTGTGTTCAACTTCCTTCTTTCTCTTTTGGTCATGCGCTTCTGTTAAGCAACTAAATCTCTTACTTGGCGAACTACAGGGTCTTGGCTTTGTAGTTTTAGCCATAGATTCTTTTGATTCGCAATCATGTCATCCGCTTCCGGTTGATCTTCCACTTTAAACTCGGGAGCAAGTTGACAGCATGCCTGTACAATCTCGGCTGGTACCTGCAGAAAAGGTGGCATTTCTATATTTTCCAGCAGGGTATCATCTATTTCTGATTATCCATGTCCAGGCATCTGGGACAAAGCATCAGTATTCGCATTGGCTTTACCAGAGCAATACTTTATGGAAAATTGATAATTCGTGAGTCGAGAGGCCCACCTTTGCTCGAGAACTTCCAGCTTTGCAGTATTCAAGTGTGCTAAAGGATTATTGTCCATGAAGACCGTGAAAGGGGTGGCAGCTAAATATTGCCGAAATTTCTCGGTGATAGCCCAGACTAGCGCTAAAAATTCCAGTTTGAAAGAGCTATAGCGGGCGTCGTTCCGCTCGGAGCCTCTTAATCCTCTGCTTGCATAGGCTATTACTCTTTCCACACCATTCTGTTCTTGTGCGAGTACCGTGCCCAACCCTTTGTTGCTGGCATCGGTATACAACAGAAAAGGTTTCGCATAATCTGGATACGCCAATATAGGAGCCTCTGTTAGTATCTTTTTCATTTGATCAAAGGCCTCTTGTTGCTCAGTACCCCATGTAACCAGATGATTCTTTGGGACTCTACCCTCTGCTGATCCTCTCAAGAGTTTGTGTAAAGGCACAGCAATTTTTGAGAAATTCTTAATAAATCTTCGATAATATCCAACAAATCCCAAGAATTTCTGGACCTCTCTAATGGTAGTAGGAACAAGCCATTTCTTTACTGCTTTGATCTTCTCTGGGTCTGGTGTCACTCCATCTGTGGAGACTATATGTCCCAGATAACTCACTTTAGTCTGCAACAGGTGACATTTGGAGGGTTTTATTTTCAGACCGTAGTGGATCAACTTTTGGAACACTTCGTCCAGGTGACACAAATGATCTTCGTGAGTTTTTGAATATACAATAATATCATCTAAGTACAACAACAGGGTATCAAAATTTCGGCTCCCAAGACAATGTTCCACTAGCCTTTGAAAAGTTCCTGGTGCATTACACAATCCAAAAGGCATCCTGGTGAATTCAAATAAACCCATGGGGGTAATAAAAGCTGTTTTCTCCTGATCCTGGGGCGCCATAGGAACCTCTCAGTATCTGCTGGTTAAATCTAGAGTGGAGAATACGGCTGCTGATTGAAGAGCCGTGAGAGAATCCTCTATCCTAGGCAAAGGATACGCATCCTTATGAGTGATGGCATTTAGTTTGCAGTAATCCACACAGAATCGGATCTTACCATCCTTCTTCTTTACCAGAACAATTGGCACTGCCCAAGGGCTGTGACTTTCTCTTATCACATTAGCCTCTTTCATTTCCTTAATCATTTCTTTGACTTGCTGGTACATGGCTGTTGGAATCGGCCTAAATCACTCTTTGATAGGCGAATGTCCATGGGTACTGATGTGATGTTGTACCCCATGAGCTAACCCAAAATCTAAGGGGTGTTGGCTGAAAGCTTCCTTTCGGTGTAAAACCACTTTCAGAACATCGGCTCTTTGCTTCATGCTGGTCTTCGTATTGCCGATTTTAATCTCCTTGGTCCATTCTGGTCTCTGGTCGCTTTCCATCCCATCTTCAGGCACTTTCTCTATTTCTTCCCCAGCTTTGACAATGTCCTGTAAACACACCATGTGGATCTGAGCAACCGGCTGGTTCCGGGTACAGCTGTACATCATGAGTCCTGTAATTTAGCACTCGGACTGGTATCCTACCTCTGATCACCGTAGCTACACTCCTAGCTACTATTATTGGCTCTTCCTTGTTCATTGGGTAAGGTTCTACTAGGGTGTCATAATCTTGACCCCTTCGGGCCCACCTTTTTGCTTTGCACCACAAAGTGGTTTCGGTGCCTGGCTTCAAGGTTACTGGTCTAGCATCCGCCACTCTTACTTTACCGATTTCACCCTCGGCATTAGCGAATCATTGATGACATTGCAAGTTGTAGATAGTTTGTTGCAGGGCATGTTTCTCCACTCGAGGTACATGTTTGGCTTGCTGCTGGAGGATACTCACTAATTCACAGAAGCAATTCTGTAGAACGTTCATCCCTAGAATGAGTGGTGGCAGCTGATCACTCTCAATGTCGCTCACAATGATGCCTGTGTTGCATTGAACGTTCTTTCCTAGCTGTACATCGGCTTCTAGGTAGCCTAAATATGGTACTTCATCACCGTTGCTCGCGATTAACTTTACCCAAGATCTAGGAGGTGGCTTCAGATCATTAGGTGTCCAGTATTTTCAGAACTCTCGTCCTTGCAAGGTGGTGACCTGTGATCTGGTGTCCAATAGTGCCATAAGCTCGATGCCATTGACCTTGACTGGTATCATGGGGCTTTTACCAACAAAACACGACTGCTCTAGTGGGACTGCTGGACCTGATCGGCTGCTCTTTGAGGGTCAGTCCTCATCCCCGAAGAATTCCTGTTTAAATTTAAGGTGTTATTGACTGGTTGACCACATCTCCTCTCTATATGGCCACTAACACTGCATCAGCGACATATGGGCCTTCCTTGGCTATCAAATTGATCTGTGGAGCATCTCCCTTCACTTCTTCTCGAGTGGTTCATTTGGTCATGCTTCCTCTCTTTCCATGATAGAACGAAGCTTTTCTCACTCTTCCACCCAGCTTTCCCACTCTGCATCTCCTTATACATCTCTGCCATCTGGTTGGTCAGCGTAGCAATCTGCTCAGTCAGCTCTGAATGTTGTTGAGTGCCCATCTGTACAGAACATACCGGTGTTTGTATCCTTGAGTCAGGTATCTGCTCATGTTCTGAACGCCGGCTCGGGTAGGCAACAGATTCTCTTCCCAGTTCTCGTCTTTGTAAGGACATTTCCTCTGGCTGGAGTCCTAATTGCCAAGAATGGTCTTCTTTCCATCCTTTGGTAGTGTAGGTAGGCCATTGAGTTCCCATAGAGATTTGGGGATATGCTGGAGCTTCCTTTCTAGAATGTCCTGAACCAAATATTCGAATGGCTTTCTCTTTAAAATCCAGAAAGTCAATTTCAGGGTTTTGTAAATGCAGCATGCATAGTTCTCTTTTCAGGGCCTCACTTTGCACTCCTTCAACAAATGTTTCGACTAGTACTCGATCTGCATCTCAGACCTCTGCTGCGTCTACTCTCTCTATCGCTCGTAACAGCTCTTGTAGACTCAGTGCAAACTCTCTCTGGGTCTCTTGAGACTTCTGGGTATGTGAAAAGAACTTTATTTTGAGGTCAGACACAGTCCTAGCATCGAAAATCTGCTGTAGCCTCTGGAGTATCTGGTCCACTGTGGCTTTTGCTCCACTTGGCCATGATTGGACTTCACGGTGGGCAGCTCCCTTTAGTTGCCCGATTAAAATTTCAACCTTCTGTTACTCGGGGATTTGATACATCCGGAACATGGCCTGCATCTTCGAATGGAATTCTCCCAGGTTGCTGGTTCCGTCCCCATCTTTCTTTCCGGAAAACTGTGGAAGCCATGGTGCTACAAAGTAGTATGGCATGGTTAGTGGAGATGGTGGGGTATTTCCTCTAAGTCCATCTTGGTCTCCTCCAGCAGACTCTCCATCTCCCCCAGACAATCCACTACTACACCCTGGCTCCATTTGTGTTTCCTACTAAGCCACTCCAACTTTGGACTCCTCGGATAAATAATTATCTCTATCCTGCCGACTACCCCAAAAACATCTGTGGTGGTCTAAAAATGGGTGCTCTGAGGAGAGTGTGCTCTACTCTAAAGGTGGTGAAAAGAGATGAGCGAGGCACCAAGGTCCGAATTATGTGGATAGGATAACTGTTATCCAGACAAGGAGAGGCAGGAGTCAACTTAGTGCTTCGATGCCCGCAGGGTGTTTATTTTGTACCAAGGGTAGACAGACACAGTCACAAGAAGGAGAAGAGGTTGCCCAAGAACAATAGGGCAATAAAACATGGAAATACTTTTATCTACCACTTCTAAGGTTATTACCACAAGGATAAACTTTAGGCCTAATGCCACTCTTATTTCTGACACTATTCTATACTTCAATACTCTAAATGACAATCAGGTGACATAAGCTACTCAGCACTGCATTAACGTAATTAGCATCACACATTCCCATAAGAGTCCAGATATTACAAGAGTCCAGAGATCCGGCGTCTTCGTGTACACCGTCGTTCTTCATTGGTAGCTACAAGGGAAGTAAAACGGAACTGTAAAACCCTAATCTCAATTCCCAGCAAGGACCTAGTTAAGGCCACTGGTGTGGTGAGAGGTTTGGTAAACAGACCATATATCTTCGGCAAAAGCCCACTCTCTCCAAGGCTGCCAGAATGTAGAACCAAAGCAACTGGTTCCTGAAATAACACACTGAAAACAAAGGGTTCCTCAGCCAAAACCCACTTCCAGGGTTGCCAAGTATGAAGATAGATCAAGATCTGAGTGGCGATGAATCCAATGGAGGACTACCATGACCTGACTGATGCTGCAGCACTCCAAGGGCCAGCTGAACTTGGAAGGAACTCTGACAGGACCAGGAACCATAAGAATCTGAAGAGATGATGGTTGACTCTGCAATCCTAGGATCAGGAACTAACACAAAACAAGGAAACGGCGGACGCATTCCGGACTGGGCTTCGACGGACTCGACTTTCGGTGAACGACCAGGTGGGGCGCAGACTAGGTTCTCCAGGATGAGCTCACTCTTCTGTAGAGGGTGACCAACTTCGGGACATCTGGAACAGGAACCATATGGAATGACACTGGCATGGCTGTCGTGATGTGTTTTGGCGGACGTAATTTCAAGCTGTGAAAACAAGAAAATGGCGGGTACGACTTGTACAACTGGCGATGGACTCGACTTCAGCGGACGACACAAACGGACGTGATGAACTGATGGATGATCTCCCAGGAGTGAAGAATGCTGAAAGGACGTCTTCTTCTGAGTAGAGACTGATTCTGCGTACGTGGTGTTACAGACCGCACTATGAGATTGCGGTGTGGTAGAAGATTGAAACTGTCTTCATACAATAGTAAACATATAACTGAAAGATGCCCAAAGAACTGTGGAATGATGCAATCATTTGCCAGAGGAGGGAAAATTATACCTTCAGGGGTAATTATTACTGCTGAGGGCCAATGTCCAGGTGCTGAGAGCAATAGTTCAGGTACTTAGGCAATAGTTCAGGTACTTAGACCTATAGTACAGGTACTTAGGACAATAGTTCAGGTACTTAGGACAATAGTTCAGGTATTTCGGACAATAGTTCAGGTACTTAGGACAATAGTTCAGGTACTTAGGGCAATAATTCTGGTACTTAGGGCAATAGTTCAGGTACTTTGGACAATAGTTCAGCATAAGCAATACAGTAATCACAGTAGTTTCACAGTATAGGCAAATTGAACACTCATAAATGAACCCCTGTTTCTAAAGGTAGGGTCTTCTGGAATAGGATCCCTTTCTGTACATAGTGGCTAAGGAATCCTTTAGTACCACTAGGCTGATGTGCCCTATTCTGCTAGGCTGGGGCCTCCCTTTAGTACCACTAGGCTGGCTTGCCCTATTCCGCTAGGCTGGGGCCTCTCTATAGTACCACTAGGCTGGCTTGCCCTATTCCACCAAGCCGGGGCCGCCCTATAGTACCACTAGGCTGGCTTGCCCTATTCCGCTAGACCGGGGGCCTCCCTTTAGTACCAGGCTTTACCTCAGGCCTAATGCCCTACCTTTACCTCGGGCCTGATGCCCTACGTTAGCTTGGGCCTGGTGCCCCACTTTAGATTGGGCCTGGTGCCCCACTTCACAATGGGTCTGGTGCCCCTCATAATACTGGGCCTGGTGCCCCACTTTACAATGGGCTTGGTGCCCCATGTAGCATTGGGCCTGGTGCCTCACTAAATACTGGGCCTGGTGCCCCACATTGCTTTGAGCCTGGTGCCCCACTTCCTAATGGGCCTGGTGCCACACTTCCTAATGGGCCTGGTGCCCCACTTTGTAATGGGCCTAATGCCCCTCTAAACTTTGGGCCTGGTGCTCCACTTTATACTGGGCCTAATGCTCTACTTTGCATCTGGGCCTGACTTGCCCTTTTAAATGCATTTCCCCTTTAAGTCTACAGGCTCCCTGAACCTGTTGTCACTTATTTCGGTGAAACCCCACCTCTTCCTCGCCCCTTAATGAATATTTATAGGCCTTTGCTGTGGCCTTGCTACCCTGGCTCCTCCCCGTGGGCGTCGCTACACCCTGCCTCCAAAAATGAATATTAAATGAAGGGTCCTAACGACCCGATGCCCCTGCGGTGCTCGGCTGCCTCTCCTAAGCATCTACTGCACTTTTCCAATAACCACAGTCCCCCTTAGGATACAGACGGTCTGCACTGCATGTGCTGCCGCCGACTCACTGCTCTGCGGTCTGCTCCGGAGGTTGCTGCAGTCACAGGGAGGCAGAAAGGATGCTGGCAGTGGGAGGGACTAACAGGCAGCAAGGGGGATGACTCGGGGGGCCTCCGATGGCTGAAAGGGAGATGTGGCACTTTTCTGCCGCCGGCGCAGTGAGACCGGAGTTTAACTTTAAAACGCTCGGGAGGCAAAAAAATATAAACGGAGGGCTTTTAAGCCCAAAACCGTGATAAACTCCCAATTTTCAACTTCGTGGTGCCCCGATGGCACCACCGACCATGGACTGAAGCAGAAGAGGGAGTCTTCGGGCAGGGGAGGCAGCACAAGACCACAGCAAGCCCAGAGGGACGGCTTCAACACAAGGTAAGCCCTAAACTGTCCATCTGACTTCTGGGCCCTGTCTCCTCAACCTCTGCCCAGGATCAACTGACCTACTGTAGAATTCTTTTTTAAACTTGAACCTGCCTGGGTTCTAGATTGGCTGGAGTGGAATGCTGTGCATGAGCCACTCAGCACAACATTCCATCCAGACCACTATGACACATATTGCTTTTTAAAATCTGTCTTTTGACCAGCTGTAAGTGCACAGGGCACTTTTCTATTATTTACAGTGTTTCCCTGTACCAGGAGGTTGAATCTTTATTTATAGGGGCCCCTTAGCATTGTACCCTGCTGCCTACACCTGCAGCAGGTACCCTGAGCACCTGTGGACTCTTAGTTTATTTATTTATTTTATTTTTTTCTGGAATGGTCCAACTTTGGGGCATTACAATAGAGATTTGCTTTTAACTCTCTTTGCATAACAAATGGGACAGGATCTTATCCAACCCTATCACATACCCCATCTTTAAGAGGGAACCTATTTTTTTTTCCTTTTAAAACAGGCTTCCAAAACCTTCCCTGATTTGTCTCTTAACATTACCTTATAACATTTACAGTTTTTTTCAGTTTAAATGGTTGTAATGCCAAGTACCATGTTGTGATTTGGGGATTCTTATCCTTAGTTTGATTAAGCCAATAGAGAGGATTACAATCTGTTGTAAGTACAAAGTCAGCTTCTAGCTGATAAAACTTAAGGGACTCCATTGCCCATTTTGCAGTAAGACATTCTTTTTCAAAAGTGGAATACTTTCTGTCCCTGTTCTGCAATTTCCTACTGATATACAGAATGGGATGTTCCTTCCCATCTATATTCTGACTCAGGACTGCACCTAGGCCTGCCTTTGATGCGTCTGTCTGCAACAGAAATTGTTTTTCAAAGTCTGGGCTTCTTAAAACAGAGGCTGAACATAATGCAACCTTGATGGTCTGACATGCCTCATCACACTCTGGGGACCATTTCACATTATTTGAGTACCGTTTCTTCATGAGTTCAGTGAGGGGAGTAGCTAACTGGGCAAAGTTGGGAAGAAATCTCCAGTAGTAATCAGCCAGACCTAAAAATTACCTTATGTGTTTCTTTGTTTTAGGGACAGAACTGTTAGCTATAGCTTGTATCTTGTACATCTCTGGCTTTATTTCTCCATTTTCCAAAATACAGCCCAAATATCTGGTTTCCTGCGTGACAAATGCACACTTGGTAGGATTAATGGTCAGACCTGCATTTTAATAGATTGGATAACTGCTTGTAGGTGTTCCAGATGGCTTTTCTACTCTGAACTGTATACCACTACATCATTCAGGTAGCAGCACAATAACCAGTGTGAGGGGCTAGAAGTACATCCATGTACCACTGGAATTTAACAGGTGCACCATGTAAACCAAACGGCATGGTAATGAACTGATTTTTGTCTTTGGATTCTTTAACTAGGGGAATTTTCCAGTAACCCTTGGTGAGATCGTGGGTACTAATGTACTTGGCACTTCCCAGTCTATGCACCAAATAATCTATTCTGCACATGGGATAGCTGTCAAATGCAGACACTTCATTAAGTTTCCTAAAATAAAGACAGATCCTTACACCCCCTTCTTTTTATTTACAATCACCACTGGTGATGACCAAGCAATTCTCAATTCCTCAGTGATACCCAACTCCTTAATTTTTTGTATTTCCTTAACCACATCTGCGCTTAACCACTCTGGTAATATGTATGTCTTTTGTCTGATAGGGTGAGTATTCTATATCACTATTATGTGCTCAACCTCTTTTGCTCAACCTGGCACTGTGGTAAAAGTTGTTTGAAATGTCTTTACTAAGTTATGAATTTCTATGATTTGTTCTGTTGTTCTGTGGGTAAGGAAACATTCACCTTTATAGCATCAGCAGTTAAAGTTTGTTCCAGTCTGTCATAAGCTATAACAATATCTTTTTTAGCAGTTTCTAGTAAGACTAACAAAACAATCTTTGGTGTTTTTTTCAACCCACTTCTTCAGGAGGTTAGCATGGTTTATCTTGGTATGGTGTCAGGGGTCTCAGTCTCATAGTTAATTATACCAGTACATCTAAGCACTTTAAAAGGCCCTTACCACTTCATTAACAGTTTGTTTTCTGTAGTGGGTAACAATAACAAGACCTTTTCACCTGGCTCAAAAACTTTTCCTTTTACCCCACGGTCATAATACACCTTCTGCTGTTCTTGGGCTTCTTCCTAGTTACTGTGGGCAATTTCAACATACTTTGACAGTTTCTTTCTCAGGGCACACACAAACAATGTAATAGATTATTTTTGAGTGGCGTTATCTTCCCATGTTTCTTTTATTATGTCTACTGGCACTCAAGGTAGCATGCCATTCAGCATTTTAAAGGATGAAAAACCTGTTGATGCTTGTGGCAGTTCTCTGTAAGAAAAAGCAGGTCTGACAAGTATTGGTCCTAATTTTTCCCTTCCCTTTCACAAACATTTTTAACATGTGTTCTGTGGTTTGATTAAAACACTCAAAAAGACCATCTGTCTAAGTGTCATAAGGGGAGACTGTTATGGCAGTGATGCCTAATAGTCAGTACAGCTCCTTCAGTAATGCAGCACCAAAATTACTACCCTGATCAGTAATAATTTCTGTAGGTACGCCCATCCTGCTGAAGATTTTGGCAAGTTCTGTTGCCACTTTTGGGGCTCTGACACTACGCATTGGAATTGTCTCTGGGTATCGAGTAGCATAGTCACATACTACCAAAATGAATTGATTACCCTTTTTACTTTTGCCTAAGGGGCCAGCCACTTCCATTGCAATTCTCTCAAAAGGTACATCTATCAAGCTTTGGGGCACCAGGGGTGACTTGTCTTTTTATGTTGATTGCGTGCATGCACAAGAAACATATTGCGGCAGCTTTCCAGAAGCAGGTTGTGGAGGCATGGCACTGTTGTGGCCAATGCCCCCACATCCTGTAAAGGCTTGGCCTGCTTTCCCCAATGCCATGGCATGCTACTGTTTACACTAGTTCAGCCAGCATTGCACCACCTTGAAACATTTCAGCCACTGTAATCAGGGACCACCTCATCATTGCTGGGCAGAAAGCAGCTACTGTAATATTGTTTGTGAACACGGCGGCGCCTTGCTGCTGTGTTCACAAACAATATTAATCTGGCCCCAGTGCCGAGGGGCTGCCCAATCCCCCCTCAGCAGCATGTGCCCCTCCCCACAGCAGTGTGTTTTTGCTGACAGGGGCCCCAATCCCTGCCGGCTTCCATCCCTGGTGCTAATTGACTTGCTGATGGGGGAGCCCACTCCCCATTGGCATTATCTCCCCCCTCCCTGTTTGATGTGCTGTTGGGGGAGCCCACTCCCCATCTGCATCAGGTCCCCCACCGAAAGAGTAGCAGGAGAGTTGTGCTGAGGGGGTGCCCAATCCCCCTTGGCTCTTGCACTCCCCCCCGTTGTGCTGACGGGGATGCCCAATCCCCCATCAGCATGCACACACATCCCAAAACATTCAGGTGGCATGCTGGGAGCCCACCCCAGTGTGCCCAATGTCCCTGTAAAGAAAAAAACGTTCCGCAATGTCTTTTTTTTAAACCTGTAAAAAAAAGGTCCCTTATGGTCTCCCTGCCCCCCCACAACCGGCATCCACCCACTGCGCACCCTGCCTCCCCACACACACCCTCACCCCATACTTACCTCCAGAGTGCGACGCGAAATCTTCGGATGGACCGGGTACACGTCTGCACTCTTCAAAGCCAACCGAGAACTGAGGAAATGCCAGCAAGCTGTATAATGGAATGAATAGAGCTTTTTCAACTTTGATGCATATCCCAGGCATTATTTTGAATTTTGACACCAAGTTTTCAACATGGGGTTTTTGGGATCCCTCCTCATGAATTCTGCCACTGACATGGCATTATTCGGCCCCGAAAGGTGATTTTGGGGTCACTGCACGGAATCCCCTTTCAGGACTGATTAATGAAATGACAGTGCCAGTGTTCATGAGGTGGGCTCTCAAAAAGCCTATGTTGCAAATTTGGTGGAAAAAAATCAAACAAATTACTGTTTTACGAGCGTGCATTGGGCAGTTGCTTCGCATGCTCGTAACTTCATAAATTTGCAATATTTTCATGCTAGATTTTCAACATTGGCAATTTTTTCACACCTCCTTGTGAACAGTACAGCTGTCATTTTTCACATCCTGGCGGAAATGTGTTTTCGCACTACCGGAGCAGAATAGCGAAGTTGCTGTGGGAAATGAGTGTTTGGGACAGATTAAGAAAATGACAGTGACACTGCTCATGAGCAGAGGTCCTAAAATGCCTATGTTGAAAATTTGGTGATGATACTCCATACAATGACTGTGTTATGAGCGTGCGTTGCGCAGTTTGCACACATGCCCGTAACTTCGTGAAGTAATATTATTTTCACTCCAGATTTTCAACATTGCCATTCTTCAGCACCTTCTTATGAACAGTACAGCTGTCATTTTTCACATCCTGGCCAAAATGTGTTTTCGCAGTTAAGGCGCAGAATAGCGTGGTCGATGTGGGAAATCAGTGTTCAGGACACATTAAGAAAATCACACTGACACTGTTCATGAGCAGAGGTCCTAAAATGCCTATGTTGAAAATTGTGTGATGAAACTCCATGAAATGACTGTGTTACAAGCGTGCGTTGAGCAGTTTCCATGCACCCTTCTAAGTTCGCAAATGAGTAATATTTTCACGCCAGATTTTCAACACTGGCATTTTTTCACACCTCCTTTTGAACAGTACAGCTGTAACTTTTCACATCCTGGCTGAAATGTGTTTTCATGCTTCTGGCACAGAATACTGCAGTTGCTGTCAGAAATCAGTGTTTGGGACAGATTAAGATCAAGCGAGTGAGAGAGAGGAGGAGTGACCAAGCTCAACTGAGCTCTGTTGGGACTGCTGTGGATTTAGTTGTGGGCAGGAAAAGGCACCAACACAGGCAGAAGCCCAGTACAAAAGGGCAGCCTGCAGCACTGGGAGACACAGAATGAGCGAGTGAGGGAGGGAGGGAGAGTGAATGAGCTCAACAGAGCTCTGTTGGGACTGCTGTGGATTTCTTTGGGGCAGAAAAAGGCAGCAATGCATGCAGGAGCCCAGTACAAAGGGCAGCCTGTAGCACCAGGAAAAACAGAATGAGTGAGTGAGACAGGGGGAGTGAGCGACCTCGACGGAGCTCTGTCAGGACAGCTGCAGATTTCTTTGTGGAGAGAAAAAGGTGCCAATGCAGGCAGAAGCCCAGTACAAAAGGGCAGCCTGCAGCGCTGGCAGAAACAGAATGAAAGAGTGAGAGGGGGAGAGTGAGCAAGCTCAACTGAGCTCTGTTGGGACTGCTGCAGATTTCTTTGTGGGCAGAAATAGGTGCTAACAGAGGCAGGAGCCCACTACAAAATGGCAGCCTGCAGTGCCAGGAGAAACAGAATGAGCGAGTGTGACGGGGAGTGGGCAACCTCAATGGAGTTCTGTCGGGACAGCTGCAGATTTCTTTGTGGGCAGAAAAAGGTGCCAATGCGGGCAGAAGCCCAGTACAACAGGGCAGCTTGCAGCACCAGGAGAAACACAACGAGCGACTGAGAGTGGGGGAGTGAGCGAGCTCAACAGAGCTCTATCGTGACTGCTGATATTTCTCTGTGAGCGCAAAAAGGCGGCAATGCAGGCAGGAGCCCAGTACAAAAGGCCAGCCTGCAGTGCCAGCAGAAACAGAATGAGCGAGTGAGAGAGGGGGAATGAGCAAGCTCAAAGGACCTGTGTCGGGACTGCTGCAGATTTCTTTGTGGGCAGAAAAAGCCACCAACAGAGGCAGGAGCCCAGTACAAAAAGTCAGTCTGCAGTGCCAGGAGAAACAGAATGAGCGAGTGAGAGAGGGGGATTGAGCCACAACAATGGAGCTCTGTCGGGAGAGCTGCAGATTTCTTTGTGAGCAGAAAAACATGCCAATGCAGGCAGGGTCCCAATGCAAAAGAGCAGCCTGCAGCACTGGGAGAAACCGAACGAGCGAGTGACAGAGGGCCAGTGAGCAAGCTCAATGGACCAAACCAATCAACATTCAGCATTGACAAATGCTTGTTTAGTCACTGGGGCTACTTTCTGACATTCAGCACAAGAATAGCAATATGTAGCAATATCCTCATGAATCCCCAGCCAGTAAAATCTGTACAGTAATCTAGCAATGGTGCAATCCCTCCCTGAGTTCCAGCAATAGAACTATCATATGCTATCTGTAATAACTCAGTTCTGTACTTCTTTGGTATGACCAACTGTTTCTATCTGTTCCTGTGTCTGAGGATTAACCCAAACTCTGTACAGTAGCCCATTACATTTTTTAATCATTGGTTCACCCTGTTTTTGTTTCACCTCAGCTGCTTAAAATAACCTTGGAGAAAAATATTGTTAGTTTGCTCAGAAACAAAATCACAATCAGTTATCAGTTTAGTTTCAACATTTTCATATATCGGCCCCTTATGTCTATCAGTCTTTTGTTGCCATTGTTTTTTTCAGGCATCTTCTTTCTTTCCTGGACTTCTGGATCTTGGAGCTGCGCTCAAACAAGTACAAATCTAAATCAGCACAAAGAAAATAATCCCCAACATCTGAAATTTTCTTTGCCTGTGCTCCTGTTATTACAGCTGCTGACACAGCAGGATTTACTCTTTTTGTGATTAGCTTTGCAAATCCCAGAAAGTCATTTCCAATAATCACAGGTACAGGTAATTTAGGTACTACCCGCACTTTCCTTTGGTGCGACACACCATTAATGCTCAGAGTCACTTGGGTGGTTGGATAGTATCGAGTGTCCCCATGGATGCAGATGACCCCAGTAACTGGTCCTTTTGCACAGTCTTTTCTCAGAACTTCAACATGCACCAGGGTCTGTTGGCTTCCCAAATCTATAAGTCCCATCACAGTCTTTTCCCCCACCTTGACATCTGTTAGAATACATGCCCCAATTTGCTGAGGCCAAATTTGCTTCAGTGTTACCCTCCTTTTTTATGGCGGTTTCTTGCAATGTGGCCTGAGTTATTACAGGCATAGCAAATAAAGTCTTTGGGTGCAGATTTATTAGCCTCTCAGAGTTCTTATCTGATCTGGACTGAAATCAAGAAAAAGAGAGTCTTACTGTTCCTTGGCTGTTACTTCACTGCTGTTGTGTCTGTCTGGCCATATGATAGTCCTCAGCTAAAGAAACTACCATTTCCCCAGTTTCTGGTCTGTGATTTTTTACCCAGAGCTGCACGTCTGTGGCAAGGATATTCCTCCACTGCAAATATGTCAATGATCTGTGGGACTGTTTTGCCCTCTGGTTGGAGCCATTTAATGAGGAGTTCTCTGAGTTGGGTGAAATCTTCTCAAGGATTGTCGACTGAGTGGTACTTCAGGGACCGGACTTTCTGCCTACAGGTTTCTCCAAAGATATCATATTTTTTTAATAAATTCTCTTTTCACTAGTTCATAGTTTTCTTACTGTACAGTGTCCATATTGCTGTAGGCAAGTTGGGCTTTACCTGTCAGATAAGTGAAAGGGGGAAAAATTGTTTAACCAGGAAATGCACACTAAGCCGAAGCTTGTTTCTAGGTGTGACCTGGGAGCACAAGGAAGTTAAGTGACTTGCTCAGGGTCACACAGTATTCAGGTGGGGACTGTGGGATTCAAACCCCAGTTTTCAGGTTTGCAGCTCAGAGCCTTAAACCACTGCACAATGGGCAATCAGGTACCAGCCTAATTGCCTGTTGTTGTTTTGGCCATTGGGAGGCTCCGGCAACACTTTCAAAATTTGTCACATATGCTTTAATATAATATGAGTGACACAACTTTATAAGTTCAATGTATTTTAAGATGTTTGTGTTTTGTTGATCTGCTGGTCCTGTACCAGATCCTCCAGCTTTGATAGCTTGCAAGGCATCCAGCCATCGCTGCATCTCTTCTTTTCTCTGCTTCTCCACCTCTCTTGCTTGTACAGCCCTTGTTGTATAGCCCACCATTTGACGAAGGCAGACATGCTTTCAGGTTCTCTCCCTGCCTATTCTTCTTGTTCCACCATTGGTTCTGGTTGCATAGTCTCAATTTGGACTTTTGTTTCTGCTTCTAGTTTGGTCACCATTCTTCTGGTAACCACTCCTGGGCTTGCTGTTACAGGATCCATGTATTTTTCTATGCTTCCCTAGTACCAAGTCTAGTACCAACATACAAAACTTCTGGGTTAGAGTTAACACCAACTGTAGTCAAGGCACAGGCCAGGAAGCATAGACAAACCAGGAGAAGTCATAGTATTTGCAAGTAGCATGTTATTATTACCAATAACAATAAAGAAAAAATAAAATTCTGCAGAATAGCTCTAATACAAGCAGCTCAAACGTAATGAAGTCCTTCATCTGAGAGTATCTCTAAATCTACATCTCAGTTTCTGTCTCTGACTCTGTAAACAAAACATTGCTGTCTTTTTATAAGAGGTTTTCACCTGACAATTAAATCAACATCCTGTTCTCATTAAGCTGTATCTCCTGTTTTTGCACAATGTACTAAACTTTGTCAGTTTCTTTCCTGTGACCAGTACATCCAGTCTTCTCAACAGGTACAACTAATTAAGACATGCTGGTCGTATCTGGTTTTCCTGCTGACAGCTCTGCAAACAAACTTGTGGAAGGTCAAAATGCACCTCAAGGTTAACCCCGTGTTCCAACTAAACCCAAACAGATTGCTGCATTCATTTTAACAGTATAACTGTATACATTTGCAAACCAAGGGATCTCAGTTTCACATAAAGATTCACATATAGGTTTTAACCATAGAGATGCAAGGGAAGAAAGAACAGAAACAGCAAGTAAAGGAAAGGAGAGAACAATGTAAAATTGCTGAACCATCAGAGTGGCCAGATCTGAGGTTCACAAGGAAAATTTGATTGCACAGTCAAACAGACAAGAGTTAGACAAATGGCAGACTAGGAGAGAACATGATACTATAGATCCGTGCTTTTAACTCTTTGTGCATAACAAATGCTACAGGGACTTACCCAACCCTGTTAGTCTCTGATAGTATAAGAGACTTATAAGATGCTCCGAGCATTTGGTTTGTGTGACAAGACTGTAAAGCAAAGCTGAGTACAGTAGTTCTGTCCATGAAAATCTCTTGAGAGGAGTCTTTTATATCACAAGAGACACCCCATCGAGGCTCCGTTATCTTATTATAAATCATTTGAGTTAGCTAGAAGGATTTATAATGTGTTAGGTTTTTACTTTTAAATTTCAAAAGTTTAATGAAGCTGCCCCCGGCTGTGAAGTGGAATGTTCCATTCCAAACATTCCTGCATGAGGGACCACTGTATGCAAGATTAGAGGTACAGTGGCTCTGTGCACTGATTGGCTGAAATCATGTAATCATTAATCACATAATCATTCTCTCTTCAAAAGATAATCTCGCCTTTATTATTAAGGCCTTTAGGTAGCACTGAGAAAAAGTGCAAATGCAAGATTAAAAAAAAATGTGACTCTTACTGTTTTTAAGAAAATATGAACCAAATTGATGCCTAGATGAATCAAAGGGAGGAAAATAAGGGAACATTTGCCACTATCATTTTCACAGTAGCCTTTAAAACAGATCCAGAGCTTATCATCAAAGTTGCTAGAAATAAGGTGCTTCATATTTTGGGAGCACAAATATCATGTTTTCCCTGACATCTCATATGTTTCACAGTAGAGGAGGAAGCAGTTTCTTATAATGAGGGAAGATGTACACTGCACTAGAAATTGGCAGCATTTTCACACCATAATTCCTTGAAAAATGCTTTGTGGTAAGCAGATCAGAAGCTTTTTTTAATTTATGATCTAGACCAGCTGAACTATTTTTCAATTTAAAAAAAATGTTGAGCAACAAAGAAAAGAAAAGAAAAGAAAAGAAAAGAAAACGAGGGAGGTGGTGCTATAGGATGTTGAAATGAGGAGCTTGATGAAATATTTAAATTAGAGCCATGATCCCTGGTTGACAAGAAAAGTATTTTTGGCATCTGAACTTTAAATGCTGCTTATGCTTTTGTTAGTGACGCTGATAATGATATGTTTAAGGCAAGACTCTTTATACTTGTGGCACTCTCTACTTTTTATCTACTTGTAGTAGAATTACCTAATGGTTATTATACTTAAAAAAGTTGGATCCCACCTGCAGAAACTCTGAACTTCAATTAAAATTATTCCTTTTTGATTACTTTATTGTTAATGCATGTTTTTAAATGTATTATTATGATTAATAGTATGAATCATATCACAAATATGAATCATAGCATTTAAATGTTCATATTAAAGAAAATGGTAAAAAACTAAAAAAGGAAAAAGTTTTAAAAAAGAAATTTCTTGGGATACATACCATCTTGTCTTTGTGATTTATTCACGTCTAACTTTCCTAGCTGTGGCTGAGAGTGATATTTAGTGCACCACAGGCATCCTCTTCTGGTCCCTTGAAAGTTTCATCTAGATCTGATAAGTCACTGAATGCCTACACACTGTACTTAAACCTGAGGTGAAATGTTCAAAGTGTTTTTGCAACCAGTTCATCACTAGAAATCCCCCATCATGGCTCTGTACTTAGTAGTCACACTGTTTTGATGCTGTAAATTATTTGGTTTACAATGGATGTTAAATACTAACATACTAAGAAGCCAGCAGAGTAGGCCTTATGGTCTATCAAGTCTGCTTGGGGATCAGTGGCCATTTTGGGCACTGTTGTGCCCTCCCCCACCCTCACCATGATGTCCTCCACCCCACCTCCCGATGGGGTTCCGAGATGCACCCTCCTCCTACACCTATCCCAGCCCCTATTGAACCGCTGCATGGTTGCTACAGCCACCAGTTCCATGGCAAAGTAGTCCAAGGTTTCACCACCCTCTCAGTGAAGTAGCATCTCCTTGTCTCCCCCCCGAGTCTCCCACCAACCAGTCTCATTGGGTGCCCCCTGGTGACCCCCCCTTCCTCAACTGGAACACTCTATCCTGGCTTACCCTATTTACCCCCTTAAGATATTTGAAGACCTTGATCATATCCCCTCTGTCCCTCCTCATCTCCTCAAGGGAGTACAGGTTGAGCTCCTCAAGTCTGTCCCCATAGGACTTCTCCCCCAGATCCTGAATCATCCTGGTCACCCTCCTCTGGACCCTCTCCAGGAGAGCAATATCCCTTTTTAAGTATGGATGCCAAAACAAGTGTGTTCTAACCAGGCAATTATACAGTGGAAGGAGCACCTCCCGACTTCTCGAGGTTATCTTCCTGGCTATGCACCCCAGCATTTTATTTGCTTTGGCCACAGCCCTTTTACACTGCTCTGAGTTGTTCATTTTGTCATCCACAACCAACCTGAGGTCATTCTCCCCTCTCACCCTTTCAAAGCCTGCAATGTCTCCCCTCCCAAGGTGTACATGTGAGCTGGGTTCCTGACCCCTATGTGCAGAACCCTGCATTTCTCAGTATTAAACCTCAGTTTCCAGGTACATGACTACCCCTCCAGAGTCTCCAGGTCCCCCTGTAGGGCTAACCTACCCTCCTCCCCATCCACCACCACCCTCAGCTTTGAGTCATCGGCAAAGAGGTTCACCTTGCTCCTGATAACATTTCTGATGTCTGAGATAAAAGCTTTAAGCAGGAGTGGACCCAGCACCAATCCCTGTGGGACCCCGCTAATGACCCTCCTGGGAGATGAAACCTCCTCCATGACCATCACCTTCTGAAAGTGCCCTGCTAGCCTGTTCCCTATCCACCTAACCATCTGTACCCCCACCCCCATTTCCCTCAGCTTCTCCAGCAGCCCAGGATGTGGCACCAAGTCAAAAGCCTTGCTGAAGTCTACAAAGAGGACATCCACTGACCTTCCCTGGTCCAGTGCTCTCGTCGCCCAATTATAGAACTCCACCAGGTTGGTCTGACATGATCTTCCCTGAACAAAGCCATGCTGGTGATCATCCAAGTGGTCCGGTGCCTCCAGAAACACTCCCAGCCTCTCTTTTAAGATGACCTCCATCACTTTGCCCACCACCAATGTCAGACTTACTGGCTTGTAATTTCTCCCTTTTGTTTTAATACCACAAACTCTGAGTATGGGAAGAGCATGTTACTATACAAACTACTACTAATAGTATTACTGCTACTACTACTGTTTCTTAGGGGACCTCTACCATAGAAACATTGACAATAATGGAAGAAAAATATCACTGGTCCATCCAGTCTGCCCACAAACCCTAACAAATCTGGGACCTATTGTCAACGCAGGGTTCTAACCCACACTGCCCCCTTATTAACTTATTTACAACTCTTATTTTTATAATTATTATTCTTACAATCTTAACTTATTAGTTATGTCCTCTGGCATGTGAGCAGTGTCAGTGCTCAGCAGGTTGCACACTCACCTCTGTGGCTGGAAGATCAAAAGGTTGTGGGGTCTAGCCCCACACCAGGCACTTCGGGTAAATCCCAATACTGACACTGTAGTGCATCATGAGGGGGATGCTGCACTCCTGAGGTGCTGTCTTTCAGATGAGACATTAAACTGATGCCCTGTCTGCCTGTTCTGGTTGTTGTTCAGTTGGACGTTAAAGATCCCATGGCACTTCTCGAAAAGAGTAGGGGAATTTACCTGGCATCCTGGCCAGACGTCCCCCATTCACTAAAAATACAACCAACAGCTTAATCTGGTTCAATTTCAGTTGGTTAGCATCTATATCCACCCCCCCAACTCCCCTAAAAAATGAATTTCTAGTCTCAGTGGGCCTACCTGGTCAACAAAACAAAACTTCAAAAAAACTTCAAAGACATAATGAAATATTTGTTTTAATTCTTCGGTATCCAGCTGAAGGCCTGTTTTCAGGGGCAATCTGGGAACACTGGGGAGGTTAAGTGACTTCCTCAGGGTTCTACAGTATGCAAGTGAAGGGGTTGGGAATCAAACTCATTCACAGCTCATTACTCTAACCTCTAGGCCATACTGAAATTTGTTTTGTTTTGTTTTGTTGCAAAGAATCCAGGTGTATCCGTTTCTTTCTGGAACAACATAAATTCTTCCTCTGAGGGAGTCCACAAGTCCCACGACCATCAGAATTCACAAAAAGATATACCTGGATGCAATTCTGTCAGCAGTCTTAGGCGCAAAACATAGAGGGATTACCAGGTTGCACTGAGAAAGAAAATCTACAACTAAAGTAAATCAGGAATGACTCTTACAGTGTGAATGTAATATTGTGCCAACTACAAAGCAAGGACCATTCATGATTAAGCTGGCTACAGTGAAACATCGAATTGGTCAATCAATTTGGAAATAAATATACTTTACACTATGGTTCGAATCTCATCTATTATTTTTGGTATTATCTATAATGTCTCTTGTCAAGCCACTCTGAAAGCTGTCTTGTCAGCCTGATGCGCTTTTCACAAATTATTAATGTTTGTTTATATCTGGCTCTACAGTATTCTGCATAATGTAATTCTCTCACACACCTTTTGTTTCTCCACCTTCAGTTCTGTGATGACTTCATCCATCCAGAGAGGATACTTCCTTCAAGGATAAACTTGAGGACCTTGGAGTCTTCATATAGGAAAACAGGTAGGCTAAGTTAGGAAATTACCTGTGTAATCAACATTGTGATGCTCTGAGATAAGGAGGCTTAAGCAGTACAATTCGTATCAGAACAAGAGAGCAGAAGGTGAACATAAACTGAGAGAAGAAAGACTCAGAAACAGGGTCAGACTGGGGTACGGAGGGCCCACCTCGAAATCCATTAGGGGATTGCCCAGAGTGACACACTCATATCAGTATTCCACTTAAATGTGATATTCTAGCACTGTCTTTGCATCATTTATTTATGGTACATACAATGCCTAGAATACTCAATTCAATTAGAAAACAGATGATAACTGCAAAGATTTTTAGAGTTTAGAAGGTGGCCAAGCACCATACAGAGGGGACCCACCTGGAAATTTCCAGAAATCCTGGGGGGCCAGTCTGATTCCGTTCAGAAATTACATATGAAACAGTATTTTACCAAGAAAGTAGGTCATTCTCAAAGTAGTTTACAATGTTCTCTCACCCTTGTGTACCATGAAGAGTTGCACTTGGTCTGACAGCCTTATTCCTCCCTGTATAATGAAGATATCTTCAAGATAAAATTGAACTGGAAGTATAGCCTAGATGACAGCCTAACGAGCTGTGAATGAGCTTGTTACATCCAGCAGACCTCTGTTTGAGTCCCACAACCTTCCCTTGGATATTATGTGACTCTGAGCGAGTCACTTAACCTCCCCAGTGCTCCTGGGTCACCTCTGAAAGCTGGCACTTGTGCCTAGTGGGCCTTACCAGGTTACCACAGAAAAAACAACAACTTTGAAACAAAATTAAAGTCTGAATGACTGAATACAGCATCTACAGTACATGTAGACAGTAAGAAAGATGGACTAGATAATATAGAGGATAATGCCTGAGTAACAGTGGTTAACCACAATGTAATCACCTCAAGCAGTTGCCAGGACAACCAAATAAACCTCGAGAGTGCAGCTCGAGAGGTTTACAGTTGCCATGGCAACCTTGAGAGGTGATTATGTCCATGGTTGACCACTGTTACTCAGGCATTGTATTTTATAGTGCATGGAAAAACTAGTCACTGTGGGGGAAAAAAGTTTTTTTTCCAATGTGCGTTTGTTCTCCTGCTTGGCTATGAATGCCTCCTGGTTTGAATGTTGAGCAACTGAAGTGCCGAAATTATCCATTGTGATTTATAGTGCAATGGGTCTGTAACTGTCTGAATGGAATGTGTGTGTTTTGAATGAATGTCCAAGCCGCAGATCACCTTTCCTTTCCAAGAATTTTGACAGGTGGTGACATTCTATCCTGTAATCCCATCATTATGACATAGTTAAGCAAGGTTTACAGCATACTAATGTCATAACAATGGGATTATCATGCTATAAACTGAAAACAGGGGTTAATAGACACTGTCCATACATTATACATATATAATTACATACATAAATACAGCTTTAGGTGGGGGAAGAAGACACGTGGTCCTTTGAGTTCCTCCCTCTCTCGCCCCTTTTCCTTTAAAGTACCTATCAAGTCTGAACTTGTAAATCTTTACAGTATCAGTCAATACCACATACTCAGAAACTCTATTCCTGGTACCTGCAACTCAATCTGTGAAATAGTTTTTCCCAACATTTCCCTTGAGTCTTCTTCCTTGCAGTGACATTATGTGTCCTCTTGTTCTCTTATCCTTGCACACTTTGAAAAGCTCCATTTGGTTTGACAGTGTTACCCCTTTTCAAATATATTGTAAAAGTAGTAGTAACATAGAGAATAATGCATAGGTAACTGTTTATTTTGCCATTTTTTACACACCAGAAGTGTATGATGATCCATAAACCCCAAGAGCGAAGCTTGAGAGGTTTATGTGGTTATTACATATCGCAGATGTGAAAAAAGTTGTTATCAGCACACAGTCGCTTATGTTTTATTTTTTATAATAACTGAAGTAGGGAGATGAGCACACAAATCAAGTTTCCCCAACAGGGAAAGTGAAGTGCGAGCAGTTCAAATGCCGTAATAACTGGGTATGATGCCATACCCAGTCATTACAGTGTTTGATTACATTGATAGTGTGATAAAGGGGGTATCACTGGTTATTTTATTTTATACAGGTGTAAATAATAAGGCAGAAGGCTTTTTACAATGTTGACCTGTGTAGGTGTGTAGTTACAAATATAAAATACAATAAAGTGACATCAGTAATAATTATAGATTATAGTACATACATATACTGTACTTACTAAGTATATAGTACTTATATATCAAATCTCCTCTGGTTATTCTTTTATTAGAAAATAGACCAACATTATTTTTCCAGCATAACATTTCTACATTTCTAAAGTATGAGATCAAGCAATTTTCCATGAATTTTTCTAATTCCTTTATGGATATATGGACATAAATGAAACTTATATTGGACAGAGTAGTGCATACTTCACTGGCCATGACAATCTCTGAATGATAGTCAACAAATAAACTTTATTTTGCTTTCTAATTCTTATTTATTATAAATAAGTCTCACAAGACTAAATGAACGATCAGAAGCCAAGACAGAGATTCATCAGAATGACAAGGAACTGGTTAGTTCAGAGGAAGTGCACAAAATGGCAATAACCTTTGACCAAACAGTGTTGCTTGAATCACAGATGGCAGCAGTGGTTGGAGAGAGCATCTTCCACTTGTGAAACATACAATGCTTGTGCCTTTACCTCTTGTCAACAGACACATCTGTCCTATTTCACACCTTTGTCATCTTAATAGTACACTACAATAATGTGCTGTAATGTGGCCTATTAGGAAAAACATGTGTAGTCTGTGGCTACTGAAGAAAATGATGTATGGATCTTGGAGGAAGCTAGCCCCCAAAAGCATATTATTCTCATTTTAAGAGCACACCATTGACTGCCTGCTAGCCAACACACTGATTTCAAGGTCTTGCTGTTGACCCATAAAGCCTTATGTGGCGTGGGACAGTCTTATATTGCTGGCCTCCTTGAGACCATAATATTCAACCAGGCCCTTGTGTTCTACAGAATGGTTGATGCTCATCCCAATATAACATCTTTGAAGACTTTTGGAAACAGGGCATTTCTTTTTGAAGTCCCTTATTTGTGAAATTCCCTTCCCTTGGATGTTAAACTATCTCCAACAGTGGAAACTCCTAAATCTACCTAAAAAACATACATAAGGCAATTTATAGTAGGGGTTGGAGGACGTAGGCTGTTGGTTAACTAGAATCTACAGCTTATTCAATAGGTAGGGAAATGGGCAGACTTGCTGGGCCAAGTAGTCCTTATCTGCCATCAAAGTCTATGTTTCTATGTGATATGCAGTGGAGATGGTGCTGTCTGGATGGCTGGGGGGAGGAAGGTCTCACATGAGAGCCTGACGGAGTGGGGCCGTGGCAGTCACAGGGAAAGAAAAAGAAAAAGGGTCCCCATTGCGCTGCCTCTGCAAACTGCTATACATAGTTGACTGATGTAGTCTCCCAAGAAACTAAGCTACAATGCAGATCACTTTGTTAATGAGCACAGATAGGTTTTGCACCCAGTAACATGCTGGCTTGTAACAGCCATGGAGGTGGGGCTATGCTATAGCACCAATTGCAGGCTATGGTATAGCACCAATCGCATGGCACTATGCCATGACCAGAGACCTGGATGAAGGACACTACTCCAGCAGTGTACCCCCACCTGACCCTCCCTTTAAGCCCACTTTTGCATTGGATTTCAATTGCGCACATTGCTAGTAATCCAGTGTCTGCCTCACACTCCTGATCCCTTCATTGTTCCCTGGTATCTAGTGAAATCATCTTTCCCCAGTTCCATTCCCCTGCAGTGCTCCTCCCATGGCTATGTGCATGAAGATCTCTGTTCTACATTGTGACCACTTTGCAACAGTTCCTTGCAACTACAGTATGTATAGGGCCTCAATTATTTTAAAAGACAGAAGTGTTTTAGTTTTACTTCTTAGCTTATAAGCTGAATATTACACTCTCCCCCTAGACATTTTTTCACAGTTAATCTTTTCATTATTAGAATTTATTATTAATGTAACAGCATGCATGCATCAAACAGGTATAATATGTATAGAAAAGGGAGTGAAGTACAGAAATATAATTACAAGCATAGGCCAAATATATCATATTCATGTTTGTTAATAACGAGAGTATAAGACTGCATGCATGCTGAGAACTTTCAGAACATAACAAGTTCAACATTAAAGAATAATACAAACATTACCTTGGGTATTATAACATACCAACAAGAAACTGAGAGACATAATATCTGACAGAGAGACACATTTAAACAGAGCCTAGCTCTGTTGACTTTAGTGTGTTTTTTTTTTTTTTGCCCTGCCAATCTCAAAGTGGTGATTGATTACAGAAAAAGAGTCATTTGCAAACCCCATAAACATCTTCCTGCCTTGAAAATACAACTGTCAGTAGGGATGTATATTATTGCAGTTTATGGGGAATGTTACCTTGCCTCTTACTAAGAACTGGTCAATTGATATAATTCTTCACAAGTACCTGATTGTAAAACTAATTAAAACAAAGGCAACGTCAGGTCAGTTGTGGGGTTAACACTGAGGCATCCACAAGGCAAACAGTATAGGGCTTTTATTGAATTACAATCACATCCAGCAGGTTTGCTTATTGGTGGCACTGTTACTGCAGTCAATGTACCCTTTGAGAATAATACATGCACATGAGTGAAAAGGATTATTTAGATCTGTCTTATGCTGGAAATGTTATTTACTGTATGTGTTTATTGTTTTACTGGGAAAAGATGAAGGGCAGCATATTCAAAACATGAGTAAAGCTCGGGGTAAAGTCCTCTTCCTGTGTGTAAATTAGCTTAGTGTGCTCAGGGTGGCATATTGGACGTGTGCATAGCAAAGTTTGCCTGTGCAACTGATGTTTGAATATACCTCCATATGAGTACTGTGCAATGACAGTACACACTGCAAGCTAAGTCCCTTGCATGCCAATCAGGGTGATGTAGCTGGGAAAGCTAAACAGACATTCCATACATGCATAGGGGCAAACAATTGGTTCGCATGGGACAAAAGTGTTTTTTCCTGAGACCCATATCATTATATTTTATTTATTTAGTTTTTCTTGACTGGGAAAGGATGGCAAGACAATTCTGCTTATTTTCAGCCTTGTCCTGGGGTGGGAAGGGAGAGATACTGATACAAATTTACATATTGAACCAAGTTAAGTTGCTGGTGGTATTTGTTTAGTAACTTTGAGAAATTTGACCAGGACACCAGAGAAATGCTCCTACTTTTGCCAGTGGGGGGACCTCTGGATGTTTTGGCAGTTTACCAAGATGGCTGACAAGGAGCACGTGTGGGTGGATGCTGCAGGTAGAGGGGAGAAGGCATCCTCTCCTTCATCATTTTCTCTAGAAGCTCCTGTTCTTGCTGAAATCAATGTCAAAATGGAGATGGAATATGTATCTGAATCAAAACTGGTGACTTGTGCTACAGTACTAATGTGGAGACTAATTACCAACACCTGGTGAGAATAGGTGTGAAAGAAAATAAGCTTAAATAGGCTTTAGAGGAAAGAAAAAAAAACACCTACTAGTCTTGGTTGCTGAAGAGGAAGCAAAACAACTTGTCTGCAGAGAAAAATTACATATGGCTAGTCAGAGTATCTGCCCTGAGTAGTTGCGACTGTCTTCATAGAGTCAGCTGTCCCAGCGAGAAGCAGTTAAGCGCTCAACCTCACAAGCACTAGCTGTTACTGATGGTGTCAAAGCCACAGTGAAGTCTATCAGTGTAGCATATCTTGATGTGGAGTTGGATACAGGAACTAATGTGAGTAGTGCAGAATGAGTACCAGATGGTATTACGGCTCCTCTGTTTTCTGACTGCCAGGATTCTTTCAATACTGCCAATCACATTTCCATGGTGAAGGCAGGGAAATCAAATGCACAGCTGAAATGGGCAAATACATGGTAAGCTCCCTACCACAGTGTGGTTCTCAGGAGACAGAGCAAACAGATGATGAGAAACCAATGACTTCAAGGGGTAGGGCGTCCACAGTGTCTGGAATGGCAAAGACAGGCAGATGGCTTGGCCTAAGACATGGACCCTCTGTGGCCTTGCCACAGCAAAAGAAGCAGCCTGTTCATCTCTGGTCTGTGGGGAATGCACTGCTGGTAGCATGATGGGTTAAAGCTCCTGATGGTGTGTCCTGACTTCCGGACACTGCTCAACTCCTGCAGAAAGTTAAGATGAAACCTGTTGACTCAGCTCATGTTAGTACTATAACCCCCACATCTGAAAATTACTCTAGGACAGTTGAAGGTTTTTCTGCTGCTTCTGTAGACACACATTGGCCAGTGTCTGAATCAATGGCCCCTGAGGTGGGAGGACATGGAGGGCTGCATATACAAAATAGACTGGTGCTGGAACTATATAAATTGGGTCAATAACTCCAGTAACAGGTAAAATCCCAGACAACCCAAGAGAGAATTAATTGTAAAAGAGACCCTTACTGCTGTTTAGAGGGCAAAGTTTAAAGTTTAAGTTTATTTGTTCGACAACATTGCCATTATAAACACATATAGTTAAAAGACATACAAAGCTTTCACAGACATTTCATACACATAACAAGATTTATATCATATAACTTAACATATAAATTAAGAATTAAAAAGGTTGACACATGGTTTTTGAAAATATACTTTGACATATAAAATCATGAGTTTGCATTCTTAACACGTCAGCAGCTAATTATTATTGCACTTTTATTTATTGCACTAGGAAACCTTGGATATGCTTTTTCCTTATTTTCTTAATTTCACTTAGGTACATCACCAAATCATTGAGAATTTCAGGGTTCTCAGAGTTAAATAACAGATCTAATATATACCTAGTTGGTATGAATAATGATCCAATAAACTTCCCTGATCTTTTAGCTCATACTTGCTCATACCATGAGCATCTTAACACCACGTGGTTGAGGTTTTCCAGCTCTTGTAACTGACAGTAGCAAGTCAAGCTAATATTCCTTTATTTGTGGTATCTAGATTCAGTTTTATTATTTGGGAAAACTTCAAATCTAAATTGAGTAATTATACTGGTAGGGAAAGTGATGGAATCACTTCTGAAGGAAAGAATTATTGAGTACCTAGAGGCCAGTGGGGCATAGGACCCAAGGCAGCATGGGTTCACAGTGGGAAGGTCATGTAAGATGAATCTAATTGATTTCTTTGACTGGGTGACCAAAGTAGTAGACCAGGAAGGGGCTGTGGACATGGCCTGCCTAGACTTTAACAAGGCATTTGATACAGTCCCACACAAAAGATTAGTAGTCAAATTAACCAGCCTGGGAGTGGGCCCCAGGGTGGTAGCCTGAGTAAAACACTGGCTGAACAACAGGACACAGAAGATAATTGTAAATGGAGTCCACTCTGAAGAAAGAGGGGTTATTAGTGGGGTACCGCAGGGTTCAGTACTGGATCTGGTTCTTTTTAATGTCTTTATAAGTGACATTGCAGAGGGACTGGAAGGAAAAGTATGCCTCTTTGCAGATGACACAAAGATCTGCAACAGGGTTGATACACAAGGAGGCATGGAAAGGATGAGAAGGGACTTTGCAGGTCGGAAAAATGGTCAGAAGTATGGAAGCTTGGATTTGATGCAAAGAAGTACAAAGTAATGCACCTGGGAAACAAAAACCCAGAGGAAGATTACACAATGGGGGGGAAGTAGTAACAACAACAAAAATGGAAAGGGACCTGGGGGTAATCATATCAGATGACCTTAAGGTTGGCAAGCAATGTAAGAAGGTGGTTGGGAGGGCTGGAGGTATACTGGGATGTATAGGGAGAGGTATCACCAACAGAAAACAAGAAGTTGTTATCCCCTGTACAGACAGTTGGTGAGACCCCATCTGGAGTACTGCATCCAGTTCTGGAGACCCCATCTCCACAAGGACATAGACAGGATGGAGGCAGTTCAGAGGAGGGCAACTAAAATGGTGCAGGGTCTGCAAGAGAAGCCATATGAGTAGAGACTAAAGGAGATTAATATGTATACCCTTGAGGAAAGGAGGGAGAGGGGGGACATGATAGAAACGTTAAAGACCTCAGTGGAATCAACAAAGTCCAAGAGGGTAGCATCTTTCAGAAAAAGAGATGTGCAAGAACAAGGGGACATAATTTGAAGATAGAGGGGGGATGGCTCAGGGGCAATGTGAGAAAGTATTTTTTCACAGAGAGGGTGGTGGACGCATGGAACAGCCTCCCTGAGGATGTTGTGGGGTCTAAAACTGTGGGAGAATTCAAGAATGCATGGGATAGACATAAGGTAATTTTTGTGGGGGGGTAGGAAGAAATAGGCTGTTGGTTAAATAGGATCTGCAGCTTATCCTCTAGGTAGGGAAATTGGCAGACTAGTTGGGCCAAGCTGCCCTTATCTGCCATCAAATTCTATGTTTCTATATTTTTATACTCCTATGTTCCGGGTTCTATATTATATCTAAATAGGATTTCAAGGAATGTTCTTTTGTGTTATCAGATAACCAGGAAGCAACCTTTGATGTTTTTATCACCCTGAGATCTACTTCTTGTGATCTTTCCTTTATTGTTTTAGAACTAATTTTTTTTAAATGCCTCATTAAGCTGGATCCCCTGTTTCACTCAGCTCATCAGATCATTTAAATCAGTTTTTGCTAACAATGTTTGAATGGCTTTCATCCATCTGGTTTTGTTATATTTAAGAAACTGCATTTTCTGCTTTAGAAACTCTCCCAGTATAGAGTTTTATTTTCTGTTGTCAATTTAACCGATTAGTTTATTAAGTAGTCAACCCACACATCTGGTTCAATGTATGTATCATATTGTTTTTTATATGTGTTTGTTCCTTTAGCCACTAATGTCCAGAAAGTTTTATCATCTTTCTGTATTATTGCATTTTGTATGGTGTCCCATAATTCCACCTGGTGCTGATGTCTTTGAGCATTGACATACTCTCTGTACTGCCTTCTGTTTTGTTTGAATCTAATACATTATTTTTTGTTGGGTGTTTCTTAACTTTCCTCACAAGACCTGCTACCTTTTTTTTTCTCTCCGCAATTTTTATAAAAAACAGTTTTTGTATCTTTGTTTTTATTATACCTTTTTTCCCCTATTTTGTTCTCAGATTCTTTCTATTGTGCAATTATTAGATTATATACATTTATAGGGTCAATTTCATGTTCAACTATAGATGTCAGTTCTTGTATAAATTCATTACTTATGGCTCCCACTTTTCTCTCTGGTAAATTATCCCATTTAATTGTATTATTAATAATTTTCACATCGTGCTGTTCTTCAGTTATTATACTATTCTGGAATTTTCTAATCAGTATCAATGGGTAGTGGTCAGTTTTTGTTCTACTTATTATCTTAAGATCTTCATATTTATTATAATCATATGGTGAGACTATCATATAACCCACAATAGTGGACCCCCTTGATGTTACACAAGTCATATTACCATCACAGTCTGAGGGAAAGTGACCATTTAATATTATTAACTGCAGTGAGTCAAGCAGGTGCTCCATTTGTTTATGTATGTCTGTGTCTTTTTTTGTCTAGTGAGTGTCTTTTTGATATGTTTAATATCCTCATTAACTCCTTATGTCCTTCTTGTTGCCTGCTTTTTCCATATTGAATATTAAAGTCCCCTAAAAAAAAGTATGTCAATATATTTAGTGTTATCCATTTTTTTTTATGTCAGTCACAATGTATTCAATTAGGTGACTGTCATATACAATAGATTTTGTTGGGGAATTATAAAAATTTACCACAGTTATTTTTTCTTCCCATACAGTAAGTGTTACTATGATGTAATCTGATTTTACTGTAGAATGTTCAACCTTCAGAAAATCAGTTATCTTTATGTAAGTGGCTAGCCCTCCTATTCTCCTTTCTGCTTTCTTGATATATATATATATATTTTTTTGCTGGTGAATGTACCAAAGTGTATCCATTTATGTTCATATTCCCTATCTGTTCTTATCTGTGCCATGTTTCTTGTACTCCTATCACATCCATGTTCATTAAGAAATCACAAAATTCCTCATCCACATACTTAGAAATCAAACCTACTACATTCCATGACATACTTCCCAAATTACCAGCATGTTTCTTCAAACACAGAGTTCCAATATCATTTAGGTCATTTTGTGTGACTTCAGTCTCCTGTGTATTTAATAATACCTCATTGTTAAGTCAGTTGTCAACTTCTGTTGCCAATAATTAGAACCTATTGAATGTTTCAGTTCTGTAGATCAATTATTGTGATTTACTTCATTTGCTTGTAACATCTTCTTTCCACAGTGCACCTCATTTGAATTTATAATTAATATATTCATTTTATCCAATTTGGGACTGGCCTCTAGGATTTTTTTACAAGTACTTTATTATGTAGTGTTAAATCAATTTGGTCTCCCTTTGATGACTCTCTATATACTCTTTCAACATTATTTATATCATCCTCATAAAACCCAATACCCAGGAGATTGCCAAACAGTTAGACCAACATTTCTTTTAGCTTTCCTTGTGTTTCAGCCTTGATATGTGAGATGCCAAAGATTGATAGAGGGATATCAGTCACATAATTCTCATCTTGTAACCAAAGGTCTTGCAAATAATAACATTTGTACAAGTCTAATAGGCGTTCAGTTTTGGTCTGTATTTTCTTAAAGTGTAATGACCATACTGCTAATGGATAGTCCATACTTAGATTAAAATTCCTCAAGTAATCTGAGTTTCTCCATACATATTGTGTAACCCTTTCATGTTTAAAAAATAATAATATCACATCTCTCGATGTCAAATCATCTGCTCTAATGGCATCCACAATATCATCTTCTAGTACATCTAATTCCAGCATCTCATTGTATATCAATTTCCCCAGTTCAATTAGCACCAAGTGGTTTTCTATTTCCTCTCTTTGTACTCCTCTTAGTGCAATAATTGAATGTGCCTCATTGTTTAGGAGGCTATCTTGAATAGTGCCATTATTATATTTCAAACCAATATTATTGACCTTATCCTGAGATTTCTTTTGTTGTTTATTAACATCTTTCTGGTCATCATTTTCCTTAACATCCTTTTCCATCTTTACACTATCCTTTTCTATTACTTCCTCTCCATTTTCCCTGATCACTTCTGTCTGATCTTTGTATTCATTACTTCTTGTTTTATTGTTCATCTCTTACGATTCTTTTTCTTACGTCTCCTATTGTTTCCTTTACACATTTGAGACACCTCCTGGTTAGGGGCCCTATGAGTAATAGTGCAGTTCCTATTTATGGGAAATGAGTACTTTCCTGATTGAATTACTAAGTTTTGCACCTTCAAATATTTCTGCACTGTCTGGTACTGGTTATCCACTCCAACTTTATCCTTTTTCCCATAATCCACCCTTGCCCACATTCATCATTAGTCATTTTCTGTGCACTTATGTTCAATGAAGCCTTATTGTTTGGGCACAATTGTTTTAGTGTTAACTTATTTTTCTAGTAGTGCCAAATGTTGTTCTAGATTTGTTTCAACAAAGCCTGAATTTGTTTTCAAGGATACCACATTTTCATCATAGGGGATCTTATATAATATGTTGCTGTCTAGATTCACAGTACTAAGTTCCCATGCCACCACTTGACTACTTCACTTGTTTTTTCTGGATGTTACTTCTTTGTTACTTAACATTTCTTTTGTTTTTCCTTTTTTCTGTAGAGGAGCAGCTTGTTGATCTTGTTTTTTTTTTTTACTTTTGACATTTTTCCTACCCTTTTCCTTCTTTTATCCTTTTGTGATATGACTATAGAGTTGGGAATTTCAATTAGAGATAAATCAGGTATCTTGTACTCAGCTACAGCTTCTTCCTGTTGCTGAGATTCTGCATATATAACTGAGTCTGATGGTGGGGTGGGAATCACCAGTTCCAATTTGTTTTCAGTAGTTACCATTTTGGCATGATTAATGGCTATGTCAAGCCTGAGATTCTCTAGTTCATTCTTGTGTTTAATTAATTGCTCCATTAGGATAATATTAGCTGTATATTGATGCCCCAAGTGAGCAACTAGTTCTTCACTTATAGAAATAGGTATATACTGGGGAGTGTCCACACCCTTATCCTTGTTTCCTAACTGGTGTACATGTATATGCATTCCGTATGTGCCCTCATTCTGTTTAGGTGTTTGAGTGTTACTATAACTTGAGGCTAAATTCTTAATCCTTTTTATTGTCTTCTGTAGTTTAGAGTTTACTTTCCTAAGTTCTGTTCCAGAAATTAATAACAAATCATCCTGTACTGATTGTTTTTTTTTGTGTGTCTTTTCCCCAACTTTAGACAATTTCTCAGTATTTGGAAGATCTGTAAACTCTGAATCTAAACCATAACTAAATTTCTAGATACTTCATAATCCAGAACTTTGCCATTCCATGTGTTAGTAGGATCTAATGATATATCCTTATATTCCTCAGAATTGTTGGTGACTGCCGAACTTTCACTACCAAACATAACTGTGGTTACCTCAGTTGAGTCATCATTATGACTAATTGAATAATTTTTTATAATAGATTTATTGGGGTAGATGTTTTGTCATTTTCCAGTATATGTATCTTCATATGATCGGTAATTTTAGTTTGCCTTGGGTTACCTATCACACCCATTTTACCCTTTCTCTTTTCTTTAGAAAGGGCAGATTCATTTAATAGGGGGTGAATAACTAAGCTTGTTCCTCTGTAGTCTAGTGTTTACCATTTTAAGAGGTATGTAACCTTATATTTTGTTAATACTAAGAAAAATGTGCAAGTATTAACCCAAAATGACTAAATCAGAAGAAATGATAGACAATAGGTAGAGATATAATAGCTAGATCTCAGGATCTTCTCATCAGGGTAGAGCAAGATAAAATAACAATTAATATCTTAATATATCTAGTATATGTATGTGTAGCGCAGTGAAAAGTAGTAGTAAAATTCAGATCATCAGATCGTCAGTGGCCCACAATGCAAACCGAGCCAAACCGCACAAAGTCAACTTGGATCCAATGTGCACTGTGCAATGAACAATGTACAATAAGCAGATGTGCAAAAATATACTTTAAAGTACAGGTTGCAAAGATGCACACTCTGTGTGTACCAGGTCATAATGTCATACGTTTAATAGCGTACAATATTATGGCAAAACCCGGACCTGTGCGCTCTCCAAGTTGGACCCCCCAGAGTTAGAATCTTTAGTGGGGGGGGTCCAGGGGGTTCAGCCCCCTGTAACGGGGGTGTGGGGGCAGAGCCCCCACAGAATAAATGATAGCAAGGAATCATGCAACGCAATTGTGCCACACGGCATTTTGCCATGCGACATATTGACCCGTGCCCAGTCTGTGCAGGTACTATATATGATTCTGTCCACAGTGGCCACTTGGATCACCAGAACCTGCCCACAGCACTCACAAGGTCACAAGATCTCCACATTAAGAATTCAACTATTCCATGTTCAGTTCAGTAGACCCTCTAGGGTAATTCAGCCACCTATGTTAGCACGGGCCGCATGCAGTCCAGAGTTCACCAATAATCAATCTTGTTTCCAAAAGCAATTATAACTTCAATAGTATGCTTCTGCTGGGATCTGACCCCTTTATTTGCCTGCACAGTTTCAAATTCAAATTCAAACACCTGCTCCTGTCTTGAATTGCATCTATAAGTCACTAGACAGAAATAAAGTAATTTATTTAGTAACAATTCCTTATAGTTAGATATCTGCCCGAGTCATCTGTCCATATGATCCATGTGATCAAAGTGATTAAAGTGGCTATACTTTAAGCTTTTACTTAGGCTTCTATGCTTCTATGTTACTGACAATGATGGGAACAATGTAGAGGCGACCAATTGCTTTAAACTAAAATATATTTTATGCACATAAATGCATTAGGCATTAGGCATTACTAATTAGAAATGAGTAAATAATTAGTAGTTAAGGTTTTCTTTATACGTGCCAGAAGTAAGCTTACTTTCCACTGCATTTCCCCAGGTACAGACACAGCCAATGCCAGTGCTGCACTACTGCTTCATTGGTTTCTGGGTACGCGATGGTATGTGGAGATATCCTACAGCTTCAGCAATTAAATTAAATTACTGGCTAGCATACCATTTTGTGAGCAACTTTCTAAGTGATATACACACATTTGATTAAATCTTGAGCTCTTTGCACTCTGCTCAAGGAACACTCAAAATAAAGCAGGCACAGTACACTCACATAAAACCAGGATAAAACAAATTTGGATTAAAATTTTTAACCTGGAATAGAATTAGTAAAACAAGCCACTGTCACTAGGGCTAGAGCACTGAAGGCTGGAGCTGTATTTCTATCTGTGCTGAGCATCTTCTGGCATCTGCTGAAGGGTTGACGTAGTCACATCTTATACCAACTTGTCATGTGACCATCATTTACATATGGCAAGAAGAATAAAAAGATTTTTAAAGTAATAGACTAAATAAAAAAATAAAATCAGCTCTGTATGACTAATTAAATTACAAACCCTAAGCACCCAGTTTACCCATAGAAGCTCAGAGCTTGTCTAAAAATGGACATGCAATTCACACTCAACTCTATGTTCCACAAGCAATCACGAACATACGCATAAACTAAAAATAACAAACTTATATAAAAATCACTAATGTATTAGAAGCAAAGATCCATAAAGTTCCATAAAAGAGGAAAAAGAATGTTCCTTTGTATTAACAGCGCAGCCATATTTAGGTGTAGGACAAGGCCCATGGAGCTCTGCAATAGACTTCACCATAGAACGGCACTCCTCTCAGTGTCATAAGCCTTTCTGATGGGCTCTCTGTCTCCAGCCAGATCTTGCAGCACCTCAGAAGAAACCTCCTGGACTCCACCATCAGCAGGCCTTCCTCCCTGGAAAAAGACAAAATCAACAATGGGGAAACCGAGCGACCAGAAGTTTATAATGAGATTGTTTGGTAAGGAGACAGACACACAGGCAGTGGTGGCATGTCTTTTAAAAAACATTTTCAAGCACTGTCTCCTTCTCTGCCTTACTCCCCAAGATCAGAGAGTGCATAAAAACTCCATCTCACATGTAGCAACTCCAGCAACCACTCAATTTAGGAAGCGGTCCAGATTCCTCTTGGGTGTGTAAGGCACCCAGCTTTATCTTGTCTAGAGGGCAGAGGATATTACTGATTCCCAGAGACTGGCTCACAGCCCAATCTCAGACTCAGAGGCCTTGCCCCAGGATGTTTCTGTCACAGACTCAGAACCTCAGAACAGCCACCGAGACAGTTTATTATGGCTGATCTCTTTGTTGCTAGGGGACAGCCAGCTCAATGGCATAATGCTGTCAGACTAAAATATCAGCTGGGCCTAGACACTATACCAGATAGAGTCCATGTCATTAAAAATCTATCAAAATATTCTATTTTTTTTAATTCTGAGCTATATACAGGCATTCATATTTCTGGAGAGACTACTTATGACATCAGTTTCAAAGCTTTAAAGTTGTTGGAAAGATTCTGGATGAAACATGAGAAACTACAGAATACAGCACTGTTGTTTTACTTTTATGGCCATTCCCTTCTCCAAACCTGCAACTAAAACTGCTATGATTCTTCTCTGTAATGAAGGTGTTAATGTATCTGAAATCTCTTACTGGGTATGCCAAAGATGTGACATACTGGCCCATCTGATTCCTATTATTCATATAGAACAGGTTTGGACAATGGGATGGAACTTTAGGGTCAAGCTCAGACAGACTAATATGGGAAATTGTCATCTCCCTGGGAGTTTCTATCTAGACCATGAACGAGGTATGTGTTTCTACCTTGCTCAGTCATGGACATGGTACAAATATGGCTCTAGAACACGTGTGTGTTCAGCGTATGATACTGACCACTGTATTATGTTCCTAGGATATGGAACCTTCAGCCATAGGTGTCCAAACCCTTTAAAGTGTAATTTGTGTGAGGAACAGGGGCCCTCATATAGGCAGTTCTAGTGGACCTCACATAATGGGACAGATGGGCTAAATCAGGAAGAGCTAATTTCTAAAGGCCAAGCTCAGGGTGTTGCTACAGCCTCAGCTCAAACAAAATATGTTTTGCAGCAAGCTGAACCAGCTATAGAAGCCCAGACCTCACCTGAACCACAAAGAAGACTGAACCTCAGGTGCAAGAGACTCCCTCTCCCACCCAGAAACAATACCCTGAGGAAGTCATTTCCGTCCCAGACCCTGTGGAGTTAGTAAATGAAACATAGACTTTGATGGCAGATAAGGACCATTTGGCCCATCTAGTCTGCCCATTTCCCTACCTACAGGATAGGCCGCAGATCCTAGTTAACCAACAGCCTATTTCTTCCTACCCCTCACAAGAATTGCCATATGTCTGTCCCATGCATTCTTGAATTCTCCCACAGTTTTAGACCCCACAACCTCCTCAGGAAGGCTGTTCCATGCATCCACTACCCTCTCTGTGAAATAATACTTCCTCACATTGCCCCTGAACTGCCCCCTTTCTATCTTTATATTGTGTCCTCTTGTTCTTGCACATCTCTTTTTCCAAAAGATGCTACCCTCTTGGACTTTGTTGATTCCACTGAGGTACTTAAAAGTTTCTATCATGTCCCCCCTCTCCCTTCTTTCATCAAGGGCATACATATTAAGCTCCTTTAGTCTCTTCTCATACGGCTTCTCTTGCAGACCCTGCACCATTTTAGTTGCCCTCCTCTGGACTGCCTCTGTCCTGTCTATGTCCTTGCAGAGATGGGGTCTCCAGAACTGGACACAGTACTCCAGATAGGGTCTCACCAACTGTCTGTACAGAGGGATAACAGCTTCTTGTTTTCTGCTGCTGTTGCCTCTCCCTATGCATCCCAGTATACACCCAGCCCTCCCTACTGCCTTCTCACATTACTTGCTAACCTTAAGGTCATCTGATATGATTACCCCCAGGTCCCTTTCCTTTTTTGTTGTTGTTACTTGTTGTTGGTCCTAGTATTCCTGCAGAAAGTGCTGGAACAGTGCAGGTGGACCCTCCTCCTGTGCTTCAAGACTGTACTGAGGAACCCTCCCTCCCCTCAAGTCAGGATATGCCTCCTCCCTAGGGGTTGAGGAGATGAAAACTGTGATGACTAAAAAGAAAGGTAGATACAGGAAAGGGAAAACTCAGGTTGAAAAAAAAACAGGTATAGTAACATAAAACAAGTTTATGGCCTTGGTTCATACTAAGAGATGAGGAGACATTGAGGATGAAGAGGGAGACTCAGAGGCTTTCTCTATCTCCTCTTCCATCAGGAATGTTTCCTCAGATGGAGAAGAGAGTACTGTACCTTTGGAAAATCTGTAACAAAAAAAATCTGAAGTCGTACAGACCCGTGAAGTAATGTTCCCCCCCTCCCCTTCTAAACTAACTTGTTAAAATGTGTTTAGGTTCTACAATAACACCAATAACCCTGGACATAAACAGTATAAAATCATATAAGAAAGCAAATGACCACCATGGCAGTTTTAAACAACATGCAAAATAATGTAGTATTTATTCAGGATACATATATTAAACCGACATTTGAATTGGCTGCTGTTAAATGTTTATGGTTACAGGGTCCATCCTTCTGGTTGCAAGATCTAGATAAATGGGATGGTGTTGGCATCCTACTTAAGGGTTCCACTTTTCAGGTCTTCAAACGTGTGGAGATAGGACCTGGGAAGGCATTGTTAGTAGATTTAGAATAAAGAGGGAGAAGCTTTCATGTCATTAATGTGTACAATCCCCAGACAAAAGCAGACAGGGTGTCCCTGTTTTCAGAGAATCAACCATACTTACGCACTAACAGCTTGGTCATTATGGGGAATTACATCAACTGCAGTCTCTCTCTCTACAAGATCGAGGGGGTAGTACTGATAAGGTTTTCTGTGATTCTGTGTATTTAAACAATATGATCCAGGCATCTGGTTTGCAGGACAGTTTCCATGGTGGGGCTGTGGCTAACTATGTGAAAGGTAGTCTAGCCACCCAAACTGATTTCTTATTTTTGTCTGAAGTAGTAAGAATTGACAGGGCAAGGATCACAGCAATAGAAAGATTTCATCATTTGGCAGTAACATGCATGTGTAAAACTGGACCTCCTCCCCCTATGTCAGACTTACAGAGGCTAAATAATCAGTAGTTAGACAATTCAGATATCCAGGAGCAGTGTCTTGCATTGTTAAAGGAAAGAGGTCCAGTGTTGGCAGCATATGATTCCTTTACACACTGGTGGGAGGATACGAAGAAAGATTTTACGCATCTTTTCAGAGCTCAGAGTAAAAAACTACATACAGATAAGTATCTATGCTACATGAGTCTTAGATCCCTCTTGCACAAATTGATCTCCAGGATGCATGAACAAACTATTGATTTGCAGCCCCAAAGCACACTAATCAAAGAAGACATGAAAGAATACCAAAATGAGAGGGCTAAGACTCTCGAAAAAGAAATGAAGTTTGGCATGCAGGGACACTCCCAGCATTAAGATAAATCTGAGTTGCTAGAATCAGGTTAAAAATAGAAATATGACAGGATGGCCAGAATGACAGGTGGACCAGTATCCTCCTTGTGGGAGAATATGATGGCAGTAGTCCATGACCATGTCATGGACATATTTGGCACTCCCATGGATATTGAATGGAACTCTGAGATTTTATCTTCCTTGAATATTCCTCCCATCAATGTACATGATCAGCCTGCCCTGAGTGCCCCAGTACAGCTAACTGAAGTTTCAAGTGCAGGTAAAAGTTTGAGCAATAACACTGCCATGGAATGGATGGGTTGCCAGCTGAATTTTAAAAAGATTTTCTGCCTGAGTTAGGTTCAGTTTTATTTAATATTATTCTACAAGATAAACCTTACACACATCGATGGCCTCAGACTATTTGGTCTATATTTTAAGAAGGGGTACAGATATCAGATAAGTATTGAAGACCTCTAAATCCGCTTAATTCTGATCAGAAATCTTGTTGAAGGTTCTGGGAAATAGATTAACCACTATAGCGTCTATGGTCCTTGCCCCTACACAGACGTGTGCTGTCCACCAAAGAACCATCTATGATAATTTAACATTGTTAAAGAGCTGCTGACACCTACCATTATACATGTTCAGCCTTCATTGCCCATTGATACAACCCACGACTACATGAAAAACAGAGAAACCACTTTTCAAAACGATCCACATAAGTTATAATTTTAGTTTATAAATGGTGTTATCCCCGGCTTTGGAACCTTGGCTGGCAATCACACAGGCTCGATGCTCCCAACATCCATGCGGAGTGACATCAAGAAGGGACAGGTATCAGCTTGTGCATGCTGGAAATGTGTGTTTTGTTTAACGGTGCCACTTTCTGACAGCTTTATCAGGATTCTTGCTATAACACATCTCTATACATTTACAAATGTGTGCCAATACCTGTAGTTAATCCACTTATGTGGATTCATCAGACCAAAATACAGTGTCTGATTTGGGTAACCTTTCCAGATTTCAGGAAGGGGGAGATGCTGATCATAAGCCAGACAGCAATGGCAAAATCTGTTAAATATACAGCCCTATATGTATGAAACAGACCTACCAGAATAACATGACGACAGTAAGACCCAGTCATCTGTTGCAGCAGAGGAAGATGACTGCCGCATTAATAATACTGACTGGTATTTTTTTTTTATTCTATTTAGTTATGGAAAATGTTTTGACATATTGTATGTTGTATTCTGACCATCAGCCTCATATTGGTAAAGTTATCTCCTGTAGTAATATTGATTTAGGGCTGGTGTAATGGCTCCCTGCCCCAGCACCACCTGGAGCAGTATCCTGTGATGATGGTGACCATGATTGGGTGCCTGCCGAAAGGGTGACTGAATCACAGCACCTATGGATGGGACGATTGGGGAAGCTGGGTGACCGGATGGTGGGGGTAAGGGAAATAGTGACTGGATGTCACTATATGTCTACATGCGCGGGAGGGAGTGAGCAGGCCGAGCATGGGCTGGAAGGGGATGGAGTAGCCATAGGGGGTGGCACTGCGATGAGCTGCCAAGCGGCGTCATGATGTTGGGGGTTGGTCCACAGCTGCGGCGTGTATGATGCCGGGTTCAGGTCTGAGCATGGGTGCCTTTTGTTGTGCCCGGCCTGAGTTTTTTACCCTGAGTTGCACCAGATGTCACTATATGTCTACATGCATGGGGGGGAGTGAGCAGGTCGTGCATGGGCTGGAAGGGGATGGAGGAGCCATGGGGGTGGCACTGTGATGAGCTGTCAAGCTGCGTCATGATGTCAGGGGTTGGTCCACGGCTGCAGCAGGTATGATGCTGGGTTCAGGTCTCAGCATGGGTGCCTTTTGTTGGCCCGGACCGAGTTTTTTTACCCTGAGTTACACTCCCCCGACATGTACCCCCCTGCAGTTGAGAATCTTTAAGCAGGGGGAGCAGAGGGCACAGTCTCCCACATAAACAATAAAAATCCAAGTCCCTACCACTGTGTTGCTGTGCGCCAGGGAGTCCATCACCGAGAAAACTTTTGGTGATGTGACTTCACCCTAATGGCAATCACCCAATGGCTATCACCGTTATCTCATAAAACCACCTGCAGCAGTTGTACAACCAGAGAGACCCCCACAGTTCAAGATGTCCTGCAGTTACAAACATACAAACATACAAATATGCCAGCAGATAGAGGCCATTGTGGTCTATCAAATCTGCTCGAGAGTGCAGCTCAGTTTAGTACCCAGGAGCTGACCCCCCACTCCTCTTGGAGTCTACCACATCCATCCACACCCTTCCCCTTCCACTTACCAGTAATGCCTCCTCCCATCCTGATTTTCTTCTTTACCCTGTCCCACTCCTCCACCCTTGAAACTTGCCACCATATTTGCCTCAACTACCTCCTCTGGCAACTCGTTTCACCCTGACACCATCCTTTCAGTGAAAAAGTGCCTCCCCATTTCCTTCTTAAGTCTAACCCCCACTAGCTTCAGGCTATGCCCCTTGTTGTACCTTCCTTTCTTAAATTAGAGATGCCCTCTTATCCAAATCTGTTTATGCCCTTAAGGTACTTGAAGGTGTCTCTCATGTCCCCCCTCTCTCTTCTGTCCTCCAGGGAGTACATGTTGAGCTCCCTTAGCCTCTCCACATATGTTTTGTCCCCCATGCCCTGGATCATTTTGGTTGCACTCCACTGGATCTCCTCCAGTAGTCTGATATCCTTCTTCAGGTAAGGGCACCAGAACTGTACACAGTATTCCAGGTGTGGCCTCATCAGTGACCTGTACAGCAGGAATGGCATTAATGTTTTGGCACGGTGTGCTCCTTCAAAAATTAGAAGCACAAATTGGCAAAATTAAGACCAAATATATGTGCTCCTACCTGTCGAATCTGTGCTCCTATACACTTAATGTTATTTTCTAAAGGTAAGTGAATTAAAAGTATGTTACCATGTTTCTGAGTGCCCCATGTATCACTAAAAGGTTCTATAACTGTTTACAGACAAAGGAAAATTACTCTTTCAAATGAAATAGTATTACAATATTAATGATGTTATATGGACAAGTACTTCACAGTTATGCCTGGTACGTACTAGTCATGTTATTGTAGTTATAGTACAGGTTTCTATATGGATTGCAAATGTAATACATGACAGCTAAAGGGGAGGTTCTGATAATGGGAGACTTCATGCAGATTGGTCAATACCAGCAGAGACATCTGCCAGAACTAGACACATGGTGGATTCCCTACAGGGGGAGGGCCTCAAACAACTGGTACAACAACCCACAAGAGACAGGGCTATCCTAGATCTAGTACTGACTAACAGGGAAAGGATCACAGATCTCCAGGTAGAAGGTCACCTGGGTGCCAGTGACCATCACATGGTATGGTTCAATTTGGCCACTAGAACAAAATCATACCATTGCAAGGCAAAAATATGGGACTTCAGAGGAGCTGACTTCGATAAGATAGCCAACAGAGTTAAGCTAGCCCTGGCAAAAAGAAATACAGGTGAGAGAGTACAGTCAAAGTGGGCAAGTATTGAAGATGCAATACTTGAAGCAACATCCCATTGCGTTAGTGAGAAAAGGAAGTGCAAAAGAAGAAGGAAACCACTTTGGTTCTCAAACACAGTGGCAGAAAAGGTCAGAGCCAAAAGACTGGCCTTCAGGAAATATAAGGGAACGCAGCAGGATGAAGATAGGGAGGCATACCAAACTTCCCTAAGGGAAGCAGGGAAGGCAGTAAGTCAGACAAAGGCCCAAACTGAAGAAACACTAGTACGGACAGTAAAAGAAGGTGACAAGACTTTCTATAGATACGTTAGTGAAAGGAGAAAGTCCAGAGGGGGTATTGCTAAGATCCAAGGTAATAAGGGGGGGTGTGAGGAGGAGGACCATGTAAAAACATCTATCCTAAATAGATACTTCTGCTCAGTATTTACTGAAGAGAAGGTAGGGCAGGGCCCACAGCTCAGCACCATGGACACAGAGGGGAGGGAGGGAGGTGTGCACTAGTTCCTTCACAAAAGAAAGGGTCCTACAAGAGCTCAATAAGCTCAGGGCGGACAAGGCACTGGGACCTGATGGCATACATCCCAGTGTACTAAAGGAGCTAAGGGTGGAACTAGCAGAGCCATTATCAGAACTGGTAGTGAGTCTCTGAGCACAGGAGAGGTCCCAGAAGACTGGAAAAGGGCTCATGTGATCCCGCTCCACAAGAGTGCTAGCAGGGAGGAGGCAGGGAACTGCAGACCAGTCAGTCTTACCTCAGTAGTGGGCAAGATTATGGAGACACTCCTTAAGGAAAGGATAGTGCCATACCTGGAATCCATAGGAGCACAGGATCCAAGACAGCATGGGTTTACAAAAGGAAGGTCCTAATCTCATAGATTTCTTTGACTGGGTAACCAGAGTGGTGGACCAAGGGGGAGCAGTTGATGTTGCCTACCTTGACTTCAGCAAAGCTTTCGATACTGTTCCACATAGAAGATTGATTAATAAGCTGGGTAGGCTCAGGGTGGGTCAGACTTTGGTCAACTGGGTGGCAAACTGGTTGACTGGCAGAAAACAGAGAGTGGTGGTAAACGGTATACAGTCAGAAGAGATGCAAGTCACAAGTGGGGTAGCTCCAGGATCAGTCCTGGGGCTAGTCCTCTCCAATATCTTCATCAGTGACATTGCAGATGGACTGGAGGGTAAGGTTTGTCTGTTTGCAGATGACACCAAGATCTGCAACAGAGTGGATGATCCAGATGAGTGGGTAGAATGAGAAGAGATCTGGGTAAACTAGCAAAAATGGTCAGAAGAGTGGCAACTGGGGTTTAACACAAAGAAGTGCAAGGTCATGCACATAGGGAAGAAAAACCCTGAAGCCACCTGTAGGCTGGGAGGGGAGTTGCTGGCAGTCACAAGGGAAGAAAGAGACTTGGGCGTCATCATCACCGATGATCTGAAATCATCCAAGCAGACCACTAAAGCAGCAGGTAAGGCTAGGGAGATGTTGGGGTGTATCAGTAGAGGTATCACAAGTCAGAAGAGGGAGGTAATAATCCCTCTTTACAAGACACTGGTTAGGCCCCATCTGGAGTACTGCATGCAGTATTGGAGGCCACACCTTCACAAGGACATTAACCAAATTGAGGCAGTCCACAGAAGGGCAACCAAAATGGTGCAGGGACTGTATCAGAAAACATATGAGGGCAGATTAACTGAGCTCAATATGTATACCCAAGAGCAAAGGAGAGAGAGAGGTGATATGATTGAAACATTCAAACACCTTAAGGGCATTAACAAGGTGAAACAGTCTAACATGCTTCAATATAAGAAAAATAGCAGGACAAGAGGACACAGCATGAGATTAGAGGGAGGCCGATTAAGGTGTAATGTGAGGAAGTTCTTTTTCACAGAAAGGGTGATGGATGCATGGAACGGCCTACCTCAGGAAGTGGTGGATATGAATACAGTGCAGGGCTTCAAACAGGCATGGGATAGGCATAAGGGAGCAATGCAGATGAGTATGAATAGATAGGTCATTGACAGAGTAAAGGCCAATGGCACATTCATCAGGTAGAAAAAGAAATGGGCAAACTGGATGGGCCTTGCAGTCCTTATCTGCCGTCAACTTCTATGTTTCTATGTAATCCGACTTATGTTTTTTTGTAGGTATGGGAAGAAAACTGCAGCAGTACTTGTTGCTTATGGTAACAGTTGAAGTTGAATCTTTTCTTGTTATGATCTTGGCAGTACAATGAGCCACATCACGACGTAGTGTGAATCAACTGATGGATATACTGACTGTGACTTACTGACTACTACTGAATCAATGAAATTGCTGTTCAAATAAATATGTTACATTTGTATGAAAGCAAAAGTAAGATGTTGGTATATAACTTACCAGAGTTGTGATGAGATAGTGTCAGACCAAGGATGCAACTGGGATTCAGTTCACTTCAGTGAATGAACTTATGACTGCTCAGAGCAATGTATCACTAGAAATATTAAGCTGGTTATGAAACATTAAGCATTTTATGTTTTAAGCAGCATATATGAAATATGCATCAATTATACACCAGTCAGACAAAGATCCATGTTAAGCATATTGTGCATGTTTATTGAAGATGTACTGCAAAAATATACACCTACCACCACCGTACATTACATACATAGTATGTATTTTCAATGTCAAAATAAAATTGTCTGCATGACCGTGTTTTTTGTTGTTTTTAAGTTGTACATATGTAATAAAAAGTGCAGTTATGTAAGAACTTCGAGAGAAGCTCTTGCAGCAGGTATTACCATTAGGACTAATGCCGCCAGGAGACATTAGGACCCCATGGAAAAATCTTGTAGCTTGCAGTCTGTAGTAGGGGAGTGCCCTCAGCTCCACCCAACAATGTCAGATGTGGTATAAAAGGGGCAGTCCCAGGTGCCATCTCAGTTCTCCTGCCGGAGACCCAGCTGAAAAAATGAAGAACCGAGTAGGATCTCCACTACCCTAAAGAAGGGTAACAATACTGTCTCCTGGGGGATGGTGGGTGGGAAAGCCACCTGCTGTAAGAGCTCCTCTCGAAGATCTACTATACAGTAACTTCTTATGTAACTGTACTATCTGAGTTCGAGGTGGAGGTCTTGCAGCAGGTATTACCATTAGAAGTGAGATTGAGTCCCAAGCAGTACCCAAAAATAGGCCCAGGTCTGATGGGAGGGGGCGAAAAATAAACAGCTGAAAAGCCTCAGGACAGCAGTGCCTGAAGGATGGCTAGTCCAAATCCTGCTCTTCTCCTAGAGGCAATGGCTATAATACTGAATGAAGGTGTGGACTGTGCTCCAAGTCGCAGCAGTGCAGAGATCTGCCAAGGAAACATTCCTCGAAGAGACAAAGGAGGTAGCCACAGCCCTAGAGGAGTGATGCTGGTAACAAAAAGAAATGCAGGTCGCTAACCAACAGGTTAGTGTCTGGTGACAGGAGCCCATCTTTCTGTGAGCAAAGGAGACTAACTACTGGCCCATCTTCCATAAAGAAATGGTTCTGTGAAGATAACGCAAAACTCTATGAACATCCAGAGTATGCAATAAAGCTTCTCCTTTATTGTATAACTCTGGGTAGTAAATCTGAAGTTGGATGTCCTGCTTCACTGTACGTTTGGACACCACTTTCTGCCAAAACTTGGGAGTCGTACGAGGGCCTCCCTGTCCCTATGAAACACAATATAAGGTTCATTACACATAAGGGCCTGAAGTTTGGAAACCCTTCAAGTGGAAGTAACAGCAACTAAAAATACCACTTTCCATCCATGAAAGAAAGCGCAGCTGGAGGTCGAAGAAGAAGGCATCTTGGAAGGCAGCTTTTCACGGGACTCATACCTGGCCCTATCTTTCTCCCTATGGTGATGGTGTTTCCCTCCTGAAGCCTTCTCTCTGGGTGGGGAGTCCATGGTGGGAGAAGAAAAGCTGCGCTCTGAAGCCTGCTGCATGGCTGCCACCTTCTGTTCAACGAGATAGGCCTTCTGGGCATTGGCTGTCCTATCTTCTGGTTAAACATTTTGCAATGCGGGCAGTCAGCAAGGTGATGGTGGGGGCCTAGACAGATGAGGCAGGCCACGTGGCTGTCCTTGTCCGGAATCTGTTTACCGCATGCACACTTAGATTTGTCCCATGGTAGAGAGGGTGATGACATGCAAGAAGAGGAATCCTCTAAACAACATTGAAAAACTTCAAATCACTACAAAAGACAAAAAAAAAAACTGGTAGTCTGCGATGAAGGCATCCGTGGAGCCAAACTAAGTGGGTAGATGGTGGGAATGGGAAAAGAACTGAGATGGTGCCAGGTGACCACCCTTTTATACCACGTCTCACGTTAATTGATGCCAACTGTCAGGGGTGGTCCCCCGCTACAGACTGCTAGCTACAAGATTTTTTTGTGGGGTACTCCTAATACATGGCGGCATTAGTTCTAATGGTAATGCCTGCTGCAAGAGCTCCACCTCAAAGTCAGATCTGTACTATCTGGCTATTGTCTATATTGTGTTACATGGACTGTTCTCAACCTGTATGGCAAAAATTCTGCACATTTATCATTTGTTACACACACCAGTGGGGGAGCACCAGGAATCTGCAGCGGTGCTTTAACGAGAAGAACACAGTAGGCAAAGCATGTAACACCCACTGCCCCAGAAAGGAGACACAAACAAGGTCTGTTGGAAGCAAATTTTATAATCCTTCTTTATAAAGTTAAGGCATATAGGATGGTACAAAAACATAGCAGTGGCTATGCTAACACTAACGTTTCGCTTAGCTGCCTGAAGAAGCTTAGCAGGCAGCTAAGTGAAACATTAGTGTTATGATAGCCACCACTATGTTTTTGTACCATCCTATATGCCTTAATTTTATAAAGAAGAATTATAAAATTTGCTTCCAGCAGTCCTTGTGTCTCCTTTCTGGGGCAGTGGGTGCTACATGCTTTTCCTACCAACCTATCATCTGTATACAGTGACTGTCTCTAAACTGGTAAACTGAAAGAGCTATTGTACTGTCTGGAGTTGTATTTCATTACATTGCATTATTCTCATATCAGTCCTTTCATATTGTTAGATATTTAAGTTTCTGAATGTGTGCGTGTGGGTATAGGATGTCAGAATCAGACGTTTATTGATGTTTGGATAAGGGGTGTATCCGTACAATAGCAAACTTCTGAGTGTTTAACTAACTGTTGGGAGCATTTCATGTGGTCCCATATTTGTTTTTAAACAAATAGTCTCATTTGATAAAAACGTACATAAGAGAAATGTGCAGAATGTATTCTATGAAATAGTGCCCACAATAAAAACCTGTTTATCATTATTATTGACGTGTTTTATTAATATTTGTATAATGTTATTGGACAATTTGTTCTTGAAAGATGTCAGCCAGGTTACCAACTTAAATATAGCTTCATATTTAAAGATCTCCCACTAGTGTGTGAGGGAGGTCTGGTCATCACTTTTATGTGCAATATCAGAGATGGAACATAAAGTATAGTTACGTAAGAACTTACCGTAGCAGTAGATCTTTGAGAGAAGGTCATTCAGCAGGTAAAACATCTAGGACTGATACCACCTGGCGGAAGATCTAGGCAATTCTTTTTCCAGCAGTACCTGGGGGACCACATTCCTGACGTCGACTACACCCCAGACATCACCCAGTATAAAGGGAGGAGACGGTCACCATGTGCTCCAGTTCTTGCATGCCCAAGGCAGGCCTGCATGATGCCAACTTTATACTCATATTTTGGCTATTTCCCTTTCTACCACATTAGAATTAAAAGAGTGCCCAGAAGGTGAGGTAGACATGGTCTTAGAACATTTGAGTAATGGTAGAATTCTTGGATATATGTGGGATATTGTTTGGTTGGAAACCCATGGGAAAATGTGGGTAAAAGATACACTTAAGCATAAAAGGGTGGAGGAAGGGATTTGGCCAAGGTCTTCCTGAACTGATGTATTAGAGACACAACAGCACTTCTTGATAATATGACCTATTGTTGTGGAATTTTGGAATGACTAGGAATCAAATTAAATGAACCTCTGTTTCCGAAACCCTCATATCAGTAGATAGCATTATGTTTGTTTTCAAGAGCTTGGTCCAAGTATGACATGTCAACTTTACAGATAATATTTGCTGTCAGTAAATACTACTTCTGGAAAGCAAAGTGCGCCTTGACTGCACATCAACATACTGTATCACTGTGGCAGAACTGCGTTCTGCCAGTCCAATAACCCCGGTGGAGGGATGCCTTTCCTATCTTCTTCTTTTTCCTACTGAAATCTGTTGCACAACTGTATCTTCCTATGCTGTACTTTACCTTTTTCTGCCCCTGGCATAGGTTGGCCACCTACATCAGTCATTTCTATCTCTCACTAAGCTTTGTCCTTACTACTTTTATTTCTAATTTCCCTATTTCCATCCTCACCAAGAACTCCCCAAAATAATGCACCAGGCTAAGGCTAGTTGGCAAGAATGAAATAGAAACATAAAAACATAGAATTTGACAGCAGATAAGGACCACTTGGCCTACCTAGTCTGCCCATTTCCCAACCTGATGGATAAGCTGCAGATTCTAGTTAATCAACAGCTTACTTCCTCCTACCCCCCACTAGAATTGCCTTATGTCTGTCCCATGCATTCTTGAATTCTCCCAATGTTCCTGACTCCACAGCCTCCTCAGGAAGGCTGTTCCATGCATCCACAACCCTCTCTGTGAAAAAATACTTTCTAACATTACCTCTGAGCCGTCCCCCCTGTCTTCAAATTGTGCCCCCTTGTTCTTGCACATCTCTTCTTCTGAAAGATGCTACCCTTTTGTACTTTGTTAATTCCCTTGAGACACTTGAAAGTTTCTATCATGTCCCCCTTCCTTTCCTCAACAGTATACATATTAAGCTGCTTTAGTCTCTTCTCGTATGCCTTCTGGTGCAGACCCTGCACCATTTTGGTTGCCCTCCTCTGAACAGCCTCCACTCTGTCTATGTATTTGCAGAGGTGGGGTCTCCAGAATTGCATGCAGTACTCCAGATGGGGTCTTACCAACTGTTTGTACAGAGGGATAACAATTTCCTGTTTCCTATTATTGATGCCTCTCCCTATGCATCCCAGTATCCCCCCAGCCCTCCTTACTGCCTTCTCACATTGCTTGCCCACCTTTAGGTCATCTGATATAATTACTCCTAGGTCTCTTTCAATTTTTGTTGTTGTTATTAACTCACCTCCCCATTGTGTACTCTTCCCCCTGGGTCTTTGTTTCCCAGATGCATTACCTTGCATTTCTTTGCATTGAATCTGAGCTGCCATATATTTGACCATTCCTCCAACCTTGCCAAGTCCCTTTTCATCCTTTCCACCCCACCTTGTGTATCAACCCTGTTGCAGATCTTTGTGTCATCTGCAAAGAGACATACTTTTCCTTCCAGGTGCTCTCCAATGTCACTTATAAAGACATTAAAGAGGACCAGTCCCAGTAATGACCCCTGCGGTACCCCGCTAGTTACCCTCCTTTCTTCACTGTGGACTCTGTTTACTATTACCCTTTGTGTCCTGTTGTCCAGCCAGTTTTTTTTATCCAGGCTACCACCTTGGGACCCACTCCAAGGCTGGCTAACTTGTATATTAATCTTTTTGTGTGAGACTGTGTCAATAAGGTACATTTATGTCATTTAATGTCAAAAGATAAGTGCTGCAGTGCTTAATTAAGTTAATGTTCATGCCATTTCTATGTATATGGTGCAAGAACATTTAGAAATCTAAAAAATGGCAGTTAAATAGGTGGATTATGACTACAAACAGAGCGGCATTATGCTTATGTTGTTTGAATTATTTTGCTGCCACTCCGGTGTTATGTAGAATGTTATGCCAAAGAAATCCTGCATCAAAGCAGGAACTGTTTGAATGAGCAGCAAACTTTAACTTTTACTTTTGCTGCCGCTCAGTATCTGTGTAAATAATTACTGATGCCCCAGTATCATTAGGACTCCCAGCTGCTGGCTTTGTATAATGTTGTAGAATTGTGCCAGCTAACCATGGAGAAGTCCATGGTATGTGTGCAGCCAGTCCAGGCTGCTAGAGAGACAGGCTTCCACAGAGTGGCAAACTTTCACTTTCAGCCACCCCACTTCCCCAAGAATGCAGTGCGCTGAAAAATGAGCACTTGAAAATAAAAAGGGGCTTATCAAAGCTATGCAGAGCCCCAAAGCAGAGCGGCTAGATAATGATTGTCTAGCAGTCTGCTACAACGTAGAAAACAAATGATTTAAAGGAACAGGAATGTCCCTATGTATGTGGAAATGCTATACAGTTGAAGTAGCCCTCAGAATAAGGAGTGGGCTGCAAGATAAACTAAACACAATAAAACAATTAAACAAATTAAAGAATGAAGAGACACTGCAGGTCTCTAAAGGAGCCCCATTATGTATAGAGTCCTTAGATATAAATTAAAAGGCTAGTTTCCATATACTATGACAATACAACACATTTATAAATACAATAAATGTTTGCACTGTTTGCATATAGAAAATAAGGTGCTGACTTGTTAGCAAGACCTCAGGAAGGGGATTTCCTATAGAGGAACTTCCCATAAGTAAAACCTCATTATGTAATAGAGGAGGAGTTTCCCTATTTAGAGATCATTCTAAAACTAATTGGATGTTATGGGAGGGACTTCCCATAAGTGGGAGGGCTATAAAAGCCCTCCTCAAACACCAAGAGTCAGATTAGCTGCATAGCCAGTCTCACTAACCTGAAGGAAGGTTAGCAGAAGGACCTGTGCCTGAACAGGCATTTATCTCTAACAGCATGAAAGTTGATGAATTGTTTTGAGATACCTGAAGTAAGGTGAAATAGCTTTGAGCTATTGTTTATTTTCTTGTTCTCTTTGAACTGTTTTATTTATATTTATTTATTTTTTTCTATTTTTATATAAAATAAAACAACTGCTGGCGTGTTGTACCCCATTACTCTGTCCAGTGTTATCTTTATACACACATACCTTTGACATATGGTATCAGAAGTGGGATACTGGAAGTCCTAGCTATAAGGTGGATTCCAGTAGGTGTCACACCTGATACCAAGGTAACCTGTGGCACAGTGGTATATTTTTGTCATCATAATGACCCCTATATGACCCGCTGTGACCAGAGCGCAGGCCGAGCTGACAGGTGAGCAGTTGCTCCCAGGCCTTGAGTTTTGAGAGGAAACCAAGGGCCAAGCTGGAGTGTCAATCAAGATACTCCTTTGGAGGAGAGAAGACAGCGAAGAGAAAGAAGAAAGACTGGAGGACGTGAGAGTCAAGGAACCACCGGAAGACATGAGCAAGCTATTGAAGTGGATTGCAAGGAAACAAATAGAAATGGAGCAGCTTCAGGAGAAGGACAGCCAGGAGTGAGACAGGAAAAAAAACAGCAAGATGAGCATTGGGCGGACACACTGAGGGCCCTACAGATTATTAGGACCAGTAAGTTCAGCAAAGGTATGCATGCCCTCCCTAAAGACATTATATCAATCAAGATGTCAGCTACAGATAACATCAAGGTGCACCTAACCACCTTTGAAAGAGTAGCGCAGGTGTGTGTGTGTGGTCTCCAGAGCAGTGGGTGGTCAGGTTGGCTCCCTATTTAATGGGTCAAGCACAACTGGCCTATAGCCACATGGACCATCAAAGAACTGAAAAGTATGACCTTGTCTAAAAGAAGATTTTGAAGCACTTCAATATTAATAGCGAGACTTAGCAGCAGCATTTTCGCTCCCTGAAACACCAAGGGAACGATACTCCCCATGAGACGTATACATGTCTGAACAAACTTTGCAACAAATGTCTGCAACCAGAGAGGAAGACATTGTTGGATATAATTGATTCTGTAGTCATGGAACAATTTCTTCAGATTCAATCTGCAGAGGTCCAGATCTGGGTGAGGGAACCACATCTGGTAACAGCAGAAGTTGTAATCACCCTAGGGGAGGATTTCCTGGTGGCCAGGCAACCAAGAAGGAAGGGATACTGAACAATGGACTCGACCATCACTCCCACCCAGCAACCGGTAAGACCAACTTCTTTTACACCATCACATCCCCCTGGGAGAAATGCAGGTAGACAAGAAGGCAGAGGGGGTAGACCATATAATCCAGACATTGTCTGTAGATACTGTAATGATAAAGGTCATATTGAATGGCTCTGTTACAAGAAAAAGAGTGAGGCTACCCATCTGGCCCTTCTTAACTAGAGTAAGTTTTCAACAATAGTCACCATCAGAAAGAAGAAAATGACGGGTTTAATTGACACTGGCAGTCTACAGACATTAGTACACCCAAACATACTAGAAAAGGACCTATTTTCTGATGTTTACACTGGTGGCATCTGTGTGCATGGGGATACTCATTGGTATCCCACCACCTAGGTGACTTTAAGCATTGATGGACAGGAAGCAGAAATGGTGGTTGAAATAACACCAAAACTGCCAATCCCTGTGGTTATTGGGCAAGACTTTTCCCATTTTTCAGCATTGTTGTTCCTTAAAAATGTGGCAGCCATTACCACTAGGTCACAGACCATGGCAAAAACCCTTGGAGATACATTTCCTTTTGAGGGAGATGTATTTGATATACCAAGTGCCCACAGGAGATCGAAGGGGAGAAAGAAGAAAGTGCAGAAGATATGGAGAGCTCAAATTGGACTGCCTAATGACACTGTAGATAAACTGTTTGCTAAATGTGATATTGCCAGGAACAATGTAAGGATGACACATTAGCTGTTTTTTTTTTCAACAGGTGGACCAGAAGAAACCACCAGGGGCCCCTGTGTTTAAATTTAACAACCAAATACTGTACCGGATATATAATAACCCTCTTACAGGTGAAACTGTTGAAGAGCTAGTAGTCGCTAAACAGTTTAGGAACCAAATCTTGTATTTAGGCCATGACTTACCATGGGCAGGTCATGCAGGTAGGGATAAAACCCTGGCCAGGCTATTACAATGTTTTTACTGGCCCAGTATCCACGAACAAGTGGTGGAATACTGCAGAGCCTGTCCAGAGTGTCAGAAGGTGGCCTAGGTAACCCAAAAGGATGTAGTGCCTCTGGTACCCTTGCCCATAGTTAGCACACCCATCAAAAGGATAGCAATGGGCATTGTTGGTCCATTACAGGAAAGTACCCGAGGATACAAATACATATTAGTCATCTGTGACTATGCAACAAAATACCCCAAGGCCATACCACTGCATAAAGACACTGCTCCCCGAATAGCAGAGGAGATAGTTAAGGTTTTCAGCTGTCTTGGGATATCTAAGGCGGTATTGACTGACCAAGGCAGTAATTTTCAGGCTACATTACTTTAAATAATTGTATCATTTGTTGGGGTTAGTGGCAATAAGAACTATGTCCTACCACCCACAAACAGATGGATTGGTTGAACATTTCAACCAAACACTGAAACATATGTTAAAGAAATTTGTACATGATGAGGGAAAGGATTGGAATAGTTTCCTCTCCCTCTTGTTATTTTCTTACAGAGAGGTTCCACAAGCAGCTACAGGGTACTCCCCTTTTTTCCTACTGTATGGAAGGAATCTGTGAGGGCCACTGGACATGGTAAAAGAGTTTTGGGAATAGGGAACCAATTTGGGACAAGCCAACATCACTGATTATATGGTTCAGCTTCGCAAAAGGTTGATAGATTACAATAAAAGGGCACAGTAAAATTGTACTGTGTGTATCAGGATAAGCAGAAGACCTACTATGATCAGAACTGTAAGCCCAAAGAGTTGCAGGCAGGAGAGAAAGTGCTGTTGTTACTCCCCAATACCCAGAACAAGCTACTAATGAAGTGGCAAGGGCCATACACAATCATCAGACAAACAGGATCAGTAACATTGGAAGTGGAGACACCAAATACCCAGGAAGAAAGATTTACCATGCCAATCGTTTAAAGAAATGGGTAGGAAAAAGGAAGCTACAGGGACTATGTACATACTCCCAGAGAGAGACATGTATGAGTTAGAGATGGCTTGTCAAAGATTAGAGGAAAAGGACAACCTCTCTAACATAAACATCAACCCTGAGCTAGACACACAAAGAGGCCATATACCAGCTGTTAAAAACCTTTGTATCCATGTTTACAAGTGTTCTTGGAAAGGCAGTTGGGGTACAGCATTATATTAGAACTGATTCCAGCCCCATCAGGCAGAAACCCTATAGGTTTCTGAAAAAAGTCAGAGAAGGGGTGAAGCAGGAGATAGAGAAGTTGAAGAAATTTGGCATAATCTAACCATGCACTAGTGCCTGGTCATCTCCCATAGTCAAGGCCACTGTTTCTCCGTGATTCCATGAATGCGGATGGAATCCCAGAATCCTGATTGGCTGGCGGAATTCAAACTGCACCCGGAAGTATCGCGGAAATCACACTGCTTATGTGTGTGATCGGGAATTGGGCTACATAAAAGCCACTGTGTAGCAAGCCATCCCTTCTGCTGAAAACCCCAGAAGAAGGAAGAACAAGAACACAGGAGATGCCCAGAAGACACCCAGGAGAGACCATGAGGGACCACGAGGATGCAGAGGACACCATTTTAATTTATTCTGAAGACCTGCTTCTCGCTGCCCTCTTTGCGTTGCATTTCAGTTGCGGTTTACTCCATCACACAGTTGGAGCTCTTGACCACAGTAATATTTAAAAAAAAAATGTATTTAAAAAATTAGCATTGCCGCCACCGGGACAATTGCCATAGAGGCATCAGACCCCTTGAATCTCCAGTAACCCTGCCTTGTCTCTGCACACTTCAGGTAAATTGGGGAATCGAGGGCCAGTGTAGGAGTTTATATTTCTTTGCTTACTGTATTTATTTGATGCTGCTGCTGCGTTCTTTGGGGGGAAAATGAAAAAGATAGGGGTACAAACAGTCAGTGAGGACATCACTTTAATTTATTCTGGTGACCTGCTCCTCTCGATCCTCTCAGCATTTGTGTTTTGGTCACAAGCTTTACCCACAGTAATATTATAATATTTTAAAAAAGTATTTAAAAAACTAGCGTTGCTACCGACAGGACAATTGCCATAGAGGTGTCAGACCCCTGGAATCTCCAGCCTTGTCTCTGCACACTTCTGGGATACTACTTCCCTTCAGGTAAATTGTAAACTGTAATTCCTTGCTTGCCTTATGCTTTGAAACTTTGGATGTTGGTGCAGTGAAATCAGTGAACCGAGGGTCAGTACAGGTGTTTGTATTTCTTTGCTGTATTTGCTATATTTTTAACATGATGCTGCTGCTGTGTTCTTTGGGGGAAAATAGTGAAGAAGCCAGGGGTACCATGTTGCTCAGCTGAATCAGTATGTGGGCGGGGCATCTGAGGTACTTGAGTTGCAAAAAACTGCAAATCCTTGTTTGCCTTGAATCTTTTTACAGGGGTTGCTATATTTCCAACATGAAACTGGGTTCTCTGGGAGGGGGGAGCCAGGGGTACAAACAGTCTTGTAAGAGGTGGGGCAAACCAGCACTCCAGCTATGAAGGGCTTTGCCCCTGGGAGGAGTGTTTGTGTCGGAAAATGCACCTTGTTGGTGCTGTATTTTTAGTAGTTTTTTTTTTTTGGTACAAGACTACAGTGGATGTTTGTCCTGGATTTTTCTGAAGCCTGGAGTACTGGTTTGTTTGATTTGTTTGGTATTTTTTGAAGTCTTGCTTGGTTACTCAGCTGAGTCAGTATGTGTGTGGTCGTCTAAGTACGTGTGTGTGGGGGCAGGCAGCCCTCGGGGGGGGGAGACTGAGTACTTTTACCTTCTGTATGCCTCAGAGTAGTTGTGGGGGTGGTGTGTGTATATGCGTGTGTGTGGTCTAGCATGGAGCCCTTTGGGGGGAGGCCTTAGTAGGATGGGGTTCTGAGTATTGTGGCCAACTTTGCCTAACAGTCAGTATGTGTGTGTGGGAGGGGGTCATCTGAGTGGTGGGGTTCTGAGTATTGTCAAGGGCTGTTTCTGTGAGAGAAGCAAGCTCACTACCCACAACCTAATTGGAGGCACCCAGAGAGAAACACAGCCCCTTGGACTTCACAGGAGATGGCTAGCACACTGCATCCTCTGGCAATCCGAGGGGCTGTGGTTCTTGCTGTGTGCCCCAGAGTAAGTGGGGGGGCATTCTACACTAATGTTGGCATGGTTGGGATAAGAGTTGGCACCGGTGCATCTCTAACATCCAATGGCATGTGTTTGTTTCTGTGTGCTCCAGAACAAGTCTGGAGAGGGGGATTAGTACCATTGCTTGAAAAATTGCTCTGAGGTACACAAAAATCCAAACAGCTGTTTAGACGTTGCAGGTGGTGGGGCACATCTGAGGAGCCTTGAGCAAGCTCTGTTTGCATTTTCTGTGCCCCAGAGTGTGTAGTCGTGGGGTGGGGCCATTAAGGGCTGTTTCTGTGAGAAAAGCAAGCTCATCACCCCCAACCTAATCGTAGGCACCCAGAGAGAAACACAGCCCCTTGGACTTCACAGGAGATGGCTAGCACACTGCATCCTCTGGCAAGTCTGAGGGGCCATGGTTCTTGCTGTGTGCCCCTGAGTAAGTGGGGCAAGGTGATGATGGTGGCATAGCACACTAACACGGGCATGTTTGATGACTGGGTAAGATTTGTCAGTGCTGTATCCCTGGGCATGTCTGAAGGGGCAGTGTTGGTTGTACTGTGCCCCTGAGCAAGTTTGAGGACAAATTGTTTTCTAGATCTTCAGGGATATCTCTTGCAGGATAATTCTCAAAAGAAACATGGTAGGTTGATATGACAAGGCAACATTGCAGTGGGGATTGGGGGGGTTCCCAGCCTTCACCAGCAGGCTAAAACTGTGTGTGTGTGTGTGTGTGTGTGTGTGTGTGTGTGTGTGTGTGTGTGTGTGTCACAAACTGGGAACCCTTTTTGGGGGAGTGCTGAGTTACTTTACCTTCTGTGTGCCCCAGAGAGTCACTATATCTGTGTCTGGGAGGTGGTCGGGGTATTCTAGAGCAACTTTGTTGCTTTCTGTGTGCCCCAGAGTGAGTGTGAGTGTGTATGTGGGGGGGGGCACCCTCCCAAGCTTCTGCTGCAGCTCTTTTTCCTGGTTTTTCTCCCAGGAGTTGGGGCATGCAGTGATTCCAATGATGCCCACAGAGAGGAGTGTGTACGCATCCCCATTTGCACCCTCCAAGCATCTGACCCAACTCCTCCCCTTCTGCAGCAGGTTGCCCCAGCCTCCATTAGGGAGCAGGTAAGTGCTGACCACTGAGGATCTCCCTCCCCAGAGAAGGAGAGCATTTCATCAGATGTTCAGTCCTTTTCCTTCCCTGCTGGCTCCCGGCAGCCCATGCACATTGCATAACATGGGTCACCTGTGTACAGTATGGTAAGGTGACCAGCACCTCAGCCCCTTTGTGCCACTAGAACGGCACCAATGTGTGTCCTGGAGTGTGGTGGTGTGGGGGTCTGAGTAGTTGGGGAGGGGTCTTGTTGTTCTTGAGCTTGTGTGTCTGTGCAGTACAGGTGCCTGATGGTTGTAGTTCTAAGGTGTGACCTGCTGCAAGAGATTCTCTTGAAGATCTACTGTTAACGGTAAGTTCTTACATAAGTGTCCTTTTATTCTCCGGCAGGGAGCTGGAAAGACCCCTGGATCCCCACTGTAACCCTGCACTCCACATCTGCCTGCCATGCTTCTGAGACCAACCTACAGTAGGTGCAGTGGTTCTTCCATCTTACGGTATGAAGGCGCAAGTCATTTCTGCAGGGGAAATGTGGAAATACCCCCACTTCCCACTGCAGCACTTGCCTTGCCACACCTACCTACAGTGTCTCTTTTTGAGGTTAGGTTGGTGCTAAATTTTCGTGAAGTGCAGTCAGTCACCAGATTCGGCAACAAATGCTGCACAACAAACACCAAAGGATGCTTGGAGCCGCACCACAACCTTGCCTTTAGTTAGGTACTGTGTACATGGGGAGAAAAAAAATCTTTCTTTGATCAATGCAGTGAGACAGGGGGGTTCCAAGGTTACTAGTATTTTTTCAGACCAGTTTACAGTGTGGTTTTGGGTAAGTCATGTTGGGTATATCCATGTGCCATGCAATATGAGCAGACTTGATAGACCAAATGGCCTTCTTCTGCAGGCTTCTTCGTATGTTCATATGTTCGTATGTATCAGCTTCGAGTAGGATGGTGGGGTCTGAGTTTTCCTCAGAACCTGTGCATCAAGTTTGGTTGAACTGAGTGCACCTATAGCACGTTTGCAGGGAGGGCACTTGTACACTGTCCATGAGCAAGTCCGAGGGTGTCTGTCCCTTGTAGCAAGCATTGGGGGGGGATTTGACAATGCACACTGCTAATGTGGCAGTGTGAAGCAGCCCTGCAGACTTACTTTGTGGAAGCAACTGCCAGAAACCCACAAACTTGCTCAGGAACAGTGATGCCAGGCACCCAGTCTAGCTCTGGAGTCTGTTACTTCTCACTGCATGGCTAAACCTAGTTTGGGGGGGGGCATTGCTGTGACTTTGAGCAAGTCTTCAGGCCCCTTGTTGTTTGTAGCATACACCAGTGCAAGTTAAGTGATTCACCTTGCAAACTGTCCACATTAGTTTGTGTGACCTCCCATGTAGACTTTTCTGTGGAACCCCTGTAAAAGAGCCCTTAGCTCAAAGATCTTTCCAATTTGTTAAATGAATAAATAAAAAAAATAAAAGCAGCTATTGACAGATCTTCAGACTTGCCAAAGATCATTCAGGCATGCCCACATAACCACCAAAGTTGGATAACACTCATGGAAATGGCATGTGTAAGTCTCCCCACTTCCTTGTAAACTTTCTTTGGGGTGCAGTGCTTTCTATGAGGCACGTTTGTATCAGGGCTGGGAACTCCTCACACACTGTGTACCTGAGCAAGGCAAAGCATGTCAGAGTCTGTTACTTGTTCTTTCCTGCAGACCCAAACCAAGTTGATGGGGGGGGGCACTGGTGCATCCCTGGGCACGTTATTTTAAGTTATTTTTCCTGCCATCTGCTGGGACCTCCCTCTGATGTATCCATTCCTAGTTGGCCCTTTCCCATCCAGCCTGAGACCCCTGGTTACACATTGTCCACACTGTGCAGTAAGCAGCAGTGACCCTCAGACTTGCTTAGGAGTACATAGTGTATTAGATCCCCCAATCTGTTCTGTGGCTGCACTGCATTTGTTTATTCTCAAACTTTGTGTGGGGAGATGGCAATGCTGGGTTATTTGGCTGTTGTGGTGCAGCCTACTGTTGGTGTCTCTGGACAAAGAATGGCTTGTTTTGAAGCTTGTGGAGTGGTGCAAAGGCATTCTACAGTGTTTTGCTTTCTGTGTAGCCCTGAGCAAATCTCATCCTAGAAATGTGCCCACAGTCAGTGTGTAATGCTGCTGCCATCTTACCTGGATGATGGGAGTCATAGAATGCTGCTGCTGCTGTCTTACTAGGAGGATGCGAGTCATACGCTGTTGCTGCTGTCATACCAGGAGGATGCTAGTCGTAGGCTGCTGCTGCCATCTCACCTAGTGAATGGTGGTTGTAGAATGCTGCTACCATCATACCTGGATGATGGGAGTCATAGAATGCTGCTACTGTCTTACTTGGAGGATGCGAGTCGTACGCTAGTGTTGCTGTCATACCAGGAGGATGCAATTCGTAGGCTGATGCTGCCATCTCACCTAGTGAATGGTGGTTGTAGAATGCTGCTACCATTGTACCTGGATGATGGGAGTCATAGAATGCTGCTGCTGTCTTACTCGGAGGATGTGAGTCGTACGCTGCAGCTGCTGTCATACCAGGAGGATGGGAGTCGTAGGCTACTGCTGCCATCTCACTTAGTGAATGGTGGTTGTAGAATGCTGCTGCCACCATACCTGGATGATGGGAGTTGTAGAATGCTGCTGCTGTCTTACTCAGAGGATGCGAGTCATATGCTGCTGCTGCTGCTGTCATACTAGGAGGATGCAAGTCATAGGCTGCTGCTGCCATTGTACCTTGAGGATGCGAGTCGTAGATTGCTGCTGCCATTGCACCTGGAGGATGGGAGTCACAGATTGCTGCTGCCATTGTACCTGAAGGATGGAAGTCATAGATTACTGCTGCCATTGTACCTGGAGGATTTGAGTTGTAGACCACTGCTGCCATCTCACCTAGTGAGTAGTGGTCAGTGGCTGCTACTGCCATCTTATCAGGAGGATGGGCATTGTAGGCTGCTGCTGCTGTCACACCTGGAGGATGGGAGTCGTAGGCTGCTGCTGCCATCATACCTGGAGGATGGGAGTCATAGGCTGCTGCTGTTGTGCCTGGAGGATGGGAGTTGCAGGCAGTGGCTGCTGTTATACACTGGAGGATAGAGGCTGTAGACGATGGCTGCTGCTGTACCAGGAGGATGGGGGCTGTAGGTGGTGACTGCTGCCATCATAGCCAGAGGATAAAAGTCATGGACTGCCCTATCTAGGGGTTCTGAGTCTCCCATTTTGTTACTTGAATTATCTCATCAAGCAGATTGGTGGAACACACTACTAATATTTTTTTTGGTTGTGATTTCAGTACTCATACTTTCAGCCTGCATGATGTCTGGTGCACCACTGAATAAGAAAGCCAAGCTCTGCTACTCCTCAGCTAAGGAGCGAGCCCTTCAGTTTAAATCTTAAGGCCTCTATGAGGATGGAGGAAATTTTTTCTGCCCATGCTGCAACCATGTCCTGGACCATACCAGAAAAGATACAGTAAAAGATCATCTGCTTAGCAAGAAACATGCTAGGAATAAGGAACAAGCTGCTAGTGAAGGAAGACCAGCAAGGCAGGTGACTCTGACCAGCAGTTTCAGAGCTGCAGCAGAATCATCCATCATAAGAAATGAGATGGTCATGGACACAGTTAAGGCATGAGGGGCTGCAAATATTCCATTAGAGAAGCTGGATCATCCACAGCTGAGGGAATGGATGTGCAAGTATGTGAAGGGGAGTGGAGCAGTGCCAAAAGCAGACACCCTGAGGCAACTCTATTTACCCAAGGTAAGAGAGCAAATTGATGAAGACCTTAAAGCAGCTGTGACTGGGAAGTCATTGTCTGTGATATGTGACGAGAGCACGGATGCACAGTCACGGTGCATTCTTAATGTCATCTTTGTGTTGGAAGAGGGCAAGACATATTTTGGCAACAGCACAGAACTAGACTCTGCCAACCATTCCACAGTGGCTCAAGCTGTCTTGAAGACTCTTCAGAGTTGTGACATTGACTTTATGAATGTAGTTTTGTTTGTCAGTGACAGTGCTCATTATATGATTAAATGTTTTAATGACTCACTTCATGGGGTTCTTGGGGACCATGTTGTGCATGTGTGTTGCTGGGCACATGTCTTGTCCCTTGTTGGGGATACATGGCTGCACCATTTCAAAAAAGTTAATGAACTGGTTTCATTGGTAAAATATGCTTTTCAGCAATCACCAAAATGCAAACAAGAATTAATCACATTTTTGCAGGATCTGGAAGTGCCAGGAGAATTGATTGCTTTGCCACCAGTTCCTGTTTTAACTAAATGGAACACATGGTTTGCATCTGTGGCATACCACTCAACACACCTGCAATACCTGAGGGACTTTTTCAGGGCAGATTCGAGTGATACCACATCAATAAACAATCTATGGGCATTACTGGACAAATGGTATGATGAGCTACAAGCACAACTGGCATTCATTACAGATAATTCAGGTGACATTATTGCTGCAATAGAACTTTTGCAGTCAAAGGAGAAACCTCTTGTGACATCCACGTATGACATGCTAATGTCAATTAAGAGTCACTTTGAGGCTTACACAACTAAAAATGATGGCTTTGGTGAGAAGGCAGAGTTGTACCTCTCTCTCTCTCTCTAAGGAATAAAGTAAGGGATGAGAACATCAAACTGTTCAAAAATGCTTTCAAGGTCAGTTTGGAGAAACTGACAAAACACCTGCAGTCAAACCCATCTGTACAGTTTCTCATGGCCTGTCAAATTCTAAACCCACTCAACCTACTCAAACTCAATAAGGACTTCCAACTGTACTTGCCCTATATCCCAATGTTTACATTACACAGTAAGAATGCACTGTTAAGGGACTGGGAGATCTACATACAGCAGGATGTGCAGGAACTACCAGAGATTGAATCATTTGATCTTCACCAGTACTGGATCTCCATGTCCTCACAGGTACCAGCTCTGGCAAAGGCAGCCCTTCACACCATCTGGGTCCCTGTTTCTAGTGCAGATGTGGCGCAGTCATTCTCTGCACATGGACTAATCCTGACCGACCAACGGAGAAGCCTGACTGTGGACAACTTAAAATTATTTTTAATGCTGCTATTCAATAAGTAGACCCAGAATATCCCACCCTCATTTGTGTAATTGCAGTTCTGATGCACTATTGCAGAAAAATGGTGCTCCCCTTTGCAATAAAGTTGTAGACATGCAGTTCTAGTGCAATATTATAGAAAACAAAGTGGTGCTCCACTGTGCAATGAATAAGACGTGCAGTTCTGGTGCAGTATTATAGGGAAAAAATGGTGCTCCACTGTGCAATAAAGTGTAGACGTGCACTATGTAGTGTCTCTGCATTATATGTAGCATGGGTTAGATTCTATTGTCCTTCACATAGTATGCTTTAGTTCATGTAGTCTGCATAGCATATTTGTCTGGGTAGCATATTTGTCTGGGTAGCGTATTTGTCTGGGCAGCGTATTTGTCTGGGTATCATGTTTGTCGACCCATGTTCATTAGTCAATACTTGAATTGTGTTTTTTGTACATTTATCTTTGGAAATCTTTTTAAAATAAAACACATGAATTGCATTTTAGCTTTGAGAAGTTTTTATTATACATATCGTAGAACACATTGTCAACATTAAAACAAAGACTAGATTTTGGTGTCTAATTAGTATCGAACAGAATTGGTTCTTCCCAGTGAGAAAAATGTTACTGTTACATGAGACCATTTATTTTCACTAGCTGCATTGATCTGAGAAGGGAATATTTTAATAATTTTGCCAGTTTGACCAATGAGATTAAATGTTTTTGTTTTCTGCTGATGTGACTTAAATCTGCATAAAAACATGATAAAATACTGACAGACAAATTTATTACTTAAAATTAATGAATAATAATAAGTTTTGGATTACTGGAAAAATCTCAGAAATTGGATTCCCAAACACCGGTAAAACCCCAGAATCCAGGATGGTCAAAATGGAATTTGCTTTTTCCAAGCACTGAAAAACAGTGGCCTTGCCCATAGTGGTGGTCCCAAAAAGGAGAGTGGCATCAGAATGTGCCTGGACTTCAGGAAGGTCAATAATGTATCACACTTTGATGGATACCCCATGCCTAGGATAGATGATATCATAGACAACATCAGCAATGCTAGATACATTAGCACACTGGACCCAACTAAGGGATACTGGCAGAGTCCCTTATCCCATGAGTCTAGGGAAAAAAAAACAGCATTCAGCATGCCACTTGGATTATACCAGTTCACTACCATGCCCTTTGGCCTACACAGAGCCCCTGCAACATTGCAGAGACTTATGGATCAGATCCTGACTCCACATGTTGCCTACTGTGCTACCTATCTGGATGACGTTGTCATCTATAGTCCAGATTGGTCACCACACATCACACAGTTGGCCGCTGTGTTGCATTTCATCCAGAAAGCTGGACTCACTATAAACCCAACAAAATGTGCACTGGCTATGTTGGAAACCAGATACCTTGGATTTCTTTTGGATAATGGGTGTGTGCAGCCAGAAATAGAGAAAGTAGAGGCAGTAGCTAACAGTCCTGTACCAAAGACCAAAAACCATGTCAGGTCATTCCTAGGCCTAGCTGGATATTATCACTGGTTTAAAGCTAATTTTGCTTCTATAGCCACACCATTAACAGACCTGACAAAGAAAAGGTGTGTAACCTAGTAAAATGGAGTCCTGAGTGTGATGAGTCCTTTAGAGCTCTAAAGACAGCCTTGTGTGTCTCACCTGTATTGAAGTGCCCTGATTTTAGTCTCCCTTTTGAACTGCACACAGTTGCTTCTGAGACAGGGATAGAAGCAGTCCTGAGTCAGACCATTCAAGGAGAGGCACACCCTATCATTTATATGAGCAGATAACTGCATGATATGAAGCAAAAGTATGCCACAATTGAAAAAGAGTGCCTAGCCATCAAGTGGGCAATTGAAGCTTTACGCTTTTATTTGAGGGGTGCGGAATTTACTCTCCTTACACATCACAATCCACTTGTGTGGATAAATCAAATGAAAGATCAAAATGTCTGCATCATACGGTGGTACCTGACATTGCAACCTTATTGTTTTGTGGTAAAACATAGGTTAGGAAGTCAACACAAATACACTGATTTTTTTTGTCACGACATGGGGCAGATATAGTAAAGGAGAATGAAACATGAGTAAGCTTGTAATATTGAATTGTTACAATGATGTCCTATGATGGTTAATAGTGCAATATGTTTTAAACCCCAGGGTAATGAAGTAATTGCAGTGCATACAGTAAAGACTGTACTGTAATTTGTTTATTGTTTAAAGGGACCCTGGGGTGGAGCTTCTAAAGAATGGGTGGGTGGAAGCTCCAATCCAAACCCCCATCAGTATGGAATGTACATACATTCTGGGGGTTTGTTGCTAAAACCAATTGTTATAAGAGTTACTGTTTTTTTCTTAATCAATCAAAATCTTTATTTATCCAGGCGAACATCATTGAGCAAAAGCTCATTTGCAAGATGGACCTGGTTAGAGCAAGGTCAAGTACAATACACATATATACAATCAAACCATTTAAAGTACAATACATTTATATACAATCAATCAAGATTATACAATATTTTTTACAATAAGCCCTCCACGGAATGGGCCCGGTCTACTTGAAAGAGCTTCTGGTGCCCTACTGCCCTAAGCAATCACTCTGCTCAGTGGATGAGGGGTTGCCTAGAGGTTCCGAGGGTTTCTTTGAAATCTTCGGGAGCCCATGTTTTTATGTATGCAACCCCAACCCTCTGTAATTCTCTACCACGTCCGCTTCGGGAGTGCACGTCTGTGGAAAAATTTAAGTGTGCCTTAAAATCCTATATGTGGTTATCAGCATTTTGTTGATTTATGTTTTAATATTTTATGTATTGTATTATGTATTTATGTTTTATTTATTGTTTTAACAAGTATATTATTAATGCACCTTGGTTTTAGAAAGGTGCAATATAAATAAATTATTATTTTTTACAATAAACATCGTTCCAAGGTAACTCGAGACAGTGACTCACATAGACTTATAACAGTTCAGAGCATTCATAGGATGCAGGCAACATGTACGCAACAATATCTGGGAGGGAATAACAAAGGTGTATGGTTACAGGTATTGTTGAATATTCAACATGTATAAATGTGTACATCACCTGGTCCAAGCCAGGATGACAGAGGTATTTAAGTGCAGGAGAGGGATACCAGAGGGATTAAAGAGAAGACAGCAGGATGGGGGGATGCAGACAGTGGAAGGGAAAGAAGTGAAGCAGGAATTTGGTGAGAAGACAGGTGGATGAGGAAGGAGTGTGGCAGAACTGCATTCTGCCAGTCCAATAACCTCAGTGGAGGGTTGCCTTTCCTATCTTCTTTTTTCCTACTGAAATCTGCTGTGCAACAGTACCTTCCTATGCTATACTTTACCTTTTTCTGCCCCTGGCTTAGGATGGCCACCTACATCAGTCTTTCCTCTCTCTCACTAAATTTTTCATTACTAATTCTATTTCAAATTTCCCTATTTCCTTCCCTCACCAAGAACTCCCCAAAATAATGCACCAGGCTAAGGTCAGTTGGCAAGAATGAAATAAGGTACATTTATGGCATTTAATGTCAAAAGATATAAAGTGCCTTTAAGTATTTAAGGTGCTCATTGAATAAAGTGTGTTTTTTGTATTAAAGTGCATAGGGTACATTCTGTGCCATTTTATGAGTTTAAAGTGCTGCAGTGTTTAAGTTACTGTTCATGTCATTTTTACATATATGGTGCAGGAATGTCTAGAAATGTTTAAAATGGCAGTTAAGTACAACGTAATGTCCAACTTAGGTAGATTATGGATACAAAGGGAGAGGCATTATGCTTATGTTGTTTGATATATTTTGCAGCTGCTCCGTTGTTATGTAGAATGTTATGCCAAAGAAATCCTGCATCAAAGCAGGAACTGTTTGAACCGAGTGGCAAACTTTAACTTTTACTTTTGCTGCTGCTCGGTATCTGTGTAAATAATTACTGATGCCCCTGTATTATTATGACTCCCAGCTGCTGGGTTTGTATAAAATATGCTGTAGAACTGTGCCAGCTAGCCGTGGAGGAGTCCGTGGCATGTGTGCAGCCAGCCCAGGCTGCTAGAGAGGCAGGCTTCCATGCAGCAGCAAACTTTCACTTTCAGCCACCCCACTTCCCCAAGTATGCAGTGTGCTCCAAAAAGCGAGTGCTTATAGGGTCATAGGTAATTACAAGTCCGAGGGCAAGCCCATTATGAACTTGCCACCATTTATCCTAATGGTGGATTGAGAATTTTCTATCACCCATATATAAGACAAGTCTGAGTTTGAATTGCTCAATATTGACACTAGAAATTATAGATATGGGGAGAACACTCCATGCTGATGGAAGCCTTTGGAAAATAAAATTATGTCTTTTTACCGTCTTATTAAGACTAGTGACAAGTATGAGTTTATGTGATATTGTATTACTAACTTAACTATTAGCTTGAAAATAAAATAAAAATGGGCTTACCAAAGCTATGCAGAGCCCCAAAGCAGAGCAGCTAGATAATGATTGTCTAGCAGTCTGATGCTCTGTTACAACATAGAAAACAAATGATTTAAAGGGACAGGAATGTCCCTATGTATGTGGAAATGCTATACAATTGAAGTAGCCCTCAGAATAAGGAGAGGGCTGCAAGATAAACCAAACACAATAATGAAATTAAACAAATTAAAGAATGAAGAGACACTGCAGGTCTCTAAAGGAGCCCCATTATGTATAGAGCCCTGAGATATAAATTAAAGGGCTAGTGTCCATATACTATAACAATACAGCACATGTATAAATACAATAAATGTTTGGACTGTTTGAATATATAGAAAATAAGGTGCTGACCTGTTAGCAAGATCTCAGGAAGGGGATTTCCTATAGAGGAACTTCCCATAAGTAAAACCACATTATGTAATAGAGGAGGAGTTTCCCTATTTAGGGAACTTTTTTAGAACTAATTGGATGTTATGGGAGGGACTTTCCTATAAGTGAGAGGGCTATATAAGCCCTCCTCAAACACCAAGAGTCAGATTAGCTGCTTAGCCAGTCTCACTTACCTGAAGGAAGGTAAGCAGAAGGACCTGTGCCTGAACAGGAATTTATCTCTAACAACAGGAAAGTGATGAATTGTTTTGAGATACCTGAAGTAAGGTGAAATAGCCTTGAGCTATTGTTTATTTTCTTGTTCTGTTTGAACTGTTTTATTTATTTTTATTTTTATTTTTTTTCTATTTTTGTATAAAATAAAACACACTGTGGGTGTGTTGTACCCTGTTACTGTGTCCAGTGTTATCTTTATACCCATGAACCTGCGACAATCACCACAGGTGGTTGTTGATAAGATTTAGTTAAAAGAATTAGCAAAACTGTCTAAAATAATCTTTACCTGGGTGAGGTACAGGGAGGTGAAGTACGTGTCTACCTTGGATTAATAAACTTTACTGTTTTTGTGTTTTGAGTTATAGCACATTATTTCTTTATTTATGTTTTGTTTCTGTTTTTTATACATTATTTGTATATTCTGCATGAATCTGATGATGTCCATTTTATTTATTTTAATAAAATTCCCCTTCTCCTTTCGAGAACTGCTGTGGAATCATTAATGTCCACCTGAACAACCACCACAACAGGCAGATTGGACCTCAGTTTAACATCTCCTCTGAAAGACAGAATCTCAGGAGCACAGCACTCCCTCATGCTGCACTACAGTGCCAGTACTGAAATTTACACCAAGTTCCTGATGTGGGGCTAGAAACCATAACCTTCTGATCTTCCATCCTTTTCCAAACTTGCAGCCACAGAAGTGAGTGTGCAACCTGCCGATCCACTGAAACTGGAATATTACCATACAAATTACCTCTTTGCCCATACTGGGTGTGACAAGGTCATTTGCACCTCATTCTGGGCTGAATACTTAGTTATGTGTAATAATTTGTTTAATGGATTGCATGCAGTGATGTCCTTCAAGTGTTGTTTAATCATCCTCCCTATGATTCCCAGTGCCAGATATGTTGAAATAAGAATGAATCTCTTGTGATTAGTGGCCCCTCTCTTTCCCAGTGTCAAATATATTGAAATGCAAATACATCTCTAGCATTTATTGCCACCCCCTAATTCCCAGTGCCAGATATGTTGAAATACAAATGTATCCCTAGTACAGTACAAGCCATTTAATCAGGACACAGTTAATTCAGATGTCCACTTTATTGGGATGATCCCCCCCAGGAACCAATTAAGTGGCTATGTATTTCTATGTAGGCTGTTGTTGCTTTAAAGGAACAAGGACACTGGCTAATGAGAATGATTCATTCCCACGCTGACACGGCGCAGCTGTTATTTATAGACATGAATGGTTCCAAGTTTGGCCCTGAGCAGCTGATAATGAGCAACTTCCTGTTTTTCACCTCCTGCTTGTGGAATGCAGATCCATACATATCCATCCACCTACAGTACAGCGTCCTCAAGTATACCCAAGTAGAGTGTCATCCTTCCCCAAAGGGTACCTGTTGCCACCTAACTCTGTGATTGAGCAAACAACAGCACTCTGACTGGTTGCATGCTGTTTTCTTTTTTAGTCCACAGCCCAGGGCAGACTGCACTGAAAAAATGCACAATCTGTGTCCTTCCTGAATAACAGATGAACACTCACATACCTCTACAAATTGTGAAATTTTACTTTCAATATCAAAAATACACAAAGTGTCCTGAGTTGTGTGCTGCCATCAGTTTTGTGCAAAGAGAGCTGGATGCAGAACATGCAGCAGAATGGGATAGACCAAACTGAGAAGAAGAATGCAAACTGCATCAGTCAGACCTTAGGTGCCTATTAGGTGCAGGTACTGTACTATGCAGCATTGTAACACCATAACAGTTGGTTTGGGGTGTAATAAAATGACTATTGTCTATTGTGGATTGGTTCATTATCAGCATTGCACAGGCAACAGTACATACAATAGTAGCAGCAGCTGAACAATGGAAAAGGCTGCCTCTGTTTAACTGAGATGGCTGCATAATTGGGACTAAAAACCCACCACCGGGGTGTCATGATTAAGCAGCTTCTACTGTATCTCATGGTTCTCTGATTCCCAGTGCCAAATATGTTGAAATACAAATGTGTCCCCTGCACTGAGTAGTTCCCCTGATTCCCAGTGTCCAGTATGGTAGTGTCCGGTGGCATCTTCCACCCTCCCAAGTGCCCACCACCCTCCCAAAAGGTAGTAGGAGGTCAACATTACAGGGGAGAGGACAGTCTGACTCTTTCTGAATGATGGTCAAGCTGGTACACTTGGCCTTCACTGCACAAAGTTCACCACTTGCCCTGGATCCTGATTGAGTCACCAGAAGAGCGCAGCCTCCCCCACCCAAGGAAACATGCCAGGGAGGGAGGGACAGTGGGAACTAGCAGAACTGGTGAGACTTGTGGCAGATGCAGCTTGGTGGTTGCCAGAGGACTAGAAGAGGGAGATAAGGACCAGGTCAGGGTGAAAAAGAGGACTGAAAAAAGGACAAAGAAAAACACATTTTGATCAGACTTCCAAAACTGTTGAAACAGGTGTAGTTCCATAGTTTGGGCTGTGCATGCCTCAAAAGAATGTTCCAAAATATTTGATCGATTTTTCAAACATCTTGGCACATTTGTGACAGAGTACCAGCTCTACAGCATTAAATGATGTAAGTGCCTTTTTTGACATGTCCTTCATTTTCCATGCAGAAATTGTACCACTTGTGAGAAGTTAGATCACATTTTATGTAGTCTAATATTTGCCACAAGTGGAGCAACTGTGCAAAAAATCATACTATCAGCAGGTCAGCACATGCATCCGGGGGGCCTTTGAAAATCTGTCCTTTTATGGGTAAATAAACATTTGAAATAATGCCTTTTTGTTGGAAGGACTTGACTGTGTCCATTATACCATTTTTTTTGCTCCTACCCTGCCCCCCACAACCAGCCATTCCTTTGGGCTGCTCAGTGCTACCTCATCCTCCAGGGCTATCCCCTGTCATCATAGTCTCCATCCCCTATTGGTCCTGCATCCCAGTAGACCTGGTGTATCCCTGCTGGGATGCCCCCTTCCTGGTGGCAGAGGAGGGGAGAGAGGGTTCCTATGCCTTGACCGGGAATACAGGTGGCTGAGGAGATTGGAGGGGGCTGTGAGATTGCGTGATGCAAGAGGAAAATGGAGACCATCATCAATCTGCTGGGTGGGTGATTTTCCACTTTTCTGGGGCCCCTCCCACTGCCCACAATTGTATGGCCACAGCAATGTCCTGGGATGTTTGGCAGCATTTTAAGGCCCACGCCACCTAGAATGCCTCCACTAGCCACCTCCAGGAGCCGCCTGTCACATGGTCCATTACAGCCCCCCCCAGAGGGAAGCATCCTAAGGACACTCTAACTCCCTCCCCGCTGGTCTCCACTCTTGATGATGAGAATACTCAAATATGTATTATCAGGTGTGTTAGGATTACTTTTGAAATGCAATCAGTTATGAATTATTGAATACTAGCTCAGCAAAATAACCAATTACAGATTATTTTGTGTAAAAGGTAATCTACTGCTGATCACTGATTGATCTGGATTACTTTTGCAGAAAAAAAGAGTAAATCATGCAATGTCAGTGACTTCTTAGTTGATTTAATAAAGGGGACCCTAGCTATCTGCATCAGTTTAGTCCTGATTTCTGTTGCAGGGCTTCTAGCCTTCTGTTTGGATTGATCATGTGATGCCTGGATGGATTTACTTTATCCATCATGTGCTTCCTCCAATCACTCTGGGATGACCTCAGCTGCCTCCTCCCTCTCGTGACTGCCCTTTTGGGGATCACCTGCCTGAAGTACAACAGTAGTGTCCTTTCTTCAGGGTTATTCTGGAGGGGAGCATGGTAGAGGTAGAATGCCCCTGGCTTCAGATCTGGATGCATCTTCAGATGAGCTGTGACCCTGTCCATGGTTGAAGGAAGTCCCATCAGTGGTTTCCACTGCATATGGATGGAACTTGGAAGGATACTGTTGAGCCATGTTGAGCTCAAGACAGGGTGCTATTGATCCATATAAAATTTCTCTATTGAGCCATGTATAGATGAGAAATTTAACTGAAAGTTACTTTATGGAGTTTGTACTAAAGGAGGAACTAGTGGACTTTCTAGAGGAAAATGTGCTAGAGGAGCCCAGACTACATGGGTTTATAAGACGAAGGTCTTGCTAGACAAATCTGGTAGGTCTCTTTGACTGGGTGACCCAGATAGGCCATAAACGACAGGCAGCTGATGTAGTGCACCTGAACATCAGTAAAACCTTTGACTCTGTCCACCACAGGAGGCTGGTCAAAAGGTTAAGGGACTTGGGGTGGAAGAAAAATTGACAACTTGGATAAAAAAATGGCTGAAGGGAAGAACACAGAGTGTACTAGTACATGGGGAGTTTTCAGAGGTAAGGGACATAACAAGCGGAGTATCTCAGAGGTTGGTCCTTCTCAATGTGTTCATTTGTGACATTCGGGAAGACATAAAGGGCAAGATCTGCCTCTTCACAGGTGACATGAAGATCTGCACAAGGGTGGACAAAGAGGAAGGAATAAGGGAACTGAGGGAGGAGCTGGGTTGATTGGAGAGTTGGTCAAAGATATGGTAACTGTACTTCAATGCTAAAAGATGCAAGGTGATTCAGAACGAACCAAAGATTGCAATATTAAATGGGGTGGTGGTGGTACTGAAAAGCACCACAGAAGAACCTGAGGGTTATGATATCACAGAGCATGAAAACAACAGCATGCTGTAATATAACCGTAGGTAAGACAAACAGGATGCTAGGATGCATAGGGAGAGGGGTATGTAACAGAAGCTGGAAATTGATCCTCCCACTGCATGGATGTAGGCAGGCATACTCCAAGCACTCCATGGTGTGCAATTTTATTTAAGGGGTTAGTAACTAGGCTCTGAACTGCTTCCTTTTTCCATGAAAACTAAAAGAAAATACTGAACCATTCTGTAATTTTATTCATAGGCATCAAAACTAGAAGGACTGGTCACTAATACTCTCTTTGCATCCCATGGACAATACAACTTTACAAGCTGTGGGCTGGTATGTGGGTGTCTTAGGAAACAATGCATGGCATTTGTAGTTACCCATGCAAGGCAATAACTATTGTTATGAGATACAAAAGTTGTATTTATTGTGCCAAATGAGGCAATAAACACGGTCCTGGTGTACATTTGTATATTGTCTGGCTACAACCCGGTGGGGGGAGCTCACCCTAACAAGGGGGGGTAGCACTTGGTGTGCAGATCTGAAATCCCTGGCTACACCCCTGTCCCACTGTACAAGTCACTGATGTGACCTTATCTGGAATACTGCACAAGATACTGGTGTCCACGTCTAAGGAAAGTTGGCAACAAGGTAGAAGCAGTACAGTGCAGTGCAATCAAGATGATCCATGGACTAGGAGGCAGAAATATGAGGAGAGGCTGCAGGACCTGAACATGTACACCCTTGAATAAAGGATAGAAAGGGGTGACAAAATCGAAACATATAGTTACATGCATGGGATAAATAGGGTGGATGCCAGGTGCTTTTCTCCTTAAGGTCAAATACAGGGACAAGGGGGAGCTCACTGAAACTTGCAGGGGGAGATTCCAAAGGGAAATTTGCAAACACATTTTCACTGAAAAAGTGGTGGACAAGTTAAACAAGCCACCAGCGGATATGGTACAGGCCAAATCAGTGAGCAGCTTTAAACAGGGATGGGACAGGCATACAGGATTAGTTAGAAAAGAGGGGAGCAGAAACATGGGGGAGATCGGCCATGAAAGTTAGTGCAAAGTAGGTAGTAGACTGGATGGGCTAGGGACCTTTTTCTGCTGGCATTATCTACGTATTTATGCAAAAGTAAGGTGAATGGTCAGCTGAATCTACCCTGAAAATAAAGAACAAACAACTGGGAGATGTCTTTACTGAGTTTATGGGCCCACCATATCAAACATGCAAATGAACCCAGTGAATGATGCCACTCGCCAAATGTATATAGTATTAATACGTTTTTATTTTCTAAAGCACCAACTAATGACATGCCATACAGAATCAACATTTCACTGCTACAATATGCAACTTCATCAGGAAATATTACTTTTTCTCTAAAATATAAATATTTAAATTAGTTTCAGTCTCACCTATTCATTATAATTATAGATTACTATTATATATCATGCTATAGGAGCTTATCATGCCATTCTGACTTTCATAAATTACTTTATTATTTTTTAATCTTTAGTTCAAATTTATAAATTAAACAGCACTTTATTTTTAAGACACAGTGCGGCATATTCAAACATCAAATACAATTTTAAATCACCTTTGGATTGGGCCATACTGGAATTTTTTAATTTATTTATCCATTCTGTTTATTTCTCTCAACCTTCTATGACTGGCAGCTGAAAATATAATTATACTCGTATGAATATCAGATATATTACAATTATGTACATATTATGTCACTACAAAAATAAATACAACTGCACATTACATGTGCTTCATATAAGGCTTATATGATCAACTCAATTTCTATAGTGCAGCATTACATTTATAGAATGCTGTCTGTAGTGACTCTGGTAACAATAGGAAAAATGGCAAAGAAAACAAAAAGGGCGGCCACTAGAACCACAGTTGGAGCCACCATATGAAAGACTTATAAAATGGCAAAAATGGGGCTAACAACTTACTAACCCCCCCCCCCAAAAAAATACCAGTTGTTTGGTACAGTTAAAAACATTTTAAACATATGGTTAAGATAGCACAGCACTCACCCTACTCTAAAAAGCCAATGTTTTATGCTAATCACATGCGCCTTAGCAAGTTGTTTGCCATTTCGTTTAACAATAAGAAAAAATTCATTAAGCTGTATGTAAAAGATATCCAGATTTTTGCCCTTAAGAAGTTAACTGTTTATGTTTTCATATTTGAAAAGCTTGTACTGTCATAAACAGCACACATACCATGTTAACTAATTTTAAAAGTAGCAGGTATGGAAGTTACTACTGTATTTACTCTAAAAAGTATTTTATTTTTACCTTTGCCAGTTCATAGACTTTCAACCTAACAGTACAAGGTATAACTTGTGGATCTGCACTCTACTTGGAGGTTGACATATCTTATTGCATTCCTTTTTCATACCTCATGGGTATTGTGACCTCACTCATTGTGGCATCACTAGTGACCAATCTGAAAGGTAAGTGACTCCTCTGTGCCAGTCATGATGCCATAATCAAGCAGGTTATAATGCTGGTGAGGGATGAAGAGGGACTAGAATGGAATATATTAGCCTCCAGGTAGAGTGAACATCACACCTAGTACTGTCAGGTGCAAAACCTTTAAATTAGCAAAAGTTAAAAAGAAGCATAAGGATTCAGATAAAAAATACCAACTGGGTAAGTTTTAAAATTAATAGCATTTTAAAAGGGCATACTAGCCCTCCAACTATAATCAATTACATGACAAATAATCCAATTGCATGTAATCCATTGCTTTAACAACCCTGTTTAATATTGCATCTGTTTCTAATGGGGCATGATTTGTCTACTGACTCTACCACCAACATTTTGAAAACAACAAAAATGTTTTGTAAATGAGGCCAGTGTAATAAAAAGAGGCATATGGTAAGTGTCATGCCTGCAGTAAGGACAGTCTTAGTATCACATAAACGTTTCTAGTAGTATCACTACAGAAAAAACATAGAGCTTGACAAATTGTAAACTCCAATAAAATCTTATTTTGGGGGGATTACAAAATATATTATCATAAGCCATTTACTGTACACTGACTTCCATGAAGGAACCAGATGAAATATGATTGTATTTATAATGATGCTTCCTAATCCTTGTGGGGTTTGTGTGTGTGTGTGAGTGTGTGTGTGTGCGCGCGCATTTGCATTTACGTAGTTCAGTGCAAGCTTTATAAAATATTGACTTTATTGGTGTATTGGCATTTTCCAGTTTTTCTATCTTTACACTATGCTACAGGTTTTTGGAGCCTAATTTTCTCCTGCTTTCAACTGTCAGAAACAAAAGCTTTCCTGTTTTGTCCAACCTCACCAGTGTCAATCTTTGCAGAAAGATTTAGAAGTACTGTAGAGATCTAAAAAGTTAACAGCATAACTAGATGTTCATGTTTACAGAATGCTGAGTATTAAAGACAGTTCATACTGTCCTAAAAGTAAATAAAATAAATATATGTGCAATAACTACCAGGTCATAAAAAAATTCATTTCGGTAATTAAAATTACATTTTCAGTCTCAGTTCTGTAAAATATAAATGGGACATGGTTTTAAATATTATAATTTATTTCACTGTTATAAAACATGCTTGTGTTTGGAGGATCATTACAGCATACGTGGCATAACAGCTGTCCTATTGTGCATGATGCAGCCTTAGATCTTTCATCACCTTCGACTTTTGAGGGGCTGAGCTCAGACAGGCAGCATATTGCAATTAATAAATACTGCAGTCAGATAATCAGTGACAGCCTTTTTGATTTTCCAGAAAGCACTTTTCAAATACCTATCTCTCAGCATTCCTTTGGTAGAGTTCCAAGCAGAATGACTTGCTTACCATACAATCTGGTGTGCTGGCAGTGCAGAAAAACAAATAGCCTTTGTGTTCATCTGCACCTGGCTTCCACTGCCTTTGCTAAATACATTAATAATGGACAACAAGAAAGATAAACATTTTGAGGCCCTAAGTATTTAAATCATTTCCCCAGGACTGAAGCCAAAGTTGAAAAATGTTACTCATGTCACATCTGCAGTAAACCTGAAGTGTGTCCATGTGTGGCTTCCCAAATGTATGTTTTTAAAAGGGACCCCTCATTAAAGTCTGCAGTGACAGAAGGTACAAACCAAACATATGCATATGGAAAGAGCAGCACCAAATAAATATGAATTCTAAGTTCATTTGCTTCAATGTATCAGAGAGTTGATTTACAACTATTATAAATATGCTATCTGGGGGAACTGGATAGCTTAGCACATTGGTAGTGGGTTAAAGAGCATTTCGCCTCAAGGTCACTGGTTCAAATCAATCCCAGGTCAGTAGTGGCTGAAAGCCATTATTACCTGAGGGCTGTTCAGTGGCCTATGTGGAATGAGTTGTGGTGATCTTAGTCCAGCTGCAAGTGAACAGGACTCCACATCACAAACCCACCAACACAATTAGCATTAATTGGTACCCTTGTGGGAAGTCTCACTTGAGAGGCCAAGGACTGAATGGGCATGGAGTCTGAACTAACCTCTCCCCTACGTGGCGATCTGTCTATGACAGAGTTGAGGTACATTGGTGGGGCAGTGTGGGGCAGCCTGCACTGGGATTACCAGCACTGCATCTGTCATGTGGATAAACACTGAGCTTCAGTTTCCAGTGTTGTCAATCTGGTTCCTTTCACAAGCACTAAAATTCACACAGAGAGAAAAGAAATCTGTAAAAAAAAATAAATAAATAATTAAATATGCTGTCTGGTTAGTTGAGCAAGGGACTGAATTTACATACAGTACCAATGTATTAAATTCCAACTTTTCTGGGCTATCATTAACAAAATGGCTCTTGTAAATGTTTATGTAAATATGAGACCGAAAGCATGAAGAACCTGACAGTGTTTTCAGTTTAGGATTGAACAGACATCCTCTGCTGGCCTGGACCACATTCCCTATGTATTACTTCCAGAATGACAGTGACACACTTGATGCTCTTGCAGAGGTTTCAGCTGTCCTGGAGATGGGTTATTTCTCTTTGAAATATCACTTTAATTGCCCACTAGATCAGTTCTCTGCTGCAAGTTGCCCAGCAGTCTTGAAGGTACAGTGCTGTAGTGTGGACTAGTTTACTAAAATATGTTTCTTATTGAAAATGAGAATGATTTAGAAAAGGAAATGCAAGATATGTGAGTCTTGCCAAGAGCAACAACTTCTATGCATCTACCTCCAATAAACCCTTGACTGAATCTCCCAAGAGAAGAAGACTTCATTCTGTTGGAATGCTGAATGCTGCTTTCTGGGATATGTCTAACTTAAAGGATTCATTCAGTTCGTAAAGCCAAGTCGGGAAAAACTCATACCAGAAATAATTTGGATATTGCTTTTTCCATTGATCAATATGTATTGCACAATATAAAGCAGCTAGATTGCTTTATTTCATTCTGCAGTTATTTTGCAAAAAGCAATATGAAAGGTAATAGCCTGAGTATTATATTACCAGCAATAAAAATAAGCACTTTCTGTGTGAAAATAAGTATTTTAAGACAACTTAAAAGTAGCAAAATATTAAAGCATCACTCTGAGCATGCTACCTTGCATGTAGGCTTCTAAATATGATCTAAAAACAACTAAAGAAATGATGCCATAGTAGACACAGATTTGTGTCCTTAAGAAAAGAAACTTAGAAACAAACATCTTCTTCACCAGTAGTGCTTAGCTGGACCTCTGGAATGAGAAAAAGACTGGTTTCTGGTAACTGAAAACCTTGCTGTATGTGAGACAAAGTAAGAGGTCAAATATGACAAGATAGTCTGCTATAGTATGGTATCAAACTATGCAGATCATTATTAGTGATAATTTACATGCAGCTCCAAAGGCTGCTGGGACACAGTGTTGACTACGTACAATGTGTATTATAAGGTAGACTTACATTTTTTGATATTACAACTTGTTGACCCAGTATAGCCCAAATGAGGTGTTTTGGAAACCTTCCACCTAGGACCTCCCCTGAATCCTTTTGAGCTTTGTGATGCAACATTTTATTTTCAATGGGGCCCAGCTTCTACCTAATTGTTCAGCTGGGGGGACTAAAGTACAAAGAGAACAAATGACTGGATAAAGGTCATAAATTGCTTAGCAGACAAAAGATCAGTGGTTCAAATCCTGGCAGGTATGTAAACATTTTGGGGCTAGCAGTATAGCTAGAGTTTAGAGTAATGAGCTATGAATGAGCTTGGTACATCCAGCAGACCTGGGTTTGATTCCCACAACCTCCACTTGCATACTGTGTGACTCTAAACAAGTCACATAACCTCCCCAGTGTTCCTGTGTCACCCCTGCAAATAGGCACTTGTGCCTAGTGGGTCTTAGCCGGTTACTAAAAAGAATAAAATAAATACATGAATAAGTAATTGTATATGGTGGGGTTTCAACCTGGGATGTCCAGGTTTACAGTTCTGTGCTCTAAACATTGAATCGTGTTACATTCTTTCAGCACCCTAAGAACAACATTCATAATGCAGTGAAATCTGTGAAGTTAATATTTATGGAAACCTCTGTAGTGGTCACATCCGAATAACATTTAAGCCTGGACTCATTTCAAAGGTGATGATAACATGTTTTATACAGCTGCAGCCAGTAGGAATTTGCAGTATCGTATATCCAGATATAGTAGCATCCAACACCATCAGCAGCAATATTAGTACATGGCAGTTCTATAATTTTACTGATATTGCTTACTATGCATTAGGTAGCATAGAGTCAACAAGAGTAATATCACATCATGGCAGTCTTTTATAATGTACAATACTGTGACAGATGTCACTGGCTACTACTGTATATCACAGTATATTGTGATATATCACATGAATTCCCATTAAAATTAATAGGTATTCCTGTGGCATGACTACTCAAGATTTCCTGCACACACAAATCCAAAAAGGGACACCAAAGTATTTGCGTACAAAATAGAACTGATTACATTAAAAAGCAAACAGTGCGGACTAACAAACGCCTGATATGTTTTGAACCTAGAATGGTTCTTCTTCAAAGGCTAGCATTTGAAGAAGAACCGTTGTAGGTTCGAAACATGTCAGGCGTTGTTAGTCCGCACTGTTTGCTTTTTAATATAATCAGTTCTATTTTGCACGCAAATACTGTGGCATCCCTTTTTGGATTTGTGTGTGCAGGGAATCTTGAGTAGTCAATTCTGGTGAGTTTCCTAGCATCACGTCCTGGTGCATACTCTATGGAGATATTATTCCTGTGACATATTGCAATACATTATGATATAGCTTGATATACTGCAAATTGTCATTGTCTGCAACTGTACATGGAATTAGCATGTTGGTCAAAGGCAAACTGCTAACTTAACTGTACTTTCAGACATAATTATCTGGTAGCTGTAGATGGTTACTGATCTGTGACAAGGTGAATTTCACTTACAAAACAGGCTGACAGAATTTCTTAGCAGACAAGTTTTTTAGATAAGTCTGAAAAAATGGGCCACATTCTGAGTTGCAAAAGGGCGTAGTACAAAATGGGGGCAAACAGATGGCCTTTTGTGCCCTTACCCTTTTGTGTTATATTATACACAACACTCCTACTTAATCTTGGGGGAGGAAAAGAGGAGAAAAGCACAGAAAGGGCAGCTTGCAACTTTTAAACATCTAAAGCCAATCAGCTGACAGACTACTGGAGGTAGGCAGTGTTTGAAGAGCTTGCCATCCTTTATATGTGGCTGTCCAGCTCAGACTTGCCAAACTTGCTTGCCACAAGATTCTCTGGGGTCAAGAAGGAAGGCACCCAGTTGTTCTCTCACCTGTCTCCCGCCACAATTGATGCTGGAGTTTAAGATTTCCAGCCAGATACAGGACTGCACATTAGCTATAAATCACTCTTCAAGTTGCAAAGGGTCAAGATTGAGCATGTCCTGCCTCTGCTATGCCTCCATCCCTCTGAACACCACTGGTTACAATAGAGAAGCTGCCTCTAATGTTGGCTTAGTGCTTCAGCAGGTTCCTACTCTTGCAACTTTCAAACCATTAAAGCCAATCAGCTTATAAACTGCAGGAGGTGGGCAGTGTTTGAAGAGCTCACCATCCTTTATACGTGGCTCTCCAGCTCAAGATTGCCACACTTGCTCACCACAAGATTCTCCAGGGTTATGAGGGAGGGCACCAAGCCATCCTTTCATTTCCCCCAAATCTCCCCCTCCACCCCATGATTGGCACTAGAGTTTAAGATCACCAGTGAGATACAGGACTGCACATCAGCTATAAATCACTCTTCAAGCTGGAAAGGGTCAAGACAAAGTGTGTTCTGCCACTGATGTATCTCCCTTCCCCCCCCATGAATGCCTCTAGATACAATACAGAAGCCACCTCTGAAGTCAGCTTAGCACTTTAGTTGGTTTCTGCCCCTGCAGCTTTAAAACTACTAAAGCCAATCAGCTGATGAACTGCTGGAGGTGGGCGGTGTTTGAAGAGCTTACTGTCTTTTATATATGTTCTCCAGCTCAAGCTTGCCACACTTGCTCACCACAAGACTCTCCAGGGTCATGATGGAGGGCACCCATCCATTCTCTCACCACCTTCCTTCCTACACTTGACACTGGGTGCTAGATCCCTGGCCAGATACAGGACCGTACATCAGCTGTAAATCACTTTTCAAGCTGCAAAGGGTCGAGAGTGAGTGTGTCCTACTACTGGTCTACCTCCCCCCCCCCAAATGCTGTTGGATACAATAGAGGAACTGCCTCTGAAGTCAGCTCGGTGCTTCAGCTGGTTTATGTGCCTGCAACTTTTGAACTACTAAAGTCAGTCAGCTGATGGACTGCTGGAAGTTGGCAGTTTTAGAAGAGCTCGCCACCCTCTACAAATTGTTCCTACAGTAAATGGTCTGCGCTGCAGTCCAAAGTGCTAAGGGCTGTTGCGCAAAAGGCAACTATGGAGTTTGCCTGGAGTCAGCCATAGAGGCAACCAGTGGCTGGACATACTGCTTGTTCATTATTGGACCCCCAGATGTTGTAAGTGCTCTCCGTTCTGCTTGACAATTACCCTGTTCATGTCTGAAATGTGTTGTCCTGCCAAGCTCACTCTCTTCTGACAAATGTCTAGTTTGTTGTCTGCTCTTGTGGTTTATTACTGTTAGCTCACAGCATTTACAACTGTCCCTGTAATGTTTATCTGTTTAGGCTAGCTCACTGCAGTGTCGCATTTTCTACATAGCTTGTTAGTTTCTGCTATTTTATGGTATACCTGGTCCACCCTATCTGGGTGGTCCTGTTAGTGCACATAGTTATCTGAAACTTAATTATTCCTCGCATATTGTTGCTCAGTTGCCTCTGACTGTCTCTGCACTTTTCAGTTGGTAGCAATTGGTTCACTGCATTACTGTGTTCTGTGCTGCTTGTTACAATTTTTAGTGTTTTTACACAGTTCTTGCATTGGCTACCATGCTGTTATTATTGTCTGTTTTCTTAGCCTCCACTCTGTTTCCAATTCCACTCACCACAATCATATTCTAACTGCTTCTATGTTCAGTGAATGTCTCCTTGTACTCTGTCATACATGCTGGTACTAAATGGTGACTACCTCTGCTCTTGCCTCTTTTTTCAACAACCCCTTCCTATTCGTCTCTCCCCACCCCAGGTAAGACAATCCAGGAAGTTGACTACCTGGTGCCTTACCAGTGCTTGTAAGAGGCTACTAATCCTACTCCTATTGTTGGAAAACAATATTGAAGTAGAAATAATGGTGGGTTATGACTGCAACCTGGGAGTCACAGTGCCAAGGTGAAAATCACAATCTGCAGAAAAGTGGGGGGAGACCAGCATCTGTTGTAAAGGTAACATTCCTTGAACTTCTATGACTCCAAATAAAGCTGGATATACAACTTCAGTATTCCACAAAGTGAGTGAGTTTTATTCAAGTAAAGTGCAAACACAGTGCTCAAGAACAAAAATTCACTCACATGAAGCAGCAGCAAACTGAAAATGTGGAATAGTCCAGAGCAAGAATGCCAGCAGGCATTAAACACACAGACTCAGGTAGAACTCAGGTAGAACCCCACCTCACAAACATCACCTGATGAGTTTTGCATGTAATGTACTTTCTGGAAGGTTGACAAAAACACTAGGGGCAGGATCCACAGAAGGGGGAGAAGGACCCGCAGCTGCAGGAAAACCTTGGCATTAATGGGAAACCACTTGCGAAGCCGCAGGTCGCCCGCAGCTGTGGACATTCATGTAGGTGGTGCCGGAGTATGACCAGCTCCACGGAATACGGCAGCTTGTGAATGCTGTCACCACGGACAGCACCACAGCTGCGGGAGAGTGCTACGGGCAGTAGAACCCACTGTAGCACCCTCCGTAACTGCTGCGGCTGTGATTTGCAACCGACTCCAGATGTGATTCCAGTCCACAGCGGTAGTTGAAGAGGAAACTTTAAAAGTTTCTCTTGTGGCTCTTTGCCCTAGGTGTCTCCCTTAAATAGCAGAGATTCTCAAAGTAACAGTACATGTCATGTAATGAAAAAATCCGGACTCAGCAGATAAGAATTAAAAAGCAATTAATATCAACTAAAAAAGAATTTCTTTGGCTAGTGCATGCACATGGCTGAGTGTCTGAGGGAACAAAGACTACTCACAGGCACCTAAACATAGGAAATTATTATCAGAAATACAAATGTAAATTCATCAATAAAATGTGAATTAGGCAACACCATATATTCAAAAATGGCATTACAAAATCCCCATTAAAAATATAAACACATCATGAGAGGAACTTGTACCATCATGGAAACCAAAGGGCACCAAGTATAGTTGCTGAAACTGCTCACAGTTAAACCTGAGTAAGTAAAAACTTTACTTGAAGTTGAAACTGGAAAACAACTCATAATACACAGTGGCAGTTGCTGGTGCAAATCTGCAAATTGAGACACAGAAAAAACACTTAGAAGGACAATACTGAAAATGACATACAACACCCATTAACCCATCCAATATCACTAAGCTATAAGATCTGAAAAATTATATAACTATTATTCATTTTTTCAAAAAGGGCTTAATTTCAGTCCTGTCATTCAAACCATAATTCTCAGTGGCTTTCAAGGAGAAAATCCAATATTGTTCTCACTGTAGGAGAATATTGCCATAGTTGCCTCCCCTTCTGGACATGACCAGTTTTTCAGTACCAGTCAACATGAAGTCATGATCATTTTTCTTTCTAGACTTCTAGACGTGCATCACTAGAGAGCTGGTAAGATCCCATCTCTCTATGGCATGAACATGCTCACCAATTCTTGTTTTAAATGCTCTTTTGGTTTTCCCAGTGTTGAAGCATCCAAATTTAGAGGCCAAGGTAAGAGGATTTATTACATGTACAACCTGTGGGACTGTGTACTTGGCCGAATGCAAATGTGGATGCTTCTATGTAAATACATTAATGGGTGTTGTATGTAATTTTCATTATTGTCCATCTAACTAAGTGTTTTTTCTGAGTCTCTAATTTGCAGATTTGCACCAACGACTGCCACTTTGTATTGTGAGTTGTTTTCCAGTTTTGACTTTGGGTAAAGTTTTTACTAACTCAGTTTTAACTGTGTGCAATTTAAGCAACTATACCTGGTGCTTTTGGTTTCCATGATGGCATGGGTTTCTCTCATTATATGTTTATATTTTTAGTGGTGATTTTTATATGTCATTTTGTATATGTGGTGTTGTCTAATTCACATTGTATTGATGAATTTACATTTGTATTTCTGATAATGATTTCCTATGTTTTGGTGCCCGTAGGTAGTCTTTGTTCCCTTAGACACTAGCCATGTGCATGCACTAGCTAATGGAATTATTTTTTTAGTTGTAGAATAAGGGGTGCTGGCTGCATATTCAAGCAGACTAAATAGACCACTAGGCCTTTATCTGCTGGCAAATTTCATATGTTCGTATGCTCAATATTAGTTGCTTTTTAATTCCTGTTATCAGCTGAGTCCTGATATTTTCATTATGTGATATGTACTGTTGCTTTAAGAATCTCTGCTATTTAAGGCCAGCCCAGCAGTATGGAGGGCTGAGGCATCCATGCCTTACCCCCTGCCACATCAGCAACCAATGTTCATGGTACGAGCGGGCTGCTGGGGGTTGGCTGAGGAGGGAGAGGATCGGGCGTCTGAAGGACTGCTCTCCTCTCCCGGGGAGGGAGGACTGGTGCTCCCACTGAATGACTGCCCCCAGGTGGAGGCCAATGGGTAGTGTGGGTCTGATGGATACCAGGGAAGGGAAGGTGCTGTGGGACTTCAGCAGACATGCACACGCCTCCACGCACACATGTCTGGTGTGTGCGCCCCAGCAATGGACACAGGACAAAAAAATGAAGGAAAAATCCCCAGCTGCGAGTGACGACTCACCCTCCGCAGGGCTCTGCACCCAGCAACTGGGCAAGGTATGTCCGGTGATACCGGGTGACGGGCGGGGCCAGTCAAATGAGGCAGCTGGGGCGCATGGCAGATAAACACCTATATGAAAAAAAGAATCTCTGCTATTTAAGGGAGACACCTAATGTTTTACATCAACCTTTCAGAAAGTACATCACATGCAAAAACACATCAGGTGAGGCAGGGTTCTACCTGAGTCTGTGTATTTTGAATGCCTGCTGGCGTTCTTGCTCTGGACTGTTCCACATTTTCACATTGCTGCTTCATCATGTAAGTGAATTTTTGTACTTGAGCACTGTGTTTGCACTTTATTTGAATAAAACTGACTCACTTTGTGGAATACTGAAGTTGCATGTCCAGCTTTATTTGGGAGCCATAGAAGGTCATGGAACGCTACCTTTACAGCACGTACCAGTCCCCCACTTTTGTATACAAAGCAATATTGAACAGGATCCGGGCCCATTCCAGCCCCATTCACAATCCAACCTACCTATGCTTCAGCCTTAAGGTCTATGGCTTCATCAAATGAATATTACAACCCAAGATTGGCCATATTAAGGTCTGGGTATTTCAAACTGCTCCTGATAATTTGGTGCTTTCTGACACCTTGCTATCTGCTAAGACACCCTTGTCTGATATTGGTCTTCTAGGTTTCACTGTCTATTGTCTGGATATAGGTAAGGGGGGGGTTGCCCTCTCTTGTATCCTTTGCTCTGACATTTACCATAACCTCCCAGATAGTAATTCCCAGGTTACATGAGCTAATGTGTGGCAAAATTACCTTCCCCCTTCCATTCCCCTGTTCATCACCGGCATTTATTGCTCTCCAGGTAAAAGTGATGAAGCTGTTACTGATATTATCTCATAGCCACCTCACACATATTGATACCCTAAGATATAAATGCATCTTACTTGGTGATCTAAATCTCAGCTGACTTAGCCCTAAGTTCACTTCACTCCAAATTCAAAGCCTTAAATTTCCACCAACTAATATCCCACCCTACCCATTTTAATAATCATTTCTCCAACCATTCCCTACTGGATTGGATCCTATCCACCCACCCTTAGCAAACTGTGATGGCAGACACCATTCCTGACTTGTTCAGTGACCACCGCAGTACTTTTTGTGTCACAAAATCACCATGCCTCTTTTTCCGTCAGATCTTATGTCCACAAACTGGAGCTTAGTGTACAATCCTCTGACCCTGATCAGGCACTAGCTAATTTATTCAGAATATTCTTAGACATCTGTGACTTCCATGCTCCAATCAGGTCAGCAGAGTGAGGGGTGTCCATATCCCCTGGGTCTCTACTGATTATATCTCACTTGCATAATTCAGATATGTGGCCTGATAGCACATAAGGCCTCTGGTACCCTTGTGGACCATCAGCATTACAACAGACTTAGAAACCCATGCATAGCTGCCATCTACAAAGCCAAAGCCTCCTACTTCCATTTTAAATTCATTAATTAATCATTTAATCCCTCCAAGTTCTGGGAGGTAGTAAAAAAGCTGTTCCACCCCTTGAGCACTGGCCCTGAAATCACCTATCTGAATTGTGCCTCTGGTGTGGTCAGTGCAGAAGAGCCAATGCGTTAAATTTGCAATTTACAGATAGACCTGTGGCCATTGTCCCTCCTCCTTGGGTCCAAATAATTACCCTCCTCATGTCTGCCCCCACACTCTAAGTGAAAAATGTGCATTCTCCTGCATTACTCTCTCTGCAGTTCTTCAAGAGTTCTCCCACATCAAAGTTCCTATGCTGGTCCTCATGCTTTCCCTCATTGTCCACTGAAATTCAGAGCCTCAAGCATTGCAGCTCCATTAGTTGATATCTCTAATTGTTCCCTAGCCACTGGTCACAGGTATTTTTCCTGTGCTCTGGAAGCATGCCACTGTTATCCCACTACACAAATGTGGCCACACTGACTCTTCTGCAAACTACTGGCTCATCCATATACCTACCCCCTGTTCCCTCTAAACTACTTGTGAGACTGGTTGATGGTCATCTTTCTGACTACCTCTCTCAAATGTCCTTTTTCTTCAACTACCAATCTGGTTTTCATGCATCACATTCCACCTCTACTCCCCTACCCAGGCTAACTAAATTCATTTTTTCTAACGTGGATATGGCTCTTCAGACGAGTGTAATTTCTTTGATTTGGCCAAAGCATTTGACACTGTGGACCACTGTCTCTGGTCTCATCTCCTTCCCCTCTCTCCTGGTTCACATCCTACCTTTCAAACCATACTTAGTCTGTCCTTACTGGCTCAGCTTTATCTGACCCCAGACAAATCTCTATGGGGGTACCACAAGGCTCGGTTTTAAAGCCTCTCCTGTTTACCATTTATATAAATGATCTCCCACTTTCTGTAAAACCTGTAACAGCCACATGTACACTTATGACACTATCCTATATGCCTCTAGACCCTATCCAAATGACATCTCTGTTACTCTACAAGTGGACTGTATCTCTGGCTGTAAATCACCTGGCCCTCAATCAATCCAAAACAGTATCTATGCACCCCAGAATCAAAAAATCTCTTGCTACTGCTCCTGATCTGACTATAAACACTTCTGATGGTACCTCCCTAACCTCTGTCTCCCAATACAAATACCTCAGGGTAATCTTGGACAAGTCTCTTGACTTTTCTCTACATGTCGAAGCACTGGTTTCAGAATCACATGGAAAGCTTGGTACCCTCTACACAGTTGGTAATTGCCTTTCATTGGAATTACACAAATACCTGGTCAAAAGGCTAATCCTGCCAGTCATTGACTTTGGTTATGTAGTCTATGATGCTGCCCTAAAATGCTCCTCAACAGAACTTGATGCCCTTTACAATGTCCTCTGCCAATGTATCATGCAAGCCTTTGCTCACCTCAGCCCCCCACTGCACACTCTATGACTGCTAAGGATGGCCATCACTACCAGATAAACATGTGCAACATCTACCCATCTTTGGGTTCATGTATTGGTTTAGTAAGCTTCTGAACCATTTGTGCTTCCTCCTCTCCCCAGTCCCCTGCCTGGGCACCATTTCTGCTCCCATGCTGGTAACAGGTTCATCATTCCATGTTGGAAACTGAGTACTAGGCAACATGCCTTTCATTTCCATCTCCCTCAGATTTGAAACAAGCTTAACGTATTGCTGCTGCCAGTCACTCAAAAAATGTATTTTTTGTCCTATTGTAATTGTATCTGATTCTGATATTAGAATATACTGTTTACCACCTGTTATTCAGCTGCTATATTTACTAGATGATTGTTGATATATTTTTATACTCTGATATAATGTATCTTATCTTCATGTACTGATTGCTTTGTACTGCAGTTTGTTCCTCCATCCCCTTCCTCCAGGAAAGATCTGTAAATGAGGTTGTTTTTATATTTCTGTATGTCTACCTAGTGAAACATTTTAAATAAATAAATAATGTATGTAACAATTCTGTTTTGTGCAAAAGGTCCAAATTTTACCATTAAAGTGATTACAATCTAACAGTATGAACTAAATATCAGCTGTGATGGAATTATAACATGAAAGAAATCTGGATGCAACAAAGACAGTAAGGATTCTCTTTCCTTGTACTACTGCTTAAAAGAAAGTCAGAAAGAGGGGAGTCTTGCCTGAGTGTGGAGGAGTGCAGAGGCTGCACACTACTGAGCTGTGGAGAAGCTGAGGAAGCAGGGCTTTGATAGGGCACTTAATTCTCCTATAACAGGTATGCCACCAGTTGACTGTGTTTAGGAGTTCTTTATCAAAGCCTTTCCAGACTGTCTTGTGTCTCCCAAAAGCTGTCTTTGGACTGTGGAAGCTGAGCTCCCCTGGGGACAGGGTTTGGAATCAAGTGGTGGAAGAAGCCTCCCCTGCCCCTCAGGATGGCATTAAACTCCCATGGGGGGGTGAACACTGCAGCCAATGACAGCTCTTACAGCTCTATTCTGGACTTTAGATCTGCTGTTCTACTCATTGTTCTGAACTCCCACTGACTCCCTAAATCTCTCATAAACTTTTTTATTTAAGTTGATTTTGCATAATTTCTTTGTTGCCTGTGTTGCCCATGTGGATAAAAACTCCATTGCCTTATTGTTCTAGTGACACTCACAAGGGCAATATAACCTCTAACACTCAACAGCAAACTATAAATCTGTATTATAGTCTGTATAAATCCGTATTATAATTTTTATAACCCCAAGCCTGTAAACTTACATTTCTGTACATATAATTGTCCCTATCTGTGGACTACACTGAGAATATTTGAATGATATTCCTTTCTTTTTGTGTATGCTTTAGATTATACTAAGTTGTTCCTTCTATAATGCTGAATTTGTATATGTTGTAATAATTGTAATATGTTGCTTTCATTGATTGAACTTGGTTTAATGATAGGCTTTATTTTTGCAGCCTTTTTATCTGAATGAGTTGGGGGCACGAGAGCCTTCTTACAAAAGTAAGTGCTCATTAAACCATTTACTAGAGCCATTTATTATAGCCACTCCTCAACAAATATAAGAAGGATAAACCTACAATCAGCAGTGAACTTAAGTATATAATAAGTTCCCCTAAATCCACACACTAGACACAATATAAGTAAAATTGTTAAGTACTGCTTGTAAAGTAAGAAAATCAGAGTGTATGGACTCATGACTACAGGTACTTAACAATCAGCTTGATAGCCTGTTAAGCCTGGTAAGCCATAACTTTTTCCATGATACGGAGGGTGAACTTCATAATGAGCCCACATGCTCATGAATATGAGCATATAATAATTACTTAATTAAGCTCCTAATAGAGCTATGAAAGAGAGATGTACACATGGCTAGTCTTGTAATGCCAGGCACACCTGCTTATTTGATCTGTGCACTTTAAGTGTTCCGTGCCTCTCTAAGCTTGGGACCACAGCTCTGCCTTCTTTAGTCCTTTTGCACACCTTTGAATACTGTGATGAACAGTTTGAGGTGGAAAAGAGACGTATTTTGGTTTTATCTTAAAGTAGCGCCTTCCTGAAATCACGAGCTGAAACTGATCTTTTTCTTTCATTTCTTGTTTCCTATTTACCGTTTTATATCTTGTGCTCACTATAACCAGTAAAAGTAATGTGCTTGCTATTGGGAAAGTATAGTACTTACTATACACAGCATGAGATGATAAAAGCACTTATACAACTATTATATATTGTTTTTAAACTAGAGTTTTAAAATTTAAAATAAGTTTTTTATTTAATTAACTTTTATTTATTTTAAATAGGCACCAAAGAAGCCTGAGGGCCCTGCTACATGCTCTTTTAAGATAAAGCTGTTGTATGCCAAGGATGTATGGAATGTGATTATTGTGCTATCTACTGAACTTTATCAAGGTAAAATAAACTACCATATTCTATTGATGGGTGCATCTTATTAAATTTATGTAATCTGATAATTTTAAAGTAAATGTTATAAACGAGAAGGATCTAACAAATTAAGGTACCCCCAAGGGAATATTTATAAGCTCCGGCAATTTTTATAGGATTTTCTCTAGGCTACTTTTAGCTGTTATTAATTTAGCTCACAGGATAGGTCAGGTTGTCTCCTGTATCTGGCATTAGTTATGGCATGTCATTCTGTTTTCTTCTAGGCACCTGCAGTATTAAGACGATGCTGGGATTTATGTACTATCTGTGGTACCCCATTTTTTTTGAACAGTTTATAAATAAAGCTGACATGTTTTCTCAGACGAGGGCAAGACTGCTATATACAATTAAAACAAGAAGAAAGAACTGGCATTCTAAAATAAGAACAAGTCATTTGCAATCCAGGAAATACCAAACTCAAAAAATTATTACTGATTTTTAAAAAAAAGCAGGAAACACCCAGTAATAAGGAAAGCCCTCAACCAGTAAGAAATGAATCAAAGCAGTAGAACATGTCCAGCGTACTGAAAAAAAAAATTGAGACTGAGCAAAATGCCAGAGGTGGGGAAGAAACAAAAATGGAATTATTCAGTCCGCTTGAACTCTCAGACAACTAATATATTCTAGTGTCCCCAGTGAAAGATGAGGACAATTTTTCTGTGCTAGCAGGCTCCCTAAATATAGTTTTCCAAAATTCAGACAAAGAAATTGAGTTAATTGAATTAGATCCTAACTTTTATGCACAATGCCCAGATACGCTATCAACGTCTACTATAAAAGCTCTGGCTCATCCTGTCATGTCAAACATTGTCTTGTTAGAAGCATTAAATGACTTGAGAAATAAGTCTGAGGGATTCTCTAATAACGTCATAGTCAGATTGGACAGTCTGAAAAAAAACTGAGAAATTGAGGAGTAAATGGCAAAGAATAAATAATATTTTTCCACTATAGAAATTCTGGATATCTCTAATGAAATAAATTAAAAAGAGGGCACCAAGCCAAAGGAAAGAAAAAGGAAAAAAGTGCAAAAAATTAAAAAACAGAATAAAAATAAACAAGTGACCCATCAAGAAACACTACAAAAACCAAAATCCAACAAAACAGTCCCTATGAGCCCAACGGTTATTATAACTAAAAACAAGTCACCAAGACAACACGGGGTTCAAAAGGATGGAAGATCTATTAAGACAGAGTAGGAATCAAAGCATGGAATTAGCTCCTGTACAGGATCACTTAGGTCACTTAAAGGAGAAATGTTTTTAACTGGAAAAGAATACTGTATAAGGATTAAGGGATTATTCATTAAAACAATGAGTCCAGAGAATCATTGAAAGAACTAATGGAATATCTATTCTTGGCTGAATTAGGCATAAGGTTTAATACAGAAGACATTCTTTGGGTACATAGACACATAATGGACAAAGAGAAACCAGTCTATGTTCTCATAACAGAAGTAGATTTAGCAAAAAAAGTTTGGGCTGGGCAGAAAAGGTTAAATTTCCTGGGCCTAGAAGTCCCTTTCCCTGTGTCTTGGCAATCAGTTGGCCAAATAATTTATAGTGACTCAGAATCTAGGGACATTCTCACTTTTGAAACATGTACATCAAGACTCACAACTATAAAATGGAATTTTCAACAGAGGTATGCTCCTAAGGAAACAAGGGAAACAAAAAATGATTTAATTCTTTCTATTTTTGGAGTGGAAAAGTTAACTGAGGGGAATAATGACATGCTGACATCCTTCATAATTGCATTATTTTCCTCTGTAATAGGCACTCAAATTGACAAACAGGACATCTTAAAAGTAGAAAGAATGTTTGAAAGAGAAGAGGGAAGTCAAATTAACTTCACCTGTGCAACTAAGGATCTCTTTTGCAAGCTAAAGAAGGCACTGAAAAATTGGACAGCACAGGATTTCTATTACTTGACATGTCTGATCTTGGAACCATAGACACAGGTGAAGTTAAACATAATTGACTAAATGAACATGATTTACTTTGTATAGATTCTTCTAACACAGGCAACATCCTGGAAAAACATGAAAATCTAATGAGCTGGAATGTTGCTGGAATACTGGGAAAGTTTGCTGATGCAGATTGGTTACAATATATAAATAAATTTGACATTATTTTGTTACAGGAAACTTGGACCGAAGAAACTGTGAACCTAAATGGATACCAGGTATGCTGCTCTCCAGCAGTGAGAGTTAAAAAATATGGAAGACCTTTGGGAGGCATTTTTACTTATGTTAAAATATGTGAAAACATTTCTGATCTGGATGTCTCTAAAACTGATCCAAATTACATTACCATTTTTATAAAGTGGAATAAACAAATGTTTACTGTTATTAGTGTTTACATACCTCCATTTAAACAAACATTAGAACATTCTAATGTCTGGAAAAACCTCTCCAGAGATGCTGATTTGGCCATTAAAAAACACTTGTCTAGTACTATAATAACTGCCTGGACTTCAATGCCAGAATAACGTAGAGATTTTGTAGTCCCTAATAAAACTGAATGGCTGTCATAAAAAAACAAGCCAGGATAAAAAATGTAATAAGAATGGTATGGAACTACAGAAGCTTATTGAAGCAAATACCCTACTAATCCTAAATGGCTGGCTCCCAGGGGATCTGGAAGGTAACATAGAAACATAGAAGTTGACAGCAGATAAGGACCACAAGGCCCATCCAGTCTTCCCATTTCTTTTTCTACCTTATGAATGTGCCATCAGCCTTTGCTCTTTCAATAGCCTATCTATTCATACTCCTTTGTATTGCTCCCTTATGCCTATCCCATGCCTGTTTGAAGCCCTGCACTGTATTCATATCCACCACTTCCTGAGGCAGGCCGTTCCATGCATCCACCACCCTTTCAGTGAAAAAGAACTTCCTCACATTACTCCTTAATTGGCCTCCCTCTAATATCATGCTGTGTCCTCTTGTCCTGCTATTTTTCTTATATTGAAACATGTTAGACTCTTTCACCTTGTTAATGCCCATAAGGTGTTTAAATGTTTCGATCATATCACCTCTCTCCCTCCTTTGCTCTAGGGTATACATATTGAGCTCCATTAATCTGTCCTCATATGTTTTCTGAAGCAGTCCCTGCACCATTTTGATTGCCCTTCTCTGGACTGCCTCAATTTGGTTAATGTCCTTGTGAAGGTGTGGCCTCCAGTACTGCATGCAGTACTCCAGATGGGGCGTAACCAGTGTCTTGTAAAGAGGGATTACCTCCCTCTTCCAACTTGCAGTACCCCTACTAATACACCCCAACACCCCCCTAGCCTTACCTACTGCTTTAGTGGTCTGCTTGGATGATTTCAGGTCTTCAGTGATGATGATGCCCAAGTCTCTTTCTTCCCTTGTGACTGCCAGCAACTCCCCTCCCAGCCTATAGTTGGTTTCAGGGTTTCTCTTCCCTATGTGCATGGCCTTGCATTTCTTTGCATTAAACTCCAGTTTTCAGCCTTTTGACCATTTTGCTGGTTTATCCAGATCTCTTCTCATTCTGCCCACCCCATCTGGAACATCTACTCTGTTGTAGATCTTGGTGTCATCTGCAAACAGACAAACCTTACCCTCCAGTCCATCTGCAATGTCACTGATGAAGATATTGAAGAAGACTGGCCACAGGACTGAATCCTGAGGTACCCCACTTGTGACTTGCATCTCTTCTGACTGTATACTCTCTTCTGACTGTATACCATTTACCACCACTCTCTGTTTTCTGCCCGTCAACCAGTTTGCCACCCTGAGCCTACCCAGCTTATTAATCAATCTTCTATGTGGAACAGTATCAAAAGCTTTGCTGAAGTCAAGGTAGACAACATCAACTGCTCCCCCTTGGTCCACCACTCTGATTACCCAGTTAAAGAAATCTATGAGATTAGTTTGACAGGACCTTCCTTTTGTAAACCCATGCTGTCTTGGATCCTGTGCTCCTATGGATTCCAGGTGTTGCACTATCCTTTTCTAATACTACATACTTCTCACATAATGGTAAAAGTACAATTGTTTTTGTTCTGTGTGATCCAGAAAGCTACAGTAGTTTCAGTAATCTAGCTATTAAAATGCATACAGAAAGTGACCACACCCCAATAGAGCTGACAATAGATACTGATAAAGAAAATACAGATGAGATTATATCTCAAATTCACCCCGTCAATATGGGTACAATGGGTACAAATACATTAGAGTGAAGTTTAATACCTGTTTAATAGCAGAAATTCTTAAAATAAATTCCAATAGGAATCTGCTTCTTGATTCCACAAATCTTCATACAATAGAATATTTTATCAAAGATACTTACAAAAAAATGAAAAATAAAATATATGTTAGTAGTGACACACATAAAATGAAAGAAACTGGATCCTGGTTCAATACAGAGTGTAAAAAAGCAAAAAAAAAAAAAAGGATTAAACAAATTAATAAGATGGACTAAAGAACATCCATCTAAATGTAATTTTGAACATTTAAATCGAGCCAGAAAACAGTATATAAAATTCCTTAAAACCAAAAAGAAGGATGCACAAAATAAATGCTGGCAAGAAATGTACTCAGTAATCCTTTCAAATGACAATAATGTTTTCTGCAAGCTGGTGTCAAAAGGGTTTAATACTTTTCATCCCTCACTCAACACGTATTCCAAAGGAAATGTGGGTTACATATTTAAAACAATTTTTTCATCTAGTGAAGAAGTAGAGGTAAACCCCTACTTGAATTGTAATAACCCACAAGGTGAATACTGCCCCTTAATTTTTTTAGAACAGGACATAGTAACTACAATCAATAAACTCAAAAACAATAAGGCTTAGGGTCTGGATCTCACTCCACCTGAGATTTACAAAAATTATAGTCAATTTTGGATTCTGCTATTAACATGTTTTCTCAATTTATGTCTAAAATTTAAAAATCTACCTAAAGCATGGACAAAAAATATGATAGTAGCTATCCACAAAAAAGGTTCAGTGTATGATCCAAACAACTTTAGGCCTATCAGCCTACTAGATATTTCATCTAAAATCTTCAGTAGAATTATCCTTCGTAAGCTAACAGATTGGGTAGACCCCAAAGGAATTATTTCACCATTACAAGCAAGATTTGGAGAGGCCCATTCGACTATAGATAATGTTATTGTTTTTTCTCACCTTATAGAAAAATACATTCATATTCGAAAGATGAAATTATTTGTCTTGTACATTGATTTCGCGTCTCGATTCAACTCAATAAATAGGCTGAAATTATGGGATATCTTAGTACAAAAAAACCAACCATATTCTTTATTAATGTGAATATATTTATTGTACACTAACACTCTAACTGCAGTTAGATATAGTAATAGCAATTTAACTGATTACTTTAGCTCTAATAGAGGAGTCAAGCAGGGATGTCTTCTTGTATCTGCATTATTTAACATTTATACTCTCATTACTTGAATATAGCAATGCCCCTCTGCTGGATGCCCCTTTAATTAATATAATAAAACAAATCTACACTCAGTCACTTACGCGGATGACATAGCTTTGTTCTCTCTTTCTCGAAATGGTTTACAAAAACAAAAATTTTTTCAGAAAAATTTAAAAGATTAGCGCTAAAAATAAATTTAAAGAAGACAACATGCATGATAATAGAAAACTCTTCAAAACTGACTAAATATTTTATAACAATAGATTCCAACAGAGTAGAGCTTGTTAAAGAATATATGTATCTTGGAATAAAAATATTGTCCAATGCCAGATGAAATAAATGTTTCAAAGAACAATACTTTAAGGCGAAATTAATAGCTAAAGCTTTACTAAAATTCAGTTTCAGATTTGGGGGGATCTCAATCCTTCCAGCACTGGTGGCAGGAGAAGCAAAAATTAATCTAGTAATGTTGTATGGGGCAGAAGTTTGTGGAACTGAAACCAGCACTATCCTGGAAAATACCCCTTACATATTTTTATAAATCACTACTTAAAGTCTCAAAATCAGTCCCCAATGCTATGGTAAGAGCAGAACTGGGCAGAATGGAAATTAACTGTATAAAAGAGACACAGCTTACAAATTATTGGCTAAAAATTATAACTAACCCACACAGTAAATTGCCTAAGATGTGTCTCAATGAAAAAATAGGATGGGATAAAAAAGATATCAGATCTAAATGGTTAGACTCCCCTAAGGAAATAACATGGAAAATAAGTGTCCAACATTTATGGATTGATTATAATAGAAATATTAACAGTGCTCTACAATATAAAGAGCTGATTAAACAAACACTCTTTGTCCATGTGAAAAACAAGTACATGGAAAGTATATAAACTCAAAAAGTAGCAACTTGGTATAAAAAAACATAATGCAACACTACAGCGGTAGCCACAGACACTGCCAGATATTTCTCTAAATTTCTGTGATATTTCCAGAAATATCTGATGCTTTCTGCATTTAAACAGTAGGGGCAGCAGAGACAAACTCTTGAGAAATTTTGTGAAATATCTGGAAATAGCTGTCAATATCTGTGGCTACCACTGTACTTAGAAGAATATTTAATGATCCCTATAACACCAGAGCAGAGGAAAAACATAACTTGGGCCAGATTCAAACTAATATTCTCTAAATATACTTATTTTAACAGGTTTAGATTCTCCACCCAGAAAAAGGATTGCTCACTCTGTATATGCAACAAAGGACACATAGCTACAATAATTCATGTGATTATGAGCTTCCCCTTGTACTCCAAACCACGCACAGATTATTTATTAAGCACACTCATTTTGTATTCAACAGCTCTGTATCACCCCACTTTTGCTCTATTGCTCCCAAGAACTATGGATGAAGCCACAAAAATCACACATTTTATGGCCTCAGTGGTAAGGATAAAACAAAAGTTTTTTAGATCACACAGAGCAATAAATTAAAAATGTCTTTCTTATTTAAATGTCTAGGTCACTTATAAAATAAGTAATTAAGAAGATGGATTGTGGTTGTTTTAATAAAGTGCATTAGGTCTTTGTATCCAGACTATGTAGACTTATTTATAACCTCTTTTCTGTATTTAATAATGCTTTTATTTTTGTCTGTGTTGTTATCTTCATGATGTTTACCCAATATGATCGAACAATAAATTGATAATAATGATGATACTTCTTAAAAATTGCAATGTATTGAAGGCCTTTTTCCTAGCAAGCAAAGTCATATAGTAGAGTGCTGGTACTGGTACCATATGTGTCCAAGCAGCCAGATACAGTATATGAACTTAAACACTTACTAAATGTAATTATTGTCCCTGTTTCCTGGGAAACACAAGAAAGTGACATTAATCATCATTTGCAGCCGATCTGCTGCCAGGCTGGTCTAAGGGGGCAAACCTTTTTCAAAAGGCCCTGTCCTTTCTGCTAATTTTTCTTCTCCGTTCCAATGCCCTCAGCCTTTTACATGCATATGGAACCATCAGACTTGACACCCCTAGAAAAAGAAATGCTGACAGAGAAGCCTTTGTCCACCATTTAACAGGTGACAGCAAAAGCTTAAAGCACATAGCAAGCTCAACCCTGGCTAATTTATTGAGATTTAATAGCATATCTTATACATTTTTCTTAAATTGTTGGGAGTGCTGCTGGAGTAAGGCCAGCATTGAGGGATGTACTGGATTTTGTTTGATTCTGACAGCAAAAGTTGCCACCAATCATTATTTTCAGCCAGTCATCTGAAAGGACAAATCTAGATGGTAGGCCAAGCCTATTTTTAAAGTCCCTGTGTTTTCTGTATTTCTTCTCTATTCCTTGGGGTACAGATATCCAAAAGTGGCTGAAGCCACCAATGAACACCCATCGGAGTAAAATTGGACCTCTCCCCAGGAAGTCATATCCAGGTGGAATAGCCTTTGTCCCCATTTCCTGGATGGAAGCTGCTTTCTCATAATTTTCCTCCTGCATTTCCTGGTTCTCATCCATATAACATGACCAGGGCCAACAACAGACATCACCTGAGTTAAATCAGACCAGACCCCAACCCAGCTAGCCAAATATTATTGAGGAAGGCCTTTGTCCTCATTTCCTGGACAGAAGATAGAGCAGTAGTAAAATGTTGTCACAACTGCAGTATCCATTCAGGAGGCAAAAGCAACATCAGGCCATTTGCTGTAATAGTCCACTAGGGTGGTTGTACCCTTCTAAGCAACAGGAGCATGCTCAAATGGCCCTGCAATATCAAGAGCAACTTTCTTCTAAGCACCAGAAGTCCAAGGAATAAGATGAAGTAGGACAGGGCATGTGTTTCCTGTCTCATCACTCTGTCTACAAGTGGTGCACTCTGTAATGACAGCTTCTTCCTGAGAAGTCATGTCTGACCACCAGTGCATTTCCTGCTACCTTTGTTTAGTACCCACAATACCCTGGTGACTCTCATGGGCCAAGTTGATCAACTTCTTTTTTAAAGATGCAGGAACAATGAGATGGTGGGGTGCACAGAGAATGTAATTACCTTTTGCTGGCAGTTCATGCCTAACATGATAGTATGGTAAGAGCTAAAGGTCCACTTCCTTTGAAGTATCTGGTCATTTCCATGCCAGATGCCATTAGACAAGTACAAGGCAAGAAATGCAAGGGACTTGGAAATCATCCTCAGAAACAGCATCCACGTCCCTGGAAATCACAGCAACTGTTTCTGTCTCATCATGTAGGTAGCATCAGTAACAGGAAGAGGTAGTCTGGATAAACTGTCAGTGACACAGTTTTGAGATCCCTTTTTGTACTGTACCTCATAGTTAAAATCCAGTAATCATGCAGACCATTTGGTGAGTCTCATTCCAGTGCGAGTATTACCTTTCATTGTCAGCAGTGTGGTTAGGGCCTGATAATCAGTATGCAATGTCAATTTTGTTTCCCACAACTAGTTTCTCATTTCTCTATGGCCCAAACACATGCAAGAGCTTCTGTACTACTATGAAGTATTTCCTCTCAGTATCAATAAGTCTATGGTAAGCAATGGCAGCTGTGCATTCAGAGTCATCATAATGGATTTGAGTAAGGACAGCACCATAGTTCAAAGTGTCTGTGGTAACAACAGTCTGTAGAAAGGTGAAACAGAAGTAATGCAGGACTTCCAACAAGTAAAGTTTATAGGATTTCAAGGCTATCCTGTGCAGCAGCAGGCCACTGAAATTAGGTAGTTCCCCATAGAAGGCATCACATTGGTTCAACTACTATAGCATAACTGGGTATGAATTTTCTAGGATGACATGGCATATCCAGAAAAAAGAGCATAAGCTAACAGCATCTTTTAGAACTGGAACATTTACGACTGCTGCAATATTTTTCTGGTTAATCCATAATCCCTCTAAGAAAGTATATGTTCTACGAAGTGCAATTTAGACTGCCAAAAGTGACACTTTTCTGTATTCAGCTTAACCCAATACTTATTAATCTGTATTAAGACAGCATTGAGGTTTTCCTCATATTCTTCTGCATATTTCACACATATGATCAAAAACTTAAGATAGCATTGGATACCAGGCTTTCCAACTAATATCTTTGACATCAACCTTTGAAATGCTGATGCTGCTGACCTGGACCATAGGGTGCACAACAAAAATGGAACAGTCCCTCCTGAGTAATAAATGTAGTCAGATATCTGCTATTCTCATTTTCAGGTCTAATGTAGAGTACATTACCAAGCCTCTTAATTAAGACAGAATACCCTCAATCAGTGGCAAAGGGTGTCAACCACTATGGCTTTGTTTGGCTCACACAAATCTACACACAATTGAATTCCATCTGATTTCCTCATGGCCACTACTGTAGGTGAAATCCATTCTGATGCCTCAGCTCTTTCAATTACTCCCATTTGCAATAGAGTTTCCAGTTCTTTAGAAACAGCCTCTCAAACTGGTAGGGGTGGGTGGCTTAACTTCTGCTGTGCTGGTTTTTCATATCTGTATAAACCTTTACCTTGTGAGCAAATCTTCTGATGCAATTAAATTAAAAAATAGTATTATTTTCTGGTAGATTTTCAGCTCAAGATGCAATAGGAGACTGCAGTGTGGCATCAATACTTGCTGATCGATGAAGTAACTCGGTTTCTGAACTTTGCAATTTTAAGGCAGTACCAAGGTCTATACCTAGGACTCATGTACCAGTCTATACAATGTAAAAATGCACAACTGCATGCTTGTTGTCATATGTAACTGTAGCAGGGAAATAGTCAAAGACCTGCAGAGCTTGCTTGGTATATGTAACAAGCTTTAGGGCTGTGATGAAATAAGGCCATACCTTATTGTTTTGGTCATGTTTTATATACTTTTATATGAGAAATGCATCAGAGAATGCCATAGGTGCCCAATGTAAGTGCAAGGGATCATGGGTAGAGACCATGAGCCATGTAGACTGATGTGATTTTCTTGTTACTACAGAAAAAAACTGTTTTATGATAGCAGAGGCTAGAGTAAATTACATTATCTAAAAGGAGGCAAAAGACTAATTAAGCATAGCTGGCCAGCAGGCAGGTCTATTTGTGTCTCAATGGACCACAGCATCATCTGGTGCCTCTTCATCTATCTTTCCTTCGTTTTCAGAGGTCTACTCTCAGCTAATCTCGTTACCAATAAATTGGTTACATTTAAGTAAATAGCTGTATTGAGTACAGTTTAACTTCAGCTAACTCCCAGCAGGAAGGCTGGAATGTCCCCCTAGAAACTTGGTTTGAACTGGCTGACCTCTGAGTCTTTTTTTTTTCTTATATTAAGAACCTCATATCTGTGATAGTGTAATAAAATACTAAACTCAGATTGGTTGAGTAACCATAGAAACAGAATGCTAGCCAGTGGCAGGGCAGCCACTATCCACTGAACTTGGCCCTTGGAAACCCCTTAAGACCAGGATGCAAAGAGGTATGTGAGCCTTTTTAGCTTTTGCATTTTTGCTTGAAGACTTGCCATTGTTGTATTTGGGACCCTCTCTATCTGCTTAGGAGTGCAGAGACACATTCTTCAAGAATTCTTCTGCACTACCAAGAACCAAGATTTTCATCTGCCTTTGTAAAGATTTTGCAATTCAAATGTCATCACTAAGGACTTGAAGTAGACTTTAAATCTCAGAGTTTTAAAGTGTAGGTTTTTATGTATACTTTCCATTTTATTTTCAATACCTTGTAACCAATGTCTAAAATGATTTGTCTTTATGCTATTTACTGCATTCATTAATTTAATTAGTAAAGCTTTTGGCTTATTTTAAAAATAATTCTGCCTATGTCTGTTGTGTGGGTTGCCTTGGTAAGAGTTGTTCAAATGATACCACACCTGTGTGACTGTTTTAAGGCCTAACACTACCAAAAGTGAAGTACCACTAGGAACTTCATTATAAAAGGAGGAGAGGAAATATGAAGGGTCTCAAGAGGAGCCTGTGGGGGTTTGAACTGAGAGCTGCATTTCTGGGGAAAGACACAGTAATAGGGTGTATAGGGCCCCCAAAGCCTACAGACACCTGTGGCTTTTCTGGTTCATGGTGCAGAGGCCAAGGGAGTTCTACCCCAGGAACACAGACTCAAGACTGTATTTGTATCCCCTCACATGGAGAAAGGATATCCCTGACTCCTTCCCACATCATAAGAGGGATTCACTGTGACGCAGAGAATCTCACTCCATGGGAGTGGAATTGTGACAAGGGTCAGCTGAAGCAGCATCATTAATGTAAAAACAGGTTCATATTTTAAGGTAGTAGACACACAGCTAGCCAAGTATCAACTAACACTTCTGGTGAGAACTCTGTCCCTGAGGGTACAAAGGTATTTACACTGAACAATAGCTCCTCCCTTGTGGTACAGGAGTATCTGAGCTTAGGGCTCTGAGTTCAGGAACAGTATCTACATTTTCAGGATGTGTGGAGTGTAAAACCTTAGTAAAAATGTCTGATTGTACCACATATGCACCACTAGCTGCCTTGGCTGGACAGTGCAGAAAAGTTGCCAAGTGTTCATGTGAACCACAATAGTAACTAATAATTAATTACGTTTCCCCTTTTCTATATGGAAAACTTTAGGTTTTCCATTGTGCAGAATCTATTGTATGCTGCTGTTTCATTATAGTGGCATGGCCTGATTTTTCATGTATTGCATAAACATGGTGGGTACCACTCTTTTGCAATTGGTTTTAGCATTACTGATTGCAGACTCAATTTAGCAAACAATTGTTACAGCTTTTTCCAAAACAACATCAGTCTCAATCCATGGTATTTCATGAATAACTCCTGGCTAAGCTAAAAGTATCAGAGGGATGGAACCAACCAGCAGGGTAAAGAACATTACCTTGCAAGGTACAGTCTTTCCCTAATTTATGTTGCTTTAAATAGAAAAATACTGTGCTTTGAATTAAGTATATTTAAAGTTATGAGGATATGAGAACTTACACAGTGATATTTTTCTACATGAGAATAAGAATGTTAAACAATATGAATGAAAAAAACTTTGATTAAGCAAGCTGTAGCATAAGGTGAAAACGTTTTACAAATATTCTGCATATATGCTTCTACAAAATTAATGCAAAAACTGCAAAATGAAGGGTTTACATATTTTTGAGCACATATCCCTTTGTGCATCTGTATTTATCAGGAGTGGCACTGGGGGGGGGGTCAAACCATCAAACCCTAAAAGTCCCATTCCATAGAACCACCCAAGGCCAACGTTCATGTGAGTACCGAGCACCTCTCTGGCTCAACTCACTCAGTGACAATACTCTGAATGATACCAAATGGGTCTTTCAAATCATAACTTCATGCTCTTTTAGTATCTAGCAGCAGCTGTGACTGCGAATCCCAATCCCTATTCATCCCTCTATTTAACGTGTTGATCCACTAGCCCTTTCATCTCTATTCCTTTTCCACTGAATAAGTCCATCTTCCCTACAACAGTCCCTCCAACAATATAACCTCTTCACCTTATCTCTATAAAAGTGAGCTACCTTTTCTAGTTTTACCCATTACTAGGCCCACATACCAACTGACTTTCACACACCACCACCCTATATTATCCCCTCAAATGATCCCCTCCCCAACCTCCTTGTCTTCTCCCCTTCAGACCCTGTTCATTCTCATCTTCCTCCCTCAGTCCATGTCTACTATTTTGCCACATCTCCTCTCTCTCCTTACTAACCCCTAATTGTTTCCTTCATTCTCTCCCTTGTCTCCACTCTCTGTCTCACCTAATCCCAACACTATTCAGCATTTTCATTTCCCTTAATTTTCTCACTATTTTGGAGCCAGGGTTCTAACTGTTGTAGCACACGTTTTTTGTTCTTTGATGACAATAACTGTTTTCTAACATGTTTGCTATATATTACTGTCATAATGTTTGTCTAATTCAATGTTTCCTAAATTTTCTTTTGATGAAATGTTTCCCCTCATTGTTTACATTGTACAGTGATGTTTATCTCATTTATGTCTTGACGTGGAACCTTTGTAAACAAGCCTATGGCTCAAAGATATTGTAATCTGAGATTTAGTAAAATAAAATAAATAAATAAAATATTTGAACTTTATGAATGGCCATGCAATGTGAGGATAATAATATCAATAAGTACAATTGTGATATTTAGAAATAAGTTAATGCTCACTTCCCAGTAGTTTGTGGGAATGCACTATATGATTATAAGGCATTTGTTATTGGATATTTTGAAAATACAGTGGTGAGGGTGCAGTAGCACCAAGAGTGTGGAAGTGATTGCACCAGGGTGTAATTTTATGGAAACTAGAAATAATTTTGAACAAGATTATTTTTGTAAATATTTAAACAAATAAGAAACACAGTGGCCTGACAAAGTGGCAATGATCACAAAGCATTGCCTAGCATACTTGTGTAGAGTTATATAATAAAGAAAGCATTGAATAGTATATTTGATTGCAGTGTTCATCCATTTTGTCCATGTAATTATTCATGAGCATGTTTTTTTTCTCAAGCTGATCTTTAATCATTTCCTCAGTGATGACCTCAAATTCACAAAAAGCAGCCAATTCCCTAACAGTAGAAATGTAATGATCAGTTGACTCATCATATGCTGTGCCCATTGTCTGAAGTGAAGTCATTCTGCAGCTGCATTGACTTTTGGAGCAAAGTATGCCACTAAAGCAGTAAGAGTCCTTTGTAAGTCTTATCTGGCAATGTTAACTTGTAGGAGAGCTGTTGTCTCACTATACAGTACCAATGCAGTAATCAGTAACACTCATTTCCTTTCCTCAGAAAAGTTATCACCACTGACTTTTAGCAAGTAGTATTCAGACATGCAGTGCTAAGTTTTAAAAATCATTTTGTGCTCCCTCGGGCACTCCATGGAATGAAGTCAGAAATGGAACAGATGCAGTAGTCATCCTTGTCACCAATTTGTTATGTACTGAAGACAAAGATCAGAATATAAATTGGATGTCAAAGTACTGAAATACAACTGGCTTATTCAGCTATTCAGCTCAACATGGCTTCTGCTTCACTGTCCTTTATACAGTGCTACTGCATTCTTTAAAGGCAGAAAGCAATATCACAACAACCTGTTGCTTTAATAGCACTATAGGTAATTGTGTTCTTTGCAGTTTTTATCCTGGTTATCATCACTGTCACTGGTGTTTTTACTAAAAATTTCCTGACCAGTTACTTTGGTACAATTCCTACAAATAATTCAATACCTTGCTACCTGTGCCCATACCACCTACCCCTACCTCTCATACTGGCCTCTCTTACTACCCACTCAGCAGATGATCCATGACCTACCACATAATGCTGGATGACTGGTTGTAGCTTATTTCTTGATTCTTTGTTTCCTCTAACCACATTCTGGCAGTTTCTCTCACCTTACAATAACCATCACCCCCCCCCCAGTGGCTCCCAGGCTCTCCAAACACCAAACCAACAAAGCTTTATTTTCTTTCTCCTAGTACTTCTTGTGGGAAATGTGGAAAAAATACCAGCCTGTTCCCTATCTCAGTCAACTTCATCTCTCTCTCCCCCCAAAAGTTTAAAGGTCATTCACCTTAATGCTCAAAGTATCTTCCTCCAAATTTGACCTACTAAGGAAGGTTGTACAAGTAATTAAGCAATTAGGCATGGTTAGGGGTTATGTTAATAATATGTTTATTATCATTTAGGGGCATAATGTAGCAAAAGATGTAGCTGAGTTCCAAACCCTCCCAGAGGAGACAGAACACCCTGGATCTTGGCACTCATCACATAAAACCACCCGAAAATGGATTTACCCTTTTTGTAGGAACATGTGCGTCTAGTGGTATTTAATGGACCCTCTGGGTAACATGTGCTCTGAGTTTCAGGTTAACATAACCAGCAATGCCAATGTTATTAGTGATTTTGTGTGATGTTTTTGAAACTTAAGCTTTTACACAGTGCAATGGCAGACTCTGAAGTAAAAGACACCACACAGACACATCTTTCCAAAAGTAGATTTTACCATGCCAAATCGACAACAGTGTTGTCAAAGTTTGGCATGGTGAGATCCCCAATGTTGATAGGTGAAATTTCGCCTGTCAGACGTTGTGTATTTTCTATCAGGGGGGCTGTGTCCCCCACCCTCATTCTAAAGATTACTAACTCCCAGTTGGAGTTGTTTTGAAGGGGAATTGAAAGATGGTGAAAGGGTGAAATTTCACCCTCTGGTCCCTCACAGCAACAATCTCGAAACCTGTCGAGATTGTCGCTGTGAGGGATTTCGCCATCCCGAGGTCGTTGTCCAGTCAGCGTACCCTAAAAGTACAATGCTTTACACTTCAAAATTCAACCTGGGATTTGGGGGCAATTAAGAGTACAAAGTTACTAATGCTTTAGCAGTGGACTTTAAAACCGTTAACTACCACACATTAATTTCACACGCTTAAAAAAACTTTTACAGTAATACAGTATCTGGAATTTGTTGTTAATACTACAAGAAATGCCAAAGTTATTAGTTATTTTGAGTGATGTCTTTAAAACCTAGGAACTTTTACAAAGTGAAATGATAGCCTCTGGTTTGAAAGGCACCACCTAGATACATCAATCAAGAAGCATTCCTTTGGCACTAGCCTTCGGCTTCCGCAAGTCATGGGCTTAGGTGCTGGGGACCCTGCTTGTCCTGCATTATGGTGCAGGGTCCCCAGCATAATAGCACCGCATGGCACAACTTGAATATGCCCATGAGTTCTGCCATGCATTTTAGAATTGGTCCCCTTGTGTCTAGTTTCTTGGACACTGGTGCTTCAGAAATAGTATCTGTCCTGGGGAAAATGTATCAATTTGAAAAGGAGCAGAAGAGAGAGGCCTATACCAAGTGTCATATGCCATGAAGTGTTAAGGATTGTCAGGTAGTACTTAAAGGTTCACAACAGCCACACTAAATTAATAAGGGACAGAATACATGAACAGTTGAGAAAGCCAAGAAAGGCTGGAAATCTGACAAATACATACCATAATGAGATTTTTTCCAGTAATGTTATTAGAATGAATAACTGAAATCAAATGTTATTTTGACCTTGTTTTTTGCATCCAACATTATTTCAGTGTCATATTATAACACTTAACCAGGCAGCTTCCGCAGATGTGATTTCAGGTTAGCTAAGCTTGGCTGTGGGGGAGAGGGTGTCAATGGAATCCCAGGTTTCAAATTCTGAAGAACAGGTTCATGCTGTGTTAAGAAGCCATGGGGGATGGCATGCTGTTGCTATCCTGATACTATATACTGTGACTGGGTAGTTTCAGTTTTAGTATTACTAGAAACCTTCATAAAAAAAATTTGCATTTGTATGGCCAGAAAATGTCATGGTTTTATTTTTTACTTATGGTTTATTTCATTCAAAATTTGTGGTGGTGGTAGGTGGTGGGGGTAGGATTAGACAATACAGTAGGATGCAAGAGTAAATTACAGTAAATACAAATATGGTGAAGTACTTTAATACAATACAGTATAGGTACAGTATATTTTAGAAGCAGTAAATTTCAGTTGTTCATTCCATTACATCTGCAGGACAGTACGATGTGCATTGCCCATTTTAATATTATGCAGCATGGAACCTGTGTCCCTACGTCTGGGGGGAATGTTACAGTCCATCTGTAAAAATACAAGGAAGCCAGGAATAAATGCACTACTAGAATACGATTGCCAAAATCCAGCTACAGCAAGGCCCAGTAAGCATAGAACTGGAGCAAAGGTAAAAGATTCTGGAAAGATGTCTCTGAACTCCTTGGTAGGGGTGACAAAACCTCATCAAAAATGCTTATGGTTGATGGACATGAGATACTTGCTTACACAGAAATTGCCAACAAATTCAATGTTGCATTCATTGACCATAGCTCTTTCATCCCCACTGAGTCATTCCTGTCCTTTAGTGAAGGTCCTAGTTCCGTTGATACACAACCACTGGACCCAGAGCCAGGATATCCTAAATTCTATTGTAAACCTGTCTCAGTAAGGGGAAACCTCTAATTATATAAAAAAAGGTGCTTGGTTAAACCAGAATCAGGGGTGATTTAATTGATATGAGGATATTTGCCCTGATTCTTTTTTTTTTCCTGTTATTTGTTTATCCTCTGCCAGAGCCCTGGCAGGTAGCTATGCCCCTTCAAACTGAAGGACGCTGTTTCTGGTCCTGTTGCTCCCATGCTGGGCTGTTCCCAGTAGTTCCCCCATGGATTGCCCCCCATGGCGGGGCCAAGAGGAGGTTGCCGGGCTTCTCCCCTACCCAGAGACCCAATCCAGAATCTGGGGACTGCTCCCAGGAGCAGCGGACCATCATCGAGCCTGCCGGGTTTCCTTCCATGTTTTTGCTGGTCCCCCCTCTCTTCCAATGTGAGGATCTTAGATCAAGCCTCCTGACCCACACTGCCCTCCAGCCACTGGCAGAGGGCAGTCAATGAGTGGAACGACTAGTCTCCTGCCCCTCGAGAGATGACAGCAGTCCTCCAGATGCTCAATCCTCTCTTCCCCCCCCCACCGACCCCTGGCAGCCCGGGCTCATTCCCAAACCCAGGTCACCAGCATGGCGCGAGTTGTAGCAACCAGTGCCTCCACCTCGAGCACCATCGGGCCAGCCTTATTAATCCTGATTGTTGAGGAACTTTCCTTCCCCATTTCCAAAATTTTCAACTTCACTCTGCATTACTCCCAGTTCCCAAAAAAGGTGAAATTCACTCAGGGTACACCAGTTTTCAAAAGTGGTGACTGTTCTAACCTTTCCAATTACAGGCCAGTTTCCATATTCTCCACCTGTTCAAAGCCCTTGAGAGACTAGTGCCTGATCAAATTGTCTCATACCTTGTACAATATGAAATGCAGTTTCTCCAAAAGCATGGATTTTGCAAAAAAACATAGTACCACTACAGCACAGAGTATTCCAATTTTGTCCTTGAGATCCTTGACAATGGAGGCAAAGCTGGCACCATCTATATTGTCTTGACAAAAGCCTTTGACTTGGTTTATCATAAGCTCCTACTCCACAAACTCTGTGGTCTAGGTCTGTCACTAGAGACAATTACCTGCTTCCAGAGTTCTCTTACTAATAGCACTCAATGCATTAAGACAGAGGGCTCCTTGTCAGACATTATGAGTGTATCCATTGGCATTCCCCAGGGCTCTGTTTTGGAATCCCTACTATTTGGCTTATTCATAAACCACCTGCCTGATGCGTGTCAGTCTGCTAATGCACTTCTCTATGCAGATGATGCTGTTATCTATTCCAAGAATCCTTACCCCTTAGCAACCTTACCTCCATCCTCCATGGTAATTTTGAAGCCTTTGAAAAATGGTTCTCCCAAAACAAACTGGTTCTAAATTGTAAAAACAAACAAATAAAAAAAAAACTAAGACAATACTCTTCACAAGCCCACAAATGAAGAAAAAGGTACTCCCCCTTGCCACCTGAAATGATCAGGGACATATGCTTGAACAGGTGGAAACCTTTAAATACCTCAGGGTGATTCTGGACAATACCTTATCTTTTGCTCCCCATGTTGTCCACCTTGTGTCCATGGTAAACAGATGACTGGGAGCCTTGTACTGTAACCGTGTCAAGCTCACTGCTTAGGGCAGATGCCTCATAGTGGCAAGCTCAGTGCTATCACTAGATGACTATGACCTCACTCTCTATACAACTGCTTGTGACTCAGTTCTCACCAGAATAAATTTGATCTATAATAATAGTTGTCACTTTGTGCTTGGGGCTGACAAGTGCACCCATAGCTGTATCCTTTACACCCAAACAAATTGGTTACTCCAGCCTAGCAGAATTACATCCCAGAAATGTCTGCTAACCGAGAAGGCACTACTGGACCTAACCCCTCCTCCCCCCGGCCTTAACTGACTGTTTCCACCTTGTCACTAATCTCCACAACACTAGGAGCATAGGTTGGAATGTTCTTGAACTGCCTTTTTACCATACTCAGCTGGGCAAGGGTTCATTCGCTGTTAGGGCCGCTGGTTGGTTAAATGAGCTGCCTGATACCTTGCTTAATCTACCCAAGTTTGACACATTTAGCATGCACTACAGGTAACCCTAGCAGTTCAAGGCAACTGTAAATGCCATTCATCCTAAGTCCCTCCCAGTATACACTTTGAAAGTTACTATGCCTTTTACACTGTTTCTGTTTACCTGCCTTATTGTAAAATTGTATGCAACTGATCTAGTCTATTTATTTGTATTTGTTCAACTGTATTGCACTTGTTTGACTTCATTCCACTGGAACTCACTTATTGTATTTGTTACAGTATGTTGCCTTGTAATCTCTGTTATTTACTTGGTTTTTGTTAGACACAAGTAGGCTGTTAACCCATCGGGAGTGCCTCCCACTACTAGTGGGTATATCCATCTACATTATTTCCCTGCCCAGTTTAAGTAGTTGACAGGTCTCATTTTGAATTCATGGAGATCTTTGGAGTTGATCATTTTTTCTAGATGAAGATTCCAAGCCTTAGCTGCCCTAACTATAAAGACTTGGGCAGGATTCACAAAGAAAGCCAAACATCCCGCAGCTGCAGGAAAAAGGCCTGCAGCACTGTGGAAACACAGGTGAGTGATATTCATAAATAAATTTTGAGCAGGTGCAGAATTTTGTAAAATCCCCGCAGCTGTTGAAATTCAGCAGCTGCAGAAATTGAGCGCATGCTGAAAATCCGCAACTGTGGATCCACAGCTGCAGAAATAGCTTAGGAGGCACAGCAACAATGAAGTTAATTAGCTGGAACAGCAGACTTTAACAGGGCTGCCATAGAATGAAGCTGAAAGCACCCACAAAGAGACCAGCAACCAGTCCCTCAACTGGGACCACTGCAGCACCACAGGTACCAGCAATACCATGGCACCACAGTGGCCAACTGTCACTGCTGATCCTCCCTCCCTCCCTGGAGTGTTCCTGTTGCCTACACGGGTACCACTCACTGCAGGCTGGCCAGGCTTTACTTCCTGTGGGGCTCCGTCATGGGCTGCACTGTGTCCGGTGGTTGTTGCCTGTTGCCATATCATGTCAATGTGTGCTTTCGTTGCTGTTACAACAGCCAATGTTATACTATCTGGGATGCTATTACCTGTGCCTCACCTCCACCTTAATTGATTCCAATTGCTGGGGCACTACTGCAGTTTGCCGAGGGAGAGTTACACCTCATTCCACTGTGTGTAACATTTTTTCCGCAACTCTGGAAAAAACTGGTTGTGAATAGCCTTTCAGTGGCTGTGCCTTACTTATCTCACACCTGTATTTCCTCAGGGACTTCCGCAGCTGCACTTTTTTCCATAGTCCTTATTGTTGTTTTCTGCAGCTGCAGAGGGTTTTGTGAATAGCACTCAGTGCAAATTCCCCTTTATTTCCGTAACTATGGTAGTTTTGGGGACTTAGGGAAGGTTGTGCACCTTCAGAAAGCTTTCTGAATCCAGCCCATTGTCTCTCCTGTGTGAGTTTGCCTAGGGAGTGTTCAACTGTTTTTGTGGCTCCTAAGAGTAATAATTCTTACTGAGTATTTAAATTTTAAATTTGACGTGGAACCTTTGTAAAAGATCACTTGTGCTCAAAGGTATTCTCTGAAATTTTCAATGACTAAATAAATATTAGAGTTTACTGTTGTGAAATTGTCAGCTTCAGGGTCTGAGCAACATGTGCAGAATTGATGGAAGTTTCTATGTAAATGCATAGTAGCAGCATGTAACAAAGTATACAGTTAAGTATACATGGAACACCTTTTTTTACAGCTGCAGGGGCAGAGCTTTTCAGACATATTGCTATCATCTGAAAAGGGCACTGTGACAGCACATCACCGGATAGCACTCTGAAGTGCTTCCACAGCACTCAGGCACAATTCCAGATGGTTGTGTTTACATGGCCCTTCCCCTCCATGGGCTGTATAAACACACACCCTTCACTGGACCCTACTTTGTTTCTACAACTGCTGAAGTTATGGCTGCCATGCCCAAGATGGCCACCGATGCTGACTGTGCATGTGTGAGTATTGCACATCTGCAGTTTTCTCATGGTAGCCATCTTGGATATGGTAGGCTTGGGCGCTGTGGTGAGAGCTCCTCCACAGTCTCACCACTCTACGCAGCTGTATCGTCTCTGACCAGAGTTTGTTTATCACTGCAGGGAGAGACTCAGCTAGTAGTGTTAACTTTCCTGAGGCAGCAGGAGGCCATCATCCTGCCTCATGAATTCCAGTGGCCTGCAGGTACCATGCTGGTTTCTCCAAGGCTATAAAATGGACCTTGCTATGGGGGGCCTGTGGTGAGCCATATTACCAATGAGAGGATTAATAAGTACTATACAGTAGTAGGTGCACATTAGTACTGTATGTAAAGAACTGGAGCTTGTAAGGAATGTCTCTTTCATATATACATGCACTTTCATACATACATATATGCATACATACATATGTACAGACATACATATATATATATACTTTCATATATACTCCATATATTTTGTTTCTAGTGGTGAGGAATTAATTCCACCAGTTGTTATTCTTTAAGTTCTCAAGGTTGATTTTTCTCACATCTATATCTGTGGTATAGCCTGATTACCTGACAACATCAGGATTGTATTTGTGATACTTGAATCATACATTGTCACTCTATCTTATACAATAAGCCTGTACAATCTTAAACTAATTGATATTAAGTGAGGTTCTCTCTCACCAATACAGTCCTTATATGATGTGGTTCAAGGGTGAGGCACTCAGTTGTGGGGACTGTGGGGTACTCTTCTTCAGGGATGTGCTCTAGAGGAGGGGACACTGTTCCTACTGCAGGATCATAGCAGAGCTCCATGCTCAGCTATGTAGAGGCAAAGATAGAGATGTCTTAGCTGCGCTCCCAGCTCCCTCACCCCTACACCCACACTCCCTCAGAAACCCACTGGTCCAGAGGGGTGGGGGTGGCAGGGCACAGCAGAGGCAGCCATAAAAAGGTTGCATGGCTGAGTACCATCCAGATGGTGAATCACTTTGCACCTCTGAAGGAGGTTTAGGTTCCTGACTCCACCAGGGAGGACTTTGGGTCAGTTGAGGGGAAAGGGCTGGACATCACATTGGCACCCAAGGGGAGCAAGGCTAATAGAAAGGTCCTAGTGGTCAGGGACTCAATGATCAATTGGATAGACAGAGTGATAGGTGGGGTGTCAGATGGGAGGGGGTTGGTCCCATGCTACTTGGAGCATTAGCCAACCAGGATTTAGACAAAATAGGGAGGATGGGGGAGAGATGGCTGTACTGGTACACCAGAGTACCAATGATCTGGCCAACCAGTCAGTAGAGACAGTGAATTGGAACTTCCAAAGACTGGGGCACCGATTAGTGGCACATTTACCTCCCTGGCCTTTTCTGAGATCCTCCCTGGTTGCGGCAGGGAAGGGAGGCAGGACAGGATTAAGAGTAATGAAATAGAGGAGTTTAACACTTGGCTTAAGGGGTGGTGGTGCTGGAACATGGGGTACCACTTTGTCAGGGATTGAGGGACTTCTGGGACAGGAGACTCTTCAAGGGTGTTGGACTTCACCTGGCAAGAGAGGGGTCTAGTGCAATAAGGCAGAAGTTTGACCTCTACATCAGACATTTAAACTGACTGCGTAGGAGTCTAGGTCTTGGGGATCCATGGTGGATGGTAAGCAGAAGGGGATTCTAGATATAACTCCCCCACATCTAGGAGACAGTAACTACAAAGAGGGTACAGGGAATGCAGTAGGGTTTACATGACCAAGGGGAGGAATACCAGTGAGGAGGAAAGTAAAAGGTATAAGCACAAACAAGGAGGGAAGAAAATGTGAAAAGCAAAAGGACAGTAACAGAGTTAAAGTAGGGGGGCAAATGGAGGAGGGGTATGCCTTAATGCTAGGAGCCTAGGCAACATTGAAACAAAGAAATGTAACCACCTAGTCCTCTAAAGTTACTAGAATCCCATCAGTTTGGCCATAGTAAGGTACTGAGCAGCTGGTAAAGGTGCTTATTAGGGGCCCTTTACAGATGACATCATTGTTTACTTAGCTAGGCTAAGCAGAGAATGGATTATGTCATTTAGAATTCTCTCAGCAACATAAGCCATTTTGGAATCAGCTGCTCTAGGGGAAGTTTAGAATGTTCAGATGGAAGTCAGTCAGTCAGTAGTCATCAGTAGTGTGAAGTGGAGCTCTGAGCAGCAGCAGTGCTCAGAGTGTGGGGGTGCCTGCCAGTCTCCTGTGAGATTGGGGTAAAGACCCCCAGCAGTTTCTCACCCTAGTATGTGAGACCCAGCAGAACAAGAAGATGTGGTGGAGACCGTTCATCTGCAGAACCCCAGTGGGTCAATATCCACAGAACAATGTGTTTTGGACTGTGTTTCAGTGGGTTCAAGGAGTAATTACCTAAAGATCCTGATGAGTGTCAGCTGCCCAGAGAGAAAGTGTGTGCAGTTGAAGCTGTGACAAGCTACCTGTGAAGGGAAGAGGATGTTTTTCTTCATGTTTTCATGTCTGTATCAAAGGGACAAACAAAGCCATGAGTACAAGTTCATGGGACTGTTCTTTGGGATTGGTCTGAAGTGTATGTGCCCAGAGATAAGGCTAGAGTGCACCTGTCAGGGCCCTTGTTTCACCACAAACATGCTGAACGTTTCAAGTTAAAGTTTGGGATTCCTTTGCAATCCAGGTGTATTGAGGATCCATTTTGGTGTAACCCAGAAGGAATGGCAGAGACTGAGCATGGGGTAGGATTGGGCATAACCCCAGTTTAATTCCTCAGTCAGGGCTAACTAGTTCATGTATGGACACCAGGTCAAACTGGGAATGTTGACAGAAGTCATCACTCCAGGGGAAATGTGTTTAAAGTGTGTGGCAACAACCACAGTATACACTTGTTTTGGAAAAGTAAAAGTCAGAGATTCCTAGTACAGTGGGATGGACAGTTCAAAATGTGTGACAGAAAAAGTTTGTTCTAAAGTGCCCAAACAGTTGTTGTTCTGAAAAGAAAAGCCTTGCTCCTGTGCACACAGTACCAAACCTTGGAGACCACTCTGTTCTGCATTTGCTACCAACTTGTGTGAAAAAAGCCATACCATACAATCCCAATTTTCAGTAGTGAAAATTGCATCTGTACTTCCAGTGTGAATTGTTATGGGGCCCCCACAGAAGTTAGACCTAGTGTAGCCCTAACACCTCTCTCTCCCAGAACCTGGAGTAAATATAAATGTTATTTTGTACCCTAAACCCTCAACCCCTTTAGACTGTCGAACTGGATATTCACCTCAGCGCTAGGGGTGATGCCTATTGTTTTGCCAACTTGTGGCCTGTTGTCTTGTCTGTGGTACAAGTTGGGGGGGTTCCAGTTTCCACACACTGCTCTTGGCTTGGGCATTGGTTGCACAAGCTTGAAGCCTGCCACTGTATGGGCTGCTGCCACCTCCTGGGGCAGGCCATTCCAAGCATCCACCACCTTCTCTGTAAAAAAGAACTAGCAGACATTACCCCTTATGAGGCCACCCCTCAGTCTCATTTAATATCCTCTTGTCCTGGCACCATTTTTAGTCTGGAATATGTTGCATTCTTCCACCCTGTTGATGCCCTTGAGGTACTTGAATGTTTCTATTGTTTCAAATCCCTCTCCCTCCTTTGCTTCAGTGTGTACAAATTGAGGTCACTCACTCTCTCCTCATAAGGCATGTGATGCAATCCCCATCACCATTTTGGTCACCCTCCTCTGCACCATCTCTATTTTGTCAATGTACTTTCGATGGTGTGGCATCCAGAACTGGACACAGTATTCAAGGTGAGGTCTCACCAGGGTCTTGTACAGTGGAACTATTACCTACCTCCTTCGGCTTGCGATTCCCCTTCCAATACACTCCATGTACTGAACTTGTTTTTGTACTCTTTACCTTTCCCTCTGGTCTGTAAGCTAATGCTGTCAATTCAAAACTATTTTAAAAATAGAAATTACCATGATTTTGGTTGATAAACTGTACTTTTGAAATATGCAAATTAGTTATGCAAATACGTACACAGTACCACAGCAGGCATTTGCAAAAATATATCTGACATATATAAAAATATATATTCTGCATATATTCTACACACACTGTATCGTGTAAGCAAACAAGATACGTATTTTACTCACAGCAGAAGTTAGGCACATGCGCACTGACACACACCAGACCAGGAGCTCCAGAAGGCACATCTTGGATTAATAGACATACGTTGTGATGAAATGATTGGAGATCTAAATGCATTAGAAATACAGGATAGATTAAAAAAATTAGATGAGAGCAAATTACCAGGCCTGAATGGTGTGCATCCAAAGATCCTGCATGAATTGGCTGATATTTTGGCTGGCCCTATAACCAATATTTTTAATTCAAGACGGCAAAGTGGTTGAGGTACAGAAGGTAACGACTGTGGTGCCAATATTTAAAAAGGGTAGAAGGGAACTTTGCAGCAATTACAGGCCTGTTAGTCTAACATCGGTCTTATGCAAAGTGCTTGAAGGCATCGACAAGGACATGATAGAGGCCCATTTAAAAGACATCAACGGTTGGAATCCTTCACAACATGGATTTGTGCCTGGCAGAGTCTGTCAAACAAATTTAATACAATTCTATGAGCTAGTTAGCAAAGAATTGGATAGAGGTCTGTTGGTTGATGTGATCTTCTTGAACCTGAGTAAGGCTTTTGACAAGGTCCCTTTATAGGGAGCTTGTTCAGGCATCCCTGGGAAGTTATAGCAACATGCTTGTAGGTGGCTAAATATGGAGGGGCAGGGAAGTGTTTATTTATTTATTTATTTAAAAGTTTTACCAGGAAGGCATGCTGAGCAGGCTACTGCTCGATTCCAGATGTGCTCTGGGGGTAGGGGTTATGGGAGAATACAAATAGTGTACAGTAAACAATACAGCTGACCAGACAGTTCCTTACAATAGGCAATGTTACAAACAAGAGACAACAGTGTACAATGACAACTGGCGAGACAATTCAGTTTAAGGGCAATAACACTTGACGTCTTTACTTTGCATTATACTGTATTTTACTTGTATTTGGGGCTTTTGCTGATGGGAGGGGAATAAAGGGATTGCAGTGGACTTTAATTATACTGTATTATACTTGCTTTTGGGGCATTTACTGATGGGAGGGGAAAGGGATTTCAGTGAACCATTATACAGCAGCATTGTTCCTCTAGTAAATGGAGCATTTGCTGAAAAAGGGTGTACAGAAGGGGCGTTATTTTATTTGTTCCTTACTGTCTGATTTGCTAAACTTTGTATTGGGGACATCTGCTGATGGCAGCTAAAGGGAAGTGATCTACTCTCAGTACACATGTTCTTCTAGTTTGACTGTGTGAGAGAGACTCCAAACTTGGCTGATTGTTTCTAGAGGGAGGCAGCCAGTGGCAAAGTTACCACCCACCTACCCCTTGGTCCACCCACCCCAGGGCTAGCACTACCGTTATAGGTACCAGGTTTCTTACAGGCTCTGGATTCATCAAATGGAGGGGCCGCACATATAGCAAACAGGTGTAATAGTAGTAAAACAAAATTATTATGAGGGGAAACTAAAGGCATGTACAGAACAAAATAGCACATACCAGAGGACTTAGTAGAATACAACAGGAAGACACATAGAGTGGTGCAGTGCAGTGGATGTGTAGCAACAGTCTTCAGAAGAACATTCTGGAAGCTGCGGTTCTGCCCCTTTTGCAGACACCTCTCTGGGCTGTGGGCAGAGGAGACCAGGCTCCAGACCAAGCTGGCAGGAGTGCTGGGAACCTTCATTCCCACCCAGGGGGTCACCTTGTCCCCAGACAATTCCACAATGGGTACCCAGGTAGAGGTCTAGATGGATTATGGTGGGCTCAGGGAGGAGGAGGTGGTACAGACACGCATCCCCCACCCATTTCAACTTAAGAACAAATATGCTGTTCTTGAGGAGTGAGAGTGCCCCCACAGGGGAGCCCAAAGTTGAGACCAGGGAGAATGTGCAGGCCAACAGGAAGGAGAGCACACAGGCTAATCCCAAAGAACCCCAGGCCAGCAGGGAGGAGGGCACATGAGAGAAACCCAGAGAACCCCAAAAAAGGAAGAAATGTATCCTTGTGGGGGACTTAATTGTTTGGCACATGGATCTAGGCACATACAGGGAGATGGTGAGGGAGGTAAAGTGTCTCCCAGGAGGCACAGCTCAGAGGGAATGGGAGCGGATCCACCAGATTGCTAGGGCAGTGGCAAGGAGGGGAGGGCTAGACATCATTATCCACCTAGGGACAAATTACCTAGTAACAGAGGGAGCTAGCATGGACACAGTACAGGAGGAATTCAAGGAGCTGGGTAGGTGACTTGGGAAGGTGGCAAACTCTGCAACATTTTCTGAGATCCTATCAGTATGTGGAAGTGGGAGGCAAGAACCCAGTGCATCAGGAGCTGCAACAACTGGATGAAGGGCTGGTGCAGGGAAAGTGGCTTTGGCTACATTGGAGACTGAGGAACCACCTGGACTGATTCACAACTGTACAAGCATGATGGCCTACATCCATCCAATGAGGGCACTACAGTCCTCAAAAAGCAGTTTAAATGCTTCCTCAGAGAACATTTAAACTAGCCGGGGGAAGCTATAAGATGCAGGGATAATCAGGCAGCCCACCCCCACAGGTATCAGAAGATAGCATAGAGGACCAGGAAATCATGTACTTAGCAGGGACAACAAATATGTTGGGAAAGGACATGGTAGGAATGGGTAATCAGAAAATCAAGGACACCAAAACTGAAGAAAAGAGACAAGGGGACAAACACATGAATGGGGTTGGGGCAGCAGTACATGGAAGGTCATGCACACAAATGCCCACAGTCTGGATAACAAAGTGCCAGAACTAATGGCTGTAATGGCAGAGGAGGATTTGGATGTAGTGGCCATAACTGAAACATGGTTCAATGGCAACCACAGCTGGGAGATTAATGTACCAGAAGGGACAGAATAGGCAAAAAGGGGGCGGGGTGACCCTTTACATCAAGGAAAGCATCAAAGCAACCACAATACAGGGCAAACAGGAGGAGGAAGAGGAACTGTGGGTCACCCTAGAGACAGGAAAGGGAACAACGATTCAGGCAGGGGTGGTCTATAGACCCCCATGCTCAGGGGGGAGGAAATTGACAGGATATTGCTGGATAATATATACGATATGACAGCAAAAGGTGAAGTCCTGTTCATGGGAGAGTTTAACATGTCAGATGTGGACTGGTCCATCCCAGCAGGAGCCTCTGCCAGGACTTGAGACACTGTGGACTCACTACAGGGGGCAGGCCTCAGACAACTAGTGGGGGAACCCATCAAAGAGAAGGAAATCCTGGATCTGGTGCTGACCAGTGGAGACAGAATCACAGATCTCCAACTGGAGGGGAACCTGGGGTTCAGTGACCACCACATGGTACAATTCACTGCATGTAACTTTATTCCATAAACCACTGTTATATTGTGTTCTTTTGTTATCTGTATTGCACCTGTATGCTTCAAGGACCTTCTCCTTGTATCAGCCACCTGTGACTGCAACCGAGATGCCTCCACCACCTCCAGAGCACTAAAGGAAGCTCGTTGCTAGCAGTTTATCTAGTGCAAATGAATGCAGTCAAACCATAATATCAGGGATATAAATGCCCACCCTTACCCCTGAAAACATCCTCAGGTCCCGCAATCACAATGTCTATAAAAACTGACTCAGGGTTCAACTAGGACCCCCCAAATCTGTAATCAACCTTTTTGTCACAGCTTAGACCAAAAAATCCACCTCAGGATCCTTGACTCAATGTATATACTGTACCTATATATAATACCAATATATGTTATGTTTGTTCTTTCTGTACTGACGTTGAGCCTTTGCAAAGGAGTCTATGACTCAAAGGATTGTAATTCCAATTGTCTTCAACAAATAAATAAATAAATAAAATAAATAATGTTACCAGTGTTGTATCTCACACTGTAACCATGTCTACCCTCCCTGCGATGAGGTGCCTTTGTAAATGAGTCCCTCACTCAAAGGTTGTAAATCTGACTTTCAAAAATTAAATAAAATAAATAAACAAATTCAACACAGATATGCAGATTAGCAATACAAAGACAAAAATCTTAGATTTCAGTGAGGCTGACTTCTACAAGATGGGAAAACGGGTTAAAGAAGCTCTGGATCAGAAAAACACAGGAAGGGGAGTTTAGGGGCAATTGGCACAAATTAAGAGATCATTATGGGGTCACAGAACAATGTATTAAGATAAAAAGTAGAGGGAAGTGAAGGAGGAGGCCATTTTTTTCTCCAAGGCTGTAGCAGAAAAGGTAAGAGCTAAAAGGGTGGCCTTCAGAAAATATAAAAGGATGCAAAAGGATGAAGATAGGAAGGAGTACCAGAATTGTCTAAGAGAGGCAGAAAAAACTGTAAGGAAAGGCCAAACTGAGGAAAGACTATCTCAGTCAGTGAGGAAAGGGGATAAGACATTCTACAGGTATATTACTGAGGGAAGGAAGTGCAGGAGAGGGATCGCTAAACTCAGAAGGGACAAAGGAGAGACTGTAGAGGGAGATCAAGACAAGGTGTCAATTCTAAACAAATATTTCTGCTCAGTCTTCACAGTGGAAGGGGAGGGACAGGGACCAAGATTAGACAACATAGGCATAGAGAAGACTGAGGTAGACACCAGTCCTTTTTCAGAGCAGAGAGTACATAAAGAACTTACAAAGCTAAAAGTGTACACAGCCATAGGTCTGGATGGCATTCATCCAAGGATCCTGAAAGAACTAAGGGGGGACCTGACAGCCCCACTGGCAGTCCTATTCACTGATTCCCTAAATACTGGTGTAGTCCCCAAGAACTGGAGGAGTGCAAATATGGTCCCTCTTCACAAGAGTGGCAGCAAAGAGGAGGCAGAGAACTACAGGCCAGTAAGTTTCATGTCAGTGGTGGGTAAAATGATGGAGAGACTCCTCAAGGAGTGAAAAGTGGAACACCTGGAATCCATTGGGGTGCAGGATCTAAGGTAATATGGATTCACAGCAGGAAAGTCCTGTCAAACAAATCTAATTAATTTCTTTGACTGGGTGACAAAGGTAGTGGACCAAGGGGGAGCGGCGGATGTCACCTACCTAGATTTCAGCAAAAACCTTCAATATCATTCGACATAGGAGTTTGGTCAACAAGCTGGGTAGTCGGGGGTTGGGCCGAAAGGTGGTGAACTGGGTTAGCGACTAGCTGAGGGACAGAATGCAGAGGGTGGCAGTAAATGGAACCCAGCCAGAGGAAATGGAGGTGACCAGTGAAGTACCTCAGGTGTCAGTTCTGGGGCCAGTCCTCTTCAATGTCTTCATAAGCGACATTGTCGAAGGGCAGGAGGGGAAGGTTTGCCTGTTTACAGATGACACCAAGATCTGCAACAGAGTTGATACACCAGAGGGTGTGGCAAGGATGAGAAAAGACCTAGAGAAGTTGGAAAGATGATCTGAAGTGTGGCAACTGGGCTTTAGTGCAAAGAAGTGCAACATCATGCATGTGGAGAGTAGAAACCCAGGGAGAGCTACAAGATGAAGGGAGAGCTGCTGTCTGTCACCAAAGTGGAAGGAGATCTGGGGGTCATTATCACAGATGACCTGAAGGCCACCAAGCAGGCAGCAAAGGCAGTAGGGAAGTCCAGTGGGATGTTGGGTTGTACAGGAAGGGGAATCACAAGCCAAAGAAAGGAGGTACTGGTTCCACTCTACAAAATGCTGGAAAGGCCTCATCTGGAGTACTGCATGCACTTCTGTAGGCTGCACCTTCATAAGTACATAGACAGGATGGAGATGGTGCAGAGGAGGGCAATAAAGATAGTGCAGGGGTTACAGCATAAGTCATACAAAGATAAGTTAGAAGATCTCAATATGTATTCACTGGAACAGAGGAGGGAATGGGAGGACATGGTTGAAACGTTCAAGTACCTCAAGGGCATAAATAAGGTGAAAGAGGAAAACATCTTCCAGTTTCAAAAATAGTACTAGAACAAGAGAGCATGACATGTGGTTGGAGGGGGGCTATATAAGAGGAAATAAGAGCAAGTTTTTTTTCACTGAAGGGGTGATGGATGCATGGAATGGCCTGCCCCAAGGGGTGGTTGCAGCAAGCACTGCAGCAGGTTTCAAATGTGCATGGGATAGGAATAATGAGACCGTAGAGATGAGAAGGAATAGCTAAAGCAGGTGACCTACTATTGGCACTGGCCGCTAGTACAGGTAGGGAAAAAGAGCAGACTGGATGGGACTGGCAGTCTTTTTCTGCCGACAGATTCTATGTTTCTGTGTTTCTATATTTGCTGCAGATTTGGCCAGATTGGGAGTGAATAGTACAATGGTCAAATGGATTGGAGCTTGGCTCTCAGAAATAAATCGGAGGGTTGTTATTAGAGGTTGTGCATCTGGTTGGGAGACGGTCTCTAGTGGAGTGCCACAAGGATTGGTGTTGGGGCCAACCTTATTTAACAAGTACATTTCTTCAATGAAATGTGGGCACATGGTCTGGATGTCCAAGCTTGCTGATGATACTAAACTTGGCTGCACAATTCAAAATGATTCAGACACGCTAACTCTTCAGCAGGAGCCATTGAGATTGGAAACAGGGGTTAATGATCATAAACTGGCATTGAATTTAGATAAATGTGCAGTTATGCAGTTGGGTCACTCAAACCCTATGGCACTGTACTATCTAGGAGGTAAAGTGCTTAAGATAATTACTGAGGAGGACTTGGGAACAGTCATCACTAATGACCTCAAAAACAGCAAAAAATGTCAAGTCAAAGTTAATAAAGCAAGGGGCATACTATCGTGTATAACTAGACACATTTCCAGTCGAGACTGAAGGGTGATTATTCCACTGTATAAGATATTGGTAAGACCCCATATGGAATACTGCTCACAGTTTTCATCTCCGATTAATAAGAAGGACATTAACTTAATGGAAAGTGTCCAGAGGAGAGCAACCAGAATGGTTAGGTTTGTCAAGGATCTGCACTATAACAACAAATTACGGGTTCCTGATCATTACTCACTGGAATACAAACATCTCAAAGGAGGATATGCGTCTTGTTTTTAGAGCATGTGCCAATGATGATTTATGGGAATGCTTGAGGTTTGAATTTAAGGATACTGGCTATGCCATGAGATCACATGATCTACAATTAAAGGAACAAACAAGCAGAACCATAAAAAAGGGCAGTTTTTTTCACCGAAAGAGTGGTGGGTCTATGGAACAGACTTCCACTTGAGGCTGTAGGGAGCAATACGATGCACAACTTCAAAAATCAATTTGACAAGTATAGTTTTTTGCACTCTGTAAAAGGTTATTCCCTGTGAGTCGAGTCCGAGCTGTGCATAGGCTTATGCCTGACATGGCTTGTATAAAATCTATGATCTCTATGATTCCATCACAAAGTTTATTTGCACAATAAAGAAAAAATTGTAAACTAAAGCCAAAAGTAGCAATAGTGAAAAACAGACCTCCCCACAGGACTCGAAAAAGTGTGAGAACAGCACGAAATGTCAATCCTGTGGAGAGATCTGTTTTTTACTGTTGCTACTTTTGGCTTTGGTTTTACAAAATCAAATTTTTTTGTACAAATAAACTTTGTGGTGCAAAATCTAATAATTGCCTTCTAGAGTTTCTGATCTGGTGTGTATGTGTGTGTGTGTGTGTGTGTGTGTGTGTGTGTGTGTGTCTAACTTTTACCGTGAGTGCTGTTTACATTTATGTTGTGAGCACCACTACATTTTGGAGCTGCCTTCTTTGCTTGAATACATACTGTACTAAAGAATATATTCACTCCATTTAAAGTTCACTCTTTCATCTATGGCAATGCATTCGCATCTGTTAATTTTAGTTCCCAGTTGAGCAGCTGTAATTGTACACCATTGTAATCACAATGTCTTTTTTTATTTCATTGTCCTTTTAATTTAGTGCTTTTTCTAAATCAGCAAACATAGTGAAAATTAAAGGACAGTGAACATTACCTGTAGTATAGTATTTTACTACAACAAGATATGCAGAAATAATGCATTCAATATACAGTATGTTTACAGAATGTAGTCTATGGCCTGGGACATTCAGACTGTGCCAGGCAGTGGTGCAAGCCTGGGCACAGCATAACTGTGATGCGCCGGACCAAGTCCAGGCAATATTTAATGGGGATGCACCATAGCGCAGCACTGTTGAATATGGCACGGTCAGCGCACATACTGCACATGGTGCAGTGGCACTGTGCCAGCGCAAGCCACAGATAGGGAGCACAGGGTGCACCAGTCCAAGTGCAGTTGCGCTAGTTGTATCATCCACGATATTCAGCAGGGGGCATGCAAATGAGGCCATAATATATGCAAGGTGCAAATGGGGCCATTTGCGCATGTCATTATGGCCCCATTTGCATGCCTTGGGCAGGGCAGCCCAGTGACTTGCTCCTGGTGCCCTGCACAGCATGACGTGTGCACAGTGGGGGTCCCAGGGCATCCCCTGCCCCATAGCCATGATCGCGGTACAGCTCCATAATGTACATCCCTGGCAGTCTAGTAGTACCCCTACCCTCCCAAATCCATGTTACATGTCAATGTAAATACACCCTGGTGGTCTAGTGTCTAGTGGTACCCTCCTCCCTCCCGATCACCAGTATATGGTGAATGAATCAACCCCTGACAGTCTAGTGGACCCCCCTTCCTCCCAATCACTGGTAAATGGTAAATGAAGTAACCCCTGGCAGTCTAGTGGACCCCCCTCCCTCCCAATCACCAGTAATCATAGTAAGAATCATTCCCTAGTAGTCTAGTGGACCCCCCTTCCTCTTGATCACTGGTAATCATAGAAAGAAGCATTCCCTGGTAGTCCAGTGGAACCCCCCACCCTCCTGTGTCCCCAATCACTGGTGATCTGCTGTATTACAGCCCTGGTAGTCCAGTGGCACCTCCGGCCCATTGCCACGATCATGGTAAAACCCTGTAATACAATTCCTTGGTGATCCAGTGGCACCCCCACCCCTTCCACCCACACAGACCCCCTTGCCCACCCCACACATCCCCATCATCAGTGAATGGCTGCAACCCACCCACATACCACCCAGCCGCCCGCCAAATGACAGGTACAGAATGGGCTGTAAGCCCATTGGTCCACAGTGTACCAGCCATCAGGAGGGGGGGTCCACTAGACTATCAGGGAATGATTCTTTCTATGATTACCAGCAATGAGGAGGGAAGGGGTCCACTAGACTACCAGGGGTTGATTCATTCACCATTTACCAGTGATCAGGAGGGAGGAGGTGCCACTCAACCACCAGGGAGCTGTGGGTGCTTGTGGATGGTTCTGGGTGGGCGGGTGGCCACCTACATCTGGCGGCTGCTGTGTTGCACCCTGTAATTCTGCAGCCCACCTGTGGGTGGCTGGGATTTGTTTCCACTTTTCATGGGCTCAACTTTGAGCCTCCCAATGCAGCGCAATGCAGGGTTGTGCCAGCATATGCATCACACGTCCCAGGCTGAATATCAGGATGTGCTGTATATGCATGGGCACACCCCCTGCATCTGTGCCACATATGATTACATTGAGCCCCGGCACATCAGGATTTGCACTGCACCAGGCAGCCTTTTCAATATCCCACTGGGCACAATGCGGGGTTCCACCAGTGCAACCTCTTTGAATATCCAGCCTATATATATCATAAAGGTGTATGTAATATATATATATATATATATATATATATATATATATTTCAGTCATATTTATAAACTATAAAACACATTTATTTGCTATGTAAAACATACAGTATATTTGTCTGTGTGTGCGTGTGCATGTGCGTGTGGGTGTGATAAATACTACATATATTACAGATATTTTCCAGATGTATATCAGGCCAAACCCATTTTAACATATATGAAATATATTTCAGAAAATACCTCTCTAATATATTGAAAATATGTTTGCTAACATGCATTTATTGTAGAAATTACAGAGTAAAATTACACTTGCATAAAACTATAATAATTTTTCATTAGCGAGTCCATAAAAAACATTAAAAAGTAAAACAAAATATTTTCTTTTACATTTAGTATATCAATGCCAAGTATAAGATATATCTCACTGAATTCTGCAAATATTTAAAATATAACTGGAACAATGCACTGATATCTGAAATATGTGATATACTGAGGATTATTCAGATATAGTCTACATATTAACAAAATACAGTATTTAGTAGTAAACATTTTACTCATTTTAAATGAACAGGAGACTCAGTTGAGACAAGCTCATTTCCAATGAGGTCCTTGTAGGCATAAGTAGTCACATAATAAGGTTCATAAATCATAACAATGCATAGATATCAGACATTTAAATATGTAAATACAAAACATATATATTTAGTATAGTTCTTTCCATATGGGTATAATTTAAAACTATGTTACGAATATATTTTTGTGTTTTTATATATTTAGCATCTTACAAGGGAAATTAAAAATAAAAAGGTATAAGTAAGATATAATATATATGTTGGATAGATTCAAAATATATGTTTACCTAAAATGCAAAATATGTAGAAATGGCAGGTGTGTATGCACAAATTAGTATTTTTTGATTTTTTCAAGGACATAACATTAAAAGAACAAAAATCTTGAATTTTTGAAATAGTATAGCAAAAAATATATTTCAAATATATATATCAAAGATGTTTCCCAGATATGACTATTCTCTTTAACAAATCATGGGAGAATGGGGTGATACCTGAGGACTGGAGGATGGCAAATGTAAGTCCACTTCACAAAAGTGAGAGCAGGGCAGAGGCAGGAAACTACAGACCAGTTAATTTGACTTCAGTGGTAGGAAAAATGATGGAGTCACTTCTGAAGGAAATAATTGCTGAGTACCTAGAGGCCAGTGGGGCACAGGACCCAAGGCAGCATGGTTCCACAGCAGGAAGGTCATGTCAGATGAACCTAACAGATTTCTTTGACTGGGTGACCAAAGTAGTAGACCAGGGAGGGGCTGTGGATATGGCCTACCTAGATTTTAGGAAGGCATTTGACACAATCGCACACAAAAGATTAATATACAAGTTATCCAGCCTTGGAGTGGGTTCTAAGGTGGTAGCCTGGATAAAAAAAATGGCTGGACAACAGGATGCAAAGGGTAATAGTAAACGGAGTCCACAGTGAAGAAAGGAGGGTAACTAGCGGGGTACCGCAGGGTTCGGTACTGGGACCGGTCCTCTTTAATATCTTTATAAGTGACATTGGAGAGCACCTGGAAGGACAGGTATGTCTCGTTGCAGATGACACAAAGATCTGCAACAAGGTTGATACACAAGGTGGGGTGGAAAGAATGAAAAGGGACTTGGCAAGGTTGGAGGAATGGTCAAATATGTGGCAGCTCAGATTCAATGCAAAGAACTGCAAGGTAATGCATCTGGGAAACAAAAACCCAGGGGAAAAGTACACAGTGAGGGTGTGAGTTAACAACAACAAAAATCGAAAGAGACCTAGGAGTAATTATATCAGATGACCTAAAGGTGGGCAAGCAATGCGAGAAGGCAGTAAGGAGGGTTGGGGGGATACTGGGATGCATAGGGAGAGGCATCAACAGTAGAAAATAGGAAGTTGTTATCCATCAGTACAGACAGTTAGTGAGACCCCATCTGGAGTGCTGCGTGCAATTCTGGAGACCCCATCTCCGCAAAGACATAGACAGCGTGGAGGCTGGTCAGAGGAGGGCAACCAAAATGGTGCAGGGTCTGCACCAGAAGACATACAAGGAGAGATTAAAGCAGCTTAATATGTATACCCTTGAGAAAAGAAGAGAGGGGGAACATGATAAAAACTTTCAAGTATCTCAAGGGAATTAACAAAGTACAAGAGGGTAGTATCTTTCAGAAGAAGAGATGTGCAAGAACAAGGGGGCACAATTTGAAGATAGAGGAGGGCGGCTCAGAGGTAATATTAGAAAGTATTTTTTTCACAGAGAGGGTTGTGGATGCATTGAACAGCCTTCCTGAGGAGGTTGTGGAGTCAGAAACAGTGGGAGAATTCAAGAATGTGTGGGACAGGTGTAAGGCAATTCTAGTGGGAGGGTAGGAGGATGTAAGCTTCTTTATTAACTAGAATCTGCAGCTTATCCATCAGGTAGGGGAAATGGGCAGACTAGGTGGGCCAAGCGGTCCTTATCTGCCATCAAATTCTATGTTTCTATGATACATCTTGGATCATTCTGCAAATATCTACAATATATATCTCAAAATATATTTGAAACGTGTGAATGTATCTGACATGTCTGAAACATATTTGGGGATACAAGGATATATTTCAGATATAAAAAAAACATAGATCTTTTCCATATGGGCACGCATGAGTGTGGTCGGAAGACTGACATTACCAGGTCAGGGATGCGCGTGGGTGGAGAAAGTGAAGACAGGAAGGATACAATCATATTTAATAGCATGCCTCACTCAATACTTTAAAAAAGTGTAAAACACTTCAAAGCTAGCACTTCAGAGGGGATTAATGGATGGGGATACAGCATTGATATTTAGAGATGTTATAAAGTTGTATTTCGATGGTGAAGTTCCAGCAAAGTTACCAACTTCACCTTCGCAAAGCAATTTGCCAGTTTTTTCCATGACCTTGGAAATTCGCCTAGTGGCTTCACTGGTAACTTCACCGGCAACTTTGCATTAAGACAGTTAGGTGAAGTCTGGTCAAAGCAAGGCTACTGGCGCTAGCCAGATCAAATGGAAACAACTCCTGCTGGTCACATGCTACAGCTCTATGTGCTGACTCATCCTTAGTTTCACTTTGCAGTTTGAGTTAGTGGAGGAGGAGCTATCTGCTTATTTGAGAGGTTTAAAAACTACCATAGAAAAAAACCTTTTTCAGCTTTCTTTTGCTTGATATTTATCTTATTTTTACTGTATAGTTTGGGAGTCTTTGTTTAGTTGTTGCTTAGCTGTAATTTTTTTTATATTTACCATTTTTATTTGTGCTATTTTTCATCACTTTTAGTCTGCTTTTTTACTCTTTTTTTTTTGTTTTGTTTTCATTAAAATGAGTGAGACTGGCCAGGAAGAGAGGGGTATGCAACCAACAGATGGGAGACCCCAACCCTTCTGTATTAAGAGACCCATGGCAGCACAAGACAACAGCACCCACCCCACCAAAAGCAGAGCACCAGCAGCAGCATGCCATGGCACCACCACCAACACTGAAGGAAACACCAGTCATTGCACCACCACCACCTGCACACAATGAGGAAGAGGAGGAGGAGGAGGAGGAGGAGGAGATGCACCCTGGACCATCTTGCTCCTCCCCTCATCAGCAATGGAAGTCCCTAGTTTGGGACTTTTTTGATAGTGACCCCACCAACAACAGTGTGGTCACATGTAAATTGTGAAAAACTGTTGTTTAGCATGGGAAACAGGGTCCCCATTTGGTGACAGGTGGGCAGCACACCCACCTTTGAGTGAGGCACCACCAAGCATGAGAGGAGAATGTTCCTAGTCAGATAAAAGTTGCTTAGAGGGGTGGAGGTGGGGCCACTCCTACTGGTTCTTCTGTGCTGCAGGATGGGACAGACAAGAAAAACCAATGTGGTGGGTCTGGTGTGCCGCTTCAGGAGGGGTAGATGGAGGGGACTGGGAGTGTGACCTGCAGGCAGACTCGTATGCTACGGGGGGGGGGGCACCTGAGAGACCGGCCTCAAAGCCTACTCCCACATCCACTAATGGGGAAGCGGCATAGCTCTGCAGGGAGATGGGGAGCTATCCTGGCAAGTTGTGGGGATGAAAAAGATGTTGTAGGAGTTCCAAAGAAATCAGAAAAGCATTCTTGAGGGTTTGGCAGAACTCCATAGTGGTGATACACCCTGTCCCCATGCCATAGCCCTTGAATCCCTATGAGTAGATTTTCTTTTCTCTGTCTCTTTTAATCTTACCTGTTATCGTCCAAAAATTAAAAAAGAAAAACTTAAGAAGAAAAAAAATTGTGCATTCATCTTAATTTCTGTCTTTCTTGATTTCTGCAACTGCTTTATTCTATCTATTTAAATTCTGCTGTTCTCATCCGTTCTAAAAATATCTGATTTCAACTCTGTTGTCTTTCTTGCACAACTGCACAATCCTTACACTATCACTAAAATTGTTCTCAACTACCGGAATAAATGTTATGTTGCTAGTCAGTCCCCCTGCCACAGGCTGAGTTCCTGTAATTTAGTGCACACAATAGTTGCACACTGTCCAGGAAAGCAAAATAGGCCAAACTTTGGTACTCCTAGAATTATGTGAATCACATGAACAGTTATATGTCTTATATGATGCTGTACTGTGTGTGTGTCACCCCCCCGCCACAGGCTGCCCTTCCTGTAATTTAGTGCACACAATATTGCACATCATCCAGAAAAGCAAAATAGGCCAAAATTCAGTGCTACCAGAATTATGTGAACCACATGAACATTTATGCTGCTGCAACATGGTGCTGCACTGTGTATGTGTGTGTGTGTGTGTGTGTGTGTGTGTGTCACTGCCCCTGCCACAGGCTGCCCTAAAATTTAGTGCACACAATAGTGCACATTGTCCAGAAAAGCAAAATAGGACAACATTTGGTATTTCCAGAATTATGTGAACCACATGAACATTTATGCTGCTGCTACATGGTGCTGCACTGTGTGTGTCACTCCTCCCACCACAGCCCTTCCTGTAATCCAGTGCTCCTTCTATAATCCTGCATGACCTCGTAGAGAAGATGGTGATGGCTTGCTTGCTGGAGGAGGAGGCAGCAGAACAGGAGGATACCTGTGGAACAGAACAAAAAAATTATTTAGGCTCTACCAAGTTGTGACTGTGGTGGTGACTGCACAGTAACAATGGTATACCCTTTGCCTACCCCCATTCTTACTGTACCTTTCACCTGTTATTAAAAATGAGAAATTATTTAGCCACTCTTTGGCCAGTGGGGTGGCTGCATGGTATATCCATTGTCCACTCCCATTCTTATCGTACCTGTCACCAGTGAATAAAAATTAGAAATTATTTAGCCTCCCATGGCCACCATGGTATAGTCTATGCCTGTAAAAGGAGAACAAAAAAAATCATAATGATACTTACCATAACATTAGTGCAGCTGGCCGTTCTGTGTACAGGCATGACGGTGCATACCACCGAGATGGTGGAGGAAGAAATAACTCCTCTCTGCTTTTTAGCTTTCTGACTGACTTGCCAGTCATCCCTATGAATGTTGAAACCTACAGGGAGACAGAAGGAAAGAAAGAAAAACATTGTAATGTCTTTCTGCATAAGGCGGAATGCCCTTCATCCTGTGTGAGGCTGAGGAGTCACCACCAGTGAGGATAAGGATTGTGAACAACAGTGAAAGTGACTTACCATTACAGCAGACAAAGCTAGGCCTTGCTGGAGCTGAGATCTTGCTTCCTTGATGGACTGGATGGCTGGAGGGTGGGCTTGAGGGTTGGCTAGCGGGCTGGCTGGTAGGAGGCTTGGCAGGTAATGGCATTTATGCTGCATCAGGGTGAAGGCTGTGGCCCATGCTGTTTGTGGCTCTGGAGGACCCAAGCAGGCCAGAGGAGGAGGAGGTAGCACTGTGTCTTACTGGCTGGAGCAGACATTGTCTCTAGGAATCAAATTAAGGTGGTGGAAGCAGGTAATCGATTGGATGTAGGGAAACAGCAGCACAACAATTGAGGAAGAGTAAAATGGCTGAAAATGAAATAACTGTGAATCATAAAGTAAAGGATTCTACTTATGAGAAGAAAAGGATGGAAAGAACATAGCTTTTTTATGCTTCAACCTCACTGAGGAAGCAACCCTCATAGTCTTCCAGACTGGAGTTGTCACCGCATGGGAATTCTCTGTCCATTACCATTTCATCCACCTCGGTAGAAGGCAATTTGCTAATGCCATCAGCATCTTGCTCTTCATCTTCACCACCACCACCACCACCACCTTCATGTGGTAGGAACATAGACATGATTGTGTTGTGTGGAATGTGCCCCTCATCCAATTTAATAAAATGTTAGCATTAGTGGTGTGCTGAGCCCCCCCTTGTGGAAACCAAGCTGTCCCAAACCCATATGGCTCGGTTTCATGTCCAGCTAAGTTTGGATCTGAAAGTTTCTTTCATCCTGGAGCTCCCTCCTGCCAAGGAGTTCATCACTTGGTGGTTTCCAAGGATACTCCAGTTTGCACATGCCAAGGAGAGAGGAGCTCTTGTTACGAGCAGAGCCCCAACTGCCAGCGGTCAGGTAGGGAGGAACCAGCAAGAAGGGGGAGTCCAGGAGCAGCACAAAGGAGGAGGAGGATGAAAGAAAAAAACACCCCCCCCAAAAAAAGAAAAGTTTTAAAACAAAGTCTTCATCTGGGGATGGGAGGGATGTGCATTAGGGACTGGGGAGCAGGAAGCGAGGCTCACAGGTGAGCGGCCAACCCACTACCATGTCGACTACCACCCTTGAAAAAAAAAATCAGTGAAAAGAATAAGAGAGGGTCACTCAGGACTCGAGACATGGGCCAGAGACTGACTGTGTGTGGGGGGGCAAGGAAGCCAGAAGGGTTAATCACCAATGAAATAGGAGACAAAAGAAAAAAAAACTGAACATCAGGACTCGGGCCAGAAACTGACTACATGTGGGGTGGGAGGAAACCGTGGGAGCACCAAAATAAACTTCTACCCACACCACCAATGAAACAAAAATAAAAATAAAAGAACCACCAATGAAATAGAAACAGAACTGAGACAAAAAGGAAAAAGTAAAAAAAAAACAGAGCAGGTCGAGACTCTGGCCAGGGACTGACTGTGTGTGTGGGGGGAAGGGGCTCCAAAATAAACTTCCACCCACACCACCAATGAAACTGAAATAAAGAAAAAGAAAAGAAGTTAAAAAATAAAAGAAACAAACTGAGAGGGTCAGGACTTGGGGAAGGGAGTGATTGTGTGTGTTGGGGCGGACGTGAAAGTGCTGCAGAGCAGACTTGCATGTGGGCTGCCTAGCCTAGGACATCCAGCAGCAGCAGATTAGTCCATCTACTTGAAAATTGAGTCTGAGCAAGTAAGTCAACCAGTCCCCAGTGCTCCTGAGTCCTGAATCTCACCCCTGAAAACAGGCATCTGTGCTTAGAAGTCACCAGCCATTTCCCAAACAACCAGGAGCTGGGACAGGAGCAGTCTTTTTTTTCTGTAGTCCTGTCAAATAAAGGCTTGTGTCAGTGTCACGTGTGAAACATTTTGGGGAGGGGCAGCCCAGCAATTGAGTAGCCTGTGTCTGTACAGTCACCAGCCATTTCCCACACAAGCAGGGGTTGGGACAGGAGGAACTTATTTTTCTGTAGTCCTGTCAAATTAAGGCCTGTGTCAGTGTCACGTGTGAAAGTTTTAGGGAGTGAGCAGCCCAGCTGTTGAGTAGCCTCTGTCTGCACAGTATCACAAGCCATCTCCCACACAAGCAAGACTCAGGACAGGGAAGTTGCCATGCTACTAAACTGTTTTTCTAAAGAATTTAACCTGTTTTTCTTTATATTATACTTTAAAATGAAGGCATGGGCCACATTTTATGTTGAATGAATATTGACTGTGAGTCCAAAACCAATACCAGAACCAATACTAGGGGTGATTTAGCAAAACAAAAACAAAAACCTCCCCAGTTTTGCATACCTCTAATTAGCATGTCAACATTTTTATGTGACAGATTAGTGCACCTGTCCTTCACAATCGTCCCAGCCAAACTGAATATCCACTCCACACTGTCACTCAAGGGTGAGCAGCTGAGATATTTTACTGCAACTGAAGTCAGTGCTGGCCACTCAGTGACCTTGTTACTCTAGTATAGCAAGGGTTCCTCTGCAATGGTAAGGTGCCTTGTGTCCACAAAATATGCATCTACCATGCGTTGTGCTGCCCATAGTCCTGCTGCCTCATCAGCCTCCTCATCCTCCTTTTCTTCCACTTCCTCAACTCCCACCTGGTACAAAACATCCCAAATGGGATTTGTTGGGATTTTCTGTTTTACCTTGCATGTTTTCTCAGACCATTTCTCATATGAGATGGTGGTAGATGTTCCACCATTAAAACGCGCCCGTCTGAGTGCGCCCATTATTAGGGCACATGGGTTTAACTTCACCGATCTGTGTTTTTGTGGAGGGCTGCACCCCCACACACCCCAAACTAAATATACCAACTCCAGGGGGGGCAGACCTCAGGGATGGGGGTGGCAAATTTGAAAAGTTGGTACCCTAAATATGGGCGCACTCAGACTGGCACATGGATGGCTGAAAGGGGTGGTAGAAACAGCCGGTCTGTGTGGAGTTTCATGTTGTGCCTTAGATAACTGTTACTTTAGCATCTGTGCCCCATGTACCCTTCTTATTAGAAGATCAGTCAACTTTTGGACCTGCTCACACCCACCTTCAATTATTGATGCCAGCCTACATTTATGACGTGGGACCAGCATGGTGTCAATTCCAAAATCTTCTGACTGCAGAATGCCAGGAATATGTGTACTGCTGTCTAAGATGTGGAGCATGTGTTCCATCAAGGCACAACTTCCCCTATCATCACCTGCCTCCAGCACTTGCTGCACATTCATCAGTGTCTGCATCAGCACACATAGTAGTGGACTGACCTGACTGATACAGGCAGTGTCCCCACTCACTGCCTGTGTCGCATGTTTGAATGGTCTGAGAATCATCATCAGGCCATCAATTTGTCACCACTGGTCTGTTGTCAGAGACATGGATACTCCGGCACTGTCACAACTTTTATGTAGCAGCAGATATTCAGATATGGCTTTATATTGCTTGTACAAGCACTCGATCATCTACAGTGTTGAGTTCCATCTGGTGATGACATCCAGCTTCATACAGTGCTGAGGCAGTTTGTTTTGTATCTGCAGATGCCAGAGTTGGTCACAAGCCTTTCCAGAATGGGCAAAGTGGACACAGATGTGACGGACCACAGCCAACATGGGTTTGATATTAAGATGTGTTAGAAACTGCTGCCCAACGAGATGAAGACAGTGCACCCGGCATGGTACCCTGACAAACCCCCCATCACTGATGCATTTCATATTTGAGCCATTATCACTCACAATGAAACCTGCTTTCAGTGAATGGGGTTGAAGCCATTCATCAAACTCAGTAAGGAGCATTTTCTGACCTGTGTGTGATCCACTTATACTCTTCAGTGTTAGCATGACATGCTGTTAAATATCCAGAGTTGCTACCACCACAACTGGACTTAGTGAAATTTTTCCCATGCCCAGAGCCAAATACAACCCCAGGTACCTGAGCCCAGTGTGCTGTAATACACAAATAGGAGCTACCAGGTGTTTGGCCACTGGTCTACATATCCATGTTCAGATGTATGTATGGTGATGCTTAATGCTTCAGGGCATGGTTTATTGTCTGTAACACTGTCCCATATAGTTCAGGAATGGCACATTTAAAAAGTATGTTCTTGATGAAATCTGCCATTTGGGACAGGCACAGGTCATCAACCTTCAAAAGCCAACATTCTCAACAAAAGAGAATGGCCATAGATCAATTGCCAGCATTTCATCTCTTGCTTCATTTAGTCTGTGTGCTATAACATGACTGGGAGGGGTGCAGTGTAGGCTGGACTTTTCTTGGGATTGGGTTACCAAACAGCTGGACTCATCATTATGGCATTGTTGGTGGGGTAGCATTTGACTTCTGACTTGCTGCTCAAACAAAACCAGTGATTTGGGGGGTGTGCAATGGTGTTTCAATGTTTCTCTGCCTCCGGATGGTACTACTCAACCCACCACTACTGCTATGCTCACTACTAGGCTGACTCACAGAATCCTCCTCCTTCTCTCTGTAGTCCTCCTCACTTGGACCTCCCTCCACCTGGGCTGTTGCCCTGTCACTTCTGCATGACTTGGCTAATGATGATGATGATGCAGGACAGGGACCCCCTACACTGTCTTCCTTCTGGTGTTGATGCCAGAGTAACAAGTGCCTGGTCTCTAGGCATGTAGGTTGCCCACCGGTGCATAGGTGGCTGCCATTTTTCCCCCTACTAACTCGAGCTTGACACAGCTGACAGATAGCGACTACCTCATCAGCTGGGTCAAGTTTATAAAAATCCCAAACTAGGGATTTCATTCCCTTTGATTTACGATGGTGGCAGGAGTGGGACATGTGATGGGAAGGAGTGAAAATGTGTGATTTTGGGATGATTCAAATTCAATACTATTGGGGTAGGGGACTTTGGTAGCTGAATGACTGCAAACCCCATCCCCTGCATCATCTGCAGCACCACCCTTCCTCTTTTTCTCTCTTCCATCTCCCACAGGGGATCCAACAAACCATCAGCAGCACAGCCGCTGATATCCTTCTCTTCCTCCACAGCCCTGTCCTCATCATCATCATCATCACTGTCTCCAGATTTTCTGACTTTCTCATTATCACCAGTCTGAGTGTGATGCACATTTTTCAGATTTCCTTGCTCAAGCACTGACTCAAGTTCCAGACTACCAGGCTCAGCACCACTACCACCACCATCAGCCACAGGGATACCAACAACCTCCTTCTCGAACACTGCCTTGTTTACTGCTGCTGCTCTTGTCACCTCCCACACCCCACACCAGCATGGATGCCACAGATCTGGCAGAGAGAAATCTGGCCACACTAATGCCACCACCGCCAGCTACTCCTTTGCTACTACCAGCCCTGGAGTCCATAAAACACAGTGCTGCAGACATAGTTTTTTTAAACTGCAGCACTATTTTGCCTCACAGAACTTAAACACTTCTTTGCTGCCTCCCTGACACCTCTCCCTTTACTACAGTGTCTATTTCCAGTCATTTTTATATGTTTTATAACTTGATTAGGGATGAAAAATGACAAAATATAAATAAAGCCCGCAGTACAAATAAGTACCAGAAGCAGACAACACCTCCTCCTAGGGAATCAGGGATCAGCACAGCAGTGTGATCTGAAAAAATAAAACATCACAGGCATTGACACAACACTCACAACAGGGGTAACAGGTGTAAACAAATCATTAACAATCGGCAGCATACAACACCTCCCCTAGAGAATCAGGGATCAATAGTGTGATCTGAAAAAATTACTATACTGAGGTAATCATATCTAGCAAAACCAACCCAAAAAAGTATTTTTTCTCTTTTTTTCTTTTTTTAAAACACCACAGGGATTAATAAAACAACATGACACACATAACAGGTGTAACGGGGTAAACACATTACTATCAGCAACAGCAGACAACGCCTGCCCCCCTAGAGAATCAGGCATCTTCCAGTCGGGATTGCATATCTCAGTCTCTTTTCAACAAGTAAAGGAGAATGCAGTCATGAGTGCCTGCTGTTTCAGTGAGCTCTCTGACTCTTTTGTCCATGGCTATGACTTTCTTGACTATAGCTTCCAGGTCCATTTAAAGATCTGCCAAGGCCGATTCAATTTTATTCATCCTCTTCAGTAGTGTTTTGGATTACAATGTCCATTGGGACCATTTGTTTGGGTTCCATATGCAAAAATCTGACAGTGAAATTAAACGTGGTAGCTTGGCAATCAGCTGTGGTGTATAGGTCCTCTAAATATACTGCATTAGCACATTTAGTTTATTAGCTGGTGTCACTGATTTCGGTCTTATTGTCCTGTCTGAAATGTCTCCTTTCCAATTATTGCTGTCTCAGGTGGATTCTCCAAAGAGTTTAGCTGGATTAGGATATCGTTTAATTGGCTGAGGTGGGAGCAACACAGCTAAGTTGCTTTCATGTTTATGACTTCTCCAGCAGTTAAGTCAAGTTTATTTATTTGGCCAACCATGGCAGTACAATCAACATAGCCATTACAAAATACCAAAAAGACACTTCACAATGTTAAAAAGCACACACACAAGCAGTTAATACATATAAATTTCCAGAGGGTTAAAGAGAAAAATAATCATTTGAATGCAGTACACTGATGGATATGGCTTATATAACCTTGTAAAGTTTCTGATGTCAGCAGCATCTCTTATTTTCATTCCAAGGAAATAGTCTTGGAGAAACAAGAATTTATGTTTTATGTTTATGAATTTATTTTTCTTTTGTGTACCCTTTTCTTTTTTGTTTTGACTATGGCAGAACAGAAATTTGTAACCATTTCAGCATCTACTCTAGTAAATGGATGAAGCAAAATAAAGATTATATCATAGTCAAAATGTACATATCGAATCAGAGTATTTTTTTAAGTACTTATTTCTTGGTTCAGAGTAAAGTGGGCTTTGCAAAATAATATTATAGATTGTTTCAGTGTATCCTCTATTGCATGGGCACTGACTGTCTGAAGTCATTGTCTCTGACTCAAGAGTTTTATTAAGATAGAAATATTTTGAGTTTAATACTTCTAGTCTCACCCAGGTAATCATTTTCCTTTGGTCAGAGGAGAGAGGTAGCAATAGGTAGTCTTCTAGAGTATGTGTCATCTTGATTGTTTTAAACCATAATATACATTTTTGTTGCCTGATACTTTCCATATCCTTCTTATGTGCTTCGTTGAAGAGTTTCTTTTTAAGTACCAATTTATAGTGTGAGGATATGGTAATCTTTCTCTGATAATCTATCCATAAATGTTGCAAATGTATTCATTTTAATGTAGATATTAATGAAGTAAGCCACTGTGATTTCAAATTATTATTAGTCCACTTTATCTTTTCCTGTATACAATCAACTGGGAGTTGATTTGTGAGTAGTAGTTATTATTTTTGACCAGTAAGTAAGCATTCTGAGATCTGTAAATACTTTAATAGAAATTCTTCCCAATTCTGCTCTCACCATAGCGGTTGAGGTGAACAGAGGAACTTTTAAAAGAACTTTGTAATAGTAAAGAAGTGAGGTTTCTAAATTACATGAGTAATAAGGACCCTATATTTCTACCCCATACAATAAAACTGAATTTATCTTCGTATCTCCCACCATAAGAGCAGCACCTAACCTGCTAATTCCAGAGATGTTGTTAAATTTTAATAATGCCTTAGCTGCTTGTTTTACTTTTATATCTTGTTGTTTAGAATGTTGTGTTCATTTTGTGTTAGGGGCAACTTTTGTTCCCAGATATGTGTATTGTTTCACTGTTTCAATTTTGTCTTTTTCTGTTTTGTTTTTACCATTCTCATTAGTATATTTATCTTTGCTCTTCCATTGTCCAATGGTCTCCAGAAGTCTCTACCTTAAGTTTTATTTTCTGTCTTCTGAGGGTATGAGTTGCTTGTGGCAGAGACTGTCTTCAGCTATCCTCTCAGTTCTGGAGAAGGATTAGGAGAGAAAACAGCTGGGCTACTCCTCCACCAGCTATTTACTCAGTCCCCCAACTTGATGCCTGTATGGTCCGTTTGTTACCTGAGCCCCAGGTGGCCAATCAAGAGCTCACTAACACCCAGAGATGGCAATACCTTGAGTCTGCTCCATCCCAAGTGATAGCCCACTTTCACGTTAGAGATTGGTGTCCAAGAGGAAGGACACCCAGTCATATCCTGCTCCTGCCTGCCTCTTAATCTTCTATACTCCCAATGGAACTATTCTAGAGATAGCCAGATTACATAAACAGTGGTGCAGATAAGGCTGGTGATTTCCTACCAACCCTTCCTTGCATATTTTTTTAATTGTATCTTAAGTGGCAAACTATCATCCTGTCTGCCATAATACATCATAGCAGCAAACTAGCAGCCTGTCAGTCATAATACATTATCTGGTTGATCCTGATAGGTGATGCCGATAAATCATGCTGATGTCTGATGTTACCCTGGCTGACTCCCCAGCTGAGTTTGGTTTTAATTTTATTTATCTCCTCACAGAGAGTTTCCGACCATCTTGCACCCAAAGTATTTATTGTTATGTCACCTCAGGGCTCTCCATACTGGCTTAAGTACAGCTTCCATTCCCAGTGTCCCAAGACATGAATGCTGCTATGGTATGTTGCTACTCTCCATGATCAACGTGCTCTCTTAGGCACAAAATGACAGTTGTGGGTGGCATGGATATTAGAAGCAGCAATTGACACTGTTTGCAACTGAGAGCTTAGCCCTCCTCCTAGACAGGCTTCTAAATAATTTGAATTAGTTTAAGCCCCCTCAAGGCATTTATGCTAAAATGTGGCTGTTGTATACTTTTCAGCAGCAGAGTTTTCTTCTACTGTTAGTAAAATAGAAATAAAAAATTTGTTGGCAGAAAAGGACTGCTTGACCCAACCAGTCTGCCTGCCTAATCTGTCTCCACAGACCCTAACTGGTCTCTAGTGACCCTCCCTTTCCCTGTCCATTTACTAATATTCCCCTACATCTATCCCACACATGCTTGAAGCCCCCCACTGTTTTTGTTTCTACTACATCTGCTGGTAGACTGTTCCATGTGTCTGCCACCCTTTCTGTGAAGTACTACTTTCTCACATCCCTCTTAAACCTCCAACCCCTCCAGCTTCATTGCATGTCCCCAGTCCTAGTGTTATTCCTCATTTGAAAGAGACTCCCCTCCTGCACCCTGTTTACCCCTATGAGGTACTTGTAGGTCTCTATCCTGTCTCCTCTCACTTTTCTCTTCTTCCAAGGTGTAAATGTTGAGATCCCTCAGTCTCTCCTCATAGGGCTTCTTGTGTAACACCTGCATCATTTTAGTTACCCTACTCTGGACAGCCTGCACCCTGGCTATGTCCTTTCTGAGATGTGGCCTTCAAAACTGGATGCAGTACTTCAAGTGGGGTGTCACCAGCATGATAAAGAGGCAACACTACCTACCTCCTTCTGCTGGAGATACCCCTTCCTATGCACCCCAGCATCCCACTTGCTCTACCCAGTGCTTTGTAACTCCGCCCCGCCACTTTGTGGTCATCAGTTATGATAACACCAAGGTCCCTTTCTGCTTTGTAACTATCAGTACACCCCAGATCCTATACTCCACTGCAGGTTCCTATGTCTTAGGATCATGGTTTTGTACTTTTTGGCATTGTACTCCAACTGCCATGCTCTTGACCACTCCACAAGTTTCCCAAGATCCCAGTGAATTCTGTCTACCCCCTCCTGAGTGTCCACCCTATTATAGATTTTGATATAATCTGCAAAAAGACATACCCTCCATTCCAGTTCTTCCACATTGTCACTTTTAAAGACATTGAAGAGGACTGATCCCAATACTGAGCCCTGCAGTGTTCCACTAGTTACTGTCCCATCATTAGAGTGAGTGCCACTAGTTCCAGCAAGCTGCATCGACAACCGAGTTGTTAAAATGCGGCACAGAGATGGAAACAAAGTCGACAGGTGAAATTTCACCTATCTGACATTTTTTTTTTTTTGCGAGGTACTTTGCCCTCACCGCCCCCATCACCACCCCCAACTTAAAGATAACAAATTCCTGGTCATAGTTTATTTGAAGGGGGAGAGTCTTTATCAAAATCAGTGAAATTTTGATATCAGATCCATTACAGCGACAACCTCAAAGTTATTGCTGTAATGGATTTCGATGTCAAAATTTCGACGTTCTAATGATATACGAGTGCCATAAACCACCACCCTCTGTTGCGTATCTGTTAACTAGTTTCTAGCCCAGTTCACCACTTTGGATTCCACCATAAGGCTGATCAGTTTTTGTAGTGGTTTCCTGTGTGGTATAGGGTCGAAGGCCATGTTAAAGTACATATAGGTCATGTCCACTGCCCTCCCCTGATCTATTTCCCAGGTCATTGAGTCAAAGAAATCCATCACATTCACCTGGCAGGAACCCCCCCCCAAGAAGCCATGCTGCCTGTTATCTTGCATCCCATTGGATTCAACATACTCTACCAGAATTTCTTCTCTTCACCATTGAGGAGGAACCAGAAAGAAACAAGAACATTAAAATCAATAAAGATAGTGAACTAAAACAAAAAAGATAGGAGGAGATTAAATACTTTTTACTTTAAGGTGGCACATGTGCAGATTTTCTGAAAGGATTTAACTAAAGTGTGTATATCGAGTTTGATCATTAGAAATGCTTTCCACCCTGAGAGGCGTACATAGACACCGTGAAACATTGGTGGGTTAGGATGCTTTTTGTGGTGCACATAATAAAATGAAAATACTGTATCTTGAAAACTTGAATCATTTGGTGAGTGATCATCTTTTTCTGTAAATTCCTTGATTTGTTATAAGGCTTATATGGGAACTGACTACTCCCTCATTTTAGTTTCTTTTGTGCCTAGGGAGGAGCCAGAGGTCCCTTTCCATTTCCATTAATTTACCCACCACTGAAGTGAGACTGATCAGCCTATAATTGCTAGCCTCTTCCCTGCTGCTGCTGTTATGTAGAGGGATAACATCTGTGCTCCTCCAGTGTTCCAGAACCATGCCTCTTTGCAGTGAACTGTTGTGTAAGTCCATCAGTTGGCATCTAGCACATCCTTGAGTTTCTTTAGTACCCATGGGCATAGCCTGTCCAGTACCATGGCCCTGTAACCTTGTCCATCTTTACAGCTGCAAGTCCCTTCAGGACCCTTTCCTCTAAAAGTGGACTTGTGTCCATCTTGCCCCGTCCTTTGTTTCTGCTACTCCCTGGTGGCCCATTCCCCCTTCACTTTGAAGACTGAGAAGAAATACCTGTCCAGGATGGCAGCTTTTTCGTGGTCCTTTTTTGAGCAGTCTCCCCCTGCTGCCCTCCCAGTCCTCATTATCCCTCCCCTTGCTTTCCCCTTCTCACTTATGTATCTGAAGAAGGTCTTATCACCTTTAGCTACCCATTTTGGCCAGTCTTTCCTCTTTATTTGCCTTTGCTCCCCTCACCATCTTTCCTGCTTCACTCTGTTCTACTTGGTATACAGTACCTCCCTGTCCTTCTCCCTCCTCTGCCTTTCCTTATACTACCTGAATGCAACTTTTTTCCCTTCACCACCTTAGCCACTTCCTTCGAGAACCCTAACGGTCTCACTTCCTATAATTAGAGGCTGGTTGCCTTAATTATGCTATCCTTTTTGTTACCTAATGTGTGTCTACCCCTTCATGGCAATCCCCCCTGTAATGCAGTTTCTGAGTCAGTCTCCCATTTCCTTAAAATCTGCCCTCCTAAAGTCCAGGACCCTTATCCTTGTGTGGTTTTCCTCTGTTCCTGTCATGATGTTAAACCACACTGTATGGTGATTACTGATACCTAAGAAACTGCCCAAAGTGATGTCTACAATGCTGTCCCTGTTTGTAAGCACCAGGTCCAGAAATGCACCATCCCTAGTGGGTTCTGTGACTAGCTGCCTGAGATTAGAAAAGCCCCTTGTAGGGAGATAAGTATGGCCTTGCTGTTGGAAGGCTCACTCCACATCTGGCATATTGAAGACACCAATCAGCAGTACCTGCCCCTTACTTGCCATTCTGATAATGGCTTCCCCAAGTACCATAACAAACTGTTCTCCTTCCACTGGTCAACCTGTCTGTCAGAGCATTAAGGTAGTTATGTATTTTTTTTTATTCTGACTGAGCACCTTTATATGACTCAAAGAAATTAACAATTTTAATTAATTATAAAACACACATTAATACACTAAATGGCAAGGTTAATAAATGCAGAGAGAATAGATAGACCTGCATTAGAAAAAAGGCTCAGTTGATGGGTTTGGGCGCTAGGCCTGAGCAAAGAGACACTTATGGACCTTCATCTATTAACACCAAGGAATAGGCTTGGTATTCTCCACAGTGGCAGCAGCTGCTCATGCACTGCTCCCTACAAAGAATCTTTGACTGGGCCAGAAATGGGGGTCAACACAAAGATGTGCAGATGTATTTCTAAAAAGCAGAGTAGTGCATCCCCCAATCTGTTCTCTCCTCCACTGGTCAGAGAGAAACCATGGAGGACACAAACTCTGGAGCCAGTAGTCCAAGAAGGAGAAATGCCCTTCCTGGATCAACTAAACCCCATGGATATCTTTAATTAAAGTGAGTCCATGGAACCATCAGGGAACACATTACTATAAAGCCACTGGCTCACCAGAGTCACTATATTTAATCACAGGCACCCTGGTCCAACATGGCCAGTCTACTATTTAAAGAGAGAACCATGATTGGGTGCTGGGAGTATCACTGAGAAAATAGGAAGTCAAGGCAAAAGCAGACCATTATATTCCATCAAGATTGTTACCTACAGTGGTTGTATCCCTGAATGTTTCCCACCCCATGTATCTATCTAGATGAGCTTTAAATGTTCTCACTGTTGATGTATTTTTTTTCCAATTGTTTAACCAGGTGAGACACACTAAGCTGAAAGCTTGTTTATAGGTGCAACCTGGGAGCACAGGAAAGTTAAGTGACTTGCTCAGGGTCACACAGTATGCAAGCGGGGGCTGTGGGATTCAAACCCAGGTCTCCAGATTTGCAGCTCAGAGCCTTAAACCACTGCGTTATACTTCCTCACCAATTTGGAGTTCCATTCCAGCTGATAGTAGAAGTAAGCAGATGGCATAAACATTTAAAATAAGTATTTGAAGCTTTTTACGTGATAATTTGAAAAGTGATTGTAATTGATTTTATAATCTGTATGAGTTTTCTGATGTCTATTATGTGCCTGTTTTTAGACTGTACATATAATAATTTATGTATGTTGCTTGTGACATTTATTTTCCCTGAAGCACTCTTGAAAATGGACTGTATGGCTCAAGAGCCTTTTGGTTACCAATAAAAAAATTAAAATAAAGAAATGTATTCTCTCCTGGCTCTGGCAGGCTGTTCCAAGCATCTCACCAGCCTTTTGATAAACAAATTCCTCCTGAACTCACTCCTGAATAGTTTGCCTATCACCTGCATCCTATGTCCTTGAGTCTCTTGAGTGGTTGACTTTGTGTTTAAATTTAGCCATTCCCCTTGACTAAATTCCTCCATACAAACTAAGCATTTTCTTCTTTCTCTCCTCCATATTTTCCCCTAACTGTTATTTCTCCAAGTTCTGGCTTCATGACAGCAGGTAACATTTGTTTATTGCAGGATGGTCATGCCAAATGAATTTAATAAATTTATTTGACTGGGTAACAAAGGTGGATAGGAGTCAGGCAGTAGACAGTAGTAGTAGTAGTGTACTTAGATACATAGATACATAGATACATAGACGCTGTCAGCCCACCCAGTCTGCACATTTGAGTCTGTGAGTACCCTTTACATTTTTACTTGTATTTTAGCAAGGCCTTTAAGTCAGTCCCCAACAAAAGATTGATCAGGAAATTGGAAGACCAGGCAGCAGGGGGACAAGATGGTTAGATGGTTGGCAAACTGGCTAAGGAGGAGAACCCAATGGGTTGTGGTCAGGGTTGAGTATGCAGGGAAGAGGGAGGTTACAAGTGGGGTGCAAAAAAGGTCAATGCTCAGTCTGGTGCTGTTTAATGTGTTCATTAAAGACAAAGAGGACAGCATGAAGGGCAACATCTGACTCTTCTTGGATGACACTAAGTTTTGTGGGAGGGTGGACTTGGTGGGATCTACAACTGTACGGCGAGAAAAATTTTGTCAACTGGCAGTACAGTGAAACCTTTATGTCGACCGCACTTGTGGTCATCATAAAGGTAGTCACTGCTTACCATGTTTTCTTCTGGGAGCTTTGCCCCCAAACCCCCCAAGTGGGGGGCTGTGCCCACCCCCCAATTAATATAATCAACTCTGAGTCAGAGCTGATTAGGGGAGGGGGTGCAAGACCCCCAGAAAAATGATGCTGGGGTCCAGCGCCGACACTACAGTGACCTGGAGCTATTGTCGCTGTAGTGTTGGTCGATGTCAACATATCACTGTTGGGGCAGTATACGGCTTGGTGGAGGGGTCAAGAATCTGAGGGAGGTTCCAGCAAAGATAGAAAGATGGTCTGGAATCTGACAACTGGGGTTCAACACAAAGAAGTACAAGATCATGTATATAGGGAGCAAGAACTCTAGAGATGAATACAGACTAGGGGTATGGCCATCATGGTGTGTAAGGAGGAGGAGAAAAACCTGTGGCTTGCAATCATGAGCAACCTCAAACCCTCTGCACAATGCAGCAAAGCAGCAGCAAGGGGCAAATAGGATTCTGGGTTATACTATATATGCAGAGGATTCATCAGCAGAAGTAAAGAGGCCATACTGCCAATGTATAGATCCACGGTGAGGTCACTCCTTGAGTACTGTCTGCAGTACTGGAGCCCCTACCACAAAAAGGACATCAACCACTGGAGGTGGTACAGAAAAAGGTCTTGAAAATTATTCATGGCCTTCAGAGACTCTCATACAAGTAAAAGGTGGAGAACATTAATATGTACTCACTCAAGGAAAGAAGAGAATGTGTGGACATGATAGAGACCTTTAATTACCTCAAAGGTATAAGCAAGGCTGACCCTAGTGAATATTTTAGGATCAGTTAAAACAAGAACACGATGGAACACAGTTACAAACTGACAGAAGGAAGTTCTGGAAGGATACCAGGAGGACCTTTCTCAGAGAGAGAGTAGTGGCAGGGTGGGCTGGGCTACCAGAGGAGGTTGTGAACCAGTAAATGATTAAGGGGATTCAAGAGAGGGTGGGATAAATTCAAGGGGAGGATAAAAGTGTCATGGGAAGGGGAAGAGTAACATGTAATGAATGATGCATAAGCTCTACAGCAGAAAGACTAGATAAACAGTAAGCCCTTCTGCTGTCAGTTTGTATGTTCATATGTTTGTATAGCCATTTCAAAATCCCAATACAGGAAAAAAACTAAGGGACCAATTTTCAAATGGATTCCGATCACTGCAAGGGACTTGCATCAGGGAGCATGATGCAAGTGGTGACTTCTGCAAATAGTGGGGAATTTGTGATTTTACAAAGACATCAGCTGCAAATCCCTGACATGAGTCCCTTGCTTCAAACGCAGCAAAGTTAGACTAGCTCCCCCCATGGTCTAACTTTGTGCGGATCATGGACCCTTTTTTCCGGGCTTGTGCCAATGCTTTGGTGCAAGTTGCTGTAAAATATGTAAAGTGTCGCAACTGTGCCCAAGGTACTAAAATTAGGTGCAGGTTGTGGTGAACTGTTAGGCGCAGCTGCAGCATACTTTGTGGTGGATGCAGAAGCCATGTGTCCACCTTCTAAACTCGGGCCCTGAGTCTGGGCACATGCAGAATGAACTATTTCTCAGACTTAGTTTTATTTGCATTTTTTAAAACACATGAAAATAAGGAAGTACAAGAACAGGAACATTGTGTATGCATGTGAACCTCTTTTCCCAAATTGGGATTTTGAAATAGTTATACAGTAACTGCCATATGTATACTGCTTTCTGCCAAACTCAGGGGAAAGCTAAAGGAGTTGCCCCCTTGTGACCACATAAGTGGTGGAAATGTAATTGCCCCTGAAATTGGATTTCAGGGTCATACCCCCAAAAACTTCTTTTTTAATTTAGTCCTACAAATTGTGCACTATGCATGTGCAGGGACTGAGGTTTTTTCATAGGAAAATTCTGAAATGCCCAGAACAGCCTCTTGCAAATCCACTGCAAGTCTGGCGCAATTTGTGTGATGATGCAGCTGCTTCACTAATGGCCTTCAGGTCTAGTGCCAAAGTCTGCTACAGGTCCAATGCAGACAGCCCAATATGTGCGACAATGCAACTGCTTCATGATTGGACTACGGGGGGGTGGTGTGGAGCAAGTTAAAAAACTAACACTGCATTTCCTTACTTTACATTTTACATCTACCTAACTTTTGTCACTTTAATACTAACCACCAACTTGTGCATTAACATATTTTTTGCAATCAGTATTCTCTCTGAGATACTGTATGTAGCTAGCCATAGTAGTTTACTTTGTGTATGACCCTACGTGTCTAATGTAAAACATCGGCATCATCACACACTTTGGACCCTATGCATACAGGGGGTGGGAATTACACACCAGAGGCACGTATCCTGCCCATGGAGCTCTACACCTGTGGATAGGTGAGCACCTGGTGGCATTCACGACTGCTGGCCACCTGTCCGTGGCCCCACCCCACCCCCAGTGTGCAGGTTCACACAGGGCTGCTGGGGCTGGAGCTGCAGATCCGGGGTGGGCATCCAAGCAGATGCCCATCCCAGATCCCACAGTGGATCCTTTATGCTGCAGTGCACACATTGGTTGCACACTCCTGCAGATGTCATACGGCTGGTGGCTGTGGAGGTGTCTGGAGGGATGTGCCAATGGCCATCCCAAACTGTGGCTCCGACTGACTAGTGACAGGATGGGGGGATGCCATCAGTGCCATGGGGGTGTGGGCAGGGCTGTGATGGGGGGATTGCCACTGCAGTCTGGATGGGGTAGGGACACCACTGCGAGTGTGTGCAGTGAGGGAGCATGTCGGATGTTGTTGGGACAGAGGGCTGCCACTGCCATGCTGGACCAGGCAGGGTTGTGCATGCATGCTGGCTAGTATAGGATTTATGTCAGGGTGCCCCCTACCATAACCAGTGCCCTGATCTGCCCCTCCACGGGCAGCACTATGCGCCTTAGTGCATGGCGTGTAGTGCTGGAACACCCCCTGCCCACCCCCAGCACATTTCTGTCTGCGTGGCCGGGGGATTGGGCACGTAAGTCACTTGTGCCTCATTCATGAATGCTGTGGGGAGTCCGCAGAACCCCACTGCATGGCATTCATGTGTAGTGATGCCAATGTGCCCAGTTTCTGTGGCACATTGGCATCGTTAATAGGGCACATTGTGCCAGATCTGTAGCAGACTTCTTGAGGGTTTCAAACAGAGGTGTTAAAAACCAGGAAACTTTAATTCGCAAAATTCTTCACAGAGTTGTCCTACTTCCCAAACCATGAAGTGGAACTTTGCGTTGTTCTTCACCTTTGAAGCAGGGCACTTTGCCAGGCAAAGACAACCCATGGTGGCACTTCACTGTTGAGCTGGCATTTTACCTGGTGAAATGCTACTGTGTGTAGTTTCATTTTATTTATTTTTTTTAATCTAAACACTAAAAACCCACCCCACCCACGTTGGAACAATTCATGCCCTCCTACCACCACTCTCAACTATCAAAAAAAGAATCCCCCACCCTCAGAGCACCCACACCTCCCTTCTACTCCCCAGTCCAGGTGAAATTCTTTTAGTTTTTGTTGCGAAATCACATTAACATGAGTAGAAGATAGTCAAAAAAGAAGTTATAACATGCCCACCCCCACACAATGTCCATAAGCAAAATACAATCTTTTCTTGCCCTCACCCAACCCAATAAATATCATAAAACCTTCACCTAACCCTCCTCTGACACTGACTACCCTCCTCCCCGCTCTCCCCAAAACTGGATACAAAATCAGTTCCAAGGCACGTGACTGGCACAGTCCAGCTTGGCCAGCCATCGTTCAACTGAATAAGACTGAGAGCTGTAGTATGTATAAGGAATTTCATAATTGACTGTTAAAGTGGGAGGTGTGGGTGTTTAGAGGTTAGGGGATTCCTTTTTGGATTGGCAGAAGTGATGGGAGGAGGGCAGGAATTATTCCAACATGGGTAGCAGTGGGTATTTAGTACAAAAAGTTGGGGTGAAGTCCAGAAACATTTCCCCACTACATGTAGTGTAAAGTTCCTGACTCCTTTGCTGGTGAAGTCTTTATTTATTGCATCATTACTCCTGAAGCAGCTACATAACACATATTTTGCCAGACCAGTGGCTAGCATCCTGCTGATCACTCATGGAGCAGCTGCAGCACACACATTGGGCCAGACCTGTTAGATTTCCAATACCCTACACCAGATTGGGAAGAGGTTATTCGATTATTGCCAATTATTATTTCCATGTCCCTTTCTTCCTCTGAATGCTCCAACTTTATCCCATTTATGCAATAGTCCATCTGAAGATTCTTATAGCCAGTGTTTATCATTTTACTTTTTTTTGGCACACTGAATTTCGATTGCCAAATATTTGCCCACTTTTCCAGTCTCTTTTCATCCTTCTTAATGGTGGAAATTCCCTCTTCGCTATCAACCCTTCGACCCTTCCAATAATCTTAGTATAATCTGCAAACAGACAAATTTTCTCCTGTATTCCCACCCTGATGTCACCTATATACATGTTAAATAATAATGATTCCAGGATACACTCCTGAGGCCCCCCATAGTCACTGCCCAGATATTAGAGAACCTACAGTTGGGGTGCAATTTCTGAGCCCCAACAGTCAACCAATTTCCAGTCCAACTTGTTAACCTATTCCCTAGTCCTACAGTCAGATAGCTTTTTCATCAGCCTCCTATGTGGCACTGTATTAAAGAACTTTTCTGAAATCTAAGTAAATAATATCTACTGCCTGGCCTCTATCAATCATTTGTGTTACTGAACTGAACAAGTCAATCAAGTTCATTTGGCACAACCTGCATCTTCTGAACCAGTACTAATTCCAATCCACGAGCATATCTGTTCTTTAAAAATTGTCTCCAGTAGCTTGCTTACTATAGACATCAGATTCTGGCATATAATTACCTGGGTTGTCCCTGTTCCCGCTTTTGTGTAGGAGGACCACATTTGCCTCTCTCCAGTCCATCCACACCCCACATAGAAACATAAAAGTTGCCAGAAGATAATGACCTCTAGGCCCACCCAGTCCACCCAGTTTTCTCTGCCTGCTCTGCCACCGCAGACCCTACTCAGTCTCTGGTCATCTCCTCCCCTTGCCTTACTACTAAGGTCCCCTTGTATCTGTCCCATGTATGCTTGAATCCCATCACCATTTTTGTACCCACCACCTCTGCTGGAAGTGTGTTCCAGGCATCCAACACCCGCTCCATGAAGAGGTATTTCCTCATATTTCCTCTGAGCCCCCCCAAACTTAATAGTGTGACCCCTTGTCCTTGAGCTCATTTTCCTGTGGAAAATGCTACTTTCCTGTACCTTTTAATACCTGTTAGGTATTTGAATGTTAATATCATATCCCCCTTTTCCCTTCTCTCCTCCAAGGAGTACATATTCAGTTCCTTGAGTCTCTCCTTGTAGGGCTTTTGATGCAGGCTCTGCCCCATTTTGTTAGCCCTCTTTTGTACTGCCTCCACTTAATCAATGCCCTTCCAGAGGTGGGGCCTCCAGAACTGGACACAGTACTTGAGTTGGGGTCTTACCAGTGATCTGTATGGGGTAATAATACCTCCTTCCTCCTACTAGTAATACCCCTTCCTAATCTCCTCTCACCCTTTTCCAGTGGTCAGTTGAACAGCTCTGCCAATAGTACAGCTAGGGGTTGCCTTGTCTATCACCACACTCTTGGGTGTATCCTATCTGGGATGGTCTTGGTGACTTGCTAACCTTCCGGTCCTGGAGACCCTTCAGTACTTTCTCCTTATATACTGTATGCACTCTGTCACTAGCCTTGTCTTCAAATTTTAGCTTACTTTCTGGTATTGGTCCTGTAGCTGCCACAGTTAACAGAGCTAAAGTAATTAGTCAGTATGTTCACTTTTCCCACATCACCCTCAATACTAACCCATCTTCCTTTATCAGTTCAATTCTATCTTTTGTTTGTCTTTTTCCTCTAATGTACCTAAATAAAGTGCTGTCATTGTCTGAAACCCTTTCTGATATCCTTAGCACTGTATTTGCTTTTGACTTCGGTTTATATTTCAGTAATAGGACAGCAGAAGGCCGAGGCCCATAAATGCTGTCCCCATTACTAAGTGGCAGTAATCGATATTACCCTCATTAATGTAAATGTTCAGTTTAGATTTAAAAATAAACAGACTCGGTACCTGAACAATGTCCTCGGGTAACTGGCTTCAAAGTCTTATAGCCCTAGGGATAAAGGAGTATTTCCTCTGGTCTGTTTTTGGTAGAATATCTACTATTTCATGCCCTCTTAAATCAGGATTAGTATCCTTATAAGACAAACCTAGTTCCCTTTTTAACACAGTATCCTCCAGTATTCTATAAAATAGTAGCATGTCACCTCTGGTCCTTCTTAAGGCCAGTGGCCAAAGGCCTAAGTCCACTAACCTCTCCTCACATGGCTTGTCCCTACACCTTGGAATAAGTTTGGTAAACCTCCTTTATGTTTTCTCTGTATTGTTTGTGTCCTTTTCTAGATAAGGACTCCAATGTTGTGAACTATAATCTGCATGTGGCCTGATGTAAGCTTTGTATATGGGCAGAAGCACTGATTTGGATCTTGAGGAAAAAGACATTCACATACAATTAAGTAAGTATTCAGTTTTGTTAGTCACCTGGCTGCAGTGAGCACCATTCTTAAGATCATTACTAACTAGAATGCCAAGGTCCCTTTCTCTGTTTCCCACTTTTAATGTTACTCCATTAATAAAATAATCCTTCATTCCCTTGTTCTTACCAAAGTGGATGACTACGCATTTCTCAAGACTGAATTGCATCTTGTTATGAACCCATTTTACTATTTTCTCCAGATCGTTCTTCATACAGTTTATAATTGTCTCTGGGTCTACAATGCCACCCAACTTTGTGTCGTCTGCAAATTTTATCAGTCTGTTTTCAGACTGGATACAGAGGTCATTGATAAATATGTTGAACAACAAGGATCTAAGAACAGAGCCCTGAGGCACCCCATTATTAACTCCGCCCTCTGATGATATGTAACCATTAATTCTTGCTACCTGGCTTCTGTCTGCCAACCAGTTCTGAATCCATTTAACCAACTGTATGTCCAAACTTAAATGGAGAAGCTTGGACACTAAGATGTTATGTGATAGGTTATCAAATGCTTTCCTGAAGTTGAGGAATATAATGTCCACCTCTCTACCCTGATCAGAATTCTGTCCCACAAAGTCATAAAAACTGATCGTATTTGTAGTAGATGACCTGTTTTTAGTGAAGCCATGTTGGGTGGGATCTACTCTGCCTATATCACTAAGAATTTTGCTTACTTCATCCTTTGCAATACTTTCAATGATCTTACCTATGATAGATGTCAGACTAATTGGCCTATAATTTGTGGCATTAGATTTACTGCCTTTTTTATGTTTGCTTGCACGCATGCACAAGAAACATTATGTGGCAGCTTAGGAGAGAAGTGGGTTTTGGAGGTGCAGCACTGTGGCGGCCAGTGCCATCACTGCATTCTTGGGTTTGTCCCTTGTTTGCAGTGGCAAGCTTCTGCTGACACTAATTCAGCCAGCATGCCACCAACTTGAAATGAATTAGCCGCTGCAATGAGGGAGCGACCCATCATTGCAGGGCGGTGCCTTGCCTGGTGTAACATTTCAAAACAACATGGCGGCGACCGTCACCTTCTGCTCACAGTCCCCATAAAAGTTGATGGGGTGCCCAATCCCCCTGTTGACATGCCCCCAACCCAGTTCATTTGCCAACAAGAGAGCCTAATCCCCATTAGCATGACTCCCCTTTTGTTGTGTGCCGAGGGGGGGTGCCCAATTCCCCTAGACATCATGCCCCCCAAACAGGCTTTCTTTGCTGATGGGGGGCCCAATCCCCATCAGCTTAAGTCCCTCATCCCCAAAATCACAGGTGGCATGCTGGGATCCCACCCCAGTGTGCCCAAAGCAAACCTTCAAAAACAAAACCTTCCCACAATGTCTTTTGTTTTGTTTTTGTTTTTCCCTGAAAACAAAGAAAACAGTCCCTTGCTGTCAGGTCCCCTTCCCCAACCCACACTCACCCTCTGCACACCTCACCTCCCCCCACATACCCTCACCCCATACTTACCTCCAGAGCTGGGCGTGACGATCTTCAGTGGACCGGGAACATGTCTGCACTCTTCAAAGCAGACCGCAAACTGAAGAAATGCCGGTAAGCTGTATAATGGCATAAATGTTTTTTAATTCAACTTATGAGGATATCTCAGCCATTTTTTCAACTTTTGGCACCAAATTTTCAACATGGTGTTCTTGGGATCCCTCCTCATGAATTCAGTCACTGTCGTGGCATTATTCAGTCCAAAAGGTGATTTGGTGGTCACTGCATGGAATCACCTTTCAGGACCAATTAATGAAACAACAGTGCCACTGTTCATGAGGTGGGCTCCCAAAAAGCATATGTTGCAAATTTGGTGAAAAAATTCCAACAAATGACTGTGTTATGAGTATGCATTGAGCAGTTTACACGTATGCTCATAACTTTGAGAATGTTTGAGATTTTTACTCCAGATTTTCCACAATGCTATTTTTACATACCTCCTTATGAACAGTACAGCTGTCATTGTTCACATCCTGCCTAAAATGTCTTGTCACACATCCACCGCACGATGGCATGGTCGCTGTGGAAATCAATGTTCGGGACAGATTAAGAAAATAACAGTGGCACTGTTCATGAGCGGATGTCCCAAAATGCCTATGTTGAAAATTTGGTGCCAAAATTCCACAAAATAACTATGTTACAAGTGTGCATTGTGCAGTTTCCATGCACACTCGTAACTTCGAGAATTTTTAATATTTTCACTCTAGATTTTCAACATTGCCATTTTCACACACCTCCTTATGAACAGTAGAGCTGTCAATTTTCACATGCTGCCCAAAATGTGGTTTCACACATCTGGCGCACAATGGCACGGTCACTGTGGGAAATCAACGTTCGGGACAGATTAAGAAAATCATAGTGACACTGTTCATGAGCAGAGGTCCCAAAATGCCTATATTAAAAATGTGGTGAAAGAATTCAAAAAATTACTGTTACAAGCGTGCATTGCACAGTTTTTATGCATGCTTGTAACTTTGAGAATTTTTTATATTTTCACTACAGATTTCCAACATTGCCATCTCTTCACACCTCCTTATGATTGGTGCAGCTGTCATTTTTCACATCCTGCCTGAACTGTGGTTTCGCACATCTGGCACAGAATGGCGTGGTCACTGTGGGAAATCGATGTTCGGGACAGATTAACAAAATCACAGTGCCACTGTACATGAGCAGAGGTCCCAAATGCTTTCATGAGTTGGGGGTCACAAAAAGGCCATGTTGAAAATTTGTAGTGCAAACACCAAGAAACGCCAAGGGTGTTAGGGGTTTTTAACCATAACATCCCACCCTGTACAGACTGACAGGCATCAGGAGTGTGCCTTTGGATTGCTGACTGTAATGCTTATGCCATTCCACTCCCACCCTGCAGCAAGTGACAGGCATCGAGGTGTGCCTTGGACTTTTCAACCCCAGAGTTCACCCCATTCTCTTATACTGCACTCATTTCAGCATATCTCCTTATGGAATGGGGTGACTGTAAAGCCAAACACCCCAAGGCATACCTCAATGCTTGTCAGTATCTGCAGGACAGGGTGAGGTGAAATGGCATCAGTGTTATGGGTGATGACCCAAAGGCATACCCCAATGCCTGTCCATCTCTGCAGGGTGGAGGTGGGATTGGCATGAAGTTCAATACTTCACTGCCATTCCTATTCTGCATTTTTATAACTCCTGCACTTCCAATGCTAATACCAGCATACAAACATTCAGCACTGACAAATGTTTGTTATATATAGGAATGACTACCGCCCTTCTCCAGTCACAAGGGATTGAGGCTTCTAATAAGGATCTGCTAGCTATGTTTGTGATAACTGGTGCCAAGACATCTACTAACTCCCTTAAAAGTTTCGGGTGGAGGTAATCTGGCCATGCAGACTTATTGACACTGAGTTGTCAGCTTCCTATAAACCATTTCAGTTAGACCACTTACAGAGTCTGGGAGGGTGAGATGATTTTTTTTTGGGGGGGTTATACACTGAGCCAAAGTAATTATTGAATTCTCTTGCCATATCTTCTGGTGTGTTATAGCTTTTGTTATTTATTGTAAGGGGCCCAATGACATGCTAATTTCCCTTCTTGTCATTAATATATGTGTAGAACCCTTTTAGATCCTTTTTGGTGTTCACTAAACTGAATTCAGTACTTGCCCTGGCCTTTTTAATTTCTAGTTTGAATTGCTTTAATACCAGTTTGTAGTTACTGATGTTGCAGTTGGTAGGGTTTTTCTTCATTTTCCTAAATTTAAATCTTTTTTTTAATCAGTTTAATGACTGTTTGTTAAACCATACTCACTTTTTTCCTCTCGTATTATACACCTGCCTGGTTGGCACGAACTTGGCTTGAAGAGTTGTTATTAAATTAATAAAGAGATCCCATGAATGCTCAATGTCCAGATCTGCAGAAAGGCTTTCCCAGTCCATTTTAGACAACTCATCCTTCATGGCTTTAAAATTGGCTCTGTTATCATTTTTAAACTCAGTCCTTCCCCATGTGTACCTCTTAGCTTTATTAATTTTGAAACTTATGCTGTTGTGGTCACTATTACTCAATGGGGGGTTTATAGCAATATTTAATATATCAGAGCTGATATTAGTCAGAAGTATATCCAGAATATGTTGCCCCCTAGTTGGCAAGTGAATACACTGTTCTAAATTGAAGAATAGTAATGTGGCATATACCTTTTTAAGGCTGCAATAGGTGGAGCCTGCAGATGTTTTGCATGTACAAAAGGAGTGATGTCATGTTTTCTGTCCGTGGAACTAACTTCAGGTGTAAATAGTCTCTTCTGCCTTACCCTCCTCCAAGAAATGTTTTCCGCCCTCATAAATATGCTTTCATGTTAGTCAATGGTTGCAAGGTACTAGTTTCTTTCTTAAATGGGCAGTATAAGAGCTGAAACTTGAGTAGTTGGAGGCAGCATTAGTTTTTTTTGGAGAGTAAGATCCACCCCCACCTCCACCCAAGAAGCTCCTAAAGATCCACCCCCACCTTTTTATTTTATTCATGTGGGAGGGGCACGAGGTGGATCTATCATGTTGGAACAAGACTCACTAGTTTGGGACCTGGACCAAGCAACAGAACAAATCTATGGAGTGATCGAGTTGTGGAGCCCCTGCATTTTATTAAGAACTAGGAGAACAGAAGATACTTACTGCCTTCAAACTGACTTAAAAACCCTTGGAACAAATGATTATCAGAGCCACCTGGGGCCTCAGAAGGAAAGAGTAGTTAAGGCATGCCTGAAACTACAGCTCCCAAGGAAAACAATAGACACAGCATTCTGATTCAAGTTGAAAGAGCCACAGGTTTTTCTTAAACATTTATATATTAAAAACATAAAGTTCAGCTTTTTGGATTAGCAATATTTATTTACCATATTAAAAAAAAAATATATATATATATATATATATACAGTTTGTCTTTTTAGTAGTTTCAAAACTTTGAAAGCATTGGTGTTAGAATGCATTTAGAAATACATTTTTTTAATTGTCTTTATACTTAAACATGCAGTTTCATGTAAGGGCACATTTTTGGGGGAGGGGTTCAAATTATTTTAATCATGGGCACAGTACTTGGTAAACACAAATATTTGATGATAAAGTTTATTTTTTATTTTAAGTTTGAGAAGTATGTTCTATATGTAAATGTAGCAGTGTTGTAAATGAGACTGGGGAATGAATAATGGTTAAGTGCCTAGAATTTTTTTGTTTAATAATTGAGTTTATATGTGGCAAGTTGGTAGCGGATAGTGTTTTGAATGTGGCAGTAGGACAGATTTGTTAGGATAAATATATGCTGTCTTGCAAATAAGAAAAAATTGTGAGGGATACATTTTGCAAAACAGTGATATGTATCATTGGGTTTTCTTTCATGTATTGTTGGAAGAAATAACTATAGGTCATTTTGTACTATCAGTAAAAGGAGAGAAGAAAACACTGAACAAGAAAACATGTTAAAATATACCAGCTGCAATTAACAACTACTTGTAGAAGCAAAAGGCTGTTTTTTTCTCCTACCTTTTTCATTGATATTATAAACTGAGCCAGAAAAAAAGTAAGACTGAACAGATCAGAGCTGACATTAAAAAATATGATGTTCCTAATACCTGTTGCATGTACTATGCTTTCATTTTTGTGGGAGGGGCATGAGGTGGCTCTAGCATGTTGGAACAACTGACTATCAGAGCTGCCTGGGGAAGTAATGAAGGAGTACCTGCAACTGCATCTAGGCATATCCCCCCCAAAACACACCCACACATAAGCTCCTAAAGATCCACACCCACCTTTTTTTTGATTCATGTAGGAGGGGCATGAGGTGGATCTATCATGTTGGAACAACTGACTATCAGAGTTGCCTATGGAAATAATAAAGGCGTGCCTGAAACTGCAACTAGGCATACCCACCCCAAACATGCACACACATAGACAACATGATTTTTTTTAACTCTAAGCACATCAATATTTGGCTCTTACAGTATGGGCAAGTTGGGCATAAAAATAGCATAGAAAAAAAAGGATCAAGCAGGTTCCTTTTTCTTTGTCAGATACATGCAGACAGAAGGTCACAAATCCTGTATGACAAGTTCATTATATGGATGTTTTCCATGTAAAACAGAAATTTTGTTAATGTCATGTCTATAGCATCGTTTGTAACCAGTAAACTATTATTTACATAGGTACTGTAAACAACAGGTTTTAATTCAGAAATTCAGTCTTGATAAAAATTTTTTAGCAGTTCTGTAAGACTTATGTCTCTCTGATGTAAGAGTGCATAACACAGAAATGAGAGGGTTTCTGTAATTGATTGTTGTTTGCATGAGAAGTGGGCGTGACAGTGGCATGCAAGAGTGAAGTCTAAATTGTTTCTTGACCATTCTGGTATCTAAAGTTTAACACTATTGTGTGAAGAGAATAAAGTCTTGTGTTTTTTTGCATTTGAAAATGTAAGTGCTTTGAAGTTAAAAGATATATATATATATATATATACATATACATAGTGTTATGGGCACCTGAAAAGGAAGGAGATACTACTAAAATAAATGCTATTCTGATATTTTATTTATTTATGTGTGAGATTTTAAGTGTAGTTTTGCCTAAGTCACAGAAACATAAGCTATAAATAAGGATGGATGTATTAGTCAAAGCTTGTAGCAGCAAAATAAAGCAAGAAAAATAATATATTGTGTTTTTTTTTCTTTCAATTGTTTAACCAGGAGTGGCACACTAAGCTGAAAGCTTGTTTACAGGGGCAACATGGGAGCACATGGAAGTTAAGTGACTTACTCAGGGTCACTCAGTATGCAAGTGGGGGCTGTGGGATTCAAACCCAGATCTCCAGATTTGCAGTTAAGAGCCTTAAACCACTGTGCTATACTGCCTCCCTAGTTATGGCAGTCCTCTGTTTTATGATTCATGACATTGGTGTAGTAAGTATACCAACATAGTAACATACAAAGCTGCTAGCAGATTAAGCCTAGTGGGCTTTCATGTCTGCTCATTTGGTCAGTCCCCACCCTGGGAGCTGACCTCCCCCCCCCGCCCTCTTGGGCTTCTCCCTTCCCAGTCCAGGGTATTCCCACTTCATTGGACTTTGCTTTCACAACCCTTCCCCTGTATCTGTCCCACCCCCTCCACAGTCTCTGCCTCCACCAGCCCCCCAGGCAGTGCATTCCATGGTTCTACCACCATCTCAGTGAAGTAGTACCTCCTCCTTTCTCCCCTGAGTCTCCCCCTCCAGCTTCCACCCATGCCCTCTAGTTGTCCTCCTTTTCTTCAGAGCACTGTGACTGTGCCTCCCCATGTACTTGAAGACCTCTATCATGTAGCCCCATCCCTTCTCTCTTCCAATGTGTACATATTTAGTTCTTCGAGCCTCTCCCTATAGGTCCTTTCCCCCAAGCCCCAGATCATTTTGGTTGCCTTCCTCTGGACCCTCTCCAGGAGTTCAATGTCCCTCTTTAAGTGTGGCCTCCAAAACTACGCGCAGTACTTGAGGTGCAGCCTCACCAAGCAGTTATACAGAGGGAATATCACTTCACTCCTTCTGGAGTGATCCCCCGAGCGATGCATCCCAGCATCCTGTTGGCCTTGGCTGCTGCCCTCCTACAAGTCTCCGAGTTGTTCATCTTTGACATCCACCACCACCACCCCAGGTCCCTCTCAGCCATACAGCCATAGCAGCAGTACATTGCATAGCAGATATAAAATGCCAATAAGCAGGTAATGCAACAGATGTGCTGAGCAGTTACTGAAGCAAGAAATATACAGCTGTCATTTTTTAAATACTGTTCAAAATGTGTTTTTGCACCTGTGGTGCCAAATGGCACAGTCACTGTGCAAAATCTCCTTTCGGCTAATGAACTGATAGTGTCACTGTTCATGTGGTGGGTCACAAAAAGCCCGTGCTGAAAACTTGGAGTGAAAATACCAAGAAACACCCAGAGCATTAGGGTTTCTGACCATAACACCCTGCACTGTAGGGACTGACAGGCATCAGGGGTGTGACTTGGGATTGTCAACAGTAATGCTCATGCCATTCCACCCCCATCCCCACCCTGCAGCCAGTGACAGGTATCGAGGTGTGCCTTTGACTCTTCAGCCCCAAAGTTCACTCCATTCTCTTATACTGTACTAATTTCAGTGTATTTCCTTATGGAATGGGGTGACTGCAAAGTTTGAAAACCCCAAGGTACACCTCGACTCTTGTCTGTGTCTGCAGGGTAGGGTGAGGTGAAATGGTGTGAGCGTTATGGGAAATGACCCCAAAGGCACACCCCAATACCTGTCCATGTCTGCGGGGTGACGGTGGGGTTGGCATTACTTCAATACTTCACTGCCATTTCTAATCTGCCTGTCTGTCTGTGTGTGTGTCTATATGTCTATGTAATTACTGCATCTATCTTTCTATTAATTACATGTATCACTATTTTTACCTATTTCTAAAACAAACCTGCATATCACAGTTGCCTGCACTCTGAGCACATACTTATGAAACTGTGCATATTTGTACTCTACTTCTGCGTAGACCTCATACTTTCCTAATATTCCCATTATCACAAGCATAACTACCTTGCCCTTATCAAAAGCGACCCCCTCTGAAAGTTAATATCACATTTTCTGTAACAGTCTATCATCATTACACCTGACTTCCTGACATCAACACATTGCTTAAATATAACTTACATCACTTCATGGACAAAAACCCTGTTTCTAAAAAAAAAAAAACTGTGTAAATAATCCAAAGGTTGAACATATGCCAGCCATTACTTTTTCATGTACTGCCACCTTCTGTATCATCATGGGGATTTGCATATGTTTCCCTTGATGCTTTGCATTATTGGGATATCTGCAATTGTGTTTTCTTTAAAATTTGGCTGTCTGGCCAATATCATCCGGGAAAACACATACATCAGTGGCATTTGCTCTGGGGTTCTTTTGTAAGCTTCCTGTTCCTTCCACGAAAATGTACACCTCCATATATTTTCCTAATAATGTGTATGCCTTCCTTAGAATAGAAACTAAAACAAATCTTACTACTTACAAATCATTATGTTGTTTCTCCATACCTCCTTAACAATTCTACCCAACTTCACTAACTTCATTATGCAGCCGTGATGGATCTGACCAGATTTTATTTTCAATTGCACCTATTCCTTTGTTATCTGCCCAGTCAATATCAGGTAGGTTCAGATCTCCCATAATAACTATGTCATTGCTACCTGCCATTTCTGTAATGACTTCAATAATTTGTTCGGTGTCCCTAATGGAGCTGTCTGGTGGTCTTTAAAATAAAACTAGCCCAATTTTCTTGCCTTTGAGTCCTGTCAAGTCCACCCATAATGTCTCAACAGTGCTTGTATAATCAGGATTAATATCTGTAGTGGAACATTCTATGCCACTCTTGAAATAAAGTGCTATACCTCCTCCTCTACACCTTTCCCTATTCTTACTAAACAGTTGATACCCAGGGATTTCTCTGTTCCAGTCACTGTCTTTATTCCACCATGTTTCGCTGATTCCAATAATATCAATGTTTTCTTTGGTAACGAGATGCTGTAATTCTGCCAATGTATACTTATTAAGGCTCCTAATAAGCTGCTTGCATTTATTTAGCTTCTCCTTATACAACCCCCTGTTGGTAACATTTCGCTCTTTTTAGTAGACTCTAGAAGCACTCTTTTTTTTCTCCTTATAGCTTGCTTTACATGTCCATCTAGTCAGTTAGAATTCCTATCTTTCCTTGCTTTACTTAGAGATCGAGTACACTTCTAGGTTACACCAAAAGCTGCCCCTTTTATTCCTGATCACATTCTTTCTGTCCACGATATCTCATGTTGTAAGCTGATCATTTATTATTATTACTGCATAATCAAAGTCATTGTTTCTTAGATCAATCAATCAATCAAACATCTTTGGTTTACCAGGTGAAACACCATTGAGACAGACCGATTTGCAAGGTGGACCTGGGTAGGTCATACCAAAAATACATAAGCTAAATGTTGCTATAATACAATGAGACAATGGTCTATGTAGAGATAATCAGGAACCATAGTTCTGGAAATCTTTTGGTGGAAACCAGCACAATGCTGAACTTCATAATACTGTGGTCACTCTCTTATTGGGTCCTCAGTCATGATGTCTCTGATAATGAACTGGTTAGACATTACAAGGGCTAAGATTGGTTGTCTCCTCCACATTTTAAATGAAAAAGCATTCTTGTGTTACTTCAAAAAATATCTAACTTTTTTGGTCTCCTTGCCCCTAGTGTATCCTAGTCTATACCTGGAAGATTGACTTCTCCCATTAGTATAAATTTTCCCTGTCTTGCTGCCATCATAATATCCTTTTCCATTGCTTCTTCCTTGTCAGCCATCTGGTTAGGCAGCCTACAGATTAGTCCCTATAGACTACAGAAATTGACTAGACTCTCACCCTCCCCTGTTTTCTCCACGCTGGATGGCACCCCTCTGGAGGTTGTCCCAACTTTCAAGTACCTTGGTGTGTGATTTGAGATCAAGCTTGACTTCTCTGCCTACATCAATGCCATCCATGCCAGACTCTTCCCTAAACTCAGTGCCTTGTACCGCAACAAGGATTGCCTCTCTCGCCAGGTCTGCTGGAAGCTGGTAACCAAAATGGTTCTCCCGGTCTTCGACTATGTGGATGTGGTCTATGGCACCATTCCTTCCTCCTCCCTTACCAGACTGGAGACCCTCAGCAACACTTTCTGTCATTTCACTACCAACACTCCCCTCAATACTCATCACTGCTCCCTCTATTCCTCCCAATCCATCCTCCCACTACTTTCACATTGCCAGTTCCACTGTGCCTCCTTCATTGCTAAATATTGGTTTGGGTCCCTTCCCTCCTACCTTTCCTCACTCATCTCCCCTGTCCCCTTCTCTTCTTACTATCTACACTCCAGGGATTTCTACACCTTCTCCATTCCCCACCCTCACTCGCCTGCTGGACAAACTGCTTTCTCCTGCCACCTCCTTTCCCCCTGGAGCCTACTCCCCTCCCCTCCCCCCACCTCTCCTCCTCACTCTTGCCTTTAGATGTCAGATAAGGCACCTTCCTGTACCCTTCTGTCCATGTCAACCTCCCCATTAATTCTCATCCTCTATCCTCTGTCCCCCCTCCTGCTTGACTCCCCCTTAATTGAGGCTATTTGTGACTCTTCTCAAGGTCTGACCTGGACCCCACTAGCACTGTCACAAACTTCAACAGACACTGCACACTTTATTGTACTCTCTCACAACTGTCCAAATATCATTGCATAGTTCTATGCTGTTATTTTTTGGTCACCACATGGAAACCTCATCTGTAATGTTGCCTATGTAACCACTTTCTCATGTTTTGTAACTCTGTTCCTTCTGTACTACACTCCCGTGGGTCGCACCTGGAAATGAGCCTCAGCTCAGTGTGCCTTTCCTGGTTACAAACTTTTAAATAAATAAATAAATGTTTACTTATTTCTCCCTTTTCTTTGTTAAATAAAGCCATAATGACCATACCATCCCCTCTTGACATTGTCTTAGCCTCCAATACACTTATGGTTTCCTTCACATACACTGCCACCCCCTCACCACCCTTTAGTATCCTCGCTGTCCCTTCTAAATAAGGTACAGTACTGTATAACCCAGGACATTTAGATCTCAGTTATTTTATTTAGCTCATGTTTCTGTAACAGCCATCAAATCCCACTGCTCATACACCATAAACACTTGCAGCTCATCACTGTTGTTACCTAAGCTCCTTGCATAAATTAAGTGTAAAGTTTTGAAAATGTGACAAACAAAACTGCAGTACCTTGGAATTTTGTTTGGGATTTCAGACTCATCAGCAATTTTTGGTCAACAATAGAACTTATTGTTTCATAGGTCCTAATGCTTCAGGGACCATGCTGACTACCCAGGAGCAATCATAGAAACATGGAAACATAGAATTTGATGGCAGATAAGGACCGCTTGGCCCACCCAGTCTGCCCATTTCCCTGCCTACTGGATAAGCTGCAGATCCTAGTTAACCAGCAGCCTACTTCTTCCTACCCTCACCCCCTAGAATTGCCTTATGACTGTCCCATGCATGCTTGAATTCCACCACTGTTTTTGACTCCACGACCTCCTCCGGAAGGCCGTTCCATGCATCCACAACACTCTCTGTGAAAAAATACTTCCTTAAATTACCTCTGAGCCGCCCCCCTCTAACTTCAGATTGTGCCCCCTTGTTCTTGCACACCTCTTTTTTTGAAAGATGCTACCCTCTTGGACTTTGTTGATTCCCTTGAGGTACTTGAAAGTTTCTATTTCATACTATACTGTATATATATAGTACATCTACTATACTGGCTGAAGAAAACCTGTCTTTAAATGCTGAGGGAAACTAAACACTTAGTACAATTCAGTACTGTGACTTTAAACTGTTAATATGTACATTTCACATGTTATATAAAGCAGCTTTATGCATCTGCCTCATCCAGAACTATTATTTCTCAAAAGTGTGAAGGACTGATTTATAGACTAAGGTGGTATAGCATATTTGATTGATGAAGTGTTCTGGTATGTTATGTTTAACTGGGGATTTATTTATTTATTTATGTATTTCGTTTTTGTTGACCGGGTAAGTGCACTAAACAAATCCTGCCTATTTTCAGGCATGACCCGGGGGAGGGGGATACAGATGAATGCCAACTGACCTTGAACCAGATTAAGCTGTTGGCGGTATGTTTAGTGAATGAGGGAAATTTGACCAGGACACCGGGGAAATTCCCCTACTCTTTTCGAGAAGTGCCATGGGATCTTTAACCTCCACCTGAACTACCACCAATCCAGGCAGATGGGACCTCGGTTTAATGTCTCATCTGAAAAACAGCACCTCAGAAATGCAGCACCCCTCTCATGCTGCATTACAGTGTCAGTACTGGGATATTAACCCAAGTGCCAGATGTGGGAACTGAACCCACAGCCCTCTGATCTCCCAGCCTCAGAGGTGAGTGTGCTACCTACTAGGCCTCAGAGACGAGTGTGCTACCTACTGAGCCACTGACACTGCCTAAACTGGGCATTGGGATTGGGATTGGGACATGGGATTGTACATCAACACTAATATGATACTAATGCTCTTACATATAAATGTTTCAATATACTTTATAATATTTTGGTATATGTAAATAGTTTATAGCAAGGATGGTGCATCATAGGTAGAGTTTTTAGGCAACCCCCACAAAATACTGTATGTGTCACATGTAGATCTGGAGTAGTGCCTCTGTCCTTTTCTCTTGCAACTGAGGAGAGACGGAGTACCCAAGAGGGTGCTAAGTCTATCAGTTGATTTGTTATTGCACACTATCTGTTAACTGGGTTCTGGAATTCACTTCTAATCTGTGGTCTCATCCTTTACAAACTTTTAGTTTTGGTTGCTGTTTAACATTGCAAATATTGGTAGAGATAATTATATACAGTATTTGGCGTTTTTGAGGAAATCAACAATGTTGGCAACTTGTTGAATAATCTTTAAAGTCAAGATGGTTTTTATTTTGAGTAACTTTCTTTTACTATATGTAGGCATTGACTGCATATAAAGCTCAACTTTTAGGAGGTTTTGTGATTAATTGCTGCAGAAGTTAAAATAAGATATTGAAATATAAAAAAAATGTATTTCAAAGCAACACATGAAGTGTTGTAAATATTTTGTCTGATAACTAAATTCCTTATATTTACATCTACTATTCTTTATTTAACATGTTTTTTCCTCCTCTTGGCCCATCTAGTCAGACTTCCATCTACTTTTGCAATAAGCCTGCTGCCCTACCATGGAGTCCCCTTCCAGTCCCCTGCTCATGCTAGACTGCCACACCTGCAGTTCTAGAATCTGCCAGATTTCCCCCTGAAGTTGGGCACTGTCTTATAGCACCATGATCAGTATTTTCCTTCTTGGCTAGCTAGTGGTTATGGAGTCCCTGCTAGCCAGCAATGTGGAGCAGGGGTGGAGTGAGGACCCATGATAATCATAATAGATCAGCACAGCTTCCTCCTCCTCCTCCTCCTCCTCCTCCTCCTGGCCATTGAGTTTTCCCCAGTTTCTCCCTCCTCAAGCACATTGACTCACAATGTCCTTGGGCAATATCAGATGCACTGTGCTGACATCTGTATATTTTCTCCTACATGTGTGTCTGGTCCCCAGCCCGGCCATGCACTGCCACCTGTGGTGATCCAGGTGACAGTATTGCAGTGGGAGACACAGCCTACCCTCCCCCAGGAGGACAGTGTCCACTGGAATGCTCAATCCATCCCTCCGCACCAGCCCTCTGACAACCCAGGCTCATTTCCAAACCTGAGTCACTGGTGTCACAAGCTGGTGTCAGGCCAGAGTTACATTCACAATGGATCGCATCATTTTTTTTAATACAGACAGTGCAACTTTCAATGAGTAAAACCACAAAGAAAAACAGTTATCCAAGCTACAAAAATATATTTAATTAGGCCTTTCATGTTACATCTTCAGAGGGAAAAAAGGATGTAACATGGTGCTGTAGTTAAAACCATTTGAATCATACAATACAGCCCATGCATCCAATGGACCTAGACCAAACTACTATAAACTGAGACCACTGATACAAGCTGACATAACATGGAATAGCATCTGTCACATTTAAAATATGAGGTTATATTATACCACATACGTATAAGCAGACAAGATAATTTGTGTCTTATATCATTAATGTAAACTTGTGATTACCTGCTAGTTTCTGACCAATGCATAAACCGTTGTACTGTATTATAGTGCCCCTTCATGTGTGCTGAAAAACTACGGTGGTAATAACAGTGTAGAAGCTAAGGAACCCCTTAGAATTGGTGTATATTTGCACAGCATACTTATTCATGCCTGCTTGTCAAGTGGGAGGGGTGGATATGAAAGACCTTTACTATTACTATTCCACGAAACGTCAGTGTTTAATGTTTTGTAAGGAAGTGAGGAGATTATTTACAACTGCATTCAAGAGTAGCAGTCTCTGCCTTTTTTCTGTTTTGCTCAGCCAACATTGAATGTTCAAAACCGCTTGGAAACCTACTGATATGCACATTCTGCTCTCTCAGCTGGTTTTCACTGTGTTCAGGGTGGTTTCTTAAAAGGGCATTCTCCTTATTTTGACCCATTGTTGCTGTAAACACCCTTCCTACAGAGAAGTTGGCCTTTGTTAGCATTGATTGGCTCATCTCCATGTTCCGTTTTGCAATTTGTAGCTGTCAAATGTTTGACTTAGATTGTCAGTGCAATAAACCTTAACCTCTATAAAGCCTGCCTAATTGCTTAACTCCTACAGTATATCCCTGATTTAGGCTTAAAAAAAGTTCTGGGAGGAGGATATCAGTGGTCCCATCCTGAGATTGGCTCAGAACATCTGTACAGAGTCATTAGTGCTTCTAGGGGCTTTTGAATATTGTTTGGTTCCAAAGGTTGGGCTAAAATGAACATTTTGTAGTAAATGTTGTCCACTTGATAGGAGGAGCATGTAAGAAAGATGTCTGGTCACCCCAGATGCCATCTCTACTACCTCCATGGATCACAACTTTAATAAACATAACAACAAAAGTAAAATGTCACAATATGCAGTATTAAAGTGCCTGTCAGAATTGTAACTTGCTGAATATACAAAAATGTTGGTTCTTGCAGGATTTGTATTTTGGTGTCCTGCTGGTTAACCCTGTCACATATCCATTGTGTTTCTATGATGCACACAAGTGAATGGCATTTGCTGTAGTGCAGAGTTTGACATACACCTAGGAAGTAGGCATTCCAAAAAAAAACTAGGCTTGAATTCATTGAAGTTCATTTGAGCATAAAACTTTCAGAGATGTAACATAGCTACCCAGGGCAGTATTTGTTGAAAATCAGTGGCACTACCTGCTTAGTAGACATTTGACAGGCACACTAGTTAACAGCAAAGGTTGAATGAAATTGTATGAAAGCTCTTTAGTTTAATACATGTGTCGCAGGATTAGAAAGCAGGAGACCTGGATCTGAATCGACACAGAAAGCATATTGCTTTGAATTTAAAAGATTCAAATTTAAATTGAAACCTCTGTACTGTATATTATTGTATTCATGTAATGGATTGTAAATAACTGTATATATATATATTATATGCAACTGAATGTAAATAACACCTTTGTACAAAATTATGTGATTGTATGTAATATTCTCACATATCTATTCTATGTATGTATACTGTTTGTAACTAACTCCCCCTCATCCTCGGGTCACACCTGGAAATGAACCTCAGCTCAGTGTGCTTTTCCCAGTTATTAAATATTTAAATAAAATAAAACGAGAGAGAGGGTTGAAATCCTTACAGGAGAAGGATCATACCTACAATGTTCAGGCTCCACAAGAGACCAGACCATATTACCTTGTAAACTGGAGACACTAGTCAAAGAGGATCTAGTGGACTACCTGGAGAGTAATGGGTTCCAGGATAAAAGAAGCACAGGGCTGTGCCAGGGAGAGTTTGTCTGATCAAACTGATGGTTTTCTTTGGCTGTGTGACTAGGGCAGTAGGTAAGAGACAAACATTAGATTTACTCAACTTCCACTTCAGCAAGGCATTCATCTCAGTGCCACACAGAAGGTTGCTGATGAAACTAGAGGATCTAGGTGTGGTGAAGGACACAGATGAGTGGGTAGTTGGCTAGAGGGGAGACAGCAGAGGGTAGTAGTAAATGATGTCAAATCTGTGGAGAGAGAGAGGTCACAAATGGAGTGCCACAGGGTTCAGTCCTGGGTCCAGTCCATTTCAATATGTTCATCAGCAACATGGGAGAAGGAAATCAGGGCAAAATGCATCTTTTCACAGATGACACAAAGCTCTGTGGTAGCATAGACAGTGAGTAGTGGGTAAAGTATTTGCAGAGGGACCTACAAAGGTTGGAGAGGTGGTCCAAGGTTTGGCAGTTGGAATTCAATGCCAACAAGTGCAAAGTGATGTACATAGGTAACAAAAAACAATGTAAAAAGGCCTATAGAAAGGGAAGTAGGATGTCTGGGTATATTGGGATGTGCTTTGAGAGAAGGAAAGAGAGAGATTTTTTACTACCTCTCCATATATCACTGATGAGGCAGCACCTGGACACTGGGCCCAGTTCAGGAGTCCTCAATTAAGGAAAGACAGGGAAAGGTTAAAAGTGGTGCAGTGTAGAGTAACCAAAATTATTCAGGCATTGCAGGACAGATTTCTATGAGGATTGACTTAGGGTGCTGAACATGGACACACTAAACGCCAGAAGGGAGAAGATGATATGACAGGGATCTTCAGGTTCCTGAAAGGAATGAACAAGGTGAATTGCATGGAATATTCACCAGGTGTAGTGAATCTGGAACATGGGGTCATGAGTGGAAACCAGCAGGTGGGAAAGTTAGGAGAATGTGAGGAAGTTTTATTTTACAGAGCTAGTGGTTGAGCCCTGGACAGCCTGCCAGCTGAGGTGGTGGGTGTGCAAACATTTATTGGCTTCAGACATGACTGGGACATAGCTACAGGCTTAATAGCATCCCAGGTGTGGTTGTAGCAATGTTGGCAAAACAGGTGGTGATAGCGTGGGCACAAACCCTACTTAGACAATAGATCTCAGGAAAGGATAGGGTATTATGGGCAGACTTGATGGACCAATGGTCTTGTTCTACCATGCTTTTTATATGTTTCTATAACCACCACCATCTCCTTCCCTGTACTAGCAGATCCCTGGCATTTTTTCAAATGTTCTGCCATCTTGTTTTATTTGTATCTTTTATTTTGTTCATGCTTCAGTCCAGTATCTGCTGCATCATGTTTAACCATCATCTCCTGTTCTACCCACAATCCCAGCACACTGATGAAGTCACAGTACAAGCAGTCTGCACTGAGTGTTGCAATGGAAGTGGGACCACATCATGTGGCAGAGGCTGTCAGTGTAAAACTCGTGCCAAATACAACAGAGCAGGAATGGAACTATATATGTGACCCAAAATTCACCCCCTCCACCACCCATGTAACAGATTTAGGCATGTTACAGACCTGTCTGTTACCCATCAAAGCACTCAGTGCAAACAGATCATGCTGTGATATCAGCAGCTCAGCAAGACTGTGGGTAGAACAGGGGATTATGATTTAATATGGTACAGCAGATATTTGAAACAGGGCAGCAAAAAATTTAGAAATGTGGCAGAATATGTTACATGTGGGTGGTGCTTCTAAATGCAGACCACAGCAGGTATAATGAGCCTTTTCCTTTATTACTGTCTCAAAATTGTTATTTATAAGTTCAGCATACTGTAGCAGGGACCATGGCAGTTTAAGATGGAATATTAGATCTACAGGAAATGGACTTATTTAGTTGACAAACTACTGTATATGTGAGATGGAATGTAAGGATTTTATCTTTTAGACTTGTTTTTAATTTTGCAACAATTTATTACAGAATGGTGATTCATGGTGTTGAAGAGTTAGAATATGAAATGTACTAGTGTTTGTGTAAGGAGAGAAAGATTTGTGTCAGGCAATGACCCTGACAGGAAAATGTTCATGCTACTTTTGATAATGTACATGTCTATGCTATGGTGCCACAGCAAATGTAGATGGCTCCCTGTATTCTAATGATTATGTACAATTCTCAGAAATCAGGTGATTTCAGAAACCTGCATTTGAATTTAGAGCTGTGCCTCTATGCAAAACTATGATATGATCCCTGGGAATTCTATAATGACATAAGTGGTGATCTTCTGGAAGCTTTGTTATATAGTGTATAATTAAATGTCATTTTGAACTTTCATTTCTGCAAGTGAATCATATTTATTGATTTCAAAACTATAGACTCACATTTATAAAACTAAATGTAATACGTATAAATGTTACATTTACAATATAAAAGTAAATGAAGTGATATATGATCAGGGGATAAAAAAAAATCTGCTCTGGCACAATTAAGAGATCCCCCTCGCCACAGACACAGACAAACACACACACACACAAACACACACATATATGCACATTAAACTGGCGTGGTAGTGCCAGTATAGTAAGGGTTGAGTTAGGTGTTTAATGTTAAACCCCAACTTTTGCACCTTAATAACTTTGACAGTGTTTGACAAAATAAGGTTACAACAATCACCACAATGAGTGAGGCCACTTAGCACCAAAGAATAAATTACCTTTCTGCTAGGTCTTGGTTAAAAGTCATTTTAATAATGTAGAGACATAAAAAACAAAATAACAAAAAGCAGCGTTTGTGTTAAATTCCAGGTAGGCAACTGCAGATTTTTGTCTCTTGAAGTATAGTTATTTATTGTACCTATCAGACAGAAAAAGTTGTTTCATATTCATTCTATACGTCTGATAGATTGTACATAGTGTATGTGTTATCTGTATTAGTATGTTTTTTGCACTAGCACTTTCCTTTTGCACTTTTGGTGTACTATAGGCTTCCTGGTTCCTTGCAAAATGACATTACATGTCAAATGTACTGTATGAAGAGGGATGTTGTGCTTTTAGAAAATCCCCTTCAAATATTGTTATGCATCACTGGGTTTAGCCACACCTTGAAAAAGCATCAGAGTGACGTGAAACATTGGTGGTTTGTGGAGGGGGTGCTGCTTTTTGTCATTTTGTTTTTTATGTGTCTACATTATTATAATAACTTTTAACTGAGACCTAGTAGAAAGGTAATTTCTTCTTTGGTGTTGAGTGGCCCCACTCATTGTGGTGATTGTTGTAACTCTTTTGTGGAGGCACTGGCATATTGTTCTTGGAAGCCGCCTCTTTGAAGTTGAATTGAGAAAATAAGGTTGCCAATTTAAGGCAACCAAAATTGTCAGGGTTTTTTTTATTCCGAGAAATGGCACGGACTTGAACAGGGGGAGGGGGTTGACAGTGAGAACTTTCAGAAAGGCAGTGGAGGGGGAAGGGTGGGGTTAGATGAGATCAGAGGGGGAGGTACTCAGGTGGAGGTCTAGGACTGGCTGGGGGGGCCGGGCCAGACAGAGGTTCTGTTTGGGGTCCTAGAGGGGTTTAAAAAGAGCTGCAAGGGAGATGTTCTCCCTTCTTTCCTGCTAAGAGGCACTTGTGAGGAGTTCCTCTTAGCACATCAATCAGCAGAAGATTGCAGAGATGGTCTGCATGGGGTGGGACCAGTGCCCAAGGTATGATGCTGAACACTGCAGGTATCCCTGGAATGCTTCTTTATTTGCAAATCGTTTCATGTATTATACTGAGTGCTGTTGAGAAGGAGGTTTTTCCAACATTAATGTTTTTTTCTTTGAATGTTTTCTTGAATGTGTGCCCAGGAAAAGTTTGTTTAGCAATGGTCCTCAGTATGGATCACCTGTGCAGCCTATAGTTGTGGTTGTTATGTGGTGGGGGACTCAAACACTCAGTGAATGCTGCAGCGGTTTGTATAGTTTGGTGCAGGCTGACCATATGGTTAATGGCAGTCCGATAGTCACAAGAGTACAGTTTTTAAATGATGACCCTCACATGTTGGAGGGAATGTTGCACATTGGGCAAGAAAGGATTCGGGATTAAATAGGCTAGTCAGCTGACCAAATACAGGGTTGAGCTATTTTGGTTCAAAGGGGGGCCCTGAAGTTGAGTAGCATGACACTAGTGTGGACTGCTCATGGTGGGCAATGTAGGGCCAATGGGCTCACTTTTGTAAGCATGGGGGGGTTGGGGTAAGGTCCAAAGGACACAGCAGTAGTTTGTGTTAATCATGGGCCGGTGGAGGCAAGCGAGCGTGGTTGCAACAAAAAAAAAAAAAAAACAGAAGGGTTTTGGGATTTTCTTATAAGGCCTGGTGGGGCACTGATAGGGAGACCACTGGGGCAGTGGCTGTAGTGGGGGCAACAGGCTGTATTGGGTTGGATTTTCAAAAAAAAAAAGAAGGAATATAAATAAGAAAAAGGTGTGGAGGGAATCAGACCAAAGGAGCCCCAAAACATTTTTTGAGCAAAGCGGTAGTATGGAGGGGACCAGCTGAGATAAGGGAGCGGGTGGCCACATGACAGATGCATGGAGGTTTGGGGGTATGTAGTGACAATACAGTGAAATGGAAGAGATTTGGATCACAGGAGCAGCAATCCAAGGAGCGGGACAGAGATGGGAAGCCAAGTGATGAAAAACAGAAGCCAGGTCCAAAGTGGAATGTGGCCAGTTCAGGAGTAGATTTTTGCAGTGGACACTGGGATGGCTGGATGAGTTGGGGTCTCCACCGATGCCGGGTAGGTGGTTACAGTGCTAAGGTTGATGGCAGGTTCTTGGATTCGGGCATTGCCTGGACAAGGAGCATGAACTGTTTCAGGGGTTACTTGGGGAATCAAAATGTCGGCCACCTTCTGAGGATGTGAAATGGTGGGTGGCTCCATTCTAGCCAGCAAGGTGAGTGGAGAGTAAAATGGCAACTGCCTGAAGCAGGGGCAAGATGGAGGTTGGGTGCAATCATGGCTTATACAGTGGTAATAAGCAGGCCATGAGGAAGGGTCCAGTGGTATGTCAGGCAAGAGGGCTCCTGGCTGGCAGCATGGGGAAAAAGGTTTACTGCTAAGAACTACGATTTATGTGGGGTCCACATAACCTGGGGGACTAGGCAGGCACATTTATCAAAAAAAAAAAGGAAAGAGAAAGGAGAAGCTAGTAGTGCTGCTGTGCTTTGGATGGATCCAAGCAACTGAGGCCACTCTGGTGCTAGGGCTTAAAACCAAAGTCAGGCAGCAGGTGGTGGAGGGGCTGGAGCCCCTAGCTTACAAGCAAAGTAAAAAGAAAATACTGTGTATATATAATACCCTTTCTGTTTGTTGTAGACATCACAAAGTGCATGATAAAGAGCAGGGGAGGGGTGTTAATGTGTCAAAGTAAGATAGCTGGGTCAGGGGGCAAAACCCAGCAGCAGGCGGGTGCCCCAGGGGGAAGGGAAATGCATAACATGGGATAATGCAGCAAACATTGTGGGGAGTGGGCAGGGGGTGAGAACTTGTGTAAGGAAATGGACACTGCTCAACTTCGGCTCTAGAGCAAAAAAAAATTAAAAATTTAGAAAAAACATTAACATAAAGGAAGGAGGTACAGTAAGGGGTTGTCAAAGCCGGGGTGGCTGATTAAGATTAACATGTTTGGTTTGTTCCCTCCCCAAATGCCTCCCCTTTCCCCTAGTTTCATTTTGCCAGTGACAAGATGGCACCAAAGAAAATACCAGTTCCTTCCACCAGTGCCCAGCTGAGAGAGGAGGCAGCAGAGTTGGTGTGAAAGATGAATTACCTCATTGAGGTGGCAAGAAAGAGGGAGGAAGAGGAGGAGCTAACCAGGAAGAAGAAAACTCCAACTGGGTCAAAGGGAAAAGGCAAAGGAAAGCAGCCACCAGCCTGAACTAGCCCCAGAACCCCTTCCAGAGCCAGAGGATCCAAACACAGGGAATGGTAAGGGGAAGGTTGATTTATCAGGTGATGGAGACCTGAAGGAATAAATAGAGGGGATTATTAATGACATGGGGGAGAAAGGTATGGAAAAAATGAAGGAAGTGTGGAAAGAGATAAAAGGGGGAAAGTGGGATGATACGAGGAGTGGAGAGGGGAGGAACGGGGGAAAGAAGGTGGATGGGGGGTGCCAGGGTTACCCTGGGGGACCGTGTGCCACTTACTATTAAAGAAAAGATATGGAAGGGTGAGTTTGTGGATATTTTTGCACTGGTGGATAAGGACACAGCAAAGAAACATAAACAAAAGGAGATGGGGAAGTCAGAGATGGCAGTGGTGTTAGCGGTAGTGGGGAAGCCAGCTGAAGAGGCAACCTACAAGAGGAAGAATATAGAAACATGACAGATAGGTTTTACAATTTTTAGTGCCATAGTTCTAGAGAAGCAGCCGGACTTAGCCATACTGCTGCTAGCATACTCGACCATCATTAAGGATGCATATAAGGTAAAGATGGGATATGGGTGGTTGAAATATGATGAGGCCTTCCGGCAAAGGATGGCAGCTCATGGCGATCTGAGATGGGACTGCACCCATTCAGAGCTCTGGGTGCGGACACTGTCGAGTCAAGTGGGGGAGCAGTGGCAAGACAGGTAGAAGAGGGGACCAGCACACAGGTTGCCAAGATGTGTTAGGGTTATAACAGGGCATCTTGCACATGGGAGAATTACAAATTCCGGCATGTGTGTTCAAAATGTGTGGGTCAGCACCTGGTATACCACTGCAGTATGATGGGGGGGATAGACAAGGGTATCAACAGCAGGGTGATCAGTCCTTTAAGACGGGATTTAACTCAAGAGGAAGTGGGACATATCAAGGAGGCAGAAGCTGGGGGTGACGGGAAGGGGGACATACGGTGGGCGATACAATGGGAACTAGGAGTTTAAGGAGTGGGGAATGGGAGCAGGGATTCTCTATGGCCAGGACTCCAATTAAACCTACCATAATTCTAGAATGGACTAAGGGATACCCGGATGAAGAAGGGGAAAGTTGTTATGGAAGGGTTTTACACAGGATTTTGCACTAGGATATCAAGGGGTAAGGAAGGGGATGGTGGCAAAGAACCTACAGTCAGTCAGGGGGAAAGAAAGGACTGTCTTCAAAAAAATTAATAAAGAAAAAGCAGCAGGCAGGGTAGAGGGGCCTTTCAGTGAACCGCCATTTGAAAATTTTAGGGTATCACCCCTTGGGGTAGTTCCTAAAAAGCAAGCAGGGTAGCTCTGTTTGATTCACGACCTTTCCTTTCTGGAAGAAGCATCAGTGAACAATGGTATACTGGGTGAGCTGAGTGCAATGTCATATGCAACACTCGACCAGGCAGTGGAAATTATTAGGTTGGTGGGTGGGGCATGGCTGGCAAAAAATGACATTAACTCAGCTTTTAGGTGTTTACCGGTGTGACCAGAAGATTGAGATTTGTTGGGTTTTCAATTCCAGGGAGGATATTATTTTGACAAGGCCATGCCCATGGGGTGTTCTATAGCATGTGCCACTTTTGAGGCATTTAGTTCACGGGTGCAGTGGGTGTTAAGGAAATGCTACAGACATGCAACAATGGTGCATTACTTGGATGATTTTCTGATAGTAGGGCAGAGTGAATGTGAGACAGCGACGATGTTGGCAGATTTCCAGGAGATGTGTGGAGGATATAGGGATACCGCTAACAGAGGAGAAAACTGAGGTGCCAGCTAGAAGGTTAGAGTTTCTGGGCATTGAGGTGGACATGGCGCATGAACTGTTCTGGTTGCCAAAGGATAAAGTAGGCAGATTAATGGGGCTGTTACAGCAAGTCAAGGCCAGGAGATGGGTGCCGTTGGCATCAGTACAACAGCTCTTGGGGCAACTTAACTTTTCCTGCAAAGCAATAGGGCCAGGGAGGGCATTCACAAGGAGGCTAGTATGGGGCACAGGCAAAGCCAAGTTGCCTCATCATTGGGTGGACATCACCAGAGGTGTAATCAGGACTTGGAGGTTTGGGTCCAATCCCTAGAAAAGTACACTGGGGTTACATTTTGGCAGAAGGATTAGCTGTTTAACAATGATGTGAAATTATACACGGATGCATCAGAGACCCTAGGCATGGGGGTCTACTTCAGAGGGGAGTGGATGTCTGAGGCATGGCCAACATAATGGAAGCACAGAAATCTGCTAAAAGACATTACCTGTTTAGAGATATCCCCCATATGGGTCGCCATGGTAGTGTGGAGCGGAAGGCCAAGGGACCACAACATTGTATTTTGGTGTTACAGTAAGGCAGTGGTCAAGGTAATCAACAAGCAAAAAGGGTCCAATCAGATGGTGATTAGTAGGGATGTAAGTTTGTCATGGATGAGGTTTTAATGACTCATTGTTTGTTCATGAAATTATTAGTAAACAGTAGTAAATGTTGTGGCACTGTCATCATTGCTACATTCTGATGACACTAGTGAAAGTCATGGAAGTCCTGAATAAAGATCAAATGTCATGGAATCAATGATGTGTATGACTGCCATGACAAACTTACATCCCTAGTGATTAGGGCATTACAACAGTTGATGTTAGCTGGGCTTAAGTTTAATTTGTCATTCAGAGCAAGACACATTGAGAGTATAAAGAATGACATTGCTGACAGCCTTTTCCCATCTTCAGTTGGACAGGTTCCCATCTTTGGCACTGCAAGCCACCATCCGGAGAACTACAGTCCCACCTCAGTTATGGGCAGTTGGATGGACTGAGCCCGATTGCTGTATTGAAGCTCTTGGTCTGCGAACATGCTGAGGGCCAATGGGGGGGTGTAGAACACATATCAGGAGTTTGGGCAGCAGGAGGGGTTCAAGGCAAGTAAGTCAGTCACAGAAGGGCAGATAATGCAGTACATGGTCCATAAATGGGAGGCTTGCATAACACATACATCCATGGGGTGCAGGTAGCAGGGACAGGATGGGCATACAGTTCCAGGGGCTGGGGAGAAGCTGAGCAAATTTAAGGTGGTACAAAGCATGCTAATTGGCTGGCAGAGAACACAAAGTAGTTTGGCAGACACCAGAAAGCCCATAGCAGGGCAACTGTTGGTGTGTCTCCTAGGGGCACTGGGCCGGGTATGCGCAACAGCATACGAGGCATGCCTCTTCAGGGCTTTCTTTTCCATAATGGTAAAAGGTGTTTTCAAGGTGGGGGAGCTAGTCGTACACAATAGGAGGAAGAAATGGGGAGAATTATCATGTGACGACATCAGATGGGGAATGGAGACAGTAACAATTTAGCTTAGACGATCAAAAACAGACCAAGCTGGCAAGGGAGTAGAGGTCATTATGGATATGCAGCCAGGGCTAGGTTGGTGTGCTTTGGTTGTCCTGCGAGATTATAGATTAATTCAGCCAAAGGGGGGAGAGTTTTTTATGACCTGTTACATGCTACTGGGTTGCAGGGGTCCTTCAAAAAGATCTAGCATTCATGGGCAAGGACCCTAGTCTATTTTCACCACATTCATTCAGAATAGGGGCAGCCTCAGAAAGGGCAGCACAAGGTGCCAAGGAGGAGGAGGAGGTAAAGCAGGTGGGCAGGTGGAAATCAAGCTGCTCCAACAGAGATATATATGAGGAAAATGGTATAACCAGGTTTTTGATTTGTGTCAACAGGCATGGGATGGCAACAACAGATTTGGATTATAGGACATTCCTTTGTATATTGGATGGAAAAGCATGCAGCAATCATGCTGGAAGGGAAACAACTCCATAGGGATATCAGGGGCACACAGATACATAGGAAAGGGATCCAGGGCATGACACAGGCACAGCACTTGCCCATTCTGGAGGAACAAAAAAGAAAATGGCAAAAGACGGATTTGCTCATAATACATGAGGGGGGTAACAATCTGGGAGGTAGACCATGGGGAGTTTTAATTAAAGATATACAGAAGGATTTGGGTGTAATTAAAGGTTGGTGGCCAGGGATCACCATAGGTTTTCCTGAAATTGTTTCCAGAAGAGTGTGGAGGCACGATAGGGACATAAGGTCGATTGAGAAGGTGAGGAAGTGCCTTGACCGAAGGGTGACAATAGTGATAATAGAGCTAGGGGGTATTTACATATCACACAGGGACATATCTTATTCAGTCCTGGAGTAAGACAGGGTACATCTGTCCATTGTGGGAAGGTCATTTTTTATTACACACATATCTGATGTGATTGAGGAATGGGAGATACAGTGGCTAGGCTAAGGGGGGAGAGTCCACCATCCATCTTGGGGCTGGAGGTGGGCTAGTGGAGGCAGAAAGAAAAAGAGGGGAGGGGCCAGGGGATGGATGTAAAGACGGGTAGGTGTGCAGGTAAGGGGAAGGAAATAGGCACGGTCTGGGGTCACTAGCATCCAGCCATGGAGTCAGATGGGTGGAGGGGAAGGAAGAGAAAATAAACTGGGGGAGGTTGAGTTTTGGGGCACACAATTCAAATAGGTAAATGTGTGCTTGGAACTGGAAGGGGGTGTTGGGTCATGCATCTGGGCCCCAAGAAGACCAGAAAGGAAAGCTGAAAGAGACAGACAGAAAATGTTGATGTTGATGATGGAAGTGTAAATAGAATGCAAATGGTTTTATGTTGATGGCTAATTTAAAATATGATGCTATTTATAAGTGGATCAATAAACGGTTGCTGGTTGAGCACCCAAAGAGATGTTGCTTGAGTATTCATTTCTTGGAAAATCCCTCTGACAAATAAGATTGCCAATTTAAGGCAAACCAAAATTTTCAGGTTTTTTCTCAAAGAAATGGCAGGGACTTGAAGAGGGGGAAGGGTCTGACAGTGGGAACCTTCAGAAGGATAGTGCAGGGGGAGGGAGGTGGGGTTAGATGAGGTCAGAGGAGGACGTATTCAGGTGGGGGGCTAGGATTGGCTGGGGGGCAGGGCCAGAGTCCTGTTTGGGGTCTAGAGGGGTTTAAAAAGAGCTGCAAGGGAGATTTTCTCTCTTCTTTCCCGCTAACAGACATTTGTGAAGCCCACCCACACACCCTATGAACAGCAAGTTAAGACAGGAAATACCTCAAGGGCAACAGGTTGGGGTGAAGGCAGGTCAAGAAGGAATGGACCACTAGGTGAGGGCAGCAGTGAGAACAGGAGGATTAAGGCCTGTGGGGCTGTAAACAGAGGGCAGCAGACTGAGGCCGGAGTAGTGGTAGAAGCAGCGGCAGCTGTATATGGATTGGCTAAGTAGGATGAGGGCAACATGGATTGGTCAGAAACGATATGGCAGCGGAGAGTAGCTGGAGAAATGGAGGCAGGGAGAAAAAGAGAGGAGGGAGCTGTGGGATCAATAAATGGTTGCTGATCGAGCACCCCAAGAAATGTTGCCTGAGTTTTCATTTCTTGGAAAATCCCTCTGACAATAGCCCCAAATTGGCATTTGCAGTGCAGTTGGTAGGGTCTCCTAAGGAAGAGTTGATGAACCCGAAGCGCTGAGGCTAAAGTTGTATCCAAATACTATTTGGCTAATAAAGCTTTGAAAACATTTATCTAAGTATATTGTTTTGGACCTAATCTTTCTGTTGGTGTGCAAGTGTGCTGGATTATCATTTTTGCAAACTGGGCTTGTTGACTTTTACTCACACCCATCCGGACAGTAAGCATTTGCAGTCTGCTTTGGACTGTTACTTGAAGTTATGTGAAAAGTTTTATGATGGCATCTTGTGCAGTTTCCGAGATACAATATACTAACTGTTAATGAAGTCTGGTGTTTTTTTCCTATACTTAATACACATTTATTTTCTCTCGTATACAGCCTAGATGGTACAGAAATTTTTTTCTGAAACATTTAGGGTAAAATCAGTTTGCACTAAGGCAGAGCTTTCCAATTGTTTTGTGACAACATATTAATTGGTTCCAGAGGTGTAAGGATTTAAAATTTTATTTTCTGAACTTGCTCAGTAGGGTTTGGAGTTAACCCTCTGATACAAACAGAAACTTTTTAGTTCATGAGACCTTTTTCAGTTCACATCATTTAGTTTTCATGAACCAAAAATGGTTCTCATGAACATAAAATTGTTTTTTTGTTGTTGTTTATTTCACAACAGCCACCATCTTGTTTTTTTTCAGCTGAAAAATGTGGAAAATACCTATATATGATGTCTTTTTAAATAAAAAATGTGGAAAATATCTAAAAATCATGTATTTTTTTAAAACAAATACCTGAACCTAGCTAAACAGGACATATTTAGTTAGATTAATATGTTTGTTTTTCCAAATTACTCCCTGGCAGCATTAGCCAGCAGTGAGGAAATTGCATTCTCTGTATTAGAACAGTAGGACTTTCCTCACTGCTGCAGTCACAGATGGAGACATACCAATGGCTTGAGTGATAGCAGTGAACCAGCAGTCTCACTATTGACTTGCTGCAATGTTTTCTGGTGAATTATTGGATTTTGACAACTACCATTTAAATTGCAGGATGTTTATATGTTCTTTACTATAATATTTTATTGTATATCAGTGTACCTTGTACTTTCATTCATTTGCAATGAATGGTCATAAGTTTGGCATTTTTTTCATATTTTGATCCCAAATTTTCAAAATAGTCTTCTTATGACCCCACTTCATAAACCCCCTAGGTAAACATTTTCAAATCCATGCCAAAATGCCATTCCACACCACAGGTACAAAAACATGCTTTGAGCAGGATGTGAAGAATAACAGCTGTAATGTTCATGAGGTGGTGTGAAAAAATGGCTATGTTGAAAATTTGTAGTCAAAATATTAAAAATTACCAAAGTGATGCATGTGCGTAGAAACATTTCAATGAACGCTCATAACTCAGCCATTTTTAGGAATTTTTTCACCACATTTTCAACATGGGCTTATTCAGACCCCACCTCATGAACACTGGCACTGTCATTTCATTAATTGGTCCTGAAAGGTAATTTTGCACAGTGACCACTAAATCACCTTCCAGGCCTGATTTATGAAATGACAGTGACAGTGTTCATGACGTGGAGTCCCAAAAAACCCATGTTGAAAATTTGGTGAAAAAATACCTAAAAATTCCAAAGATATTAACATAAGTTCAAAGTGCCATTGAAATACATTATACGGGACTTCCCTTGATTCCTCAATTTGTGGTTCAGCTTTGATGAGTGCAGATGCGTCCTGATCCACAGAAGATGACAGCGAATGACCTCCAGAGGTAAGTATAGGGTAAGGAGGTTGTGAGGTGGTGGGTGCTCAGTGGAATGGTTGGGATGGGAGAGGGGGACGGCGGGGACAATGAGGGACCTTTGTCTTTTTTTCAGGTTTTTACAAAAACAAAGTAGTCAGGGAACTGTTTTCTTTTTACAAGTTTAAATTAAATAAACATTTGGGACACTGGGGGTGGGCTCCCCAGTGCCCCACACTGCTGGGGGTGGTTAAATGCCAACACGAGAAAAGGGCTCCCAAATGTCTGCTCATTAATAAAACAATGGGCAGGGGTCGTCCAAGTATTCAACACCATGGGTGGACATCTCGGTGTCAGAATATACACATAAAATAAAGAAGGAACTATGGGATGGTGATCAGAGGGTGGGAGGTGCCACTAGACACCAGGGAATATATGGGGCAGTGATTGGAGAGTGAGGGGTGCCACTAGACTCATTAATAAAACAATGGGCTGCCAGCATAAAAATGTTGTTTAACTGATTGTACTGCCTGTAACTTTTGGGCTCAGCAGCACAGTGTAATTTTAGGGCACTACTTTTTTTCTTTGTGACCAAAATACTTTTTTGTCACTCATGATCCCTTTTGGTTTGAACGAAAAAGGATTCACAAAAAAGGATCTTAGCTAGTGATGAAAAAGCATTTAAAACAGAGAAAAAAAATAATTCCCAGATCATTTTGGTATCAGACAACTGCAGAATCCAACTAATGGAGTTCCAATGAGCAAGATCCATTTTTTGGTATCCATACAGCACCTCATTGTCATAGGTTTTCAAATTAGTTTTTTGAGAAAAAAAATGGAAAAACAGATGGTGGCTTGCGAAAAAGGAATTTCCTCTCACGAAAAAGGACTTTGTAAAAGAAAATGCTCTCACAAGACTAAATCCTTTTTCACGAGATCAAATCCTTTGTCAAACTTTATACGTTTAGCCTGAAAAATGAACTTCCCATAGGATATAATGGAAAATTAAAAACGTAATAACTTTGCAACAGATTAATATTTTTTGCACCAAACTAACAGCGGCAGTTCTCTTACCCAAGTTCTTTCTACCATAAAATAAATCGAAACAAAATTCCACATCATCTGGGTGCAAGGTGATGAGGAAAAAACTGCCGAAAATGGTGACTTTTTACTTTTTTTCATTATCCAGGTCACAGAATCTGCACATCCGACTGGAACAAAACTTATCACATCAATAGATCTACCCACAGTACAGCGCATACCAAATTTTTTGCAAATCCATTGATCAGTTGCTAAGCTATTAAAGTGCAAAATCTGAGGATTAACATTAAACAGGCTACTCAACTCTAACTATAGAGGCATGACTGTGCCCCTGTAAGATAGATAGATAGATAGATAGATAGATAGATAGATAGATAGATAGATAGATGAACGATAGCACACCATTGGTGAATAAATCAGGTAAATAAATCATGTTATTTTGGGATATTTTTCACTTAGACGCCATTTATTTAACTTAGAGCACAGTTTATTTACTTAGAACATAGAGGATAATGCCTGAGATGTGATTGCTAACCACACTGTCATCACCTCAAGCGGTTGTCATGACGATATAGTAAACCTCAAGAATGCAGCTACAGTGGTTTACAGTCGTCATAGCAACCGCGAGAGGTGATTACAGCGAGGTTGACAACCTCTTCTCAGACATTATATTTTATAGTGTATGGGAAAAAAGCATGAGCAACTGCCATCAGTAATACTTTCTACTTTTACCTGTTCCCTTACCAAGTCAATCATGAGTCAGGGAGAGAAGTTCACAACAACATTTTTTGTTAGCAACGAAAGGCAATTCTATAAATGTCCTACAAAATCTATGATCAGTAACAGTCAAACACTATTTTAAAACTACTGAATAGAACATAACAAAACAACTGAGCACTTTCTTAAATATTTAAACTCAGACGCTTCCAACAAACAATCCAGTTGGCCCACGATGAACATGTGATTGCTGGATTGTGGGTAACGTCAACATCATCTTCAGGGGAGTGTAAACATCCAAGGAGCTTGCAGCACATTGCGGACTATGAGAGACGCTAGCTTTTTCAGGTAGCTACACTTCAAAAAATAAATAACAAAGAAAGACACCATTTTTGGCCAGGACAGTTATAGTTTTCTATTTATGGAGGGGAGAAAATAACACATTGCTACCCACCTCCCCACTCCCCACGGGAGTGCTCTGATTAAAAAAAGAACTAAGCTGTCAGATGGCTACCAGCACAGCCCTTCTCTCATCACTTTGGGCAGCTGTTGTATGAACACATAACACAAAGAGCCATTGAAATACTAGTTAACTGTCTGGCCCTTTGGAGCAGCATTAGGGCTGCCTCTAGTAATGCCAGGGACCAGGGTTTGGGACCAAGAATAGGTCATCGGGGGGTTCAAGCATCCCACAGCAAGATGCTTTCCTCCTCTAGGGCAGGAGGGTTCCATCCTCCACCACAATGCTGCCACCTAGGAGACCACAGGTGGTAGAAGGAGGACCGACAGAAGGTGTGAACATCACAGTCATCATCACAGGACACTCCTTGGGCAATTGCCCCATAACAACATGCCAAGCGACATACTAAAAATGGAGAAGCAGAGAAAATGGTCCAGCCACCACAACAATGAACCTCAATATATTCGACCATCACAGCCCTGCCTCTGCGCTACCACAACAATGAACCTCAATATATTCAACCAATAAAACCTCTGCCTCTGTGCCACCTGACAACACTAGAAGCTCAGGGGGCCGGGGGGTAAACACCCATACTGTGTCCCAGCCTGGGGGGTAAACTGAGGCTTCTTTTTTTAATCGTTCTAGGTAATTTCATCGACAACATCATCTGTTCTAGCACCCCCCCAGCTCTGACCCTTCCCCTCAAACCTGGTGTCACATCCTACCTCCTGCGATCTACTTCAACTCAAAACGCCTGGTTCAAGAACACGCACCCTGCGGAGAACCGAGCCTTCCACACCTATGCCCCCAAATTCTGGAACTCGCTACCTGAGCTCACTCGGTCCTCCTCCTCCCACCCAAGCTTTAAAGCCTCCCTTTGGAACTTCCTGAAACCTCCCTCCCCCTGCTCCTGCTCAACGTAGACCTTCTCCCCTTCCCCTTCCCCTTGCCAACCTGACTGGATGGCCCCCGTGCACCACCAAAATTTATCTAGCCTGTCTCATCTGACTCTAAACGCACTATGCCAACCTTGTCCTTGAGTCAGCCTGAACTGCCTGTAAATCTAGTCATGTTTCTTGTCTCCTAGTCGTATATGTATGAATTCCATGCCAACTTTGCCCTAGAGCTAGCCCTGTAACTGCCTGTGTATTTCTTTTACACTCTTCTCTGTTCCCCAACTGCTCAATGTATCCCTACCTTGCTTTAGAACCAGCACTAAATTGCCTGTTATCTTTCTCTGTATTCCTTATGCTCCCCCTGTTGTTTATATGCAGTAATTATTTATAACGACCTTCCCATGTATTTCTAATGCTTTCTCAATTGTTGCTGTATGAAGTCTGACCTGTAACTCTCCGGTCGCACCTGAAAATAGGCACATGGCTGTCTAATGTGCCCACCAGGTTAACAAAAGCAAATAAATAAATAAATAAATAAATGAAGGATCGCATTGGCACCCATCAGGCAAGGGGTGTAGGGTCAGGTAGGCCTTAGGTGCTCCAGAAGGAATCAGAGACTGGAGAATGAAAACGGCACAAACAGAAAGTTAAAAAAAAAATGCTTTACTTTTTTTTTTGTTAATAAAAGAGATGATAACTGGAGGGCTGTGCTGGCTGCCATCTGACTTTTATAGAATTTTTTCTAAGTCAGTGGCACACATGTGGTGGGGAAGGTGGTGGGAGTTGGAGACAATGTGGGTGGGGGGTTCAACCTTTATGGCGGACTGAAGGAGTGTACTGGCCAACTGACAGCTTATGAGACCCTCTAACTTGAGGCCAACAATTACTGGCCTCGGACCACTGCTAAACTCAACCCCTGGCCATACAGCACTGTGTCATCTGCACCTATATGAAGAAGACATCGCATATGGAAAAAAAGATGACACAGCTTTAGGGAGGTCATTCAAAACCACTAAGAATAGGACATGGCCCAGTACGAAGCCCTGGGGACATCTCACCTGATTAGAAGAGGATGGGTGAACTGAAACTACTACAAAAAAATGGGTGGGATCTATCTGCCAAATGATACACTCAAAGATGTAGATCCTCAGATACTTCTGACCTGGCAGTCCAAGTACAGAACTCCAGCTGACTGTACAGCACAAATCCCATTTTTAACCAAACATTTTACCAGCAATAAAAAAAAAACCCACTTCCAAGGCTCTCACCATCTATATTGTGTATTGCATGGTGTCACACACCTGATGCTGAGTGTTATGTGCAGTAACTGCATAGTAACTGGGTTCTTTTCCAGCCAGACTTTTTTTTTGGTAACAATTTACCCACGATAGCCCAGTTGACATACAACATCTCATTTCCTGTGGGTTCCTGTTCTTACCTAACTCTGTTGCTGAGTTCCCTGTTGAACTAAGAGGTAGAGTGACGTGGCTCTAACAGGATCTGAACCTGCACTCATCCAGTTTCCAAGCTGGTGCCCTAACCACAGAGGTGGATAGGTTAGCCCCTCTAAGTTTACACAGGTGACTGACAGGAGCCTCGGAGCCTGAGGTGTCTATGTCTAACAGGACAGGTGGTCATAAGATGGAGGCAAAAACTGGTGTGGATGTGGCCAACAACAACCTACACACACAATGTTCTTCAGAAATTAAAAAAAAATTAAAAAAATAAGGTAGAATTAAAAACCCACCCACCTATTCACTTGCCTCCAGCCTGCGGCTGCTACACAGACAATCCAGTCTCCTCATCGACGCTGGTCCTCATCCTCTCCTCTCGTCATGGCAGTCATGACTCATGGTACTACTGGCAGTGCTGGGCTTCATCCAATTCGTCATGGACTAGTGCTGTCGTGTTGACGACTGTTACGGCGCCACCTTAACTCCCCCACAAAAATCCACAACCCACACTGGCCTGGGTCTGCCTTCCAGATTGCCCACAGTGCCCAACTCTGACTGGTCTGGTCTTGGCCCTGGGTGGCCTATCAATTTTAATCCCGTTCCATCGGGTCGACCGCTGTACTCCGGGCCACAATCGGAAGGGGGGCAAGTTGGGGTAACAGGCAGGCAGGCTCCTTCCCATTTCCCCCTGGCCTTGGCTTTGGCTTCTCCTTAACTTCTGTCTTCTTCCACGAGTTGACGGTCTCAGTGAGCAAGCAGTCAGTGAGACAGTCACAGTCTATACTCAGACTAGACTACCAACACCAGACCAGAGACCCATTTTTTTAATGGTCGGATGACTCGGAATTGGATAATCACATTCTTCCTCTTCGTCGATCGAGTCTGTCAGAATCACCTCAAGAGCCAAGAGGAAGCCTGACAAATGACCAGACACTGTGCTGTGAGGTGACAGTGAGTCGACTTGGTCAGGAGAGATGAAAGGATCCCGTGTGTCAGCTCGCGACCATTGCGCACAACAGGGAAGCCCAACAGTTGGCTGACTGGGTTTCTGGTGGCAGTGGTGGGCGGCGTGTGACTGGATGGCACACTGCAGTAGGGAGGGGCTACTACTGGGCTAGCCTGCACATCATTGGGTGGGTGACTGGGTCCTCAAGTTCACCATCCTTCCTATCCTTAACTTCTGCCGCCGACTGCCGTTTTGCTTGCATTTGCTCACTGCCTCTGGCTACTGGCTTGCAATGCTGCCTATTAGGTGACCAGGAAAGGAAATAGACAGTGTGGGAGATTGAGGCTGGAGACAACGAGGTGCACTCCCCCCCAAAAAAAACACATTGGATTTGGTGACTTTAAAATCGGGGCTGTCAGACTTTCATAAGAAAACAAAAAAAGGGACAGAAATACTTTTTTACTGTACTGTGACACTGGTGCCCCCTGCTACAAGGCACCCTAGGTGACCGCCTAGTTCACCTATCCTTAAGGCCGGCCCTGCTGAGAATTTTCAAATCCATGCCAAAACATCATGCCACACCACCACAACATCATTCCATGCCACAGGTGAAAAAATACATTTTGGCCAGGATTTGAAAAATGAAAGCTGTCTTGTTCATGAGGCAAAGAAGTAAAATAGCTATGTTGAACATTTGGGATGAAAATGTTGAAAATTATTGAAGTTATGAGGGAGCATAGTTAAATGTAAATGAATGTGCATAACTTCACCATTTTTACGTTATTTTTATCCCAAATTTTCAACATACCCTTCTTATGAACCCACCTTGTGAACAAAGGCAGTGAAAAGTTTCAAATAATGTCCAAAAAGGTGATTTCACCAAGAGACTACAAAATCACCTTTCAGGTGGGAGTTGCTTAATGTCAGTGGTATTGTTCATGAGGTGGGGTCCTCAAAATGCCATGTCAAAAATTTGGTGTGAAAAGTCCAAAAATGGCTGAGTTATGCATCAAAGCTAAAAACCCCATTGAAATACATTGAACCACATTTACCTTAGTTTATCATGTTGTAGTCGCCAGTTCCAGCAGTAAGACATGTCTTGGATTAGAGAGTGGATCTCAGACCTGGGACCTGTTCAGGTGAGTGAGGGTGTACTGGAGGGTGTGGGGTGGTGGATGCTGAGTGGGATGTGGGTGGGGGCTGGTCGGTGAGGGGCCTGTTTTTTTTTCAGGGTTAAAAAAAACATAGAGGGATGGTTCTTTATTTCAGACAGAGACAGTGATGGGGGTGCCACTAGACACCAGAGTCATACAAAGGAAATATGGGAACACAACCAGAGAATGGAGGAGGAGGGATGGACCACTGGACTACCAGGGAAAACATTTTCTTTATATGGGGATGATGATCGGACATCAGGGGAGGTGTGAGGGACCGCTAGACTGCCAGGGAATCATATATGCATTACGCAGATGGTGATCAGAGAATGGGGTAAAGGGAGGGACCACTGGATTGCCAGGGAAAATATTTTCTTTATAAAGGGATGGTGATCAGACACGGGGAGGAAGAGAGACTACTAGACTATCAGGGAAAATATTTTCTTTATACAGGGATAGCGGTCGGACATCGGGAGAGGGGGGAAGAGACCACTAGACTACCAGGGAATCTTGTATGTATGCAATTTTTAAGTTAGAACACCTGACTAAAAAGGTATTTAAAACTCATTGGTTCTAAGCGTATGGCCACGCCTCCTGATGAAGGAGTAGCATTGCCCCAAAGTGCCGAGGCTGGAGTGGAGTGTGTTGCCTTAAAATCCACAGTTTTGTATGTGTAATACTTGTTGCTTACATTTGTAAGTATTATTTATCTTGCCTCATCAAAAATAAATTACTCTCCCTGAATTTGCATTGGAGTCTGGAATGCTGGTTTACTTATTTTTCTTCCATTTGCATTTTTCCAGCACCCACTGCATCCTGGAGCACAGTCTGCTTTTGCTGAACTTTGCTGACTATTTTGGCTGAAGCAGCGGATCAGTAAATACTATAGGTTTGGACAACAAAGATAACAGGAGAGAGGGAGCTTCACACTCCTCAAAGTGGGAATATGACAAACGTCATTTATTACAGCTAGCTATTTCATCTGTTTTGGATTCAAGAATAGGGAGAGGAGATGGCATTTTCACTCTCCAGCACAAGCTTGGCCAGAAAAAGACCTGCCTTGGATCTGTCTACAGAAACTGATATAGCAGGTGCTTCAAGAAGTGAGTCTTCTCTGACAAAGGAAGGTGAAATCAAGCATATTTTTAATCAGCTAGAAAAAACAGTACTTAAAAAGATAAATTTACATGATAACATAATTTCCCTACAAAAGTACTTGACTAAGGAATGGTTGCCCCGGGGACTCAGGTTAACCAAACTGCCAACATGTGGATTACAGAACATGCATTACCATCAAAGATGGGAAAACAATCTAAAGTTTTGTTCAACTGAACTGATAAACATACAAATTGATAAGGATGAATATAATCGAACAGAAGTGCTAACAGAAATAGAAAGTTTACATTCTAAACTAGAGGAATTTGGAGACATGCCCCAGTTAAAGAACATAATGCTAAATTAACAACCAAAGCCAGAAAATTAGAAGGGAGTTAACTGAAAGAAAAACACAAAATTATTAAGAGATGAAAGAGACTATGCTAATGGACAAATTTATAAATGGGAACGTGACTCTCATTCCAAATAAAGAGGTCGCTATAAAGTGAGGGGGCCACTCCAAAAGTTCCAATAGATATTCTAGCTCCAGTGCTACTTCACCATCTTCAACTAAAAATATAAGGCTTTCTAGCACTGTATCAATAAGCAAAGGAGGAAATGGCTCATCAGTCTAAGAAAAAAAAAAAAGAAAAGAAGAACACAAAGAGGACAACGAGGGCAGCATGAGCACCAATTGATTAATCTACACTATGTACTTCAGAAGCAATCACCAGCATGGTACAGGGAGATCCCATACAATTGACTGTGATTGATATATCTGACAGAGAACTTACTAATGAACAATTAAGTCTCTTATCTAAGGGCTTGTCATTTGTCCGAGTACATGAGTTAAATGAATTTAAAGTTTATTGTGATCTTTTTCAATTATTTAGGAAACTGAATCTAAGTTTTTTTCAGGTACACCAGGGGCTGGGGCTGAGTTGTGGCTTGAGCACTCAGCAGAAGCTGAGAATCAATTAGAGCTAAATCCTAATGAAAGTGAAGTGGCTACATTAGATGCACTTACAGCTAGTGAATTATCCAAAATATTAGAACTAGTTGGGGGACATGCACGAGATGCTGTCACCATTAATCAGACCAGCCCTGTAATTGAAAATAGAGATTTTTCTCCTTCAGCAGAGGTTGGAGATAGTGATACTGGGAACTGGGAAACTAGCAAACCTGCCTTTATAAAACCTTCAACATGTTTACCCTCTCCTCAGGTAGTGATGCTATAAGGGTTTTCCAGGAATTCGTTCTAAAGGACACTGTAGAGTATCTAAAGGGAGTTAAAACAACCATAAGTGGGATAATCTCACTGTGGAGAATGTAAAGCCATTTGGAAACTTAAAGTTATGACAGCCATAATCATTAAACCATTGAACCAGGAGAAGGGAACATTGTTATTATGAATAAAGAGTACTATGAGAAAGAAGCCCTAAAACAACTAGCTGATGTAACAATGTATAAAGAATTACATTAGACTCCACTAAGAGAGTTTAAGGAACAGCTAGTGGACTTATTAATTTTATCACTTGATATGGGCTGGATTTCAGGTTCAGATTTTGATTTTTTTTAATTGTCAATATCCTATTATCCTGGTCTTTTATCATGTGCCAAAAATACACAAAGACCATATGTTTCCCCCAAGGATGCCCAGTCATTTCGGCGTGTGGTTCTTTAACAGTTGATAGTTACCTGAAACAAGACGTAGTGAGACTGGAATCCTACTTAAGGGATACAACTCATCTAATGCAGGAATTAAAAGGAGTAAAATGGCAAGAGACATATTGGTGGATCACAGTAGATGTTACAGCTTTGTATACCAGTATTCAGCAATCTATGGGCATTCAGGCAATTAAGTTTATGTTGGAAAAGTCACTACTCACGTATCCTGTGGAATTTATTTTGCTGTCCTTGGAATTCTTTCTCAACCCTAATTTTTTCATGTTCAAAGGTTGCTTTTTTCAACAAGTAAGGGGAACTGTGATGGGGTCCTTGGTAGCACCATCCTATGAGAACTTGTTCATGGGTTGGTGGGAGAGGACACGATCCAGGACCCTGTTATCAATCCATTCTATGATAACATTACTTTTTATAAATGGTTTACTGATGATTTATTATTTATTTGGAATGGGACTGAAGAGGAAATTTTCACTTTTCTGGATTATCTTAATAGCTATAAGTTGGGGTTGAAGTTCACAGCACAGCACCACAAACAGGACATTAATCATTTGGACCTAACATTAGGGGGATGCAATGATCTGAATGTGGGAACAAAAGTTTTCCAAAAAGAAAGAGCAGGTAACAGGGTCCTTCATGGACTCAGCTCACACCCAAAACATACCCTGGAGGCATTTCCCTATGGTCAGCTAATCAGATTTAAAAGGAGTTGTTCAGAACCTCAAGATTTTGAGGAGACCAAAAATAACTTATTTATCAGACTTATAGGATACCTAAACAACATTTTGACAACAAACTATTCAAACATCTGACCTCAAACAGGACTGAAGGAAAGGCTGCTGAATTCATTATTGCTAAAACTACATTTATATATGTTACCTAAATGTGGTTCCAAAGCATTTGAAAAATGTAAAATCAGCATTACAATTTCAAAAAACTGCCTTACCTGCTTCTTAAAATAGCCACCAAATGTGTTAAGTGATGACATCATCGGAGCCAAGTCAGAGAGCTATATGACTCTCTATAGTTCTAAGTAGTTCTTTTTTCCCTTTGTATAAAATTGTTTCACCAAAATTGTCAAAACCATGTGCATTGTTTAGATCAATGCACGTTAGGCTATGGTTCTGTTCATTTTGTTTACTATAACATGCTGAAGTTGTGCTTTAATCCAACCTACTTTCTCTTTGGCAAACCACAGTGCAGTACAAATCTTGAATAACCTCGTGGTCTACTGATTATGGCAGATCCAGGATGCTACAATGGGGGAGGGGGAAGGGGTACTGGGAGTGTGTGCATTCTTGATATGCACTTTTTAACATTTTTATGAAACCTTTATATTTTCTGCTATTATGCTTTTCTAGTATTTTTTTTACTGAAACTACAAATGTAATCCATATTTTTGAATGTAAACATTTGTGCAATCAATAAATCAGACTTCTTCAACAAAGTGAAATGCAGCAGCAGCAAGCAAGTACTTTACAATGGAGAAGGGGTTACAGCCGCACCCTTCACCACCCCATAGATGCACCCCTTGTTTGTAGCAAAGTTCTTCTGTAGTCCAATGCCAGAGTTTATACTGTCTTGGAAATCAAAAATGTGCTTGTCTTGTTTTCTCTATCAATGGGCAAATAAGAATCGGTATTTATATAGTGCTTTCATGAAGTGACTGAATGTGTAGTGGCAGCCAATTCTCACATTATTACCCACACACAGCCTTGGACAATTGCATGAACTGGTTTTATGGGAAGGGGAATGTTGGCCAGGAAAATAGGGTCAGATAGTGATCATGGTGCTGGCAGCCCCACATCTTATTTCTCACAGTGATCTGCTCATATTTCTCCCCTTCTGTCTTCCCTCTTCCCTGAATATAGCAATACCTTGCAGGAGTGGCCTTCTCAGTCCTCCTCTGGTATTCATTCTCACTACTTCTTCCCACACCAAAAACTGGTGAGCTCATCACCCTTGTGCATCATGAATGTTGGTAGTACAGTCTCCAGGTTTTTTGACATATCAAAAATAAACAAATCTTTCCAGTAAGTCAGGCTGATAGCAGCAGAGAACAAGGGGAATTATAGGCTTTCCTATCATTAAAAGATCTAGGCTACCTTTGATTAGGCACTATTAAATGATGGGTGTGCACATCATTATGCATGCCATTTAATAGTGCCTAATCATAGGTGTATTAGATCTTATATGGGTAAGAATGCCTATGTTTCCCCTTGTACCCTGCTGCTATTAGTCTGGCTTACCAGAAGGTCATGTTTATTATTAATATGTAAAAATGATATGGGTGACTGTACTAACCGCATTCATGATGCAGAAGGGTAGTGAGCTCACCAGTTTTTGGTGTGGAGAACAGAAGAGAAGAATGAATGCCAGAGTGGGAATGAAGAGGCCATTCCAGCAGGGTACAGCTATATTCAGGTTAGGGGAAGACAGGAAGGGGGCTGTTTAGCAGATCATTGTGAGATCTGAAGTGTAGGCCTGCCAGCACCATGATCACTACCTGAGTATGAATGAGAGCAGCCAGCAATGACAAAAACTCAATGGCAGGGCTGCACTTAAAGTGTTACTTGAATTCAGTGTAGAGAGATTACCCTCAGTGGGGGGGTGACATTTGTTAGGACAGTATTGAGGGGAGCTGAGTATAGATCATTCAAGATTTGGAAGGGTGGTAGACAACCAGCTCGTATTGTGGAGTAGGGCACTAAAAAGTACTGAAGAAGATTTGCTGGGAACTGTCCTGCGGTGTTCTGTAGATGACAGGTAAAGGAGTAGACTGACATTGGAAGTCTGGTGGATTCACTCAAGGCATTAGTATGCCTCTCCTGCTAATAATATTGTTATCCATAGTAAGTACAGCCCTTATGAGGGCATGAACAGCAGTTTTTCTGGTGAGTCCTGAGACTTGTTGTTTGGCCGTCCATGAAGACCCCAATTGTTGGTTAATGAGGTGGGACAAAAACACAATGGGGAACTGTACTTACTGCCTTCACTGTGCAGAAGGGTAGTGATGCACTAAATGTTTACTGTGGGAGCAAAAGTCAAACATTGAAAAAGTGGACTTAAGTGTGATTTGGGAGGTATTTTTTTAACAGTGCCAGCTGATGATCCATATCAGTGTAGGTGTGCACAACCCTCTGAGGTATACGATTACAGTCCGAAGTGTGATCATTCTCTTCATGAGACTGCAAGCTCATATGCAGCCCCAGGCAGTACTAAGGACACGGTATGGATGGTGGGGTGTTCAACAGAAGACAGGCTAGGTGCAGGGGGTTCACTTGGAAAAAGAATACAAGAGAAACTTTTTTTGTGGATTAACAAGAATGTATGAGCTTTGGAATTGGACCAGACCAGTACTTCGCTGTGTGACCATGAGTAAGTCACTTAACTTCCTTGTACTGCCAGGCCACATCTGTAAACATGGTTTCAGCATAGTGTGTCTCTCCTGGTTAACAAAAACAAATTCAGGGCATCACATAACCACTAGATCATCAGGTATTTGAAGTGTTGTACTGTTCTGCAGTTTGCCAAAGAGAAAATCAGCTAGATTGCAAAACATTTTCAGCAAGTTAAAATAAATAAAATGAACAAAATCATAGCCTATCGTGTACTGATCAAAATAATCCACATGTTAATACATGGTGTTGATCATTCTGGTAAAACAAATCAAAACAAAGAGGGAAAGAAGAACTAGTTAGCCTATAGGAATCTATATTGGTCTCTGGCTCCGATGATGTCATCATGACTCAACACTTAACATAGTTGACAGACATCTTAGGGAGAAGGCAAGGCTGTTTTTTTTTTTTTAAGTGAAAGGCTGATGTTTACATTTTTTCAAAAGCTATGAAACTGCATTTCTGTTATTTACATAAATGCTGTTTTAGCATAAATGTAAACAGTAGCCTTTACTTTACCTTGCTATGAAGCCAGATTTTGGGGTTTGTAGTTTTAAAAAACTGCTTGTTTAGGTATTCTTTAAAGCTAGAGGCTACTCCCAGGAAATCTTAGATAAAGCATTGCATAAAAGATGGATAAAAAGCATAGATGTGATCTTTTACAATAGCAACAGAAAAGGAAACAATTGGATAAAATATTTTTTTATCACTGAATATGGCCACGGGTCCATGGACCTGTGAACTATAATTAAAAAGCAATGGTACGTACTAAGTCCTGACAAATATTTGAAACAGATCTCAGAAGCTGGCTGTCTTGTAGCTTTCAAAAAAGGTAAAAACTTAAAGGATCTGCTTGTACAGAGTGAATTTAGAAAACCACTAATTTCAGGTACCTGGTTGAGCACTAAACCACATGGGTTCTTCCCATGTAAAAGATGCAAGACATGTAACTCTGCAATACAGAGCAAGACCTTTGTAAATCCTGGTAATTTGGGTATTAGGGAAGTAAAAATCAATAGATTTTTGACTTGTTCCACCACGTTTGTGGTATATGCCCCGTGGCGCTCCTGTGGTAAGATTTACATAGGACAGACATCTAGGTGCCTTAAAGAGAGAATATAGGAGCACTACAGGGCTATACAAAAACAGGATTTAGAACATCCACTGGGAAAACACCTAGCTTATTTAGTGGACATCACAGCCCATAGAATATATTACATGGCAATTGACCATGCACCTTACAGATTAAGGGGTGGGGACATAAATCTTGAGCCAGATAAAAAAAATAATCCATGTGGATTTTTAAGCTAAAAACATTGAAGCACTCTGGCTTTATTGACCAGATGGACTGGAAATGTCACACTCACATATAAGGACTATGAATGCTATATAATGGGTACTCTGTGTAGGATATGGTTTCTCCCTGTCGAGGATGCAATACTGGATGTAAAGGTATTGAGCATTGTTTGGCTTTTATAAAATAAAAAAATAAAAAATATTTTTTTTTTCTCTTTTATGCAATACAATTGGAAGAATTATGAGCTTGTTAAAATGTGTTATTAAATATGAATGATTTAACATACAGCTAACATTACCACTGTTTCTTAGATTGTTAGAAACTATGGCGCCATAGGTTTCCTTTAATTTATATGTTGAATGTGTTCTATGTTTCACTGTTTATCTACACCTCTCAGGTAGTGTATAGACCTAATAGTAGATCAGCAGTGCCTTTGGCACTATAATTTGGAATTCCAAATAAATCAATTGTGTGCCCAGACACTGATAAGAGCTAGCCTGCTGTTGGGTTACTATCTATTAGAGAGGAGCACTCACAAGGATTTCACTAATTTTTAAGTTAGAACACCTGACTGTAAAGGAATTTAATACACTAGTTCTAAGTGTATGGCCATGCTTCCTGACAAAAGGGTTGCATTGCCCCAAAGCACCAAGACTGGAGTGGAGTGTGTTGCCTTAAAACTCACAGTTTTGTGTGTGTAATACTTATTGCTTACGTTTGTAAGTATGTTTTATTTTGTCTCATCAAAAATAAATTACTCTCCCTGAATTTGCATTGGAGTCCGGAGTGCTGGTTTACTTATCTTTCTTTAATTATGTATGTAATACAGGAACAATGATGAGGGGAGGGGGAGGAATCACTGCACCACCAGAGTGAAGCAGGGTAAAGTAATACATGTGTTCTGCTTATCTGGGGCTATTTTACCAGACTGTGTAGTTCAAACATTTTGAAATCCTGTTCCATGTTCTTTTTTTCGCAATTTACAAAAAAAGGAATTTCTTTTTTCGAAAATTGCAAAATAGGATCCTTTCTCATTTTTCCTTTTTTGCAATTTGTGAAAAAGGATTCCTGAGCACAAAAAAGACACAGAACAAGATTTCAGCATGTTGAAAAACACATTTACAAGTCATTTTTCAAAAAACTAACACCAGAATCGGCTGAAACAAGTCCTGATTAGCAGAACACATGTGTTGGTTACTTCACAAAACATCATTGTTTAAAATTTGTTTGCCTCACTATGAAAAACCAAATGGTGGCAGCATGGAAAAAGATTCCCCATTTGTGACAAAGGATTACCTATTTGTGACATAGGATTGCCCGTTTGCAACACAGAATCCTTTATCAAGGTGAGCATCTAACTTTTCCCATTGAAAATAATAGGAAATTTTAAAATTTAATAACATTTGAACAGATTGATACTTTTTCACTAAATCTTCAAAAGGCACATCTGTGACCCAAGACCTTTGAACCTCTAATATTTCAAACCAAAACTCCACACTGTTGTTGTGCAGCAGCGTGACAAAGAATTTGATCCAAAACAGTAATTTACATATTTTTTGACACTTTGTATCTCTCCACCCCACACCCAACTGTAATGAAACTTGCCACATCAAGAGATCTTTGATCCCTGATGTAACAAGCAAACTTTTTTTGTGAATCACTTGAACAGTTCGAAGTTATTAAAGTGCAAAATTCTAAGTTTAACATAGACGTGAAGAATGAACCCTAACTATAGGGGCGTGCCATGCCCCTTTAATAACACTTCATATCGCCACACCCACACATCTGACTAGAAAGAAACTAGGCACATTAAGATCTTTGCCATCCCTGATAGAGCATGCAAATTTTCATGCAAATTGGTTGAACAGTTGCAAAATATTAAAGTGCAAAAAGCATGAGAAAAGATTCCCTATTTGTAATAAAGGATTACTCATTTGCGACAAAGGATTGCCCATTTGTGACACAGAATCCTTTTCTGAGGTGAACATCTAACTTTTCCCATTGAAAATAATGGGAACATTTAAAATAATAAAGTAATAACTTCTGAATGGATTAATGTTCACCAAATCTTCAAAAAGCACATCTGTGATTTAAGACATTTCTACCCTGAAAATTTCAGACCAAAACTCCACAGTTTTTTCACAACAGTGTGATGAAGAATTTGACAAAAAATGGTAATTTACACATTTTGTGACACTCTGTATTTCCGCACCCACACATCTGACTGAAATGACACTTGCCACATCTAGAGATCTTTGTTCCCTGATGGCACAAGCACATTTCATGTGAATCACTTGAACAGCTGTGAAGTTATTAAAGTGCAAAATTTTGAGTTTAACATAGAAGTGAAGTTTTAACACTAACTATAAGGATGTGACCATGCACCTATAATAGCTATAGCCATAGATATAGATATTTCAAGAGATATACAGTATTGCAGATATAGATATTCTGTAAATATAGATATACAGTGAAGTCCACCAGGATGAAGTGCAGTGTTACATTTTCCTGCATGACAAAAGGGATTAACTCCCATTGAAATTGCAGTGTTTCCTGCAGTAACTCTGCTGCAGAATTGAGTTTCATCCTTGCAAGCTTCACTGCAGATAGAGATAGAGATAGAGATAGAGATAGAGATAGAGATAGAGATAGAGACAGAGACATAGGAATAGATATAGATTATAGATTTATAGATTATAGATTGTACATCTACATATAAATATAGATATGTTATTCTTAAACCCAACTTTGGGGGTTAAATGTCACCAGCTGTGTCTTGACCTATTCAACTGAATGCAGAGATTTTACAAAAAGCAAATTTTAGTGTTGTGCAGTTCAGCTCCAGGAGTGTCTGGAATAAGCTTGATCAAACTAAAGACTGGGTATCTAACTATCAACCTGAGATAATTGTTATAACTGAAACTTGGCTTTATAATAGAATTCCCAACACACTAATAGAAATAGAAAATTATCAAGTTCTAAGAAAGGACAGGAGCAAAAAAGGTGGGAGGATTCTACGTTATGTTAACTCAGAGTTGGAAATAAATGAGATTGCAAATAATTTATAAATTGGAGAATTTGAAGTAGTATCTGCTGAAGTAAAATTACCTTATAATAAGTCATTACTTCTTGCTGGAGTATACCATCCATCAAAAACAAATATTAGTGTATTTAGTAGCTTGCAAGGTTTCTTATGTGACGAACACCCACAAAATATTCATGTTGGGTGATGTTAATGCTAATTGGCTACAAATATATGGATGTTACAGTTTAATGGAACACTGAGAAAGTCTAGGTTTAACTCAATTTATTAAAGACCCAACAAGAATTAATCCCAAAGATACTAACACTTCAACTCTTTTGGATAGCATTTTTACCAATTGCCCTCAAGACTATCCCACAAGTGAAGTATTCCAGGATGCCTTCCCAGATCACCGAGTCATCTTCAATCTGAGAAATAAATTATGAAAGTCCAATCTCATGAAAATTTTGAATTGAAGAAACTTGAAAAATGTTGACTATGCAACTTTTATGTTAGATGTGGAAGGAATAGCCTGGGACAGACTTGAACTAATTCCTACTGCCACAGAAGCTTGAGCTTTCTTCCAGCAGGAATTTATGTACATTTGTAACAAACATGTACAGTACCTTTGAGGCAAAGGAAGGTTAAGAGTCCTAACACCAACTGGTTTAATTCAGATTCACATAAATTTAAGACTGATAGGGATAAAAAAATGGCATAAGGCAAAGACAACAAAGTTACATGGAGACTGGGTATTATACAGGCAAGCTCATAACAAATATACACATATGAAATAAAATTGGCCAGACAAAAGCATCTTAAAGAAAAACTAGACAATAATATAAAACACAATCCCAGAAATGTCTGGAATATAATGTCAGAGCTGTTAGGTACAAAAAACAATACACTAGCAAATTGGCTTCTGGTTGAAGGACAATTGGTGCCATTAGGTAACAGGGTAGTAAATAAATTTAATAACTATTTCATTGATATGGAGACTGAAGCTCTCAGATTGAACAATTCTCAGTCATTTTCTGGAGATAGGGATTCTAAGAAAATTCTGATAGAAAATGACAAAAAGGGGTCAGTAACAAAAGCTAAATTTCAATTCTCTCACATCTCTATGGATGAAGCAAGGGCTTAATTATTAAAAATTAATATCACCAAGACTAGAGGACTGGATAAAATTCCAGAGGACCTTCACCAATGATCCAAAAAGTTAATTCTTGCAATCATTTTATGCAGTAATGTACCTCAAATGTTGTGTGCATGTGTTAGTTTTATCAAAGTTTTACTCTTTTTTCCATACTTTGAATTGTTTTTTAGCCCTGCTGCACTTGTCTTTGCTGTTCAGCCGCTGGGGTGCTGGCTCCTGCTGATGTCACTATATGGAGTAGGAATGAATCACAGTGTGCTGTACAATGACATTGAAGCAGTTTCACTATGGAAAACTTTCATAAGTTAGTGTACATACTACAGTAGCAGTGCCAAATTAGTCAAGGGATGTTTAAGGATTTTTAAAAACCCCTATTGAGAATTGTGAAAGCTTTTGTTAGGGATTGTTGTTGTTGTTGTTTGGTAGTGTGTTCACTGCTACCAGGAGAGACAGGGGTTGATTTTAACATTATTTTACTAGCCCAAAACCTACAGTAAATTGACCATGGCTAGTGCACCTAACTCTCTACTTGTCCGTTTTGAATAGTGCAGGATTTCCTTGGCTGAAAATGAAGTAAAAATGTCCCAACTATTGTAGTCTCTAGCCCTTATACTAGTCTCTCTATCTCAATGTTCCAGATGACCTGGTGTGATTGACAGCTCATTAAGAGCTGCAGACAGTTACCTGGCAATTCAATGACAAAATCATCAATGGGAGTTATCATTAGCACTTCACTGCTAGTGCCTTTCAGCTAGTGTCCAGGGTGTAATCAAGGGTAGCCTACAGTTTTCAGAATGTGTCTCTGTCTGACAATTTGTCTGGCATTATTAAGACCAGTGCCTCTCCTCTCTACATTTTGAGTGTCTGAATCCATCATTTCAGTGATAAAATACTATGAGGTATACAGGGAGGCATTACTGAGTGCAGATTACAAATTCATTAACACAGATGAAAAAAATGACAGTGAGCTGTTTCAGCTTACATCAACTCTTCTAATTCAATGTGCTTTGCTACTGCGGCATGAAATAAATCCACTATATAAAATGACATACACACAAGGCATTCCTTAACCACCAGCACTGGTATATTGCATTGATAACAGGGTGTCTTGGGGAAGGGGAAACAATGCTGAACATAGTATGTTGACCAAGTTATGGAGGTTTTCCCTAATGAAACTATTGCATCTTCATTGTACGGTACACTGTGATTCACTCCTTCTCCATATAGTGATGTCACCAGCACAGCCCAGGGTCTGCAGCAACAGCAGGCTCAGTGTAGAAGTTCTGGTGTGCCACACCATTTTTAGCAGCTCAGAATGCAAAATCTAATTGCAGGGAACATCACAGAAATACAAAACAAGAATCAATGCAAGAAGTTGAATTTTATACATGAATTTTAAAAGGACTGGAGAAGGTCCTCTTTAAGACTATTAAAATATGCTGCCCCATGATTGCACATCCTCTAACATAAATTTGTAATTTATCCCTTAAACTAGGTGAATTTCTGGAAGACTGGAAAATTGCTAAGGTAATACCAGTTTTATAAGACAGAATCTAAACAGGATATAAGTAACTATCTGCCAATATCTTTACTTCCACAGATATCAACAATTTTTGAAAGGTTATTGTCTGGACAACTAAGAAGATATTTGGAACTGAATAATAAATTAAATAAATGCCAATTGAGTTTTAGAGCCACACATAGTACTATTTCAGCTCTAATTCAGGTTGTAAGTGATTTGCGATCCAGTTTGGACAAGAGACTACCAGTAGGTGCCATATTCATAGATCTATCAAAAGCCTTTGATACCCTAAATCATGACTTACTGTACTGCTGACTAGACTGACCAAAATAGGATTATTAGGGAACAAGCTTAAATGGTTTGAAACTTACGCGAAAGGTCGTGGGCAGTTGGTAGAGATATGGACATACAAATCTACTCCAGCTTTGATTAAGTCAGGTATTCCCCAGGGATCCATTCTGGGCCCTCTTCTGTTCCATATTTATGTAAATGATTAACAGTGTGTAGTTCCAGCAGCTAAATATCATTTATATATGGATGATACAGTCAACTATGTGCAAGGATATTCCACTGGGTACATCCCAAAAAAATTGCAGAATGCTTTTGAGCAACTTCTTTGAAGAACATATGCTGATACTTAATGACAAAAAAACCCAGTCTGTTATTTTTAGTAGAAATTCTAAAATCATTAGTAATACTTCTATATCAATACAGACTATAGACAGTAAAAATATTCGATAGGTTACACAACATAAATATTTGGGTATGTGGCTGGACAATAAGCTAAAATGGAATGTACACATAGACAAAACCTTGAATAACAGCGGCAAAAGATTAGGAATGCTTTACAGGTTAAAAACCTGTATGTCAGCTGAAGCATACTTGAGAGTTGTTAACTCTGATTGTTCCAGTTCTGGACTATGGGAACATTCTTAATGCTGGGGTGCCAAGGATGGAGCTATATAGACTGGATGTTATATACAAAAGGCTGGCTTGCTTCCTCCTCGATGCCCCATAGAGGATATATTACTGTGACCTTTATAGAGATTTAAACTGGTTAAGAATAAAGGATAAGAGAAATCTGCATCTTTTGACCTTTATGTACAAAGTATGGAAAGAATGTTATCCCTGGTATATTTTGGAAGTTTTAAAAACAAGGCCTGTCAAAGATGGTTTGAGATCTTCCCTAGGACTTCAATTTAAAATCCCTGATTGTAGACTGGAGGTGGGTATGTCCTCTGTTTTTACAAGGGCACTGCATTATGGAACTCTGTACTGATAATATTATGAGGGGCAAACACTATTACTAAATTTAAAAGCTTAAAAAGTTGGTTTGTTGAGCCATGTGCACCCCTGCCTTCCTGCTCTGGTAGAGTCATCTGAACAGAGATGTAGTTCTTATACAATGTTATGGCCTTATGATGTAAATTTATTTATTATGTTAACATTCTAATTAATTTTATATAACTAACTTGTGATATTTGTATCTGTTTCATATTGTAACAGTGATCCCGACTCAAAGGAACCTCACTGAAAATTAACCTTAAGGTTCAACTGAGTAGTTATCCCTGTTCATATTTTATGAATAACATTTTTACTACTACTACAGTATTGACCTGGATTTGTGACATATTTTTATCTATTTTATTTGTAGTCAGTCTAGGAATTACAACCCTTTGAGTCAGGGACTCATTTACAAAGGCTCTGCGTCAATGACATTAGTTAGGACATACACAGAGAAAAATACTATACAGAGGCAACCCTGGGCTAAACAAATTCAGGGCACCATTGGTAGAGCAAAAACAATCTATTACAATATTATTTACAGAGTTTTGATTGTAGCAGAGAGACCAAAAACTATAGATAGTAGTATAGGTTTAGCAGCCACAGTTACTGTTTGACAGGATAAGGGTGTGCAGCTTTGGCTTAAACAGCCCTATCCTAGGGATTTTGAGGGCAGCATCCAGGAGGGAGTTCATCCAGTGGGGGGTCCTGTAGTAAAAGGACCTTTGGCAAGCAGTGGTCCTTGCAAAGGGAATGTGAAAATTAGAAGTGCTAGAGCTTCTAGTGTCCCTTTTCAGCATGCACTCTTGAAGGAGCAATAGACAGCCCAGGGGAACTAACCCTAGCTGTATTTTTTTGGCCATTAGGCAGGACTGATAGAGAAATCACCCCTGGAAGTTTAGCCAGAAAGACTGCAGGTAGAGGTCACAGGTATGTGTAAGGCAATCACTGTCAGTGGCCAGCCGGCAGGCTTTGTTGAGAGTGTGTTTTATGCTGGACAAGGCTGTGTCAGAGGTGGCACCATATATAATTATGCCATAGTCTACTAGGGGAAGTATGGAGCTAAAGATGGCTAATCAAAGGGCAATGGGGGGAGATAGGGCCTATATTTGTAGAGGAGGCTGATTCTAGTGTTAATGACAGAGCAGGTCAGTGTAATATGCTCACAGAAAGTGAGGGCAGAGTCAAGGGTAAACCCTAGGTATTTAAAAGTGGGGACTGCTTCCAACATGGCACCCTGCGAGTTAAGTATGGATAGTTTGGTCATGCTATTTTTATGCTGAGGGTGGATGAATAGCATGACCTTTGTTTTTTGTAGTTAAGGACAAGTTTGTGGGAGATGAACCATGACTCTGTCTCAGTGAAGGAGCCCTATAGGGAGTTTTGAAGCTGGGTCAGGTCAGGGTGCCGGCTGAAAATTACAGCATCATCAGCGTAAAGGAGCAGACACTCAGTGGAGGCTAAAGGGAGGGAGTTTAAGTATAGGGATAAAATAAGAGGGCCAAGGATGGACCCTTGAGGGACACCCGAGCAGACTGGGAGGCTGGCAGAGAGGGTGCTATTTATTTTTACTTGCTGGGTACGGCCATTTAGATAGCTAGTGAAACAGACTGCAGTTTCTGGGGAGACTCCAACAGAGAGAATGGTGTTTACCAGCAGGCTGTGGTTTACGGTGTCGAAGGCCTTGGACAGATCAATGTAGACAGATCCAGCCAGGTCTCCCTGGTCAAGTGCTTCATGGAGAAAGGATGTAAATTTCAGCAGGGCAGTGGTGGTATTGTGCCCTTTTCGGAAACCTTGCTGTTGATTGCACAGTAGGCGATGTGTGTCCAAATATTCTATGAGTTGATCTGCAGCTATTTTCTCAGGGCTTTTTGAGAGAGGAAGTATTGAGATGGGCCTATAATTACTTGGGAGATGCGGTCCACCATTTTGTGGACCGGAGTGATGATTGTTTTTTTCCATAAGGTAGGGAACTGTCCAAGGCATAGGGACATGTTCAGTAATTTTGGTAGAGGGGTAAGGACTGCATCAAGGGTTAAGGAGAGCAGCTTGGCATCCAGTGAATCACCACTACATCTTGACTTACCAAGGAATTTGGCGAGATATGATCGAGCAATATTTGGTGAGATTGTTTTGAAATAAAAAGGTGGAGCATTTGGGGGCAGTGGAGAGTGTCCAGGGGGGGTGCTAAAGAAGTCCAGTGGGAGGTTAGAGCTGAGGTCTGAGAAAGAGACATTTAAGGCATTAGCTATTTTGTCATGGTCTTGGGTGGTGACACCGTCAACGGTAATCATAGAAGGAGGAGGGGAGGGAGACTGTCCACTAAGTTCCTTCATATTGTCCTAGAACCTCTTCCCATCTCCCAGGTGGCAGTGAGGTTGGATTGATAGTAAGCCACCTTAGCCTTGCGGATTGCTTTAGTTATAAAATAATATACTTATGTGCATCACTGTTTCTGCTCTCTGCTGTTGTCAGGAAACTATTGGGGGGGACATGAAGGCTGGAGCCTGATCTAAGAAGCCTCCCCCCGTAATCACTACTGGAAAAGCTGCCCCACCTTGGGAGCCCCTGCAGCACAGCTGTGTCTCCTACATTCTGCCTCCTCCAATCAGAAGGCTGATTATTCATTGAAGGAGTCCCTTCTCTGAAAGCCTGAGAACTCTGATTCTGTACAACAAAAGACTTGGCATCCTATTGTCATTGACATTTCTTCCCTGTGCAGCCATCAGAAAACTATCAGGGGGTCGTGAAGGCTGGAGCCTGATCTAAGAAATTTCCCCCCATGATCACCACTGGGGAAGCTGCCCTACCTCAGAAGCCCCTGCAACACAGTCACACTTCCTGCATTCTGTTTTCTCCAATCAGGAGACTGATCACACCTCTGCAGGAAATCCTGGTTGAGCAGTCCTCATAGTGAAGGAACGCACTGCAAAGGACATCATGGGAGACTGCTTGGGCATCAGTCATGGAGGCTGCCGGTGACTGCCAAGACTGCCCTAATCCCTTCCTAGACTGCCCTTATCTTCTGCAGCAATGCAGTCATTTGCCTGAACTTCTTTGTAAGTCTGACCAAGTTTGATAGATACCCTGCCTGGTCATTGTTACTGCTACTTTATTGTGTTGATCATTGTTACTACTACTTTACTATGTTAATTGCTACTAGCTACCATTCACAGTTCTCCTGTTCACCTTGCCACTAAAGTGCTTATACCCTATCCATAAGGTACTAGTTACTGCCCACTTCACTCTGTAGCCTCTATATCCTGGGGCATCATGATTCGGGTCGATGTCTTAGCTGCTAGTTTGTACTAGTCATTGCCTAATTTTATTGTGATTAGCTTCTATTTACCATGTTGGTCAATTACTTAGCTCTTGCTTAGATACTAGAATATACTGTGCTAGTAGTCAGCCCTAAGACTAGTATCTATTTGTTACTGTTCTATAGGTACTAGCATACTGTTTTCCTCTGGCTAGAATTATCTGGTATTTAACATCCTTAAGCTTAGTGACAGCAGTAGTTCCTTACTGGTGCGTTCCTACTCAAAATCTACTGTCATTGACACCTAGAATAACCCAAAGAGCTTAGTTACTGTTCTTGTGAGAGCCTAGCAACTTCCTAGCTTGAGTCCACTAACTCACCTTATTCTCAGTGTAAAATGTATCATTTAAACTCAATTGACCCTCTGGAGGACTACACAATTTGCTATTTACTGGTTGCTACCTAACTAGGTGGTCACTAAATTTGAATCCCGACTGGGAATCACTGCTTAACGGTACCTACAACAGGTCCCTGATTGTGTGGCTCACAGTTGGGTAGCTCAGATACCTCCACCCACCTGTAACTCAGACCATTAAATGCTATCATAACACAGCTTGAATATATTTGCTGTCATACCCCAAGGTCTACCCTAATACTCGTCCAGTAAAAAAAGGCTTATAAGGGTTTATTCACCATTGTGCTATTCACACTTCTCTTTGTATGGATTGACTCCTAGTTTGCTAATTGCCCTCTCCCCAGCAACAAACCACACAGCAACTATGCTATCACTTTTAGTCCTGAGGTCTGTTCAGTTGCATATTCCCTTTTATTGCTGGCTATGTATGGGATGTATCATACAAGGCAATTGTATATGTTATCCTACTTTCACCTGCATCCTCTATGAGGTCAGCCACTTATATTTACCTACTAGTTTCCCAGAAACTTAGTGGGGTCTCTGCTGCTTTCCACTGGGGACGTCGAACCAAACCCTAGTCCTCCTATCAGCTCTTAGTCGGACCCATTCTGGTCTGGTACAAAAGGATTTAGAATAGCTCACCTGAATAGTATGAGCCTCATACCCAAATTACTGGACCTGGAAGCATTGCTGACCCTGTATAATCCTAATATCTTAGCCATTTCTGAAACCTGGCTAAAACCTGGCATCCTCCACCATGAAGTAGCCATCCCAGGTAATTCAACCTTTAGGAAGAATTGGCTGGGCAAGAAAGGTGGTGTAATCCTCATGTATGTGAGAGACACCCTGCAGGTGACTGAGGTCCTTGTACCTTCCCTGGATCACTCCCCTTGTGAATGCCTACTGGTATAGATCTTGTTAGGTGACACAAAATGTCTTTACATAGGTAGTGTCTATAACCCCCCCCATGGCTAGACCTGCCTTTGATTACTTTATTGGCTGCCTGGAGACCCACAAACTCAGAGAGTTAATAATCCTTACTGAGTTTTTTCTTCAACTGGACCATGCCAACCCTTGTGGATGCAGGTCCTCCCTACAAGACCAGTAACTCAGTCAAGTCATCAATTACCCCATGTGTCTTAGTACTTAAACAGGAAACCACTCCCTCCTGACCTGGATCCCAGTAAGCAGAAGTGATCATATTAGAGGATCTGGCATACTTGCTGATGCACTGCATGACCATTCATCAATATATTGCATCTGGAACAATACCTTTACAACCACCACAAGATTCATAACTGTTAGGGACTTCTCACAACTTGATGAGAATTCTTTCCTACCAGATCTAGTCACTGTCAAGTGGAAAGAACTTGGAAGTTTTAATGATGTTAATAAGGCCCTGGACTTCCTTATTAAAAAATACCTGTCTAATATACATGCTCCCTTGATTTAGAGAAGAGTCAAGGGTTTATGCTCAAAGTGGCTCATGCCTGAACTTCATAAGCTCATGAAGCAGAGGGATCAGGTTTGGTATACCTTTAGGGCCACTGAGTTGCACAATGACTATCTTAGCTACCAAGCACTAAGAAACCTGTGCAAGACCAGCCTTACTCATTGTCTCCTAGCAGATGCCAGTAGTCATCAGTAAAAAAGCATTGGTGTGTCCTGAGAACGTCTGCAGAAGTCGGCTACTGACTCCCAGTGTGCCCTTGCAACGTCTGGAGAAGTCACTTACATATTTTAATATATAGTGTAACAGAATATAATATGTATTTGACTGCATAGCACTGTTGGAAAGATAATTTTATGCTGAACAACTTTGTCACTGATATTTTGTGTATATCATGTATACTTTAGGAGTTATTTGCATTTGTTTATGAAATATGGTGTGTATGGCTGACATGTCTTCCATCAACATTCAGCTAAGCAGCTTGAGTAAAATTCACTTTTTTGGCACTTCAACAGGTATAAAATAAAAACCGTATTGATTACAACTGGTTTCATAGCACCATTGGAAAGGCATTTTTGTGCTCATCAATTTTCATGCTGATACTTTGTGTGTATCATGTATACTTTTGGAGTTATACACATTTGTTTATGATATGGTGTGTGTGGTTGAGATTTAGCCCTCAAATCTCATCAAAGCACCTTGACTAAAATGGGGAAAATGACATTTTATAGTAAAAAGATTTTTTTTTAACAAACATAATATTAAAACACCATCTAATGTCTGCATGCTTAATTTGGTGTTGGTATTTTACATATTTTCCAACAAAAAATGGCTTATGTTGCCCTTTTTTAGTGAAAAACAAATTTAGTTTGCTCTTTCGACCAGCATAGAAAAAAAAACAAAATGGCTTATTATTACATGCATGCCACCACTGGAAAGGCAATTTTGTGCTGAATAACTCTGCCACTCATACTTTGTGTCTAGCATGTACAGTTATTGAGCTATTAGCATTTGTTTGTGACATGCTGACTATGGCTTGATTTTGCTTAGAAAGGCCCAGGATTCACTGTTAAAAGTATACAGGAGATTCAGGAGGCAAGTGGTGTAATCTCAGAGTGAGCCTGTGGAGGCAATGAGTTAAGACTGCTCAGGTGACTTATGTAAAGAAATTACATTCCTCCAACTTGTAAAACCTCAGACAGTTCTTTGTGCAAATAAACAGTCTTCTCAAAGGTAAAGGCAGTGGCCCCCTCAACATATCATATAAGAAGGCAATACTAATAATGACCCTGTCCTTGCAGCTGATGCTTTCAATATGTTCTTCACAAATCTGGAGTAGTTTAAGGAACCCCATGATGACCTTACCATTGATCCTCTCTCTCTCTCTCTCTCTCTCCATTAACCCACCCCAAATTCCATTTCAAAATATTTTCTAGGCAAGAGGTACTAGCCCAGCTACTCAAGATACAGCTTAAAGGTTCTCCAGGCCATGACACGCTCAGACCAAGGCTGCTAACTAGGTGTCCACATCCTTGCTGCCCCCAATGTGACCCTTTACCACATGCCCTTTGGAAGAGAGACCTTCCCAGCCTCTGGAAAGTTGCTCATGTTGTAGCCATTCACAAAGGAGGTGTGAAAAGTTTCTTGAGCAATACAGGCCATCTCTATTCTATGCACCCTAGCCAAGACCCTGGATAGACTGGTCTACAACCAGCTCCAAGTTTACATTGAAGCACACTCTCTTCTAATTGTAGCCCAGCATGGCTTCAGGAAGAATCATGGCATGGACATAGCCCTAGTACAGCTCACAACTGACCCACTCAACACCGAGGAAGCTGGTCACACTACTGGAGCAGTCTTCATCAACCTAACAAAAGCATTTGACTTGGTCAACCACAAACTGCTACTGTTTAAATTAAAGGGGCTAGGCCTTGAGCATGCATCTTGTATCTCATTTAGTAACTACCTATCTGGGAAGAAGCAACTAGTTAAATGGGGACTAGTCACTCCTCCATGACAGAGATCACTGATGGAGTACCTCAGGGGTCATTCTTGGGACCCTTGTTGTTCTCACTGTTTATTAAGGTTCACCCACATCAGGGTGAAACCAAACAGAACACTGTAAAAAAGAGCTCAAACAAAATGCTGACTGTCAATGCAGTGACATGAAATTGTGTTGCCATGCATACATGACCGCAGGAATTGCAGGAACAGAAGTGACTTCTGTCTCTGTAATTTTATACAGGGGGCTTTGCCCCCCTTCACCCCCAATATTTTTGTAGAAACATCTGCAGCTGGCACATGTTGGGGGAAGACAAAAATTAAGAAACGGCAGTAACCCCCCAACATGCTCACAGTAAAAGACTTTGAAATATACCAGATGCTGAAAACATTCACATGCTATTGCCAATGCCCATATTCCAATGCCCTCTCTTTGGCACCCTCTTGATGGGATACAGTTTATTAATGAACTTCCTCATCAGTGTGGTGGCTTTAAATCTCTGCTGTATGCAGATGGCACCGTGTTATGCAGGTATCAATGGACCCTGTGGCTATTGAGACAGGACTCAAAGAAGACTTCCATCTTTTGGAATCCTGGTTTAAGGCAACAAACTCCTTCTGAATGTCAAAGAAATAAATTCTGTCCTTTTCCATCCTCAAACGCATGGACAAGATCATACTGCCTCCAAAGAGTCTTCACCCTCAAAGGTGACCCCAGCAAGACTGCTGAGCCAGTAAAATACTTGAGAATCTTACTGAACCAGCAGCTCACTTTCAAACTGCATGTTGACCAGGTGACCAAGTTGCTCAACCAAAAAATAGAACTGATGTATGGGCTCAACGCCTACCTCACCACTGAAGCAATACTTTACATAGCTAACAATGTCTTGCTCCCTCTCCTATTATTCAGTGCCCTGGTCCTTTCTTCACTGAAAGACACCAAGTTCTCTTAACTCAAGACCATATACCACTGTGTCACCCACATTGCAGCATGTGCCAGTAGGAGGGAATGCCATTGCAAGGTTCTGTCCATCTTAGACTGGCTTCCTCTTGAGGAGAGGGTCTGCTACCCTGTTCTCCATCAGGCACATACAATTTTGCACTCCCCCCCAGCCTACCCTCCATCCTGGAGATAAAACCCAGAAAAAGGAAACTTCGGTCCTCCTCCCAGATGCTTCTAGCAGTTCCTAAAACTCCTCAGCATCTGGCAGAAGATGCTATGCCTCAGTTACTCATAGACTAGTGAAGATCCTTCCAACTGATGTCCAGGTCTACTCCAATCTCATGCCATTTTAATCCTCCCTCAAGGACTTGTTTCCTCATAAGCTGTCAGTGCGCATGTTTTTGCTAAGGCCCTTTCCAAGTTCGATCAGCTAGTTATTCTGAGCTTTGACTTGCCTAAAATGTTTTATTGCTGTTGCAAACTTGTGCTCCAAATGAGAAAAGAAGCTGCCCCAATGGCTGGGTGTGCAAAAGAGAAAAAACAAACCAAAAACTGAAAACACTCTGGCACTACCCACCGGAGAACAAATGACCAAACACCATATAGTGGTTAAATGAAATGTAATAAAGCATCTCTTATATATCAGACATACCAAATCATGTCAAGACCCTTTTCAGGAACAAAAAACCTCGCTAGACCCACAAGCCTCCTACCGGTTTTGCATTAGAGCATCATCAAGGACATCACTTATGCTCTCCAGCATTGTGTTGTTATAATTAATGTACTGTATGGTAATGTAAAATACAGTGTTTATTGACTTGTTTAACCTTGCAAATTTACATATATCTTGTGAACTCTAGTGTATTCTATTGTCCTAGATGCTGTATGTACTGTGAAGCCTATGACTGTTGTACATAATTAATTCCAGGTTGCTCCTGTAAAGGGACTTCCAGTCTCATCAAGACTGCCTGGTTAACAAAATCCAAACAGATAAATAAAGTGTTATATTTTATATAATGGCTACCTTATTGAAATCAGAAAAACACAACCATTTATAATTACTCTTCTATATATTGTTCAGAAATATCCTTAAAGAGGTTGTGTCAATGTAGAACTCTTGAATAATGTTAAATGGCATAAAGCAATGATGATTGTACCAAGTAAAACTTCACATCTACTCTTCTAGCAACACACAAGATGAAGATCCTACTATTGATAATTGCAGGAAGAAGATGTGATAGAAAGGCTGTCACATTTGACACTTGTTCATGCAGAACATGCACTATTCAACAGTGGCACCCCTTAGGGAGTGACATGATATGCTACTTGAAAATCTCCTTCAAAAGGTAAAAAATATTGCCCTTTCTACGTGATTTTCCTGTTCAGCTTTTCTAACTTTCATGTCCTCAACTGAATGCAAGTTTTCTAGTGAAATGCAGCAATAGTCCTCTTCAGAACTGTTTCAGCAGTTTATGAGTTACTTGCAGTGCACAAAATCAGTGTATAATTCAAAAGAACTTCAGTGCATTTGTTAGTTTACAGATTTTTTTCTTAGTCTAGGTACAGTACAGATGTTCAACTTATAGAAATGCTCCACACAATAAATACTTGAAGGGGATGAATAGGGTAAACAGTAAGGGACTGTTCAAATTAAGGGTGGAAGGAACCATGAGAGGCCATACCCTAAAACTGGTAGAGGGAGATATAGAGGAGAGCTCAGGTGACACTACTTCACAGAATGGGTGGTGGCACCTTGGAACATACCTCTCAACTGTCCCTGATTTTCAGGGACGTCCCTGATTTTGCCTCAGAATTTTGCTATGCCCCTCGTAAAATGTGTGTTTTTGTGACAGAACAGTGGGGACTGTAAACACAAAATAATGTCAAACATTAGAATTACAGGCTTGTTCTTCTTCTGAAAATGCATCTTGCACTAATTCCTTTATTCTGTCAGCTTTCTGAATGGATAGTACCAATTTTTAAGATATGTCCCTGATTTTTTTAAGCTTTGTCCCTGATTTGTGAGGAAAGAGGTTGAGAGGCATGCCTTGAAATGTGCTACATGAAGAGTTGGAGGTGATGGAATCAGTGGGTGGATTCAAGAGAGACTGGGACAAATACATGGGGAAGGTGCAGAAGGGGAGGGTAAGGAATAACAGGGATGCTTAGCGGGTGGAACCTGTGAAGGAGGGAAACAAAAAGGGAGGAGGAGCAGCTACAGAGACATAACTATGATCTGCATCTTGAGCAAATGAGATAGCCCATTAGGCATAATCTAATGGCATCTTAGTATGTTAGTAATAATATTTTAACTATTTCAACAAACAACTATACTACTGTATTAAACATATTTTATGTTTTGTTGTTTTAAAATTAGTTTGAAAAGAACAACTCATTTTTTTAGTCTGCAGTCCATTTTGGTAGCCCAGGAACAGAAAAGATGTCTAAATTACAAAAATACTCTGCAAGATAAAGGTTGAACTATTTTAACAAACTACTGCACTATTAACTATATTAAGAATTTGTCATTTCATAAGTTGGAAAATAGCTTGGACTCATTTGTTAGTTTGCATTCATTCTTAGTACCACAGGTAAAGCAAAATGCAGCTGATTCAATTATAGAAACGCTCTGCAAATATATATATATATATATATATATATTTGCTCGTAGCATTGAAATGTAAAATGCATTTTACGATTCAGTTTTACAAAACTATATTGTATTTTTGCTTGGAAAGATGAGGTCATTAATGTATAGTTTGGAATACATCACCACTACAATAATAAAAAACATTAGCTTTCATATTTATTTGGATTGAATCAAATTTTGCTAATTTCTAGAACTGTTAGTTTACCATACAAATAGTATAAGAAATCTCTTATACTTGTCCTGTTTGTAATCACCACCATCACAACATTCACTTCATGGATTTGTGTGGATTCATGCCTAAAGACTAAACAAACTGAGTATTTGGTGTTTACTCCCCCCCCCCAAAAAAAAAATTGACCTCTGAGTTTTTATAGCTAATTTCTACTCTTGCATGAATTCAAAGTAAAAGCTGAAATATTCTAAGAGGAAAATAATTATTTAGGCAATAGACCTAATTTAGTATCATAAAATCTTGGTAACTTTTGGCACCTGCCGCTAGTTAGTTAGTTAGTTAGTTAGTTAGTTAGTTAGTTAGTTAGTTAGAAACATAGAAGGCTGCCAGCAGAAAAAGACCTGTGGTCTATTGCATCTGCCCAGTTCATACCTAAGCTGCTCTAGCCTATCATTGGTCTGACTTAGTCTAAGTGTCCTATTAGCATTTCAGTCCTGCTTCCCCTTGCTCCCTCCTGCTATCTCTGGTGTTTTCTCTCACCAACCCCTTGAAGCTATCCTAACATAGCTGGTTGTAGTAGTTTTATTTAGGATTTTTCTCACCAGATGAAGATGAATAGGGCATGGGAGCATTGAATCCTATTACCTCAACAGACACATTTCCAAAAGTTTATCTTAGAGGTGATAGGAAATGTTTCACATATTTATATTAGAATGATTTCTCCGTTATATTCAATTTTCTAATATGCTTTGTCTGTTTTCCCTCAAAAAGCCATTTTTTCCTACAGTGAGCCCTTTGCATTTGACCCTATAGTGATAATACTCTAGGTTTCCAGGACAATCTATGATTCCAGTTTACACTGTTGTTCCCAATTGTTAACTAATAAGAGCTGAGCAGTGAAAACTGGCAATACAGGGGGCCCAATTCTCAAAGCCATTAGATTGATGCAAAGTGCCTGCGTCAAACATAAATGATGCAAATGGCACCTTGCATCAAAAAATGTGCCCTGAGCTATTTTCAAAAGCAGCCTGCATCAAACGCAGGCTGTATGCACCAAAGGGGGCTTGTACCAGCATTGCAACACAAAATGGGCTGCAGCATGGTGCTAGGGCGCTTGTGGCAGATGCAGGCCAACATATTCCCTCATCTGGTATTCTCAAAGCCCTCCCAGAGGGCAATGGTCTAAGTACTGTCAAACCAGGCTGGTCTAACAGTACTTAGAAATCCCCTTGGAGGATGCACCAATGTGCCACCCCTCCCAGCCCTGACCCTTTTGTATGTAATTAATAATATCCCTGGTAGTCTAGCGGTCCTTCTCCCCAAGCTCTGGTCTCCCATTATAATAATTAATCATATCCCTGGTAGTCTACCAGCCCCACCCCAGTCCAAATCTCCTGTTATAATATTTAGTAATATATATAATATATTTATATTCCCAGGTCGTCTAATGGACTGCCCCAGCCCTGATCTGCCACTAAAAGAAATTCCCAAATTCCTGGTGGTGCAGTGGACCCCCCAACCCACATTGTCCTACCACCCCACTCCCACCAACCCATAACCAAGTCAGTGACTGGCACAGTCCACCGCTCACCACTATGGCCAGCCACCCACTGAGCTCTGAATGAGCATGTATTGTATATAGTACATGCTCAGTGATTGATGGCAGCACATACATTGCCTCCTCTGTCACCACTAAGAACAGAGGCACAGAGAGTCAGTGAAAGAAAGCATCTCATGTCTCCCAAAAGTGGGATATTGTATTTTTGTGCTCTACTTCAGGGCTACCACAGATCCATGTGTCTGTTTTGAAAATTTGGGGTAATCATCTTGACTGGAGTCAAGAAGAAGAAGGAAGAAACTGAAGGCAGCAGATGTAAAGGAAGATAGAAGAGCAGGTAAGTACAACAGAAGGGGTAAATGTGGGGGGTGGCAGGACTGGGGTGGGAGTGGGGTGGCAGGGCACGATGGGTTGGGGGTCCACTAGATCACCAGGGAATATAAATATTATATTAGAAATATTATTAAATATTATAATGGGAGATCGGGGCTGAGGGGGGTCACTAGACTACCAGGAATATTATTAATTATTATAATGGGAGTGCAGGGCTTGGGAGGGGCTGTTAGGCTACCAGACATATTATTAATTATTATAACAGGAGATTGGGCCTGGGGGGGCTAGACTACCAAGGATATTAATTAATGTAACAGGAGATCAGGGCTTTGGGGGGCACTAGACTACCAGGGATATTATTAATTATTATAACTGGAGATCAGGGCTGGGGGGGCCACTAGACTACCAGCGACTGCTCAGGGACATTGCCGCACAGCCACCCATGGCTTGCAGCAACCTGTCTAGGTGTGCCCTCTGTTTTGCACAGTGCTACAGTTGCCACATGCCATGGGACTTTGCCACCAGGAGCCTGCCTGATAGAAAATTGAGCACAGGGTCCATGGTGCACCAGCGAGTGGCACAAGCCACCTTTGCCATGGCTTGTGCCAAGTTTTGGGAATCGGGCCCAGAGAGTCTAGGAAACACTGGAACAGAAAGTTACAAGAAGTAGCGTATAAATCCAAGGCTAACTCTGATGTTTTAAAAAAGTACAAAAAAAATTTTATGAATCTAAAGACAAACAAAACATTAGAATAATGGTCACCAAAAAAGTTATACAGGAAGGAGGGCATTTGACAGAAAATGACTGACTCTTCCTGTATTTACAGTCTTGTGGATTGCTAAGCCTCTGTACCACATCACAGTGGTTGGCACCATAGAGGATCACTCACACACCGAGACAAATCCTTTACAAGTCTGATATTATTCACTAACAGCACACAGTTTACTCACAATCATTCATAAAAATGAATTGGCCAGACTGGACCCGCTCTTCCATTCTTTCTGCCATTTTGCTCTTGACTGTCCCCCCCCCGTACTCATCATTGCTCCCTCTACTTTGCCCCCTCTCTCCCCTCCCTTGAGGTCAGACGTCTCAGACATTGTTCCTCCTTTCTAGCCAAACACTGGCTTGGTTCTCTACCATCCTACCTCTCCTCCCATGTCTCATCTCTTCCTCCCTCATAGAAACATAGAATTTGACAGCAGATAAGGACCGCTTGGCCCATCTAGTCTTCCCATTTCCCTACCTGATGTATAAGCTGCAGATTCTAGTTAATCAACAGCTTACTTCCTCCTACCTCCACTAGAATTGCCTTATGCCTGTCCCACGCAGTCTTGAATTCTCCCACTGTTCATGACTCCACAACCTCCTCAGGAAGGCTGTTCCATGCATCCACAACCCTCTCTGTGAAAAAATAATTTCTAACATTACCTCTGAGCCGTCCCCCGCTATCTTCAAATTGTGCCCCCTTTTTCTTGCACATCTCTTCTTCTGAAAGATGCTACCCTCTTGTACTTTGCTAATTCCCTTGAGATACTTGAAAGTTTCCTCCCCCCTTCCTCCCCCTACTCCTTACACTCTGCTCAATTTTGCTTCCTCACCCTCCCACCTAGGTCAACTACAGCTGGCCAAATGGCATTCTTCTACAGTTTCTCTAAACTTTGGAACTCCCTCCCCCTATCCACCTGCTCTGCACCTCTATGCACTCACTCTCACATCATCTCTAAGAGTTCTACTTACACGCCTACAACTGCTTCTGAGTTTTTCTTTCCTCTGCTCTTTTCCCTCAATATTCCTGTTCCCTACTGTCCCTTCCCCATTTTATCCTACTGTTCTCCACTGCCATACCTCCCTATCCTGCTCCATGAATTTGCTATATGCTACCTATGTACTTGCAATTGTCCTGAGTGTTGCAATTGTTTAAACTTTTGTCTTGCTGGACAGCTGGTGCCACTACAGACACTTCCCCTATGTACTGCTATCACCAACTTGGCCATGTAATCAGTATTGTAATTTGTGATTTTGTATCTTTGTTTTTGTTCATATTGCTCTCCTGCTTGTTTATAGAGTTTACCATTGTTTCTTAACTCTGTATAAGTTTACCTCTTGCCATCTAATTTCTCATTTTATTTACTTTTGTTGCATCTCTTTCTCCCTTGTACCCTCCCCCCCACCGACGCACCTGGAACGATCTGCTAGCCCAGGTCAGTATGTTCTTCCTGGTAAAACTTTTAAAATAAATACATTATAATAAAGAGGAATCCTTTTTACCATGGCAGAACCTTTCTTTGTCTTGTTGTTTACACACAGCACACAGTGCCATCAGTCATTTATACAAGGAATGTTAAGATTATGTAAATGGGATTAGTCCCATTCAGTCACTGTGGAAGATGACAGAGGATCGGTTTAGACAATTCCAGTTATTATAGTGGTGCAGTAGTGCCATAAAGTTAGGCTGACTAAGAACTTTAAAGGTAAATTGCAATTCTCAGCCACTATATCTTGGCCATTCCTTGGTGGATTTTGATAACATTTTCACCTGTGTATTCTGGCACAGGATCTCTTGATCTGCCAGTTTTGATGAATTTGGTATTTTTTGGGGCATGAGATGAGCACAAAAAGTGATATAAGATCAACTTTTTCAAAACTTAGGTAAATTTACAAACCACTGCCTCTGACATGCTCAGAGCGATCAGAAAAAGAGGTACATGTGTTGCCCTAATCAGGAATCTGGAGCTGTGAAGCTGCCACTGCAACTCGCATGACCCCTACAACACCCTTACCACCATGTGTGCAAAGGAACAGAGATTACTAGATGCATTTCAGGACAGCTTCCTGGTGAAATTGGTCCATGGGCCTACTAGGGAGGGTAGGACTCTTGATCTGGTATTAACAAACAGGGAGGCAGTAAGGGATCTGGGAATGGAGGACCACCTGGCTGGGATTGACCATAATACGGTGTGGTTCACACTCAATATGGAAAGGGTAACAGGAGGAACAGGTACCAGGGTGATCAATTTTAAGGGAGCGGACTTTAAAAGGATGGGGGGAAATTTTGGTTGAGCATCTGGTGGGAATTCAGACATGCATGAGTGCCAGCCAAAAATGGAATATCATTAAGAAAGGGCTGACAGAGGCTACTGAGACCTGCACCAGGACATGGAGCAAGAAGGGGAGAGCAAAGAAGCTGAGCTGGCTGACTGGTCATGAGGAAAGGTGGTAAATTGCCAATTAGTGAAACTCTTGGAGATTTAATATTAAAAATGTAAAAGTGTAAAGCAAAAGAAAATTATCCCAAATCTGCTACCCCGGTTCTCTTTAGATGTGTTCATTGCAAAAAATGATGTGAATGCACAAGTTAGGGTTGTCGCACAAACTGTAAAATGTAGAGAAATGCAGTATTATGAAACAAGTCCACTAAATCTTGTTGAATCTGTGGTTTCATGTTCCTTGTGGTTTGAAGATCACACAGTGATACTGCCCTAACTTCAGCACCATGTCTCCAAGCATTGGTGTGTGACTTGTTTCTGTGCCTGTAGCCAGCTTTGCGGAAAAAAAATCCATGTGCATGTACAATTCATGTTCTTCAAATTAAGTATTTTCACATCTTTTCAGGGTGAAGAAGATGCAAACAAATGTAAGTCAGAAATAAACTCTGCATGTGTGTTTTTTCCACCTCAATTTCAAGTGAGCTAAAGATCCAGGGGTAGTGCCCCATAGGTTATTTACTTCAGGTAAAGAATAGCAAGATGGAGGAGGTGCTGTGAGAACTATACTACTCTACTGGGGCTAAAGAACTAGAACGCTACTACTGGGACCTTCAATTTAGGGTAAAAACAAACAAACATAAAAGGAGTTAGTGTGTTTGAGTTGGGCGTAGTGAATAGTTATCTGTGCAGTTAGCAGTTATCCAGGTGAAGCAGGAAACTGTAAATTAGTCTGAGTTGTCTGAGTTGGGTGAAGTGAATTTTTATCTGTGCAGTTAGCAGTTATCCAGGTGAAGAAGGAAACTGTAAATTTGTTTGAGTTGGGTGAAGTGAATTTTTATCTGTGCAGTTAGCAGTTATCCAGGTGAAGAAGGAACTGTAAATTAGGGGAGTGGCTTAAGCAGAAGGAAGCCAGGTGTTTGGGATTTAAAAACTGCCTTAGATAGCTTCTGGCAGAGAACAGCAAAAGGGAGGAGGTGCTGTGAGAACTATACTACTCTACTGGGACTATTTAGCCCTCCTTCCCACCCCTCCACCCCCCATGCATAGCTAGTTCTACTTTTATAGGCACAGGATTTGATGAACAACAGAAACTTCTTGTTTGGGAGCAGGAAGGGGGTAATCACAGAGGCCCAAAAAACTCACCTTCCTAGAAGGAAAATAGTAGCCCCCTCCCAGCTGCTGGAGTTCTGACTCTGAGCAAGTAAGAAGGAGATTATTGAGAAAAATAGGAACTCCCTGTCACCAAACAGGAAGATTAGGAGCTTTAAGAACACAGAGGCAGTAGGAAAGTAGGGAAAAAACATTTATATAGAAATTTAAACAAATAAATAAATAAACAGAGAGAGGAAAGAGGAAGTATACAGAAGAACACTTAAGGGGCCACATATAAGATATGATAGGAGAAGAAGAAGAATAATCAGCATTTATATAGCGCTTTTCATACACAGTATCCCAAAGCACTTTACAAGCAATGCTAGACTGGTAGTGAATTGACTGAATGTGTGGTGGCGGCCATATCACACATCATCACCCACACACAGCCTGGATAATTGTAAGAACTGGTTGTGGAGTGGTACAGTGCAGTGGCTATGGAGCAGCAGTCTTCTGGAAGATGTTCTGGAGGATGCAGTGTTGTCCCATCTGCAGGCACCTCTTTGGGCTGAGGGAGGAGGTTGCTTATCACCAGGCTGAGTTGGCCAGGATTCAGGGGACCACCTCTCCTACCCAGGGACCACCAGGGCCATCGCCCCTACCTCAGAGATTGCCAAGAAAGAGGAATGGTTGGACCAGGGTGGGCTCAGGGAGGGAGAGGGTAGTTGGAACAGAGATGCATTCCTCCAGTTGTACCTCTCCACAATCCATACACTGTTCTGGTACAGAGTGATTCCTCTATGGAGGCACCTGCAGTGGAGACCAAGGAGGATGCTGGGAACCTCCACAAAGGAGACCCACAGGAGGGTGGCATGGGACCCCACAGGGGAAGGAAACAACTCCTGGTGGGGGACTCAATCATTAGAGGGGTAGAACTGGGGGAGGAAGAGAAGAGGGATGTAAGGTGCCTGCCTGACACCACGGCTTGGAGGGACAGGGAGCGAATTCTTGGGATCATGGGAGCAGCTGCACAAGGAAGAGAGCTGGATGTCATTGTCCACCTAGGGACAAATGACCTGGCCAGGAATGGGATCAGAGGAGTGCAAGAAGGGTTTGAAGAGTTGGAGAGGGGCCTTAGACAAGTAGCATGTACAGTAAACATCTCAGAGGTGCTGTCTGTATATGGTAAGGGTGATGTTAGGGTACTCCACACCACGGGATTCAATGAATGGTTGAAAAACAGGTGCAGAGCTCAGGGTTTTGGCTTCATTGTGGGAGTGGGAGTCCACATGGAGGGATGCAGGCCTATACTGGCGTGATGGTCTGCATCTGTATGGGAGGGGAACCAGGATCCTAGGTGATAGGTTTAAATGCTTCATTGGAAAGCATTTAAACTAGCCAAGGGGGAGGCACTGAAAAGGAGCAGGGGAAAACCCAGCCTCCCCCCACAAAACATAGTAGTTAGGGAGGTAAACACCAAGGTAGAGAAGTCAATATGGAGCAGGACAGGGGTAAATGCAGAAAAAGGCAGAACAGACAGGGATGTGGCTAAAAGGGATAAGGCCATCAAAAAATGGAGGGTGATGAATACCAACGCCCATAGTCTGTGTAACAAGCTCCATGAACTAGTGGCCTTGATGGAAAAGGGACACCTGGATATCATGGCAGTCACAGAAACATGGTACACAGAAAACCATGACTGGGATGTCAACATACCAGGGTACACAAGCTACAGGAGGGACAGGGAGGGCAAAAGAGGAGGAGGAGGAGTAGCTCTCTATGTAAGGGAAGGGATCAAAGCAATGGAACTAATGGATAAACAGGAAGCAGAGGAGGCACTGTTGGTCACCCTGGAGACAGGAAATGGCACCACAATCCACACTGGGGTTGTATAAAGAACCCCATCTTAGGGAGAGGCAATGGACAAGAAAATGATAGAAGGCATCCTTAGAATGGCAGAAAAAGGGGAGAGATTGTTAATGGGGGACCCGGATATGCCAGATGTTAACTGGAGCACCTTTGCTGCAGCCACATCTAAGAGCAGTGTTATTCTTGATGCTCTACAGGGGGCATGCCTCAGACAGCTAGTGTTGGAACCCACTTGGGAGGGAGCAATCTTAGATCTGGTACTGTCAAACGGAGACTGAGAAAGGATCTCGGATTTTGAAGTGGGTAGCTATCTGGGAACAAGTGACCATCAAACAGTGTGGTTCATAATAAACACAGCCATAGAGTCAAGCCATACAAAAGCAACAGTATTGGACTTCAGGAGGGCTGACTTTGGGAAAATGGGAGAGTGCCTCAAAAAAGTACTAGCAAATGGGCAAGAATGAAGGGTGGAGGAACAATGGGGGAAAATCAAAACAGCCATTACAGAAGCAACAAGCCTTTGTGTGAAGCAAATCGGCAAAACAAAACAAAGGAAAAAAACACTATGGTTCTCAAAAGAGGTGGCGGGAAAGGTTAAGGAGAAAAAGGTAGCATTCAGAAAGTATAAGGAAACACAGAAAGAGCAGGACAGAGAACTGTACCAGTTAAAGCAGAAGGAAGCAGGGAAGGCAGTCAGAAGAGCAAAGGCCCAAACTGAGGAAAAGATCCAACACAGTTAAGAAGGGGGATAACACCTTTGATAGGTACATTAGGGAGCAAAGAAAGACCAAGAGAGGGATAGTGAAGCTTAATAAAGGGAAGGGAGGGTGGGCAGAGGGGGACAGTGAAAAAGCAGGGATACTGAATGAATACTTCTGCTCAGTATTCACAAAAGAAGAGGAGGGGGAGGTATCTAAATCAAAGAATAGAAGCACTCTGGATAGGGAGGTCGATACCAGTCCATTCACAGAAGAAGGGTTTCTGAAAGAACTCTTAAAACTGAAGGTGGACAAAGCAATGGGCCTGATGGGATTCACCCAAGAATTCTAAAAGAACTAAGGGTAGAACTCATGACACCACTGACTACCCTTTTTAACAAATCATGGAAGGATGGTGTGCTACCTGAGGACTGGAGGAGGGCGGATGTGATTCCCTTTCACAAAAGGGGGACCAAGACAGAGGCAGGAAACTACAGACCTATTAGTTTTACCTCAGTGGTAGGGAAAATGATGGACTCACTTCTGAAGGAAAGAATTGTTGAGTTCCTAGAGGCCAGTGGGGCACAAGACCCAAGGCAGCATGGATTCACAGCAGGAAGGTTATGTCAGATGAATCTAATAGATTTCTTTGACTGGGTGACCAAAGTAGTAGACCAGGGAGGGGCTGTGGACATGGCCTACCTAGACTTTAGCAAGGCATCTGACATAGTCCCACACAAAAGATTAATACACAAGTTAGCCAGCCTTGGCGTGAACACTGAGGTGGTACCTCAGTAAAAAATTGGCTGGAAAACAAGACGCAGAGGGTAACTGTAAACGGAGTGCACTCTGAAAAAAGGGGGGTTACTAGTGGGGTACCACAAGGTTCAGTACTGGGATCAGTCCTCCTTAATGTTTTCATAAGTGACATTGCAGATGGACTAGAAGGAAAAGTATGTCTCTTTGCAGATGACACAAAGATCTGCAACAGGGTTGATACAGATGGTGGGGTGGACAGGATGCAAAGGGACTTGGCAAGGTTGGAGGAATGGTCAAATGTATGGCAGCTTAGATTCAATGTAAAGAAGTGCAAAGTAATGCACCTTGGAAACAAAAACCCAGGGGAAGAGTACACAATGGGGGGTGAGATACTAACAACAACAAAAATTGAAAGGGACCTGGGAGTAGTAATATCAGATGACCTTAAGGTGGGCAAGCAATGTGAGAAGGCAGCAAGGAGGGCTGGCAAGATACTGGGATGCATAGGGAGAGGCATCACCAGTAGAAAACAGGAAGGTGTTATCCCTCTGTATAGACAGTCGGTGAGACCCCATCTGGAGTACTGTGTGCAGTTCTGGAGACCCCATCTCTGCAAGGACATAGACAGGATCAAGGCTGTCCAGAGGAGGGCAACTAAAATGGTGCAGGGTCTACACCAGAAGACATATGAAGAGAGATTAAAGGAGCTTAATATGTATACCCTTGAGGAGAGGAGGGAGAAGGGAGACATGATAGAAACTTTCAAGTACCTCAGGGGAATCAATGAAGTCCAAGAGGGTAGCATCTTTCAGAAAAAGAGATGTGTAAGAACAAGGGGGCACAATTTGAAGATAGAGTGGGGACAGCTCAAAGGTAATGTGAGGAAGTATTTTTTACAGAAAGGGTTGTGAATACATGGAACAGCCTTCCTGAGGAGGTACAGTAGTGGAGTCAAAAACAGTGGAGGAAGTCAAGAATGCATTGGACAGACATAAGGCAGTTCTAGTGGGGAGTAGAAAGAAATAGGCTGTTAGTTAACTAAGATCTGCAGCTTAGCCATTAGGTAGGGAAATGGGCAGACTAGGTGGGCAAAGCGCTCCTTATCTGCCATCAAATTCGATGTTTCTAGGTATGATCCACGGGGCAATACACAATGTTAGCTACAAGTATAGGCATTGGAACCATCTAGCTCAAAGAATCAGAAAATTCATTGCAAGTAACTATGTAAATACACACGGTAGGGTTGCAACATAAACCACTAAAAGTAGGGAAATGCAACTTTTGGGTAAAAAGTCCACTGAGCCATGTTGAATCTGTAGTATTGCATTCCTTAGGGTTTGAAACATCACACGATGCAGTGTTGGTGTTGCCCTAATTTCAGCAATGTTTGCCCAAGCAGAGAAACAACAATCACACCAGTGTTTGAAGACATGGGGGGGGGGTAATTTCAAAAGTGCTCAAAAATAACATAGTTGCAACAAAATTCACAAATTTGCATCACGCAGATGCGACAAATAATTGGGTCATATTTTCATAGCTGCATCAAAACTGATATGTCATGGCACAAAATAAGCTTGTGCCATTATTGAGGTATGCTTGCAGTGCAAATGCGGGCTGCATCATAGCTGTGTCACTTTTACGTTACCAATCTGTATGCAAGTGCAGGCATAGCAGATTGTAGTGCAACCATCTTCTGAACAGTAATGCAACCTTCTAATGCAGCTGCAGATACAGCCGTGATTTGCAATGCAAAAGTGACGCAATTTGCTGTTGTTTCTGTCATAGCTCTTTGAAAATACAGACCATTGTACTGAAGATAGAGCAACACCAATATTACATCATGTGATTGTTCAAACCCCATTGAACACAATGTCACAGATTCGGCAAGGTTCAAGTGACTTTTTAGTCTAACATTACAGTTTCCTACTTTTTACACTTTGTGCTGCAACCCTAACCTGGACAGTGTCAGTGGCTCAGTAGGTAGCACACTCGCCTCTGAAGCTGGGAGATCAGAGGGCTGTGGGTTCAGTTCCTACATCTGGCACTTGGGTTAATATCCCAGTACTGACACTGTAGTGCAGCATGAGAGGGGTGCTGCACTTCTGAGGTGCTGTCTTTCAGATGAGATGTTAAACCGAGGTCCCATCTGCCTGGATTGGTGGTAGTTCAGGTGGATGTTAAAGATCCCATGGCACTTATCGAAAAGAGTAGGGGAATTTTCCCGGTGTTCTGGCCAAATTTCCCTTATTCACTAAAAATACCACCAACAGTTTAATCTGGTTCAAGGTCAGTTGGCATTCATCTGCATCCCTTTCCCCTGGGTCGTGCCTGAAAATAGGCAGGATTTGTCTAGTGCACTTACCGGGTCAACAAAAACTAAAATGAAAAAAAAAAAAATTTCTTGCAGTGAATACATATAACGTGAACTGTGGTGGCAACATTAAGAGACTTAATCTGAGACAGGGAAAAGACACAGAATAGATTGTGTATGGTATAGTTTAGGAAATCTCCAGGGGAACTACATCTCTTCTTACAAATATGGCATGAAAATAAGCTTTACAGACTAAGACTTTCATGTTCTTGATGAAAGAAGAGAGTATTATCATTATGGGATCCACAATGACTTTAAATGACCATTATGACATTTTCAAGTGAATGTTAACATGGTAACTTTGTAAATAGTGTAACTTGTTAAACCAGCAGGTAGTAAAATGGTTAACATTCTCCATAATGGATGAATCAGCTCAATCAGGCTGCATATGAAGTATTTCAAAATAATCTGCCAAATCTCATCTGCAGCAGGCTAGAGTAGTATTCTAGGTCACAGGTATATCCACTTTAGAAAATGTAATGAACAGTTTGAGGCTTCTGACTGGCTAACAGACTTGTCTAGGTGGGTATTTATGAGACAACAATGCCCAACTGAAACAAGTCCCTCTGCCACCTGCCCCATTATCCACTGAAATCCCTGTGCCACACTCAAAATTCAATCTTCAAAACTGCCATTTTTTTTCTCTTGCTTACCAAGTGAGCTACTAAGTTGGCAGCCACCACTCCCATGCCCTGTCAGTTGTCCTTATTTCATTGTATTAAATTAAATTTTAAATTGCCTACTGCTTAAACAGAAACAGTTCCCCAAAGTTGCCCATTACTGATGTCCCCATACTGCAGCCGCTTGACCTTTATCTCTTCTGCCGCAAGCTGGCAGTGTGTCTCCATCCGCAGCAGTGGGACCCAGCAAAGTACTGCTGGTCTCATCAGTGCTACTGCCTCCCACTTGATATTTCCCCCTGCTTGGCCCTGGCACCCCACCCCAATCATGCTCCTCAGCGTGTCATCTCCAGAGCTCGATAGCAGCGTGAGTCAAAATGGAAAAAATGAAATAACTCAGTCACTCAGCCATTCACTCCATCACGCTCAGAATGCAACTCCAGTAATAAAACAAAAAAAAAGTTCACCCAATCATGCTCAGAATATAATTGCCACTAATAAAACAACAACAAAAAAACTTTTAGGTGATACTGTTACTTTGTTCTGTACTGTAAACTGCCCGGGGGGGGGGGAGTAAATGCAAACAGCTTGTCATAAACATCAACACCCTCTACTGGACTGGTATTTCTACCAGCAGTGGAACTACTTTGCAAGAAACTCTGTTTAAATGATTTTCTTTTTTTTAACAGTTTCTATTTGTGTCTAAAAAAAGAATACTCAACATATACCCATTTTTTAAGCACAGTAATGCTCTCCAGGGTAGGCAGTATGGGCTTTACCTGTCCTTCCAGGAGTCATAAAGTCCTCTGCCTGCAGCATTGGACCTCATTACACCCTTGGGTAGGTGGGTATAACCCAGTACCTCAGCTGGGTTATCATTCTGGTTGCTATAACACCTGTGCCACCAAGGCAACTGGAAATTGGGACATTGTGTAGCACATACCCTTTTCTCCAATGCACAACCTGGAGTTGAATAGATAATTACATTTTAAATCACAAGAGTGTGGTGTGAACATTTATGGAACACATACAAACAGAAGCAAGAAAGAAATAAGTGCCTCAGCTGGGACTAGAACTCAGGCAACCTGCAATACTATTCCAGTTGTGCTACCAGCTGTGTCACCAAGGCAACCAGAAAGTGGGCTGTCCTAGAGTACATTCATCATTTTGTACAGTATTTTTGATATAATTTCTAATATCTCTCACCTGCTCTTTATTTTCTGTATTTCTAATAGGCAGATGACTTTGGCGTTCTCTTTGTATTTTTTTTTCTAGGACAATGAAAACAGTGCCAACTGTATCAGTACTATGAGACATGCATGCAGAAGAATTATCTATCCTGTTCTTGATAAATCATTAAACCTCTTTTGACTAAATACTATTACATATACAGCAGGCAGTGCTGCTCTGAACAGATCAAACTGTGAAACAGGTTAGGTACACAAAACAGGCTGCATTATCACTATCCATGTGGATGGGTTAGGGGAGGATACCAGTTACTGTATGCCTGGTGACGTGTTACTGAGAGGTGGAGGGGCAGGAGAGCTGGGATTTGTGAAATGCTCCTTTAATCTCACTGTTGACTACTTTCAACCTTAGCACTGCTGCAGTTTATTTTTGTCAACTACATTCCCCATAATTTCAATTTTCACCACACACATTCCTTGGATTAAAGGAGAACTACAATCCGCATTTACAAAAAGTATGTCCTGCAGTGTTTTCATTTGTGTGTGTAGTCCTGATGTACACTTTCCTTTCTTTGCTGTTAGGAGTTTTTTTTCTAAATTTCTCTACTTGTTTAATGGCCCCATGGGGATCTCCATGTTTATCTTTTTTATTACCTTTCCTTTTCCTACAATGCTTACTGTCCCCTGTGACAGTGAAGCATCTGATACCATTGATTCAGTGAGTGCTTGCATACTTTTCACTCTGTAACAGAATTGTGCTGTTAAGAGACTGTTATTCTGGCCTCAATGAATAACTCTTTCTAATCCAATATTTTTGTTTTTAAGGTGTATGCCCTTGTCTAGCCACCAGGAATGTTTTGATTTTAAAGCTTTTTTTTATCAAACCACACAGGCCCATAAAAACCATACAAATCACCCCAGGTTATCAATGCTAAGTTTAGTGAAAACTCTGTTTCATTAAAGAATAGATTATTCAATTGTCCCTCATGTATTTGTCAAACTGTGAATGTAGTCTTTGTGCTCATTGGATAAGGAGAGACTGCTTCTAGATCAAATGAAGGGCATGTTGTTGAAATGCTAGTCCAGATCATTGTATTGCTTGTGACTCATCCAAATACTGCTCTGTAATGTATGATGTGGGACCTTTGTAAATGAGCCCCGGCTCAAAGGTGTATCTCCAAAATATTAATAAAGATAAAGAAAAGGCACTTAATTTAAAACAGTAAGTCAACCCTTACTGAATTAATGGTCCCAGACACATCACCGTCACATGGGGCGGGAGCATTGTAGGATAAAAAAAGGCAGTAAAATAGTGACACATAAAGATCTCCAGGGATCATAAAACAAGTAGACAAATTTAGAAAAAACGTCTAACAGCAAACAAAGGAAAGCACACATTAGGGCTACACACACACACACACACACACACAAATCAAAACACTTTGTACAGCATATTTATTTGTAAATTTTGACTGTCGTTCCCCTTTAGCCAGTGTACTAACCACACTACCCTACATTGCCAGAATGCACAAATTTGAATGAGGAGTGGGGCAGACAGGGGTACCTCTGGCATCCATTTTTGCATTGTTTGTTGAGTGCTTGCTTTCAGTGCAGTACTAAATCTGTTTCTTCTTGTTTATAGCAGTTTTGTTCAGCTTAGTATTATAAAGCCCATATAGTACATTATTGATTTTGTTGGCATGACAGGTTTATTTAAACACACTGTTATTAAATATGATAGAGACAGGAAACAGGTGTAAACCATTATATTTACTTATTCTAGTTATTTATTTGTTGAGCGGGTGAATACATTGGTTTGAGGGACCTTTTCAGGAATTACCTGAGCCTAGATATGTAAGAATAAGGGTGGCACATTGTTGTAAACAGGCTGGGGAAATACATTTACCACAATAACAGAACAGATAAAAAGTAAAAATTAGGATAATGTCAGTAAAGTGGTGGAATAACATGAGTTAAGCAATTAAGTTTCATAAATCAACATGGAAGAAATGGAAACAATGGTGCTAATACAGCATATGGTAACAAGCGGTGCTGATGGTACATTTAAACCGCCAAGATAATAGCTAGCATCTTAGGCTGCATAATTGTAGAGAAACACATTCAGTAGCTGATCCAAGAGTTGTGATTTAAAGAAGGGTGGAGGGAGGGAGGTTCTTATGCCTAAAGAAAGAGTGTTCCAGAGGATGGCACAGCAGAGGAGAAAGCTATTTTGCCCATGCTAGAATAACCACATGGTACTTTAAGCAGAAGATCAGAGAAGTGCAAAAAGTGTAGGTTTGCTTTGTGTCTTAGGAACTTTGACAAGAGAGGTGTTAGGGGTATGCGGTGTTTTGTCAATCAGGTAACAGAGGTTGATGTCCCCATAGGCCATAGCATTGTCCCCATAGGCCATAGCATAAAGCCAGCCAAGGTTCCAGTAAAGATCACAGTGGTGTGTTCTAAAAGGGGTCATTGAGGCAAACTGACATACAGTACACTGTTGTAAACTGTAGCTAGCCAGAAATAGCTTTCGCAGTGGCTTGCAAGTAAATATGAGAGGCATAGTCCAGTATAGGGAGCATAGTACATTAATTGTAAGATGAACTTCAGGTGTCATGATGTACTTTAATCTGCATGCAAATTCAGTTTGGGGTATTTTTTTTTTTACTCAGGGAATTAATGTGGTGTGAGAAGGTAAAGGATGGAAAACCTGCTCCATGATCATGGCATCAGAGTAAGCAATATTAAAGGAGGGAGATGGTATAGAAAGTTTGGGTTTAGAGCCAAATGGCATGGATTTGGTATTTTTAACATTGACAGGCAATCTGTTTTTCAGAAACCAATGTTAGATAAAAGAAAAGTCATCATTTAAGATCTCAGAGAGGTTGCACGGTGACATTAAGCCATGGAAAATGATGAAATCATCAGCATACAGGGGAGTGTTCCAGTGGGTGCAGACTTGGGGACAGTTGCTCAGAAAGACAGTAAGGAGGAGAGGAGAGGGCTAGGATAGATCCTTAGGGTACACCATATATTATAGGCTAAGTAAAAGACAATGTTTCCCACAGAAACACGGGATCTACCTGAAAGGTAATTTCCAATCCAGGAAGCAGCCTTTGAGGATATTCCAAAATTTGTGAGCTTAGTTATTAGAAAACTGTGGTCAATGAAATCAAACACTTTTGTCAGATCCACAAATACTGCTGCTGTGAGTTTGCCATCATCCATGGCTGAGCAAGAGTGATCAGTAAAACTGATTAGGGCAGTGTTAGTACTGTGTCCCTTCCTAAAGCCGTGATGCTCAAGGATGAGGACATCATGCCAGTTTATATAGGAGTGAAGTTGTGCAAAGAAAATATTTTTCCAGTAGCTTACTGAGCAGAGATAGAGATGAGACTGGCTGGAAGTTCTCAAAAAGTGAGTGACTACCATCTTTCGGTACTGGCACAACATGGGACTCCTTCCAGATAGCAGGTAATGTTGATGAGATGTGTGAGAAGTTAAACATTTTTGATAGGGGTTGGGCAATGGCAGGTGCAGCTAGTTTCAGGAACCAGGGATCAAGTCCATTATCTGTAGTCCCACTATTTTGTAGGGAAAGCAGAAGGTGATAATATATATATATATATATATATATATATATATATATATATATATATATATATCGATCTATCTATATCTATCTATCTATCTATCTATCTATCTATCTGTCTGTCTGTCTGCCTGTCTGCCTGCCTGTCTGTCTGTTTGTATGTCTGTCTGTCTGTCTCACCATATTCTTTGAAAAAAAACTGTGTTAATGCAACATTTTGGGTTAGGCCTAAAGTGACAAAACTAGGGAAATGTGGTTTTAGGGTTTCCAACACTAAAACCCCACACCCACCCTTGAAGCAAACCAGGGGTGCAGTCTTCCTTGGGACTGTCAACCCTAATTCTCACTCCATTCTATACACTTCTGAAACATACACACCTGTGTCCATCTCATCTGAGCTTTCTTGCTATCACAGCGGAGAGAGCTTTAGAGTTGACAACCCCAAGGAAGACTGCATCCTTGATTTGTTACAGGTGTGAGATGGCTTAGGGTTGGAAACCCTAAACCCACATTTCCCTACTTTTGTCACTTTAGGCAGAACTCTAAATGTTGCATTAACACAGCTTTTTGCAAATAATTTGCTTACTTTTTGAGATAGTATAATCATATCCTCATTTGAAAAATGACAGCTGTCACGTTCATGAGGTGGTGTGAAAGAAATTTTATGTTGAACATCTGGGGTCAAAATATTTAAAATTAACAATGTTATGAGTGAGCGTAGTAAAACTGAAATGTAACTTTGCCATCTTTACATATTTTTACCCAAAATTTTCAACTTAGCCTTCTTATGATCTTATGTCATGAACAAGGGCAGTGAAAATTTTCAAATTCCGCCCAAAAGATGACTTCACCAAGTAACCATGAAATCACCTTTTTGGTTTGGTTTATGGACTTCCACCACCATTGGTCATGAGGTGAGCTCTGAAAAAGGCCACGTTGAAAATTTGGGGTCAAAATAAGCAAAAATGACAAAGTTATGCATTAAAGTACAAAACCCCATTGAAATTCATTGAACTGCACTTGCCTTAGTTTCTTATATTTAAGTCGACAGTTCCAGCAGCAGGATGTGTCTTCAAGTGGAGAGTGGATCATCACCCCAGGACCTGTTCTGGTGAGTCAAGGTGTCTGGAGGGTGTGAGGGTGTATGGAATGGTGGGTGCTCAGTGGGAGGTCGGGCTAGGGGAGTCCAATCTGTGAGGGACCATCTTCTTTTATACAGGGGGTTAAAATGAGGCTTTGTCAGCTGCCTTTCCCCCCTTCTTTGATATTGAGTGTATTGCTGTAAGCCTTTGTTCCCGGTCCTGATGAGACCTGATTTGCATCAGTTTGATTCTTTATCCATATTATTGCAGGAGGGCATTCAAGCAATAGAAAGGGCTATGGCCAATTAAACAGAGAAAGAAAAAGAGCCTGGAAAAATTATTAACAGTAATCAGTAATAAGTATCAGATGTATATCACCCCCTTCCTTGCTTGCTGTTCAATGTTTTACCAATACTGCCAGTCTCTGTTTATTATCAGCCAAACAGTTTTTACCTGTTCTTTGTAGCTTGTGAGGTTTTGCTAGATAATAATGAACGTGCTGGACCTCCATCGCTGCCTCTGCATACCAAGCCATGTTTTCCCCTTTGTAAGTAAGTAGGTAGGTAACTCATTCTTTGTGAACTAGCCATGCATAGAGTCTGCTCAGTTATTCCTATTTAGCTGAAGTTGCCTGAGCAGCCTTCAGTAAACCTGTCTGCTCGATGCCTTTCATTGGCTTCCTCTTTTCAACCTATTTTCCATTATGCTGCATACCATCTTCAGTCTTCCTTCTTGCATAGCCATGATAGGAACAGTGACATGAGGGAGAGTGAAGCCGTTGAGACTAATTAGAAAAGGTAGGAAGACCTCACTCTGCTATTTCAGTTTCTCACTGAAACAATACCGGGATGGCAGTCAGAGGGTGGGGGTACCACTAGACACCAGGGAAATATTGAAACAATATTGGGACAGAAATCAGAGTGTGGGGGGTGCCACTAGATACCAGAAAAACATTGAAACAGTACAGGGATGGCAATTGCAGGGGGGATGCCACTAGACATCAGGGAAACTAAGTACAAAGGCCCAGATATTCAAACTGCACCAGTTTGTGGCGCAAGCCTGTGCGCCTCTCAAAATAGTTGTGCAGGGGTGTGGCCAGGGCAATATTCAATGGAGTTGTGCTATGGAGTAACTGCTTTGAATATCGCCTCCTGGCCACCCCCACTGTGCATGGCTCAGTGGAACTGCCCCAGTGCAAGTGGTCAGAGTGGAGCATTGAGATGCGGTGGTGCAAGTTCCATTGCACCATGCACAGCACCCTACATATTCAAAGGGTGACATGCAAATGGGGCCATAATTTATGCAAGGCACATGGGGGGGCCATTTGCATCTGATTACGGACCCATTTGCATGCCATTAGCATGCAGGTGCGCCGATCCCCGATGACTTGCACCTGGCCCCTGCCAGGCAGCAGCTGTCGGGGACCGACACCCCCTGCAGCCTGATCGCGGGATGTCCGGTAAGGGACAATGAATGTCACCTATCCCTGGTGGTCCAGTGGACTGCGATTAGCCCAATCATGAGCATAACTGTAACACCCCCCCGGGTAGCCTGATCGCGGGCATAACAGTATCCCCCCAAGTAGCCTGATCGCAGGCATAACAGTATTCCCCCCATTAGCCCGATCGCGGGCATCAGTATCCCTCCCCCAAAGTCCAATATCCCTGGTGGTTCAGTGGACTGCATGGAGCCTGATTGCAGGCAGCATTCCTCACCCCAAGTCTGAATCCCTGGTGATCTAGTGAACCCCCACTCACCACCCATGGAGCCCCATACTCTTCCTGCCCCCGTCAGTCGGCGGGCGGTAGCACTACCATTTGCCACTCCCCATCGTCATCGATCGATTGGCTCAGAGCGAGCTGGGTGACGCCTATTGTTCAGAGCATGAGCCAATGGGCATGCAGCATACATACTAGTCAGTCCAGATATGTGGAATGAATTCATTCACATATCTGGACTGACTAGTACAGTATGGGCTGCATGCCCATTGGCTCATGCTCTGAACCAATGGACGTGCAGCCATACCGAGCTGTCAGTCGGTGGGTGGTGGGGTAGCAGGCAGGTGGGGTGCTGCTGCCCTCTGGCTGACAGGGGGGAGCAGGATGGTGGGGCTCCGTGGGCAGGTGGGGGGTCCACTAGATCACCAGGGATTTCAGACTTGGTGGGGTGAGGAATGCCGCCCGCGATCAGGTCTGGTGGCAGTCCACTGGACCACCAGGGATATTGGACTTGGGGGGACACTGATGCCCATGATCAGGCTGATGGGGAATACTGTTATGCCCATGAACAGGCTACTTGGGGGGTATTACTGTTATGCCCACGATTGGGCTAATCGGGAGGGAATGCTGTTATGCCCGCAATCGGGCTAATCACGGTCTACTGGACCACCAGGGATATTGGACTTGGGGGGGATACTGATGCCCACGATCAGGGCATGGGGGCACCACCAGGTGTGGTGGGAACAGGTGATGGCCACCCACAGGTGGCAGCTGCTGTGTTGCACTCTGCAAATGCGGCAGCTCACCTGTGGGTGGCCCTCGACTTGTTCCTTTTTTTTTGGCGTAACTTTTTACAGGCACAGGTAAGGGTTGCACCTGCATAACTCTGCACGGCCTGGGCTGAATGTCGGGCTGTGCAGTTTATGCATTGGCACGCCCACCCCCCCATCTGTGCCTGCATACATTACTGATGTGCCCCGGTGCATCGGGATTTGTGTGGTGCACTTTTCCCTTTTAAATATTGCACTGGAGTGCATCAGTGGGTTGCGCATGGCGCAACACCATTGTGCCATGCGCAACCCTTTTGAATGTCTGGGCCAAAGTGTTTTTGCATATGAAGTGATCCTTCTTCATGTGGTTGAATTCTTTTTTCATTTGGCCATACCAAAAAAAGCAGAAGCAAGTCATGGAAAAGGATGCAAAAAAAAAAAAAAACACTTTGGGAGGACATCTTAACAATAATAAAGTTCAGAATCCACCTAATGGAGCTCCAATGAGAAAGATACATGTGTTGGTCTCTCTGCAGCATGTCATTTTTGTGGGTTTTGAAAAGCATTTTCAAAAAAATGGAAAACAAAATGACAGCATACGAAGCAGGATTTTTTATAAGAAAAAAAGGTTAGCCCCTATATGGACAAGAATCCTGATTCGCATGGCCAAATTCCTTTTTCGTTCGTTCCAAACATCTATCCTGAAGTGCTTACTGAGAAGCTCAGAACTGAAATTTTAAAAATTAATAACTCTGGAACGGACTAATATTTTTTCACCAAACCAATTAAAGGCACTACAGTAGGCCAGGCCCCTTTTACCCTGAAATTTTCAGACCACATTCCAAATCATCTGAACACTAGGGGCTGACAAAAAAAAAACAGCAAAAAAAAAAAAGAAGAAAAAAATGAAAACAAAATCACTTTTTTCACTATCCAGATCTCAGAATCTGCACATCCGACTAGAATTAAACTTGTCACATCAAGAAATCTTCTCCATGAGACGAGGCATGAGCAATTTCACGGAAATCCATTGAACAGTTCCAAAGTTAATGAAGTGCAAAAATTGAGGCTTAACATTAAACACCCTACTCAACCCTAAATATAGTGGTGCAAGGTGGCACTATATTTATGGTTGAAAAGGGTATTCAATGTTAAACCCCTAGAATTGCACATTAATATCATTGGCACACTTTGATGAAATGTGCTGACATTTTCTCATGCACTGTCTAGGAGGCATGGACTTGATCTGTGGAAATTTTTGTTATGGTAGCTTATGCGGTTTCTGAGATCCACATATGTCATTTTTCTGTAGAAGGCTAAATGTTTTTCCATACTTAACATTGGTTGTTTTTTTTTTTTTTTGCTCTCACCTTCAACCTACATGCAATGGAATTTTTTCACCAAACTTGCAGGGCACATGAGGCATTTCCTAAGATAGTGCCTTTGATATGTCTGGTGAAAAAATATGAAACTGGTCCAGAGCTATAAGTCTTTAAAGTTTTGTGTTTTCCCTTCTGTGCTTACACAGTAAGCTTTTTTAGATAATGTTCAAGCACAAAATGAAAAATTTGATGTCGCAGGATCCTTTTTTTGGTTTCTCACTATTTGCTTGGCATGGCACCAAACATTTTTTTGTTCAGTGAGAACTGCTATCTTGCTGATTTTTTTCCACGAAGTAGCAAGCATGGAAAATACATAACAATGCTGGCAAAAAATAAACTCAAGACCTAGCTAAATGGACCCCATTCAGCTAGATTCTGATGTCTGATTTTTAAAATAAGGGTAATATGTTTAATGTGGCCAGGAAGTTGAGTAGACCAGTAAGAGGTAAGCACAAAAGCCGTATTGATAATAATTAGGAAGCTGACAGGCTGAGTAAAAAAGAGAAGCTCCCGACTAGGGAATCAGCTATCAGTTTTGTCAGATTCCCAATTAGTTGCAGTGCTTACTGTTCAAGAAAAAAGTAGCTGAACAAAAGTCATGATAGAAAAAATGTATAAATCCTGATCAGAGTGGTTGCAAGCTGTCAGCGCACATGCTGTGCGTACCTCACTAAAAGTTTCACCTGGGAGTTTAAACTCTGCAAACTTAATGCGACCGAGAATCACTACAGTGTTACAATTATTCAGTTATTTTAAAAAAAAATGGAATTAAAATTCTTAGACTTACACAGTATTTCATAAATTAAGAAGTACAAAAAGAACGCAGTGCTCATCATTTAACAGCTTGCACCCAAATTAACTAGGCAACACAGCGAGCTGCCGATTTTGCTACCTGTTTGCAATGCTTAAAGGCACCTTAAACTGTCTCACCATAGTACTTGTTACACTGAAATAAAATTGTTTAGCAATGTTTATATGTTGCACAGACTAAGAATTCCAAAAAACACTGTTCTGCCTGAATTTTCATGAGAGTATAATTAAATTTATCACATTTGGCTGAGACCATAGACAGCAAAGAACATAATGCGATGGTCAATTTAAAGCACAATTGCTTGGTGACAGTGTTTGCAAAACATTGAATAAAACATATAAATTATCTAGCTATTTAAACATAAAGTTGATGTCATGTAAAACTAATTGAATAATATGGAAATTTCAACCTAGGCATTCAGTGCTTGAAGGGCTCAATTTTCAAAGCCCCATTAGATCAGGGCATCTTGCACCGACAACCCAACTGCAGCAAACTCAAGTGTGCCAGGGACCCTGCACCTAATTTTCTAAAAATTGGGGTCCCGACACCAAACTCCCTGAGTTTGCTGCAAGTTGTTCTGTGTGCTGAGCCTCTGGTGCACAGGCAAGTAATGCCACAGACTGCGGCAGTGTCAGGCATCATTGGCAGCTATGGGAGCGACCTGCCAGCCATGCAGTCTATGGCTAGCAGGGTCTGTGGAGGGCAAACCAGGGCACATTGGGGTGTGGTGGGTGGTGACAGGCCCCAGCATGGCACTAGCACAGGTCCCTCCCTGACAGTCAGTGGGTGGAGGAGTGGTTCTTTGACTTGAGGGTCGGTGGCCCTGGAATTCTCCAGCCATGGCCCCACCACTGGCAGAACACTTGGCCAGGTGTGGGAAGGCAGCAGACATCCCATGGCAGTGGTCACAATGGAGAACATGGACAACCTCCCACCAAGACAGAGCACTTAGAGTGGTGCACAGGCCATTAGACCATCTCCTGGCTGGTCTACCACCGATGGCCCATGTGAGCATTGGCAAGATTTGCAGAATCTCGAATAAGGGGATACTGTATCACTGCCCTGACACAAGCCCAACTCCACCTTGCCGCACTGGTGTGTCCGTCACAAAGATGGCACAAGTCCAGTTGGCACAGGCGGACCTTCAGTTGTTACAGGGGGCATCTGAAACTTGGGACTGGCTCAAGGTGTGGCACAAGTAGCCCCTTGCACCTAGTCTCCATGATGCAAGCCCCTTGCACCAGTCTAGAAAATTGAGCCTGATGTCTTAAGGAATTTAAAGAGACAGTATGCTCTTTTTAAGAAAAAGTTTCATGGAAGTGTTTTATTTATAATAGCGCAACTATAGTTATAGTTGAGTAGGATGTTCAGTGTTAAACCCCTAACTTTGCACATTAATAGCTTTGGCACTATTTGTTGAAATCAGCTAAAATTGTGCATGTGTTTTCTAGGAGACAAAGTCTTGATCTGTGGAAAGTTTTGTGATGGCAGCTTGTGTGGTTACTGAGATCCACATATATATTTTTTCTGTAGATGGCAAATTCGGTCCCGTTGCTTTGCTGCCTATAAGGAAGTGATGGTGAACTGGCTTAGAGACCCCCCCCCGTATTACTCCTGGATAGCCAGGGTAGCGAACATCCAGAGAATGGAAGAAATGATGGCCAAACCATGGCTTACCACAGGCAAACACAAGGAATAGTGGTTAAGGTGAAATCAGGTAATAGAACACAACAGGGAACCCACAGAAGAAGTAGTGGACCTTCCCGTCTCCTAGGGCTGTGGTAGAGGGGTGGGAAGAGGGCTGGACTACCACATAGAAGCCAGTGGCTGTTGCCTTGGCCACACTCCCTGTGAGCCAACTACCTCTAACATCTGGGCAGTGCTGTGCATGACCCTCACACTCAGTGACACCTTCAAGGGTAAAAGAAAAATCAGACAGCAGCATGGTCTTTTAATTTGTTGACTCCTGTTGAGTCTGAGTTCAAGCTTGATGTCTTCAGGTTACCCCTATTAAAGAGGGTTTTAATACTGACATGGTAATGCCACATCTAAAGGGTGGCTCACATGAAGAAGAACAGACATTGCTTTATCTACACTACAGTGGAAAACCTCCCCCTTGGGGGCTCAAATGTCATATAATTGCTAAAGTGTTCTTGATCTTGAATGTCTTGGCAGCCCAGAGGTGGGAAGATCTTTGTTTTGTACAGAACAATGCAATAACTTCTCCTGTAATGTGATTCATTGTTTACAATAAAGATGAGTTAAAAAAAAATAACCTATCCCTGGTGTCTAGTGGCTCCGCCCTCCAATCACTATCCCCTTAAAGATTTAATCTTTCCCTGGAGTCTAGTGGCACCCCCACCCCACCCTCTGAACACTGTTCCCATCAAGAAATTATGTTTCCCTGGTATCAAGTAGAACCCCCCCACCCTCCAATCACCATCCCCTGAAATATATCATCTTTCCCTGGTGTCTAGTGGCACCCCCCCACCCTCTGATCACCATCCCCATCAACAATTTATCTTTAGCTGGTGTCTAGTGACACCCTTCACTCTCTGATCACCATCCCTATCTGGAAAAAAGAAAATCTTCCCTCGATTATTTTTTTGGGGGGTAAACCTGCAAAAAAGAAAACAGTCCCTCACCAATCTGACCCCCCCACCCCCACCTCCCACTCAGTGCCCACCAACCCACACCCTCAGTACACCCCCACACACCCTCACTCACCTGAACAGGTCAGAGGGTGAAGATTCACTCTCTGATCAAAGACACGTCTTGCTGCTGGAACCACCAACTGCAATATGAGACACTAAGGTAAGTGTGGTTCAATGTATTTCAATGGTGTTTTCAACTTTGATGCATAACTTTGCCACTATTGCATATTTTGTGTAAAAATGTTCAACATGGCCTTTTTGGGACCCCACCTCATGAATAATGGCAGTGGAATTAAGCAAATCAAGCCCAAAAGGTGATTTTGCAGTCACTTGGTGAAATTACCTTTTGGGTGGGATTTAAAAATTTACACAACCTTGTTCATGAGGTGGGATCATAAGACAGCTTTGTTGAAAATTTGGGGTCAAAATAAGTAAAAATGGCAAAGTTATGCACATACATTGAAATTTTACTACGCTCGATCGTAACTTTAGTAATTTTAAATATTTTGACCACAAATTTTCAACATAGCCATATTTTTACACCACCTCATAATCTGACAGCTGTCATTTTTCAAATCCTGGCCACACTGTGTTTTCTCATCTGTGGTGTGGCATGACATTTCAATGGTACAAAATGACATTTCAGCAGGGATTTGAAAATTCTCAGTACGAGGCTCATAAGGTGGGGTAATAACAAGGCTATGTTGACAATTTGTTTGCTGTTTTGGTAGAAATGCAAGCCCAGGGCCCAGAGGGCCCTGTGCTTCCACAGCAACATACATGTACATATCTATGGAGGGATGAGAGCACAGGACCCAGAGGGCCCTGTGATCCCACAGGCCAATAAGATACAATTATACTATCCCAAAAAGTAAAGAATTTATTTGCAAAAAAACTGAATTAATGCACCAGTTAGGATAACGTAATGCTGAAAATGTATGAGGGCATGGCATTAGAGTTTCCAACCTAATACCCCACCTTCCCCAAGCAGCAAAAGGAAAAACATTAGTGTTTTGGGTCTCCAGAATCTTGGCGAACCAGTGGAGGGGTCTTCCTTGGGGGTTGTCAACCCTAATGCTCACCCCTCCCCCAGCCCCTGGCCTCCAGTCTCAAGCACAAGGTATAGCTCCAAGCCATTGCCTCGTAATGATAAACGCTTCAAAGGTACAGAAGAATGTCTCGGCATGGGTTGCCAACACAGTTTGTTGTACCTTTCTTCACACAAGGCCCTGTGGGCCCTTCATAAAGAAAGAAGATCATGTGTGACATTGTTTTCTAATGGAATGGGATGGGCAGTAGGATAGACAACCCCAAGGAAGACCCCACCACTGATTCACCAAGACTCTGGAGAGCCAAAGCCCTAATGTTTTTTCCTTTTGCTGCATGGGAGTGAGGGTGGGGCATTAGGGTTAGAAACCCTAATGCCACATTTCCCTACTTTTGTGGAGTTAAGTTACCCTAACTGGTGCATTACTGCAGTTTTTTGCAAAGATAGATAGACAGACAGACAGACAGTCAGATAGATAGATAGATAGATAGATAGATAGACAGATAGACAGATAGACAGATAACTCCATGACATAAATCCTGATAGTTGAGCTACTGTGTACATAAATTTCATTTCATAGGTTTCATAGGTAACTACTGAGCAGATTAGACTTCTGTCCATTGTGCTCGCCATAATGCAGAAATTTGCCAAGTCTATATACCTTTCCAAATCATGTTTAAAGGAAGCCATGGAAGGACTACCCACCACATTTGATGGTAGATTGTTCCACTTGGCTACTACCCATCTATTTATGTACATAGTAGCTATATAGTAGCTATGTCAGGCAGCATTTATTTATATAGTAGCTACATTACTACCCCCCAACCAATCACTTTCAATTTCAAAACAATAGTTCCTAAACTGCCACTGTTTTTTTTCCAAAAGTGCAACTGATGAGAAACACTAATAACTCAAAAACAAAGCTCATTATTTCTTTTTCCTTTTCTGTTTGAAGTATGAAGCTCAAATGAAACTACTCATTTGCTCTCCCCCTCTTCACTCATTCACTCACCCACCAGCTCCTTTCAGTTCTTTGTCGGACCACACATAGGGTAACTTCTTTCAATATGCTCCCCCTCTCTCCAGCTGCCTGCTCCCCTGCTCTACCTGTCAATTCCTATAGTCTCCTAACACAGATAAAAACACTACCTTTTTTTTTAACTAGGTAATCACAACCACTGGTCTCTTGTCACCCTGGCGAGCTGGCACTGCTCGTTCCTTCTTGTGGGATCACTCTGTTTCCTTCAGCTGCTTAATCTTCATGACCACAGGCCAGTCTGAATGCTCCTACTTTCCATGTCCCACTGCTCATTCCATGGCATTGAGTGTAACTGGGAGAAAAAATACTACCCTCAATCCCGAGCAATACTGAAGTCATTGACCACTCGCTAAACCTTGCTGCCATGTTCTTATAAACTTTTATGAAAGCCGTTGTCTTCCCCAATCAGCAGCCATGAACAGTGGTAAATGCCAGCTTCAAGACATGGTGTCCATGGTAATGGCCAGGGCAATGGTGTTCCTCGCAGGTGGAGGAGCGTTGATTTACATTAGAAATCCTCAACACTTTTACATTCTAAAGACAACTGGAAAACCTAATTAAAAAAACACTAACACAAGGTCCCGCCTCTTGCATAAACGAAATACACAACAGGGACCTTGTGGAATACATGATTTATTTCCACTAGTGCTGTTTGACCTTGGGCACATCACTTGTGGCTTACACCACTTATGAAGTTACCCAAGGTCAAACAGCACTAGTGAAAATAAATCATGTATTTCACAGGTCCCTGTTGTGTATCACACACACATACCTACTATATATATATATATATATATATATATATATATATATATATTAATATATATTATGGTAGCACGATAGTGCTACCATAGTAGAGGATGAGGAGCCATTTCTATGTTAAACCCCAAAACTTTGCACCTTAATAACTTTGCAACTGTTTGATGGATTTGGCTGTAATTTGGCACATATGATCAAGAACCATAGGCCTTGGGATCTGCCAAGTTTTGTACTGGTCAGATACACAGCTGCAGAGTTATTAAGCATGATCTGCGCGCACATTTACGCTTTTTCTGGAATTCTACGATAGCGCCTACAGGTCGTACGGTTTGCGCGACCAGCCCAAAATCTTCAGGAAATGTGCAGCTGTGGCCCCTGATGTGCCTTTTGAAGATTTCCTTTTGAAGTGTTGCTATAGCAACGAACGCTCGCACTTCCTCCTGCTTCTATGACGCTGCCGACTCGCACTCTCTCTGCCTTGTGAATATAGTCGGCAATTTACAAAAACTAATACAGAATTGCAGAGTTTTTTTTACCTAAATGGGTGCAGACCTCTTTATTAATAACTGCTGTACTGTGCTAACGGATCGATCTTCATACCACTTAGTCACACTACTTTGAAGGGAGAAAGTGAAAGTTATATGCTGGGCTGACTATCACAGTGGCAGGATCAACCAGATAAGTGCTTATATTATGTTTTTAGCTAAATATAATGGCATAACCAACCAGATAACATTATTTGTATTTTGAAACTGGCAAAATATACTATATATATGTTTTTAATTTTGACATGTTATCCGTTGTGTTCTGGGTTGTGGCTGTGTTTTGATTTGTGTTCAGGGAGGGGTTCTATTACAATTCAGCCCAAACATATGTTGTATAAACAGAATATGACATGGCCTGACTGAAGATATCATATTTATCTTCACTCAAGGCCAATGACATCAAGATATCTCAATTGTGGCTTTGCCACTCGTGAGATATCATGATATCATTCGCCTCTCATGAAGATAAATATGATATCTTCAGTCAGGCCATTCATATCTCTATATATATATATATATATATATATATATATATATATATATATATAGATATAGATATAGATATAGATATATAGATATATATATATATATATATATATGGATATGTCCAGGATGAAACCCAATTCTGCTAGAGCAAGGGACTATACATATTATTCACCCAGGTTTAAGGTTTTCTCCTGACTTGACAATTTTATTACATTTAAAGGATGTATGTCTAGCTTCCCTTCAATGTGGGTGAGTACTTCTACCCTTTCAGACCATAATCCAGTTTTCCTAGAGGTTGCCCTTTCTTTGCCCAGGAAAAAGACTCTCTGGAGACTTAACACATCTTTACTTTGAGACAAAGAGATTGTAAACAAACTCAAACAACATATTACGAATACCATAACTGAAAATACTACACCAGGAATGACACCACAAATTATAAGGGACACGCTGAAAGCCACAATCAGGGGACAACTGATACTTATAGCTGCCCAAAAGAAAAAAGACCAATTATCACAACAACAGAACCTATTAACAAGACTTGCAGAGCTGGAGAGCCAGCAGAAAATCAAATGGGACAAATAGAGAGATTCTGAGCTTAGATCCCTAAGGGCTGAACTTCAGAAACTCCAAAAAGAGGAAACAGAGAGGAACCTCTTCTTTCTCAAGCAGAAGTATTATGAGGGAGGCTCTAGGGGCACTAGACTTTTGGCATTCCACCTGAGACAATTCACAGTTAAAGCCACAATTACCAAAATCATCTCCTCAATCACTGCCCGTTCAACCAATAAGGCTGAGCAAATTGCAGAAGCTTTTGTCTCTTACTATACCAAGCTCTACACCTCACAGGCTCAAGCAACTCCTCAAGAAAGCATAGAATATCTTAAAGCCCTGCCACTCCCTACACTTAGACAGGAAAAGGGTCAAGCTTTAACTAGACCAATTACTCAGACAGAAATACAAAATGCCATTAAAAACTTGAAAGGAGGAAAATGCCCTGGTCCAGATGGCTTCGGTGCGGAGTTCTATAAAACTTTTACGGTAGAGACAGTTCCCCTGTTGGCAGATGTCTACTCAGAGGTGTGGCAGGAGGGAAATCCGGTCCCCCCATCCTGGCAATATGCCACAATTTCCCTTATACAAAAGGAAAATAAAGATCCTGCCCGATGTGAATCGTATCTCCCAATTTCACTCTTGAATTCAGACTTTAAGGTATTTACTTCAATCCTCGCATCTAGATTTAACCTCTTACTCCCGGAGCTCATTAACCCAGATCAATCCAGATTCGATCCTGGCTGCCAGGCACCAGACAATGTTCAATCAGCAATTAATATGGTTGATTCCATTCACTGCTTCCACCTTCCTGCCTGCCTCATGAGTCTAGATGCTGAAAAAGCTTTCAACAGCGTCTCCTGGACCTTTCTATTTCTAGTACTGGAGTGAATGGGCTTCCCACAGATCTTTATTAATAGCATTACATCATTATATTCTGGTCCACAAGCCTATGTCCGAGTAAATGGAGGAATATCTAATGGGTTTAGTTTGGGCAGAGGTACTCGACAGGGCTGCCCTCTATCCCTCCTCCTATTTGCTCTATATATAGTGCCCTTGGCTGAAGCCATATGCACAAGGACTGCAGTGCAGGGAATTGGGGTCGGGGGTCAATAGCAGAAAATATCCCTATATGCGGACAATGTCCTGCTATGCATGTCTCGTCCTGAGATTTCAATTCCCCAGGTGTGGTCAATCCTATCAGAATTTGGCAGACACTCTGGTTATTCCCTCAATAAAACTAAAACTGAGGTTCTGTGTTTTTATTATTCCCCCTCCCAGAAGATTGCAGAGTTCCTACCACTGAAATGGTCTGCAGATAAAATGAGGTGCCTAGGAGCCTGGCTAACCAAACATAACTCCCAACTATTTAAGGCTAATTATGTCCCACTCTTCAATCAAGTTAAAAAAGACCTAGATAAGTGGACCCTAATAAATCTCCAATTATTCTCAAGAATACAAGCAATTACTATGACTATTCTCCCTAGATTATCTATACCTATTCCAATGTCTACCGACCTTTATCCCTAAAATACATTTCCAGGCCTGGCAAAAAGTAATTGTAAAGTTCGTATGGAACAATAAAAGACCCAGAGTAAATATACATATTCTCCAGCTGGGTAAGGCAAAAGGAGGTAGATCCCTCCCTGACCTGTAGGACTACTACCTAGCCACACAAATAAAAAGGGCCCTACAGGGGTCCATCCCTATATATGTCGCTAACTGGAAGGAAATGGAGAGAGGAGAGGAAGAGAAGCGAGGCCCATTACTTGGAGCCCGCTTCATACAAGAGAATATTACTAGAAACTACCCTCCACCCTTTTTACTAACTGTTAGGGATACTATAAGGGTGACCCACAGAGCTTGGCAAAAATATAAAGTAAAATCCTCACTCTGGCCCCTATACAGATTAGCATGGAACCCAGCCTTTACTCTGTCTCGAATGGATCATACCTTTAGAGTCTGGGAGAGATTAGGTCTGGTCTACATCAAGCAGTTCCTGACAGGGGATATCATACAGGACTTTGTGACCCTTAAAGACATGTTTGGGCTTCATAATACTGACCATTTTTGATACTTACAGGTTAGGGATTATGTTTCTCACTGCCTCAGAATGGACTCTCAGCTGGACAGGGTGGCTCCCCTCATCGAGAGCCTTTATGCAATACTGACTTCTCAGAAAACAACAGGTCTTGTATCTATACTCTATAAATCCCTGATGGGTTTAAAATGAGATCACTTAGATAAAGTAAAACTGAGATGGAGGGAAGAGGGAGGAGTAAGTTTGCGGGAATTCAGTATTCCAGCTGGCATCTAGAACCACTTGTTCCCCACTTTGGCAAGTGTTCAGCTGGAAAGTGAAAATACGTTTCTTCCTTACTCCCCTTTCCCTGAGTAAAAGAACTCCTGAAAGACAATCGACCAGCTGGAGGTCATGCAGGGAAACACAAGCAGGTCACCTACATGTCTTTTGGTTGTATCCACGACTTGGGTCCTTCTGGAGGGATATCTCTCAGGCACTTATTGACCTTTTCACCTTGGATGTCCCCCTGGACTGGCCAAGCCTGGTCTTAGGGGAACCCCCCCCCAGAAACTGGTTGGAGCAGATGCAGTTTATCTCTGGGCCATCCTCTTGGCAGCAGCCCACAAATCCATTACTCGAGACTGGCTGATAAACGAGTCCCCCACCACAAGCACCTGGATACAGCTGGTCCAGGAAATTGCGGAAATGGAAGAGCTAACTTATAAGATAAATCAAAGAACACAAATTTACTTCCGGAGATGGACGAGGTGGGAGATTTGGCTAGAAACATTTAATGCTTTGAATCCATGCCAGCCTCCTTAAAGCTCTCCTCTTAATTTAACATCTTTTAGTTTGAAAATGGGAGGACCCTAAGCCAGGAATGAGTGGGGGTGGACTGCCTGGAGGTTGGCCCATCTGGTTATAGGAAGAGTACAATTCAATTGCCTTACTAATGTCACTAATTAAAAAATGTTTGTAGAGAAAGAAGGGAAGAGGGATGAATTGTTTTATATTCCAGCTCTGTAAAATATAAATGAAACTGTCTGTAATACATGTATTAAATGTACCCAATGGTTGTCAATAAACTTAAATTAAAAAAAAAAAAATTCTGCAGCATGCTGTAGCAAAAGTATTGTGGAAAACAATGTAATTTCAGTTAGTCCCTTTTGTCATGCAGGAAACTGTGACATTCACTTCATCCTGGCAGTGTCATATTTTCCTATGTTTCATTTGCAAAAAACGTCATTAATGCATCAGTTAGAGTTGCAGCGACAAACATTGGCACATGTGGCATTAGGGCTTCCAACCCTAAAACCTTACCCCCACCGTGCACACAGCAACAGACATGAGAGGGTGTGCCTTGGGGTTGTCAACCCTAATGCTCACCCCATTCCATGAGTAAATAAGCTGAGATGGGTACAGTATAGGAGAATGGGGTGAGTGTTAGGGTTGACAACCCCAAGGCACACACCCCCACCTTGCAAGGTGGGGGCAGGGTGTTCAGGTTGGGAAACCCTAACACCACATTTCCCAACATTTGTCCCTGCAACCCTAACTGATGCATTAACAAAGTTTCTTGCAAAGAATTTCCTTACTTCTTGAGAGAGTACAATAGTAGCCTTATTTGCTTGTAGGAACGCAGGCCCATCCATCCACAATTTTTGACAGATTGTAATTATATCCTTATTTCTCTGTGGGAATAATGCTAATGGGAATAATCCACAGTGCAATGCATATTTGCATGTGAGAGCACAGGGCCCAAGGCCTGCGCTCCCATTACTCCATAATGGCATGTATATTTCCATGTGGGAGCGCATGGTGCCATCCAACTATAATTTCTAAGATATTGTAATTATATGCCTATTTCCCTGTGGGAGCACAGGACCCAGAGGGCCCTACGCTCTCATCCATGCACCATTTTTGAGATAGTGTAGCGGTATCCTTATTTGCCTGTGTGAGTGCAGGGTTCTCTGAGCCCTGTGTTCCCATCCTATAGTGTGCAGCGCCAAAGAAACAGCTCACATTGCAATGTTATCCTATACAAAAAACAGCAAGATTTGAAACCTGTGTAACTCAACACCAAATTAATATATTCTTTATGAAACCAGTGAAAGGCACATTGGTGGGGCAGGCACTTTGTACCCTGAAAATTTCAGAGCAAAATTGTAAACCGTTTCTTCACAATGGAGTGACAAATAAACTACTATGTACACCTCACATTACAATGGTATCCCATGGGAAACAAAGCAAAATTTAAACCTGCAAAACTCCAGAGCAAAGTAATATCTTTTCACCAAACCAGCAAAAGGCACATCTGTGGGGCAAGCCCTATGTACCCTGAAAACTTCAGACCAAAATCACAAACCATTTGCTAACTGTAGTGTGACAAAGAAACAGGTCGTTTAGAATTCCTTTTTTGCAAATTGCGAGAAAGAACCCTTTTCCATGGTTCCTTTTTAGCAGTTTGCAGAAAAAGAAAAATCCTTTTTCATAAATTGTGTAAAAAGGATCCTATTTCATAATTTATTTTATTTTATTTTATTTTGCAATTTGCGAAAAAGGATTTTGACATGTAAAAAAAACACATTTCTAAGTAGGTAATCAAAAAATGAACCCCAGAATCAGATTTTACGGGTACCGATTAGGTAAAGACAACTGTTGGTGTCTAGTAAAGTGGCATTTTTTTTTTTATTTATTTTGTTGTCACCACTAACTGAAAACAAGATGGCGGCAGCACAAAAAAAGATTCCGCATTTGTGGCAAACGATTCTCATTTGCAAAAAAGGATTCCGCATTTGGGATAAATAATCCTTTTTTGAGGCTCACATCTAACTGCTCCCTTTGAAAATAATGGTAAACTGTGAAATGTAATAACTTTGGAACAGAACAATGTTGTTTTAACAAATCTTCAAAAGGCACATCTGTGACCCAGGAACTTTTTAACCTAAAACTTTCACACCAAAATTCCACACTATTTAAGTGCAGTGGCGTGACAAAGAATTTGACCAAAAAATTCTACTTGCAGATGACGCAGTACTATACCTCAGCTCTAACAATAGCACTACAACTACCAAACTGCTTTCTTTGGACTTCCACTCCCTAAACAACTAACTCCTAGCAACAAGTTGTTACTTAAAATTAATACAACTAAGGCTATTCTCTTTGGACAGAAGAGCCTAGGCCACCAGAGGAGTAACCTGTTCACCCTTTCTTTTTCTAACAGATCAATGATCAAGATGGTCGACGCTCTCAACTATCTGGGAATTTGTCTTGACCAGGATATCATCTTTAAAGTCCACATTGACCATCTCAAAAAAACACTTCACCAAAAAATTGGATTGCTATACCGTCTGATCCCATACCTCTCTAAAGATTCTAGCCTATGTATAGCCTCTTCAGCTCTTCTTCGTACACTTCTTTATGGCTCTCCTGTGCTACTCTCGGCCAGATGCTCTGAAATAGAAAAACTAAAATCTCTATACCACACCATAGCTCACTATGCAGCTGGTGCCTCGGTCAGAAAACATCATTGTACCATTCTTGATTGCCTTAAATGGCTGTCACTCCCTGGTAGGCTTGAATATGCAGCACTATGCCTGGCCTTTAAGTTGTTAGGCCCAGATGCTCCCCCTGACCTACATGGACTGCTAAACCTATAAACTTGATAAATAACCCCTTAGATCCTCTAGCAGGATACTTCTTCTAGTCCCAAAAACTAAAACTGCTGCTGGTAGCAGATCTTTCATAAACTCAGTCCCCACTATCTGGAATTCCCTTCCTTATGTGCTGCAGGAACTATCCTCCTGGGGGGAGTTAAGAAGGGCCTAAAAGCCCACTATTTCAAAAGAAACCAGTGCAACTGCAATCACTGATTAATATTTATCTCCAGTAAAGGACTGCTTGTTCTTATTGTACTACAACTGCCTTATTTACTGTACCCATTTGTAAGTATAATGTGTATCCTGATTGTAGTCTAAATATATGTTTATTGCTAACCACTATGTTTTCCTTGTCAATTCATCTATCTAAACTGCTCTATCCACTGTTTGTACTTTCATCACAATGTATCTCTGTCTTTAAAATTCATGTAATTAATCCTGGGTCACCCCTGAAAAAGGGACTCTCAGAGGTCCAGTGGGTTTATCCAGTCAACAAAATGCAATATATAAATAAATGGTAATTTTCACATTTTGTAACACTCTGTATCTCTGCATCCACACATCTGACTGGAACATAACTTGCCAAACAAGAGCTCTTTGGTCCAAGAATGGGCATGCAAAACTTCATGCCAATCAGTTGAACAGTTGCAAAGTTATTAAAGTGCAAATTTCTTGGTTTAACATAAAAATGACCATTCAACCCTACCTGTAGGGGTGCGCCCCCATAATATATATTCTTTGCAAAACAAAACTACATTAATGCATCAGTTAGGGTTGATATCAAACTGTTAAAAGTAGGCTAATATGACATTAGGGTTTCTAACCCTAACACCCCACCCCATCCTGCACACATCAACAGGCATCGGGTGGGGGTGCCTTGGGGTCATCATCGCAACACTAACCCATTCCATAAGTAAATAAGCTAATTTTTGTACAGTATAGGAGAATGGGGTGAGCATTATGGCAGGTGACTACAGGCACCCTCAATGCCTGTTGGTGTGTGTAGGTGTTAGGGTTAAACCCTAACATCATATTTCTTTGCTTATTACAGCTTGATATCAACTCTAACTGATGCATTAACATAGTTTTTTGCAAAGAATTTCCTTACTTATTGAGATAGTGTAATCATAGCCTTATTTTCCTGTGGGAGCACAGGGCCCTCTGGGTCTTGTGCTCTCATCCATCTATAGTTTTTGAGATAGAGTAATCATATTCTAATTTGCTTGTGGGAGCACAGGGCCTCATCCTTCCATAGATACATATATGTATGTATGTCACTGTGTAAGAGTCTTGCACTTCCATTTATAGGGCAATAGTGAACAAATTGCCAGCATAGCCATCTTTTATTACCTCACCTTATGCACCTGGTACAGAAAATTTTCAAATCCCTGCCAAAATGTAATTCTGCACAACTGCAATGCCATTCCATGCTACAGGTGTGAAAACACATTTTGGCCAGGATTTGAAAAATTACAGCTGTGACATACATGAGGTGGGGTAATAAGAAGTCTATGTTGAAAATTTGGAGTCAAAGTCTTTACAAGTTCCAAAGTTGTGAGCGTGTATAGTGAAATTGCAACTAATGGTCATAACTTTCCCATTTTTACATATTTTGACCCCAAATTTTCAACATAGCCTTTTGGAGACCCAACCTAATGAACAATATGACTGTCATTATGCAATTCCCACCCAAAAGGTGACTTCACCAAATGACCATGAAATCACCTTTTGGGCAGGAGTTGCATAACAACCGTCATAATGTTCATGAAGTGGGGTCCCCAAAAGGCTATGTTGAAAATTTGGGGTCAAAATATAAAAAAATGGCTGAGTTATGAATAAAAGTTTAAACCCTACTTGAAATTCATTGACCCACATTTACCTGGTTCCAGCAGCAAGGCGTGTCTTCGATTGGAGAGTGTGTCTCAAGTGAGTGAGGGTATGTGGGGGGGTGTACTGGGTGGTGTGGGGTGGTGGCTGCTGAGTGGGTGGTGGGGGTTGGGGGCTGATCAGCGAGGGACTGTTGTCTGTTAAAAAAAAATTGAGGATGGTTTAAATTTTTTCAGGAATATAATAATGGACAGAATTGGGGTACAGCAATCAGTGGGTGGGAGGGTGCCACTAGACACCAGAGAAATAAATTTTTCAGAGGGGGAAGTGATCCGAGGGTGGGGATGCAACCAGACACCAGGGAAAAAAATGTTTGAGGGGGAGTAGGATCAGAGCGTGGGGGTGCCACTAGACACCAGAGAAATACATAACACTACCTCAGATAGCAAGGAGAATCATAGGCAAAGAATCTCCCATCACGAAATAGGATCCTTTTTCATGAGTCATGATAGGAAATAGGGTTCTTTTTTTGTATTATGCAGTCATGAAAAAGAGTCATAATATTTAAAAAATAGCATTTCAATGACATCTCTCTAAATATTGAAGTGTAGATTACACCTAATGGGGTCCCTATCAGCCCACTAGCTGTAGTGGTCTCTATCCAGGATGTCATTTTTGTGGCATCTGAAATTTTTTTTTAAGAACAAATGAAAACAAGGTGGTGGCAAACAAAAAAGGAATTTTCCCAGATGAAACAGGATTCGTTTTTCATTTCATACAATTATCTGTTTGTGCTTATTGAGCATCCTCAGAAACAATTTTTTCACACTTTTAAAATGAGATAACTTACATATGGCTTATTATTTTTTCACCAGACCAGCAAAAGGCACATCTGTAGGCTAGTCCCTTTCCACCCTGAACATTTCAGAGCAAGATTCCAAACAGTCTGGGCTGTAGGCTAGTTCCAAAAAAAATCCCAGTAAAGTCAGTGAGTGAAAAAATGCTTTTGTCACCTCTCCAGAACTCAGAAACCACACATCCAATGAGAACATAACTTGCCACAACCAGAGATCTACCCTGGGCAATGGTGCATGTGAATCTGCATGCACATTGGTTGAACGGTTGTAAAGTTATTAAAGTGCAAAATCTTGAGTTTAACACTGAAGTGCCTACTCAACCCTAACTATAGGGGTGCAACTGTGCCCCTATAATGCATATATGTCTATGTATTATAGTGGCACAGTAGCATCACTATAGCTAGGGTTGAGTAGGCACATTAATGTTAAACCCTAGCTTTTGCACTTTAATAACTTCGCAACCATTCAACAGATGTGCACGAAATGATGCATACATGACCTCATGGAGTAGGCTTCTTGACATGTTAAGTTTCATTCTGGTCAGATGTGCAGATTCTGAGATGTAGATGGCAAAACAACACAGAAAATCGTATTTTTTGCTGTTTGCTTTCCATCACGTAGCGACCAGATGGTTTGGAATTTTGGTCTGAAAATTTCAGGGTAGAAAGCTTTTTGTCCACAGAGGTGCTCTTCACTAGTTTGGTGAAAAAATATTAATCCATTCCAAAGTTTTTAAATTTAAAAAATGTGGGTTCTAAGCATGTTCAGTCAGCACTTAAAAATAGCAGTATGAAGTTTTTCTATAGGAGCCCTTTTTCATGAGTTTTTGGTGACATTTTTGTATGCTGCCATCTTGTTTTCCATTTTTCCCTAAAAATTCAGATTGGGAAAACCACAAAAACGACATTTTGGAGAGTGACCAACATATGTAGCTTGCTTATTGGGACTCCCTTAACTGGATTCTGCACTTAATTGTTGTAAAAATGCCCTTGCAATGTTATTTTGTTTTAATTATGAATCTTTTTCATCACTCATGATATGAAAAAGATTCTCTTTTCGTATCGCGAGTAACGAAAAAAGATCCTTTTTTTTTGTGAGGGAAAAATAGTTTTTTGCTTGCAGGCAAGCTTTCCCTGGTATCTAGTGGCACCCCCACACTCCGATCTCCATCCCCATAATAATAGGATTTTTCTCCTGGTGTCTAGTGGAGCCCCCCCCCCTCCAATTGCCCTTGCTGTATTTTTAAAAAAATATATATTTTATGTTTCTCCCTGGTGTCAAGTGGCTCCCCCAACCATCTGATCCCCACCCCATATTTTTCTTTGTTTCCCTGGTGTCTAGTGGCACCCTCCACCCCTCTGATGGCCATCCCCATATTTTTTGATTGCATCCCTGGAAGCACCACCACCCAATGGCCATCTTGTCTGTAATAAAGGAAACAGTCCCTCTATATTTTTTTAAATCTGTAAACAATAAAACAATCCCTCACTGATCCAACCCCCTGCATGCCAACCTCCCACTTAGCACACACCACCCCACTCACCCCATCACTCACCTGAGCAGGTACCACTGCAAAGATCCAATCTCCCATCAAAGACATGTCTTGCTGCTGGAACCGGCAACTGCTATATGAGAAATAAGGTAAGTGTGGTCAGAAACCACATTGAAATACACGGAACCATACTTACCTTTTTCTCATATAGTAGTCACCAGTTCCAGCAGCAAGACATGTCTTTGATGGGAAAGTGCATCTTCACACTGGGACCTATTCAGGTGAGTGAGGGTGTGTGGGGATAGTGTGGGGGATGCGGGGTGGTGGGTGCTCAGTGGGAGGGCAGGCTGAGGGGCTGGGGTCGCATCACTGATGGACCTTTTTTTTTAATACATGTAAAATAAAAGACATTGAGGGACCGTTTTCTTCTTCTCAGGGTATGAGGCACAGGGTGCCACAAGACACCAGGAATAAAGTGCAGTTTTACAGTGTCGGGCATGGAAGGGTGGTAAGTGCCACTAGACACCAGAGATACATATTTATGGGGAGGGAAATTGGAGGCTGGGGGGTGCTACTAGACACCAGGGAAAAAAATATGGGAAACAGAATCAGAGGGTGAGGGGTAGCATTGCTGCTCCCATTTTTGTATATTTTTTTTGTTTGTTTTAATGCAATATATATATATATATATATATATATATATATATATATATATATATATATATTGGTCTAGTATGAATCCTCAACTCTCTTTCTACCGACACATCATTTCCCAACTCTATCTGACTACTTAAAAATCTCCCGGCATGTTTTTTTCACCGCCACTTCATTTGCCTGTCATGTTCTTAAAAAATGAGCATGCATACCACCCCAGGTAGTTAGTTTACAAATACTTAATTAGCACCAACATTTGTAGTACATTTGCTTGAGCATCAAGTCCTGTACAGCACTAATTTGACCCATCAATTTCTCTTTTGATGATGTTTTAAACAGCGATAAGAATCTGTTAGCAATTAGCATCAATTAGCAGCAAATTAGCAAATTAAAATGAGCTGTGCAGCCGTTAATATTATTAGTGAGTAGCTTATGTTTGCTTCTGTTAGCAGCTGTTTGTTTCATAATGGCAACCGGACCGCAAGAAACAGTGCTGCAAGTGTGTTTGATGGTTAAGTCTCAGTGAGGGCATGACAAACTGAGCATTGGAGGATATTTGTATATCAAGGAGCCAACAGGGGAGAATTGTACTATTGGTGTTGTCAGCATCCGAAAACAGATGACTGTCATGGCAGGGCTTCAACTACTCTTGTGGGCGGTCAACGCCATCTTCATGGAACCAAAGGTCACAATCATTCTCCTGATGCTCCTGACACCCCCATTGCACTCGCTTTGGAATCACAGAAACACCAAGTAGTGACAACTCATGACACACCCGCGCAACTTATTCAAACAGAACTGTCAAAGGTATCAACCGAAGTCAAACACAACATGCCCGAAAAACACTCCTTGCAACAAATTGTAAAACGGGCAAGAAAACAACACATGGCTACAGAGCCGCAATCCCTGGACACAGTATGCATACCACCCCAGTTCACTGTGGTCGATGGTCAGTCATTTCTTGCCCGAGCTTCAACATGTGGCACTGAGAAGATTCATTTATTCACCACAAAAACTAATATTGAGAAACTCAGCAGTGCCACATTTTGGATTATGGATGGGACATTTAGAACAATTCCTAATCTTTTTTGGCAACTGTATTCCATTCACGCTCCCGTTGGAACACCTGAGACTTGCAGAATTCTGCCTCTTGCATATGCTTTGATGTCATCTAAATCTAATGTCTGTTATTTGGGCTTATTTCAAGACTTGCAGGATGTGGCTGACGAGTACAGTTGTATTCTCTTTCCACGGTTTTTGATAACTGACTTCGAACAGGCAGCAATAAATGCCTGAAAATCTAAATTCCCAGATGCAGAGAATAAAGGCTGTCTCTTTCATCTTGGCCAGATTATCTGGCGTAAGATCCAGGGTTGTGGACTATCTGGAAAATATGGTGAAGATCCTGAATTCAGCCTACAAATGCGTTAGTTTTTAGCACTGGCTTTCCCACCTCATGATCAGATCCCTGAAATTTTTCAAGAAATAAAATCAGAAATGACACCCGAAAGCAAGGAAGTGATAGACTGGTTCGAGGAGACCTATGTATTGGGTCGTATAAGATGGAGAATGAGGAACAACACAACCGTGCAGGCACAACCGTTGTTGCTGATCAAGATAAAAGGTCTGCAAAGGATTTCATACGTGGGATCGCCCACAACCTTGTGATTTAAAGGTGACTTTGGATTTTTAACTGACGGTTTTAATGAAATAAAGTTTTCTATTTAAACGAGAGGATTATGACTTCCAGCAGACTTCCATTAAGACTAGTGGGGAACAACCACAACCTTCTGATTTAAAATTGACTTTGGATTTTTAACTGACGGTTTTAATGAAATAAAATTTTCTTTTTAAATGAGTCGGTAAGTCAATATTCAATATATGGCTAACTGAAAGTCAAGTGGTTGTGCGAGCAGGCTAATTTGTTTCGGGGAAATAGTGTGTCGGCATAATTAACTGTTGGTATGATGGAGACGGGGATAGTCATGTCGGGTAAATCAGAGTTGGGCAATCAACTGGATCCTATATATATATATATATATATATATAAATATATATATATATATATCTTATATAGTTTCCTTGGTGTCCAGTGGTACCCCACCTTCCAATTGTCCCCCCATAATACTTATTTCCCTGGTATCTATTGGCACCCCCACCTTCCTATTTCCCTACTTGTAAATATGTTCTGTATCCCTTGTGTCCAGTGGTGCCCCCCCCACTCTCTGATGGCCATTGCCCTTCATGGTTATCCTTTCCCTGGTGTCGTGTGGCACCCTCCACCCTCCCATGTCCCTTGCATCCTGAAAAAAGAAAACAGTCCCTTGATGTTTGTTTTAATTTGTAAAAAAAATCCACTGATGATGCAACCCCACTCCCCCAGTCTGACCTCCCATGTGCACCCACCACCACACCCCTCCAGAACCCCCACACACCCTCACTCACCTGACCAGGTCCCACTGTGAAGATCCAATCTCCCATAAAAGACATGTCTTCACCACGCTGGCGACCCAGGTTTGGAAATGAGCCTGGACCATCGGGGGTCAGCAGGGAGGGAGAGGATTGAGCATTCAAAGGACAGCTCTCCTCTCCTGGGAGGGAGGGGGGCCCATGCTTGATGCATGATTGGCCTGTGGCAGAAGCCAGAGGCACAGCAAGCGCAGAGCATCTGGCAAGGGGTTGGGAGTGGTGATGTCAGCAGTGATGCCATGATGCCACAGTGTGTGCCACTCCCCTAGAACATGGGAAAATGCTTTTCAGGCTCCAGGACGATGGATCACTGGAGCAGACCCCTCATAGCTTGCACCTGCATGGCCTTCCAGTTCCTGATAAAACCTGGATTGTTTGGAGTGTAGCTGCCCCACCTCATCCCCACCTGGAAGGAAAACCATGGCCCCATGGGGTGAGAGAGAAGGTCCAGGTAAGTGGCAGAAGTTGGGGCAGACTCTACAGGTGCTCCCGATAAAGCGGATCTTGGAGTGTGAACAAAGTACGATTGAAGATATTTTATTACACTAGTAATTCAGTTATATGAGAATAATGTAAGTGTGGTTGAAAACCCCATTGGAATTCATAGAACCATACTTACCTTATTTCTCATATAGCAGTCACCAGTTCCAGCAGCAAAATGTGTCTTTGATGGGAGAGTGCATCTTCATGCTGGGACCTGTTCAGGTAAATGAAAGTGTGTGGGGCAGTCTGGGAGGGGTGCAGAGTGGTTGGTTCTCAGTGGGAAGTCAGGCGGGGGGTGAGGTTGCATCACCAATGGACCTTTTTTGTTATAGATTAAAAAAACTAAAGACATTGAAGGACTCTTCTTCTTTTCAGGATCCAAGGGACATCAGAGGGTGGAGAGGTGCCACTAGACACCAGGGCAAGCATAACTATAAAGAGGAATGGATATCAGAGGTGGAGGATGCCACTAGACACCAGGGATAAAGTGCAGTTTTACGGTGTTGGGCATGGGAGGGTGGGGGCACTACTAGACACCAGGAACACATAACATATTTACTGGGAGGGAAATCAGAGGGTGAGGGGTGCTACTAGACAACAAGGAAATAAATATTATGGGTAACACAATCAAAGGGTGAGGGGTACCACTGGACACCAAGAAAATATATATATAAAAAATATATATATATATATATATATATATATATTAAGGGCGCAGTCATGCCCCTATAATTAGAGTTAAAACTTTACTTCTATGTTAAACTCAAAAATGTGCACTTTAATAACTTTGCAACCATTCAACTGATTTACATGAAATTGTGCAAGCACCATCAAGGACCAAAGATCTCTTGATGTCCTAAGTTTCATTCCCATTGGAAGTGTGGATGCAGAGATATGGAGTGTCACAAAATGTGAAAATTACCGTATTTTGTAAAATGTTTTGTCACCCTGCAGCACAAAAATGGCTTGGGACTATGGTCTGAAATTTTCAGGGTAGAATGTTATTGGGTCACAGATGTGCCTTTTGAAGATTTGGTGAAAAAAATATTAATCCATTCAAAAGTTATTACATTTTAAGAGTTTCCATTATTTTCAGTGGGAAAGGTTACATGTAAGCCTTGAAACAGGATTCTGTGTCATAAATGGGTAACCCTGTGTCACAAATGAGTACTCCTGTGTTACAAATGGGGAGTCTTTTTTTGTGCTGTCACCATCTTGTTTTTCAGTTAGTGAGGGAAACCAATTTAAATAACTGAACAACATGATTTGTTTGGATGAAACCACCACATGAACTTGCTTATCGGGACACCCTCAGCTCCATTCTGTGGTGATCTGTTACACAAATGCCCTTGAATTTCTTTTTTTCTAACATTATAAATATTTTTTTGTGACTCGTGATATGAAAAAGGATTCTTTTTTGTATTATGAGTCATGAAAAAGGATCCTTTTTCATGATGAAAATCCTTTCGAGCAAGCCAGAAAACCAAAAAGGATTCACAAAAAAGGATTGTTTTTCATATATTCATTAGTGTCCAGTGATACCCTCCATCCTCCAATTTCGCCTGTTCAGTATGATACCACAATCTATATCCCAGGTGTCTAGTTGCACCCCCCACCCCTCAATCCCCATATTACTTTGATTTCATATCCCCATTGGTGGCCAGTGACACCCCCCCATCCTTTCATGTCACTGTCAAGCTAAAAATTAAAAAAGGTCCCTCAGCATCATTATGTGTTTTTGTTTTTTTCTAAAATGTGAAAAACAAATGTCCACCATTGATCTGACTCGCACCCCCACTTGACCTCCCACTGTGCACCCAGCACCCCACACCTCCTTGACTTCCCACACACCTTCACTCACTTGAACTGGTCCCACTGTGAAGATCCACTCTTTGACTGAAGACATGTCTTGCTGCTGGAACCACTGACTGCTGTATGAGAAATAAGGTAACTGCGGTTCAATGTATTTTCTGATCGCAGTTACCTCACTTGTCAGACAGCAGTCATCAGTTCCAGCAGCAAGACACGTCTTCAATCAGAGAGTGAATCTTCACTGTGGGAACATTTCAGATGAGTGAGGATGTGGGGGGGCCTAGGGGGTGTGGGATGGTGGGTGCACAGTGGGAGGTCGAGTGGGGGTGTGTGGGTCAGATCAACGGTGAACGTTTGTTTTTCACAGTTTAGAACCCTAGGTTTGAACCCTAATACCACATTTCCATACTTTTGTCGCTTGAATATGAACTCTAACTGATGCATTAACAAAGTTTTTTTGCAATGAATTTTCTTACTTTTTGAGATAGTGTAATAGTATGCTTATTTTACTGTGGGAGCTCAGGGTCCTTTGGACCCTGCACTCCAATCCCTCCGTAGATGTGCATATGTATGTAGATACGTAGGCCCTCTGGGCCCTGGGCTTCCATGTGCCAAACAACAATGACCAAATTGTTAATATAGCCATCTTATTACCAAACTTCAGTTTACATATGCTGAATCAACAGCACTGTTGTTGATGTTCCACATAGCAAAATCCCGGATGTTGACAGGCGAAATTTCACCTGTCAGACATTGGTGTGTGTTTTATTGGGGGGGGCTGTGCCTCCGCACCCTTTCTTAAAATAACTAACTCTGAGTCGGAGTTGTCTGGGGGGGGCCAAAGTCAGTGAAAGGGTGAAATTGTGCCCTTTGGTCCCTCACAGCGACAATCTTGAAACCTGTTGAGATTGTCGCTGTGAGGGATCTTGCAGCTAGGGTTTTGCTCTTCCATCAGTACACCCCCCACCACAGAGAAATTGTGAAATGCAAGACAAAATGTAATTATGCACAACCTCAATGCCATTCTGTGTCACAGGTGCAAAAACACATTTCAGGCAGGATGTGAAAAATTACAGCTGTGCTTTTCATGAGGTGGTGTGGAAAAAGGCTATGTTGAAAATTTGGTGGCAAAATATTGAAAAGTACCAAAGTTCTGTGCATGCATAGAATAAATTCAATGGATGCACCTAACTCAGATATTTTTAGGAATTTTTTCACTAAATTTTCAGCATGGCCTTTTTGGGACCCCACCTCAAGAACACTGGCACTGTCATTTTGTTAAGTTGTCCAGAAAGGTGATTTTGAACAGCAAACATGCCATTCTGAGCCACAGGAGTGAAAACAAGTTTTGGGCAGGATGTGAAAAATGACAACTGCACTGTTCATGAGGTGATGTGAAATAATGACTATGTTGAAAATCTGGATGCAAAATATTGAAAAGTACCAAAGTTACATGAGTGCGTAGGTAAAATTCAACATACGCATGTAACTCAGTCATTTTTAGCAATTATTTCAGCAAATTTTCAACATGGGCATTTTGGGACCCCACCTCATGAACACTGTCACTGTCATTTCATTAATCAGTCCCAAAAGGTGATTTTGTGCAGCGACCGTGAAATCACATTACAGGTCTGATTCATGAGATGAGAGTGACTGTATTCATGAGGTGGGGTCCCAAAAAGCCCATGTTGAAAATTGTGTGCCAAAATACCCAAAAATGGCCAAGATATCAACATAAGTTTAAAACACCATTGGCAGCCATTATATGGCACTTACCTTGATTCCTCAGTTCGTGGTTTGGTTTGGAAGAGTGCAGACACATCCCAGTCCACAGAAGGTGACAGCCAACATTCTCCAGTGGTAAGAATAGGGCAAGGGGGGTAGGGTGGTGGGTTGTTCAGTGGAAGAGTCGGGATGGGGGAAGGAGAAGATGACAAGGGACCGTTTTCTTTTTTTCAGGGAAAAAAAGACTCCAGGGGACTGCTTTCTTTTTTTTTTACAAGGTCAAGTGCAACATCTTTATTTTGGGACACTGGGAGTGGGCTCCCCAGTGTCCCATAGTACTGGGGTGTGGTCTTCAGAATGCTGACATGGGGATTGGGCACCCCAGTGTCGACAAACATAAAGATTGGGCTTGGGGGGCATCCAACACTGGGGGTGGGCATCCCAGTGTCAGAACAAACAGTACACAAATTAAGTATTTTGGGACACTGGGGGTGGGCTCTCCAGTGTCACACACTGTTGGGGGACTTCAGAATGCCGACATGGGGATTGGGCACCCCGATGTCAGCAAAAACATTTTTTTATTATTAAAACATGCCTCAGCCCCCTTGGAGACAGTAAAAGGAGAAAACCAAGGAACATGATTTTGTAGTTATCTGGCCCAAAAAGTTGCTAGAAAATGTTTTTTTTTTTTACAGGGGCAATGTTTTTTTTTTCTGGTAAAGCAGTGCTGCAAATTGTGGCAGTTCTTGTGAAACAGTGCCACAATTTGTGGCAGTTTTCATGCAACAGTGTCTTTAGTTGCACAAAAACTGCCCCGATTTGTGGTACTTTCACAAAAATAGTGCTGCAAATTTGTGACACTGTCAACGGCCGATGCAAAAAAACATATTTCTGGCCACTATTTTTATAACCTATGGGCAGAATTACATTCCTCAGACCCCGATTAGGTAAACACACCTGTCGGTGTTTACCAAGGGGCAGTATTATTTCAATTACAGCATTTTTCCCCACTGCTAACTGAAACCATTTGAGGCAGAAAAAAGTGCTTTTGCAGCAGCAAATCCTCTTTTTACACAGAACACATAATTTTTCCCATGAGCTATAATGGGAAATTTAGGTTTAATAACTTTTGAACTGATTAATAATTTTTCACCAAACCTTCAAAAGGCACATCTGTGACCCATATTTCATATACCCTAACAATTTCAGACAACACCATCAAGCCATTTCGGAGATGCAGAATAGCAAAGGATTTGCACCTATATGGTAATTTTCACATTTTTTATGCTACACATCTCCGCAACCATATGTCTGGCCAGACCAAAATTTCCCACATCATGAGGTCTATGGTACCTGACAGCGCATGAAAACTTTTGTGCATATCAGTTGTACAGTTGCAAAGTTATTAAAATGCAACATTTGGGGGTTAACATAGAAGTTACCATTGTATCCTAACCATATTGGAACTACTGTGCCAGTATAATACTGTATGTAAGGAATAAGACATAACATGGTGTGGTTTATAGACTGATAAGAGCATGCCCCAGGAGCATAATGAGGCATGAGGCACTTGCGCTGAGTTTCTTTTGCACCTGGGAAGTGCTCTTATCAGCCCATAAACCACACCTCAGAGTGTCTCATTCCACTTATAAAATGGATCCCCCAGTAAAAACTCTCCCCTGGAAATTAAATGAATGGTTAAAAGAAGTGTCCTAAGCATAAGTGTTAAAATTTAGGTTAATTAAAGTAGAAAAATGGAAAAAATAGTCCTTGCCTTTGGTGTTTGTGTCTGTCTGTTTCATGTCCCCACCCACACACATTCCGTTTTTTCCACCCCCGGTTTATTTTTTTTTTTAAAAACAGCTTTCTTTTAGGCTTTTTTTTTTTCATCATCCTGCTTTGTGTGGCAGCTGCCTGTATCTAGGAAGTGACTGGACTGGTACTGAGGGTGTCTGCCGATGATCCTGCATTCAAGCTCCCACCCCATCCCCACCCGACACACACAGTTACAAACAAAGAGTGCCTATTTTGCTTGATGATACTTTTTTTCTTTTAAGTTTCTCTTCCAATGAAGTGCTTGCTGCCTGTATTGGTAGTGAGCGTGTCCCTTAGTGGTCCCCCGTAGAGAGCAGTTTTCTTCTTCTGATGTCTTTCAAATTGTAGCAGAATTGCTGTAGTATATGAAGAAATGACTTTGTTGTGGTGATGGCAGTAATTTTAAATAACTGCTACAGTACTGCCAGCAAGGATGGTGGAGGTGCGGGTCTTGGGTTTTATTTCAGGGCCTTTCTTGAAAGCATGCAGGGATGCTCCATGGATCGGAGCTGCTGAGGAGTAGGTCTGTAGCAAATACAGTGAGTGAGAGATAGTGTGGGGGGGTTGTTCCTTCTAAAGGATATGCTCTTAATTATGTCCTCCTGTTTAAAAAACTTAATACAGGAGCAGGATTAGGTTGTGATTTGAAAGCTGTGTTCAGGCAGCACCCAACATGCTCCTTCAATCTCGGTGGGCTTTCTCAACACCAGTAGCACAGTTCCAATTTTTTTTAAATGTTTTTGCCGAGTTGTGAGTATCATAAATGCTGTTCATCTGCCAAGGGTAACAGTTTATTTTTGTTGGTGGGCGGTAATGTTGTGTACTTGGTTTTGTGTGTTGGTGGGTGGGGGGTGACTGTTATGGAGCTCAGTCATGCAGGTCTCCGCAGTTTGGGCACAATGAGGCAGAGAGATTTTTGTTGTAGTGTCCTGACTTGCTGAAGAGGTGCTGGTTGGCACAATGTGCCCTGATAAGGACACGGCCACAGGTGCCTCTCAGCCAATCAGGACGTAGGATTCTCCTGATCCATTTATATATATATATATATATATATATATATATATATATATATATGTAATAGATAACCCACTGTAAGGTGTGCATTCATGCTCTGATATCGCATGCCTTGGTGTGCATTGTTATGCATGGGGCTGCAGGCCAAGTGCGTCAACTACCAAGGCATGCATATATCAGAGCGTGACCACACATCCTAGAGTGGGTTATCTATCTTATAAAGTGACAAAATTGTTTTGGAGGGGGGTGTAAGTGCAGCTGTGCAGTCATGCTCTGATATATGCACGGTCATGTGATGTGTTTCAACAAACCTGCAGAGATAATTTTTCCTACCCTTTTTATAAATATATATATATATATATATACGCACACACACACATATATATGTGTGTGTGTATATGTATATACAGTATATGTGTGTGTGTGTGTATCTGTGTGTATATATATAAAATATATGTAAAATGGGTAAGAAAAATCAGTGATGATTCAGTATCCTGATTGGCCAAAACATGTCACATGACTGTGCATTATTCCACAATGACTTTACACCTCCCAGTATGACCGCACACTTATACTACTTTCCAGACCCTTCCTCTCCTCTCCTCAGGACCTTCTCACCAGCAGTGAGATCAATCCACACCTAGCACAGAAAGACTGCCCACACACACACACACACACACACACACACCTAGCACTGGCAGGCTGGCACAAACAGGCTGGTACCAACTACCATAACAAATCAATATAGCTGTTCCACACTCTTATCATCTGGTTGGTCCTGCCATAATTTTTTTACATTTTGAACAAAAACATTCTTTAAAAAAACTCTTTTTATGGTTGATCCTGTGAGTTTCACCACTCTGATGGCTTAAACCCTTCACTTTCATACCTTTACTGTAGCATGACTGAGCAGAGGTAATGTTGCAAATGAACGTGGTGGCAGATTTTTAAAATAAGCTATCTTGTGTCAAAAAAGTGTGTACATTCATGTTTTTTTTACTGCAGGATATGTAGTTTTTGCAAGGGAAGCCGCCTACTGTACAGAGCGGGTGAGTCAGTGGCTTCAAAAGGAAAGATGCAAGTGTGAGTGAGTGTTGCTATAGGAATGATCGCTCCAGCTTGCATCTTTCCTTCTGAAGCCACCGACTCGCTCACTCTCCTCTCTCTACAGTTGGCAGCTTCCCTTGCAAAAACTACATAACCTGCAGTTAAAAAAATGAATGTACACACTCTTTTGACACAAAATAGCTTATTTTAAACATCTGCCACCATGTTCATTTGCAACATTAATTCCATTCGGTCATGCTACAGTAACAAAAGTGAAAGCATTTAAGCCATCAGAGTCAGTGAAACTTGTAGAATCAACCAGATAACCTGAAGTTAAAAAACATGAATTCACATGATTTTTGAAAGAACATAACTTATTTTAACCATCTGTCACCACATTCATTGCCAGCATTAAGACCACTTGGTCAAGCTATAGTACAACTACAAAACTGAAAGTGATTAAACCATAACACATGGTAAAAATGACATGATCAACCAGATACAGTTTGAAATCACTTTTTTGTCTACAAACCAAGGCTGGATCAATCAGATAAATATCACTTTTAACTTTACAGAAACAGAAACTCGCCTCCCTTAAAGCCCAACCAGTCTTCACAACACTAGATGGCACCCCCCTTGATACTGTCCTGGCATTTAAGTACCTGGAAGGTTGGCTGGACAGCCACCTAGACTTCTCCACTCACATCGACGCCATCTGCACAAAGCTCTGGCCCAAGGTCGGCATCCTTTACACCACAAAGACAGCCTCCCTTCTCAAAACAATACTGCCAGTCCTTGACTATGCCGACATAGTCTATAGCACAGCCCCTGCCACATCCCTCAAAAATCTGGATGGCATCCTAAATTCCTTCTGCCACTTTGCAACTGCCTCCCCTCCCCTTCCCTTATGCACCACTGCCTCCTATATGTTCTCCTTTTCCTCACCCCATCACACCTTAGAACTACTCACTGTGCTTCCCTTGTTGCCATGTTCTGGTTTGGCACCATCCCCGCCACCTCTCCTCCCACCTCTTGCAAGCTGCCACCACCTCCTACTCCCTTCACCATAGAGATGCCCGCTCCTTCTTCGTTCTTTGCTCCCACTCTACTGCTGGCTAGCTGGCCTTCTCTTATCACTTCCCCCCTCTCTGGAATAATCTACCCTATGACCTGCATCTATCCACCTCCCCCTCCTCCATCAAAAGATCCCTCAGGCTCCTCCCCCCACCTTTGTGTCTCCAGTGCTCCTCCTCCTCTACAGCCTCCGCCTTCACAGTTGGCTGCCCCTTCTTGATACCCAAACGTCTCTCTGCCTGGTCCATCTTCATAGTGTATTTATCCATCTGCCTCAACTCACTCTGCAATTGTACTTATTTCTCAGGAACCTCCTCAAGGAATTCCTTACTTAGTCTTTCACTTATGCTTCATTAATGTTTACTGTACCTTGTCTGTTGTAGTACCTGCCTGACAACTGTATCATTCACCATGACTGTCTTCCCTGGTCTTGTTACCTTGAAGCTTTTTTCATTACCAGGTGTGGGATATTCAAGAGTTTTGCATGGCGCAAAAGGGGTACACCATGCGCAACCTACCAATGCGCCCTGGCATGATATTCAAAGGGGAAAGTTGCACTGCACAACTCCCAATGTGCCACAGCACATTGGTACTGTATGCAGCGCAAGTGTGGGGGTGTGCCCATGCATATGCGGCACATTCCGCTATTCAGCCCGGGATGTGTGGTGCATATGCAGGAATAAACCCACCTTGCGCTGCTCAGGAGGGTGCAAAGATATGCCTGGTAAAACCAGGAAGTAAGTCCTGGCCACCCAGAGGTGTGCTACCATATTTCAGGGTACAACACAGCAGCCACAAGCCATGGGTGACCACTCAGAACACTGCCCACATGCTCCCTGCCCAGGGACCGTTGTGCCCCCCTCCATCATGGACATATGATAAATATCTCCCTGGTGGTCCAGTGGACCACTTTCCATTGCCCAATTGTGGACTTATGATAAATATCTCCCTGGTGGTCCAGTGGACTGCTTTCCATCATCCAATCATGGGCTTATGATACATATAACCCTGGTGGTCCAGGGACCCCCCCAGCACCTGATCATGGGCGGATTCACCAAATTAAACCCTGGTGGTCAGTGGTAACCCCTCCCGACCCGCCCACTGGGGCCCCATTACCCAGCACCCTCCCAGTCAGCGGCGGGTGGCAGCACCCGCCGCATGCTGCCGACCCTTGCCGACTGACGGCGTACAGTAGTGTCTCTGCGCCTATTGGTCCACTCGTGGGCCAATGGGTGTGCAGCCCATACTATACTACACAGGCCGATGTCTCACGAATGAGCGTTCATTCACATTTCAGGCCTGCATGGTACAGTATGGTCTGTATGCCCGTGGTCCATGCAGTGAACCAATATGCGTACGAACACTACTGTACGCTGTCGTCGTGGTGGCGAGCTTACGCTGCCACCTGTTTGATTGAGGGGTGCTGTGGCAAGGGCCTCAGTGAGCAGGTGGGGAGGGGGGTACCACTGGACCACCAGGGTTTAATTCAGTGAATCCACCCATGATCATGCACTGGGGGGGTTCCACTGGACCACCAGGGAAATATTTATCATAAGCCCATGATTGGGTGAGGGAAAGTGGTCCACTGGACCACCAGGGAGATATTTACCATAAGCCCATGACTGGACGATGGAAAGTGGTCCACTGGACCACCAGAGAGATATTTACCATAAGCCCGCGTTCAGGTGATAGAAAGTGGTCCACTAGACCACCAGGTATATAGAAACATATGCCCTCGATTGGGCAAATGGGTATGGAGACCGCCAAGGGTCAGCAGGGTGCCGGTCCCCAATGGCTGCAGCCTGGCAGGGTGCCGGGTGCAAGTCACCGGGGATCGGTGTACCACATGCAAATGGGCCCATAATGACATGCAAATGGTCCCATTTGTGCCTTTCATGCCTAATGGCCTCATTTGCATGACCAGTGCTAAATATCGCAGTTGATGTGCCTAGCTCAACCACACTTGCGCTCGCACATTCCCCTGCTCCCGTTCTGCCACTTGTGCTGGTACAGTTTCTGTCAATTTCATGGAGATTGGTTCAGGGGAGGCAAAGGTACAGAGGTGCAGAAAAAAACAAAAGTCTCAGTTTTTGAACATTTTTAAGACTTTTTTTTGCTACCCAATAACTAACAAAATAGGAGGCTTTGAAACCTGAAACTTTCAGGTTTGATGAAGGTTGGTCCAAGGTGTGGTTTTGTGGTTTTTAGGTCCCTCAGTTAAGTAGTTTTTAAAACATTTAATAAAAATGTTCCATTTTGAGCATGCGCAGTTCAGAAATTAATGTTCTATTTGTAACTGAATTTTTACGAAAGCAGCAGTTTGCACTATGCGACACAGCTGTCTTTAACATACGATAGCTCTGTCATATAGTACAACCCCTTCTGCTGTCGTCACTCGTAGGTCAGGAGCTACTGTCATTGTAGCCCAGCCTGACTGTGCTTTCAACTGTATCTGCAGACCAGGGGCCTCAGTACCTGGTGGCAGTGTGTGTATATGTATGTATTTTTTTTTTTTATTTTATTATTTTTTTTTAGTAGAATCCAACACCAGGATGCCCTCACCCACTGCTGGATGCCAACATGGCCCCTTGTTTCATGTACTTCACCACACACACACACACACACACACACACACACACACACACACACAGCTGGGTGGGACACTGGGAAGCCCATTCCCAGTGTTCCAATACATTGCTTTTATATGCATACCTGCAAAACAGAAAACTGTCCCTGATGTCTTTTTTAGTTATTTAAACCTGAAAGAAGGAAAACCGTCCCTCATTGTCACTGCTCACTCCCTCCCCATCCCGATCCTCCCACTGAGCACCTACCTCCCTCCACCCCCCTTACCCTATACTTACCTCTGAGGTCATGCTGTGTCATCTTATGTGGTCCAGTACATGTCTGCAGTTTTCAAAACTGAACCACAAACTGAGGAATAAACATTAGTGCTGTATAATGTATTTGGCATAGGAGCCAGTTGCTCTATATGGCACAGCTGTCATTTAGTAAAGGACAGCTGTGTCATATAATGCAAACTATATGACACACCTATCCTTTACTAAATGACAGTTGAGTCATGTAATGCAACCAGCTCCTATGCTGAATTCATTAAAGGGCACTAAGTTAATGGGCCGGACCCTCTGCCCCCCAGCCAGTTCTTTAAATAAATGGTTGCCTACATCATTGGCCCCAATCTGTGTTGCCATTTATTAAATATCACCCCCACAGTGTGGGGCACCTGGGGAGCCCACCCCCAGTGTCCCAAAATAGTTTATTTAAAAAATGTCATATAATCCGACACCAGGATGCCTACTCCCTGGGTTTGAACACCTCCTCCCCATAGTCCCTTGTTTAATTGTTACCGACATTGGGTGCCCCAATCCCTTTGTCAGATTTAAGTAGTATATCTCCCCCCAGCTTTATGGGACACTGGAGAGCCCATCCCCAGTGTCCTGATATAGATGTTTATTCTGTCAACCTGTGAAAAAAGAAAACAGTCCCCCACTGTCTTTTTTATTTTTTTCGTAACCTGTGAAAAAAGAAAATCGTCCCTCATCATCCCCTTCCCCATCCCATGCTCCCTAATGAACACCCACAACCCCACACCCCTTATCCTATACTTGCCTGCTGCAGTGGTATACTGTCATCTTCTGTGTACTGGGACACATTTGCACTCTTCAAAGCCCAACCACAAACAGAGGAGTAAAGGTAAGTGCCATATAATGTATTTCAATGGCATTTTCGACTTATGTTGCTATCTTTGCCATTTTTAGGTATTTTTTTTTAGCAAATTTTCATGATGCACTTTTTGAGACTCCACTTCATGAACACTGTCACTGCCATTTTGTTAATCGGTCCCAGAAGGTGATTTCACGGTCGCTGGATGAAATCACCTTTCTAGACTGATTAACTAAATGACAGTGCCAGCATTCATGAGACAGGCTCCCAAAAAGCCCATGCTGAAAATTTGGTGGAAAAATTCCCAAAAATGGTCGTGTTACGAGTGTGTGTTGTGTAGTTTCTACACAAGCACATAACTTTGGTGATTTACAATATTTTGACTCCAGATTTTCAACATACCCAATTTTTCACACCACCTCATGAACAGTACAGCTGTCATTTCTCACATCATGCCCAAAATGTGTTTTCACCTCTGTGGCATGGAATTTTATTTTTCTAATTTTGGTCTTTGGCAACCAGGTAAGGCACACTAGACACAAGTGCCTGCTTTCAGGGGTGACCTGGGAGCACACCCGCAGTTAAGTGACTTATTCAGAGTCACACAGTGTGCAAGAGGAGGTTGTGAGAATCAAACTAAGGTCTGGTCTGCTGGATGTACCAAGTTCATTCACAGCTCGTTACTCTAACCTCTAGGCTATACTGCCATGCTATACTGGAATGACGTGGTCACTGTTCGGAATCACCTTTCAGGACTGATTATCTAAATGACAGTGCCAGTGTTTATGAGGTGGGCCCCAAAAAGCCCATGTTGTAAATTTGGTAGGAAAAAATCCTTAGAATGGCTGCGTTGCAAGCGTGCATTGTGCTGTTTCTGCGCAGGTGCATAACTTTGGTAATTTACAATATTTTGACTCCAAGTTTTCAACATACCCATTTTTTCACATCAGCTCATGAACAGTACAGCTGTTAATTTTCACATCCTGTCTGAAATGTGCTTCCACACCTGTGGCATGGAATGTCATTTCAGCATGGATTTGAACATTTTCACATAAGGGGTTTATGGGGGAGTCATAAGAAGAATATTTTGAATGTTTGGGGTCAAAATATTAAAAAAAAAAGAATTTATTAAGTGACATTATTGCAGGGATGTCTGTTGCACCTCTGGGGAACACACTGCCTTACCGTCCCAGTAAGCTGAGGTCAGGTGTGAATTCAGTCAGTTGGTTTACTGAGACAAGGCCGATGGGGAAGATGATGCAGCATGCAGCACCAGTCATGACCTGGGTAGGGATGGAACAGTGTTTTGACATGGACGGCACACCCTGCAGTGGGTCAGGGAACCTCACCCACAGGGCATCAAGATGTGTGCCAGGGTCTGCTGGGCCCATGCACTGCATCATGACTGTCTCCAATATTGTATTTAGCTCATTTTGTGCAGGTCCCAAAGTGACCTGCGCCAATGAGGTAACAGTTCCACTGTCATAAAATGAAGGGAATTAGTTGCAAAAAACTACACTAATGCAGAGATTAGGGTTGTAAAAATGCAAAGTGTAAAAAAATGGAAAATGAAAAAACATTAGGGATTTGGGTCTCCTGAGTATTGGTGAATCAGTGGTGGGGTCTTACTTGGGGTTGTCAACCCTAATGCCAACCCCTACCCTAGATCAGACAAGGTCAAATGTGATGTCTTCATGCAGGGCCTGTAGGGCTCTGCCTGAAGAAAGCTTTGACAGATTATGTTGGCCATACTGTATCACTATGAGGCACTAGGTTGGAGCTGTATCTTGTGCTTTGGACATGATGCTATGGGCTGGGGGCATGCATTAGGTGTGACAATCCCAAGTAAGACCCCACCACTGATTCATTAACACTCTGAAGACCCAAATCCCTCATCTTTGTATGCTTTGCCTTTTTACAACCTTAATCTCTGCATTAATGTAGTTTTTATATATATAAATATATATATATATACACACACACACACACACACACACACACACACACACACACACACATATCTATAAGGTGCAGTACTGCCACTATAGCTAGGGTTGACTAGGCTGTTTAATGTTAAACCCCAAACTTTGCACTTTAATAGCTTCACCCCCATTCAACAGATTTGCTTAAACGTTTGCATGTGTGATCTCAGGGGCATGGTCTTTGGAAGTGCCAAGTTTCATTCTAGTTGGATGTGCAGATTCCAAGTTACAGATTTAACAAAATTGGGGATTTTTGCTTTTTTTTTGTATTGTTTTGTTTTTATCATTGCCTAGCACCCAGACTTTTTGAAATTCTGGTCTGAAATTTTCAGGGTAGAAAAGGCTTGGCCCAGAGTGATGTCTTTCACTGTTCTGGTGAAAAAATATGAATCTGATCCAGAGTTACAAGGATTTGAAATTTTTTGTTCTGAGCATGCTCAGTGCACTCTTTTGAATAGCTGTTTCATACAAAAAAAGAATTTGGCAGTACAAAAAAGGATTACGTTTCATATCCTGTTTTGTGAGAAAAAATTATTTTTTCATATGGCGGCCATCTTGGTTCTGTTTTTTTTAATCATTTTTTTTTTTGAAAACCCATACATATCATATCATTCAGAGACACCAACACATGCATTTTGCAAATCAAGGCCCCATTAGCTGAATTCTGCAGACAGCGTTTGGAAAAATGACCAAGAAATGTGGTTTTAACACATTTAAAAAATATTTTTTCTGTGACATGATTTTCTTTTTGTGACAAGCCATATGAAACCCGAATAGAGTCATACAAAACAAGATTATCTTCTTACAAAAAAAGAATTTGGACTTTGTTTTTCTACATTTCAACTTTAAAAAGCCATAACTCTGTCAATATTTGAAGTTAAGGGACACTCTATACATCAAAAGAATGGTCTTAATGAGTACTACAACACTAACACATAATACCTTACAAAAGAATTTAGGGGCTATATAAAAGCATAACAATTTAAAAATTACAATTCCCATAGGATAATATTGCAACTTTAACAAGCCATAACTCTGTCAATTTTTGGAGTTAACATACAATATATATTTCAATAGAAAGGTCTCGATGAGCACTAAAATACTAAGCTCATAAGAAATACCTACTGAAAATAGACATACTGGGCCAGATATTCAAACTGCGCCATTCTGTGGCACAAGCCCTTGCGCTGCTCAAAAAAGTTGCGCAGGGGTGTGGCCAGTGTGATATTCAATGGAGTTGCACTATTGAGCAACTTCTTTGAATATCACCCCTTGGCCACAGCCACTGTGTATGGTGCAGTGGAACTGCACCACCACAAGTGGTCAGAGTGGAGCATTCAGATGCGGTGGCGCAAGTTCCATTGTGCCATGCGCAGCACCTGCGATATTCAAAAGGTGACATGCAAATGGGGCCATAATTTATACAAGGCACATGGGGGGCCATCTGCATCTAATTATGGCCCCATTTGCATGCCATTAGCATGCAGGTGTGCCGATCCCCAACGACTTGCACCTGACGCCCTGCCAGGCAGCAGCCATCAGGGACCAACACCTCCTGCAGCCCGATCGTGGGCAGAACAGTATTCCTTCCCCCCCAGCAACCCAATCAGGCATAATTTTAACTCCCCCCTAGCCCGATCATGGGCATTACTTTATTCTCCCCCATAGCTCGATCGCGGGCATTTACTTATTTACTGCCACCCGCCAGCTGATGGGGAGCGGGTAGGGGCTCATGGGTGGGTGGGTGGGGGGCCAATAGATCACCAGGGATGACATTCTTGGGGGTAAGGATGCCACCTGTGATCTGGCTTCCGTGGTCCACTGGATCACCAGGGATCTTGGACTTTGGGGATGACTTAATGCCCACGATTGGGCTAAGGGGATAAGTAAATGCCCATGATTGGGCTAAGGGGAGGAGACTAACATAATGCCCATGATCGGGCTAAGGGGACAATAACTTTATGCCTCCGATCGGGCTACTCTAGGTCCACTGGACCACCAGGGATATTGGACATTGGGGGGTCTGCTGTCCATGATGGGGCTACTGGGGGGGACTTCAGTCCATGATCGAGGCATGGGGCACTGCCAGGTGCAGCGGGAATGAGTGGAGGACCACCCACAGGTGGCAGCTGCTGTGTTGCACCCTGTGATGAGGCAGCTCTCCTGTGAGTGGCCCTTGACTTGATCCTTTTTTTTGGTGTAAAGTTGTGCAGGTGCAGGTAGGGGGTTGTGCCTGCATAACTCTGCACAGCCCAGCTGAATATCGGGCTGTGCAGTTTATGCATGGGCATGCCCCCCCACCTGTGCCTGCATACATTACTGATGCGCCCCAGCGCATCAGGATTTGTGCAACCACACTTTTCCCTTTTAAATATCACACCGGGGTGCATCAGTGGGTTGTGCATGGCGCAACACTGTTGCGCCATGCGCAACCCTTTTGAATATCTGGGCCACTGTATAAAAAACATTGTAATTAAAAAAATTAAAATTCCCATAGCATAACATTGCAACTTTAATAATCTTAACTCTTTCTCCACATAAAAAAAAATTACTATGAAGCAGATAAATTGTTTTTCTGGAGGAATGAAAGCATAGGGTCCAAATTGCCATGTGCTTCCACACCCACATACAAGTGTGCATGAATGGAGGCAAGAAGCACAGGGTCCATAGAGCCTTGCACTTCCATAATCACATGCATGTGTTCATGCAGGTCATAAAGGGACCCAATTGAATAATCATACAATTCTATGATCTCTAAAAATAAGGGAATTTTTTGCAAAAAAATGCATTAATGCACCAGTTAGGGTTCAGATAAAAGTGACAAAATTAAAGAAATGTTTTGTTAGGGTTTCCAACCCTAACTCCCACCCCAAAGCACCAAAAGGGAAGAACATACAGTTGTCACTGTTGTCACTCTTGGGGACTCGTGGGTGGAGTATTCCTTGGGGTTCTCAACCCTAATGCCCCACCAATTGTAATATACAGTAGTCTTCAAATGTACAGGACTGTATCTACCCACAATTTGCCAACAACCTCTACACCTTGCATGAAGAAAACAGATCATGTCTGACCTTTTTTGTGCATGGAATGGGGTGAGTGTTAAGACTGAGAACTCCAAGGAACACCCCATCCCTGATCCACCAAGAGTCATAACAACAAAGGCCATATTCTTCCCTTTTGGTGCTTGGGGGAAGGGAATTAGGTTGGAAACCCTAATGCCACATTTCCCTACTTTTTTCATTTTAATCTGAACCCTAACTGGTGCATTAACACAGTTTTTTGCAAAGAATATATATGTATGTGTATATTTGTGTGTGTGTGTATATATATATATATATATATCTATCTATATATATCTATATATATAGATAGATATATATATATATATATATATATATATATATATATATATATATATATATATATATTAGCGGTGTGGGTTGAGTAAGCAGTTTAATGTTAAACCCCAATTTTTGTACTTTAATAACTTCACAACTGTTCAACAGATTAGCATGAAATTTCCCACGTGCAGACTTGTGTGGTACATCTCCAGATGTGTCAAGTTTTGTTCCGAAGAGATGTGTGGATGCCAATTTCTGGATAGAGCAGTAAGTACATTTTCGTAAGATTTTTCCCATTGGTTTTAATGGGTTTTTGTTTGACACATGTAGCATCCAGATGGTTTGGAATTTTTGCTTGAAATGTTCAGGGTGGAAATGGGCTGACCCACAGATGTGCCTTTTGCTAGTTTGGTGAGAAAATATGAATCCGTTCAAAAGTTATTTAATTTAAAAATGCCATCAGCTGGTTTGGAGCACACTCAGTAAGCACATCAAGATAGCTATATGAAACAAAATAAAATAATTATTTTGTCATATTGATGTCATCCTTTTTTGTTATGGGAAAATGCTTTTTCAGTTGGCCACCATCTTGTTTTCTATTCTTATTAAAAATTCTAATTTGAAAACCCCCCAAAAATGACATTCTAGGGAGCAACCAACATATGCAGCTTACTTATCAGGATACCCTTTGTTGGATTCTGCACTTAGAGACGTTTCCTGGTGTTTCAAATTCCCATTTTTCTGATGCCCCTCAAAAAAGTTTTCAAAGTTGTTTTCTGGCACAAGTACACTACCAGTCAAAAGATTTAGAACACCCCCAATTTTCCACTTTTTATTGAAATTTAAGCAATTCAAGTCCAGTGAATAACCTGAAATGGTACAAGGGTAAGCAGTAAACTGCTAGAGGTTAAAAAAAAAAGTTTAGGTTAGCAAAAACTGCTGTAGAGAAATTGCAAAGAAAGCCAAGGTGTCAGTGAGTACAGTTTCCTACACCATCAAAAGGCACTTGGAAACTGGAGGAAACTCTGACAGGAAGAGGTCTGGCAGACCCAAAGCCACAACAGAATCAGAAGACAAGTTTCTGAGAGTCAACAGCTTGCGTGATAGGTGGCTCACAGGACAACAGCACAGAGTGACTGGCACCCTGAACCAAAAGGGCTACCACAGCATTTTGCAGTGCCATGCAATACCCTCTGGTCTATGCCTAGTTGGTCAGAGGTTCATTCTACAGCAAGATAATGACCCAAAACATACCTCCAGGTTATGTCAGAACTACCTTTGAGGAAAAGAACAAGACGGTAGGCTTCAAATCATGGAATGGCCAGCACAGTCTCCAGACTTAAACCCCATTGAGCTGGTTTGGGATGAACTGGACAGAAGGGTGAAAGCAAAGCAACCTACAAGTGCAACACATTTGTGGGAACTTCTGCAACAGTGTTGGGAAGAACTTCCCGAACAATATTTGATGTCCATTGTAGGAAGAATGCCATGAGTGTGTTCAGCGGTTACAGTATATCTGCAAAAGGTGGCTACTTTGATGAGTCAAAAATTTAGATTAAATTTTGTTAAACAAAATGATTCTATGATTTATTTTTTATCTCCAACTGTTTATTTGTTTTATGCTTTAATTTCAGAGTACATTGAGACACTAACCTGTGTAAATTTCAATAAAAACTGGAAAAATGGGCGTGTTCTAAAACTTTTGACTGGTAGTGTACATTCTTAAATATATGGAAGCATTATTAGAATAATAATGTATCCTAGTATGTCATGTCCAGCTATGAATATATACAGGGTCCTCTGGGCTCTGCACTTCCATACAGCAACAGATGCAAACAGCATGTGGAGCTATCTGACCATTCACTTCAATTTATCTACAATCTTAAGAACAAGGGTAATGATACCTACTTAGACCAATGGCCCAAAATTCCAGGGAAAGAAGTAATAAAGTCTACTATTTACCTGATCTTCCAGAATGCGCTTCACCTTTACTTAGTGCATAAGTGTATTTGCAAATTTCCAAATAAGCATAGCAGCATCATGATTCAATACAGATGGAAGAAGCAGCAGTTACATATCACTGTTGTAAGCAGTTATAAGCAACAATTTTAAGATGGAAACAATAACACAGCAGGAAAACTGACAGCATCCTCATGGATCACTCTCTGAGCCCCGCTCACTTCCTCAAACTGATGTCACAACCTGATGTTTTTCACACATGAGTACTTTGTCAAAGGCTGATGATGTCCTAGCATGCTGCCTTTTAATCTGATGCTTTAAATAAATAGTGCATAGATAACATGAATGAGTACAGTGCAGAACATAACCAATAAAGAATTAAAAGCAATAGATTAATAAAAACATGATGTCCAAGCAGCTCTTCATTCAGAATACGTTCAATTCTCTATATACATGTGCATCAATAATCTGGTAAAAAAGATAATTGACTCTCTTGGTGAAGGCTAATCATAAACATGACATATCTCATGCTCATTAAAGAAAGGACACTGATAACTCAGTTGTTCAAATGCATGGTCTCGCTCCACTGCATCACTTATAACAAGTTGAGGTTAGAAAAAATATCACATTGCAATGTACTGAACTTTAAGAAATGTAAACAAGCACTCAATAATCATGTAACTCAGTGGGAAGGAGGGGGAGCTGACTTCGCTGTCACGCATGTTAAAAAAAGTGTCAAAAACAAAGTCACTACTGCACATAGGGATGTTATACTGTAGCATGGATAGAATTCTTCACAATTAGTTCTAAGGATGTTCTCAAAACAACTGGCATCATTGCAAGCTAGTCCCTAACTGGTTCAGAGCACACAGAACACAACTTTTGCACAGAGCAACAAAAACAAGCATACATTTGCTACAGAATAGCCATAAAATGATTATAAATCCAAATGCCACTAATTGTACATTTGTTTAGCTACGTCTCCAAAATATTCCAATTAGGAATATCCTTACAAGCACTTGAGAACTGACTTCCAGGAAGCTGGAGCAGTCAGAATGGGCAGAATCTAGGAAAAGAAGCAAAAGCAGGTAATGGTAGACCAGAATAGTTTTCCAAATCTAAGGCAGCATACATAACTGCAGTAAACTGTAACTGAGAATGAAAAGCAGAAGTAAAACTGTGAGTAGGAATGGCACAGTATCTTTATTTCTCTGGGATCCCTGGGTAGGAACCATTTTAAACCCTTAAAAAATTATAATGATCCACTAGTCATAATGGGCCAGATATTTAAAAGGGTTGCACCATGCCCAATAGGAATGCGCCTGCGCAAGTCCAAACTTGCTCCATTCTGCGATATTCAGCAGGAGGCAGTTACGCCACAGAAAACATGCTGAGCAACAGCGTAATGCAAATGAATGCATGCTGAACTGGAGGGGGAGGAACCATGCATAAACTGCACAGCCTGATATTCAGCCGGGCTGTGCAGAGTTGTGCAGGCGCAACCCCCAACCTGCACCTGCACAGCTTTGAGCCAAAAAAAAAAGGCTCAAGTCGAGGGCCACCCACAGGTGAGCTGCTGCATTGCAGGGCGCAACACAGGAGCTGCCACCTGTGGCTGGCCCCCAACCCACTCCCTGTGCCCCCCTGCAGCCCGATCATGGGCGAAAAGAGTGAAAATCCCCACCACCACCCCCCCACTGGCCCGACTGCAAGGCCAGTAGAAATGTTTCCCCACCAGCCCGACCGCAGGCCGCATTAGTTTCCAAAACAACCCCTCCAATACAACTCTGCTGGTCCATTGGACCAAGAAGCCTGATCACGGGCTGTAATACTTAAAATACAACCCCTCCTCCCAAACATAGCCCTGGTGGTCCAGTGGACCGAAACTCCCATTCGGATGTAAGCAGTAACCCCCCTGAACATAGCCCTGGTGGTCCAGTGGACTGAAACTCCCAATCGCGGGATGTATGCAGTAAATAACCCCCCAACACATCCCTGGTGCCTAGTGTCCCCTCCACCCCACCCACCCATGAGCCCCACCACCCCGCCTCCCCCGGCAGGTGGGCGGCATCCCATCTGGCCACCCTGGCTTACACTACGACTGACTGTTGGGTAGGGGCTGCACCCATTGGTGCAGAGCAAGAGCCACGGGCATGCAGCCCATACCGTGCATAAGACAGTCCAGGTTTTTTGTGAATGAATCATCTACAAAACTGGACTGTCTTGTACGGTATGGGCTGCATGCCCATTGGCTCTTGCCTGCACCAATGGGCGGCAGTCCCACCGGGCAGTCAGTCAGCTGGGTGGAATGCTTCTGTGCTGGCCGGGGAGCGGGTGGTGGGGCTTCATGGTGGTGGGTGGGGGGACATCAGGCACCAGGGATGTGTTGGGGAGCATTTACTGCATACATCCCGAGATCAGGAGTTTCGTCCACTGACCACCAGGGCTATGTTCGGGGGTTACTGTTACATCCCGTGAATGGGAGTTTCGGTCCACTGGACCACCAGGGCTATGTTCGGGAGGAGAGGGGGTTGTATTTTAAAGTGATTCAGCCCACGATCAGGCTTCTTGGTCCACTGGACCACCAGGGATGTATTGGGGGGGTTGTTTATAAACTAATGCAGCCCACAATCAGGCTGCAGGGGGCGTCGGTCCCCGACGGCTGCTGCCTGGCAGGGTGCCAGGTGCAAGTCCTCGGGGATCGGCGCACCTACATGCTAATGGCATGCAAATGGGGCCATAATCAGATGCAAATGCCCCCCCGTGCCTTGCATGAATTATGGCCCCATTTGCATATTACCTTTTGAATATCGGGATTTTGCACATGGCACAATGGTACTTGCGCCACCGCAAGTTGAATGCTCCACTCTGACAACTTGCGGTGGTGCAAGTTCCACTGCGCCATGCACAGTGGCTGTGGCTGGGGGGTGATATTCAAAGGAGTTGCTCAATAGCGCAACTCCTTTGAATATCGCCACGACCACACCCCTGTGCAACTATTTTGCGCAGCGCAAGGGCTTGCGCCTCAGAATGGCACAGTTTGAATATCCAGCCCAATGTACTTAGTGAAGGCCCATAATCAATATTAGAATAAATCATGCAAATACTGCTTTTTATAAAAAAATTAAAAAAAAGGAGTCCCTTCCAGTCTGTCATTCAGTCCTGGTTTTTCTGTTGCACCAAATGAAACAAAATCCAGTGCTGTTCCATTTTCATCAATACCTGAACATAATCTCCACCTCACCTATTTTATAGACTTCTCTATATCAGTGAATGAGATGCAGTGGTCAGTGCGGTCAGTCTGTTTTTGTATGTGGGTGCAAGGGAAGGTAAATGAGGACTCCTACCTCAATGGTAACTCTCAGTCTGGTGCTGAGAAAATGACTACAAAAACAGACAGGGAACTGACAGTTCTCAAACCTTGTAGCACAAAACAACAAGCAAATTTGCAAAGTAAAGACACAGCTTACTTTGCTGGTAAGTGTGGCTTGCTATATTCATGATGTGCAAAACAATGCTTGAACGTGCTAGCAAAATTATATAGATAAAGCACAGTGTGCTGTGGTGGTGAGAGAACTAGACTGTAAAAAATTAAATAAACATTGCACCAACACTCACTGTGAGTGCTTCCTGAAATGTGACTATACCAGGTGGCCAGCAGACAGCATGAGTGCACATGACATGCATACATCAAACAGCTTGCATTTCAATATAACCTTCCTCAGAGGTGATTACATGATACTCCAAGACCTCATACATAAGCATGCCTATTAGTATATTCATGAAGTGGGTGTCACATTAGCCAAAGAATCTATACTAGCTCCACTGCCATAGAACCTGTGAAAATATATGTGCAAAGTGAAGTGAGATTAAAAACAGATTAGAAACAAAAACAGTGTGGAAAATACAAAATGAAAATAAGTAGGGAGCTGGGAGTGGAAAAAGAGGGGGGAGTGGTAACAGAGAAGATACACAACTCACAAGGCAAGGGAACCCTTGACATAGTAGCAAAATGGCTAATAGCAACAATACAAAAGGACCAGAAGGGAATAGGAGAGGTGATGAAAGGATAATCAGCTAGACAGGGGAACACATGACAGTACCCAAAAGGCTAGCAGTGGTACTGAAGCAAATTATAGGTAGCATTGCAGCAGAAGTTCTTCATTTAATCAAAGCGGACTCATTGTCTGGATAGTAAAAATCCAGAAGAACTCGCACTGAGCCAGTATCTTCAACACGTCTCCACCTCTCAGACCTACCGTGAACCCCTGTGAATGCTAAGTTGGCTGAGGACCCTTGTCTCTTTTCAGCAAACTGCCTTGCCATTGCACTAGTTGCTAAGCTGTTTCTGATGGCTGATTTATGATCCCCAACACATTCTTTAAGCTGCCATTTTGTCTGTCCAACATATCCTAATCCACACAGGCAAGTAAGCATGTACATTAGTGCTGTTGTGCAGCAATTAATGAACACGTTTATTTTGTATTTTTGTCCCGATCTAGGACATTTAAATGCTGGAGAGTCCGCTGTATTGCAACAGTGGTCAAAGTGACTGCGTCAATAGTTGCCATTTAGCAGAGCTGGTAACCATGTGCTTCTAATGGATCGATTTTGATAGTAGCTATGTACAATTGTGTCTCTAATGTTATGGCCACATCTATAAGAAACTCTGGGGTGATCAAATGTAGTAATAGCAAAGGAAGGTCATTCCTTAGCACCCTCCAATGTTTATTGATAATGGCAGCAACCTGGTTCGCCTCATTGCAGCATGTGATGACAAAGGTCACTGGTTGTACCTGGTTCACCTCATTACAGTATGTGGTGACAAAGGTCACCAGCTGTACCTCTTCTGTATGGTTCTTAGGTTTGAGTAAACTCTGTCTTTCAGAGCTGTTAGCTATATCGATACCATGCAAAATAGATTGTGGGCTACAACCTCTCTGTAAAAATCTCACTGACATTACTTGTTTGTGCTTGTTATACTCAACTTCAGTGTTGCATATTCTTTTGCCATGCAGCTGTTCCACGGAGATGTTGTTAACTAGGGAGCATTAGTGGTTAGTAGAGTATTTTTCTCCAAAGTTTCCTATAAATGGTAATCGCCAGTGTTTGACCATTCTTAAAGATCGTAAGATCAAGGAAGACTACGGACTGCAGTTCATTATTGCATGTGAATCATAGGTTAACATCTGTATTGTTGATATATAACGGACAAACTCGGAAAGTTCTTCTTGACTGCCCTTTCACAGAAGTAAGCACTCATCAACACTGTGCCTCTACATAAAAGCCCATTTCTTGAACAATTCATTTCCACACATGAAAAACCTTCCAACCTACACACGTACAATTTTACTAGTTAAGGTGTAAAAGTGGTACCCATTGCTTTGTCTTTGCATTGGATGCAAACTTTGTCTTTATGCCTTTATACAGAAAGTGATTGGATCTCAGCACCATTTCTGCCATATCAACAATTAACTCAGCGATTGATTCTAAAGGTTCCTCCCATGTGTTAAGATAATGTGTATACCTTCCTTGTGTGGTATATTAGAATGGAGGCTTTCAATGTCAAATGTAATCAGTATCATTCTATCAGTAACCACAACATCTTGGATAGCACAAATAGTATCGGTGCTAATGATGAGGTGTGTAAGAAGTTTGTTCACTAATGGACATAAGAAACAGTCCACAAATTGGGAGAATAGCTCTATGCTGAACCAATACTCAACGCAGTGGGTCATTCTGGTGGATTGACTGGATCCTAGTTTAGTTTAGGCAGCAGAGAGATACAGGATATAAATAGGCATTCCACCTTCATAAAGTCACATGCTTGTTTAAGCTCCCCAGCAAGTTGTCAGTGCTTTTTGAAGTTTAGGGCCTGATTTTTATTTATTTAGTTTTATTTATTTAGTTTTTGTTGACCGGATAAGTGCACTAGACAAATTCTGCCTATATTCAGGCACAGCCCAAGGGAGGGGGATACAGATGAATGCCAACTGACCTTGAACCAGATTAAGCTGTTGGCAGTATTTTTAGTGAATGGGAGAAATTTGACCAGGGCACCAGGGAAACTCCCCTACTCTGCCTGCAGGGGGCTTTGCTTTCTGTGAGCAAGTTGGAGGATGGTCAGTTCTCCTGAGTCACAGACTGGAACGGATGTAGAAGGACTGAGGAGAAGGCCTCATCCTCTGCTCTTATTTCTCTAGAGGCTGAAGATATTTTCCAGGATGCAGAAGGTTATATTATCATCCCAGTAAATGAAGTAAAGCACCAGAATGGGCTAGATGCTTCAGTTGAGATGGGTGAACAAAAGATATCCTTGGAACCTGATGTGGAATTAAATATGTCAGCAAATACATCATGGGCACAGTTGTTAAAAGTGCAGTTGGAAAATAAGGTACTTCAGTTCGAAAGGAAAAAAGCTGATTGCAAGCTGCTTTGCTGTTGTTACAGGAGGAGACTGATTCAGGACAATTGGAAACCACAAGTACTGCTGGGCTCAGCGAGGTGCACATCTCAAAGTTAACTGCAGCATCAAACACAGGTACTGTTTATCAAGCATCCTTGGATGTTCAGGGTGATGCCACTGTTTTTTTCTTTAATGCTGCAAGAAAGGTAGGGAGAATAAGGTACGGGAGGAAAATGTTAAAATTAACAGTGGGCCTACAGTACAGCCAGATACTGTTGAGATTAAAGAAATTTTGAAACCAAGCTCTCTCCAGGTAACCAGAGATATTCAGAAAATTTCTAATGCTGCTGTCCCATGTATTAATGCTAGAGCTGTTGTACCCAGAGGCCATGGGGAATCCGGGGATGAAATATCTCCTGACAGTAATAAAATAGAGGATGCGGAGGAAATTTTAGGAACAGCACTAGCTACCAAACAAATGGCCTTTTCTATAATGTCAAATGAAGGTTTGCAAGATGCAGTAGAGATGAGAACACACAGGGAGAATAAATAGTTCAAAAGTTGGAATGAGTAATGCCACAACTAAGAACATGGGAAAACATGATTCAGACTGGTCACCTGAAATTGCTTTGGGAGGGGCGGTCTGTAAACAAGGGGGCAGTGGTACCCAGATCCGGATTGGGACCCAACACCGTTATCACAGGGTAGCCTGGAGTGGAAATTTCCACTTTATATGACGCATCTTAACACAAAACCCTCTACTAATGCTCATACAGATGCAAGGCAGTTATTGCAGTACCAACAGGGCCCTCTCCCTTCACAGAGTCCTTGCAATGAGGCCCCATTAGATTCTCGGGACAGAGATGGGAATAAAGAGAAAAGAAAAAAATATTCAGATTTCTTTCAAAAGTCTGAGGCTGCACCGCGTAGGAATGTGGTCTGCATCAGGTATAAAGGGAATATGGAGATTCGGCCTGACAGATATTTTGTAGGAAAGCAAGCTCTTTTTTTATTTTAATTTCTATTTGTACCTCCTACCTCCAGTGCTAGCCCACACTCCTTCAGGAGACACAGATGGCAGTCTCCCCACTGTGCAGCCCTTCCCGATTCTGCCCCCGCAGGTCCCCATCGAGCAGCAGCTGTACTCCCCAGGTGGGTACAGAACGTGGCACCATCACCCCGAGAATCTTGCAGGTGTTGGATTTGCTGGAGATAGCAGGCAGGTGTAGGTAATTAGGGTCTCTGCTTGGGTCTCCATCATCTAGGAGACTGACACTGGTGTTTCCATCTCTTCCTCCCTCATGTGGTGCGTGTCCTTGACATCAAGGCGCTATGCACTGACATCCACCATGCATCTCAGCCAGCCCCTCCTGGTAACAGGACTTGCTATTCCACAAGCGTCCGCTCAGGGTCAGGCAAACTGCGGGCCATGGCCTCCCCCCTTCCCCCCCTGGAGAAAGTGAGCAGTTGTGGGATGATCCAGCCTTCTCCCTCCGGAAAGCAACTTTTAAAAGACTCTTTGAATTTCACATGTGCTGAGATATTTGCATTCATCAACATTTTCGGTGAAGACAATTTTGATGTCAGCTTTCGTTCTTCCCATCTGTTGGAACTTTTTTGGATGCATTATAATTAATGCAAGTTTTCACCCCTCAGGACCCATTTTGTGGTCATTCCACTCACTAAACCCCTAACAAAATATGTCACCATAATGTTCCATAATGAGGATGTGCACGTGGAGGATATCACCCAGTGGTTAAAACAGTGATGCACTGTGCTAAGTATCCCAGAAGCAATCCTTGATGCTGAAGATTTCTGGATGGGTGGATGGAAGTATAAAGTTAAACTGACACAGAATGATGATGGTACTGTGCACATTCCTAACTGTTTTTTACTCTGGAAGGACAGAGGCATTTGTTTCTATGCTGGGCAACCCAGAGCATGTTACAAATGCGGCTCCAGGACCCATTTATCATATGTTTGTGATAAACCTCGATGTGGGATATGTGGGGAAGTGGGACATATTAGCATGCAATGTTCAAACTACACCAAGTGCTCATTATGTGACTTGTCTGGCCATCTCTTTCATGAGTGCCCTTGGGCATCCAGGAATAAGACCGACAAAATGGACCCAGGAGATCTCATTCGGAAAGCTCAACAGGCAGCAAGGCCCCCACCCCCCCCAGTCAAAACTCTGAAGACCAACAGCAGGAGTCACAGGCAGCACCTCCACCAGAGCCAGACTGCCAGGAAGATGTTCCATATGAAACTTGCCCCTTGGATACAGGGCCTAAGGGGATAGCACAAAACCTGGAAAATGAGCATCCTACAGTATGCCTCTCAGATGAAAACCCTCTCCCAGCTTCGTCTATACCCTGTGACCCCCTATTCCCATTGTCAAAAATAAAGCCTTACAAACTGCCTTGTTAACCCCAGTAAGCTATACGGAGGTACCAATGGATGATCCAGGCCAGCAATTCCATCTACCAGGGAGTCCACCAACTACAAGAAGCAAATCAACACAAAGCAGTTCAACCACTGTAGGAACCTTTCATTTTAGCTCTGAAAATCCCTTTTCGGTCCTTAAAACTCAGAATTGGGGTGATATGGATGTGGACAATGCTGACAGTGAGTCCTATCCGGGCTCTTCAGACTCCTTTAAAACAGTTGACTACAGATACTCTGGGAAGAAAAAAAAAAGGAAAAAATGAAGGACTGATTACTGTTAACCCTTAAATGCATACAGCAGCCTCTTTGAACATCTGTAGTACGTTAAATCACAAGAGAAGTCTTGTTGCATTTCAAACACTACATGATTATGGCTTTGACTTTTTTTTATACAGGAAACATGGATGTAGTCAGCTACTCAATTACAGTTATTCAAATCGGAATAGCCGCGGGGACCTTCTTTTTTGGTCATTTGGGTTGGACAGGTCAGACGGGGTTGGGTTTTTCTTTACAGGGTTCACCTTTTCCTTAACAAAGCTTCTTGACCTTATTCCTGGGAGGGTCCTAATTTTGGATGGTATCTGGTATTCCCAACCCTATAGGTCCATTAATGTCTATGCACCCCAATCAAAGGCAGAAAGGGTAAAACTGCTTGAATCTATACAGCCTTTTTCAGTAACTACCAGGATTGTCTATTTAGTAGAATATTTTAATTGTACCCTGGCCACAAAGACCACTTTTACACAAGGGAAGAAAACCTATTGTGACTCTAACATGTTGTTTAAACGCATTAATACTGCTGATATGGTAAACTGTGCAGATTTTAAAACAGGAGGTCACACTTTCACATTTCAGAGGGGACAACATACTTCCACTATTGATTATATCTTTACCAGTAAGTACCATCAGAGCATTAATTTGACTACTAAGTCGGTAGAATTTTCTGATCATGTGCTTTTAGTTGGGTCCTTTTTTGATTCATCCACTCCACAATATCGTACCAACTGGTGGAAGCTAAATTGTTCAGTGCTCCTTGATCCAGAGGTTCAAAAATTCATTAGAGGACTGTTGGTAGCCAGAACATCAGTTTTAGACCTTTATGATGATTTAGGAGTTTGGTGGTGGGACACTAAGAGATATATGATAGAATTCTTTCAAAAATTTGGGAAACGGAAGGCACAAAGCTCCTATTTTCCAATACCTTAAACTAAGGGCACACTTGCAAAGGTTAATGACAATAGCCTACAGCGTAAAAGATAACATTTCAGATCAAATATCCAGTTTGAAGGCAGAATTACTTAAATTTCAATATAATATGGCATAATCCATCAAAGCAAATTTATTATATGGGACTCAGAAAACCCCACAAATGGATCCCTTCGAAATGTGTAAAAATAAAAGAGAAGCCACCACTTTTCATGAACTATGTAATGAACATGGTATTTGAACCTTTGATCCTTCAGAATGATATCAAATTGTAATAAAACATCTTTGATCCATCCAGAATCTGATGTTACCTAAAACTATTAACATTATGTAGTACCTATCTCATATTAGAGTAACCCTTGATGTTCAGAGAGCCCAAGATCTAATTAGGCCAGTGACAGTTGCGGAAGTTCAACAGGCCATCATCTTATCTAAAACTTAATCCTCTCCCGGGCTGGATGGACTGCCTTTTGATTTACATTGAACTTTTTTAACTGAGCTGGCACCCTATTTAGCACTAGTGTATAATTATTTGTTAAAACATGATTCTATACCCTCCCTTTTCACTAAAGAATTGGCTAGTTTTCTTTTTAAAGCAGGAGACAGATCTGAGATAAGTAATTGGAGGCCAATCACTCTTTTAAAAGCTGATTTCAAATTATTGTCAAGTATTTTAAATCTCCGGTTAAAAAAATATGCTGCCATAAGGTTACATCAAACTCAATTCTGTGGTTTGCCTGGATGGAAAATTCAACAAGCCCTTATTCTGATTAGAGAAGTGGTTAACTATTATAATGAACACAGTCATTCTGGATTTTTGATCTCATTAGACCTGAGTAAGGCTTTTGACAGAGTCAATCATCAATTTTTGTTTCAAACCTTGTGACATTATAGCATTCCACAAGAATTTGTAAAATGGCTAATAATGCTATATTCTTCTGGATCCCTTAGTCCTATTGTGCTGGGTAAAATAGGGCAGGCTATTTGTATTACAGAATGAGTGCATCAGTGGTGCCCCTTAAGCCCCCTCCTGTACGTCTTTTCTTTGCATCCCCTGATTTAAAGTATTATACAAAATAATTTTTTGATAGTAGTCCGTGGGTCACAACTGGATGATGAGCTGAGGATCTTGTCTTATGGTACTGATATCTGTTTATTTGCTGACTCAAGAGTCAGCATTTCAACAATGCTTGCAGAAATTTGCTCATATTCAGCAGTTTCTGGGGCTACATTAAATCTTCAAAAAAGTGGTTTGGGTTAGGATTAGAAAAGCAGACAGTGATCCCAATTGATAACATTAAAATTATAACTACTCTGATAAAAAATGTTAGGAGTATACTTCTCTGGGGTTGATATGGGTCCTTATAACTGAGAAACTATCCTCTCTGCTTGTGAAATTAAGGTAAATAGATGGAAGGGGTGGAATTTATCAAAATTAAAACAGGTTGCAATTATTAAGAAATTTCTCATCCCTGGGTTATTATACACAGGGATGATCTTTCCCTTACCCCTTAATGCTGAGACTAAAATCTATAGTCTGTTTTTTCAACTTTTGTGGGGAAGTCGGTTGAACCCCATTAAAAGGATATACACATATTTACAGAAGGATAAGGGTGGGTTAGGGTTGGTGGATCCAGTGGGTTTTTTCATGCACTTTTTTTCACAAAATTTTAAACTAGCCCTTCAGCCATCCACAGCTATAACAAATAAATGGTTGCTAAACAATCTTGCAGTTTTTTTCCAGGTTTGGACAGAAGAGATTCCTCAGTAATCCAAATATTTAACTTTCCCACCCACTATTAAAGGCACAATTCTGAAACTTAGGAAGTGGCAGTTAGACAAGGATACTATAGTTAAATTGTCTTGTTCCCAGTTATACTTGAACATAATGTCAGAACATGTTTTGACAAATCCAGTCTTTAAACACTGCCCTGAAGCTGATAATGCAAAAGTGTTACATCTCCTAAATTCAAAATGCATCCCTGTAATAATGTGACAAATTGTATGGCTGAGCGCATATTGCAGGCTACAGATTAGAGGGAACAATAAACACAAAGTGTTGGAGGAACGATATTGTCCTTTCTCAGACTGTATAGCAATGGTTGATGATATTACTCATTTTTTTAATTTCCTGTACATATTCTAGCAATTTATGGATATATTTAGCTAAGGCATGGGGCTTACAATGGCTGGCAAATGTACCTTGTGAAAGCACAGCATTGTGAATATACCCAGCTAGTATGAGGAAATATGATATTCATTCCTTACATGTGGCAACTTACAAGGAGGCAGTATGGTGCAGTGGTTTAAGGCCCTGAGCTGCAAATCTGGAGACTTGGGTTTAAATCCAACAGTTCCCACTTGCATACTGTGTGACACTGAACAAGTCACTTAACTTCCTCGGCCTTCCAGACTGCACCTGTAAACAAGCTTTCAGCTTAGTGTGTCCCACCTGGTTAAATAATTGGAAAAAGAAAACTTGTTTTTTGCCGTTCTGAAATTTTATTTGTGGCATGCTAGATGTCAATGGGTTCTTCAGCAAAAACTGGTGTTGTACGATACATTTAGAGTCCTTTGTGAAAATGGTATACAGGAGATTTATGACTATGAATTATGTCACAATCCTAGATCAAAAGTTTTTATGTGGTGGAAAGGTTTTGTTGCATTTATACAAATGTAAATACATTTCGTTAGGGTGAAGGGGGGATTTAGATCTGTATGAATTTCACTGTGGGTTATTGTGGGTATTGTGCTTGATGGTCAGTGGGTTGTTTTTGGTTTTTATCTCATTCGGGTTTGATTGGTTTACACTGTGAGTTTTGATCATGTGTTTTCAATAAAATAGTCACCTACTCTTTACAAGAAGTGCCATGGGATCTTTAACATCCTCCTCAACTACTACCAGAGCAGGCAGATGGGACCACAGTTTAATGTCTCATCCAAAAGACGGCACCTCAGGAGTGCAGCACCCCAATCATGCTGCACTACAGTGTCAGTAATGGTATTTAACCCGAGTGTCTGGTGTGGGGATAGAACCCACAGCCTTCTGATCGTCTGGCCTCAGAGTCAAGTGTGCTTCCTGCTGAACCACTGGCACTGACAGTATAAGTGGAGTTAGTCTAAATTCTTTTGTAGTAGATGGAATTGTTAAGCTGTTTTTCCTTCTTGGCTTCATATTTCTCAGTCCCCTACAGAACAATCATGCACCCCCCCCCCATCTGCCAGTTTGATGACAAGTGATGGATCATATTGCAACTCTTTCAAAGCTACTCTTTCTCTTGGTGTTAAAGTATCATAAGGGGTTTTGCTTTTCCTTTGTTTGATGAGGTTATAATGTCTCTGTCCACAAGGGTGGCATATATATGTACTGCAAAACTGCATAAGGTAGGTGGAGAGAAATTAAAAAAAATGTTAAGGTGCATTGTTTCTGCATGCGACTGGGGCATGGCATTCAAGTTCAAGTTCAAGTTTATTGCAGGAAAACTCCATTGAGCAAGCTCATTCACAAGGAGGTCCTGTAAACTCAGACCACAGTTGTAGTATTGTCTCCTGATGTTATACTCAAGTTTGGGGCCAAGTTGTGATTGTTATTCCCAGCCAAACTGGCCTGTTCTGGTCATGAGAAAAAATAAAGTTAGATGAAGTTGGCTGTAGAATTTATATAAATCAACATGAAGTTAGAAAGGGTTAATCGGGGCAACAGGTACAAAAGAGAGTCATTTTTGTAAGACAGCTTCTTGTTCTATAGAAATGTTTTTTTTAGTGAGATTTACAACCGCCATTTGTTCAGCCCAGTGGATCCAATGACTGCCATTGCCCTCTTCCTCACCCTCTGCCTCATCCTCTTCCAATAACTCTTGATCCTCTTTCTTTTCTCCTTTGTTCATTAACTGTGTGAGTTTCCTGATGCATATTGGGGGTTCCCCATTGCCTAAAAAAGTCCCTTGCTGGGGACTGGTACTCGCTGTGTCTGGTTCACTTTTAGGGGAAGATTCAACATTGGGAACCCTAAGCTTTTGTTCTTTGTATCTGAATGGCTCCCTGCATGTCTTGGACTGCCAGTTATATACACTATCTTGTGCTGGTTTAATGTCAAAACCATGAGGCGTCAATAGCCCTAACATAATTAGCGTGTACAAAATATTGCAAGCACTGTATGGTGTGGTAAAGTTAGCCACATAGCCGAACAGCACACAGAACTGAATACCAACAAGTAATAGTGCAATGTTGCCACCTAGCGACAGTTCACTTAAACATTGCATTCCTTAATCCCAAAGCCCAAACTAGTCAGAGCCATTCACTACCAGATGTATAGTAATTACATTGTTATTGACATTCCCTGATGCTAGATAATGCACTTACAAGTCAGACATTCAGATGCTTCATTGCTTTGTGAAATGTCAGTTCGTTTTGTGAAGAGCTAAAAGGGTGGAGACCTGGCACTGCATGATGGCTTTCTGTTCCAGAGGGAATGAACAACAGCAGAAAAGGCATATTACAAATGCCTAGAATATGATAAGGGCCACTGTACAGCGTGACTGCATCTCAGAGGGGAAATTGTGTTAAAAGTTCTTGGAGAACATAATCATGTCCCTGATCCAGCACAGGTTGCTGTTAATGAAGCAGTTGCATTAATGAAGGAATGTGGAGACTCAACAGTTGAAACAACACATCAAATAGTTGCTTCAGCATTAGGTCAACTGTCTCCCTTGGTGTCCTCTCAACTACCTGCTATTCCCCTTCTTAAAAGAACTATAAGGAGGAACAGGAGGGCCCATGACCAACCACTGCCTAAGCCAGCAGATGCCACATCCCTCAATATTCCATCAGATTGTGTTGTGACATTAAAAAAGGGGAAGATTTTACAGTATGATAGTGGCCCTGGCAGTGATAGAATTATTATATTTACTACTTCTGCTCACTTGGAACACCTAAAGCTAAGTGAACACTGGTTTGCTGATGGGAAATTTAAGAGTTGTCCCACAATATTTGGGCAACTGTACATGATTCATGCAATCAGATATGGAAAGGTAATACCACTTGTGTACATTTTAATGTGCAGGAGGACAACAGCTGATTACTCGAAAGTGCTGTTAGAACTACAGAAGTTGTATGGTACACTGCTGCCAAATTCAATCCTCACTGACTTTGAATTAGCAACAATAAAAGCATTTCAACAAACGTTCCCAAACTGCAAGATGAGGGGTTGCTTCTTCCATATGCGCCAGGGTATATGGAGAAAAGTGCAGGAACTGCCTGACATATGTGGGCCTTACACCCCAGATCCCAACCTTGCTCTTAATGTACGGATGCTTCTGGCTATTACATATGTTCCTGTGCCTGATGTGTGTGCATCTTTCAATGAACTCATGAATACAGAGTTCTATCAAACAAATGGAGAGATAATATCAAATCTGGTGGATTATTTCAAAGACACTTGGCTGGGGAGACTACTTGCTAGGGGAGGGGGAAGAAGGCCAATGTTTCAGATACCACTGTGGAACTGCTACAATGCAGTTGCCAAAGATCTGCCCCGTACAGCGAATTCTGTAGAAGCTTGCCACAGACGCTTCAATCATCTGGCAGGAGCACACCACCCATTGATATGGAGGCTCTTTGAACTGCTCAAGGCTGAACAGCACATGAGCAACACAGAGATGGAGCAGTTTGTTGCAGGGTCAGCTGTGAGTGCTGTTTGAAAGAAATATAAAGACACTGCAAAAAGAATATCAATGATTGTATCAGAGTATAATTCGAGACCCAGAATGGAGTACCTGAGAGTAATTGCATATAATTTACAGCTTCAAGCATGAGTGAAATTGTTTAATTGTTTGTGAAGGAACTAATCATGGTGTGGTTTGACATAGAACTGTTTTAAAAAAAATAAAGTTTGCATTTACATACCGGTGTGTTCCATCGTCAGGACGGAAATGATGGGTTGCTCAAGAAGGAACTGATGTGTTGTGGTATGGGGATAGACTATGGAAGGGACGTGCAACCACGATATGTGTCCCAAACCAATCACTACATAGAGGAAGTGGATGCTATTGGGGCTACTAGGATGCTATTAGGGTCATTGAGTATGTACTGGCAGAATGTAGCAGATTGAAATCATCAGTAGAGGATTAGGCAACATAGAAATCGTGCTCTAAAGGTAAGCGCTATTTAATGACACAGCGATAAAATTCCACGCTATTTTGACCACGCTATTATTGACCACACTATTTTGGGTGCGTGATTTTAACCGGATCCCTCTTGTGCTTAGTCCCTGGCATCATGTTCATGCTTTTTCAGTTTGCATTGCTTACGTTCTTCATGAAACTTGGAAATGCTGCTAGAAATCTTAGCTAGCAGTTGTTCTGCTTCCAGAAGTGGCACATTTTTCTTAATTTCACCCTTCATATTCTCGATTTCAACTTGTACACTCACATAGCCCCTTCTACCTTCTTTTATAAGTGACAAAATCAAGCCAATGGAGGCTTTATTGCAGTTGCAAATACAGATCTATGATGCCAAAACTACAACACTTCTTTTGTCTGCAGAAACATTTCTGTGACCACAGATCAACATGCACTCTGTTAGACATACACAGCCAGTGGTATCCAAATTACAAAACTACTTCTGTCTGTTGAAGCGCAGGTCCCAAGATCAACAGATGCAGTCAGTATTGCTGCAGAAATGTATACACAAGCACACTGCAAAACATACACACCTGCTTGTGCACTCACACTGTAAGGTTTCTAAACAGCACTGATACAGTTGACCCAATTCTCAAAGTTCCCGGCAGGGCGCAAGGGGCTTGCACCGCTAAGAATGGCGCACATTGCCCCTTGCACCAAAAGATGTGCTGGGAGTGATTCACCAAGGTAGCCTGCATCAACCACATGCTACCTGCCCCAAACGGGGCTTACACCACCCATGCACCCAATAATGGGCTGTGACTTGGTGCTATGGGGCATGTGGCATGGGGATTGTGGCAGACACAAGCTGCCACATCCCAGAAATTGAGATTTAAAAATCTCTCCCAGAGGGAGAATTTCTAAGTATCCTTAGACCAGCCAAGGCTGATCTAAGGGTACTTAGAAGAGTCTCCTCTGGGAGAAGATCTGTGTATGGCAATGTGCCATGGCCCCCTCCCCAGCTTGGATGCCACTGGTAGACACAATAATAGTAGTACACCCTTTCCTTGCAGTCTAGTGGCCCCCTTCCTGATCCTCAGTGCTGCCCTTATTATAATTAGCATAATCCACCCCTGATCCCCGATGCTGCCTGTATGATATGCAGTACAATACCCCTGCTTTTCTGATGTTGTCCTTAGGTTTTAAACATATATGTCTTTGTTCCCCATGCTGCCATTTTTATAAATAATAACCCCCGCCGATGCAGTCTATAGTGTATCATTCAAAAAATGTCCCCCCTCCCCAATCCCCAATGCTGCCCTTATCATAATTAATAACCCCATCCCCACTGCTGCCCATATTGTATATTTAATACAACCCCCTCCCCAATCCCTGATGCAGCCCCATAAATAATGAATACCATGCCTCCCTTGTGGTGGTATAGTGGCCCCCCAACCCCAGCAGGTAGTGCCCATCCCATCTCTCCACTATTCTGAATGACACCTGGCTCCCCAGCACAGCCCACCTCTCACTGCCGTGGCCGGGCATGGACTGAATTGTCAGGGAGCATGTACTGTATAGGGTATGCACTCATTGATAGACAGTTTAGTCTGTGCTGCAGAGGTGAGAGGTGAGTTGTGTCGGGTGCCAGCTGTCATTCAGAATGGGGGAGGGGGAGGGCATTACCTGCTGGGACTGAGGGGTGGGGCTATACCACCATGAGGGGGGACATGGTAGTCACTGTATATGCATCGGAGATTGGGGAGAGAGGGCTGTGTTAAATATATAATACGGGCAGCATTGGGCATGGGGGTTATGAATTATGATAAAGGTGGCATCAGGGATCGGGGACATTTTATGAATGATAAACTATGGACTGCATCGGGTATGGGGTTATTATTTATAAAAGTGGCAGAATCAGGAATTGAGGACATATATGTTTAAAAACTATGGACAGCATTGGAGAAGCCAGGGTATGTTATTATTTATAATAAGGGCTACATCGTGGATCAGGGAGGGGGACATTAGACCACCAGGGTAGGGGATTTCTGTACTGCATTTGGGGATCGGGATGGGGGACCGCTTGCATTTGCCACAAGGGGCCTGTAGCAGATCCTTCCCATGTGCCAGGTGTTTGCCACATGGGAGGGGTTGCAGCGAGTGTGCTAACTTAGGCACTGGGACCCCTCCTGCACTAGAATGCAGGGTCCCTGGTGCACCGGGCTTTAGAAGAAGCTGCTGTTTGCCACAGCTTGTGCTGATCCTAGCCATTTTTGAGAATTGAGCCCAGTATGTTTTTCTAAAGTGCAGTGTTTTGTATTCATATGTTCGAAGGTACCAAAAAAGTGATACTGCATTTATTATGTCTTCTGGAAACAGTTCTATCTTGTTTGTCTTAACTGATGAGGACTATGAGGACTGTCTGTGGTTGCTTGTGTGTTCTTCTCCTTTTGCTGCTGGGGGCGTGGGGAGTTAGGGTTGAAAACCCGCATAATACCATATTTCCCTACATTTGTTGTTTTAAGTCAAACCCTAACTGGTGTATTTATGCAGTTTTTTGCAATGAATTTCCTCTTTTTCTGAGATAGTGGAATTGTATCCTTATTCACTCAGGTCATTTTGAAACCTGCATGAACACATCCATCTGGTTGGGGAAGTGCAGGGCCCTCTGGGCCATGCACTTCCATGCAGCTACAGATGCAGATGTGCAAGGCCCATATGAGAAGTCCATCTGCCTGTGAAAGCACCTGGATGGCCTTGTGATTCCATGTTGCTACAGATGCAGATGGACAGGGCCCTCCTGGCCCTGTGCCAAGTGAGAAGTCAATCTAGCTGTGGAAGCACAGGGCCTTCTGGATCCTGTGCTTCCAAGTAGCTATGGATGCAAATGCTCAAGGCCCTCTGAGCCCTGTGCCAAGTGAGGAGTCCATCTAGTTGCAGAAGTGCAGGGTGTTCTGGGCCTTGCTCTACAGTGCAGCTATAGATGCAGATGCACAGGGCATTTCAAGCCCTCTGCCAAATGTGGAGTCAATCAGGCTGTGGAAGTGCAGAGTCCTCCAAGCAGCTACAGATTCAGATGTGCAGGGCCAGGAGAACTCTGCAACAAATTAGGAGTCCATCTGGGCATGAAAGCACTTCTGTGGCAAGTGAGAAGTCCATCTAGCTTCAGAAGTGTGGGGCCCAAAGGGTCCTGTGCTCCAGTGCAGCTACAGATACAGATGAACAGGGTCCTTCCTTCATAACTTTGTTTTTTTTTTATATTTAGACCCCAGATTGTCAACATAGCCTTTTTATGACCCTATCTCATGAGCCAGTCAGGTGAAATTTTTCAAATCCTGTCTGAAAGTGAGGAGTTTATATGGGCATGGAAGCTCCAAGTGAGGAGTCTATCTAGCTATAGAAGCACAGAGCTCAGAGAGACCTGTGAATCTGTGTGCTACAGATGCAGATGGGCAAGGCCCTCCAGGCCCTGCTCCAAGTGAGGAGTTCATCTGGGCAAGGAAGTGCAAGTCCCTATGCTTTAACACCAAGTGAGGAGTCCAGCTAGCTGTGGAAGTGCAGGGCCCAGAGGGCCCTAAACTTCCATGTGACTACAAATGTAGATATGCAGGGCCCACTGGGCCCTGGACCAAGTGTGGAATCCAACAGGCTCCAGAACACAGGGTCCTACATGCTCTGCTCTTCTATGTGGCTATAGATGCAGATGCATAGGGCCCTGTGCCAAGTGAGGACTCCATGTGGGCATGGAAGCACTTCTGCACCAAGTGAGAAGTCCATCTGGCTGTAGATGTGCAGGGCCCTTCAGGTGCTACCCTTCAATGTGGCTGTAGATTTATTTATTTATTTCAAAAGTTTCACCAGGAAAGATATTCTGAGCTGGTAACATAGAGGATAATGGATGGGCAACAGACAATAACCACACTGTAATTGCATCAAGTGGTTTCCATGACAACTAGGTAAACTCAAGAGAGCAGCTTGAGAGGTTTACAGTTGTCATGGAAACTGCGAGATGCGTTTTCAGAGCAGTTATTGTCTGTTGCCAATCCATTAGCTTTCATAGTGTGTGGGGCAAAATACACTATAAAAGCTACTGGAATCCTCCATAGCACCACTCTCCATTAGGGTAATCTGTCACCACCACAGCCAGGCATCCAGAGCTGCAGATTTAAAGCCGCGCATGCGCAGATACATGCCCACTGTTACAGTATTGATGTGACATAGTCAAGAAGGGTTAACAACCTCTTGATGTCACATCAATACCATAACAATGTGATAAACTGTCTGAATTCAGACAGTAATAAGGGCACCCCATACATTATAGTTTATTTCCAGATGTGTCCTGGGGGAAAGGGATGGGGAACATCATATAAAGCATGTACAGCATATGAATAGAATACAGTAATGCAATTTTAGTGAATAAATATTAAACTTTAAAAGCAAATGAGAATAATTTATGCCTAGGTAAGGGGAGAAACAGATTGCCAGGGCAAAGCTAGTGAGAGGGTGAAAGAAGAGGGTCAAGGACAGGTGCAGGAGGGAGAAAAAAGTCAGGAAGGAGAGATTTTAAGGAGGACATCAAAGAGGCAAAATGAATAGCCAAGGGAAAGGAGGACCGAAGTTTAGGAAATTGATAAGAGAAGGCAGATTGATCTGCTATATATTTCCTAATAGGAATAGCAAGGGAATGAGAAGCAACATTATGTAAAGGTTAGCAGCAAGCTGAGGAAGAGGATAAGAGGGAAGTAAGGTAGAAAGGAATGGAACCAAACCAGAATTTAGATATAAAGGAGGCACAGTGGGAAAGGCTTCTGGCATCAAGAGACATGAGTAAAAAAGCAAAGTAGAGTGAACAGTGGTGAGTATGTGGGGAACAATCTAAAGCAGTACAACAAAAAGAACTGAACAGAGGGTCCAATCTGGCAAGGGTGGTTTTGGGAGTACCACTGTAGACTATATCACCATAATCAAAAATAGGGAGGATCATTTTTAAACAATCTCATGGCATAAAGGAAGTGGGATACTCACTTTGTTCCTGTAAAGTGTACCAAGCTTGGGGTGAAGATTTTGGTAAATGGCATCAATATGGATGGGGAAGTCAAGATGTCAATCAAGCCAGACAGGTACTCAGAAGAGGAAACATCCTTGATAACAGCACCATCAAGGGTGTGAAAAGAAGGGAGAGTGGCAAGTTTTGAAAGCCTCTAATGAGTACCAAAAGTCATAGATACTTTTTGGCATTGAGGGATAGCTGAATAAACTTAAACCAATGCTGAAAAGTGTCAAAGCCCAGCTGAAGTTGTGAAGTAAGGTCATGAGAAGAGGAGCCAGATGCAAAAATAACTGTATCATCAGCTTACATATGAATAGACATATAGGAACAGGCAGAGGGAAGGTTGTTTAAGAATATGGAAAAAGAACAGGACCTGGGACAGATCCTTGAGGGACTCCTAAGCAGATAGGGAGTGGAGAGGATGTAGAGCAACCTATCAGGACAGATTGTGATCTACCCCCCGAGATAAGAGCTATACCAGTTGACTGCTGAGTCAGAAAGACCCACCGCTTTAAGCTTATCAAGAAGGAGGGGATGTGACACTGTGTCAAAAACTTTAGCAAGATCAACAAAAATGGCAGATGTGATCAATCCCTGATCCATACCAGTAAGGATGGAGTCAGTAAGCCATAGGATGATAGTAGAGGTAGAGTGGGATTTTCTAAAACCAGACTGAAAGGGAGTTAAGAAGGAGGAGAAGTCAAGGAAGGAAGAAAGTTGCAATAGTACAAGGTGTTCCTGCAATTTAGCAGGCTGAGAAGGAGAGAGATGGGATGATAGTTGCCTGGAGAGGAAGAATCACCACCTTTAGGGTTGATAGGTAGCACCCAATTGGGGCTACCTAGAGAACCCTACCTCCTTTTCCAGCCCAGCCAAGAGCGTAAGTAAGCTATTCAATCCTCTCTAACCGCACATAGATAATACCTCTCCCTATTCCCCCTACCACCTCTGACTTGACAAGGCCCTATTTGGAGCTGCTCCCCCCTCTCGCTCTCTGTAAGTAGGTTCAAACTCTGCCCTACTGTTTTATTGACACCCAGCCCACTGGCATATGAGTAAGCATTTAACCCCTATGCAGTCCTCTCAACCTTAGTCTAACAACAGATATTGGAGGTCACTAGGGGGGCAAACTGGTGCCATTCAATTTCTGAAATAGCTTCTACTCTGTTACAATTACACTATTTTTTCTCCAGTTTGTCTAACTCTCATTTAAGTGCTCTTGATTGCCAATGAGCTGGCATCTGTAACCACTGTATATGTGTATTGTCTTATTTGTCCACCCTGTCATGGAACCTTTGTAAAAGAGCTCACGCTCAAAGTTCTCTCTGAAATATTAAAAAATAAATAAATAAGGAATGACTGTAGCCTGTTTCCATGCATCTGGAACAGTTGCTGAAGAGAGAGAAAGAAAGAAAGACTGAACAATAGAGTAATTGGCAGTGCAGTGGCAGGGGCAGAAATAAGTAGAAGCTTAGGATCAAGGCCATCAGGGATACCACATTTGTGAGGATTAAGAGCAAGTAATGACTTAAGTGTAGCCACAGCAGTGGTAGCACAGAAGGAAAAAGAGAGATTAGAAGAGATATTGACTCACAGGGCCCTTCCTTCATAACATTGTTGGGTTTTAATATTTTGACCCCACATTTTCAACATTGTCTTTTTATGATCCCACCTCATGAACTAGTCAGGTGAAATTTTTCAAATCTTGCCGGAAAGGTGATTTCACAGAATGACCACAAACTCACTTTCTGGGCCAGATTTGAAAGATTTCACCTTCCTGGTTTGTGAGGTGTGGTCAAAAATTGCTATGTTGAAAATTTGGGGTAAAAGTCTTTTAAAATGGCCTTGTTATAAACAAACATTGCTTTTCTACACAAAGAATATTGTGAGCAGATTTTCTTCTTTCTTATGGTCTCATGAAAGAGGAAATCTCATGAAAGAAGATGATGAAAGAAGTTCTTCTTTTATAAGCTTCTTTTTATAGGAAATAAGATCATGAACAAAAAAAATCTCACAAAAGTTTACAAAAGATCATGAAAGATCACAAAACAAGAAATGTCTTGTTTTGTGTGATTAAGTGCTTTCATGAGCTAAGATTCTCCTTTTGTGTAACTTAATAAAGAAGAATTTTAGCTCACAAAATAAGAATTGGATTCCTCACTAAGTCTTTCAGCTAGGATTTCAGGGATGTCCCAAAACCATATTTTGGGGTTATTTTTCAAAATAAAAACTCCAGAACTGAGCTACACAGGTCCTATTTAACTAGATTCATGAGTTTGTTTTTTCTCTAGGACATCATTTTTTATGTATTTTCAATTTGATTTTTGAAAAAATGAAAATCAAGACGGCTATGAAAGAAGAATTTTTTTACATGAAAGAAGAATTTCCACTGATGAAAGATTCTTCTTTCACAAGCTGGAAATTCATCATTTGCATCGGACATATAAAGGAAAGACCCTAATATTCTCTATTAAAGGTTTTAAATTTATATCCACCAACTTATTCCATTTATTTGTAAGATGTACTGTATATCTAAATATGTCATATATTCTTTTTTAATTATAATTGGAAATTTATTTATTTTTACCCCAGGGGAGTCTGGATGGATCAGCAATGCTTCTGATTTTTTCCAATTAACCAGATATCCTGATTCTTTCTCATATTCTTCAATCATTTGTATTATAGTATTTATTTCTTCCTCTGGGTTTTTGAAGTATATTAGGATATCATCTGCAAAAAGTGATATTTTTAAAACTTGTGTATACTGGAATCCATTGATGTCCTTATTGTTTCTAATTGCATTGGCTAGTGGTTCAATAACCAATGTAACTAAAAGGAGTGACAATGGACATCCTTGTCAGGTGCCACAAAATAATGAAATAAGTTAGTGGATATAAACTTAAAACCTTTAACAGAAACTATTAGGGTAGACTTGCAAAAATGGGAAGGATTTCCACTATCTTAATTGGATCAAACATGGCTTATTAAAATGAATATATAGCCATGGTTGTTATATATTTAAAGTATTACCATTGATGATACCAGGAGATATGTTTAAGCTTATAGACAAATTGATCACTAGGTTCCTTTGGAAAAAAGGAAGACCCAGATTATAAAAGGGTAAATTAACATTGGATTACTCCCAGCTGGGTCTAAAATTGCCTGATCTACAACACTATCACTTGGAGGCAGCTACAGAACCATTAAGGGAAATATGGTCAGATATTATACCTCCATGGGCATATATGGAATATCAACACCCTTCACCCCTTATTCATTAGGCATTTTCAGTCAAAAAATATTAATAACAATAAATATAAAATATTGAATAACATGATTGTTAAAGACACAGTTAGAATATGTAATAATAGTATGCATTTAAAAGGAGGAAAGAACAAAATTGCTAAAAAGTGTTATGTTTGTATCATTTTTCAAATCAGCAGCACATTCCAGGGTCAGTAAAACAAGTGTTAGGGGTGGCATTTATGAATGCTAAGAGATTTATCACTCAAATGTGGAAAGATTCTGAAATTCCATGTGTTCAGCTATGGAAATGTATTTTTAGAAACTATGAGAATAGAAAAAGGGCATTATTATAGTAATAAAGAAATAAAGCAATATTGGAAAAACTGGGAATTTATTCAGAAGGCAATAGAGGAGGATAAATTAAATTAGATGAAAAAGATTTAATGGAAATGTATTGATTGAACCTGGTGATCAAAGTGTGTATTAGGTTATGGGGGGTTAATTATATATTTAAGTAGTTACCTCCCCGGTGTATTATATATTGAAGCTCTTATTTAAATGCATAACATTGTTATTTAATTATATTTAAAGGATATGGCTTAAGGTAGCATTATAGAAGTAAGTCACATTGCATATATTGTATATTTTTGAATAGCTCTCTAGATGTGATTGTAATAATTGATTTTAAATGCAAATAAAAAGATTTATTAAAAAAAAGCAAAGACCCTACTGAACACGCTCAAAAATGAAATGTCAAATCCTTAAAACTCAGGAATCAATTAGTAATTTTTTACCAAACAAAAAAAGGCCTCTTTCTGAGGCAAGCCCCTTCTACCCTATAAATGTCAGAACAAAATTCCAAGCCATCTGAGCAGTAGGCAAGAGCAACAAAACAGCCACCCCCCCCCAATTTTACCACATTTGGTGCTATCTGGATCACATAATCTGAGCTTATCACCATCACAAACCTTGTCAAATTAAGAGACCTTGCCCCTCGACCATGTATGCAAAATTTTATGTAATTCCACTGAAAGTAGCAAAATAATTAAGGTGCAAATGTAGGTGTTTAACATTAAACACCCTACTCAACCCTAACTGTGTGGGTCATATTCTTCTGCAGCCACAGAAACAAATCCACAAAGGTAGCACATCAGTGTTACTGCATTTGTGACATCTGAAAAAAAGTTGTTTGTTGCTTGACTTACCCAGTGATGGTTGTCTGTGCTTGCTTGTGTGGTTTTGTCCTTTTTCTGTTGAGGGGTAGGGAGTTAGGGTTGGAAACCCTAACAAAATGTTTCCATAGCTTTGCATTAAGTTGAATCTTAACTGGTGCATCAATGTAGGTTTTGCAATGACTTTCCTTTCTTTTTGAGATTGTAGAATCATATTCCCATTCTCACATGTCCCTCTGGGATTTGCATGAACAGATGCAGATGCCTTCACCAAAAGAAGAGCCCTTCTGCCTGTGGATACAAATAATTTGCAGAGCTGTCTGGGGTCTGCAGAAGTACAAGGCCCTCTAGTCCCTATGCTTCCATGTGGCTTCAGATACAGATGCACAGAGCCAAGAGTCCATCTGTCAGCCAAAGTGCAAAGCCCTCTGGCAGCTATGAGGATAGAGGTACAGGGACCCTGTTAGCCCTATGCCAAGAGAATACTTCTCTTCATTATATATCACTTGGACCCATATGGCTAACTCTGCACCTTCCCTTCCCAGGCTGGGGGCTATGCCACATGGCAGTGCTGCCTCCCCAGCCTCAGACCATCTAGCTGGTTTACTGAGCTCACCCCCAAACTCAAGTCATTGGCACAGGATCACAGATCACTACCCACAGAGCCAAAGGATGGCCTTGCACACAGTTTTTCTTTATATGTTTTTTTTTATTTTGACCCTAACTTTTCAACATAGTTGTTTTATGACACTCACTTATAAACCTGTCATGTGGCATTTATAAAATGCTGACCAAAATGTAATTTTGCACTATAAGTGAGAAAACATGTTTTGGCCAGGATTTGAAAAACAACATTTGTCACATTCATAAGGTGGTGTGAAAAAATGGCTATATTGAAAGTCCAGAGTCAGAATATTAAAAATGTACCAAAGATATGAGCAAGCATGGAGACAGTTCAACACATATTCAAAACTGTGTTTCTTTAATATTTTTACCCAACATTTTGAACATATTCTTCTTGTGACCCCATCTTATGAACCAGTAGGTGAGAATTTTCAAGACAGAGGTGTTTGTGGCACACTGGAACATCCATTTATTGTGCAAAAACAACAAGTACTGTAAAAAACTTAAATGCAGACAGAGCTGCCTGCCTCTGGGACTAGTGGCAGAAGCTCTACTTGCATGTGTGAGTTTTTTACACTTGTTTTTGCATAATAAATGATGATATTGAAACGTTTTAGTTTCTTCATCTTTTGAAATGGATGTTCCAGTGTGCCACAAAAACCTGTCTTGTCATTGTGTAGGAACAGGTGAGTGTCAACATTGCACCAAGGACTATGGTCTGATGGCCAGAAGTGAGCTGAAAATGTTCAAATCCTGTCCAAAATGTGATTTTGAGGAGCAACTGTGAAATCGCCTTTTGACCCATATTTCAAAAATTTCACCAACTGTACATTGTTGCGGAGGTGGGGTACCAAAAAAAGACATGTTGAAAATTTGGGGTCAGAATATTAAAACATAGTGAAGTTATGAGCAAGTGTCGAGAAATTTCAATATTCACTCAGAAGTTGATCACTTTATCATATTTTTCACCAAATTTTCAACATAGTCTTTTTATGATCCCATCTTTTGAACCTGTTTGGTGAAATGTTTCAAATCTCACCTAAAATGTGATTTCACGGAGAAACTGCAAAATCATCTTTCATCTGGATTTGTTCATGAGCTAGGGTCCAAAAAGGTCACATTGAACATTTGGTGGAAAAATATTTAAAAATGACAAAAACTGGCATAGAAACATAGAAACATAGAATTTGATGGCAGATAAGGACCGCTTGGCCCACCCAGTCTGCCCATTTCCCTACCTACTGGATAAGCTTCAGACACATTTCAAAGTTATGACTAAAAGTTCAAAACACATTGAAAATTCAGGGATGGCACCTACCTTGTTTCTTCAGTTTACAGTCATATTACCAGAAGGTATCTTTTTTGGTGAGAATGAATCTACACTGAGTGATTCTCTGTAGGTGAGTGAGGGTGTCTGAGGGGGGTGGTGGTGGGTGCTGAATGGGGAAATGGGTGGGTGGTTGTTCAGAGACTGATGAGGGACCATTTTCTTCTTTTCAGGTGTTTAAAAAAAGGGTCTGCAAGAGACAGTTTTTTGGGGTTTTGTATTTTTTTTGCTGCAAAGGGCCCACAACCAACACTGGGGATTGAGCACCTCAGTTTTGGCATACTATTCAGCATCACTGGGGCTTGGGCACCCTGGTGTTTCTAGTTATCTGTGGGGGTGATGATCTGGAGGGGTATCATTCAACAGTACTTGGGGTGGATATCCTCGTCCACTTCTAAAGGGGGTGAGATGTTGGTGTTTGGGCCAATATGGAGGGGGGACTTCAACTGCTTTTTGAGGGGAAGGGGAGAGATGCCAGTGTTCAGGTGGAGGAGTGCTTTAATTTGCCCAACCATCACTGATTTCCTGACGAGGTGCATGTGAGAGAAGATTATAGTTTATATGTGAAATGGATACATTTTTGTGGGGGACAGGAGCATTATGAGAACCAACATTTGTTCAAATTAATCCATCTTTATTATGGCTACCAAATGAAATGACACATTTTGTTAGTGAGTTTGCATCAATAGTTTTGCCATATTCCACAAACATCTTTTAACTAATAGTGTAAATATTTTAAAAGTTTAGAAGTAAATTGATCAAGTTCCTAATACTGGTAAAAAGAATCTAAAAAGGGTACAAAACAAGTAATCTAAATATAAACATTACTGAATGTATGCCAGAAGTAAAGATAAAATGTACACATCAAAATGTACCATAGATTTGTGGTGAGTCATCAATAGGTTTCTTACCTCCTGACTTGAATTGTTTCTATATCAATGACATGAGCCAACTTGCTTTCAGTGGTTTGCTATGGCATTTAAAAACTTGCATAATACTTGTACAAACAATACTCTGTTAAAAAAGATAAAAGCAGGCTGTCCCGGTGGCACTGGAGGTTGAGGTGCTGGATGCCACACCTCATGCCTTGCTGGTGACCTGGGTTCAGGAACAAGCCCGGGCCATTGGGGGTCAGCAGGGGAGAAGAGAGAGGGTAAAACATCCGGAGGACTGCTCTCCTCTCTCAGGGAGGGTGGGATTGTAATCCTGCCTGCTTGCTGCCCTCTGGTGGGGGCTGGGGGTAGTGAAGGTAAGGGAGGGCACAGCAGCCAGTGATCACAGCATGCACATGCCCCCACACAAATGCGGCCATGTTCTGGGAGGGAGGGGGGACTAGAAACAGGAAAATGGTGGTCAGAGGAGTTTCATGAAGCCCTTCCCCATCCCACTGCTCCACCACTGCCACCTCCCCAGATTTGGATTGTGCTCCAGGAAGGGAGGATGCTCCCTTCCTGGCCCCACCATGGGGGAGCAAGCCATGGGGGTTCTTGGGGATGGTTGGCGGTAGGCAGGGGTGCAGGCGGGTGATACGGGGCTGAGTCCTCATCCCCCGGTGTGTGGGAGCAAAAATTATGAATATAAAAAAAAAGATAAAGGCAAACTGTCACAGTAAAGATGGGCTAAGTATATGATTTGATGAACTGTATCTCTATTCAATCACACTGACAGCAGCTGTCAAACTATGGCATGCCAGCTAGAGCTGTGCAAAAAAACCTACATCGATGGAATTTGCACAAAAGTCTGATTTTCTCTTCCATGAAAGCTCAGAAATCATTTTGGCAACTTTCATGGAAATTCTGACTTAGAACAGTGGAATAAATGTATGAACAGTAGATTAATATATTAAACTGTGAAAAAAATTCCACAGAACTGATCACCGTCAGAGGTCAGTTCTGCAGAGTTTCTTTTTGGCAGATTAAATAATAACAATACTCTGCAATTCATACATTCATTTTGCAGTTCAGTGAGTCAATGAACTGCAATATGAAAGTATGAACTGAACTTTGTATTGCTAGCCCCCAGCCCCATATTGATTTTTTTCCCTGATGTCTAGTGGTAACTCTCACACTTTGATCACTTGCCTGTATTGTGTTTCCCTGGTGTCTAGTGGCACCCCCCACTTTCCCATCACTCTCCCCATATTATTTCCCTGGTGTCTAGTGGCACCTTTATCTTTCTATTTTTTCCCTACCTATAATTATGTTCCCCTGGTGTCTAATGGCACCACCTATCCTCCGATTGCTCGCCCCTTCACCAGTATTTAATTTTCACTGGTGTCTAGTGGCACACCCCACCCTCTGTTCACTCACTGTCCCCCTCCCAGCTCAGCTACCCCTCCCCTTTTTTCCTGGTTTGAAAACCTGAAATCTCTGTGTGGATAATCTTTTTTCTTTAAATGGAGTTTATTTTACATTAAATATACTGCAAGTAGACCAGGGTGCCCACCCCTGGTACCACTTCATTCCAGCTGTCCTCTCATCTTGATCACATGCCCCCCCAACACATAGGTGACAACAAGGGGGTGACCACCCCTTGGTGATGCCAAAGATTATGCCAGTTCCCCTGAAACAAAGAAAACTATCCCTCATTGATCTTTTTTGTTTCTTATTTACATCTGAAAGAAGAAAACAGTCCCTCATTAATCTCTCTCTTTCTCCCCACACACACACACCCTCCCACTCTCCCTCAACTAAAGAGGGTCACACATCATACATTCACTCTCCAATCCAAAAGACATCCTCCTCCCCCAGGAACCATGGCTGTGATATGATGAAATAAGGTAAGGCTAGATACGTTTTGAACCTTTACTCATAACTTTGTCAGTTTTTATATACTTTTCCACCAACTTTTCAATATGATCTTTTTGGGATTCATGAGCAAAGTAGGGGACATTTTTGAAATCATCCCAAAAAGTGATTTTTGCAGTCATCAATGAAATCACCTTTTAGGCAGGATTTGAACATTTCTACCTACTGGGTCCATGAGGAGGAGTTATAAGAACACTATGTTGAAAAGTTGGTGGATAAATATGGTAAAATGACCAAGTATGAGTGAATGTTGAAACATTTCAATGTTCACACATACATTGACTAATTGTCAATATTTTTCCACTAAACTTTCAACATGGCCTTTTTGAGACTCCACCTCATGAACAAGGTAGGTGAAACTTCAGATCTGGGTGGAAAGGTGATTTTGCAGTCGCTTCATGAAATCACCTGACAGGCAGGACTTTAACATTTTCACTTAACAGGTTCAAGAGATGTCACCATAAAAAGACTATGTTCACATTTTGGGGACAAAATATTAAAAAACAACAAAGTTATGAATGTACATTGACATTTTTACATACTCCCACATGGGGAATTTTCAATATTTTGACTCCAAACTTTCAACATAGTCATTTGCCACATGTCATCTTTATACGGGGGGCTCATAAAATGACTATGCTGAACATTTGGGGTCAAAATATTTAAAAATAAAATAAAGAAACACTGTGTGCAGTGCCAAACTTTGCCCCAGCAGGTAGTGCTTTGTGATACTGAGCCAGTAAGCTGAGTTTGAGGGCAAGCTCAGTTAGTCAGCCAGATGGGCTGAGGCTGGAGAGAAGGTGCTGCCACACAGCACCCCCATCTTGGGAAGGGAATGATTAGGGTTGTCACAAGTTCACAAGTGTAGTAAGTTTGTGGATAGGTTATCAGAAGATTACCATGTATGATGCAACAACAAACATTGTTTGAAATATCACTTTCCTAGTAACAGATACCAGGAGTTAGCTGCAAATTGCTGGGGGGGGGGACTTAGAAATCAAAATACTGTGAGATAACAGTATATTGTTCACAATGATAAAATAGAAGATTGATATGTGTTTTCGTGCTGCATTAACTTAAAATGGTGTTTTTATTGGGGTATTGGCACTTTATTTGATAACATTTTTGTATATGGTGCTATAATGAAAGCTTAGTGTATTTATGGTAATTAGAGTTAAACTACATGGAATATAGCACTGTACTATAAATGTTCCACACCAGAGGGGCTTAGTCTTGATAAAAAGCCTGCTGGCTTGAAATGTTGATGTGTGTGTTTGTGGGTGTGCTATCACATTTTCAAAATAAAATGACTGATTTTTAATGTTTCCTATCAGTGGAAGTTTTTTTTCTCCTCCAGAGTGAGTAGCTGAGCTTTGTGTGTGCCATCAAGTTGTGTTTTCAGCACTGCCAAGCAGCTCTGAAGCCACAACTCTTTGTTCTTCTGTGTACTGTTTCTAGTTGGAGGCTTGAGCTGAAGAGGAATCACACCAAGTGAGTAATGGTGTTCCGAGCATCTGAAAATGCCAGAGCAGTGAGTAGCACCCCACTTATGCCACTTATGACTGAATCTGTGTCATTTAATATATTGCAACAGGCTACAGGATTTGGTAGCCTAGTTTTTAATACAGACCAAGGAAACCTGTTATTAGAGAATTTTAACATGGATAATGACATGCAGCATGAAAATGTCAATGCGGAACATCAAAGGGAGGCTGATAACATTAAGCAAGCTTATGTTGCTTTAGAAAGAGTCACACATTTATTGGCAGTGTGTAACTATAGAAGCAGACCAAAATGTTAACAGGGTTCCTAGAGGTTTAAGGTGGACAATGCAACCAACATTCGACACAGAAAATTTTAATTTTCTTAAGAAATGGTAGACAAACCTGCTTGAATCATCAGCTGGCCACATTCAGAGCATTACTGATGATGAAACAGAGACAGAACAGGAGGGTCTCAGTAATTTTAAGAAATGTGAAGAAGATTTTTTAAAAATTTGAGTCCCGCTCAGAATTTGAAATGTAGTCTAATAAATTAAAAGAAACAATTACAAGTACTGATGCATGCATTAAATGCACTAAAATGTAAAAATTTGAGAGTGACAAAAGAGATTATGCCAATGGACATATTTTGAATGGGGGAAGAATGTAGAGAACCGAGTGCACCCCATTTTGAAAAGGTCACCACAACCTGATACATATACTAGTGCCACTGGCTCTGAATCTGAGAAAGAGGAAGATGACAATATACTTTTAGATAATATTACAAGAGAAGGGGAAGGCGTGAATACAATTAATGGTGCACAGCCTTTTTTAGGACAAGGCCCTGTACAAGTAATGGATCCAGGAGAATTGGTACCATGAACCCAACTGTAACTTTACAGAGCACTGCCATGACCCCCCCAAAAAATCAGGAAGCATTAGGTACATATAGAGTAGGAGGAGATACAGAGTGGTGTACCACAAATAGTGGGAACAGTGAGTACTCTGAATCTGCCCATTCTACCAAGCAAATGATTGCGAAGGAGCCCCAGATCGGTACGATATGCAGACAAGCTACAAGGAGGGGTACATGGGGAGGGGAAATGGGCAATACAAGAATCAGGGGCTGAAAGGGACATTTAGCCCAACAGCTGAACAACAGAGGAGGGTGGTACCCACAGTATTCCTGGAGGAGGAAATACAGACAAAGGGGCAGATACAGGAATTAAGTTCAATTCAAGAAATGATAGACTCTAAAAATGTTGTTATTAATATTTCAGAATATCAGTTTTCAGAAACAGAGGAACAAGTTTTGAATAAAGGGTTATCGTTTGTTCCTACTAACTTTACCAATGAATTTGAAACAGTGGTGGACCTATATAGCTATACAAGGAAGCTCAACCTACAAATTTTATATGGGAAAGAAAAAGATGAAGAGCAAGTTACAGTGAATCAGGATTCAGAATTGCATGATACCAGTGAAGTACATGAAAGAGGAAAATGGAAGAAAAATCTATGTATGTTCCCCAAATGAACCCCACTGTGGGGGGTATTTGTTAAACTATGTGAAAATGAGATCCATAACAGTTTGGAGAAGAGACTGAGATCTAAAAACTAGAACGTGACTACAGAAGAAAGAGATGCTATTAAAAAGCTGCAAGACAACGTCTCCATCACCATCAAGCCCATGGATAAAGGCGATTCCTTGGTGGTGATGGATAAAGTTAAGTATAGTAGTGTCATTTATGAGATGTTATCCAATGACTCTTCCTATGAAAGAATTTGAATAGATCCTACCATGTCTTTTAATACAGAGATTGATGTGACATTGCATGAAGATGTAATTAAAGGGGAAGTCTCCCATAGTTCCACACCAATATTTTCCCAACTCCTTATGTGTAACTGTTGTGTGCCTCCTCCAGTTGCCAGCAGTCCTATTGCTGTCCAAATCTAGGTTATAAATAAAAATATACAGCCCCCAAAAGCTATCAATGTGTTTGTCCTCCATTTTACCATCAGTGCTGCTGGAGGCTGATGTCATCAGAGCAACAGATAATGGTGCTGCACTAAATGCAGTTCCACCAGTAGACCAAACCCACAATGTTTGGTTCCCCACTTGAGTAATGGAGGAACCCTTTAAGTGTTGTGCACATCCTGAAGTGCAGATCTAATAGGGACTAGGACCATGTGAGTGTGATGCAGCACTGATTTGAGGTATATACAGTATTCATATAAGGAAGTGCCTATATGTGTTGTGTTACTGTTTCTGTTAGCAAAAACGGTTTACCCAATAAATGATTCTGGGTACAACAAGAGTTTTAAGTGGTATTATGCAGCTGTTGTAGTGTGTGTGTGTGTGTCTTAACATTCTCTGTTTTGATTGACACCAGCAGTGAGAAGCAATCTCGCAATTAGGCCCCTTTCCCTTTTTAACTAGGCAGTCAGTGATTGGATGGCTGCTGTAAGGCAATAAAGAATTCAGCTATGACAAGGATTAGGTTACCAGGAAAGCACAGGCACAAGCACTGGGGGACTCTGGTTCAAATCCTACTAGAGTCCCTTACTCTCTAACCCTTAAGAAGTTCCCCTAACCTCCTTAGAAACTGTGATGGCCCCACAGGTCCATGACTTTAAAAGTGCCCCAATTCCCATTATAAATCATTAGCAGTGATGTGAGAGCTACAGCACTTCACTTTCAAGGTACTAAGGATAAGCTGTGGCAGCTCCCCCCCCCCACTTTGTAATGCCAGCAATTGAAGTAGGATGTCCCTCACAAATCAGATGCTACACGTCAGCTGTTTAGGTAAAAGAAACTAGTCAGTCTCTGTTTGTAGTGCTCTGTATTTGCTTAGCTCACTCCTCCCATGTCATATGCATTCTGTGTCTTGGTATTTCCAGTCAGAAACTCAGATTTAAGGAGCATTTGAAATGTAAAACAATACACTTTATAAAGTAAATGATCTAGCTCTCCACTTTCAGGCTGCTGAAAGGGGATGTGTATAAGTCAGTCTTGTGTGATCCTTTGGTAAACTTCCCAGGCTCATCTTGTAACAAATCTTCTTAAGGGTGCTCACCTGGTTCAATACAGAATGACTGACTGACTGCTCGATTGATTGATTGGTTGATTGGTTGATTGACTGATTCAGTCTACTGCTTTCCACAACATGTTACAACTGTCTCACAGAGAGAAATGAGCAGTACAGAGAAACAGCTTTTGTTTCCTGTGAATGAAATACTACTGGATGTATTATTTGCTCTACACGTGCAGTATTAAGGCTAAAAGTGCTACTCCTTGTGCGAGTTGCATGACAGAACTGCCTTAAGCCATTGCAAACTTAAGCTAAAATTAGGCTAGACAGCATTGATACCCTTATGTTTTGTTCTGCACTGTTGCTGCAGTGACATCAAGGAATGGGAGGGGCTGTATTATAAGTGACTCATTTGCATGTAAATGGAGGATTGCTTGATATTTTACTACCTTGTGTTAGAGCCTCAAACTCTAGATATGTGTTGCAACAGAAGAAATGGCTGATCTCTTATTGACATATATACAGTACTTGATGTAATGTATAATAAATACATCAGATATATCCAAATCATACATATACAGGAGTCTTCTCCTTTAATGGATATGTACAGTAGATATACAGACAGCAGAGTTTTTAATGGTTCAAAATCCCAGAAGGGTAGTGATTTATGGTCTCCCTGAGGTGCACAAGAATTTAAAAAATTCCACTATGATACCAATTGTATCCAGTAATGGATCTGTTACTCAGCCGTTAGCTCAGTTTATAGATGACCCTAAAAGGACATCGCCTCTGGGCTCTAGGGCGTACCTTAGGGACACTATGCATGTCCTTAAAATGTTATCAGAAATGGGAATGCAACCTAAAACGTATATGGTAACTTTGGATATAGATAGCTAGATAGATAGATAGATAGATAGATAGATAGATAGATAGATAGATAGATATTTTATTTATATAGCACCCATCTCCGGAGACTCTGGGTGTTGTACAATACAATACACATAACATATAAAGCATCTTTAAAATAGAATAGAAAAATTTAAAACAATAACAACAACATAAAATGCAACTGGGAGCAACAGCTTAACTAACGATTAAGCAAATGCTGCAATTTTTAAAACACCCTTAGTTGAAGGCTTGACTGAATAAATAAGTCTTTAAGCCCTTCTTAAAGGCTTCCACCAAAGGGACCTCCCTAAGACAACCAGGCAGGGAGTTCCACAGGGTAGGCACAGCTGCCACAAATGCTCTATCACCCAAATGCCACAGCCTAACCCCTGAACTCCAAGGAGGCCACCTGCAGGAACGGAGAGCTCAAGTTGGGTTGCATGGCACAAGGACCTCTTGCAGATAGACTGTGCCCCTCTTGTGCAGGGTCTCATAGGTCAACAGCCCTATTTTGAAGACAACCCTCCACCAGACTGGCAGCCAGTGCAGTTCACGGAGCACCAGGGTGATATGTTCACACCTTTTCACCCCTATCAATAATCTCACTGCTGCATTCTGCACCAGCTGCAGTCTGCAGAGGTTGCCTCCAGCTATTCCCAGGTACAGGGCATTGCAGTAGTCCAACCTGGAAGTGATGAAAGCATGTACCATTGTGGGCAAGTCATCAGGCAGGATCAGGGCTCAAATTCGGGTAATATTCCTGAGATGATAAAACCCACTTCTTACCACGGCCGACACCTTTGCATCAAATGTCAGACCGCTGTCCAGAATTACTCCCAAATTCTTCACCTGCCTAGAGGAGGCTAATAGCACACCCCCAACACAAGGACAGGGGTTAATGACACACCCCCATCATGATGACCCAGCTCCACCACCAGTACCTCAGTCATGTCTGGGTTAACTCATTGTCTCCTAGCAGATGCCTGTAGTTGTCAGTAAAATACACTGGTGTGTCCTGAGGACATCTGCAGAAGTCAGCTACTGACTCCCAGTGTGCCCTTGCAATGTCTGGAGAAATCACTTGTATATTTTAATATATAGTGTAACAGAATATAATATATATTTGACTGCATAGCATGATTGGAAAGGTAATTTTATGCTGAACAACTTTGTCACTGATATTTTGTGCATATCATGTATACTTTAGGAGTTATTTGCATTTGTTTATGGTATGGTGTGTATGGCTTATGTTGCCCTATTTCAGTGAAAAAAATATTTTTTTTTGCTGTTTCAACCAGCTTAAAAAAATTACATATCATTTGCATGCCTCCATTGGGAAGGTAATTTTGTGCTGAAAAAGTTTGCCACTGATATTTTGTGTATATCATGCATACTTTAGGAGTTATTCACATGTGTTTATGGTATGGTGTGTATGGCTGTCATGTTTTCCATCAAGATTCACCTAAGCAGCTTGAATAAAATTAACTTTTTTGGCACTTCAGCAGATAAAATAAATACCGTATTGATTACAACTGGTTGCATAGCACCATTGGAAAGGCATTTTTGTGCTCATCAACTTTCATGCTGATACTGTGTGTGTATCATGTATACTTTTGGAGTTATATGCATTTGTTTATGATATGGTGTGTGTGGTTGAGATCCATCCCTCAAATCTCACCAAAGCACCTTGACTAAAATGGGGAAAAATTATGTTTTATAGTAAAAATATATCTTTTTTTAACAAACATAATATTAAAACACCATCTAATGTCTGTATGCTTAATTTGGTGTTGATATTTTACAACAAAAATGGCTTATGTTGCCCTTTTTTAGTGAAAAAATATTTCATTTGCTCTTTTGACTAGCATAGAAAAAAACAAAATTATTTATTATTACATGCATGCCACCATTGGAAAGGCAATTTTGTGCTGAATAACTCTGCCACTCATACTTTGTGTCTAGCATGTACAGTTATTGAGCTATTAGCATTTGTTTGCGACATGCTGACTATGGCTTGATTTTGCTTAGAAAGGCCCAGGATTCACTGTTAAAAGTATACAGGAGATTCAGGAGGCAAGTGGTGTAATCTCAGAGTGAGCCTGTGGAGGCAATGAGTTAAGCTTCAGCCAATTGTGAGTCATCCATATCTGGATTTCCTCAAGGCAGCTATTAAATACAGAATCTGACACTTGGCTATTGGAAGCACAAGGCAAGTACAGCTGGGTATAATCTGCATAGCAGTGAAAACCCAGACCATACCGTCTGTTAATGTCCCCCAGTGGCAGCATATACACAATGAACGACAGAGGCGACAAGACCGACCCCTGCAGAACACTACAGCACAGAGGCTTTGGATTTAATGAGAAAATTTCCATGGTCACCCTCTGCACTCTGTCTGTCAGGTATGACCCTGAACCAGTTGATGACATTTCCGGACAGGTCACACCAAAACCACAGTCGGCCAAGTAACACTTCATGGTCCACTATGTCAAACACCACAGAAAGTTCTAGAAGGACCAAGATGGTAGGGTCCCTTCTGTCCTTCGCCATCAGGAGGTCATTAAGAACCACTTACCAGGGCCATCTCTGTACTATGCCCCACTCGGAACCCAGACTGGAAAGGCTCATAGGTGGAGGAAGCAGCATGATGTCTCTCCAGCTGAAAGGCCACCACCTTTTCTACAACCTTCCCTAAAAATGGGAGGTTCAAAACAGGTCTGTAATTGCTGAGGCAGTCCAGGTCCAAAGATGTTTTTTTCAAAAGAGCTCTAATCAGAGCCTCTTTCAAGGCTAAAGGAAAGATCCCACTCCTTAATGAACTCCAGACTATCCCAGTAATCACAGGACCAATCAGGTCCAAACATTTCATCAAAAGGTGAGTTGGGCCTGGATCTAAATCACAGTGGGTCGGCCGCAGCCTAGAGGTTATCTCTACCACCTCTCCAAACCCAACCAGATCAAACTCATCCCACAAAGGAGGAGTGCTCCACCTCAACTCAGGCTGGACCCCACAGCCCTTTTCGAGAGTCATTCGATGAGACCTCAGCCCTGATGGTGGACATCTTGTCAGTGAAAAACAGAACCAGCTCCTCACACCTTGTGCTTGAACCTACCCCTCTAACACCCAGACAGGCAGGGTGTAAAAGCCTGTCCACTGTGTGGAAGAGCTGAGCTGGTCTGTTTCTCACTGTAGCAATCTCCCTAGACAGAAACCTGCCTTTTTACAGGAGATTGCCCCCGACAGTCCACATAATGTGACCTCAAGGCCAATTTGTCCACCACCAGGCCAGATCTCCTCCAACACCTCTCTAACCTCCGTCCCTAGTCTTTAAACTGCAGAGATTCTCATCATACCAGGGAGATCTCCAATGAGTAGACAAGGGTTGGACATGCAAGGGTGTGATTGAGTCAGAGGCCACACCAACCGCCCCATTATAGGCTGCTACTGCCCCAATCGCACCAGCTGCCCCAACACCCGATAGATCCAGCACTTCCAAAAGGTCCTCTGGGGATACACCTCTTAACAACCGGTACTGGATGATCTCCATAGGGGCAGAACCATCTGGGGGGCCCTAAACATGAACCCCATGGTGCTATGATCTGACCAAACCAATGGATTTACACTAAGGTCGATAATATCTAATTCAGAAGAGAAAACCAGATCCAGTGTGTGGCCGCCTGAGTGCGTCACTGTCATTACCTTTTGTGTCAGGCCCCGTGCCCCCATGTTCCTGTGAAGGTCTATCCCAAATCTTGAAAGCCCCCCTTCAACCCAGGCATTGAAATCCCCCATGATCAACCACTTGGGGAATTGTATAGCTTTGCTATATACAAATACACCGCATTTGGAGGGACTGGAAGCAATAGGATAAGCTCTGTATAGAGAAGGTACATACTCTGGGGAATTGATAGAATTCCCGTTGACACTAGCAGAACATGTGCTTACAAAAAATGTGTTTCTGTTTGTGGAAGTTATGTATCATCAAATTAGTAGCACAGCAATGGGGGCCACTATGGCACCCAATTATGCCAATATATACCTTGCCGACAGGGAGCGGACGTTTGTATATGATCCAGATGTGAACCCCTTCTTTATGCATCTGGACATATACCAACATTTTAATTGATGTTACATTTATAATATGGAAGGGGAATATGACAGATTTACAGCAGTTTGTTTCCTACTTGGAGGGAAGCAATAGGAATTTGAAATTTTCCATAAATGAAAGTACAAAGGAGGTTGTTTTTTGAATCTCACAATAATGAAAAATGATGATGGGGAAACTGAAACTAAGATACATAGGAAGGAAACTGATCGCAATTCTGTCTTACATCATGATACTGTAGCTGTCACCTGAAACACATTGTATGGAATATACCCAAAGGACAAGTCATTAAAGAGAAATTGTAACACAGTGGAGGTATATGAACAAGCAAGTGAGGAAATGATTCTAAGATTCAGTGAAAGGGGGTATGAAGTGAGAACTTTAAAGGAGGTTAAGGGTGTAATAGATCAAATGGACAGAAAAGAGTGGTTCAAACCAGGAAGAAAAAATGGGACAAAAAGGTCTTAAGTTTGTCCTTTCCTTTACTTTCCGGAGTCAACATATTGTGGATACTATTAGGAAGAATATGCATTTACCAGCAGTGGAACTGGCTCTGAAAGATGTTGTGAATAAGGGCCCTGTGATCACTTATAGAAGAGGGAGTAATCTACATGACAAAATAGTGCACAGCTCTTTGGACCCCAACAAGAAACAGAAGAACAACAATTTGCCGAATGGTAATTTCAGATGTGGCAATTGTTCTGTGTGCCAATATGTACAGGTGGGAAATAATCTTTTTGTTGCCAGTAATGTGAAATACATGTACAAGGTACAGGATTTTATCACGTGTAACACTGAATCAGTGGTTTATTTAGCAAAGTGCACCTGCAATAGTTTCTATGTTGGCAAAACTAAAAGGAACTGAGATTTCGTATATTAGAACATCTAAGACACATTAGTATAGGGACAAAGGAGAATGCACTAGCAATGCATGTGAAACAAAAAGGTCCTGGACATTTTTTTAAATTCAGTGGGATAGAAAATGTTTCCACTGGATTGAGAGGAGGTGACTTGAACAATTTATTACTGAGTCGAGAAACATTTTGGCAACACAAGCTAAGGGCTGGTGAAAGTCCAAGACTCACTGGACATTATCAGTCAGCTCCACTATTGACACACAGATAATGGTAAATTCAGAAGTTTACTGTAAAAATTCTAACCTCTTTTTTTTACTTTTGTTATAGGTTCTTATACCCAGTGTTTCTAATTGTATTCATGGTATCTTTCAGATATATTTTTACAGTGTTATGTATGTATTTATATATTTCTTGTATTGAGTCCTTGCATGATAAGATTAGTATTAGATAATTAATTTTCAGCAACTATGCCCATTGGCAATTAATATTCATATTCATATTTATAATTTATATTTATAGTTATTTAGAATTTATTTATTAATAATTAGTTATCTGCTTGATTCACAAGTGCAATAAGTTTTTAGGCTAGATTATTAGAAGATTACCATGTATGATGCAAAAACAAACATTGTTTGAAATATCACCTTCCTGGTAATAGATACCAGAGGTTAGTTGCAAATTGCTTGGGGGGGGTCTTAGAAATCAGAATACAATTAAAATATTGGGGGGCGTGGCCAAGCTACAGAGCAGAATGGAGGCTTAATCTTTAGCTCTGGTTCAATCCATCGAATATCTCTTCCATCCTGCAGTAATTACTGGTTCTTTGACTAAATAATAGTAGCTAAAGGGAAAACAAATGCTTAATAATCTCAAAACTTCTGAAAAAACAAACAAGGATTTCATTTAACAGATTTAAATTTCAGCTAACCAACAAGGGCCTATCTTGTTCTACAGGACTAACTGAGCCACAGGATTCACCTGGGACCTCTGCTGGAAACACGCTTAATCAGCAGGAACTGCACTCAGAACAAATGATGGCAGAGCACTACAGATCAATCAAGAGACTGATACAAGGCTTAAACATGATTTAGGGACTCGCATTGAAACAGGATTTGAAACTGTAACATCCCAATTACAGCATCTTCAACTAAACGTCAATGTTTTATCTGAGACTGTGGATACTCACAAGCTGCAGATTGAGGAAATGGATGCCCGAGTGAGTTCTCAGCAAGACGCTAGTAATGTAATGCATATTGATTTACAAAAAGCACTGAAAGATATTGAAAGGTTGAAACAAAACATCAACGATCATGAAAACAGGGAAAGGTGCTGTAATATAAGAATAGTGATCCTGCCTCAATCTCTGGAAGGTCGAGATTGTGCAAGTTATATCCAAAAGTGGTTGAAACAAGAGATGAATCTCCCACCTGAGATAAAACTGGAGATTCAATGAGCTCATTGATCGCCTGGGGACAAACCCGCTCCGGATCAGAGACCACGCCACATGATAGTAAAATTTCTCAGGTACTTGGACTGACAGAGAGTGCTAGAAAAAGCCAGAGCCTATGGTCCCTTAGTGGTTCAGCAGAGCCGAGTGAGTATTTTCCCTGATTACTCCTTTCAATTGCAGCAACAGAGACAGGCATCTGCAGAGGCGAAGAGAAGATTGCACGCCATAAATTGTCAGTTTTCCCTGATTTACCCTGCCTGGCTTTTTTTAAGGCCTCAAGGAAAATCACCTCATTCGTTCACCTCAGTGGAGGCAGCCCTGCAGTTCGTGGGGGATTTGGAGGAAGAGAGAAGGCGCAGACAGCCTAAAGATATTTACTGCCAATACAAAGACAAGAAAGTGAGTAAAATGGTACCTACAGCTGGGATTAATGCAGAGCTGGTGAATTCCTAGTAACTGACTGGTCAAGGCTTTGTTTTCTCCCTTTGTCCCATAACTCCAAGAAGGGGCCTATAAAAGCAGGGATGCAGAATTGAACTGTACTGCACTGTGGAGCCTATTTTGATCAGTGTAACGCTGGGGAGATCAAGCGGCAAATCAGACAGTTTGTGTGGCTTTTTGGACATGGGGAAGTTTGTTTTTGTTATATTTTATTAGTCCCAATTGATAAGGGGTGAAAGTCTTGTGGAATATACATGGACCATGACTCATACTGGACCTAAGTTACTGTGTGATCTTTGGGAAACACTGGTACATTGCTTATTATGGATTTATTTTCCAGGGATTAGCCCCTAGTATGTGTGTGAATGAAGGGATGAAAGATAAATACAGTACTATTGGTCTAGATGTGTGGAATATTGTGGACCCCTTAACCAGATCGGGTACAGGAGGTAGTAGGAGTCATCTTTGCTCTGCTTATGTAAATTAAACTGAGGGGGCTTTAAAATAAAAAGAAATGGTCAGAGAAGCAACAATTTATTTTTTCTTTCTCTAATACCCCCCCCCCCGGCTGGTGGGAAGAGATAGTTGATGTTTAAATATCTAATATACTGGGGATGGGGAGGGGTATGAGTGGACAAAAGATGCTACTGTTGATGGGAACCGTCTTGGAGGGCAGACGAAGGGGGTTGTATGAGGGCTCGGGGGGAAGGTAATGTTGGACAATACTGATTTACCTCTCTTTAAAATATAAATGTGGTCATTAGAGCAATGTTGGTTTTAAACTATGTGAAGCATTGTAAATGGGTTGTTTCACCCCCTGGGAAACTCAGATGGGGGGAATGGCTCGGAGAGGGACTAGAAGGGTGGTAGTGGAAATGGAGGGGGGCAAGAGCCCTGTTCATCCTGGCCATGGGGTGTCCTTTCAGCTTTGGGAGGTTGAGGGTCATCTCCAAGTGCCCCCTCTGCTTTTCGCTTCCTCTTGTCTCCAAGGATGGGGATATTTTCTCCCGCCAGTCAGTGGGAGGGCTTATGGGATGGAAGGGAAAGAGGTATAGAGGGCTCCGGATTAGTGAGCCCTGGAAATACCAAACACTGGGTAAATAATGGTTTTGATGGATTGAAAGCTCTGTCCTCAAAAGTTAAAGGTTGTACAGTAATGGTATGTGGGGTGGGGGGAAGGGATGGTTAAGAGTGTAAGGTTCGTAACTGTTCTAAAGTTATGTCTCCTCCCTTTGGAGAGACTTTTGTATGGTTATAATGTTACAGTTGAGAAGTTAAGGGGTGATATCTTGGAGACTGTTCATTTTTTTTTTGTTGTTTTTCATTCAGAGTCACATATACCATTATGCCTGTTACACATAAGGATATGTATAAGAACATCAAAGATACTTTATGGATCGGTTACATTTTTTAACATGGAATGTTAATGGCCTTAAAACTGTGATTAAGCAGAAAAAAATATGGACAACTACTAAAAAGATGAAGGGTGATATTATTTTTTTGCAGGAAATCCATATGGATAAAGAGGAGGCTTCAAAACTGTCAGCCTCTTGGGGGGGTTCTCTGCTGGTGTCCCCTTTTACGTCCAAAGCTAGGGGGGTGGCCATATGGATCCGGCCTGGGATCCCCCATAAAGTGCTCTCTACTCTCTCTGATACCCAGGGCAGATATGTGTTGGCCGAGATGGAACTGGGGTCTATAAGGCTTACTTTGGGGTCCATTTATGGGCCAAATTTTGACTCCCCGGATTTTTTTACAAGATTAGGGGTTACCCTAGGACCTTTCCCTGATAAGATAATTTTAACTGGGGACTTTAATACTTTCTTGGACCAGGAATGGGACCATTCTAGGGGAAGGACGGGACCCCCCTCCTAAGAGCTCAGCAGTCCTCAGAGCCCTAACGCAGGGTAGAGCACTACAGGATGCTTGGAGATATATGCATCCAGGGGAGTGGGAATATTCATTCTACTCCCATGCCCATGGGCTATACACTAGATTGGACTATGTGTTCCTTCCTTCAGACCTATTGGGAGGTATTAGTGAGGCATCATATGGCCCCCTGGTGGTCTCGGATCATGCCCCATTGCAAATAACTATTTTAATACCAAAAGGCCAAAAAGCAGAAACTCAGTGGTGCATGGACCCCACATTGCTGAAGGATCCCTCATATATTAAACAGATTAGGAGTAAAATAGAGGAATTTTTGGAGTTTAACCTCCCAGAAGACACAGGTATTAATAATGTATGGGACTGTTTTAAGGCCTTTATAAGAGGGGAGACTATTTCGTATGCAACATTCAGGAGTAAGAATTCGATCAAGGAGGAGAGGGAACTGGAGAGTGAGATAGGGAGGTTGGAGAGGGCAAATACTGTATGTAAAATCATTCATTAGGCACCTCAAGAGAGTTGAGATGCCTTAAGGGGTGGCTATCACAATGGACCTATTTAAAAACAGAATGGAATTTAATAATAACAAAATCACAGAACTACTTTGAAGGTGATAAGGGAGGAAAGTTGCTTGCCAGTCTAATTAAAGGGAAAAGAGCAGATAGAACAATTCTCTCTGTTGAAAATATGGCAGGGAATATTACTTATGACCAACAAGAAATGAATACTACCTTTAAATCATTTTATTCCTCCCTTTATACCTCGGAATTTCCAGTAGGGGGTGATGTTTCCTCTTTCTAAATGGTATTCAAATGCAATCTCTGGGTCCTCAGGAACTGGCAACCATAGACTCTCCAATTTCTTTGGAGGGGGTTAAATGAGCAGTTTGGAAGGCAAATGGAGGTAGGGCACCTGGGTCTGATGGAATCCCAATAGAATTTTATAAAGTGATGTGAGACCTAATTGGCCCTCTGATGTTTCAGATGATAGAGAATGCTTTGGAAACAGGGGAGCTTCCCCCCTCCCTAACACTAGCTGTAATCACGGTGCTGCCTAAACCAGGGAAAGATCCCAATAAATGTGGCTCTTACCGCCCAATATCTTTACTTAATTCAGATTGTAAGGTGATAGCAAAGCTTATTACTTCCAGATTGGAAAAATATCTACCTAAATTGATTCATGTGGACCAGGGGGGATTTGTAAATGGTAAGCAAGCCAGACATAACTTAAGAAGAACCCTGAACATAATGCATAGATGGAGGGGAAGGAAAGGAGAAGACCTTTTGGCACTTGATTGAGAAAAAGCCTTTGATCGTGTAGAATGGCCTTTTATGATGGCAGTTCTGTGCAAGTTCGGGTTTGGGGAAGGGATTATGGGATGGATCCAGGCATTACATAGGAGCCTTAAAGCTTAAATCTTAACAAATAACATAACATCAACTCCATTTGCCCTGTCCCGAGGAACTAGACAAGGGTTTCCTCTTTCTCCCCGATCTATGTTCTTACAATTAAAGCATTGGCTGAGACAATTAGAAGTGAAGAACAAATTGAGGGTCTTATTTGGAAAGGAAACAAAAATGTGATTTCGTTATTTGCGGATGATATTCTGCATTTTCTTAAAAATCCAGACAAGGCAATACCCATTCTGTACAACTTTTTTCAAACCTAAGGTCCATTATCAGGATATAAGATAAATTGGTCCAAATGTGAGTGGATGCCAATGGGGAAATCTGAAACCACCCTCTCCCTGGGAGATGCGAGGATCCCTCCTTCTACCTCACTTAAGTACCTGGGTATTAAACTGACGACAAAAATGTCCCATATGGCTAAAGCTAATCTCCTTCCGGTGATTCAAAAAATTAAAGAACAGTTCATTGTCTGGAGGGCTCTACCTCTTACCCTACTGGGGTGGGTGAATCTTGTTAAAATGAGTGTTCTGCCACAATTCCTATATATTTTTCAGACACTTCCATTGTGTCTACCTAAGAAATACATTAAATCAATAGAGGATGCCATCACACAACTTCTTTGGCAGGGGAAATGAGCTAGAATTAAAAAAGAAATATTATGGCTTCCAATTGATAAAGGGGGGGGGGTTAGGCCTCCCAAGTGTCAAGCACTATTATGTTGCTACGCAACTGGCCCATACTCTAGGCCTGATGAGAGAGAAACCAGCACACCCAGGTTGGGTGGAGTTTGAAGATAGAGGGAGAGGCTCTCTTTATTATTATGAAATGATTAAATTTCTGTACACTGGTGAACATGTCAAATTATCAGACCCCTGTTCAAACTCGACTCCTACGGCCTGGAAAGAAGCCCACACTATGCGCCAGCATCCTAGATCTCTTTCGCCAGACCTAGAACTTTCTGCCTTACTGCTAGATGACCCTGTTAAGAATAGACAGGATCTTAACACTCTTAAAATATGGAAAACAAAGGGTTTATATAAAGTGGGTCAATTGTGGCAAGATGAACAAGCAGTCTATTTTAACTTTCTGGTTAGAATCTTTAATCGGAATGCTTCCCACTACTTTTTGTGGGTTAGGCTTTGGAGGAAAATGTGCTCTAGCAGGCTAGGGGGTCTGAAGCTGATGCGGTCTCCTATAGAGGAATTATTTGTAGGGTGGAAAGAGGATGAACATTTTAAACCCATACGAAGCTGTCATAGAATACTTATGGGGGCCTGTCAGGATCCCGTGGAACCAATAAAGACAAAATTGGAGCAATATTTTTTAACAGATGGACTGGCAGGGGGAAACTGGTTGCAGATTATAAAACAATTATTAAAGTGTTCAGTCAATAATAAACTCTGGATGATCCAGTATAATATTTTTGCTAGAGCATATTTTACCCCAGAACTGGCAAATAGAATAGATCCCCAGACAATGGACCTTTGTCCCAGATGTTGTGTCCACTCAGGATCTTTTTTTCATATGACATGGAGTTGTCCAAGGATTCAGACTTTCTGGGGTGGGGTTGTGGAAATCTTTGCAAATGTGCTGGGGTACCCAGTGGGGTTGGATCCAGTGGAGAGTCTCCTGGGACTTTATGTGGGCCATGGAGGTCGGACTAGACCATATAAGGATCTCCGCAGACTAGGAGTGGTAGTAGCAATTAAATGTATTTTACTGTACTGGATGTCTAATGAGGTCCCCACATTAGCTTTTTGGTTGAATTCCCTCTTAGAATGTATGAAAATGGAAAGAATACAATATAATATAAGAAATCAGATGGATAAGTACCAAAAAATGTGAGGTCAGTTAGAACAAACCATGACCCAGAACTGGTTCCCTATGTTTTAAGTATCTGGGAGGGAAGAGACATGTCTAGGACTAAAGACATATGAAATGGATTTCAGTTACTTGGGTAGATAGGACCACATGGGGGCCTTAAATACATTCTTAACCTTTTTTGGGGATCTTATTTACATGTACATCCTAGTCTCTGGAAATATGTACAGTGTATGGAGTTCTGTATAATGTGTAATAGAAGTTACACAAACCTGTTACTTCTTATTCTTAGAAGGCTGGGGACTTCTGAATGTACAAGAATGATAATCTAACTTATGTAAGGTTAGATTGATGTGATTAATTTGATAAATGGAACTAGAGTATTAAACTTCTGTTGACCAATGAATGTGCACTCCGCAAAATGGTAAATAAAGTTTTACAAAAAACAAATTTAAATACCATGAGATACTAGTATATTGTTCACAATGATAAAATAGAAGATTGATATGTGTTTTAGTGTTGCATTAACTTAGAATGGTGTTTTTTATTGGGGTATTTGCACTTTGATAACATTTTTGTATATGGTGCTATAATGAAAGCTTTATGCATTTATGGTAATTGGAGTTAAACTACATGGAATATGGTACTGCACTATAAACATTTCGAGCTAGAGGAGGCTGTAGTCTTGCTAAAGAGCCTGCTGGCTTGAAATGTTGATGGGTGTGTTTGTGGGTGTGCTACCACATTTTGGAAATAAAATTATTGATTTTTAACATTCCCTAGCAGTGGGAGTTTTTTCCTCCTCGAGAGTGAGTAGCTGAGTTTTGTGTGTGCGATAAAAAGACTATGTCCACAACTCGAGGTCAAAATATTAAAAAACAACAAAGTTGTGAATGTACATTAAAATTTATATATACTCCCACATAGGGAATTTTCAATATTTTGATTCCAAACTTTCAACATAATCATTTGCCACATATCATCTTTATAAGGGGGATTCATAAAATGACTATGTTGAACATTTGGGGTCAAAATATTAAAAAAAATAAAGAAACATTGTGTGCAGTGCCAGACTTTGGCCCAGTGGGTAGTGCTTTGTGATACTGTGCAGTGAGTTGAGTTCGGTGGCAAGTTCAGTTAGCCAGCCAGATCGGCTGAGGCTGGTAAAATGTGCTGCCATACAGCACCCCCATCTTCAGAAGGGAAGGATTAGGGTTGTCAACATGGCCCAAGTACCATATAGTAAAAATAAATATTCTTTTGGCATAGGGCTCTGCACTTATGAATCCACGGCTGCCAGAGGGCCCTGCACTTTAGCTGGCAGATGGACTCTTTACCCTGCATGTCTGTATCTCAGCCACATGTAAGTCTTTGCATCTGTTGCTGCATAAAAGTGCAGGGCCATGGGCCCTGCACTTCCACAGGAGGTGGACTCTTTCCTTGGCGTAGGACCCAGAGGACCCTGTATGTCTATGTCTCTAAGTGTTTAAACAGATCCTGAAGGGATTCGCGTGAATGAGGATATGATTTCACTATCTCAAAAAGGAAGGAACTTCATTGCAAAAAACTGAATTTATGCACTAGCTAGGGTTTAACTTACCACCACAAAAGTAGGGAAATGTGACATTAGGGTTTCCAACCCTAACTCCCCAACCCAAGCAGCAAAAGGACAAGATCACACAAGCAACCATAGACAGCCACCATCAGGTAAGACAAACAACATACAATTATTTTCAGATGACACAAACGCAGTAGCACTGTTGTGCTTCCTTCATGGATTTTAGACAGGAGGACATACAAAGGTATAAAAGAGCAAGAAATGATGGCAGCCGAGCCATTCGTATTGGTAAAAGCCATTACTACAGGGAGGCCCTTACTAACAAATGGAACGACAGGAGAACATTCTGGGATAACATTAAGGATATAACAGGAAGAGAGCCTAAGCTGGCCCCCACCATGCTTAATATTGATGGTACTATAGAACTGAACCTGAAGACCATAGCCAACACTTTTAATAAGGAGTTTACAGATTTAAGTAGTGTTCTTCCTCCTAACATCTTTGTCGATACCCCAAACTCAGAACGTGTAAAGGCCGAAAAACCAAGTCCAAGCACATTCCCCTTTCTACTTCAGAGCAACTAATGAATGAGAGGCTAGAAAATACATCCTAAAGGTGCTTAAGAAGACCAGATTCAGTGGCGATACTTTAGACCTAAAACTTATTGTCCTTACCCCTGGATGAAATTCTATTGCCACTAACCAAGATACTAAATCTTTCATTATGGTTGCCTCAATTCCCGCAAGTATAGAAATCCACTACAGTAACTCCAGTCCACAAAAATGGTGATAGAGCACTTCCCGGGAACTATCGCCTGATCTCCATTCTCCCCCCCCCCCCACCAAGCACTCGAGCGAATAGTTGCGGATCAATTGGTCGAGTATCTTGAAAAATATCACCTCCAAAGTCCCCAACAACATGGGTTCAGGAAAGGCCACATCACTAACAGAGCGCTACTTGAGCTCACCAGTTTTATTCACAATACTCTGGAACACAGCCAGCTCACAGGGGCAGTCTTTATAGATCTATCAAAGGCTTCTGATATCATGAACCATAACCTCCTCCTTGAGCAACTCACCAACACTGGGCTCTCAAATTACGCCACAAACTGGTTCAGAAGCTATCTTGCCAATCGAACCCAACAAGTCAATATCGCTGATGCACTATCCAACCGGCCAAGCAGTCTGCTCTGGAGTCCCTAAGGGATCCATACTGGGCCCTCTTCTATTCAGCATATTCCTAAATGGACTCCCCAGTTCTTGTCAGGACTGGCTCCTGCTCCTCGCAGATGATGCTGTAATTTTCATGAATAACTCAGAATCCATACTTCTTGAATGACATCTCCAGCTCAGCTTTACATCTGTTGATGACTGGTTTAACAATCACAAGCTCATCTTAAATTGCAAATAAAATAAAGTAATGCTCTTCAATTCCCCCCAAAACAAGTATAGATCCTAACCTCTGACCATCAAAAACACTACTGGTGCTCCACTGGAACTTATTCAGCATTTCAAATACCTCAGTGTTACCACTGACAGTGCCTTATCCTACTCCCAACACATCAAGAACATCCCAAAAGCTGTCAACACTCAATTAGGACTACTCTAGAGGCATAAGCATAGCCTTACTGCAGAAGCTCTCAGAATGGCTATTCACAGCTCTGTTATCTCTATCATTGACTATGGGCTGGTTGTCTATGGCTCTGCCAACTCTATATCCCTAAAGAGACTCAATACTGCTCTCAACAAAGCCTGCAGGCTCCTCACTGGTGCAGCATGCCTCACTCACACATGTGACCTATATGCCCAGGCAGGCTGGTTGCAATTAATGGACAGAATAAAATACCAAACCTACTTGCTGGCAAAGAAAGTTAATCTAGGTCTCATGCCATATGGAGTCCAAAACTTTTTAATCCCCTCCATAAACCCCCCTGTACTCAAGGATCAGACAATCAGCTTTTTGCTGTCCCACGCTGCTGCACAACACAAGGACAATGCTCATTTGCTTACCGAGCTACTAAATGGCTAAACTCACTACCCACTAATGTATTCTCAGGTTCCTAATTGACCCCTTTCAAACACAAATTGTGTCAATACCTCTTGGCAAATAACACCGGGACTTACATTTAAGAATACAACCCACAATACCAGATGGTCAACAATTTAATCATAAAAATAGGAAATATTTCAGAGTGGTTAATCCATGGAACAATCTACCACTTGATATAATAATTAGCAAATTGAAAACTGAATTCAAAAAGTGTCTTGATCATTACCTAACAACTGGGGGTTCATTGCAATATTATATTTACTAAATTGATAGGAGCACTTCTGCGCATTGTTTGCCTCCTTGCTCCTCAATAGTCCTTAGTATGATCCTTAGTATGAACAGCTGTGATTGTATCAGCTAATCCAGCCAATTGAACATGTCCTCCTGTTGGACCACTTTTGAACGTTCGCAGCAGATACAGACCTGCTTTCACTCTCCCTTATTCTCACTTTGCCTGGCAGTCCAGCTTGGCACATCCATATCCTTCCTTGAATACACTCCCCCCAACTCTCAAATCCATCAACCCTCCCCACCCCCAGATACCCACCCCCCACTGCCACCCTTCCTCCTACTCATCCCTTCTCTACCTGAGCCTATCCGTGTCCTCTTCACCCCTTAATCCTACCACCTCGCTCTCTTTCATTTAATGCAGTTCTTGCCCTTATCCCTCTCTTTCACTCCACCAACTACTTATGCAACCCTTCCTTCCATAAACCTACCTACTTATCCTTGACATAGCCTCCTAGGCTGCTTCTCTGACTTGGCAGTAACCTTTAATTACTGTATAAATACTCTAGACTTTGGTTTGCATACGATATACAAGGACTATAACTCGATTGTCTAATTTTGCAATAGCTGATATATTGTTAGTTCTCTATTCAGCTTGAAAATTCTGTATTATTGTTGTTTTGATGTGGAAGCTATGTAAAAGAGCTGTAAGCTCACAGGTGTTGTCCGAGATTCAAATAAATAAATAAAATAAATCTGCAGCCACAACTGGGGTCTGTGCTTTTGCAGTCACAGCTGTATGTGTGTGTAGGTCTTACAGTATGCATGAGTACTTCTGCAAATAGAAGTACTGTTGCAGTTGGGGTATTATGGATTTGTATATGCAGTTGTCGAAGTACAAGACCCACAGCCACAAGTCAGTGTGTATGTCACACAACTACAGCTGCAGAGGTGCAGGCCCTACAACAGCGCGCAGTTCTGCAGATTGAAGTACTGTTGCAATTTTGGTATCATGGATTTTGTAGGTCATGTGCTTCTCCAGCCAGTGGTTGGTGTATATGTCTTACACCTGCTGCTGTAAAAGTGCAAGCCTTTCAGGGGCTTGTGCTTCTACAGCCACAACTATGTGTATGTTGTACAGTGTGAATTAGTACCTATGGCAACAGAAGCACTGATGCCATAGGGGTCTGTGCTTCTGCAGACAAGAAAACTCTTGTAATTTGGGTATTGCGGATTTTTGTCTGTGTCTGCAGGGGCCTGTGCTTCTACATACAGAAGCACTGTTGTGATTTGAGTATTGTGGATTTCTATTTGCAGCCAGAAATGAGTGTTTATGTCTTGCAGTGTACATACCACAGATACAAATCCACGAAGGCAGCACATCAGTACTACTGTATTTGTGTCATCTGGAAACAGTTGTATATTGTTGGTCTTACCTTATAATGGCTATCTGTGGTTGTGTGTGTGTGTGTGTGTGTGTGTGTGTGTGTGTGTGTGTGTGTGTGTGTGTGTCGTTCTTATCCTTTTGCTGCTTGGGGGGAGTTACAGCTGAAAACACAATGGCAAATGTCCCTACGTTTGTGGCTATAACACAAACCTAATATTATACAGACACAACAGCACCTGTATGTTGAGGTTGTATTGGTGTTTCATTAAAGATGCCTATTTTCAGAGGTACATATCTCAGCTGTTGTAGACCCTGAGACCAAGATATTTGGTATACCCCTTTTCAGTCTTAGGGTCTTTCTTTTTTTATATATTTTATTCATGAGAAAATTGCAAAAATACAAGCATTCCTTACAAGGAACAGCCATGGTTACACAAACCAAATAGAACAACAGGGTAATATTATACAGGATGGTAGTATCACTTGCTAAACCCATGATGGGGAGGCTACCGGTTGAAGAAAAACCTATAATACATGTAAATCAATGCTGTAGAACTGTAGCCCAAGAGCTCAATGTCAGCTCATTAAAACTACAAGAAGCCAAAAATGTGTCCAAACAGTATGATGCCCAAATGGGCAGTAGATCGCATGAATAAAGCTACATGGAAACATAAATTCTAAAATGTTATAAACAGTCACAATTAGAGAACTCCTGCTCCATTGATTAAAATAACTCAGAAAATGTAAGCAGGTACAGTTACACCTGGAACATATGTAACTAACTAAAACTGTTAATCATCAGAGTGGCAAAATTAAAGCAACAAAACCTGCATAATAAATCATGAACATTTTAAAAATAAGAAGGGAGTACCCTCCTAAAGGATATTAAAGTTGCTAGACTCCCCACAGTTTCCCAAAAAAGAAAAAACAATTAAGTTAAAAGGAGTACTCACCATTCTGACACAGGAGATATTTGATATTAAACTTTAAACATTTATAATATAAGCTGAAAGAAGAAACAATGTTAAAACTAAACAGTTCCATGGAAAGAGTGTACGGAAGTACATTGGAAAGACAAAGCCACATGAGCGGCAAGGAGACAGACCAGTTACTCAAGTCTCCATTTTAGCCTCTGGTTCTGTGGTGCATGAGGCCTTCCCAGCAGCTGCCATCTTTGAGGCCCATTTCCCCATATCAGAGGGATCGGTAAAAATGAAAACCTTGCTGTCATGCACAATGTGCAGTCTGGCAGGAAACTGAATACTGTGTGGGATATTAAGGTCTTTCAGAATTGTCCAGACCCCCTTCACTTTCTTACAGAGGAGTCTGGTGGCATAGGAAACATCTGGAAAGATATGCACAGTGGCCCCTTACACACTCAAGGGCCCAAAGCGCTTCACCAAATTCAGTAGTTTATCTTAAGTCCCAGTGCTGTCCAAAACTGCAACCAGTACTCTCGGTAGTTCCTCCTGTGGCTTTGTTCTGTGGGGAATTCAGTACGCCTTCACCATCAGGAAATCCAGATCTGGAACTTCAGTGCAAAATTGATCTTTCAGACAGTCCTGCAGAAACAACAGCACACATGATCCCCCTCCAAGCCCTCTGGCAAGCCTATCAACTGAATATTGTGCCTACGGATTTGATTCTCAAGAATTTCTAAATGGTTATTGGTGTGCTGTTGCTCCTTGGCTCACTGAGCCAGAGCACTTTTACAGGCATTCAAATGGTGTTTGGTACCTTCATCTTCCCTGGTACTGTAGCAATGGCAGTTTCTACTTTAGTAAGTCTACCAGTTAATATAGCCAAATTTTTGATTCACAGAGGCAGACAAAGTTAACAACTGCTGCATTTTCTGGCCTAATGATTGTAAGATCTCTTCCTTAGCTTCTTCGTTGACTGTGCCATGATGGAGGGAATGAGTTTTGGGCCTGCTGTCAGACCCTTTCCTCCATCTTCCCAACCATCACCGGGCTGCTGATCCTTTTTTGTCTTTCCCATTTTAAACCTCAGAACATCTACTTTCAATGCAGGTAAAAATACTTAATACTGTTAGTCCAAAAGAAGAGGAATAGTATGTTTTAATATCAATAATCACAGAGATGAAGTGCAGTGCAACTTCTCAGCTCAAGCGCCAAAGCCCCTCCCCCCTTTTTAGGGTCTCTTAGCCCTCCAAAGTTTGGGAAGGTCAATTTTTTTACTTTTGAAGATATTAAGGGTCAAAACTATATATTTTTGCCCAGTCTGCTATCTAAAATTTTGTGCTCAGATAACTTAAAAGCAGCTTGGAGCTGAGGTATGAAACTTACATGTTTTTTAGACTTCATATAGGAATAGATCTTTGGGGGTTGTTAAAAACAAATAATTAGTTTTTAGTTATAATTGTGATTAAATGGTCATGCATGCATGTTAAAAATGGGCCCTATTCACAATGCCAATGTGTCACAGAAACTGGGCGCATAGGCATGGCTACACATGAATGCCGTGAAGTGGGATCCCACAGACCCTCTGTGGTATTCACAAATGGGGTGCAGAACAGTTACACACTCAATCCCCTGACCTCGTGGATAGCAATGCGCTGGGGGTGGGCGGAGGATGTGCCAAGGGCATGCCAGCACTAAGTGCTATTCACTAAGGCACAAAGTGCTGGCTGCAGTGGTGCAGAGGAGGGCTCAGGTTACAGAAGGTGGGACCCTGCCATAACCCCTGAATGCACGCTTGCACACAGTCTGCTGCCTGGTCCAGGTGGACAGTGCCCTTCCTCCACCAACAGTACCCCTGCACCCATCCCCAATGGCTGCCCAGTACCCCCCACCCCTGCACACAGCAATGCCCTGTCCATATGAATGCAGCCCCTTGACACACACATAGGGGCACCGGCCTCGTGAATGCAGTAACCCCCCCAACATACCTGTGCCTGTATCTGTGCACACACACGTGCCCCCACCCTCACCCAGTACAGCACCATCTGCCCACCCCCTGAACCCCTAACCCAGTGCCCCTTCTGTATCATTGTTGGACAGTGGATCCCCACCCTCCCATGGCACCGACAACCCCCCGGCCCCCATACCTGCCCATCGGTGCCACGGCTTGCTCCCAGCATAACTTGGATGGCTGGTGTCTGAAGAGGTGTGAGGAGGGCTGTGCCACTGGCCATTCTGAGCCACAGCACCAATGGGAAGGTATTGGGGTTGTCAGTGCTGCAGGTGAGTGGAGGTTCCACTGTCCACCAATGATTCAGAAGGGGCACAGGGATCAGAGTTTGGAGCAGATTGTCTGAACACAGCTGTGTGTGTGTGTGAGGAGGGGGTGACAGTCATGATGTACACAGGGACCAGGATGGCCTATATTGGGGCAGAGGGCTGCATCCAGATACAAGTTGGTGGGGGTGAGGGCAGTGCATGGGGGACCCATGTGTTGGGGGATGTCTACACACAAAACAGGTGGGTGCACATATGTGTTGGGGGGCTTGTCTACAATGGGGATGGGCTGCAACATGTTGGGTGGGGGGTGTTGCACTGTATTCGGGAACGAGTCAGCCATAGGATGGGTGCAGGTTCACCCATGTGGCGTGTGGCAACGGTGCCATTAGGACATGGGAAGGGGACCTCAGGCCAACTGAGCATGGCAGCACAGGTCCAGGTGCCTGTGGGTGCTATTCCTGCACCTGGACTCATGCAAGTAATCCACTCAGGGACCCAGGTTGGGCATCTCATTGGATGTCTGCTTAGGTCCGCATCTCCGCCCCTGCTGCCTTGCAGAGTCCCTGTGTGCTGAGGGGCGGAGCCACAGACAGGTGGTAGCCATTTGTGATTTGAATACTGGCCTGTGCACACCTGTCTGTGGGTGTGGAGCTATGCGGGGGGGGGTACACTCCTTTGGTGCATACTTTCCCACTAGTGAATAGCCCCCAATATGAATATTTTTAAGAGTTCCAGTTCATGTACACTTTGAAAAATGTATGTAATTTTAAAAAATTTATTCAAAATATGAATATTATTAAGAGTTGCAGTAGGATGGGTTTTCTAGTCTGCATGCACTTTGAAAAGTGTTCATAATGAGTAGAGGGGGATGAAGGACAGGAACATAGTGGAAGAGATGGGGACAGGGAAGGGAAGGATGACAAGGAGGGGAATAAATTAGGAAACAGGGGGAGGGAAGAGCAAGGAAGTAGGAAAGGAAGGTTGGATGGGGGCGGGAGCAACAAGAAAAGCAGCAGAGGGGTGACATGGGAACCGGAGGAGTGCGGTTACAAAGTATGGAAGAGCAGGTGGTCTGGACAAGAACGGAAGTCAAGGCCATCAATAAGAGAATTACAAGGAAAAGAAATCAGGACAGAAACACAGGATCAAACCAAGGGATGGAGAACATGGAGTCAGTAATGGTCTATGGCAACTCAATAATTAAGTGAATACACTGGTTGAGGAAGGAGGTGGCATATAAAAGGAGATCAGTCTTCTGCATCCCGGGAATGGAGATGAGCAGGGCACTACCAAGAATAAAGGAGTGTATTAGATTGCTTGGGGGTAAACTGCACCTGGTTCTGCACCTTGGGATGAATGATCTGGCTGTGGAAGATGTGGAAGTAGTACAAAGAAGATTTAGGGGGCTAGCCAGAGAATGTAGAGGGATGGTTGGATTGCTAGCATTCTCAGAGGTATTTTCAGTACACTGTACTAGTACAGCTAGGCAACTATGGATAAAAGATTTTAACCTCCGGCTAAGGGCTTGGAGCAGAAAGGAGAGCTTCACATGCATCAGGGAATGGGGGGATACATGGACAAAGGAACACCTATTCGCATGGAACAGACTGCACATTAATGAGGGAGGAGCTAGATTGTAAAGGGAAAAACTGCAAGGGTACATTGATGGAATTCTGGGGAGATTTTTTTTTTTTTTTAGTCTTTGGTAACTGGGTAAGGCCCACTAGGCACAAGTGCCTGCTTTCAGGGGCGACCCGGGAGCACTGGGTGGTTAAGTGACTTGCTCAAAGTCACACAGTATGCAAGTGGAGGTTGTGAGAATCAAACCTAGGTCTGGTTGCTGGATGTACCAAGCTTGTTCACACCTCGCTACTCTAACCTCTAGGCTATACTGCCAACCCAAACTAAATTTAAACTAAGGGGGGGTACACACCTATGGAAGGACTGGAAAATGAAGACAGTGAGTCTTGCCTAGCAAACACTCCCCACAGAAGAGGGCAGGAAATGATGGAAAAAAGGAAAACGAGAGGGGGCAGACAAATGGAAGGGCTTGCTGGCAAATGTTAGGAGACTGGGGAATAGAACTGAGTAACGTTGGGGGGCAGGCTTTTAAATAAGCAGCAGTTAAAACATACAGGCATTTCTTTTGACCTCAGTGAGGGATCGATATAATCTTTACAGGTGTTTGAAACAAGCTATATGATATATTAGAAGCATTACCTTATACACAGAGAAAGCAAACCTGTATAAAGGTAGAGAACATGCAATCCTAATGGTGCGGCATTACTTTGAATTTAAAATAAATGTAAAAATGTTAATGTAAGATAGAAAGGAAGATGTACATAAATAACACCATAAAAATAATTGTAAAAGATGTATGTATCAACAGAAAACAACTTTTAAACCCAGTGAACAAGCTCCATTGGGGAGCGAAATGTAGGGGAAAGAAAAATAAACAGGAGAAGTGTATTTCTGTAAAGGGCCCCCTTAAAACATACTAACATACTAAAATGCCAGCAGAATAGGCCTAACGGTCTTTCGCGTCTGCTTTTTTGGTCAGCCCCCACCTTGGGAGCTGACCTTGCTGCACCCCTCGCCTTCTCTGGCTTCTCCCTTCCCAGTTCCAGATATTCTCACTGCCTTGGATTTTGCTTCTAGAACCCTTCTCCTGTACCTGTCCCACCCCCTCTTGAACCCCTCCACTGTCTCTGCCTCCACCAGCCCCCTAGGCAGTGCATTCCATGGCTCCACCACCCTCTCAGTGAAGAAACACCTTCTCCTCCTTTCTCCCATGAATCTTCCCCCCTCCAGCTTCCACCCATGCCCTCTAGTGCCCCCCCTTCCTTCGAAGCACCCTGACTGTTCCTCCCCTATTTACCCCCTTCATGTACCTGAAGACCTCTATCATGTCCCCCGGTCGCTTCTCTCTTCCAATGTGTACATATTTAGCTCTTCGAACCTCTCCTCATAGGTCCTGTCCCCCAAGCCCCAAATCATTTTGGCTGCCCTCCTCTGGACCCTCTCCAGGAGTTTAATGTCCCTCTTTTAGTGTGGTCTCCAAAACTGCACACAGTACTCAAGGTGCGGCCTCACCAAGCAGTTATACAGAGGGAGTATCACTTCCCTCCTTCTGGAGGTGAGCCCCCTAGCGATGCATCCCAGCATCCTGTTGGCCTTGGCTGCTGCCCTCCTACAAGTCTCCGAGTTGTTCATCTTGACATCCACCACCACCCCCAGGTCCCTCTCAGCCATCCAGACTTGTAGCATTTCACCCCCAGGGTGTACACTTGGCCCGGGTTTCTGGCCCCCAGGTGCAGTACCTTGCATTTCCCTGCATTGAACCTCAGCTTCCACTTTATAGACCATCTTTCCAGAGCCTCCAGGTCCCCCTGTAGGGCCACCCTCCCCTCCCCCCATCCACCACCGCCCCCAGTTTTGAGTCATCCGCAAAGAGACTCATCTCACTCCTGATACCTGTCCTTATGTCAGAGACGTAGGCGTTGAACAGGAGAGGCCCAAGTACTGATCCCTGTGGGACCCCACTAATGACCCTTCTTGGGGATGAGACTATCCCACCAACTATGACCCTCTGGTTCCAGTCCTGGAGCCAATTGCCTATCCATCTGATCATCTAGTTCCCCACCCCCATTTCTCCCAGCTTATCCAACAGGCCCTTGTGAGGAACAGAGTCAAATGCCTTGCTGAAGTCTAGAAAGAGGACGTCCACTGGTCTAACCAGGTCCAAGGCACTTGTCACCCAGTCATAGAACTCCACAAGGTTTGTCTGACATGATTTCCCAGGGACGAATCCATGCTGTCTATTGGCCAGGCACCCTGACTTTTCCAGGTCCCCCCCAGCCTCTCCTTGACAATGCCCTCCATCACCTTGCCCACCACCGATGTCAGGCTGACAGGCCTGTAGTTCTCTGCCACCTCCCTTGATCCCCCCTTGTGGATAGGCACTATATGCACCACCTTCCCTCCTGGGGCACCCACCCTGTTCTCAGAGAGATGGTGAAAAGCTCCGCCAGGCATTTCGCCAGGACATCTGCAAGTGCCTTCAGCACTCTGGGATGTAATTTATCTGGCCCCTGTGCTTTCTCTGTCTTAAGGGACCTGAGGGCTTCCCTCACTCTCTCTGCTGTGATTTCCACTTCCGCTACCTTTTCTCCCTGCTTAGCCTTCCCCCCTCCTGCCAGTGATGCCTCCCCCTCTCCCCAGACCCACCGATCGGTAAGGGTCCCCCCTCCTCAGTATCACTGTCTCCTCCCATGTATGATGCAGCACCCCCATTTTCCTTGGTGAAAACTGAGGTAAAGTACTCATTTACTACCTCAACCTGCTCCCCTAGGTCTTGTGCCCATCTCTCCCCTGTTTTAATCCTGCTAATCTGCCCCTTCACCCTTCGTTTTTCCCCAATGTATCTAAAGAACCCCTTGTTCCCTCTCCTAATTTCCCTGGCCAGGTTTTGCTCCTTCCTTGCCTTAGCCACCCTCACCACCTTAGTGGCCCTTCCAGCCATCAGCTCATACTCCCCTCGATCCCTTTCACTCCTTGAGCACTTGAATTGCCTATAGGCTGCCTTCTTTCCCTGCACCACCTCCTGGACCTCCCTGGTCCACCAGCAGGTTTTCGCCCTCCGCATTTTCGTCTTACTCTTGCACAGGTGCTGGTAGCATCCTGCACCCCTCCTGATGATTTCCACCTACTATCAGCGCCATGTCTGACCTAATCACATCCAAATGCTTCTTAAGGATCCTTCCCATTTCCTTAAAATCCGCCCCCCTTAAATCAGTTACCTCTGTCTTTGTGCAGTCTTCTACCCCTCCTTGGTCCAGGCAGAACCAGACCGTGGCATAGTCACTTCCCGCCAACGGGTCCCTTACCTCCAGGCCCCCAATTTGGTCACTGTCTGCCAGGACCACATCTGGTACCCACACTTCCCTCGTCGGTTCCCCCGCCTGCTGAATTAGGAAAGCGTCTTGAAAGACATCCAACAACCTCTGTTCCCTGACCACCAAGGATGTCATAGTCTCCCAGTCTGTTCCTGGCATGTTTAGGTCCCCCAACACCACCACCCTTCCCCTGCCCAATCTGCAGTGTCTAACAACATCTACCACCAGACTCTCCTCCAGCTCCTCCGCTAGTCCAGGGGGTCTATACACCACTCCTATTTTTACTCTCTTGCCCCACCTTGTTATCAAGGTGACCCAAATTGCCTCCACGGTTCTCTCCGCCTCCTCTACTCCCCCATGCCAATGCAGTATTTGACTATCATTGCTACCCCTTCCCTCCCCCATCCTTCCTGAACAAAGTGTAACCCTCCAGGTTCAGGTCCCAGTTGTGTCCTGAGGTGGCCCAGGTCTCAGTGACTGCTGCCACATCCACTGCTCCCACAGTTAGCATCACCTGGAGCTCAGGCATTTTATTGCCCAAGCTCCTGGCATTTAGCAGGGCTACCTTCCACCCTTTCCCTATACTTCCATTTCCCCTGCTCGTGTTCCCATGGGGATTCCGTTTTCCCCTGGTCTGCACTTTACCAGTCAGCCTTTTCCCACATTCCTCCCAGCTCTCCAGTGGGGTGGAGACAGAGCCCCTCCTTTATCAGACCCCCGACAGCCATTTCTCCCATACCTCCCCTTCACAAGTTTAAACCCCACTTTTCACCAATGAACCTCTCTATTTTCAACTTAAGGATTCCCCTCCCCTCAAAATTGAGATGGAGCCTATCTCTAGCATACAGCTCCTTATCCTCCCAGGTCTTCCCCCAATCCCCCATCAACCCATACCCTCTGGCCTCACACCACTCCCTGAGCCACTGGTTTATCTCCCTAAACAATGGAATTATTTGCTGTGAAAACCTCAACAATGGGTCTTAAATACAAAAATAAGCCTCCATTTCCCACCTACTGTCCCACAGAACTTGGATATTACAGAGGGCCTGCATGGAAAGATGTGTCTATTTGCACGTGACACAATGATCTGTAATAGGGTGAATACACGGGAGGAGAGGAGGCACTGTGGGTCACCTTGGAGACTGGAAAGGGCACCACAATCCGCACAGGGGTTGTGTACAGACCCCCATGTCAGGGGGAAGGAATGGACAAGGATATGATGGAAGGCATTCTTAGAATGGCAGAGAAAGGGGAGATACTGTTGATGGGAGACCTGAATATGCCAGATGTTAACTGGAGCACATTTGCTGCAGCCACATCCAAGAGCAGGGCCATTCTTGACGCCCTACAGGTGGCAGGCATTAGACAGCTAGTTTCGGAACCCACTCGTGAGGGAGCAATCCTAGACCTCATACTCTCAAACGAGGGCAGTGAGAGGATCTCAGATCTAGAAGTGGGTTGCCATCTGGGGACAAGTGACCATCAAACAGTGTGGTTCACTTTAAACTCAGCTACAGAGTCAAGCCATCACAAAAGTGAGGGTACTGGACTTTAGGAGGGCTGACTTTGGCAAGATGGGAGAGTGCCTCAAAAAGCATTAGCAAACAGGCTAGAAGGAGGTGTGGAGCAACAATGGAGAATTATCAAAACTGCCATCACAGAGGCAACAAGCCTTTGTGTGAAGCAAATAAACAAATCAAAATGAAAGAAAAAGCCACTATGGTTCTCAAGAGAGTGGCTGTGAAAGTCAGGAAGAAAGATATAGCATTCCGGAAGTATAAGGAAACACAGAAGGAGCAGGACAGAGAGCTGTACCAGTTAAGGCAGAAAGAAGCAGGAGGGAAGTCAGAATAGCAAAGGCCCAACTGAGGAAAAGATAGCCAACTCGGTTAAGAAGGGGATAAAACCTTTTATAGGTACATCAGCGGCGTGAGAAAGACAAAGGAGGGCTAGTGAGGCTGAATAGAATGAGACGGTGGGTGGGCAGAGGGGACAGTGAAAAGCAGGAATACTGAACGAATATTTCTGCTCAGTATTCACAAAAGAGGAGGGAAGTGCCTAATCCAATTAACAGAAGCACTCTTGATAGGGGGTCGATCCCAGTCCTTTCACAGAAGAAAGGGTTCTGCAAGAACTCCTAAAACTGAAGGTGGACAAAGCAATGGGTCCTGATGAATTCACCCCAGAATTCTAAAAGAATTAAGGAAGGAACTAGTGAAACCACTGGCTACTCTTTTTAATAAATCATGGGAGGATGGTGTGGTACCTGAGGACTGGAGGAGGCGGATGTGATTCCTCTTCACAAAAGTGGGACCAAGACAGAGGCAGGGAACTACAGACCTGTCAGTCTGACCTCTGTGGTAAGGAAAGTGATGGAGTCACTCTGAAGGAAAGAATAGTTGAGTACCTAGAGGTCAGTGGAGCACAGGATCCAAGGCAGCATGGGTTCACAGCGGGAAGGTCATGTCAGATGAATCTAATAGATTTCTTTGACTGGGTGACAAAGTAGTAGACCAGGGAGGGGCTGTGGACATGGCCTACCTAGACTTTAGCAAGGCATTTGACACAGTCCCACACAAAAGATTATTAGTCAAATTAACCAGCCTGGGAGTGGGTCCCAGGGTGGTAGCCTAGGTAAACATTGGCTGGACAACAGGACACAGAAGGTAATTGTAAATGGAGTCCACTTGAAGAAAGGGCGGTTACTAGTGGGGTACCGCAGGGTTCAGTATTGGGTCCAGTCCTTTTAATGTCTTCATCAGTGACATTGCAGAGGGACTGAAGGAAAAAGTATGCCTTTTGCAGATGACACAAAGATCTGCAACAGGGTTGATACACAAGAGCGTGGAAAGGATGAAAAGGGACTTGGCAAGGTTGGAGGAATGGTCAGACGTATGGCAGCTAGGTTCAATGCAAAAAGTGCAAAATAATGCACCTGGGAAACAAGAACCCAGGGAAGAATACACAATGGGTGGGAGGTAGTAACAACAACAAAACAGGAAAGGGACCTGGGGGTAATCATATCAGATGACCTTAAGGTTAGCAAGCAATGTGAGAAGGCAGTAGGGAGGGCCAGGGGTATACTGGGATGTATAGGGAGAGGCATCAGCAGCAGAAAACAGGAAGTTGTTATCCCCTCTGTACAGACAGTTGGTGAGACCCCATCTGGAATACTGTGTCCAGTTCTGGAGACCCCATCTTCGCAAGGGCATAGACAGGATAGAGGCAGTCCAGAGGAGGGCAACTAAAATGGTGCAGGGTCTGCAAAAGAAGCCATATGAGGAGAGACTAAAGAAGCTTAATATGTATACCCTTGAGGAAAGAAGGGAGAGGGGGACATGATAGAAACTTTCAAGTACTTCAAGGGAATCAACAAAGTCCAAGAGGGTAGCATCTTTCAGAAAAAGAGACTTGCAAGAACAAGGGACACAATTTAAAAGATAGAAGGAGGGCGATTCAGGGCAATGTGAGGAAGTATTATTTCACAAAGAGGGTAGTGGATGCATGGAACAGCCTTCCTGAGGAAGTTGTGGGGTCTAAAACTGTGGGAGAATTCAAGAATGCATGGGACAGACATAAGGCAATTCTTGTTGGGGGCAGGAAGATATAGGCTGTTGGTTAACTAGGATCTGTGGCCTATCCTGTAGGTAGGGAAATGGGCAGACTAGATGGGCCTAGCGGTCCTTATCTGCCATCAAAGTCTATGTTTCTATGTTTCTATGTTAAATGGTGGATCATTCAAGGTCAGATTGCTGACCTATAAAGCCCTATACAGCCAGGGACCAAGATTCCTGCAAAACCTTCTCCACCCCTCCCGTCCACTCTGCTCCACTGACGAGGGCTTGCTAGAGATTCCCAGGGTCAGATTAAAGACTTCTGGGGCACATACATTTGTATTTGCTGCTCTGACCCTGTGGAACTCTCTACCTTGTCAGGTCAGAGAGTGCCAGACAACCAGCCAGTTCAAAAATCAACTTAAAACATTTCTGTTTAATCAGGCATTTCCTTAAAATGCATATGGATGAATTATAATTATTAGATGGATTTTACATTATGTTTTATGATTGCTTATATTTTATGTTTTAATGTTGTAAAGTGCTTTGAGTCCTTGGAAAATTGCACTTCATAAATGAACTTTTGATTGACTGATTGATTGATTTTTGATTGATTGAGTGATTGATTGATTGAAATGATTGTGCCAGCAGAAAAAAGACCTTGTGGTGTATCATGTCTGCTCGAGCAGGCAGACCCCTCAGTAGAAACTGAGGGATCTGCCCCCTCCCCATTATCTACTACTCCCTCCACATTGATGTTCCCCTTCCCCATGTGCTTCACCCCCCCCCAAGCAACTTTCCCCTTTACTCTGTCCTAGCATCTCCTGGAGTTGTCCACAGTCTTCAGGGAGACAACTTCCTCCACTAACTCAACCATTTTACCACCATTCTCTCCATGAAAAAGTGTCTCCTTTTTTCCCTTTTGAATCTCCCCCACAACAGCTTGAGGCAGTGCCCCCTAGTGATCCTGTTCCCACTATGGTTGAAACCTTTAAAGTATCTGAAGGTTTCAATCATGTCTCCCTCCTGTCATCTATCCTACAGGGAGTACATGTTGAGATTTTTTGAGTCTCTCCTTGTATGAGCTGCCTTGTTGTCCCTGGATCATCTTGGTTGCTCTTCTCTGGACCATTTCCAGCAGGTTGATGTATTTCTTTAGGTGATGGCGTCTATACTGCATACTGTACTCAAGATGTGGCTGAACCAGTGAGCTGTACAGTGGCAGAATGACCTCCATTTTCTGTTGATTATAGCCTTGGCTATATAGCCCAGCCTCTGATTCGATTTGAGCGCTGCTTTCCTACAGTGTGCTCAGTGCTTTAGGTCATTCCTGATGATAACAAGCAAATTATTCTCCTCTTTTGACTTGGTAACTAGCACACTTCCCAGCCAGTATTTGGCTTCTGGATTCTTCACCCCAAAGTGCATTACTTTACACTTTTTAGCATTGAATTCCAATTGGCAAATACCTAACCAACTCTCCAGTTTGGTCAAGTCTCCTCTAAGGTCCTGTCTCCCCTCTTCCATGTTCACTCTCCCACAGAGCTTTTTGTCATCCACAAACAGACATATCTTACCCTTTATCTCATCTGCAATGTTGCTGATGAAGATGTTAAATAACACTGGACCAAGCACCAAACCCTGTGGTTCCCCGCTAGAAACTGGTCTAGCCTCCAAGAACTCCCTCACCACCACTACCCCCTGACTTCTATCTTGCAGCCAGTTTCTAACCTGCATAGTGAGTTTTGCCCCAACCCCCAGTTCCTCCAACTTCATGATTTCTGTCCTGTGGGGAACAGAGTCAAAGGCATTACTGAAATCTAGATACAGGCAGTTTGATTCAGAAAGCTCAGTGCAAGCTGCAGCAAATGGCAGCTTGCACCGATTGCCACTGCACCAGGGACCCTGTGCCCAATTCACTGTTGGGTAGGATCCCGGCACCAAAGTCCTAACACTTGTGGCAAATGTAGCTCTGAGGTGAGAAGACAGTGCACTTGAGCAGTTTGTTAAAAGGCACGGGGTGGTCAGGCAGCATCTATGCCCAGGATAAGTGACCCACCAGGAGGCTGCCAGGGTTGTGAGGGATGGGGCATTGCATGGGGAGTGCTGTTGGCTCACAGACTGGTGATGGGAGGGGTGGTACCAGCACCCCAATGGGGCATCAGAGGGGACACTGCGGTACCACTGGGTTGGAGGGCACCCGCAAGCTGAGCACAATGGGAGGCCACTACAGGCACTGCACCACAAAGGGCACCCTATGTATGCCTTTATGTGGTTTTAGGGTACAGGGTGCTGCACTAGACAAATACAGTCCCAGAGATCACAGGTGGGTGGTGGCACATGTTCCCTCCTGCCCAGAGAGGGCTCTGAGCATGCCACAAGGGGCATTAGACCAGCACTTGGCTGGTCTAACTGTCCCTGACCCTGACCCTGTGTGCTCTGGGAGGGTCTCCTCAATCCCCTGTAGGGGATATGGCAGCTTGCATCAGCCAAGAGCCCCCTAGCACCCTGGTGCAACTGTACACCTGGCACAGCCCAGTCTGGTGCACAGGGTCCCCAGTTTGCTGCAGGGTATTCCTGAATCATGATGTCTGCAAGTTATGGTGCTAGGTGCCACTTGCATCAGTTCTGGTTGATGCAGGCACCTTTCACCAGCTGCAGAGTTTCTGAATTGAGCTCAGGATATCCACTGCTTGGCCTCTGAACCTGGAAAGGAACTCAGTCTCAGCCCTGCCATTAACCCTCTCAAGATGCCAGTCTAGGTCTGATAGATTGAAATCCCCCGGGATCACCACTGCATCCAATCTGGTTGCTCTCACAATTTCCTCAACCAGCTAAGCATCATGCTCTGCTAAGCTATTTGAGGGCCTGTTGCACACCACTAGTTGACTCTTTTGGATCCCTTTTCACTTGACTGGACCTAGATGGACTCTGTAGCATTGCTCCCTCGATGTCCTCCTGCTCCTTCACAGTAACGCCCTCCCTTACTAACACAGCAATAGCCCACCCCTTTCCTGTGAGGCTCCTCCATTTGGAATTGCCTATAGCTCTCTATCCTATTGTCTAAGTTGCTTTCCTCACCAGATCTCTATGAGTGCCACTAAGACCTGACCTTCGAATTGAATCAGGCCCTTGAGCGTAAACATTTCTCTGGGTGTGCCCCTCAGCTTCATCTGCATGCATGACAATATTTACCCCTCTATGCTTTATCACTTCTCTTGGGGTTCTCCTCTTTTTTGCTCTCCTAATCTGCTGCCCTTCCCTTTGTGATTCCCTGCTGCTAATTCCTGCACTTAGTGTGGACCTTTGCGCCAACCCCTCCCCCACATCTTCTAGTTTATTTTTATTTATTTATTTATTTATTTTCAGTCTTTGGTAACTGGGTAAGGCCCACTGGGCACAAATGCCTGTTTTCAGGGGTGACCTGGGAGCACTGGGGAGGTTAAGTGACTTGCTCAGAGTCACACAGTATGCAAGTGGAGGTTGTAGGAATCAAACCCAGGTCTGTCTGCTGAATGTACCAACCTTATTCACAGCTAATTTCTCTAACCTCTAGGCTATACTGCCAGCCAGTTTAAATCCCACTTATTGTCATATCTATTCTCCTGACCAGTACCCCTCTTTCCCCTGGCACAGCTGCAGCCCATTTGGGAATGACAAATGGAAGTAAAACCAACACACTGTGTGGGGCATCTCTGCCTGCGGCGATAAAGGACCTGTTGGCCATAACAGAAAAGAGATTGAAGGGTGATATGTAGTGTACAGTCACTGTTGAGAGGGCCAGAATAATGTTGGGGTTCATCAAAGGAGTAGTAATGCTGCCACTATACAAGGCCCTGGTCAGGGATCCAACCTGCTGGTGCACTGGTAGTACTACCACTTGCAACGCTGGTGATACAGGTTGGTGAACAACCCTAAGGTGTCAGAGGGTCAGCCATGGGGAGGTAGGATGAGCATCTGCAGGACTGCTCTCCTTCTCTGAATAGGGTGGGCTGTGGTTCCCAGTGTAAGTGCAACGCCCAGTAAAGGCTAGGAGTACAGCGCTAGTCTGGGACCACGTAGTTGGGAGGAGATGTCAGTGGACATCTGTAGGGATCCCAGCACAGTCCAGAGGCCAACATGTAAGGGGCACACTGGCAAACAAGGGTTACATCCCCAGCATCTTCCAGGAGAATAAATAGAGTCAATAAAGAAAATGCCCCTGGTCAGGCCTGATCAGGAGCACTGTAAGCAGTTTTGAGCTTCTTAAAACAAAACAACATTGATGCAGTCAAGTGTATACAACAAGGAGCCACCAAGTGGATCAGGCATATGGGGAAGAAGCTAAGAAGAAGGGCTGAAAGTCGTCAACATGTGCACACTGGAGAAAAGAAGGCTGAGAGTAGGCATACGTTCTGTATTCCGCACAATCAAGAGTACTGACAGGAAACAAAAAAAGGTGGTTGATCTAATCTAGTATGCTTCAGCATGATATTGTGACGTGCCCTGATGCTCAAAAAGGGGTAAATTCAGGAGGTGGTAAACCAATGGAATAGTCTACCAGCACAGGCAGTGGATATGTGTACTGTACAGTATAGACCTTCAAGGTAGTTGAGTGGGTTGGGGGTCCCCATAAATTAACACTGTACATGTTTGCACAGCTTATTTATTTCCTGCTTATGAATCAGGGGGCAGACCTGATGTATCTAGAATTCCTTTGATCTAAAAGTATTACGGTATTATGGTACTAGGGGTTTCTACTACATATTAGGCAGAACTTTGACAGCCTGAGCGACAGATCAGTAATGGCCACTGACACCATAAACGTAAGGACTTCTGGCAAGGTAAATGAGAGAGAAGTACATTATTACTGCCATATTATCAGCAGTAGTTGAGCAGGTCAATGAATACAATGAATGTTAATGCACACTAAACTGTCTTTAATACAACTGAGCAGTAATGCATTGCAACAAGATGTAGCCCACTTCTCATTCTTTGTTACAGTATTCTAAAGTTGTAGCGACTTTTTTTTTTAATTTTGGCCCGGATATTCATAGTTGCACCAGTGCAAGTACGGAGATGCGCCAAGGAGCAATACTTAGGGGGAGCCATGGCGCAGTGCAACACCCATTGAGCCAATGTGCAACTATAATACATGTAGCGCAAGTGCAGGAGGCATTCCCATGAATATGCGGTGCAACAGTATATTCAACCGTAAAGCCATGGCACAAGTGTGGAGCAAACTGAAGATATGCCGACCAGACTTGTTCCTATAAAAACAGGGCGCAAACACACAGACATCAGTTGCGCCAAGAGTGTGAGAGAGAGGGAGAGTGAGAGATAGTGAGAGAGACAGACAGACACAAGAACAGACACAAAGGGGGAGAGAAACAGAGAGGTGGTGTGGGAGAGGGAGAGAGGGGCAGAAAGAGAGAGAGACACACACGTGCACACACACACACACACACACACACACACACACAGAAAACAGTGTACCAGTGTGGCACACAGACAGCAGCAAACCGCTCATGGGGATACTGGAGTAAAGGAGCGATTTAGAGTGCACCATTCCTGATGGAGGTGGTAATGAGGAGAGTAAGGAGGCAAGAGGAACAGCTATGTGGCTGACAAAGGACCCATCAGCAGTATGTCCAACACAGGTGGTACTGTGTCCGCATCACCTTTGAGAACTATAGTGACACAGAGATCATGGGCCAGTACCACCTGCATAGGGCCATCCTGAGGCAGCTCTGTGAGCTGTGCAGTGAGGAGATGCAGGCACCTACCAGACAGAGCCACTTCATGTCCATGGAGACCAAGGTAACCGCCATCATGTGCCTGCTTGCCACGGGCACCTTCCAACACCCAACAGGGGACACCACAGGCATCACCCAGTCTGCCACATCCCGCCTCCTCACACAGTTCCTCAATGCTCTGCTGCCACGTGCTTCATTATTCATCCATTTCCCCAGCACACAGGTGGAACGTACAGCAAACATGCAGGACTTCCACAGGGTGGCACACATGCCCAGCATGATTGGGGCCATTTACTGCACCCATGTGGGCATCTACATGCCACCTGGCCCCGAGAGAATGCCATACATCAACAGGAAGGGGAGCCCAGGCATCAACTGCCAGGTGGTGTGCGATGCCGTGGAGCACATCATCAATGTCTGCACCACACACCCTGGGAGTGTACATGACGCATTCATCTGGCACAGCTCTGCACTGTGCCACAGGTTTGAAGGTGGGGATATCCCCATGGGCCATCTAATGGGTAAGTATGGCATGGGCAAGGGGCGATGGGCATAGCAGACCTGGGGATGGGGGTGGGCAGTGTGTGCATAGTGATGTGGGCGCCAGGGACAGGCAAGGGGTGCAGCACAGAACAGCATAGGGCTAACCATGTCATTCTCCACACAGGTGACAGTGCATACCTGCTGAGGTCCTGGCTGCTCACCCCCTTCCAGCGACCAGCATCCACAGCAGAGGAATGGTACAACGAGGCACACACTAGCATGTGCAACATCAATGAGTATGTCTTTGTCATGCTGAAGGCATGATTCTGTTGCCTAGACAGGTCAGGCAGTGCCCTACAGTACAGCCCCTCGAAAGACTGTGGCCTATTCCTGTCCTGCTGCATACTGTACAACATGGCCATTGACCATGGGATAGCTGTCAAGGCAGATGAGGGTAACAGTAGTGGGGACAACAGAGATAATGGACCAGAGGGTGGTGGACAGCCACCCCCTGGGCGGAGAGACCCCCGACTTCAGCAGCAGGCACAATGCCACCACGACATTGTTGCACAGGAACACTTTGGCAAATGCATGTAGGTGGTGCGGTACACATGCACGAGTCACACAGACAAGTACAGCACACATGCAGGGATGTGCATGGTGAGTGGCATGCACACACAGAGGCGCGATGCAGGGGTAGCGGGGTCAATGGCACACAACCACACACAGCAACACACGCAGTGGTTTAAGGCTCTGAGCTGCAAATCTGGTGACATCCAGCAGACCAGACCTGGGTTTGAATCCCACTGCGTCCACTCGCATTCTGTGTGACCCTGAGCAAGTCACTTAACTTCCCTGTGCTCCCAGGTTGCACCTGTAAAAAAGCTTTCAGCTTAGTGTGTCTCACCTGGTTAAAATAACTAAATAACTAAAATAACTAACACACGCACCCACATGTTGGAATGTGGCGTGGATCAGACGCATGGCACCATTGCACAGGTGCAACCAGTGCTAGATTGCCCTCATCACACCCATGCCACATGGTCCAGCAGCTGGGCATGCACACACACAGGCAACATGCAGCATGACACACAGGCATGCCACCATTGGTAGGTGCACACACACCGCCCGTGTGTGCACAGGGAATCAGCTGCAGACTACAGTCAGGGCAGCCCACAGATCAGGGCAGCTGCATGGTACCATGGCCACCATGGTCACGGGGGCAGCCATGATGGGGCCAGTTGGCAGCCATAGGCTGTGCATCAGCCAGGGAGGGTGTCCAACAGCCCCCCCAGGGGTGAAAGTGCAGGACTGCGACTGCCACCATGTGTTCATAGGGGTGTTCAGGCAGCCAAACAGGCCAGCCCTGAGCGTGACTGGGATGCCTACATCCAAGCTCATCATCAACTGTGTTGGGGTCGCCCGACGCCAGGTCCGTGAGGTGGACAGCACACTATGGGGGGTCTCGTGTGCATGGCTATGCCCTGTGGCAGCCAGCAACACAAAACCATTTGCAATTGCACTGGCAACGAGATCCAAGGATGCAGTCATGGCCTCCTGCATGTATTGCGTCCCCTCCAGGATCTGCGCAGTGTCCCTGTCCTGCTGCTCAGCTAACTGGCACACTGCCGCATACAGTGTATGCACCCAGTGGTGAACAGCACCTGTTGCTGAATGGACGGCCACAGCAGCCGGGTGTGCTCAGCCAGATGGTCCGCATCTTGGTGCTCCTAGGCAGGAGCCAATCATCTGGGGGGTGACCTGCCACACTGCACAGCCCCCCCTTCTGATGGATGCTGCACAGTGGGGTCTGCAGGGAGAATGGGTATGGCAGGCGTACCAGTGGCAGATCCTGTGTCCAGCTGCCCAGTGGCACCCACAGCCTGCTGCCATCACCTGTCTGGCCACTGTACACCACCCTGCACCTGTATGGCTGCACCACCACCAATGCAGGGCACATCCATGGCACTGCACACCTCCACACCCGCAGTGGTGGCTGGCAGCTGTGCCACCGCTGGCATTGCGCTAGGTGTGGTAACTGGCTGCGCTGCCAGCAGGGGCGACATGCCCACAACATCACCCATACTGTCCAGGAGGTGTGTAAAGTCATCATCGGAGTCAGACCCCACCCCAATCTGTGTGTCTGCACACAGGACACCAAGGCTGGCATCCTGCAGGATCACATACAGGACCTCATCCAACCCTAGGCCAAGGACTCCCACAGGCACCGTGGTGCTGATCTGCAGTCTGTCGGGCCCTAGGATGCCAGTGGATGTTGATGGTCCATCCACCAGGGCCGTGCCGGTATCCTCGGGTGCCACTGCTGGTGCCCCATCCTCTGCACGGAGGCATGCTGGTGCTGCAAGAGGAGGATGGTGTGTCAGTGATGCATTGCCCACATGTGCCCCACTGTACACTGCTGCTGCATGCGTTCTGCAGCATGTCATGAGTGTGTGTGCGCACATGTGCACATGACATGCAGGATGACCGCATGCATGCCAGCACGCCCATGTCCGCACCCTCTGGGCCACCAGCTGTGCATGGCTGACATACATACCATGCAGTGATGGGCTGCCACCCATCTGGAAGCCTCCTCCAGGCACACCCTCGACTGAAGTGTGGCGGATGGTGGCTGCCACCAACTCCTCCATTGGCATCAGTGTGGGTGCATCCACTGGCCCTCCTCCGGTGGCATTCTGGGATGCTCCGATGGCTGCCACCTTCTCCTTTATGTGTCACCTGTCAGTCCTGACCTTCTTGCAGCACTCCTGCACTGACCGCTGGTGGCTGCTGTGCTGGTTGACATAGGTCGTCACCTCCTCCCATTCAACTGCCCTGTCCTGTGGTGTGCCCATGGCACCACTCAACAGGGCCTCCCTGTTGAGATAGGACTTGAACAAGGCATCCATCTCTCCCTTCGTGAAGTTGGGCCTATGCTTCCATGCAGGTCCCCGCTCCTTGCCCTCCTCCTGTGCCGACCTGTTGCCCCCTGTGAACAAGGACAGCACAGTTTGTCAGTGGCAGCAACTCCCTGGTCCATCCCACCTTCAGTGCTGTCTGCTCCCAGTGTTCTGCTGTGGCATCCACCACTTACCTGCTCCCCTGAAGTCCTTTTGTGACACTGTGGGGCTGGTGCAACTCATTGATGAACCTACACACCCAAATAAAAAGAACCTTAGAAACAGCACCCTACTAGATGTAATATTAGTAAGCAAACCGCACTTATTCTCCATACTGATACATTTTTCTGTGACATCAGTGATCATTGTTTTATCACCAGCATTAGGTCTGTGCACAATCCGCAATTTGTATCAACATTTTCAACCAAGAGGTGCAGACGTAACTTTCACTTACTTGCATACATCGACAACTTAAAACATTCCCTGCATTGGCAGGATTTCTACTTAGCCAAAACAGTAAATAAGGCTTTTGACATGTTTCATGAAATAGTATCCACTGCCTTAAACATGCATGTCCCTATAGTAAAGGTACGAGTGAGGAACAAAACTTGTAGTTGGTTCTCTCCAGAATTTAAGGCTTCCATGCTGGAAAGAGATAAGCTTTGGAAAAAAGCATGCAGAAGCAAGACTGACACAGATTGGTGCCAGTTTAGGAGGGCACGTAACAAGTGCACTATGTTGGTCAGAGCAGCTAAGGCTGCTTTCTATCATGCTGAACTAGACTCTGCCTCACAAAATCCCTCAAAATTTTGGCAAACAATTAAGGACATGTCGGGTCATTCACCAGGTAACTCCTTCCCAACAAAAATTATCTCCAATAGTTATACCATCTCTGACAGAACGGAGATATTGGACACCTTCAATAATCATTTTGCAACTGCTGGGCTAGCATTCGACAGCTCCCCTGGAAATGCTGTTCGCACACATCTGGGCTTATCGATCTATGAGTCTCCTGCAGCCAAAGCGGTATTCTCCTTCCAGCCTACTACATTGAAAGAGGTTGAAGATCTTTTGCTGCAATTAGATGTCAGGAAAAGTGCTGGTGCGGATTCTATAGACCCTTACTTTCTGAAAAGTGCATACCATGTGCTGGCAGTGCCAATCACGCACCTATTCAACTTGTCATTATCCCAGGGGAGTCTCCCCTCGCAAAGGAAAGTAGCCCATGTCATTCCCCTGCTCAAACCAGGGGATCCTTGTGACCTTAATAACCATAGGTCGATCTCCCTTGTGCTCATTCTGTCTAAATTACTGGAAAATATAGTGAATGGTCAGCTTAGGATGTACCTAGAATCCAGGAGCTTGTTAAACCCAGAATAGTCTGGCTTCAGAGCAAAACACAGCACCATAATGGCCCTAGCAAAGGTGATGAATGATTGGCTTCTTGACCTTGATAATAGGAACTTCATCTTCACAGTGTTTTTGGACCTAAGAAAGACCTTCGATACAGTCGATCATAGCCTGCTTCTTTCCTCCCTGTGCGATTTAGGTCTGGATCTCATTTCTATGTGCTGGTTTGTCAGTTACCTTGCAGGCCGGCAACAGCAGGTTAAGGCTGAAGGTGAACTTTCCCCTCTTATACCTCTACTAAGAGGTGTGCCTCATGGGTCCATTCTTGGTCCCTTGTTGTCTTTTGTTTATATTAACAATATTGATGACAACATCAATGAGGCCAATATCCATTTGTTCGCAGACGACACAGTACTTTAACTAAGTCGTCCAACACCAGAAGCAGCTTGTGAAGACCTTCAAGCCAAATTTAATCTATTGCAGAACCAGCTCCTAAGCAAAAAACTTCTGCTTAATGCAAAAAAAAAAAAAAGCGATGCTTTTTTCCTCTTCTACCCATGCAGTGAACCCTGCAAGCGCTGGGGCTATCCCTCAAATTACCACAGTACTAGGCGAAAAATTTGAGTTTGTGTCAAAATTTTAATATTTGGGAGTGTGGCTCGACCACAGACTCTCCTTCTCTGAACATCTCAAAGATCTACAGAAGAAACTAAGACAGAGGCTAGGCCTCTTCTTCAGAATTAACCGCTTCCTTACTAGAGATGCTAAGTTGTGGCTGGTACAGTCAACGTTCCTCTCATTGATTGACTACATGGACCTTCTCTACAGTCATTGTACAGCATCTTCCTTGGCTAAATTGAACACCCTTTATCATAGAGCAATCAGGTCCATACTGTAACTGGTCTCCCCCTTTCCACTCATCATTGCTCATTGTACACAGCAGTGGGCTGGACTTCCCTTCATTATAGGAGAAACAGAAATGCCGTACTATGGGCATTCAGAGCGGTTACCAAAAAGCTTCCCTTATACATCTCTGAGTGTATTCCTCTGAGTGTGATAGGTACTTATGCTCTAAGAAGTTATACTCTAATTGCCCTGCAAATACCTAAGGTCAAATCTCATTTTGATAGAGCAGCTATGAGTTTTACGCTGCCTTCATTGTGGAATAAAATGCAAAAAAGCATGAGCTGAGTTGTCCTGTTAGCCTGAGTATTTTCAAGTCGCTTTATGACCTCTCCATGAAGAAAACCTGCAATTGTTTCCCTCATCACTAGCGCTCCTCCTTTCCAGCCTTTCTTCTATCCTACATGCCTCTTTTTCTTGCCAGGGTCCTTTGCCTTCACTCTCCTCACTCTATCCCATTTCATCCCTTCAATCTCTGCCTCTGTCCTGTCTCCTTCCACCATACAGACCCCTCCTCAGGATCTAAACAGTCATTACCTTGGCCAAGATCAGGTGTCACTCTTATCCCATGTGTATGCCAGTCACCTATTCTGATTCCGTTATTATTATCTTTGCCTGTTTTTTCTCCAAGTGAATATGCCAGCTAAATCCAGCTGTGAGCCTATCTGTTGTAAAGACTATTTTGTTCAATGTTGATTTAGATTGTGGATATAAATGCCATTATAATGTACATATGAATATTCTACTTATTTGTAGGTGATTATCCTATGTTTTATCTTGTTACTGTACTATGTTTTTGCTATGACCAGGTCCATATTGCAAATGAGCCTTGCTCAATGATGTCCACCTGGATAAATAAAGATTTGATTGATTGGTTGAGTGATTGATTGATTGATTGAAGGTTGCATTACTGGTACATGGCCTGTACTGTTCTGTGGCACATATGAGGTGCAATGCATGCAAATGAGGTTGTGCGCAACAGTAATGACATGCTAATGCACCCTACTGTGCCACGCATTGGCAGATGAGCTCATCTGCATGTGGCATCCGAATATCGAGAAGTTGCACCATGCGCAATGGGATTGCATCAGAGCAAGCCAGAGTGCAATGCCTGCGCATGCACAGTGCAGGGCCTGCTGTGCTCTTGTACAGAATGCTGTCATGCTGTCATGCTGTCAATCGTGCACCACATGCGGACTATATGATGCATTTCCACAACGCATGCTGTGCATGGTGGGCTACGCACATGGTCGCGCATGTTGGCACATGCCCTATCATGCACATGCACACTGTGCACAGGTGGGTGACCTCTGACCCCTGAGTTCACCCAGTGGCCCCACCAGACCACACCTACTGCGCATGTCCTGAACTGCATAATGGCCGAGCACTGCACATTCTCCTATGCATCGCACATCTGGTGACTGTGGCAGCCACATGCACCTGTACCCACCATTTCACCACTGAACTGAGTGACAGCCATGGCACAGGGTCAGGGACACCGTGTCTGTAATTGGAACAAAACGGAGGTCATCAACCTCATCACCTGTGTTGAGCCCTACAGCCAACAGCTGTTCAGCCAGGTGCCCCTGCAGCAGGCCAGGGGCAGTGTATGGCAAGCCATTTCTGTCAGCCTGGAGAAAAGAACAGGGGTTCCCAGGACAGCAGAGCAGTGCAGACACCACTATGGTCACCTGATGTGGAGAAACCCTGACCGGCCCCAGAGGTTACAGGCATGCATCAGGCATGGTGCAGCGCCACAGCCAGGTAAGTCTACCCATGTGGCATGTCTGCCCCTGGTGCTGTACTGTGGTGTTGGATTTGCTGCCTGGCATGCCCTGCAGTGGGGTACACTGCTGTCATGTGCATCACTGAGTGGCAATGCCAGCTGCTGCTTGCATTGCAATGCAGCTGTGCTGGCGTGCAGGACATGTAGGGTAGGGGCAGGCCCTGTGCACAGCGGGCTGTGGGAGGGGCAGCTGGTGTGGTTGGGTACTGATGTGCACCTGTCTTCTTTCCATTCACAGGGCCGGAGGACCGCAGGTGGGCCAGGGTAGCAGTGGAGTGCAACCTGGCAGTGCACTCTGACAGGGGCAGACCTGCACAAACAGCACCGCAGAGGGAAGGTAAGCACTGTCATGGTCCATCCCACTGTACATCGGGGTGGCGGTGGGGAGTGGGTGCAGGCATGGCTGCCTGTGCCATGTGCTGTGGCAGCTGTGTGTTTCGCACTGTGTGTGGTGCATGCCACTGTGGTGCATCCATTTAATACATGTGCTGGCCATTGGTGGGGTGGCCATGAGCCCGGCTGCCACCATTGTTGCTGCAGTGCTGCTGGTGCACTGTGCCATGTGACTGTCACTGTGCAGCCATGTGGCCATTGTGTGGTGGGGAACACCTCAATGCAACGCTGTGGTGTGCCATGTTGCTGGCTGGCATTGGCCCACCCCCCTGCGGGTGTCCATTCCAGGCCCTCCAGGGGTGTGTGATCCCACTGCCATTGTGCACTGTGGGTGGGCATGGTTCCTTGGGCCATTGCACTGATCACCTGTCCTGCCCTTGCAATAGGTGTCCCTCATCTGGCGTGGAGAGTGCCATGAAGAATGCTGAGCCATCTCATGCGGCAGACACTGCTGGTGGTCTCCAGTATCCTGGAGGTGGTCATTGCCATACAGCAAATGTTGGCGGCAGAGCAGAGGGAATGATGGCTTGGTGGGGCAGCCAGACAGGGCCGCCGCTGATGTTGTTGTTCTTTGCCCCAGTTTCCCCCTACAGTCCCCCCTCCCGCTGTACAGTCCCTGTTCCCTTCCCTCGCTGTACCTACCCTTTCCCAGCCCCTGTTATATTTGTAAATAGTTAACTGTTATATAATTATTTTCTAACATACCTACCTGTGTACATGTCTGCTTTGCAGGTGGCATGTGGAGCCATGCTGCAGTGGCTCAGTGTCTGTCCATGTTGTGTGCATGGGAGAGGGTGCGTGTTGTGCTTCCATGGTTTCCTGTTGTGTGCTGTGGTGTGTCCCACTGTAATGGTGTCCATCCCCTGGGTCAGTGGCTGTGCACTGGGGTTCCCATGGAGTGGAAGTCAGGGGTGTGTGGCGGGTGTGTGTGTGTGGTGGTGGCTCATGGCCATGGTAATTTTTTGATTACTGTCCACACACTGTGTTGGGCTCCTCTGCTTGGCATTGAGTGGCCTCTCCATGTGGTCTGCCATGCTGCCTGCATCCTGGCCCATTCAGTGCCCGCTCTGTGGGCTCCCTATGTGCCTGTGTGGTGTGTGTGTGCGCTTGACTACATGGTCCTGGGTGTGGCCTGCTATGGTCTCATGGTGGGAGGGCATGGCCGGCAGCCTGTCTGGGGGGCAGGGGGCTCCCTTGGTGGCCCTCCAGTGGCCATTGGCACCTCCTGTCACCTGCTATCCATGCCACCATTGTGTTCTGGGATCCAGTGTCTGGGTGCCTGTGTGTGCCCTGCTGGTGGGGGCCTCCTGTGGCCACTGTCACTGTGCTTCCATGGTTCTGTCCCTGGGTCTTTTCTCTGTGCCCTACCCCGCTCTGTTGCTGTGCTGCTCTGTGCTGCCACAGTTGCGCTGGAGCATCTCTGTTTGTGCCATGGTGCACCTCTGCTTGCGCCATGGAGCAACTCTGTTTGTACCATGGCGCAATTCTGCCATATTCAGCCACATTGCACTGGTGCTATTCAGCCTGCGCAACCTCTAAATATGACTCCAGTTGTGCCATGGCGCATCAGATTTGTGTTGCACTGGACTTGCGCCATCCTTTGTAGCTTTTCTGAATATCCGGACCTTTGAATAAAAATGCAGATGACACACTTGACAAAGTATCCTGACTAGCCTTGAATGCTTGTGTAGTGCAGTATAAAATGCTCCAATATTAGCGTGCACTACAGTATCTATAGTATATGGTTAGGGTTTATTGTGGATGGAAAACAATAGCTTTCAAAATCTTGTTGTAGTACAGTTCAAAGGTCACAAAAGTTGTTGTACTATCATTCTGACGTCGCATCGATAGTACAACTTTTTTGACTTGCCCTACCACCTGATTGGCTGATTCCCAGCAGGGATTTAAAAAAAAAAAAACTAAAGAAAATGGCATTGTTGTTTAGCAATCGGTCAGGCGAGCAGTTTATAACTACAGTTTGGACACGGACTGTGTGATCAGCTCTGTGTGTCCAAATTGTTTTCAGTGTTTCTTATTTTTAAATTACTGCTGCAGTTTATGGTTGTTAGTGTGGTGTGGGATGGTAGCAAGGAGTCGGGCAAACCGGTACCTTCTGGGGCAGGACTGCATCGAGCAGTGGAATCCTCAGGTAGATGAGTGCAGAAAGAGAGAGGGAAAAAAAAATGGAAATGTGAACGCAAGGTATGAAACTTGCAAAATTGTGGGCAACCATGTACTATATAAAATAGTGGATGGTTGACCATCCACAACGAAAGCTTTGTTTCCATCTCAGGAGTTGATGGCGTCACAAAAACCTCTCGCGGTTTCAATGACGCCATCAACTCCCTCGATGGAAGCACAGCCGTGTTGTGGATGGTCAACAATCCACTATTCTATATATGTTTTTCCACAAAAATGGTATCAGATTATCAAGCGTATCTCTAAATTAAAAATATTCACCCTTTAATATCCCAAATTGTGTTACTCACATAATGTACCTTGCCAGTTGTTTCAATTTCCTTTAAAGACACATGAAATAATGTTGTGCTACAAATATACAAAGTGGAACATATTTTATGTTTTCATCTTTAAAATCTTTGACCTCAAAATCATTTGGTTCCTCTCAGTATTGTCACAGTTACATGGCAACAATTTATATAAGGGAAGATGGTTGTGAGTCATGGTTTGTGCACTTAAATGGCTAGAAGGCTAAAATAATTTGTTCCTTACCGAGGAGGGAGTGATTTTCTAGGCATACACATGGGTCGACTAACTAAGCTAGAGGTGGAATCTTTATCTGTCCTGTCAACACATTCATCAACTAGTAAATCCCTTTAGGACAGGAGTGAGAAGTCAGACACATGTTGCTTAAGCCATGTCATTTTCCCCAAGTTCACCCAGAAGTCGCACCAGAAGGAGCTATAAGAGTTGTTACAATTCATAAAGAACTACCAATTTAAAATCTTCATTACAGTGTTTTCAGCATGAAGGTGTGGCAATAGTATTCTTTTGCAACTAGGCCTGTGATTCAAAGAGCCAGTAGTAAAACAAAAAAGAAACAAGAGACAGCTAAAAACATCCTTGTTTTAAAAAGAGGTAGAAGAGAAACATCTAAATCAAAATCAGGTGGTGCATACAGTGTCCGTAGCAATTTCCATTGAACTATTTACCAAACTGTTTACATAAGCAGAATGTTACTCTGTTCAGCAAAAATAATACTTTTGTTTAATTGAAATGTCAAGTGTATTTAATTCTGACAAGTACTATAGATGGTATTTTGCTATCCCAGACAAAGACATTTTAACACATCACCTTCTGGGCCCCTTTTGTTACATGTGCAGCTACCACTTGCAAAATGTTTGAAGCCTCTACAGTCTTGGCAGAAGACATTCCTGACTGCTTGTGCCAACAATAAAATATACTAATGGTGCAGTAATATTAGACAGTCAACCAAAGAACATTTTGTACACATTCCAGGTTTTATGATGTACTGACTATCAGTTTAACAAGCTTTATTTTTATTGAAGTAAAACCTGCCCTTTTAGTTAATCGAGTCGTATCCGTCACTGCTGACATTTAAACAGAACACAAGTTACAAACATGAGAAGGTTAGAGACAGGTATTGTTTTAAAGCAGATTATCCAGAAAAAGAACACTACAAAATATTCTACTTGGTATTTTTTATGTCAGCAATAAGGATATTGTGTGATGAATTTCACTGCATTTTGGCTCATTCTTGCTTTGTTAGATTCCCATTAATCAGTTTTATGCATGCATAGTAAGTTGTGTTGTTATGACATTGTGGATACTTTTGACCCGGTCATTATCAACTGCTTCATCTACTCTGCTTATTAAAAATCATGCAAACAATGTAAATCTAGGGAGAACCTAGAGCTACCACTGCTATTTATATATATTTTATATATACTGTGTGTGTGTGTGTATATGTATGTGTGTATATATATATATATATATATATATATATTATATAAAATATATTATATAAACATATAGGGTGGGATATTCAGAAATGCGCCAGATGCCAGGGCAAGACCAGCACAGTGCAAATCCGATGCGCCATGGCTCAACGAGTGCAATATTCAAAGGTTGCGCATGGCGACATGTGCCAGCACAACATGACTGAATATTGCAAGGATATGCCAGAGCACAGTCAGAGATGCGCCAGGGAGCAACCCCAAATGCGCAATAGTGCAACCATGGATGTGCAAGGGGCCGAGGAAGATGCACCAAGGCACAAAAGGACCAGCCACAGGCACAGCAGGGAGCAAGGCACTGGGGAAGGGGGAGTGATCACTGGGGAGGTGGTGGAGCCAGGCCAGGAGGCACAGCTGGTCCACAAAAGAACTCCATCCACAGAGTGCGGGCATGTAGCCATCCCCTATCCACTAGCACCAGAGCAGTGGATGTATAAAACAGGTGACACCAATGGCCAAGGGTGGGCCACCACCCCCCACTGGATGGCATGCCCCCACCCACCCAGTCCACAGCCAGCCACACCCTGGCAGATGGCATCCAATACACATACCACACAGCCCAGACATCCAGCCTATGGCCACCCCAAGGCACAACCACTGACCAATGGACAAACACCACCATGCATGGCCCACAGAATAACACAGGTGCACCACACAGCCACCCACCACACCATTGCAGCATGGCTCCACTCGCCAGCTGCAAAGCAGACACGGACAAAGATGGGTAAGCAAAGCAAACTGTATAAAATAACTATGTACAATACAAAACAGGGAGCAAGGCAGGAGAACTATATACAAAGCAGGGATAGGGTAGGTGAGGGAGGGATGGGAACAGGGGACAGGGCTATACAATGGGGCAGGGGAAGGCAGGGGAAGGGTGGTCAGGGGCAGGAAAGGTAACATCAGCCCCTATGGGTGGCCACGTCCCACCACTGCCTGGTTCTGTCCTCTGTGCTGCCAACAGCAGGGTCCTTCTTGTCTGCCTCACTATCTCCAGGGTGGCAGTGGTTGTAGATATGATGCGCCACAAGAGGTGGCTGTAGAGTGGCAGGCGACCACCCCATTGGACACCTATGGAAAAGGAAGGAACAGGAGATCAGTGCATGTACAGGGCACCCTAGCCCTCCCACTGTGCGCAGCAGACAGTGGGGACACACGCCCCTGGGGTGGCACCCTGGCTACCCACAGTGGGTGGGCCTACGTCTGCCGCCGACCCGGCATACCATGGCTGTGCAAAGCGCTGGAGACCGCCGCCCAAGGGCCATCTGCCAGTACAGTGGCAGGCTGGCATGGTGCAGCAGCAGAAGCACAGTGGCACTGGTGGCAGCCGGACACACACCCAGCCCACAAACAACTGCCACATATGTGCAATATCCGCCCCAAGGCACCATGCACACCGCAGGCTGAACACAACTGCCATGGCTCAGTGCACAGGGAGCTGAGGCCATACCCCCACCTCCGCCAACCACGCTGCACAACAATGTATGAATGCACAGTGCCTATCTTCCCACCATGGCGCTGTGTGTGCCAGTCCTGCTACTCTTCCCCTCAGTCCCGCAGCACCTGCAGAAGGTCCCGCAGTGGCCTGCCATGGCCTGCCAGGCACCCCTCTCCACCCTGGCTTTCTTCCAGTCTTCAGTGCCTAGGACAGGCACACATCAGAACACAGCCACACCATGAGCCCACTGCCCTCACCCCCAAGCACAGAGTGCACTCCGGCCTGGCAAGGCCACAGGGCAGTGGCACAGCACACCCAGTGACTGGCAATGCCAAGCCACAGGGCACGCAGTGACGGCGCCCCCCCCCGGCATGGCATGCAGCCCTGCCTACCCCATGGAACACTGGATGTGCACAGACACAGGTGGATCACACTTACCTGGCCATGGAATGGCCCCCCCTCCGGACATGCACCTGCAACGACCTGAGCCTCTCCGGGTCCCTCCGTAACAGGTTCCCATACCAGTGGCAACACTGCTCTCTTGTGCACTGCACACCGGTTGCCTGGACAAGCCCATCTGCAACTTCTTGCCACACCTCAGTCCTTGGTCTGTCGAGGGGCTGCTGGCCAAACAGGCTGGCAGCATGGGACTCCACCTGGGCCACCAGGTTCATGAGCTTGACCTGGCTCCAGTTTTGGGAATGGGGCACTGTGCACCGCGGTATACTTCCTCTGCAATGTAGCAGTCCAAAATGGCACCCTGTAGCGCATGAGCAAAACGTGCTCGGGATGCACGCCTCACACGGAGATGTGCTACCTGTGGCAACTGCACATCTCTGGGGATGGGCATGGTCACACTGGCACATGGGGCAGAGGTCCCTGGGGGGCACTGGACAGGGCAGGGGTCAGGGGTCAGCATGCACCATGTGTGCATGAGCGCTATTGGGGCCATGATGCATGTTGCGCAATAGGGCCCTGAGGGCACCACGCTCCATAGGCCCTATAGCACCCAAGCACCATAGGCCCTATAGTACCTCAGGGCCCTCGGTGCATAGGGCATATTGTCCACCAATAGCGATCCTAGCACATGCTACACAATAGGCAGTAGTACATGCCATGGTGAATGTGTGTTGACGGGCGCACTGAGTACGTCACAGCATTGCGCCATGACTTGTGCCAGACCAAGTCCATTGCACAAGGCACAACAACACAATATTTAGCTGGCATATGCAGATTAGCTCATCAGCCTATCTGCGGTGCACTGGGGGCATTAGCATCTCATTACTGTTGCGCATCAGCCCATTTGCATGTGATGCACTATAAAGGCGCCGCACAACAACACAGGCCATGGACCAGTATTGCAACTATTCGAGGTAAGTTGCACCTGATGAGGGGTTGGACAGCACAGTGGGATGGATGGCTGGTGTGGGCCACTGCAGCCATTAACCACATGTCCTTGCCCACAGGTAACAGCATGTCCGAACTTGAGGAGGGTGAGGAGCGTGGGCCTGCCCGCAAGCTCAGGCCCAATTTTATGAAGGCGGAGGCAGATGTCATGTTCAAGGCATACCTCAACAAGGAGCCTTTGCTGAGTGGTGCCACTGGCATACCCCAGGCCAGGGCCGTAGCCTAGGAGGAGGTGGCGGAGGCTGTGAACCAGCAGGGCAGCCACCAGCAATCTGCGGAGGAGTGCAAGAAGAAGGTGGGCACCGACAAGAGTCGGATCAAGGAGAAGGTGGTGGCCATACTGGCTGGCAGGTCGGTCACAGGTGGGGGCCAGGCCGACATGACACAGCTCATGCCTCACTGCTGAGGGTGTGCCAGGCGGTGACTTCCAGACTGGAGGAATCCCATAACTGCATGGTAGGTACAGCGGTGTTGGGGGTGGGGGGTCCATTGCATCAGCGGCACTAATGCATCTGTGTTCCCTTTCAGCACCAGAATGCCAGCATGCAGTGGCAGGGGCACCTGCATCTGCTGTGGGGGCATGCCCAGCCCTGGAGGACCAGTCATCCACCTCCACTGGCATCCAGGGGCCCGAACAACTGCAGCACACCACCGCCATCTGGCTGGATGACCTGGGCGTGGTGGCAGACAAGGCGCTGGCTGTGTTCCAGTGGGATGCCAGCCACGGCATGCTGTGTATGGAGACACAGATTGGGGTGGGGTCCAACACAGATGTTGATGTGACTATTGTCCTGGACAGCAGGGGACTTGTGTGGGGAAGACACCCATACCATGCACCATCCCTGGCAGCGTGGCCAGTGGCCTGTTGGCAGTGGGACAACCAGCCGCCACTGCCCCTGGTACCACTGTGTATGATGGCGGTGCAGTGATGGGGGGCAGTGGTGGTGGTGCAGCCGCATAGGTGCTGGCTAGTGCACAGAGGCTGGAGGAGCGGCAGTGGCAGATGGCTGTGGATGTTGGGAGGATGGATGCAGCGTCTGCTGCTGGTGCGCCTGTCAATGAGCAACCCCATGGAGACCCTGCTGTGCAGTGCCTACCTGATCAGGGGGCAGTGCAGCATGTTCGTACATCACCGGTGGGTCAGAACCCCATGCACCCCAGGGCACTGACCCCTTTCCCAAGCACACCCAATTGCTGAGGGCCTCCATGGAACAATAGGTGCTGCTTATGGCTGGGGTGCATGCACTCCATCCAGAGGTGCACCAGGCAGCCAAGCAGCACAACAGGGGCAATGTGCAGGTCCAGGAGGCCATACATCACCTGTGGGAGGACACAACCACAGCCCTGGACTGCTTAGCCACTGTGGTCATGGCCGGCCTTGCCCCACTGGCTACCACGGGGCATAGCCAGCTGCTGCAGTGTGGAGTGCATTGTCCACCCCACAGACCTGGCGTCAGGCGACCCCCCCACCAGGCTCCACTGTGGGCATCCCAGGAATGCCCGGTGCGGGCCTGTTTGGGAGCCTGCAGACCCCTGTGAGGACGCGGTCTCATTCCTGCAGTTCCACCCCGGGAGATGGTCGCAGACCCCCCTGTGGCCGTCGCACAGCCCGAGTCTGCTGTGTGGCCACACCACGGCCTTCCTCGTGTCCATGGTGGCTGTGTGACCACACGGCAGAGCTGATGCACCCATCACCCTGTCCACTGTCCACTGCCACTGCCCTGTGTGCACATGGGCTTTGAGTGTGTGTGTGCATACCACGGATATGGCATCTGTGGGTTGTGCCACACACACTGGCCGTGTGCACACCTGCCCAGCTGCTGGCCCATGTGGCGAGTGCATGATGATGCCACAACAGCACTGGTTGCACATGTGCACTGGTGCCCTGCGTCTGATCCATGGTAGGTGCTAGCACCCGGGCACATGCTTGTGGGTGCCAGTGTGTGTGTGTGTGTGTGTGTGTGTGTGTGTGCTGTGCTGTGCTGTGCTGCATGTTGTTGTGTGTGGACGTGTGGCACAGCCCCATGCCCACCCCTGCCCCCCGCCTGTCTGTGCAAGCCGCAGGACACTCCCACACATGCCTGTGTGCCTTGCCACTGTGTCCGTCCTGTACATGGGTGTTTGTCCACCTACCTGCATGCACTGTAGTGCTCCTCTACTGTAGTGTCTTGGTGCTGGCATGCCATCCTCATCAGTCAGGGATCCTTCCACCCGAGGAGGCTGCCCACCACCACATGGACTGTCGTCTGCATCGTCCCCACTGCTGTTCCCCTCTTCAACCTCGACAGCTATCCCACAGTCAGTGGCCATGTTGTGCATCATGCAGCAGGCCAGGACTAGGCCACAGACCTTCAAGGGGCTGTACTGTAGGGCACCGCGAGACTTGTGCAGGCAACAGAAACATGCCTTCAGCAGACTGAAGACATGCTCAATGATGTTCCGCATGCTGGTGTGTGCCTCACTGTATCACTCCTCCGGTGGGGACGATGGGCACCGGTAATGGGTGAGCAGCTAGGGCTGGAGTGGGTAGCCACTGTCACCTGTGTGGATGGAGATATGGTTAGCCTGGTGTCCTCTGTCACTGTGCCCCTTGTCCTTCTCAGCCACACTCTGTGGCGCCCCTACTCTGGCCACTCCCCTCCCATGCCCTGGTGTACCCAGCTGCCTGTGGTCTCGGCATACTCACCCACTAGATGACTGGTGGGGATGTTTCCACTCTCTAACCTGTGGCACAGTGCTGAGCTGTGCCAGATGAAGGCATCGTGTGCTCCCACAGGGTGTGTGCCACAGACATTGGTTATACACCCCCTGGCATTGCACACCACCTGGCAGTTGATACTGGGGTAGCAATTTCTGTTGTTATAGGCTACCCCCTCTGGGCCAGGTGGCATGCGGATGCCCACATGGGTGCAGTCGATGGCCCCTAGCACGCCAGGCATACATGCTACCCTGTGGAACTCCTTCATGTTTGCTGTATGCTCTGCCTGCATGCTGGGGAAGTAGATGTATTCTGCAGCATGTGGCAGCAGGGCATTGAGGAATTGTGTGAGGAGCCATGATGTGGCCGACTGGGTTATGCCTGTGGTGTCCCCTGTTGGTCTCTTATAGGTGCCTGTGGTGAGCAGACACATGACAGCTGTTAACTTTGTCTCCACTGTCAGGGTGTGGCTCCGTCTAGTGGGAGCCTGCATCTCCTCACTGCGCAGCTTGCAGAGCTGCCTCAGAATTGCCCGGTTCAGTTGGTACTGGCCCACAATCTCTGTGTCAGCGTAGGTCTCATAGCTGATGCGGGGTCGGTACTGCCTGTTCCGGGTGTACTGCTGACGGGCCCTTCCATAGCCATGGCACTCCTCCTCCTGCCTCCCCACACCTCTCATTTTGGCCTCCATCTGGAATATTGCACTGGCCATGGCCCCTGTTATCCTGTCACCCCCTGGGCATCTGACTCCACTGGCCCACCTGCTGTGTGTAGCTATGCGTACCACTCAGCAGGACCCCCTCCTGTGTACCCTGCCCCCGGCTGGCTGGCTGTTGCCTGCATCCTCTGTCTCTCACCCCTGTGGGTGCCTGTATCACTCCACTTGGGCCTGGTGGCTCTGTGTCACGCCCACACTCTGTTACAGCCGCTGTCGCCTCCCTGTCAGTCACACTCTCACTCACACTCTCTCTCACACTGTCTCTCCCTCTCTGTCCCTGTCTCTGTCTCTTTCTCTCTCCCTGTCTCCTTCTTCATTGGCAGATGGCCTGTCTGTCTCCCTCTGTCCTGCTCCCCTCTGGCGCAAGTGCTCTCCTCCTACTTGCTCCCTGTTTTTATAGGCTCAAATTTTTCCGCGTCACTGACAGTTGCTCCTTACTTGCATTATTGGTCAGGGGTTGAATATCGCACTGTGTGCATATCACCCCCTGCCCTTGCACATGCATGCATTCCCATTGCGCACTGGTGTACTGCTACTTGTGCTGCACAGTTGCTGCCACTGAATATCGCTCTTTGGTGCATTTCCACAGTTGCACATGCGCAATCCAGTTGCGCCATGTGCACCTGTTTTGAATATCACACCCATAGTATACTGTATATACTTTGCAATGTCAGTGGCTCAGTAGGTTGCATGCTCACCTCTGAGGTCAGAAGATTGGCAGGTTGTGGGTTCTAGCCCCTCACCAGGCACTTAGGGTAAAATCCCAATACTGACACTGTAGAGTATCATGAGGAGGATGCTGCACTCCCAAGGTGCCATCTTTTGAATGAGACATTACACCAAGGTCCTGTCTCCCTGTTCTGGTGGTTGTTCATATAGACATTAAAGCTCCCATGGCACTTCTAGAAAAGAGATGGGAAACTTTTTATTCAAAAACCAAAACCAAATCAACAGTGCATGATACAAACATGAATTCAAACAATGAAACAAAAAAATAAACTCAGAAAACAAAATAAGGAAACATACACAGAAGTAATAACAAATAGAATGACATTTACTGATAATTTTTTTCACACCCAGCACAATCACTCCACCCAATCAATTTCTCTCCATATTGAAGTACACAGTGCGTCTCTCGTGTATATTTTCATACCTATATACCCCATCCAATTCAGCCTGAAGTTTAAAATCATGTCATTTAGGGACACTTCTTCCCCTTGCAGAACCTTTTGACAGTGTGCCTGCCAAATAGCCCATTTAATGCATGCTAATATAACATGCACTGTGCCTTTGTGCCACTGGTGCCATGGAACTGTAAGTTGCCCACGAACCAATGTATCATACGTCATAGTAGTAAAACAGGTGATATTCTACAAGGCATCCAAGAGACCCCAAATGGGTTTTATAAATGGGCATTCAAAAAACAAATGTTGCATAGTTTCTATCATATCCAGACACCCCTCCACCAAATAATATCATTCCCCTAAAGCTTTATGCTTATGATTGCCCCTTATGTTTAACTTCCCATGCCCACAAAGCCATATAGTATCCTTTATCTTAGGTGCTTCCTTACTTCAGACATGCAATCTAACAATAAATTGCAGTTGATTGTGGTGTCAACTTTAAACATAGGTTCTTCAAAATAACAATAAACTAATATGGTGTCATAAAACTGTTTTCTAGATACCCCTACAAAGCAGTGCAAATCAATTCTCCATATTCGGATTTATTTGAAACATATTTGCATATATTCTGGTAGAGACTTTTCCAAAATATTCCACTTTCCCTTCTCCCATGCTTGAAAAAAATGCTCCTTCCAAAGCTGCATAACCAGTAAATCTACCCCTTCTCCCCCACCACTAAACTTCTAGTATTTGTAAATAAAAAATTCCCAAAGAAAAAACTAATGGTTGAATCATATTAAGACTCCCTTCTTTCCAAGGCCTATAAGTGTGGTTACGCTTTATCAGGTTCTGCCGACTTCCCCATAAAAGCTGAAAAAACAATTCCAAAATCTTTGCATGCATCCCAAAAGGAACAGGCAAAACATGAGATATATAAAAAAAAGAGGAGCTATACAGGCCTTCAACAAGAATACTCTTTTTCTCCTAGTCATTTTCCAGTACTGCCATTTGGTCACCTTGACCTGAACTTCCGCAAACTTCTTCTCCCAGTTTACCTGCGCTGCCTCCCTTGTCTCAAAGTGGATCCCTAAGATTTTTATAGTTCCCTGTCTAATTGGAATAACAAAGTCACATGTTGTGGGAGCATTTCCCAGGACCCAAACCGAACTTTTACCCATATTGATCTTAATTCCTGTGAAGGGCGTATTACTGTTAAAAACGTCTATTGCCCCCTGCCCAGATTCTAAATCAGCAACAGCAAGGACATCATCCGCATAAGCAGTACTCTTACTGCACTGCCCTCCCATCCTAAATTCCACTGAATGAATTCTATTATCCCTTTCCACTGTTCTTAGAAGAGGATCTAGCCCAAATACATATAGGAGAGGGCTTAAAGGGCATCCTTGTCATACACCATTATGCAAATACAAGGGGATTCCCAGGTGACCATTTTCCATTGGTATATTCTGTGCTTCCATGAAAAGTAGTTTTATTATGTATATGAAACCCTGTGGAATATCATACAAGGCTAACACTGTCCATATATAATCATGCTTAATAGCATTGAATGCAGTTTCTTGGTCCACAGAAAAAATGGTATCCATCTAATGATATTTCCAGACACTGTTCCACCACCTCCCTGATGAATATCAGATGTTGAGCAATAGTTCTACCAGGCACTGCACAAGTCTGAGCATCCAATATCAGTGTTTTTGCCACTCATACCAATCTAACTGTAACTATTGTGGTGAGAATTTTGCAATCAGTCGTCAAGAGGCTAAGCGGTCTCCAGTTCTTAATATCATCCTGGTCCCCTGATTTATAGAAAAATACCATGACACCTTCTGTCATACTAATGCCAAATCTCCCTATCTGTGGGAGGGAGAGGAAAACCTCTGTCAACATAGGTGCAAGCTGGTCAGCAAAAAGCTTATAAAAATCATTTGGAATACCATCTCTACCCGTTGCTGTCCTAGCCAATAAAGATTTATTGACTTTCCTGACCTCTCCTTCCCGGAACGGTTCCTCTACCATAACTCTGTTTAATTCAGGTACCTTAGTTACTTCTAATGGGGCCATAAAGGCATCCTCCCTTCCCCCCACCTGAAATTTCCCTTTAACATAAGTTTGCACAATATCTAACAGTGAAGCTGTATCAGTGACCACATTCCCCTGCATATTCTTTAACGAGGTCATGACCCTATGCTTCACCCTATCTGCTGTACCATCATATGGGTTAACCTGAGCTTTCATGCCCTTTGTTCCAAATTTCTGTTCCATAGTCATGGAGCGCTCTTTATTATACTGATATTCAAACATTAGCTGTTTGACTTCTGCTATTTCATCAGACAGATCAACATTTGTTTCCCTCATTTGTGTAAGCAGTTTAAGATATTGAGCCCTTAAACCCCAATATTTCATATACTGCTTTTTAACTTCTGCACTTGAAAATGTATCCATTAATATTTTTACATCCCTTTTAGTGTCCTCCCACCATTCCACTGGGTTGTCGTATAAAAACCTTATGTCCTGTCTTGCCTCCAACAAAGCTAGTACTTCACTTTGGACAAGATCCTCCTGAAGCAAAGAAATATTCATCTGCCAGAAACCTCTTCCTATACATGAAAACTGGCCTATCCCTAACATAACTTTCACCGCTAAATGATCTGATGTCTCTAAAGGAACCACCTCTATTCCCTGCACAGGTGCTGTCTCTGTCAGAAACCAAAAATCAATCCTAGAAGAAAGAACACCTTTAAAGGAGGTATGCATAGGTCTAACTCCAAAGATGTCATATACATCCCGGAGTCCAGTCCTACTTAAAATATTAAGCAATTGGTTAGTATCACAAAACACTTTGTCTGACTTTCTACCCCAATCCCTCTTGGACAGGCCACAATTAAAAGTCCCCTTCCCACAGTGCTATTTTTGATGTGTGCAAGTATGGTTCTATCCTCTGCATTAGCTTTGTTCTGTCAGCCTTAGACTTTGGTGCAAAAATATTCACCAGTCAAAAGATAACCTCAAGCATAACCACATCCACAATTAACACCATTCCTGGGCATACATCTGTCACTTTCAAAACTATTACTTTATAGTCTGAAAATAACATACCCATACATGACTCTTCCCCTACAGACCACAATGAAGGTCCCCATCTCCAGTCATTCTGTGCCTGTGTAATCTCAGGAATTGAATGTAACTGTGTGTCCTGTATGAATATTATGTGTCCCTTTGTCTCATGCAAACTAGCAAATGTAACTGATATCTTAGCTGCAGACTTAACACTATTTATATTCAATGCAATAATGGATAATGCAGTCAAAAGAGTAATAAAAAGGGGATAAAGGAACATAAATGAAAACCACATCATAAGTCAATAAAGTCACTTTTTCTTCTTTCTCTTCCTCAGTTTAGTTTTCTTTGATTTCAATACATCTCCTGTTACCTCTGTATGAGAAGAGGCAATAGAGGAGACATCCAAGTCCCCCTCAGATTCTATTTCCTCAGTGTCCATCAGTACAGCATATTGGTTATTGACAGTTAGTGCTTCTGTTTTCTTAACGCTAGGGAGAAGAACAGGGGGCTTCAGTAAAGACTTGGATCTCATAACCCTCTGGAAGGAGGGCTCCACAGAAGTTCCAGGAGGAGGCATCATGCCCTGAGGCAATAGATCAGGAGTCTCAAGATCAATGGGACCCATCAGATCTACTTCTTTTTCTGGGATAGAGACAGGAACATGATTACTGTGTTCCTGTACACTTGCATCCAGAAGTTTTTACTCATGTACACCGGCATTCTCTTGCCCCACAGGATTAATACTAGGGGTAGGAGTCTGTGGAGGGGTTGTGGGATAACAGATGGACCAGACACCAAACTTCAGGTTCAATACACAATTTATGTGTGATGTTTATTCATAATACAGGAAATAAGATTCAGCAATAGCATATTCCTTCTTCAGTACATCAGTTTGCAGCAACAGTCTATGAATGTCCTTTCTCTGCACTTAGCCAGCACCTACTGACACTGATCTCTGATCCAACTTACCAGCTGAGATGCAACCTCCACCCCTATGTGGGCCCCATTTGCTTGGGTAGTGGGGGCCCAAAAAGAAAAAAAACAAAATAAGCTATAGCTAAAGAACCTCAACGCAGAATCACTGAAAGAAAGGTTACCCCAAAGGGCATTGGTAGCAAATCAAGTTTCAAAAAAATACAACATCATACCTACTTCCATAATGCAAAGCATCATGGGATATATGCAAATCACAATGACATTTAGACTTGTTCAGTTTACAGCAATTTACATGCATTTTAAACAGTACAACTAACAATTTCTGTAATGGTCACCTAGTACTTTTTACCATCATCAAAAACACTTAGTGCCATGGTATTTTCAACATTTACAGGTTTCATAAACATAAGGTATATATATCAAGGTATTTTAATACATAGTGCTATTACATACTAAATCCAACAACAATAAACACAACCTGTTTTACATACACTTGGAGATCACCACAATAACCTCCCTGTATGAGGACCTGAGAGGGAAAAGAAAAATTAAAGAGTGCACCATAGCATAATCAAGAAAAAGCACAGGGGGTGCCCATAGGTGGCCAACCTTATGGACTAGAAATAGTAAAGGATATATTAGGCTTAGAAATAGAAGAACTGTTGCAACAGATTTAAGAAAAGGTCAGTCCTCAAGAGTGGCAAGAGCTCCCTGTCACAGAGTTGGTAATGTTTTGGGGGCAGAACTGCACTTGCCCCTGCACCCTTTGATTGCACTCCAGAAGCTCTTGGTGGGTTTGGAACCTGAGGGCTCATAGGTGCTGCATCTGGTTCCAGCCTTAATCATTCCTTTTGGGCTAACACAACATAGACATCTTGCTGTGCCCTTACAGCCTGATCTAAGCTGTTGTGAGATACCCATGTTCAGGTACGAAATGTGTGCCCTTGTTCCTCACACAAATTACATCACATTGGGCTGGAGCACTGGGCATTGTTATGTCCCAAAATCCCACATAATCCCCATTTGAGTTTATCGCACACATTGCTGAGGTGCCTTGTATCCCCACATCGATAACATGCTCGAGGTTGTCCTGCATAAAAGACCACGCCTCCGGTCTTGACCTAGAAAAAAACAGTTAAGGAGATGCTGCACCACCCCATTCTCTTGTTTCAACAGCACTTTGTAGCACCATCCCCAGTCCCAAGGTGTTCATCACCAAGGATTACATAGAAACATGGAATTTAATAGCAGATAAGGACCGCTTGGCCCACCCAGTCTTCCCATTTCCCTACCTAATGGATAAGCTGCAGATCCTAGTTAACCAACAGCCTACTTCCTCCTACCCCCACCCCCTAGAATTGCCTTATATCTGTCCCATGCATTTTTGAATTACACCACTGTTTTTGACTCCACAACCTCCTCAGGAAGGCTGTTCCATTGGCTCAGGGAATCCATTAACAGTACACCGCTCTTTCAGCCAGTAGGTAATATCAGCTACATTTACCCCCTTATTACAGAAGAGGACAGTAATACATTTGAATTAGGGTTTTGTCAGGAGTATTGCCATGAAAAGCCACCATAAGGGGGAATTTTTCAAGAGCTGATACTGTTTCCAGAATCTATCCAGCCCTGCTGGATGTTTAAAACTTACATCGTACAATGTATCCCCAGGCATATGTATGAACGCATACATCTCATAAGCATAATACTTCATATTATCCTTCAGCAATGTTCTGCCCATAAAATGCCTATCCAGGATGTCTGATGATACCCCCCTGAATTTGAGGCGCACTGTATTACACCACATAGCTCGCTCAGATGCAAGCCTGGTTGTTTCAGGAAAGAAACATTGTCTCACATTCCTACTCCAAACATTAGTTGTTGAAGGTGTAGCAGGAGCAGCAGTTTAATCTTGCTGCCTGCTATGGGATGAAAAAGAATTTTATGCCTCAGTTGTTTGCTCTATAATAGGTAGAAGGGTGGCAGGTTCACAATCGGGGTGCTCGATACTCATATCCTTATCCCTTTACCCCTTCAATTGCTCTATGTCAGCCATCATATCCTGTAGAGCCATATCAGGAATATTCTGCCCAGCTGAAACTACTGGAGCCATATGTTGACCAGGAGAAATCTGTGATGTAGTCTCCCCACACATTGGAAGGCTTGGTTCAGTACCTACAAGGTTAGCCAGAGGTCTCCCAGCCCCCAAGTCTGAGGTGCCTGGAAGATTTGCATCCCAGTCAGATCCATCTATTGATTGTACTCAACCTGCACTTTCCAAGGCTGTTTTAATCCATGCAGGTGAGTCCATCGAAAGACCTGCAGATGGACTTGTTACTGCAATTTTCTCCCCCATTTGTGCTGACCCCGTAGTTTCCTTCTGTGTGCTTTTCCCTTTTTTCCCCACTTTTAAGTACAACACCCTTTACTGAAGCTCCTTTCTCTGTAAATGCAGTTGAGACTCCAATGTTAAATGTAATCTGTGGCAAAGTACATTCCTCTGCACTGCCCTGTGCCTTTACACCTGTTAAATGCATAACTTCAGTAGGCATCTCATCTCCTGTATTGCAGCTCTTTTTAGTGAAGTCTTCCTTTCTACTAGTACTTAACTCCCCTTTCTGTATGTCAAAAGTGCCACCATTTGCAGTACCTTTAGTGCTTTCCTCCTGCACTGATTACTCTCTGATCATTGTTGGCTCTGTTGTAGCCCAATTCTTTCTTCTATCTCCATTTCTGCCTCTCCAATAACAGCATAGTCTGTTTCGCGTCAGACACTGTCTGACTGTATTGCTGTTCCCCTTTGAAACAGCTCCTTCTGTAGTTGATTCCATCACATCCAGTATACTTACTTGTTCCTCTTCCTTCATAGTGTCCTGTAACTCCTGCATTGTAAGGGGTCTAGCTACCCCTCCTTCTGCTGCCATAATTTTGCTGCTATAATTTCCATTGATGAAATTCCAGATGGTGGGTATCCATTCGAGTCATAGAATTCTTCCTGGGCTAATTCTAACCCTTCCTTCATTCCACAGTCCATTTGGGCCTCTAGAGACAATGAGACTGGGTTGGCATACACTCAGAACTGGCCATGAAACAGCACTCTCAGTGTCCCCTACCAGTAAGTGGGGGATTTTATTGAAAAAAAAAATCATAAACAATGTACAAGTAAACAAATGTCAAAGAAGCAAATTCATCAGAAACACATACTAAGAAGGGGAATACAGGTTGAAATCATAACATAAAAATACAGTATCTCAAGAACAGAAGAATCACCATTTTCCAGTGTTTATACTTTTTGATTGATTGACTGATAAAAATGTATTTTTATACAGGGTCATTTGTTGGGGTGTAAACCCCATTTACAACAAATTCCTGTGGTTATAGAAGGTTTCAAATTTACCAAACATACAACATACCATCCATTCTGCAAACAATACATTAGTACAAACATAATAAAAATACATTGGGTACACACTTAATTATCTAAAACGTTGGCATTGAATTTTCAAATATTTGTGCAATATGGATTTAAACTTGTGCAAATCAGATGTCATAGTTATGTCATATGGCAATTTATTCCAATTTCTAGCCAATCTGTTCTGTAGTGTAATATCCCCCATCCTGTTTAAGGTCCTATTCATTGGTATCTTCAGTGAGGTCTTCCTTCATTTAAACACGTGTTTGATTTGTTTCTAGTTGTATTAAGTAATCTAATGGATGACGTCTATTTTTCCGATAGATTAACTCATGGCAAATTAAAGACCACAAGTATTCCCTCTGAGCTGCTGACTGGAGCCAGTCTAACTCTTGAAATACTATACAGTGATGTACTCCACAACCTTTTCTTATTATAAAGTTCCCCATTCTTTAATACAATTGGTTTAGTTTAACCAAAGATTTTTGGTTAGAATTCATATATAATGGGAGACCGTATTCTGCCACAGGTAATAATAGTTGTTTGACTAATCTAGTTCTAATATCTCTAGACATACAGCCAGATATCCTATAAAGAGCTCTGATACACTTTCTTGGTTTGAGATTGGATGTGTTCGGAAAAGGTTAGCCTGGAGTCCACATGGACTCTTAGATATTTATAAGTTGATACATTCTGTACCATGGTCCCATCGGAAAATTTTATTTCCAAGTTGGACATTTTTTTTTTTGTCTTTTTGGCCTACAAAAATGTCATGCACTGTGTTTTTTTAGTGCTTATTAACAGACCAGAGTCTCTCATCCATATCTCCAAATTACCAAAGTCTGTCTGGAGCTGCCGTCTCAGATCCTCAGGATTTTCTGCAGATGCCACTACAACTGTGTCATCTGCATAAAGCCTGATCTCACTACCTCTCATCTGAGTTGCTAAATTGTTTATATACAGTAGATGTTAAACAACACAGGGCCCAATATCGAGCCCTGTGGAACTCCTTTTTTTATATCCTCCAGATCTGAGACAGCAGCTCCACACCGGACACATTGTTTACATTCAGTCAAATAGGACTTGAACCACAGCAGAGATTCCTGCTGTACCCCGATGTCAAGCAATCTGTCCAAAAGGACCTCATACTGTACCAAATTAAAGGCCTTGCTAAGGTTCATGAACACCGCCCCCTGTGCTTCTACTTTGGTTTAACGATGTTGCAACCAAGTTATTGAAGTCCATTAGGGCGGTGTTCACGGACCTTCCCTCCCTAAACCCATGCTGATTTTCTGTTATAATCCCCTCTCATTCAAGGTACTGGCCAAACTGGTAATATACCAGTTTCTCCAGCACCTTTGACAAGATGGGGAGTAAGGTTATTGGTCTATAATTTGAGGGTACAGTGCTATCTCCCCCATTAAATACGGGAATGATTTTCCCCATTTTCCAAATTTTAGGTACCAATGAATTATTAAATTCCAATTATTAAAATATGTAATCATTGGAGCAAGTATATCTGCTCCAATCTTTAAAAATCTTGCTTCAATGCCATCCATTCCTCCACTTTTTGACACTTTCAGTCTTTTTAGTTCTTTTTCTATTTCTTTTATTTCCATCTTCCTGAATTTAAATCCTACAGTGTTGTGGTGTAAGGGAACTGTGATCTGTGATGTAAGAACATTTGGGCCTGGATATTCAAAATGGTTGCGTGTGGCGCAACAGGGTTGCACATGCGCAACTGCAGAGATGCGCCATAGAGTGATATTCAGCAGGAGCAACTGCGCAGTGCAAGTGACAGTGTGCAAGGGCACAATAGAAATGTATGCATGCGCAAAGGCAGGGGGCAGAACTATGAATATGTGGCACAGCACCATATTCAACTGCCGAGGAATGGCACAAGTGAGGAGCAACTGCCAGTTGCATGGAGCAGACTTGAGCCTATAAAAACAGGGAGCAAGTCAGAGGACAGCACTGAGCCAGAGGGGAGCAGGACAGTGGGAGGCAAACAGGCTGACTGAGAGAGGACGAGGGAGACAGGGAGAGGAAGCGAAGGACAAAGTGAAAGAGAGTGTGAGAGAGAGAAAGTGTGAGAGGGAGTGTGTCACACAAGGAGGCACACTGAGGGAGGGGGAGAGACTGGGTGCCCAACAGAGCCACCGGACCCAAGGGGAGCAACACAGGCACCCACAGGGGTGGGTGACAGAGCCAGCAGGCAGAACCAAGCCAGGGGCTGGGTACACAGGAGGAGGAGGCTCTGCCGAGCGATAGGCACTACCCCACAGAGCCGGAGGGGGACAGTGGAGCCAGATGCCCAGGGGGTGACAGGACAACAGGGGCCATGGCCAGTGCAGCATTCTAGATGGAGGCCATAATGAGGGGTGTGAAGAGGCAGAGCAATGTGGCCATGAAAAGGCCCATTGGCGGTACGCCCAGAATAGGCGTTACCGACCTCGCATCAGCTTTGAGAGCCATGCTGACACAGAGATCATGGGCTGGTATTGCCTGAACTGGGTGATTCTGAGGCAGCTCTGTGAGCTGTGCAGTGAGGAGATGCAGGCACCCACTAGACAGAGCCGCGCCCTGACAGTGGAGACAAAAGTAACAGCTGTCAAGTGCCTGCTGCCATGGGCACCTTCCAGAGACCAGCAGGGGACACCACAGGCATAACCCAGTCAGCCACGTCACAGCTCCTCACACAATTCTTCAATGCCCTGCTGCCACATGCTGCAGAACACATCCACTTCCCCAGCACACAGGCGGAGCGTACAGCAACCATGCAGGGGTTCCACAGGGTAGTATGTACACCTAGCATGCTAAGGGCCATCGACTGCACCCGTGTGAGCATCCACATGCCACCTGGTGCAGAAGTAGTAGCCTAAATCAACAGAAAGGGCTACCCCAGCATCAACTGCCAGGGGGTGTGCGATGCCAGGGGGTGCATTACCAATGTCTGTGCCACACACCCTGGGGGAACAAATGACACCTTCATCTGGCACAGCTAGGTGCTGTGCCACAGGTTCAAGAGTGGGGACATCCCCACAGGACACCTAGTGGGTGAGTATGGTGAGACCACGGGCAGCTGGATACAGCAGGGCATGGAAGGGGGCAGCCAGGGCAGGGGGACCACCATGTGCATCTGGAAGGGGCATGGGACACAGTGACAGGGGTCACCAGGCTAACCCTCTCCACACTCTCTCTCTCTCTCTCTCTCCCCACACAGGTGACAGTGGCTACCCACTCAGGCCCTGGCTGCTCACCCCCTACCGTTGCCCATCATCCCCAATGGAAGAGCAGTACAATGAGACACACACCAGCACATGGAACATCATTGAGTGTGTGTTTAGGATGCTGAAGGCACAGTTCCATTGCCTGGACAGGTCTGGTGGTACCCTACAATATAGCCCCTCGAAGGCCTGCTGCCTATTCCTAGCCTGCTGCATGCTGCACAACTTGGCCATTGACCATGGGATAACTGTTGTGGCTGATGAGGGGAACAGCAGTGGGGATGACATGGGCAATGGGCCAGGAGGTAGTAGGCAGCCCCTCCCGGGGTGGAGGGATCTCTGGCTCATGCGGCTGGCATGCCACCAGCGAGACACAATAGCATGGGAGCACTATGGTGCATGTAGGTAGGTGGACAAACACCCATGCACAGAGCCAACACAGTGGCAGGGCACACAGCCATGTGAGGGCATGGCCAAGGTCATGCACACACAGGCATGGAGCAGTGCCACACAGTCACACGCAACACAGCACCACACAGCACTGCACAGCATCACACATGCACACACATGCACACCCACACAGTGGCACCCACAGGTGCATGACTGGGTGCAAGCACGTGGCATGGATCAGACGCAGGGCACCGGTGCACTTGTCCAACCAGTGTTGAGAAGGCATCATCACGCACATGCCACATGGGCCAGCAGCCTGGCAGATGCGCACACGGGCAGCGTGTGGCACACCACACGGCTGCCATGACCATGCTATGCACACACACACACACAATGCCCATGTGCAGACAGGGTGGTGGCTGCAGACAGCAGACAGGTTGGCATGCATATCAGGTCTGCCGTGCAGACACACAGCCACAATGGACATGGGGATGGCCACGCTGCAGTCACCCAGCAGACTCAGGCTGTGCAACGGCCACAGGGAGGATCTGCAACTGCCCCCCAGGGGTGGGACTGCGGGACTGTGACCGGGTCCTCACAGGGGTCTGCAGGCTCCCAAACAGGCCCGCACCAGGTGTGCCTGGGATACCCACAGTGGAGCCCGGCATCGACACGGTTGGGGTCACCCGACGCCAGGACCGTGGGGTGGACATTGCACTCTGCGGTGTCTGTGGCAGTCGGCCATGCCCTGTGGCAGCCAGTGGGGCAAGGCCGACCAAGATTGCATTGGCAATACAGTCCAGGGCTGCAGTCGTGTTCTCCCGCAGGCATTGATTGGCCTCCAGGACCTGAGAGGTGACCTCTCACGCTGCACCCCAGCCACAAGCAGCACCTGTTGCTCCACGAAGACCCACAGCAATCGGGTGTGCTCGACCAAGGGTTCAGTGCCCTGGGGTACATCGGCATGGTGCTGACCCACCGGTGTCTACGGCTGTGCAGCATGTCCCCCCACTCAGGTGGGTGCTGCACAGTGGGGTTCTCATGGGGTTGGGCAATGACAGGTGCCCCGGTGGCGGATGCGGCGCCTGGTCTACCAATGTCTCCATCTGTCTGCTGCTGCTGCCCATCCAGCCCCTGTGCACTGGCCAGCACCTGTGTGGGTGTCCCACCACCCTGCGCCACTGTGCCTGTGCACACAGTGGTACCAGGGGCAGTGGTGGGCAGCTGTTCCACCACCAACAGGCCACCAGCCATGCTGCCAGTGCTGGTGTTTGGTATGGATGTCTCCCCTCCGACATGACCCCCACCGTCCAGGACTATGATCAGATAGTCATCAGTGTCAGACCCCTGCCCCAATCTGTGTCTCCACACAGAGCACACCATGGCTGGCGTCTCACTGGAACACAGCCAGGGCCTCATCAGCCACCACTCCCGGGACATCCGGCTGGATGGTGGTGGCATGCTGCAGCAAATTGGGACCCCAGATGTCCATGGAGGTGGATGGCTGATCCTCTGGGACTGGGCAGGCTCCCACGATAGCCGCAGGTGCCCCTGCCACTGCATGCTGTGCTGTAAGGGAACACAGATGCATTAGAGATGCTGACTCAAAAGACCCCTTCCTCCCTGCCCACCCACCTGCCTGACATTCCTACCATGTAGTGATGGGCTCCCTTCAGTCTGGAAGCCACTGCCCAGCACACCCTCGACCACACTACATCACTTGATGGCCACCACCAGCTCATCCTGCACTGTGAGCTGTGGCATGGTGGCCTGGCCCCCACCTGTGGCCAACCTGGCGGCCCAAATGGCCGCCACCTTTTCCTTTATCTGACACTTGTCATTGCCTAGCTTTTTCTTGCACTCCTCTGCAGACCGCTGGTGGCTGCCCTGCTGGTTCATGCCTCTGCCCCCTCCTCCCGGCCATGGCCCTGGCCTGGGGTGTGCCAGTGGTGCCATTCAGCAAAGGCTCCCTGTTGAGGTATGCCTCAAACAGGGCATCTGCCTCCACTGTCATAAAGTTGGGCCTGTGCTTCTGGGTAGGCCCACGCTCCTCACCCTCCTCGTACTCGAATATGATGCTACCTGTGGACATGGACATGTGGTAAGTGGCTGCAGCGGCCCTCCCCAGCCATCCAGCACCCTGTGCTGGCTGTCCCATCAGCAGGCGCAACTTACCTCTGATGGTTGCAATACCAGTCCATGGCCTGTGCTGTTGTGTGGCACCTTTATAGTGCATCGCATGCAAATGAGCTGATGCACAACTGTAATGACATGCAAATGTCCTCATTGTGCCATGGATAGGCTGATGAGCTAATCTGCATATGATGGCTGAATATCGCGCTCTTGCACATTTGCAATGGACTTGCTCTGATGCATGTTATTGCGCAATTCTGTGACATGCACAGTGCGCACTCACCAACGTGCATGTGCCACAGCATATGCTACTGCCTATTGCGCAGTGTGTGCTAGGTGCACTATAACAGCCATCATACCCTATGCACCGTGGACCCTATGGTGCTGGGTGCTATAGGGGCTATGGCGCTCAGGCAATAGAGGGCCTATGGCACTCATGCGCTATTGGGCCTATGGTGCTGGGGCACTATTGGGCCCATGGGGCGTGGTGCATTCATGGCCCTATTGTGCAACATGCGTCATGGGCCCAATAGTGTTCACATGCACATTGTGCATGCTGACCCCTGACCCCAGCCCTGCTCTATGCCTCCCAGGGACCTCTACCCCACCTGCCGGTGTGGCCACGCCCATGCCATGCATCCCTGGAGATGCATGACTGCAGCAGGCGAGGCGTGCATCCTGAGCACGTTGTGCACGTGCGCTACTGGGCACCATTTTGACCTGCCACATTGCTGTGGAACCATGCTGCATCTTGCAGTGCCCCATTCCCATAATTGGAGCCAGGTCGAGCTGGTGATCCTGGTGGCTCAGGTGGAGCCCCATGCTGCCAGCCTGTTTGGCCAGCAGCCCCTCAACAGACCCAGGACTGAGGTGTGGCAGGACATCCTGGATGGGCTCATCCAGGCCACTGGTGTGCAGTGCACCAGGGAGCAGTGTCACCACCGGTATGGGGACCTGTTAAGGAGGGACCCAGAGGCTGGGAGTGGCAGTGCACGCGTGTCCGCGGGGGGCGTGCCGCGGCGTACAGTAGTGGGCTCCGACTACGTCCGTGCATGTCCACTGTTCCATGGGGCAGGCAGGGCTGCATTCCATGACAGGGGGGCCTGTCATTGTGTGGCCTGTGGCTTGGCATTGCCAGTCACTGGGTGCACTGAACCACTGCTCTGCAGCCTTGCCAGGCCATGGTGCACTCTGTGCTTGAGGAGTGAGGGTAGTGGGCTCATGCTGTGGCTGTGTTCTGATGTGTGCCTGTCTGTGTTCCCGTCCTAGTACCTGAAGACCGGAGGAGAGCCAGGGCAGCAGGGGCACCTGTCGGTACACAGCAGGCTGCTGTAGGCCCATCAGCTGCTGGTGGAGGACCGGGCAGGAGTGGTGTGCCAGGACAAGTGCATGCAGTGCCAAAGTGAGCAGGTAGGCACTGTGCATTCCCACACTGTTGGGCAGGGTGGGTGGCGGGGGGGTATGGCCTTGGTCCCCTGTGCCTTGAGCCATGGCAGCTGTGTTCAGCACATGGTGTAGTGTGCATGGTGGGGCAGCCATTGCATGTGTGTGGCAGTTGTTGGTGGGCCAGGTGTGCGTCTGGCTACCACTTGTGCTGCTGCAGTTCCACTGCAGCACCATGCCACCTGTCTGTTGCTGTGCTGTTGGGTGGCCCTTGGGCAGCAGATTCCAGAGCTATGCACTGACATAGCTTGCCAGGTTGCCGGCAAGGGTAGACCCACCCACTGTGGGTGACTGGGGTGTCACTCCAGGGGTGTGTGTTCCCACTGTCTGCTGCTCACAGTGGGGGCTAGTGTGCTTTGGACATGCACTGATCACCTGTCCATTCCTTTGCCCTATTTGTCTGAAGGGGTTCCAGGCTTCCATTATACTGCTGGCTGCTGTGGCAGATTATTCTAATAATGTCTTATATGATGGAGATCACAGACCAGACCAGGCAGATCCTGCTATGGGACCGGCGCAGGGAGAGGCACCAGGCAACGGCAGGTTGTGGCTAGCCATGATGTTCCCCAGCCCCCTTCCAACCTCTGTCCTCCCTTCCCCTACCTTCCCCCATCCACCTGTACAGGCCCTGTCCCCTGCCCCTACCCACCTACACCTGCCCTCTCCTTTGTTTATTATTTTCTGTACAGCTGTGTTGCTATTGTTCTATTACATTTGCTACCTGTTTACCCTTCTGTGTCCATGTCTGCTTTGCAGCTGGCGAGTGGGTCCATGCTGCAGTGGTGTGGTGGGTGGCTGTGTGGTGCACCTGTGTCATTGGGTGGTGCATGCATGGTGGTGGCATGCCCCTCAGTCAGTGGCTGTGCCTTGGAGCAGCCCTGGGCTGGCTGTTCGGGCTGTGGCATGTGTGTGTGGTGGGTGCCGTGTGTCAGGCTGTGGTTTGTTGTTGGCCAGGTGGCCGTGTGCCCTCCAGTGTGTGGTGGCCTAGCGTGCCCACCCCTGGATGCCAGTGCTGCCTATGCCCTGCATCCTCCACTGTTGGATGGCGGAGGCCGTGAACCAGCAGGGTGTTCCTCCATGTGCAGTGGTCACCTGTGTGCTGGCTGTGTTCCTGCCAGTGTTCCTGGCCTGGTGCCCCCACCTTCCCACACTGTCCCCCCTTCCCCCTTGCCTGACTTCCTACTGTGCCTGTGGATGTTCCTGCTGTGCCTTGGTGCATCTCCCTCTGCCCCTTGCGCATCCCTGGTTGCGCTACGGCACATTTCTGGTTGCTCCCTGGTGCACCTCTCACTGCGCCATGGCGCAGTGCCTGCAATATTCAGCCATGTTGCGCTGGCGCATGTTATGGTGCACAACCTTTGAATATCACAGTCACTGCACAATTGCGCAGTTGACTTGCGCTGCTCCAGGGTTGCGCATGCCTTTGGCGCATTTCTGAATTCCCTCTCTTGATGTTTTATGATTTAAACTAGGTGTTTTTAAATCTGGTAATTCCTTAAAATAAGAATTAAATACATTTGCAACCTCTTTAGGATCTTCAACTAATACATCCCCTTTTAATAAATTAATTGAATTTCTGGATTTTACTGGATTTCTTAATTCTGTAATATTTTTCCAAAACTTATCAGGATCCTGCATCTTATTAAGGCTATTTTGATAGTACCTTTTTTTTTTTTTTTTGCTGAGTCTATTTCTTTTTTATACTCATTCCTCCAGGTTCTAAACACATTCCAATCTTCCACTGTTTTTGTTCTTTTAGCTTTTTTCCATACCCTGTTTCTTATTCGCAACTGTATTTTTAAATTATCATTTGACCATGGTACATCTCTATTTCTATCTCTATCTCTCTTTTTTATCTTGTGAGCATGTAGTTGTACAATTTCCAGAAAAGAATCTGTAAACTCTTGGATAGCTAAGTCAAGATCTGGGATCAGATACACTCTGTCCCAGTTAAAACTGCTGAGACTATTCCTAAAGGATTCTCCACTAAATCCTTTTAGATCTCTCACCCAGTAGTCCTGTTCTGTATCTCCCAGGACTCTTTAGTAAGTTAATTTACATTGTATTGGGCTGTGATCTCCCAGATTCAATGGTAGGATCTTTTATTTATTTATTATTTATTTATTAAATTTTGTTAACTGGGTAAGCCCTCTGGGCCCTGAAGGTCCCTTTTTCAGGGGTGACCCGGAGTTAGTTACATATAATTTGCACATATAGGCAGGTAATACAGTGTAGAACATATCATACAGGATTACAAAGACAGTATACAGTTTTTGTGGAAGAGGGCAGTAAGTACATCATATTACAGAATACAACAGTGGCGGCAGATAGATGTGATCTTTTAATTCACTTTTTCCCTGTCCTATCTATCAGTGCACTGATTAGGTGTTAGCTAACTTATTTATATTTAATAAAGAAAATAAACCCTTTCCACCATTTATTCACTGTGGATAAGGGATGGTGGCTGACATCTTTGTTATATACTGGTGACATAGCTAATTCACATTGTATACTAAATGATTCATACATCATTTTTTGTCTTAGTACCCACTGGCATCTTGCTTGCCATAAAAAAAATTTTAAGACACAAAAAAATACTTTGAGGATTTTCTTACAGTATTTATTTGAGAGGGGAGAGTAGTCTCCTATTACCATTGTGGTATAGGTCAAGGTATTCAGTCATGGAAGACTCCATTTTTGGGCTCAATATTTCCAAAGAGTTTGTATGTGATTACATTGGAGCAGGAAGTGCTCCATAGTTTCCTCAATAGCCCAACATGTAGGACAGGGGCAATATCTCTCCTCTTGGACTTTATGCTTGCTATTGCCCTTTACATTAACCCAACCATAGGATGAAAGCCATAATATTTCCCACATGTGGGGGTGGGAGCCTAGTATTATTTAGTTGTGCTAAAACCCTCTTCTGCAAATGTGGGGGCAGTTCTTAAATTCAGCCTTCTGAGGATGACAAATTCCCATAATTATATTGTATAGCCTTTGAGTGGAACTCTGGGTTATCTGGAATTTGGACAGATCCCACTTATGTAGTCTTGAAGCTGTGAGTTTAAAGAAATTTGGAGTTTTAAAGCTTGGGGTAAGCTTGGGAGCTTTATGCCTCCAAGCTAAGAGATAAGAAATCAGATTATTATGAATTCAAAGATAAAGGGAAGATGGTGTAGGTGCAAATGCAATCTTTAGGGTTTGTGATAAAAAGATGCAATGGAAAACAAGAACCAGATCTAACATTCCAAGACCACCCCTGGGCTTAAAGAAGTATGTAAAGGACCTTTTAATGGGGTCGAGCCTGCTCCCACAAACATTTGAAAAAAGCAACTGTAAATTCTGGTTTCCAATACAACGGGGGGGGGGGCAGGGCTACATACCAAGGAACTAAATAGCAAGGAACTAAAAAGTTTTTGATAATCTGGACCCTGTTAAGTTTGAACAATTTACACCCTTTCCATTTATGTACCTTAAATTCACAAGTTTTTAAAGTGTTTTCCCAATTTAGAAGAGGTAAATTATGCTGTCCAAAATGGATTCCTAATATCTTCTTAGGTTCTGAGGAGAATGGAATGCCATAGATGATTGAGGCTACCCATGTGCTTGTGCCTAAAAAAAGCCCACACTTTTTTCCAAGTTTAGACAGGCATTGGAAACTTCAGAATATTTTGCAATGTCATCCAAGATATATGGGATATATTCAGCATTAGATGGGAATAGACAGAGGCCATCAGCATATGCTAATACCTTGACTTCATCTGAACTGGAAGTACCTGTTAGGCCTTTCCATGCAGGATTATTAACTACATTCCTTATAAGGGAATCCAGGGAGAAAAGGTAAAGGAGAGGACTGAGGGGGGCATCCCTGAAGGACTCTTGCTGTCAGTTTTGTTATTTGAGAGGGGCTGCCCATGATAATGGGTTGTGCTATGGCAGAGGAATATAGGGTATATAACCATTTTATGACTATAGGGGAAATACCATAAACTGAGAGCGTACTTAATAAGCAGGAGTGGTTACTCTATCGAAAGCCTTGCTTTGACCAATCGATAGAATCAGTCCAGTTTTCTGTTTACTATTATAGTATTCTACTATTTCTCTGATGATCATAATGGGGGATTTTATCCGACATTCAGGGAAACATAGAAATATAGAATTTAATGGCAGATAAGGACCACTTGGCCCACCTAGTCTGCCTGTTTTCCTACCTAATGGATAAGCTGCAGATCCTAGTTAACCTACAGCCTCCTTCCTCCTAACCCCCACTAGAGTTGCCTTATGTCTGTCCCATGCATTCTTGAATTCACCCACTGTTTTTGACTCCACTACCTCCTCAGGAAGGCTGTTACATGTATCCACAACTCTTTCTGTGAAAAAATACTTCCTCACATTACCTCTGAGCCATCCCCCCTCTATCTTCAAATTGTGCTCCCTTGTTCTTGCACATCTCTTTTTCTGAAAGATGCTACCCTCTTGGACTCTGTTGATTCCCTTTATGTGCTTGAAAATTTCTATCATGTCCCCTTCTCCCTGCTCTCCTCAAAGGTATACATAGTAAGCTCCTTTAATCTCTCTTTGTATGTCTTCTAGTGCAGACCCTGCACCATTTTAGTTGCCCTCCTCTGGACAGCCTCCATCCTGTCTATGTCCTTGCAGAGATGGGGTCTCCAGAACTGGATGCAGTACTCCAGATGGGGTCTCACCAACTGGCTTTACAGAGGGATAACAACTTTGTGTTTTTTACTGGTGATGCCTCCCCCTATGCGTCCCAGTATCCCACCAGCCCTCCTTACTGCCTTCTCACATTGCTTGCCCACCTTAAGGTCATCTGATATGACTACCCCAAGGTCCTTTTCCATTTTTTGCTGTTGTTAGTATCTCACCCCTCATTGTGTACTCTTCCCCTGGGTTTTTGTTTCCTAGGTGCATTACTTTGCATTTTTTTGCATTGAATCTAAGCTGCCATACATTTGACCATTCATCCAACCTTGCCAAGTCCCTTTACATCCTTTTCACCCCACCTTCTGTATCAACTCTGTTGCAGATCTTTGTGTCATCTGCAAAGAGAAATATTGAAGTGTAGCAATGCCTCCGATCTCCACCGGGGGCTACTGTGGTGCCAGGCATATCCCTGGACACCACCCCCCCCCTTGAGAGAGGAGAGCAGTCCTTCAGATGCTTGATCCTCTCTCATCCCTGCCAACCCCCAATGGCTCGGGCTTGTTCCTGAACCCAGGTCACTGGTGTGGCACAAGGTGTATGTCCAGTGTCTCAACCCTCAGCACCACCGGGTTGGCCTTGCACTAGGGACTTTACTTCATTTTCCACCACAGTAGACCAAATTATACCTTTATTCCTTATAATTTCTTTCTTTGGTAACAGAGTCTGAGTCTGAATCCCACAGCCCCCACTTGCATACTGTGTGACCTTGAGCAAGTCACTTAACTTCCTTGTGCTCCCACGTTGCACCTGTAAACAAGCTTTCAGCTTAGTATGTCTCTCCTGGTAAAACAAAGGTAAAAAAAAGTCTTAGAAGGGGAAGGGCCCTTTCGTATGCCTTTTAATATCAAAGGGAAATTTACTTTCTGACCATGTCAGGATCTGTAAACTACCCCACTCTGTTACAGGACCTGACCATATTGCTAGATCCAGGACTGACGTCCCTGTAGTTTTTATTCATGTGCGTTCCCCTTTTAGATCACCTGTCAGTCTGCCATTAAGAGGAAACATATTTACTTCTGTTAGAATATTAATTAGCTTAATGACAAAATTGTTCTTTATAGAGTCCATAGTATTCCTTTAATACACTGGATTCACTGAACTGGTATATTCAAATATAGTATTATCCAATAGGCCATCAAATTCAGCTGTACTAGAGTTTAAGTCACCCAGTATTAAAATCTTCCATTCTGGGTAGTCTATTTCAAAGCTCTGTAGAATGGTATTAAATTTACTCCAGATGTCTTCTTGATAGAACCTTGAGGCCACAGGAGGGATGTAAACATTAACAAGAATTATCCTATTCTCTATTTGTTCCAGCTTGGTACATATATAGCTCTTTGTTATAAGGATCTTTTCATATTAAGAAAATAACCTAGTTTAATATAGGTTGCCATACCACCAGCCCTTCTATTATATTTATTAAGTTTTTTTCCCAGCAACGTATGTTACTTCATACCCATTTAAACCTATGTTGTTATCCTCTATATGCCAGGATTCCTGGAGAAATATCACATCCACTTTCATCATAAAATCAATCCATTCACTGTCTACCAACTTATGTTCTAGAGCAACTACATTCCATGATAGGAATGTGTACATATTTTCAAAGTCTATTGGCAATGTTTTCTCAAAAGCTTCATCCCTACTTATCAAATTTCCTTCAACCATTGTACAATTTGTTCTCTTCTCTCTGGTGTCTGTCCTCTTGTTTTCAAACATAGGGCAATCATTCTCTATAGCAGGCAAATGGTCCTTAACTCCTGTTCCAGCTCTGGACTGTATAGCAGGTTTTAAGTTTCTTTGCCCACAAGTCAGTCCTCATAATTTTCTAGAACCTCAAATCTATTAAAAAAAAGGCATCTTGGAGTTTACTGCAGAGTTCTTCGGACCACCCTTTTGGTCACTTGTTTTATATATCTCCACCAGATCAACTAGATGCAAACCCAGTACATCCAACATGTAACTTTTCTGCAGCAGGCAGTTAGCTATTTCCTTGCTTTTAACCAGAATATCTTACCTGCAAGATGTTGCATCTCCTCTCTGCTTAATTATACTGCTTCTCCTCAAGTTGATCTGTATGAAATTATTAAGCAAGTTGCAGACTGAGCCCAATAGCCTTTGATTATTTTCTCTTGGAAGTTGTTTTAGGTCAAATAGGTTCAGAGTTACTGGGTTTCACCATTGCCAGATTTGACTCCTGTTGATTTAATAAATTATTTTCTATTGGGGTATGTCACAAAGAATCCTTTGTTTTCTAGTAGTTCACCATTATACCAAACATAATTCGCCATTTTAGCAACTCAAAAAAAAACACTCCCAAAGTGCTTATGTGACCATCTTGACTTCTTTTCACCGCTATAATATCTTTCTCATAAATTTCTATGTCTAATTCCTGTACAAACATATGTAATAGAAATACTTTCAGTCTTTCTCCAGTCAGCTGAGGCCACTCATCCTGTGCTGTTATTCTTAAAAAAAGGAATTTGTTTATTTGAACTACTCCCTTGCTGTGAGTCTCTGGTGGCATATGGTTCTACCCCAGCAAGTACATCATTTTGCTCTATTTGATCCTTTGGATGCTTACTCTTTACACACTGGTTCCCCTTCTCGTCTCTATATTGGTCCTTATTAGCAGAGATATTCCCCAGATCCTTTTGTAACAAATTAATCTATTGCTCTAATTTGGCTAGATAATTATCCATTTTCCCTGGTAACAAGGGAACCAATTTAGTTGGACTAATACACTCAAACTCTTTATTAGTCTTGGATATGTTATCACATCTTTCTCCCTTCCTTATATCTTGTACCATTTCAACACTAGCCACATTCTTCCTACTCTTATTTTTACTCATTTTTTTTCAGAACTCAAAGAACCAGTTATTTTTGATTTTGTTTTCCTTCCTCTATTACTTTTTTCTTTTATGTTGTACTTGGTGTCTTAGGAATATTGATCACACTAAACTCAGGTCCACAGCTATTAGGATTCACCTGTGAAAGGTCCCATTGCACAGAATCAGATTCCTTCGGGGGATTAATTTGATCCAGTTTCCTAATTACATCAGGCAACCTGGCCCCATTCACAGCAATGTCCTGTCTAGCAGTTTGTAACTCCTTTTTGAATACTACTAATTGCTCCATGAGAAGCACATTTGCTGTGCATTTGGAGTTCTAAGGGTAACAACAGATCTTCGCTACGAGAATACGGAATATACTATAATTGCTCATTAATGCCTTCTGTGTCAACAGATGTCTGTGAGACCTCTTATTCATTCTTTCTAATCTGATTCTTAGGCTTTGTGTCATACTTTGTTTCAATCCATTTTATGCCATTGTTTGTTGTAATTCTGCTGTCATAATCTGCATCTCTGATCCTGTGATGACTATCCTGTCATTATCTGGGCAGTTAGTACAATTGAGGTGTTTAGTTCTTATATGTCTATGTGTAGTATCACAGGGTAAACTTAAATAGCTATTGTCCTCTGACACCTCTATTGAAATATTCAGGAACTTGCTAATTCCCGAACCATTTCTTTCTTCATCAAAAATAAGATTAGGTGATTTTTCCAAGCTACTGTTAATTATGTGATAGTTATATAGTATATATATATATATATAAGAGAGAGAGAGAGAGAGAGAGAGAGAGAGATACTTGGCCTTATTTTAGGTGTTAAGGTCTGGTCCTCTCTTTACTACATTTTTTTTTTATTCTTTGGTAACTGAGTAAGGCCCACTAGGCACAAGTGCCTGTTTTCAGGGGCAACCTGGGAGCACTGGGCAGTTAAGTGACTTGCTCAGAGTCACACAGTATGCAAGTGGAGGTTGTAAGAATCAACCTCAGGTCTGGTCTGCTAGATGTACCAAGCTTGTTCACACCTCGTTCCTCTAACCTCTAGGATATACTGCCAGCCCACATGAATTATGTAGTTTCAAATGGTCTGTCATTTTTTTCACTTGCTTTTATCCCCTTTACCTTTTTTACCTTTTTTTCTTAACTTCTTGTGATGAATCATGTAATAGTGACCAATTGCCCTGGTCCATTCTCTGCTGTCTAGTGCTAACTATCCTGATTACCCAAAAAGTATTCAATGTCACCTTACTACCAGTTAACAAGAGTGAATGAGAGATTACTATTAGGGAAAAGTTCACCCTTAAGCAGGTTCTAGAAATATACACAATGTTAAACAGAATACACTATTTTTAGTATGCAGTAATATCAGTTGAGACAAATAGTCAGATGATGTCTGTAAAAGTCTAAGCCTTCTCTGACAAGGCCTTCAGCTATGAGCAAATAGCATCCTCCTAGGACACTATTTTTCCATATTCAATTTTTCAGTTCTGGTTACCTACTACAATCCAGATTAGGTCCTTGGTTTGTTCTTCCACAGTTAGGCTGTCCCTTTTTTCCCCCAGGCAAAAAACTTCCAGTTTAGTCTCTTTCTGTCCCCTAGAGCTCCCAGTTGAAACAAACTCAGTACTGGAGTTCCTTCCTGATTTTTTCGTGAACCGGTATAGTAAGACAGTTTCTTTCTTTCTCCTTTGGTTTGGTTAAAGACCAGAAAAGACAAGTGGCATCTTCTTACAGCAAACAATACAATTAAAAGAGAAAGGAGAAAGGAAATGAGGGTTTTGTAACAGCTCTTATCAGTATAAATTGACCTGTCTTAAAATCTCCTTCTATACTTATTATAATATGGCTTACACTCAGCTCAGTAATGTATTACCTCTAATTAACTAAAGCAGCTAATTTACTCCTTAACCCCTTTATTCACTTTCTACCTTTAAACTTTTTAGGATGATACAATAACTGGTAATATATCCCTGTTAAGTAAAAGAATAAATTACATAGAACTTATACAAATGTCAAACTTTGAGACTTACTCCATATTAGGTCATTTGAAGGAGTTTATGAGAGCAAAAGAGGTATACAGTGCTTCAGTTACTGCAGACATTTGAGCTGCCTATGTACACTGCTGTAACAAAATCCTCTGTGAGCTCTAAACCCAAGAATGAGCCAAGTATTCCTCCAGTTGATCACTCAATAGCACTTAATCAGGAGATTGGCTCAAAATCCATGCACCACCCTGCGCTGCATTTGACTTGATCAAAATGACGATTATGCTCACCAAATGCCAGCATATGCTCAATAAAGGGATGCTCACGTGATCAAGCACATGGAACATGAAACAGAAACGAATTATAAAACTTAAGATAAATACCTTTATGGTTCTTCCCCCCTTCTTAGAATCCATAGTTTCCACCATGTTGTCAGGATTATAAACTATTCTCTCTCCCAATTGCAGTGGCCCTATAGTTTTTTTCCCCTTCCCTTGTGTTTATATATCCATACAAGAGCTTAGGATTTTTAAACTGGTTACTTGCTAGGCTAAGCTCTAGTCTCCTTTCACTCCTTCTAATTGCATTTTTGCATATGGTTGAATCAGCCCCAGTATGTTTTCAGTTCTCCTCATTGGGTTCATTCCTCCATTTTTTATATTGTTATTCAACCATTTAAGCCTATTCTTCCCCCGTTAGCCCTTTTTCTTTTTGGAACCCCACTATTTTGTAGCAATAGCAATTTGCCTTTAATAATAGTCCACATCTCATCAGTATTTTTGTACTTTAACAAAAGTTACCAGTTCCAGATCCTCAGATTTTTCTTCATCTCTGTAAAGTTGGCCTCTCTGTAACTGAAGTGCTCAACCCTAGTAGTGGATCTGTTGATTTTTTTAACAATCAATATGTCTATCATATTGTGGTCACTGTCACCCAAAGTTTCAATGGTCCTTTGAATTTATATATTTTTTTTATATTGGTTACTACCAGATCCAGCTGATTGTTCCCTCTAGTGGGCTCTTTAACCATCTGGTCAAGACCACATTCGGTCTGTATGTCTAAAAGATTGGATTAATGGGTAAAGTGGTATACAGTCAGAAGTATACCCATCTTGGGGTTAATTAGGGCAATAAGGCCACTCACCCTTCAAGTTCATGACTTTATAGTCCTAATTAGCCCCCTCGAGAGATATACATCCTTTTATACCACCCTTGCCCATCCTTGTATCCCACCCTTACCCATGCTTGTTTACCACCCTTACCCATTAATGTTATATATATATATATATATATATATATATATATATATATATATAGATAGATATAAATATATATAGCTATATAAATATATATATATATATATATATATATAGATAGATAGATAGGATAGTGGATGGGCAACAGTGAACAACAACACTGTTGTTCACTTAGAGAGGTTGTCATGACAACCTTGTAAACCTCAAGAGCAAAGCTTGAGAGGTTTACGGTTGTCATGAAACCTTGAGAAGTAAAAACAGTGTTGTTGTTTACTGTTGCCCATCCATTGTCTTTTATAGTGTATGGACACCAGTAAATCAACATCAAAACACTTCTTTTGTTTTGTTTTACAATGTTTCAGTCACTGGTACTGCCTGCTACTCCTTCCATTATTTAAACTGCTGTGCAGCAGTTCAAACATTCGCGAACAGTGGCTGGTGGCTGCACAATCTAATTCCAAGTTGTTGTACCATTAATGTGATGTGCTATCGATGGTATAACAACAGCTGAGTGTCACATCAATAGTACAACAACACTGGTAAATGCTATATTTCTACTAAATACAGCGTTCCACCATACACTATATACCTGTGTGTGTATATATATATATATATATATATATATATATATATATATATATATATGTATATATATATATATATATATATATATTTATATACAGGTATATATATATATCATATTGACAGATATTTAGTACCATGTGCATTTAACATGTGTCTTTTAAATTCAGTTCAACCTTAGACCCTAAGAGAATTGCCCCCTTTTTTTTTTTCAAAATAATTGAGAGTCAAGGACTTGTGGGGGGTTACAATGGCAAAGAACATTACAAAAATGAAAAATTAACTGGTAGAAACTTTAACTTTAAAATCAAGCAACAGACATGAATATGTAAAGAATAAGACATGACAGAGCAGGTATTATAAACAGAATAACACATGGGTCCCTATCTGTTACAGTGCTGTAATACAAGGGTTGCTATTTTCCCATAGAAATTCAAGGCCCGTTCACACAGGCGCTTGTTACAGCACTGCCCATCAAGTCACTCAGTCTGCCTTTAGATGCTGCCTGAAACCGTAATACCATCAGTCTGACATCAGAAAGTCATACTATTGATCTGATGTCAGATGAATAGTATTATAATTTAGAATGTTTGCTACTGGCATGAGCATGTGTGAGTTTCAAGAAATCATTCTTAATTTCACAGAACCATTGCCGCAGTTGGCTGTTTCTCTCAATGTCTTTAAAAATTAATTATAGCAGTAACAATTAGATGCTATATTTTCTTAACTAAAAATTAACAAAACCATCCATAGAAAAATAAATTATGGGCAGTCTTTAGGGAGGGACAGCTGGTGGGATGGCATCAAACTATACTCTTTTTTAAAACTCTGGGAAAAGAGGGATAGCATTGATATTAAGTTCATCCAGCTGCATTTTATGGCTTTGATAATCAGTTGTGGGCAGCCTCGACATGAACAAACAAGAGAAGACAAAAAAAACATTGTATGGCGCATTTCAGGTAGCCTGGAGAGAAGGTAATGTAGCAGAAGAGGATTCAGTAACACATTGTTTTTTTAAATATATGGGCAGGTGGGTGAGAGCGAGCATCAGGTCAGTCATGTTGAGCCATGGTGACCAATTAATTAAAACTTCTTTCGATGAGATCAGCATTCTTTAAGTAACAACGTCAAACTGTCAGCTTTAAAATGTCAGGCTTCCGATGAGTCTGGTTTAAAAAAATATGACAGTGACTGCGTAAACTGGTGGGCTTATAAACTATGAAATGACTGTGTCAGCAGAGATTTTTTTTTACTGAGTTTGAGATTTTATTTGGTGGGGAGGGGGCTTGATTTGTGCGCATGTATTACAAAAAAATAACCCATGGGTCTCTACCTGTTATAATATTGCACTCCTATCTTGGAATTCTAGTGACATTATTAACATTGCAAGCTCTGCTTTCAAGGTAATAATGTCACTAGTATCCCTCAACAGAGTTACAACATTGTAGTACATAGAGACTCATATGTTATTCTACTTGTAACTCCATCTGTGGTAGGATGGTATCCACGGGCCTTGGATTCCCTGAGGTTTCCTCTATGTGACAGGGTTCTCTCCTCCCTGCCAATGGTCATTATACATATCCATGAGATTAAGGTAGCAAATTATCATGCATATTGATGCGGACACTCTTTTTCTCACCTTTTGCGGGATTGCCATACATTCGCCAAAGGTTCCATAGCCACAGGGCTGTGCTCTATGACTCCTTCAAGGGTGGAATTCTCACTAGGATTAAGGCTTCTTTAGTCAAATGGATGCGCTCTGTGGCACCTTCACATGGGTAGATGTCTCATCTGTGACACTGAATGTGAATGGCCAAAACTCCAATATTGCAGAATCCTTTGAATGCATGTATTCTTGCTACATCTCCTTGACCATTGGTCCAGGAAATGGTGGACATTGTCCAAAGTTCAGTGGGGTGACAGGAAACTCCCACCCTCACTAACACCCAGTGCTACAGTGTAAAGGTACATGCACAAGCATCCACTTAGATGTTCATTGTCTTTGATACACCAGCCTCCCCACTTGATTATCCCCTACCTCAGGGGGTTGCTGCATGTTTTCTGAACTTTTATAGCCAAAGGGTTACATCCAGTGGCTACTACAAGAATGGAATCATAACAAGGATAGGGGTTCTATTTGTCATCTTTTGTCATACAACTGTGCTCTGTGGCACCATTCTGAGGGCAGATACCTCAGCTTTGAGACAGAGTGTGAATGGTCAAGACTCCAGTGCTGCACAATCATTTAAACATACATTTGTCTGTTGACCCAGTGAACCCATTGATAATGCCTGCGAATAGGCTATTTTTTAAGATGTCAACAATGGATAGAAAAGAAAAGCAATAATTCTTTTGTAAACCTAGTCTTAGAAATACTTTAAGGGAAATCCACAAGCATCTAATCTCCAGACCATATATAACAATCGACAAGAGTTATCTAAATTTAAACAGACCGGTATCCAATTGAAATGGCTGAGGGAGTTTTAACAAATTACTTCCTGATGAACAGTGAAAACAAATTTGGAGTGATGTTCATCACGTCAGAAATTCTGGAGTTTGGAGAGAGTTTGCTTGAAAAGTTGCAACTGGAATTTTTTCAATTACCGGCTATATTGAGAATGCAAGATAAATGATATTTTGAGAAATTCTGGAGGGATTATGGAACAGTTAAAGCAGACCAGACACACATATTTTGGGCATGCAGAAAATTATGAAAATATTAGCGGAAGCTACAGTAATAGGCGACACACAGTAGGGGAGATAATAGGTACTGTATATAAATATGTAATTCACCAGATAATCTTTTGCTGGGGATCTTTCCTCAAGGTGGACTGTCTGAAGTATAGAATTATGATATTGAGATATATATTTTCTACATTCAACAACTCAATATTAAAGAAAAATGATACTATAAATCTAAAAATTATAGGTAGTTTTGTTGTTACTGGAGGCATGTACCAACAAAATAAACTGTTTAAGTAAAAAAAGAGGTTGCCAGACTTGCAATGGTGTTGTACTAAACTTAGATTGTTTTACTGCTGCACTATTCCCAATATCTCAGGTGCACAATTTTCTGATCATGTTGTTGTGCTATCCCACCCTTTTATGAAAAAGTAATAAGAAATACAATAACTGTGTAGTACTAGGATTCATTTTTATGTATCAATGTGTTAAAATATATTTGTACTGGAGCAGGAGGAATTCTGTGCTGGGACCAAAATGACATCATGCTGTTTCCTAAAGAGGGCTCATAGCAAAGGCAGCAGTGACACAGACACAGTTTAGTGTCACACTTCAACATTATTTCTAAAGGGTACTTTGTTGTAAATACACCTCAGCAGTGAAAATAACACAAAGTATATTTTATCCTTCAAATAATCATTGAAGAGGACAAGGACTTGTTGTGAATGCGTAGCTGGCTATAAAATTCTTATTTTCAGAAATGAAGGGCAGGATTCAGAAGAAGGGATACATCCAGTGCATCCTGGATGCACTGAGGCATCCCCAAAATGCACCCAAGGGTGATTCAGCCAGGGCACCGATACACCAGCACAACCCTGATGCACCGCATACCACCAGTAATGCTATGCAGTGTGTCCAGAGGGGCTGTGATGGGGGGCGTGCCCATGCATACCAGGCACAGCTCCATTCACAGCCCAATTCTGTGGCGCAACCCCGGGGCAAGTCCGGGGATGCACCACAGAAAGATAAGTCTAGAAAAACTAGACGCATGTCAGTGGCCACCTACAGGCAGGCTGCCGCACTGCGGGCAGCAGCATGGGTATCCACGCACCATGGCAGTCCAGTGAGCCCCCCCAGCCCCCAGCCCCAAGTCCCAGTGCAATGCTGCCCCTGGCAGCAGTAAAGGACATGGTGTACCCCCACAAGCCCCCGTATGAAGCCACACCCAGCGGCAGTAAAGATAATGACAACCCCCATGCCCTCATATGATGCCGCACTCAGCGGCTATGGCAGTAGAGGTGACCCCCCAGCACCCATACGATGCTGCACCCAGCAGCAAATGAAATGATGAACCCCCCTCCCAGCCCCAAGCCCTTCATAATGCCACCTCCCACAGCAGTCTGCCAGTGCAGTCAGGCCCCTCCAGCACCCCCAAACCACCCCTCTTCCCCACCCCAGCAGGGTCCGCTAGTCGGTGGGCAGCTCAGCTCAACCGCATGCTGCGGCTGCCTGCTGACAGAGCTGTCTGAGAATGACAGCTATCATGCAGCCTGAAGCCCAAGCTTGGGCTTCCAGGCTGTATGACAACTGTCATTCTCGAGACAACTCTGTTAACAGGTAGCCATGGTAAGTATGTGGGTGGGCTGAGCTGCCCCGCCGACAGTGGGACCCTGCTGAGGTGGGGGGGAGCGAGGTGCATTTGGGGCGCTTAGGGGGGCTGACTGCACTGGTAGACTGCCGCAGGAGGTGGCATTACTGAGGGCTTGGGGCTGGAGTGGTTCATCATTTCATTCGCTGCCAGGAGCAGCATCATATGGGTGCTGGGGGGTCATCTTTACTGCCACAGCCCCTGGGAGTGGCATCGTACGAGAGCATGGGGAGGTTGCCATTATCTCTACTGCAGCTGGGTGCGGCTTTGTACGAGGGCATGGGGGGTGTTGCCATTATCTCTACTGCCGCCAGGTACGGCTTTGTACGGAGGCATGGGGGGGTCTTCATTACATCTAACGCTGCCTGGAGTGGCATGACTTGGGCTGGGATCAGGCAGGAGAGGGGTGGTGGACACAGTTCGGCGCATTCTGCTGTGGCATCCCAGCTGGCGCTATGCAAATGGGGCTATGATGGCATGCTAATGGCCCCATTGCACCATGCATGCCTAATGGCCTCATTTGCATGCCCCTGGCTGTGAATCATGTTTTTGGGTGCAGGGCATCCGGAGATGCCCTGCCCCAATGGGCTCAGAGCCTGACATGGGGGATGTGCCGGAGCAGCCTGGGATGCTCTGGGGCATCCTGGGCTGGGCGCACCTGTGCTATTCACAGAGGGGATGCACTGGGGGCATCTCCCTGTACCTCCTCTATGAATCACCCATTTTGCTCTCAGTGCATCTCCCCTGAGCCGGGGCAGCTGAGATACACTGGGCACATCTTCTTTGTGAATCCTTCCAAATATTCATAACCCCAAAGGATCTATATTTAACTGTGAGTGAATAAAAATTTAAACTGTAAACCGTGTTGTATATTGTTTCTTTTCATGGACAACATTCTAAGCAGTTCCTTTCATGGAACCAGGAAGTTAGAATTTTCCCTATGCCACTGCATGATTCAGAACCCAGAGCATGAGCTGATGACTTATCAGAACAGTGCTCAAAGTTTTAAATCCATACAGTGACATAGTCAAAACTTTAGCTTCCTGATTTCATGAAAGGAGCTGTACAGTGTTATCCATACAAAGAAAACAATACAAAACATGGTTTACATTTTTTTTTAATTCAAGTTTATTGTAAAACTTTACACAGAATCAAATAGTACATTTCAATCTCACAGTGTTAAATCATCATATAAGTTATTTCAGTACAGGGATTTTTCTTTTTTCATACAATTAAATTATCTATATAGGTCACAACACATCCTTTTATTCCAGTGTCTCCCAGCTATCTTTTCCCAGTTTATACAGGCAGTAACCTTATACGTTTATCTCTTTAATAGTTTACCAAAGTACCTCTCACAATGGTTAATATCTCCCTTCCCTTTCATTCTCTCCCCTTTCTGGGTTTCTTTAAGCTTCTTTGTGGCTATCCCGCTAGATCACCCACTGGGCCCACCTGCAGGTGAAGGCTGGCATGCAAGAGGCTATTTTATGAGTGAGCTCCTCCATCTCCTGTATGTCCTGAATTATATTTATCCAATGTTGTATATTGGGAGACTCGGGGTCCAGCTATCTCTGAGTGATGGCCTTGTGCGCCGCCGCAACTAGGATATTCCAGATGTAGATTTTGTCTTTGCCCCTCTCCCCTCTGACAGGGAGACCCAGTATCAAGTGTTTAGGCCCCATCTCTTCTGAGACTGATATTAGGCCTTCAATTGCTAGTTTAATTTGTTGCCAATATTGGTTCAGGGATGGGCAGTTCCAGAATACATGGAGATGGCTCGCTCTTGGTTCCTGACAGCCTGTCCAGCATATTGCTGGGTGATTTCTATCCCATTTAGTTTTTATGACTGGAGTGATAAAGAAACGGGTTCTCACTTTCCACTCAACCTCCCTCCAACGTGGAGAGTATGTGGTCTTAGTTGCTTGTGTGAAAACTGTTTCCCATTCCTTGTCTGTCATTTCCTTTCCAAGTTTGCCCTCCCACCTCCCCCTAAGAGGGTTAAAGTGCTGGGCCCCCTTCTCTCTGACGGCCCCGTAGATGGCCGAAATATGTCCCCTGACTCTCTGCAGGGTTAAAATGCTTTCTATGACTTCTAGTACATCCTCAGTGTGCTGATCTTGTTCTGCTTGGGCCTTCAGCCTATGGATGTGGGATCAAAGCTGTAAGACTCTATAATGATCGGTTTGTCGAAGTTGAAATTTCCCTGCGAGCTGGTCAAATGTTATTGTAGTATCCCCCTCCATGAGCTGCTTTAATGTGTATAGTCCTAACTTTTCCCACTTTCTGAAGGTGAGATCCTGTTGAGCAGGGGTGAACTCTGGGTCCCAAGCGAACCCTCTCAATGGCCATAATTCCTTGTCAAGTCTCTATTTTGCCCAAAGTCTTCGGATTGCACCTAGTGTGTTTTTAACTGTGAACAATGCTATGTTTCTATCATTTTGTTCATGTTTTGGATGTATTACTCTTCTCCAAGTGGAGCCCCTTCGGTACTTAATATCTCTATTCTTTTCTAGTGAGCTGTGTATTTCTCTGTCGACCACAACAAAGCATGCCTTAAGTGGGCTGCTAAGTAGTAGTCCTCTACATTTGGTACTGCCCTACATCCATGTTTTTTATTGATAAGCATAAGCACCCTCCTGATTATAGGTCTTTTATCTGCCCAAATAAATTTCATAATATTACTCTGCAAGAGCTGTAGTCTATTATGATGTATTTTCACTGGAAGGCACTCAAAGAGGTAAAGAAATCTTGGTAGCACATTCATAGTTACTGATTGAATCCTGTCATATAAGGGAAAATTAAGGAGGCCCCAGCCTTTCATGTCTTGCCTGACTTGATTTACAAAGGGATCAAAGTAATTAGAGAACAGAGCCACTATATTTTCAGGGATTACAGTACCTTTTTTTTTTTTTTTATTTTAGTCTTTGGTAACCAGGTAAGGCCCACTAGGCACAAGTGCCTGTTTTCAGGGGCGACCTGGGGAGCAATGGACTGTTAAGTGACTTGCTCAGAGTCACACAGTATGCAAGTGGAGGTTGTGAGAATCAAACTCAGGTCTGGTCTGCTGGATGTATCAAGCTCATTCACACTTCATTCCTCTAACCTCTAGGCTATACTGCCACCCCTAAATATTTTAGCTTTTGGCTGTTCCAATTTATGGGGACCAACTGCTGAATCTGTGGGGAGGGGTTGTAGGAAAGTTTTAATATTTTGGTCTTTTGTTTATTTAGGGCATACCCTGAATATAATCCGAATCTATCAAGTAGGTTCCACAGTCTGGGCAATGAAGTCTCAGGATCTGTCAGACACAGAAGGACATCGTCCACATAAAGTGACACCTTATGCTCCGTGTCTCCTATCCTGACTCCAGAGATCCCACAGTCTTCCCTAATTGCTTGAGCCAGATGCTCTATGTATACCGTAAAGAGCAGTGGTGAGATTGGGCAACCCTGATGGGTGCCCCTGCCCAAGCCAAACCTCTGAGATATACCCCCATTCACCCTCACATAGGCCTGAGGGGATGCGTAAAGAGTTTTAATTGCATCTGTGAATGCTAATGGCAAGCCCATCCTCTCAAAGACCTCAAACAAAAAGTTCCAGTTAACCCTGTCGAATGCATTTTCAGTGTCGAGGCTCATGATACAAGAGGGAGTGTGCTGTCCATTAGTAATGTCTATAATGTTTATGGTTCTCCTGACCCCTTCTGGGGCCTGTCTATCTTCTATGAAGCCTGTCTGATCAGGATGTATCAGATCAGTTAATAGGGGGTTTAATCTCTTTGCTATAATTGCCATAAAAATCTTGTAGTCAACATTTAATATTGAGATGGGCCTATATGAGCTACACTCTTTAGGATCCTTCCCTTCTTTATGTATTACTGTGATGGTGGTATAGTTCCAGGTTGGTGGTACCGCTTCCGTGTCCACCCAAACTGGATTAAAAACATTCTTTAGCAGTGGAGTAGTCTCCGCTAGGAAGGTCTTATAGAATTCACTGCCAAACCCATCTGGGCCCAGGCACTTGCCCACCTGCAGGGATCTCACCATCAGTATGATTTCCGGCCCTGAAATCAGAGCCACTAGCGCTTGTTGTTGGGCTTCACTAAGTTTAGGAAGGCCAAATGTCTCCAGAAAGCCCCTGGCCTCCCCTGAGTGTGTGTCCTTCTGCAAACAGTATAATGTTTTATAGTAGGAGACAAATGATTCTGCTATTCTTTCCCCATCTATGATAGATCTGACCCGAGGTGGGGTGGCGAATGGTGGTAATATTGGCTCTGGCAGCTCTTTATCTGAGCCAATATGCTAACAACCTAGTCGCTCTAGGTTGTCCCTCATAGTAACATTGCTTAAGATATTGGAGGGCCTTTTCTGTTTCATTTTTGTTTATTTTCTGTATTCTAGATCTGATGGTTTTAATCTCAGTGTCCCTTTCCTTAGACCATTTTTGGTTTTGCTGAGCTTTCTGTTCCCTAAGTTGTTTGTGCAAAGTGTCCAGTTGTTTTCTTCCTCTTTTTTTATATGTAGCTATAGATATCATTTTCCCCCCTTACCATTATTTTTATCGAGTCCCAAAGTATTTGTGCTGTTATCCTTGGTTTATCATTTAATTCTATGGTTTGTTTAATTACTTGCCTTACCTCTTCTTTAACCTCTTCAACCCGTAGCAGACTAGTATTTAGTCTCCACTGGGTTGGGTTTCTGAGAAGCTCCAGTTCCACCTCAAGCAGTATGGACTGATGGTCAGACAGCTGGCCGTGCCCACCCACATTGACCAGAACAGATGAAGATCTTTGGTGAAAGTAAGGAACCAGTCTAGTCTGGAGTACATTTCAAGTCTGCTAGAATAGAATGTGTAATCTTCTGCTAGGGGGTATTTCTCCCTTCAAACATCAGCCATCCCTACATCCCTTAAGAGCTCGAGGAGCCTCTTCGCTATTCTACTATCTGGTGTGGGAATCCCCGCGGTCGAATCTAACTTCCTATTCATGATAACATTCCAGTCACCCCCCTGCTATAACAATGATTCTTGCTTTCTCTGCAATAATCTTGACCAAGTCAGCATAAAAGCCCATGGGGGAGCCCGGTGGGGTGTATACATTAATCAAAGTTACTTGCACATCCTGTATCTTCCCTATTACCAGAATGAATCTGGCCCCTTTGTCCGCCACCACCCCATTTTCTTCAAAAGGGAGGGAGGCAGAGATTAGAATTGCAACTCCTCTCTTCCTGCCTCTCTCCAAGGAGGCATGGTATAATGTAGGATATCCTTTATTTTTTAGTTTTTGGGCCTCTGCAGGGCTTAAGTGGGTCTCTTGGATAAAGTTAATATTGCACCTTTGATCTCTTATAGAAATTTCTGAAGTTGTTTTCACTTAACAGGATGATTGACCTCATTTATATTATAAGCCAGTATTTTAGTATTTATTTGAGCCATTATTAGTTGGGTTTAGTCTTCTTTCTTGTCTATCCATCTTCTTACGAGGTTCTTGTTTCCCCATCCCCTCCCCAAAGCAACTCATCTATCAGTTAGGACTATGTGTGTCTCTAATCTATTATAATTGTTTATCCCTTGTTTAGTGTATATACCGTTTATTACTCTTTTTATATATAACCCGTGCATACTGTAATAAAGTTGAGGAAAACAATTACTGTGACCCCCTACCTGGGACCAATTCGGAATAAACTGTAACAACTTTGAGAAACTCTCCCCACAATGCGGGAGGAGAACCACAAAAAGAACGCTACATTCCACCCAATAACAAAAAGATAAAAATATCATAAACTGTTGGTAGTGTAGTATTGGGGTCTGTTCCCTCCCTGGACCCCTCCCAGCCTGGAGGGTGAGGCCTGCCCCCATCTGCACCTTCAGAGCTGTGTCCCCATCCACAGGTTCTCCGATATTCTGCCTCCTGTGCCCAGGGACATCCAGTGCACTAATATTAGCACTTCCTAGGTCAACCCATTACAAAAATGGGTTGGGCTGTGCCTTTCTTAAGGCACTTAATCCACTAGGTTGGCTTTGGATTTGCCTGTTTATGGGGGCATCATTAGGTGCATTCCTAGTCCCCCCAGGCATGGTTAGCATCAGCAGCAAGACCATTATTAGGCTTTCCATCAGATCAGTCTCTATGTAAATGTTTACCTCTGCCTGCACGCCCTTTTATATCTGTTCTTTAAGGTGGGGCTGGTCAAGGGCATCTGCCCCTGTTATCTTTGAAGCTGTCTTGTCCCCAGTGCCCCTACAGCCAGTGAGCCCCCCCTCCTGACCAGCCCACATCTCCCTCCCATCCAATGTCATCACATATTGGCCAACATATGGCTATTACTCACAGGGAGAAAAATGTTGGTTCCATCCATAACTTGTGACAGGAGCCCTTCCCCCCTTCCTCCATAGATAGAGCAGAGGCGATGACCTGAAACATGGTTTGAGCTTTACCTTCTAGTGTCCTTCATTGTCCATGCAGCTTCACCTCAACCCCAGGTTGAGATACCACCTTCTTCACTTTCCAATCCTTTCAGTCACGTCTGCTCTTTGGCCAGGTTCGACACCCCGCTCCCCCCAATCATCATTTTAGATCCCATCCATTGTGTCTTTAATAAGGACTCAAGGATCCAGGATCCCCCCCCCCCAACATCTACAAAACTGGGATAGCGGACCCAGTCCTGGGAGGGGACCAGCCGCACCGCACCGGACTGAATGCTCTGTTAGTAACACCATTATAGTATTATGATTATCTAACTTTGCTCCAAGGTGTCCGTGCGGCCTCCCCCCAGACCCAAGCCGAACTGGTGGACGATCAAGTATGCACCACATCTGGGTGACCCCCCTAAATAAAAACTGCACCACATCAAGATGTCAACCCTTTTAAAAAAGAAAAGAAAAATATGTCAAAGTACTGACACCCTTCCATTTAATTTGCTTTATTTTAGACTCGCTGTCACTTCCCTTCCCCTTTACCTTCCCCTTCCCCTAGTCCCAGAAAGTTGTTCCATTCAAGAAAACAGTGTCTGTTCATTAAGTTAACAAAGGGTGCAGTTTACTTTACAGGAGACCCCTTCACTGGTGGAAGCCGATTCCACTTCAGTCAATTTAGGCCAGGTAAACCCCCTCTCCCCTCCCTTTCTAATCAAGACCAATCCCCTAATTTCCTGAGTCTACTCAGGTTGCAGGCCGAGATGGTCCCTGGCCTCTGTTTCCTCAGGGGATGTCTCTGGAAGCAGTTACCGGGATTTTCGGGAGGTGGAGATACAAAAAGGTAGTCTTGTTAGGGCTTACATTTTCCGATCACTGTCCTGGGTCCCTTGAGTCCACTTCCATCTCTTCCTGGGATGTCCTCTTCTCCTGTCTGTCCCTGGCAATGACACCTTCCAGGAGGACTAGTGAACTGTAGCTCTTGAGCTTTGTGCAGATGTCTGCCCTCAGCATGGTGGGTTACTGTGGCCTAACTTGGTGTTGTCTCGGTGCTCCTTTTTGCGCCAAGACCCAGGCAGACTGCATTAGTTCTTTTTGCGACATTCTTTAGCCTGATGAGGAACCATGATGCCCACACCTTCCAGGAATCAAGTTGCTGCAACTAAGTCCTCGAAGACTTGGGTTCTCTTGCTCATTTCCACCTTTAACCTAGCCAGGTAGAGCATTTGGGCTTTAATGTTTTTGGCTCATAGCTGCTTCAATATGGGCCACATAACTCATCTGTTCTCCTGAACTAATGAAGTGTAGTCATTATCTATAGTGATTCGGTGGTCTCCGAGGGAGATCAGTCACATTCTCCAGGCTGTCTTTAAAATCTCTTCTTTGGTTATGTATGACGTTAACTTGGCCACTATAGATCTCGGACGAGACCCAGGATTAGTTGGCGTTTGCACTAGCGATCGATGTGCCCTGTCCATTGAAATATCTAGGTCCGGGGGAAGTTTCAGTGATTCTTGGAGAACCTTTTGGAAGAAGGAGATCATGCCCACAGCCCCCGACTCGGCGCCCTCCGGCACCTCATATACTCTTACTATATATTTTGGCACCTGCTCCTGCCTTCAAGATCATCCAGCTTGTTTGTTAACTCCCTCTCTCTGGCAAGAAGAAATAAGAGGAGTCAATCAGGGTGATCTGCTTGCTCCGTCACACTAGTTAGCCCCAACTCCAGTTGGTCAGCCCTGTGCTCTATCTTATTTATGTCTGCTTTTAACTCTGAAAGTGAAGAATCTATTTTGTTGACTGTTTTGGCAGTTTGAAGTATCGAAGCCACCGGTTGAGAGCAGTCTTCATCCGATGTGGCCACCGGCACACCGCAGGTCTCCTTGTCACCCACGTTGGACATCAAGGCTATTTTTTCGGCTTGTAGGAGTAGCTGCAGTTTTTGTACTGGAATCTGACAGCTCCTAGAGAGGACTGCCTTCAATCTAGTTGATTTTTCAGGCAATTGCATACTGATTTCACGGTGGATGCCTTTAGATTTTAACTCGGGCTAGGCTGAGCAGAGAATTAAGCCACCATCAAGCTGTTAATGTCACCGGAAGTCCCATGGTTTACATTTTTAACTTTTATTCAGACACAGTTGAGCATGTATTTTTTGGAGGGGTATGAGTATAATTAATGAAATTTGGAACTTAACAAGTAGCTGCACAGTCACACAAATTTCTTGTCTCCTGTAAGTACTAAGAAATAAACACCCATTTATAGTTTTATTTATTTTATTTATTTGGTTTTTGGTAACTGGGTAGGTACACTAGACAACCTAGTGCCTATTTTCAGGTACGACCTGGGAGGTTACATTACACAAAACCACAAGTAGGTCATAGCACTAATCAACAAGAGTGGACAATTAACATAAAGGCAGTAGTACAATAAAGTCAGGAGTGGTACAGCCTTATACAGCAAACTATACATATTAACGGCTTGTACACAGTAAACATAAACACAGAATAGTGCAATAATGTCAGGGAGGCAGCACAGAGAGCATCCTTTATACATCAAGGATATGATACATAGTGACGATAAACAGGCAGCAGAGCAATAACAGCATAACACATAAGAGGGAGACCATAGTACTATAATTTCAGGAGGCGTACTGCCATTGAGAACAACCTATATGCATCAGGGTATGGTACAGAGCAACAAGTATTCAAGTAGCAGTGCAGATAATGTTCGGAGGGGTTCAGCCATAGAAGGTAACACTTCTGGAGAGAGGTCTATACAGTAACCAAAATAGGAGACAGTGGATTGAGGTGGGGAGGGTCACAGGGGTTGGAAACATTTGCAGGCCATAGATTGAAAGTGGTGGGCCTTGAAGACTGATTTGAAAAAAAGGGTGGAGGTGGAGCAATCAATGGTTTGTAGGAGATAGTTCCAGAACCTGGGCGTGAATGATAAGAAGGCCTGTTTACCCATCTTGGTCGCTCACTTTGCTGTGACAAGTTGGATAGCATCACAAGATCTGAGGGAGCATGCGCACTTGCACTTGGAGGAGGTGGAATGGTTATGACGGGGGAGGAAGCTGTAGTTGCTTATACATGAAGCAACATAGGGCAAAGGATCATGATGCCGAGGGGGATAGCCACCCTAAGGAGGTGTAGAGTGAACAGTGATGAGTGAGGCATGGGGCGAAATGACGAAGCAGCATATGTTGTTATAGGTCACGTCCCACTTGTGCAAGAATGCCAGGGGAGCATTTGTGATGAGGAGGGACCTCTATTGTAGTCAGGGGAGGAGTAAGCCCTGAGCAATGGTCCATTGGGCTAGGTGGGTAAGAAGGTGCTTACGGCAGTAGGCCTGCCCAATATGAGCGCTGGTGACTTTGCACTGATTTGTAATGTGGAGAGGAAAGTCTAAGCCGGGGTCTAGGGAGATACCCAGGTATTTAAACTCCTCAACTGTAGAGAGAGGGGTGGCATTGATGCATTTAATATCCAGGGGGAGAGGGGAGGAAGATTGGCTTATCTGAGATCTGAATAACATTGCTTGGGTTTTTGTGGCATGGAAAACCAGACTGTTTGCCATGAGCCATGTTTGTATAAGTGTGAAGTCCTTATTAAGCTGAGAGTTGATTTGTTGTATGCTTTGAGCACTGTGATACATGATTATGTCATCTGCAAACATAATAACTGAGTAGGAGGTGGAGACAGCTGGGAGGTGGTTTATGAAGACTGAGAATAGGAGTAGGCTGAGGATTGACCCCTGGGGATGCCATGGGTGACAGACAGCTGGTGAAAGGAGACTGAGTCATATTTAACAAATTGACTTTGCCCAGACAGATAGAGAACCAGTATGTGGCATGGGGGGATAATCCCAGGGTGGCCAGCTTGTGAGAGGAGGGAGCGATCTGTGAGATCAAAGGCTTTGGATAGGTCTATAAAGATGACCCCAGTAAGGGAGCCATGATTCATGGTAGTTTTGTCATCATCAGAGAACTTGATGAGGGCAGTAGTAGTACTATGTCCCTTGTGGAAACCATGTTGGCAAGGGGTGAAGAGGCTGTAGGAGTTCAGGTAGTCTGTGAGATGGGAGACAACTATTTTCTCAAGGAGTTTTCCTAAAAGGGGTAGTGGCGCTCTTAGTCTATATTGCAATATGTCATTGGAGGGCCCCCTGTTTTGGAACAGGGACCACCCTGGCGATTTTCCAGAGGGATAGGACTATACCAGAGGTGAGGGACAGACTATAAATGTGGGTGATGGGAATGGAGAGGAACTGTGCCCCAAACTTCAATAGCTTAGTTTCAATGCCATTTGGGCCAGGTGCAGCACCCAGTGGGAGGTAGTTGAGGAGGTGTTGAACCTTTCTCTTGGAGACTGTCTTCAGGTGGTGGGGCAATCTGGGATTTGGAGGGGTTTGGATCTTGGACAAGGTGAGATTGAGACGGGAGGAAGGAGAGGTCAGTGGATTGGACATTGAAGACATTAGCAATTGTGATGGGTTGTTGCAGTGAGTGCCATTTATGATCATGTCATTGGGTGAGGAGTGGGAAGGAGCACCAAGGATCTCTTTTATGTGGCCCCAGAATCTACTCGAGTTGCCAGCAGAAGCGGTGAGTTTTTCTTTGCAAAAGGAGCTTTTGGCTATCTGGGTAGCTCTTTTGCATTGATTCTGCAGAGTACGATAGTTAAGCTAGTCCTGGGAGTTGGACAACTCTTTGTAGAAGTGCCAGTAGCTATCTCTTTTTTTTGTATAGGGAGAGGAATCACTGTGGAGCCAGGGAGTGGCTGAGCCTTGAACTCTTCTCTGGGCGGATAGAATTATCCTGTTTTGTAGCATGGAGATGTGAAATTGGAAGATATCCAAAGCAGTGTTAACACTGGAGGAGGCTAGGAGGTGGGACCAGTCAATAAGTGAAAGCTCAGTGGAAAGTGTGATGGGGTCAAGGCGGGCAAGGTTTCTGAGTGTGAGGATTTTAGGAGGTATTTTTGGGGAGGTGAGCTTTCCAAAGACAGTAAGTGGGGGAGTGATCACTGATGGAGTCAAGCAGCACACCAGACTCTGTGGTCATGTCAGGACAGTTGGTGAGCATCCACTCTAACAGAGAGGGGGATGTGCCATTTGGGGAGAAGCATGTTGGGTTAGAAATAATTAGAGTACGGCAAGCCTTACTGATGAGCATTTTGTAGGAACTAAGGAACTACACTTTTTGCTGAGCCAATCAAGATTTAGGTCCCCCATGACAATTGTATCATGTTGGCCGACTGAGGGTAGAATAGAGTTGGTGAGGGCAGTTAGACCAGCGGCTCCACAATTTGGTGAGTTGTAGGTACATGAAATGTGTCATTTTTATGGCTGCAGTGGGCGTAGCCCTGCAGATGTTTTGCTTTGAGAAAAGGACTCCCTGCATAAATTATCCAGAGGGAGGGGAAGAATCCACCAAGCAGCAGATTAAAATAGCCGGACTACCCCCCACCTTATTATGTGCTGCTCACCAGCCTATAGCCCTACACTGTCACTCCCTCCCTCACCTGTGTCTCTCACTGTCAATGATTTCTTAGTAGTTTTAATTCTAACATGATGTATTACCTCCACCTGCAGCTTTGTTTATCTTTTCAAAGAAGGCTGGCTGCCATCCTGGTTCTGTAAAGCAGGCATCTAAAAAGAAATGTGCACTGTCAGTACTGTTAAAAGATGCGTATGTTCCTTTAGTTATATCTGCATGTGGCACAGATCTTTTGACAAAAATACAACCAAGAAAGAAATCAGAGCCACAGGATATGTCTTTGTTACTTGAGCTCTGTATCTCCTTTTTGCTGGAAGGGTTTTAGCTGTGTCTTATGGTGTAGCTCTGATTTCATTCTTAGTTCCTACATTAGCATAGCCCTGAAGATGTTTTGCTTTGAGAAAAGGACTCCCTGCATAAATTATCTAGTGGATGGGAAGAACCCACCTAGAAGCAGATTAGAATAGCCAGATCTCCCACACACACACCTTATTAGGTGCTGCTCACCAGCCTTCAGTCCTACGCTGTCACTCCCTCCCGCACCTGTGTCTCTCACTATCAGTGATTTCTCAGCAGTTTTAATTCTAACATGATCTATTACCTCCACCTGCAGCTTTGTTTATCTTTTCAAGGAAGGCTGGCTGCCATCCTGGTTTTGTAAAGCAGGAGTGGGATATTCAGACTTCGCCAGGCAGTGGCGCAAGCCTGGTGCAGCGCAACTGGGATGTGCCAGGGCTCTGACAGGGTGATATTCAATGGTGCAGCACCATGGCTCAGCACCACTCAATATCACTGTGTGGCCACCCACATTGTGCATGGTGCAGTGGCACTGCACCAGCGCAAGTGGCCAGAGAGGGGCAGGGGGATGCGCTAGCGCAAGTGCCGTTGCGCTAGGTGCATCAACCACGATATTCAAAGGTGCACATGCAAATGGGGTCATAATGCATGCATGGTGCAAATGGGGCCATTTGCATGTCATTATGGTCCCATTTGCATGCAGGTGCGCCCATCCCCAGCGACTTGCGCTTGACGCCCTGCCAGGCTGCAGCCATTGGGGACCGACGCCCCCTGCACAAGTGACAAAGTGCCCCACTGCCTGATCACGGGCATATGTATGAAAAGAAACATCCAATATCTCTGGTGGTCCAGTGGACCGCTGGCAGCCCAATCGCAAGCATATATATAAAATTAGAAGGTCCTATATCCCTGGTGGTCCAGTGGACCGCTCGCAGCCCAATTGTGGGCAAATGTATAAAATTAGAAGGTCCTATATCCCTGGTGGTCCAGTGGACCACTCACAGCCTGATCACGGGCAGAAGTCTAATGAAAGATTAATCCCCATCCCTGGTGGTCCAGCGGTACTCCCCTCCCCACCCTCCTACTGAGCCCTGACACCCCGCTCCCCCCTGGTCAGTGGCGGGTGGCAGCTCCCCACCTAAAAGCCGCCCAGCTGTCCGCTGACTGACTGCATACAGTACAGCTGTACACCCATTAGTCCACAGTGTGGGCCAATGGGCATGCAGACTGCACTGTACTACACAGTCCAGATATGTGAATGGATTCATTCACATATCTGGACTGTATAATACAATGTCTGCATGCCTAATATATATTATGAGTGTGTACAGCTGTGCTATACAGTATCATAAACAGGCAGCAGGCAGCTTGGTGGGGAGCTGCCACCGCCGCTGACCGGGGAGCAGGTGGCGGACTCAGTAGGGTGGAAGGGGCCGCTGGACCACCAGGATGGGATTAATCGTTGATTAGACTTCTGCTCGCGATCAGGCTGCAGTGGTCCACTGGACCACCAGGTATAGGACCTTCTATTTTTATACATATGCCTGCAATCGGTCTGCGAGCGTCCACTGGATCACCAGGGATAGGGACTTTATATATATATATATATATATATATATATATATATATATATATGCCCATGATCGCGTAGGGGGCACTACCCAATGGAGAGTGCTACCGGAGCTCGAGTGGCCACCCACAGCTGGCTGCTGCCGTGTGCGCTCTGCAACATGGCAGCTCACCTGTGGGTGGCCAGCTGTTGCTCCTTTATTTTTTGGATCAACTGTATGCGGCGCATGTAGGGGTTGCGCCTGCTTGGGCTCTGCACATCCCGGGCTGAATATCGGGATGTGCAGGGGTATGCATGGGCACACCCCCCCCACTTGCACCGCATACATTACTGATGCGCCCCAATGCATCGGGATTTGTGCCATGCACTTTCCCCTTTTGAAAATCATGCTGGGGCACAACCCTTCTGAATATCCCACCCCAGGCATCTAAAAAGAATTGTGCATTGTCGGTACTGTTAAAAGATGCTTATGTTCCTTTAGTTATATCTGCATGTGGCACATATCTTTCCACAAAAATACAACCAAGAAAGAAATCAGAGCCACATGGTATGTCAAGGCTAAAATCCTGCTAACAAAAACTAGATATGGAGCTCAAACAAAGTATTTGGATATTTTAAAGGGATGCCAGGATAGGATAAACCAGTGTAATTTAATCACTTAAACTGTCAAATACTACTTTGTTACTTGAACTCTGTATCTCCTTTTTGCTAGAAGGGTTTTAGCCCTGTCTCACTGTGTAGCTCTGATTTCATTCTTAATTATATTTTTGTAGAAAGATGTGTGTTTAGATGCAGAAATAAGGAGAAGAAGCATCTATATTAACAATACACATTTGTTTTTAGATGCTGGTGATGGTATGGCTAGTGGTGTGTGAATGGGCCTCTGTTGGACTGGCTACCTTGATGTGGTACAGATGCGTGTCACAATGTAACATTGTAACTAAAAGCCAGTCTCTTAATCTGACAACTGTTGGTGATCGTATGTCTAGTGGTGTAGTGATGGAATGGATAGTGGTGTGTGAATGGACCTCTTTGATGTGGTACAGAGGCGTGTCACAATGTAACATTGTAACTGAAAGCCAGTCTGTTAGTTTGACTCAAGTGATTTAGAAGGCATTTTATTGTACAGGAATGGGGGTATGTGTGTTACAGCTTTACTTTTCATATTTACAGTATACACCACTGACAAAATGATGCTTGTGTCAGGTGAGAGGACAGGGACAGGGCAGGGACAGTAGGGGAAGGGTAGCATGGCACGGACAATGGGGGGAGGTAGCAGTGAGTCCACTTGGTGTATAGATCTGAAATTCCTGGCTACACTCCTGCCAAAGAAAACCTCCCTCTCCCTCCCACTGCTGCTGCCTGTCCTGCTCCTGAACAGTACAGCTGTCATTGTTCACATCCTCCCTAAAATGTTTTTTGCATCTGTGACGCAGAATGGCGCAATCGATTTGCTAAATCACATTTCAGCATGAGTGAATGAAATGGCAGTGGCACGCTTCATGAGTCAGGGTCCCAAAAAAGCCATGTTGAAAATTTGGTGAAACAACTCCAAAAAATGGCTGAGTCATACGCGATCATTCAAACTTATCTATGCATGTGTGTAACTTTGGTCGTTTTCAATATTTTCACTCCAAATTTTCATTGTACCCATTTTATCACACCACCTCATGAATAGTACAGCTGTCATTTTTCACATTCTGCCCACAATGTTTTTTCACACCTGTTGCCTTTCATAAAGTATGGGCTAAAATGATGTATACACAGGGAATTGCATCATTCAGATGGGGTTCTGGATAAAGTTCTTATGAATAACCCAGCTTTGCAGTCTGAGACACAATAATGTCCTTTACTTCATTGTTTTATTTTCTTTCCTGCTACATAAAAAGTCTCTCCAAAATAATTCTACACTAAAAATAAAATCCACTATGAATACAAATTTAAGGTTTGTCTATGACTTGTGTCAATAGGTAGTACTGTAAGCTGAGAATCTTAAGCGTTGACAATTGTACTAGAATAAACTGGTTAAGTAACTCCAGGCACTGCCCAGCAGCTTTTAAATCTCATCTCAGTTCTGATGGAACAGAGGTGCTTACTGCAGACCCTACTTGGTCTCCAACTTTACTTCCTTGTTCCTGCTGCTAGGATTCCTCTCTGCCGGGTCCAGTGGGAGTTTATTCTATGCATCCACTACATTTTCTGTGAAGAAATACTTCCTTATGGTACCCCTTAGTCTACCCCCTTCCAACCTCACGTCATGCCCCCTCATTCCTGGACATCTCCTTTTCTGAAAGATGTTACCCTCCAATACCCTATTTATGCCTTTTAGATATTTGAAGGTTTCTATCATAGCACCCCTGTCTCTTCTCTTCTCCAGGTTATATATATTGAGGTCTCCCAGTCTCTCCTCATATGACTTTTGGTGCAGGCCCTGCACCATCTTTGTTGCCATTCTTTACTACCTCCACTCTGTCTACATCCCTACGGAGATACGACCTCCAGAACTGGACACTGTATTCCAAATGAGGCCTCACCAATGATCTGCACAGTGGCATCATCACCTCCTTCATTCTGCTGGTGATACCTCTCCCTATGCACCCCAGCATCCCACTGCCTCTCCCCACAGCCTTAGTACATTGTTTATGCACCTTTGGGTCATCCAATATGATTACCCCAAAATCCCTTTCCTGTTTGGTGACCATCAGCTCCCCGGCTCTGTATTCCTCCCTGGGGTTTCTGTAACCTAAATGCATGATTTTGCACTGTTTTGCATTAAATCTCAGCTGCCACACATTTGAACCATTCCTCCAGTTTACCTAGGTCCCTCCTCATTGTTTCCACCCCTCCCGGAGTGTCCATCCATTTGCAGACCCTAGAGTCATTTGCAAAGAGGCACAGTTTCCCCTCCAGCCCTTCCGCAATTTCACTTATGAAGACATTACAGAGGACTGGGCCCAGGACTGATCCCTGTGGCACCCTGCTGGTCACCCTTCTTTCCTTAGATTGGGCACTATTTGCCATGACTCTCTGTCTTCTATCATTTAACCAGCTCCTAACCCAGTTTACCACCTTGTGACCCACTCCCAGGCTGCCCAGCTTGTTCACAACTCTTATATGTGGAAAGGTATCATAGGCCTTACTAAATGCAATTCATGTTTATATTTAAGCCCATGAAACACCCTTATCTAGTTAATGCATTTGCAGTCATAGTGTCTCTGCCAGATTTTGTTTGGTATTGCCAGTGGTGAGCATGGCATGTAGAAACTCACAGGCAAAGTCATAACAGGTGGGGTATGGGACCACAGATAGGTTGAGGTAGGGCCTGAAGTAGATGAGGAGACCGCCTCCATGCTTGGAGGAAGGGCAGTTGAGATGGACAGAGGAGCAGTGAGTGAGATTACAAAGAGACTCTGGGGTGATGGGCTTGAGCCATGATTCAGAGATCCCAAGTATATCAGGAGAGTAGTGTAATGTCCAAGCTTCTAGGCCTGGCTTGCTAGCCATAAGGCTAAAAATATTTAAGAAGAAGAAGAATCAGCATTTATATAGAACTTTTCATACACAGTATCCCAAAGTGCTTTACAAGCAATGCTAGACTGGTGGTGAAGTGACTGAATGTGTGGTGGCGGCCATATTGCACATCATCACCCACACACAGCCTGGATAATTGTATGACCCATTTTATGGGAAGGGGAATGTTGGCCAGGACACCGGGAATGTTCCCTGCTCTTTTACAAAGAGTACCCTGGGTTCTTTTACTTCCACCTGGACACCCAGCAGGACAACACCAGGATGGGCAGAAGGGACCTCGGTTTAACGTCTCATCCGAAGGACGGCACACCCCAGCAGTACAGCACCCCTCAATACTGCACTCGGATGCCAGCGATTTTTATGTGCAAGTCCATCCTGGTGTAAGATGAGAACTCACGACCTTCTGGTCCAGAGGTGGATGTGCTACCAACTGAGCCATGCTGACACCTGATGGCCCTTGTGTAGGGTGGACCATTTTAAGTTCTCTGGGTTTGTTTTGATGTCACCATTTATACTTAAAATACTATAGCATAGATCGAATTTAGCTGTGCCTATTATTAACTAACCTTCACATAGATCTGTTTAAACCTTTTACTCTAGAACAAGCCAGGGCAGTAAGCAAGCTATCACTGAATCAATAGTCTCAGATGCATCACTGTCACATGGACAGAAAGCACTGTGGGAAAAGGAAAGGTGATGAAAGAAACAGACATGGAGATCACCAGGGGCCATAAAACAAGTAAGCAAATTTAGAAAAAAGATCCTAACATCAAACAAAGGAAATAATACACCAGGGGCTAGAGTTAACAAAACTTGGCCCCGGCACAAACCCAATTTGTGCGGTGCAAACTGAGTTTTGCACTGAGCTGGTATTCACAAAAGCCCAGTTTGTGCCCGCAAACTGGGTTTGGGCCAGGGCAAAGTTTTAAAGGGACAGCAATGCAAATGAGGGGGAAGGGACCCGCATATCAGAGCTCTTTCATTCACAAAGTATTTGCTCTGCGCAAGGGCCGTTTGCAGGATCCCCTTGTGCCAAGCAAGTGCCATCAAGGAAAACCTCCTCTTAACTCGGTGCAAACCTAGTGGTTGGCAGACACAGTACAACCCCAACCCACAACACTATGTCTCTGATAGTTAAGCAGTCCCTCCCCCCAACCAGCACCCTTCCCATCATGTATTTAATGTCCCTGACAGTCCAGTGGTCCCTCCCCTATTCTACGATCGCCTTCTGCATACAATAAAAGTAATGCCCTGGCAGCCCAGTGGTCATCATTATCATCATCATCATATTTATTGGATAGCATAACTGAGAAAAGACATTCTCTTTCACAAATGCATCCAAATAGATAAAACATTACAGGAGTAACACAACACAGAGACAACTTTACAGTCAAGAGTTAAAATACAGTTCTCAGGCAAGTTAATCATGTCAATATGGCTAGTGCAAGTTTTAGTCAAAGTAGTTACAATACCTACTAAAAATGCTTGTTAATAATACTCTAAAATGTGCTACAGTTGGCAGTTTACACAAATTCATCTTGTGTTTGATCACTTTCCAAGGGCCCGATTCTTAAAGGGTTACGCCTGGCATAAATTGACTTGCACCCAAAAAATGGTGCAAGTAGCAAGTTATGCCAGGAGTTGTGACATTCAGTATTCTACAAAGCAGCCTGCCACATGTCACAGGCTGCTTGCGCCAAAATGGAGGTACACCACCAGTTACGCCATGAGCCCCCTGCGACATGGCGCTAGGGGGTTTATGGCAGCAGTTGCGCTCTATTCTGTAAGGGCAGCTGCAAAGTCCCAAAATTTTCTATTCTGGAACAACCCCTGGAGGACATCTGCCAATGTACAGTTACACCAGCTATTAGCTGGTGTAAGTGTGTACTTTACAGTCACCGAGGGTTGTGCCAATGTACCGCCTAGCCATCCCCCAATACATGTAACGCCTCACCATCTCCCAATAGTTCTGTAAAACTCCACAGGGCTTGCCAATGCCCCCAACCCTCAATAATGATAGAAGAGCCCCGCAGGGCTAGCACATGCCCCCATCCCTTGATATGTGCAAAAAGCCCCACTGGGCTAGGTCATGCCCCCAATCCCCAATAATGATGAAGGAGCCCCACAGGGCTTGCTCATGCCCCTGATCCCCCAAAATTCACAAAAAGCCCCGCAGGAGTAGGTCATGCCACCCATCCCCTGATATGTGAAAAAAAGCCTCGCTGGGCTAGGTCATGTACCCCAACCCTCAATATTGATGAAAGAGCCCCACAGGGCTTGTTCATGCCCCTGATCCCCCAAAATGCACAAAAAGTCCCACAGGGCTATGTCATGGTCCCATCCCCGATCCCCAATAGTTATACAGAAACATGCAGATACCATTCTCCCTAGTAGTCTAGTGGCCCCATTCAACAGTGCAACCACCTACTCTCAGACATTCAAGCTGGTAACTGGCACAGCCCACTTCTCACCACCATGGCCAGTCGCCGACTTGCACTCTTCAATGAGTGTGTGCTGTACAGGGTACACACTCAGTGAATGTCATTCACTGAACGCGTAATATGAACAGCACATGTTCATTGGAGAGCTCAGTCAGTGGCTGGCTGTGGTGATGAGAGGTAGGCTGTGCCAGTCCCCAGCTTGAAATGAGTCAGGGGGAGTGGGGTGATCAGGCACTGCTGGGTAGAGGGCCACTAGACTACCAGGGAGAATGGTACCTGCATGTTTTTGCATAACTATTGGGGATCAGGGATGGGGGCATGACCTAGCCCGGTGGGACTTTTTGTGTATTTTGGGGGATCAGGGGACATGAGTGAGCCCTGTGGGGCTCTTTCATCATTATTGAGGGTTGGGGGGCATGACCTAGCCCACTGGGGCTTTTTGAGCATATCAGGGGATGGGGGCATGTGCAAGCCCTGCAGGGCTTTTACGTTATTCTTGGGGGATGGGGGGCACTTGCACCAGTGACTTCCAGGGTTGCGACTTGTGAAAAAACCTTCAGGTACGCCCTCCGTTTGGCATACCTGTGGGACAATCACAAGTCACATAACTTAGCTGCAGGAACCCTGCCCCAGCGTAACTTGCACGCAGTTGCGAGTTACGCCAGTCGCCTCTATGCCAGGGACCCTACGCTGCATTCCAGAAGCGGCAGGATCCCGGCAATTGTGACCTGTGATATACAGAATGCATGTGGTGGTAGCCCATGCATGGCATATATCTGACACAAGTCACAGCTCACAACGAATGCCAGGTGGCCCCCCCAAAGTACCCCCACACCAGAACACCACCAGCTGCACCAGGGGGCATGGAGGGGGGCAGGATAGATGATACAGGTGTTGGGGAGGCATGCCAGAGAATGGATCCCCCCAGTGTCCCTGCTATTTGAGGGGGTTGGGGTAGGGGTATATAATAGGGGACATTGGGGACACGTCTGCGCCATTGCCGCAGCACCAGGGGTGCGCAGCAGACATATGGCACTGTCGGTTGCCACTTAGAGCAGCTGGGAGCTGTTCTAACTTAGCCACACCACTGTGGCTTTTGGAATTGTGCTTGCGGGTTATGACAGCCACCATACTGGAATTGGGCTAGGTTGCTGTCGTAACCACAGTTGTGTCAGGCATTGCGGGCTGCGGCGTAAGTGCTGGTGTAAACTGCATTTGTCACAGCCCACAAATGCCAAGGTGCAATCTGCATCTTGGAATAGGGGCTGGCGTATTGACTAGTGTAAGTAGCAAGATACACCATGGGGTTTGGCGTCTCTTGCCTTACATCAGTGTATGCCCTTCTGGAATTGGGCTCCATTTAACTACCCACAACTAATCTCATAAAGCCTCTGTTTATAATGTCATATTGTTTTTCATGACAACAGACTGTAATGCAACAAGCAATAACTGTGATTATATAAAATGGCAGAGAATAAGTAATCTTACTTATATTGCACTATGGGACAATATTGCACTATAAATAACTTGCCCCAGTAAAATTGCCTGATCACTGAATCTGATGGCTCAGTGATTCATTTTAAAGGCATTCTATTTAGAATATTACAGTACTTTGAAATTGCCATTTTTTTAAGCCGCTTAAATTTTCAACTTTCCATTGTTCTCTGCCATTTTTATTCAGCCCTCCCCCCCCATTATCTTTAGAGGTAAAACTAAGAAAATTAACCTTTTAGTACTGTTACTGTTTAAACTGTATACTTCTGTTCTGGCACACAGTACCAGAATACTTTTAGTACTGTCTGCACTGGCCACCTGCCAAACCAACAACGTCAATCTCACTTGTGGTTTAAAAAAATGTAGTAGACCTAGCTATGTTATTTTAGCTACTGAATAAAGAGAAACTGCAGAACAACTAAGAACAAAAAGACACCACCCAGAAGGGAAATGTTAACTTTGTCGGTGAAAAATAAGCAGTAGCCTTCGCATTTTTCCTTTTACCAAATTGCTTACCATCAGGCACTGCGGTGGTTTGGAGTAACTATTCCCTTGAGTTTCCGGTGACCCAGACCTTTCTTCATTTTTAATTTAAAATTGAGTGTTCAAAAAGAAGTGCAGTATTTCAGCTACGTTTAAGAACAAACACCCAAAAACAGCGACTGGAGCCATAGTACATTTTGATCCAGACACTGTCTTGGTCTTGGTCCGTCTCTACCACAGATCTTGGAAAGTACGCAGATCACTCTTCCTCCCTCACAACACAGAAATACAGTGGCTCTCACCGGGGACTCTCACCTCTCATAATGTGCCTCTCTTTGATTAAAAAAAAAAATGAGGAAAGCTAAAGAAACAGAACTACCTTTCACTATGAATGATTGGGGGATGGGAGTGGCAGACAGGGAAACTACTGGTAAACTACAACTACGGAATAAATGTAAGTTCAAAAGACCTAAATAGAAGCAGTAAACTAAAACTAGTCCCAGTAAGTGGAAGGACTATTTTAGCAAAAAAATTAAAAAAAAACATTTATTTCAACTTTTGTATGGTAAAAAAATGTTATTTTAATAATTAAGCCTACTTTTAATTTTTTTTTTTTTTTTTTTTAATTTTAGTCTTTGGTAACCGGATAAGGCCCACTAGGCACAGGTGCCTGTTTTCAGGGGTGACCTTGGAGCACTGGGCAGTTAAGTGACTTGCTCAGAGTCACATAGTATGCAAGTGGAGGTTGTGAGAATCAAACTCATGTCTGATCTGCTGGATGTATCAAGCTTGTTTACATCTCATTCCTTTAACCTATAGGCTATACTGCCAGCCCAAATTAAAAGCCCATTTTATAAGCACGATCAGACACTCCAGGTTTGTGCATTACAATGTGATATCCACACTCCTAGGGATGACCGGAACTCGGTCTTCTGCCTTGAGCCTAACTACACCCCTAGGAGTGTGGTTAGTCAGTTACTACACTATAATGCACACACCATCATCCTGTCATGTCTTATTGCTTACATTCAGTTGCGGACAGTCAGTCTTTTTGAAAAACATATTAAAAGTTCTACATTGTCTGAAATATATAGTAAATCAAAAGCAGTAGTAAGTAAAACAAATCTAAAAAACAAGAAAACTAAATATAATTATAAATATTAAAGTTTCAAGCCTTTTATTTTAATTGTTGCCTGCTGTTTAATGAACCCCTTGAAAAACATGTTGCAACTTCATTGAGAAAACAGAAGGCAAGTCCTATAGTAACTCATCTGTTTCCATCTATGACTACAAATTGCTGACTAAGTTTGGATTTGGAGCCTAAAGAAACTGGGGGTGGAGGACTGCATCATCTCAGAAGTCAGACAGATCCTTAGGATGTGAAAATGTCACAGAGATTCAGTTTTGCAGGGGAGTCACTGACATACAAGTGACAGCACGGCAGCATTTTGCTTCTGGTTCAGTACAAATTACTGACAACTTGATGCAAAAGGCCTTAGAATGCCTACTGTGGGCACCTTTTAAAATTCATCACAGAGTTGACTTTTTACTACATGCAGAATAACATCATTTGTTTTATAATTCAGAAAGATTGACAAAACTTTAAAAAGGGCTACATGTTAGATATTTGACATTTTAATATATGCTCTGACTAAACATAGTTTAAGAAAATGCTATGAAAAGACTGCTTGTTTAAGAGCTGCAGAATAAATTGTAACACATTCTATTCCCAGAAAATGCCACAAACAGGAGACAAACATGTCTGCTGGAGTATGTTGTAAATGAAAGCAACTTATAGCAATTCTAAATATATCTAAAAGTTCTGAGCCCTGAAGGGGCTCAACAGCAAACCTAAAATCTATGATCGTATTAGGGTTCCTGATTCTTTATTTTTCCGCAGGTGATTAACTGTGTTTAAATTTGTTGTCTAGTGATGTTACTATTATCTGATCCTCTTGACATACTATAGCAGGCTTTCTATTTAAGTTAGAAGTAGTTTGGTGTCCCTTTTAATAAGTTATGTTGCAGCTGGATTTTGCATTTGAATGCAGTTGGAAAAAACCCACAAAAATAGATACTATACTTTTATGATACCTAATCTAGGCAGTGACACAGAAATGTAAACAAGTTGTCTCTAGCTTAACATCATAACTTATTAATGTCTTCCCTCAATGCTTTAAAAAAACAAATTAATATTATCAGTCCATTGTGAAACATAGGTGCCAGATTTTTTGATGCGTTTCTGCCTTTTGGTACAATGTCATTTTAAGGGGCTGCATGAATGCGTATTTGGCTATGATCTCTTTTTGAAATAAATGGAGCAGTTTGATGGGTAATGTGCATACCCCTTTTAAAAGAAAACACACTATTTTTCATAATCAGAAGCTGAATGCATAATGCGTACTCTGGCGCTGCCTTTAGCATCAGGTCTGTCAAACTGCACTGTTATTTCCATACTGATGCAAACTAAGATATTAGACTCCCTCATTACTCTGACATGGCACATCTTTCAACAGTCAGCTTCCAATTATGCATTCCTAGCAAACAAAATTACCTTCATTTTCTTTTCTTTTTCTTTTTTTTCGTGTGTGCAGTATCTGGCAGTTAAAAGATGCATCATAACTACCTTATAATCTAGACTTTGGAATATGTTTAAAACATTTTAACATTTTAGAAGAGTACTATAAGCTTCTGTTTGTTTCATGAAAGTAAAAAAAGCTGTTTATGGGATTCTGGATATACAGTGTACTTATAAGAAGATGATACTTTGGGTTATCAGACATAATAGGTAATTTTCACCCTATTACTTCAAAGTCAGTCCTGTTCACATGGCGAAACCTAAAAACTGCTGCTGATCATGACATACAAGACTAAATCTCTCCTTCAAACCTTTTTTTTGTACAAAGCTTTGAGAAGAAAAGTGTGCGAAGCATAAACTCATGGCAAAAATAAAAAATGATATGTATTTTTATTTTATTCTTTAGTAACCAGGTAAGGCATATTAGGCACAGGTGCCTGTTTTCAGGGACAACCCAGGAGCACTGGGGAGGTTAAGCGACTTGCTCAGAGTCACACAGTATGCAAGTGGAGATTGTGGGAATCAACTCAGACAAGTGTCATGTTGTACATTTTGGTAAGAACAACCCTAGGCAGACTTATTTTCTGAACAGTGTGGCCCTTCATGTGTCACCATTAGAATGTGATCTCGGGGTAATCATTAATAATAAACTATCCTCTAGTGATCATTGCAGGATGATAGCTAGGAAATCTAATGCCTTGCTCACTCAAATCCAACGTTCGTTTGTGTCTAGGACACAGGAATGCATAATCCCCTTGTACAGAGCTTATGTCAGGCCCCATCTGGACTATGGATCCCCCTGCTGGAGTCCCTACCTGGGGCAGGACGTTGACAGGGTTGAGAGGGTGCAGAGAAGAGCCACAAGAATGGTTCCTTATTTATCCGAACTTAACTACAAGGAAAGATTAAGAGTTACAGGGTTACACTCACTACGCACAAGACGTACTAGAGGTGACCTTCTCCTCTTGTACAAAATCCAGAATTCTCAGGAGTTAATGCACCACTGTGGCTTACATTTCTCTTCCAGCTGGACTTCCCCACGGTATCATAACAACCAGATATTTGTAACTAAAGCTAAAACAACAAAAAGGTTAAACTACTTTACAGTAAGAACCCAGAAACTGTGGAATTTCCTTCCACAATACTTAGTGAACAGTAGCTCTAATACAGTCTTCAAAAAGGGGCTGGATTGTTGGCTCGAATCTAACAACTTCAAGGTATAATTATCCCACCAATGTGGTGGGGGACAATCTCGATGGGTAGTAGCCTGCTTTTGTCCTTTGAAACCAAGTAAACCAAGTAAACCCAGGTCTGTCTACTGGATCTACCAAGTTCATTCACAGCTCATTACTCTAACCTCTAGGCTATACTGCCAACCACAATGTCACACCAAAAACATGCCTTTGGTGGTCAGTTGTCTCTGCAGCAACAATATACAAACAGGACTATTATAAAAGCAAACCTTTTGCTATGTGTTGAAACACTGGTAATAATTTGTATTGAAAATGACACATGCAGCTATTTTCGAATTAGGAAGGACAATAACCTCAATGCAAAAGCATTGAAGCAAGAGTTATGCTAAAAGTGTGTTTCATTAACACTTGGCTTCACAGCCAAAATGCTTTCAGCACAACTCTTGCTTTGGTGCTTTTGCATTGAGGCCCTTGTCCCTTCAGATATATTTCCTCTCTTAGACTCACCATGACACAAAACTCTTCCTATCATGTGCCTGGTCAGCTCCGTGTCCTGAGCTGAGACAAACAGCTAAAGCACACTGATAAGTCCTTGTCACTGGGCATGGGTTTAGGATAACACAATTCCAGGCAGACCATAAATCAGGTGCATAAAAAATGCACAAGTGCATTTGTTATTTTATTTTTTCATCAAGTAAAATATATAGAAAGCAAAATGGTAAGTCAGACAACTGCTTAGCTTCAGAAGTTTCCAGGGCTTTTCTTCAGCCTAGCATGAATCAAACAGTGTGAAAGCAAACACTACCAGGAGGTCTTCCACCTTCCTCAGTCAGTATCCTACTGACCTTCCTATCTATCCTCTTTCAGCACTGAGGTAGGGTTTTTATAAGCTCACTAGAGGCTGCCTGTTGATTAACAGAAGACATAACATAAAACTAGCCTCTAGGGGCCACTGTTGCTTCATAGAGAACAGTTATTTGGCAGCCACCTGGAGCACAGAAGAACTTGTTTACAACATTGGAAAGGTCAGAGCCAAGGTTAGAACATTCTGGGATCTTCTAAACCCTCCTGTAGGGTCTAAGTACATCATGCTGTCTACTGTAAAATATATCTTAGAAGAGGGCTGCTAACATCTAGAAAAAGCAGACCCAAACTGTTGTTATTCTTTTATTAAAATTACCCTATCATTTTGTAACTGTACTCTTAGTTTTGCTTTTAGGTTAATATGCACAGACAGCTTTATAAGCACTTCAGCACTTAATTTATAACCAGCCAGCCAGCATCTTGGACATTATACAAAACATATAAACTGTTTGGGGAAAGGGTTTCAATTTTTCCCAGGGGTATCCACTATGAAAGGGGTCACCCTGTCACACATCCCCCCACATAAGAGGGCAACTATTCTACAGTTGTCCAAATTGCAGCTAACACCCTGGAAGGATGAGGAGCTTTGGAACGCCCTCACTGGAAGCTCCATCTCAGGGTTCCTTTAAAAAAAAATTTGTAAAGTATCCTATTCATAACAATACAAACACCCTGAAACATCTTAAATTACTGTATTCTGAAAATTAGTCTTTCCACTAGTAGACTACAATATCATCACATACATTTAGGAGAAAGAACCACTAATGGCAGTTTTATGCTATCTACTGACTTTCCATGACCAGATACACTTGAATGGCTGGACCATCCAGCACCTAGTAGAACTGTCCACGGGGGCGAACTACGTTATTCTGTCTCCACTTAGACTTTTAAATGTAAGCTGGTAACATACCACACTGTATACCTACCAGCCAGTTCCTACCCTCTGGGTTTATATATCAAATCTTATACACTACTAATTATGTTGGCTACCACCTAGTCTCTTCTGTTCTATGTGGGAGTCTCCCCCTCTTCCAAGGGTGCCATCTCTTGCCCTTCACCATCTGGGTTACTCCTCCCACATCATTATCAGGGGTTGCTATCTGTCTGCCCTTGCAACAGGGCTTACAGTATGCTGCTACCTGCCTATACATGCCAGGCCAATAGAAATACAGGGTGATTCTAGCAAAACCCTTCCCATGGCCCAGCCCTGAGTGACTGGAGTGTGCATCCTCTATCACCTTTTTCCTATATGCCACAGGCACCACTACCTAGGCATCCACCCGCTTCATCCAGGGGTTGGGCCTCATATGATATAGAACTTTCTTCATAAGTTCATACCACCATAACCTGTCCCCCACACCACCATTAACCTGTCTCCCATCCATGATTTTTATGTTTGCTTGTGTGTGCAGCACACAAGAAACATTTTGAGGTGAGTAGAGCATTGCAGAGGTGTGGCAGTGTTTGACTAATCCAGCGAATGCTTTCAGAGGTACATCCCTGAGCCACCAATCAACAGGAAAGCAGCCAATGATGGCAGTTCCAGAGTGAGCACCAGACTTGAAGGAAATTTGCCACTCCAATCATGACCAGTTTCATCATTGCAGTGGCAGATCTCTCCCCTCCCCCCTTCCTGGCAAACAGGCACTTTCCAGCCATGTGCATTACAGTGCACAGTAATGCACATGGCTGGACTTATGAGTAACTCATTTGCTTAGTGTGCCTTTCCCAGTGAAATAAAAAAATGAACCCGACCACGGCTTTGCATAATTGCCACCCACAACACACTCCCCCCAAAGCCAATATCAGGGTGCCCAATCCCCATGTCAGCATGCTCCCCCAAAGCCAAACATATCTTTTACTGACAACAGGATACCCAGTCCCCATGTCAGCATGTCCACCCCATTGTGGCACACTGGGAGCCCACCCCAGTGTGCTAAATTATTATCTTTTTCCAACACCAGGATGCCCACTCCCAGTGTCGGATGCACCCCCACACCTTCTTTTTTCAGCTGACCTCCTTGCCCAGTCCCCAGGTTGGCATTGATCCCCTCTCCACTAGCCTGGCACACTGGAAGCCCATCCCAGTGTGTCGTAATTTATTTTTCATAATGTTTCACCTGTAAAAAAAGAAAACTGTCCCCCGAGGTCTTTTTTTTTTAAAACCCGACAGAAAAAAAAAATGGTCCCTCATCATTCTCACCACCCCCTCACCCATCCTGACCCTCCCTCTGCACACTCCACCTCCCCGGACCCCCCTCACCCATAATTACCTCTAGAGGCCCGGTGCTGTGATCTTCTGTGGACTGGAAACACATCTGCACTCTTCAAAAGCCAACCGCAAACTGAAGAAAATCACAGTAAGCCCTATAATGACAATCAATGGGGGTTCAACTTAGGTTGATAGCTCAACCATTTTTTGGAGTTTGGGTCCCAAATTTTCAACATGGGGTTCTTGGGACCCCACCTCATGAAGACTGGCACTGTCATGTAATTTCTCTGCATGGAATCACCTTTTGGGACCGATTAATGAAATGACAGTGCCACTGTTCATGAGGTGGGGTCCCAAAAAGCCCATGTTGCAAGTTTGGTGAAAGAAACTCCAAAAAATAACTGCGTTATGAGTACATGTCATGCAGTTTGTACGCATGCTCATAACTTCATAAATTTTTTAATATTTTCACTCCAAATTTCCAACATTACCATTTTTCCACGCCTCCTTATGAAAAGTACAGCTGTCATTTTTTGCATCCTGCCTGAAATGTGTTTTCGCACCTATGGAACAGAATGGCACAATTGATGTGTGACTTTTGGGACAGATTAATGAAATCACAGTGTCACTGTTTATGAGGGGAGATCCTAAAAAGGCCATGTTGAAAATTTGGTGAAAGAATTCCAAAAAGTGACTGCGTTACGAGCGAGCAGTTACACAATTTCTTAGCATGCTCATAACTTCGCCACTTTTTCGTATTTTCACTCCAGATTTTCAACGTTACCATTTTTTCACACTCCTTATGAACAGTACAGATGTTATTTTTCACATCCTGCACAAAATGTCTTTTCACATCTGTTTTGCCAAATGGGGCATTCGCTGTGTGAAATCAGCTTTCGGGTTTGAGTAACAAAATGATAGTGCCGCTGTTCATGAGGTGGGGTCCCAAAAAGCCTTTGTTGAAACTTTGGAGTGAAAATACCAACAAATGCCTGGGGCATTAGGGTTTCCAACTGTAACCCCCCACCCTGTACAGACTGACAGGTGTCGGGGTGTGGCTTGGAGTAATCGGCCATAATGCTCACACCTCTCCACCCCCACCCTGCAGCCACTGACAGGCTTTGAGGTGTGCCTTGGGGTCTTTGGCCCTAACATTCACCACATTCTCCTATACTGCACCCATTTCAAGTTATTTCTTTATGGAATGGGGTGAGGCTAAGGGCCGAAGACCTCAAGACACACCGTAACACCTATAAGTGTCTGCAGGGTGGAGTGAGGTGGAATGACATGAGCGTTATGGCCAACAACCCAAAAGCACACCCCAAAGCCTGTCAGTCTCTGCAGGATGGGGGTTGGGGTTGGCATTAGTTCAATACTTCACTGCCATTCCTATTATGCATCTCTCTAACTCATGCAGTACAAATGCCAATATCAGCAAGCAAACATTCAACATTGACACATGCTTGTTACATATTCTCTTAACTGGGTAACTTCAGGATCCCCCTCCTGCAACTTTCTCCAGTCTACATCAGGAGAACAATCATTTTTCATAGGAGGAGGTTTAAAACATGCAAACGTCCCTTCAGCCAAAATGGTTCCTTCCATGTTGCTTGAAGTCTTCTGCCCCAGTAATGAACTGCCAGCCAAAGTCTTTCCAAGGGTTTCCTCCTCTCATGCGCTGTCCTCCACCAAATAGCAGCCCATAAAAATGGGCAACTATGGGATCTCCACAAATATTGGTCACAAATGCTCCATCAGGGGGTCCTCCTCCTCCTCCAGAGCCCATGGATCCTGCTCCACTGATTATTCCTTGACTTCCTCCAAGTGGGACCTCTCGAGTAGCTCCTGGCATCTGCGCTCTGCCTCTCTTCAGTGTCGATCAGCCTCCAGCCATCCCCCACTCATCCAGTGAAGAAGCCATGTCAGGGTCTCTATTTGGCCATCAGGTCCATCATGTCCCATCAATGATGCCTCACTCAGGTCACCATCTCAATCAGGTGCACCTCTGCCATGTATCCTCTGTACCAGGTCTGGCACCAACTGACTGGACTCCCCCTTTTTCCCCGGATGTCCATACAGATCCTACTTCTATAACCATAAGTCACCAGGCATGGGTATAGGATAACATAATTTCAGGCAGACCACAAATCAGGTGCATAAAAATGCACAAGCGAGTTTGTCATTTTATTTTTATCAAGTAAAATATACAAAAAGTAAAATGATAAGTCAGACAACTGCTTAGCTTCAACAGTTTCTAAGGCTTTTCTTCAGCCTAGCATGAATCAAACAGCGTGAAAGCACACACTACCAGGAAGTCTTCCACCTTCCTCAGTCAGTATCCAACTGACCTCCCTGTCTATCCCCTCTTAGTACTGAGGTAGGGCTTTTTATAAGCTCACTAGAAGCTGGAAAAATTTCCCACTGCCTTTTGATTAACAGAAGTCATAACATAAAACTAGCCTCTATGGGCCACTGTTGCTTCATAGAGAACAGTTATTTGGCAGCCACCTGGAGCACAGAAGAACTTGTTTACAATATTGGAAAGGTCAGAGGCAAGGTTAGAACATTCTGTACTCTTCTAAACTCCTCTGCAGGGACAAAGTATGTCATGCTGTCTGCTGTAAAATATATCTTAGAAGGGGGCTGCTAACATCTAGAAAAAGCAGACCTAAACTTGTGTTATTCTTCTATTAAAACTACCCTCTCATTTTGTAGCTGTACTCTTAGTTTTGTTTTTAGATTACTATGCACAGAAAGCTTTATAAGCACTTCAGCACTTAATTTATAACCAGACAACTAGCATGCTGGACATTATACAAAACATATAAACTGCTTGGGGAAGGGGTTTCAATTTATCCCAGGGGTGTCCACTATGACAGAGGTCACCCTGTCACAGTCCTAACAAGGATAAAACAAACACGTGCCTGCAGTGTGCTGTTCACGGTCATTGTAGACTTTGAGCCTATTTGGCAGAGCAGGGGCAGTTTATGCCACAGCTAAAATGGCAGAAAAGAGTTTCATCTTGACTGTGCAGTCTCATACTGTGGTCATGCTAATTTTTCACTGTCCCACCCCCACCCCTCTTTCTTATTTTAAACACTTCCAAATTTAATATACCATGTAAATCAAGCCAAACCCAAAAATATAAATATATAAATAAATGAATAATAAAGACTTGTATGAAATCTTATCTGGCATTTTTGTGTGGAATAACTGTGCCCAAGCCATATGGCACATTATGGTCCTACGTTAAGTCTAGCCAGCTTAAATTCCTTCATGGAGATTTGTACACTATATTACCTATGATGTGTCTGCGTATGGATACTATCACTAGTCAGTGGAAGGCATTCTTGTTGCACTCCATAGCCTACTTCAGCCTATGAGAACCTTAAGGTGATGCCTTGCATTATGTGGTGTGTGTCATTTTGTGTGTGTGTGTTCTTTTACCTTGCTATAAATCCATGCAAAGTGCAATATTCCAATATAGTTAGCCTAGATACTTTAGAATGCTATGTTGTCTAGTGTACATTAGAAAGCTTTCTTTTCTGTCACTTAGAGCTTTAACTAGTTCAGGAATAAGCTGGCTCAGTGGCGCTGAGGGTTGGGGTGCTGGACGCCTCATCTAACGCCACACTGGCGACCCGAGTTCGAGACTGAGCTTGGGCACTGGGGGTCAGCAGGGAAGGGATTGGATTGAACACCCGCAGGACTGCTCTCCTATCCTGTGGGGAGGGCATTGGGGAGCCCAGCCCTCCGGCTGTCCCTGGTGGAGATTGGGGGCACCTTAGAAGCATGGGCAGCATGTAACAGTGTACCCGTCAGCTGGCAGGGCTGTCAGGTGCCAAGCATCGGGGGGGTGCACACATGGGGGGGGTTGGACAGAACAAGGAAAAACTCAGCTTGCTGGGATAGGTGACAGCACCTATCCTCCATGCCCAGCATTGGGTTCATCTCGGTTGGCCTCACTACTCCTCCACCCAGGCCCCACCTGCATGCCACAGTCTGCCTTTCCAGACAGCCCAAGGTAAGGAGTCAGGCTACCCTCTCCAGGCTGGTCAAACTGGGGGTGCTGGCTGCAGGGGGAGAGAGAAGGAATAGACCACAGAGAACCTCAGGTGGGCAGGCACAGGGATATGGTTGCCTGAGATAGTTTCTACTAGCCACGATCAGAGGGAAAAAGAATAAAAAAAATAGTTCAGTGAGGATGCCAATTTTTGTTACATTAGGAAACAATAAGACTTATAAATGGCTTCCATTCATATAGTTTACAATATACAAAAACATGTCCTGATTAACACAACCCCCTACAGTTTGCTAAAAATGCAACATTGTAGTTTTCATTATAAGCTAAGTAACAGTTAACTCCACTGCTTAGCAATGAAAGGTTACTCAGTTATAATACTAATTGTATAGAATCTATTCTGGAGCACAGAAGGACTTGTTCACAACATTGGAAAGGTCAGAGCCAAGATCAGAACATTCTGTGCTCTCCTAGATTGATAGAATGAAACCCTAGTGATGGTGTATAATTTCAAATACCTAGGGGTAATACTGGACGGCACCTTATTCTACAAGCAGTATGCCGACTATGTCTCAAAGACTGCGTGCAGGAAAATCAGACAACTGTATAGGCATAGACATTGTCTTACCCCTTCTGCCCTCAAACTAGCAATAACCAGCTCAATACTCTCTGTGATAGATTATGGTCTTGTTGTTTACAGCTCAGCACCAGAATCTATCCTGAATAGAGTTGCTGTAGCCCTCAACAAGTCTAGCTGGCTAGTCCTAGGCACCCCGCTACTTATCCACACATGCGGCCTCTATGCACTCATTGGCTGGTTAAACCTGGAGAATCATATCTATTACCAACACTGACTTGTGGCCAAAAAAAGGCATACTAGGCCTCACCCCTGCAGGAGTTCATTCAATGCTCTCCCACTCACTCCCTCCTAGGCTGACCAGAGGAGCACTCAATACCGAGTACAAAGTCTCCTTCTGTTGAACATCTGAGGGGCAGCGGTCCTTTGGCCACAGGGCTCCTAAGTGGCTCAATGCTCTCCCTGCCAACCTCCTTGCTGAACCCAAATTAGGTCCTTTTAAACAAAAGCTTTGCTCCCACTTCTCAGAACACATGGTTTGCTCTTGCTCCAAAAATGTTTAGCTTACTGACAACTGACACTGTTTCTTTCTCTTCAGCTCTGACTCTCTACTGTTTGCTGGCCTCCCTCTATTGGTTACCTATCTTCCCCCCTCCCTCCCTCTCCATCTTATGCCCCCTCAACACCATACTTCCTATCCTTCACCTCCATCCCCCCCTTGTGGTGCCAGATCCTACTCTGATCTGTATCTTGTTCTATTCTGCTCCTCTACACTTACTCACCACATCTGCTCCTTCTCTTTTCAGCCCCCATGACCCTACCCTACATTCAACTATATCTGCTCATTCCCGACCCCAACTTCTCATTCTCCCGTATTCTTACTCCCTCTCTTTAGTCCTAGATTCTTCTCCTCCCTCACTCCTTACCACTCCCACTCCCCCTACCCACCCACAATCCCTAACCGCTCATCTCCCTAACACCTCCCTCCACACCGTCCTCAGTACTGACAAGGGGTATCTCTGATTTCCTGCCCAAATACATCCATTTCAACAGACAAAGGGATACCCTGGGCTCTATATCCCTGCCCTGAGTACTACCACCCTCCCTTCCTCCTCTCATTTACTTTACTAGTACTATACCCTCAGATAATGCTCTAATCTCCTCAGCTTTCTATGGGTGTCCTATCCCTGCACAATTTTGCTCAATTATTTGTACTCTTAAATATACCATTGATCTGTATGCCACTGATGTTTACCAACCAAGCTGTATGTTTTTTTATTTTTACTTTATATAAGATTTTATGTAACTATCTTTGACTCTACCTATATATCTCCTCTTTGACTGTGTGTATCCTTATATTTTTCATCCTACTGTATATGTCGTGGAACCTTTGCAAATGAGCTTATAGCTCAAAGGTTGTAATCTAAGACTTGAATAAATAAATGAATACAATAAATAAATAAACAAAGTAAGCCTTTCCTGCAACTACATGTTTAGTATATGGTGATGAATGTGAAAATGCACCTAGTATGTAAATCTGCCAGGTGATGGACATGACAAAACAATACCTTATGCCACAAATGAGATGATTCCCCAGTGTTTGTGATGTGGACACTCTCATTTTACTACCACACCACAACTGTGATTCCTAAAGGTCATTTTGTCTAATAACCAGAGCTAACAGAGCCAGGTTTTAATCCTACCACAGCCAGTTCTGCCCAGTTGTATCCAGTTCTGGAGTACCCACCTAGAAAAAGACAAAGAGTACAGTGTAGGGCAACCAAAATGATTCAGAGCCAGCAGGGCATCTCCTATGAGGATCGACTTCAGGCCCTGAACATGTACTCACTGGGCACCAGAAGGGAGAGGAGAGATGATAAAGACCTTCATGTTTTGGAAAGAATTGAACAAGGTAGATTATTTCTGGGGAACTATTCGGCAGAATTGGTGAATCAAGGACACAAAGGTGTGGGTGGAAGCTGGCAGAGGGAGATTCAAAAAGGATGTGAGAAAGTTTTATTTTACACAGAGAGTGGTTGAGCCGTGGAACAGCCTACTGGCAGAGGTGGTGGATGCAAGAACCATTAATGGTTTCAGATATGGCTGAGACTGAATAAAAGGCTTAATAGTTACACAGGGGAAACAGTAAGGCAGGTCGCGGGGGGGTGGTGATGGTAATAACCCCAACTAGACATTAGGTAATGGGGAAGGATAGGGTAAAGCAGGAAAAATTAGATGGACTAATGGTCTTTTTCTGTTGCCGTTTTCAATGTTTCCATGTTAGTTACCTACTGGGTGAGTTTGAGCATGTGAGTTAATCTTCATGTTCTTCAGTCCTCTGTAAAAACAATTGGATTAGATACAAAATATTAAATTATTTGTTTAGTTTTCTTACCAGGTGACACCACTGGCGCTACAGTACCTTTTACAGGGTTGGGTCAATAGAGAACTACAAAAGCATATATCACATGGTACATAAAAATACTGAACATTAAGAAACACTATAAAAAAATCACAGATGAACTGCTCAGAAACATACTTCTTCAGATTAGATAACAAGCAACTGGCTTTAAAGCAGCAGCATTTGTTAGTAACATATATATTTTTTCTGCAATAATGTTTGTCTGGCAAAATATAAAAATACACATTTTTCTTTTCATTTTCTTTCATCCCTGAACCAAGATATGGGATTTTGAAGTTTTTAAAAGTTTCCAATCGTGCGCCATGCCTGCATGAACAAATTAAATACCTTTGCACAGTGCTATGCTGTTTACCACCAGAACCGTGATCGCACCATCCTAATACATCTACATTATGGAAATAGCATGTACACTCAACAGGTAACCTCAGTGGAAGAGATTTTTAAAAATTGCAAATGGTGCCTATCTGTAAAGGTATGAGTCATTGATTACAAAATTGGGGATATGAACAAGAAAAGCCAGGTGATGAGACTGGAGAGGCCAGCAGAAGTGTGCAAGTTAGTGAAGGGGGGCATAAAAAGTAAGAGATGTTATGACTGAAGGTTCCAGACTAAAGTTGCAACATCTTCAAGCTTAAAAATGTGGTTGAAGTACTGTAGGACCTAAATGAAAACACAATGTTGCATCTCATGTGAGTTAGCCTGGGTATGATTGAAGGGTCCAGCATAATGTGGCAACATCTCCCAGCTTTAAAATGTGGTAGAAGTACTGTATGGTGCAAATGAAGACATGATGTTGCATCTCATGTGAGTTAGCCTGGGGTTATCTGTAAACCATGAAACTTATCTGTACATTTTTCCCATCTGAGCTTACATGTCTTTCTGAGCCACCCTAATGTGTAAAATAACAAACACTGCCAAAGCCAATATGTTAGCATAATAACTGGAAGGACTGTTTAATATTATTGCTCTGTTATTGCAGCACTAATTCCATTAAAAAATATTTAATAGGGACAGCATACTCTATGCAACACAAGTAGCAAGTTATGCATTAGGGATTCATTATTTAAAAAAAATAGTTGTTACAGTATATACAAGTTGGTGGTGTAAAGTACTAACATCCATAGTTGAATGAAAAACGTTGTTAATGTAAGTATTCCTTTCCATGCATATGTGCCTATAATGCCCTGATTTTACAAAGGAAGGTAGTAAGAGACAGTATAATATTGTACAAAAAAATATTAAACAACAGTAGTCTGGCACTTTGCTGTTACAGTATGTCATCAAATAACGTTCTATGAAATCACAGACCAGTTTGCATGCTTGCAATACTTCAAATCACACATGATTGATAACCTCAAAATAATATATTCAACTATTAATACAGAGGAGAGGTGGCTACAACAAATTCCTCAACTGAGGCCAGCAACTACAACAGTATTTAAAATAAAAAGCCAGATCACAGCCACTGGAGCTGTAAAACAAATGACCCAAACTTCTTTTGACTGTGACTGTGCACTTTAAACTGTTCCTGTCTTTTACTTTGCCATTTATTATCACTGCTAGAGAACTGCCTCATCCATCATATGTTATTTCTGATTGCCTGCACCTGAATCAGTAACAGAATCGAGCAGGAGGGGGTCGTCTAGTAAAGGAGGCAGAGGCTTCTACACTACAAAGCCTTGCGCCAACCATTCTTGAACATTTTGGGCTCTGACTGAGGAACAACTTCATGGTGGCAGGTGAGAGCTGCATATAGCCAGACTTCAGTCGAGACAATATTTTTCAAGAGAGCTGCATGAACTTATGTGACTGTGCACTTTAAACTGTTCCTGTCTTTTACTATGCCATTTATTATCACTGCTAGAGAACTGCCTCATCCATCATATGTTATTTCTGATTGCCTGCACCTGAATCAGTAACGGAATCGAGCAGGAGGGGGTCGGCTAGTGAAGGAGGCAGAGGCTTCTACACTACAAAGCTTCACGCTGACCATGGGCATGAGCGCCATGGCGCAAGCAAACTGAGTGGTGTGAGCACAACTTAGGGAGAAATTTCTTGGACCCTGATTGTTACTAAAGGGTAAATACTTAAAAATGGGGATTATTTTACAGTTATTTTTGTGGGGTTGGTTGGTATGGGGTCTAGTTTGGGTACATATAAATGATTTAAATGAGGTTAGTGATAATATGAGCAAAACTAAGAATTTTTACTCAGCAGGAAATGCTCACTAGCTAAATGAGGAAGAATTTTGTCTGGAGAAGAAACCAATTTACTAATAAATCCCAAAATTATGAGAGGTTGCTTTGTTATACGCACTTTGGCAACTTAAACATTGCAAGGAGTGCCATCATACTGTGTATCTTGCTATTGACACAAAGTGAGATCTAGAACTGAATCCTGGTCCTGGTAGTAAAATAATTAAAATGTTTAATATTGTACATGAGAATGCCAGAAGTATAGTACATAAGATAGATGAATACAGAGCATGGGCAACTTAAGCTGAGTATGATTTGTTAGCGATTTCAGAATCATGGTTGCACCCTGGTGTAATGCGGGAGGAAATTCAACTTTCTGGATGTACTCTTGAATGGACAGATGGGGTAAGAGGGGAAGGGGTGATGTTACACATTAAAAATACCCTTGGCCCCCATCAGATACTATTAAGTACAAACTTGGAGGGAATTGATTGTCTTATTATTGAGTTATTTATAACTAAGTTAGAGGTAGGAGTTTTTTATGCACCCCCAAGACTAAAAATAAATCATTTGATATTCTGGCAGAATTAATTCTAGAAAAAATTAAAGACAAACAAACAATCTTAACAGGGGATTTTAATGCTGATTGGTTACAGGACAGAGGCAAAAAACTAAAAAACAGTTTTGCTATAGTGGGGTTAAACTAAATTATTCAAAAACCAACTAGAAATACTAAAAATGGAGAACAGGGTTCAATTTTAGACTTATTTTTGTATCCCAAGATCTAGTGAAAAGTTGGGATGTGTTACCATTGAATTTGGGTGACCATAATCTGATAACCTGTACTATTGAAATACGAGGTTGTAACATCCCGCATTCTAGTACATACTGGTGTAGAGATTATAGGGGGTTCAATGAGCAACATTTCATAAATCATCTGAAACAGAGTCAATGGGAGAGAGTTTATTTGATTCCAGACATAGAATTGGCAATACAGGAGTTTAATGATATAATGATGAATGTAATTCAGTGTCATACTCCATTAGTTAAAAAAATTAGAAGAAAAAAGAAAGATCCATGGATTACAGATAGGATAAAAAATATTTAAGGATAAGAGATATAACATGGAAAAAGGCCAGGAAAACTAAACATACAGAAGATTGGAACACATTTAAGGAGTGGAGGAAGAAATGTAAAACTATAATTAAAAACGCTAAAAATATGTATCAGAATAAGATAAATAACACTTCTGACTCCAAACAATTTTGGAAATTTATTTCTGACTTAAAAACTCTGAATAAAACTGTTAATAACATAAGTTTAGTGCAGGGAGATAAGTTAGTGACGGACCATATGGAAGTAGCAAATGTTTTAATTCTTATTTTTTGAATTTACCAGATCTCAAAATACTAAAACCAACTTCAAATATAATTGATGTGTGGTGGATGAGCTGTGGTGGTTTGTATCCCTATAGTTTAGGGTGATGCCAGATAAGTCTGGAAGGAAAGGCTGGAGACGTACTCTAGAGCCAAGATGCAAGGTTTATTAGCCACAGTTGGAGCACACAGAAAAGTCTTAGCATTCACCAACACTATACACATGAGAAAGATTGAATAAGGTTACCGGTACCACAAACTGGCCCCACTAAGGTCCTACAAAAGTCCAGGTTATTCAAGTCTTAAAGGTGTAGCGATCCGATGCACCAAGCTTGGATTTCTAGTATTTTGGTTGGCCGACTGCTGAGGGTGAACCTCAGGAAGCACTTACTACACAGACCATAAATGAGGCATCCCCCAGTCAACCAAAAACCAAGTAAAACACTGTAGGCCTCCTAGTCTTGGGAAGAAGGTGACTCCTGGTGTCACTGAGGCAATGTCGATGGGGCAGCACCTGGTCGAGAATGGGTGTTGACGCCAGGTTGTAGGGGAAGAGAACCTCCTCTGGGGATGTTGGCTGCAGTGACCTTGGGCAGCTGATTTCCAGTTGAGGAAAGGATGCTGGGTGTGATAATCCACTGGATGACCTCTGGGCAGGTCCCCGGAACCCTTACCACCTCATCCCTGCAGCTTCAGAATCCGACAATCTTCAGTGTGACCTCTTGATGCATCACTGGAAAACGAGCCACCTATGGGCAGTACAATCAGGAGTGTGGTGACCCTTGGTGTTGCCTTTTGTGTAGGCCACTGGTACTTATGCCACCTCAGGGAATGGGGCACAAAGCCTGGCAATCCTTGGCAAGGCCTTGGTATAGGCCACCGGTACTGTTGCCACCTTAGGACAATTTCTATTCAGGAGAATGGGCAACATGACTCCAAGTTCAGTGGACAACTTAAGTCCCTCAAGCTAGAGCCAGGGTGGCCCCTTATCTGACTCACTTTGGTGGGCCCTAGCTACCAGCTGGCTACTACTTATGACCTGCAACTCAAACCTGGTGCGTCGTGGTGGACATTTGGAGTTGTTGGAGGTCATTGAAAGTGGGTGCAGGTGATACTGGGCTTCCTGGGGACCTTCCCTTGGTTGAAGAAGAGACACTGGAGGATTTCTGGATGAGGTGTGAGGTGTGTGCAGGAGCCTGGAACAGAACAAAAATTAAAAACCTGAAAGGCAATCCCCCCCCCGTATGACTGAGAGCCCTGCCATTTGGGATGGGGTGGCCCCAAATGTCTTCAGAGGGAGTAGCAGTAAGCAAGTGCAGTATTCAATTCCTCAGGGCAGTGCAGTCACACAGGACAATTGAGAAAATAAGGCAGTGCAGTCATTTAAACTCCTCAGTTGAATATAGCAGTTCAGTCATAGTAAGCAGTTCAACAATTTAAAACAGTTTGATTGAATACAACAGTTCAGACACAGCAAGCAGTGGGTCCAGGCAACCATACCTTTTAACCTCCCTCATCACAGGGCAGGGACAAATGACCAAAATCAGGAACACATCAGATAAAACAGTAATATTAGTCCCAGAAGCTGTATACCACGCGTTTCTTAGTGTGAATAGCATATTCTTAATGAGAATAAGACTGTAATGTCAATGGCTGGCATTATTGTGTGATCCCAATCCCTACTCTTTAGTGCCAGCAATGCCAGACTTAGGAGAGACAGAAGAAATTTCTGAGGGAAAATCAGGGACATCCCTTAAAATCAGGAACAGCTGAGGGGTAGGCAAGCAACAGGAAATTGCAGGCAGATAAAGAAAATGCAGTTTGCTTCATGGGCATTGAGACAGTTTGATGACCCACCCCTCTTCTGAATATGGAGGCCAGGGTACATAGTGTCTCTGTCCCAGCTATGGGCTGACACACCCTTCTACTACATGGACAAAGGACTAAGTTTTTCCATTACTTAGGCTTAGATTACCCTAGAACTCTGAGCAAAGCATGCAATAAGGCTCTGCCAGGCCTTTAGTAATTAGCTTCTTACAGCTAAACAATTAAAAATTTAGCAGAAAATGCACATTCTCTCTAATAATACTTTGACCTGGCTATACCTTGCACTTCTTTGATTCTTGGCTAGGAAGAAGTGCCCAAGTATCTTTATATGGAGCACAGACTGCCTAGAATAAGTTAAACTAGCAGAGATTCTTTCAAGATAGGAGTTCACAAATGCCTTTAATCTTGGTCCCACAATTATTTGGTTTGAACTCCTCTAGCTTCTGCCTTTTTGGTTCTTATTTCTCTCTCTCTCTATATACAGTTGGCAAAGGTCACAACTTTCCTCTACCGGGGGGGGCACAATGGAAGCAATTTAACAATTCTAAACAAAAATTACACAGTGCAACAATATAATTGCTAAACAAACAATCCTTCCCCTGGCTGGAGCAGGTCTAGCTAGGAGTAATTATTAAAGGAAATGCTGGCCAATAGCCTACTCACCCCTGGAGTTCAACCAAGACTTCTGTACTCTGGGGAGTGCACAACCAGAAAGGAGTGGTAAGGCATCTACTCCTGGAGACTGTTGCATGAAAGGTGCACTGGGTCTGTTTCCTGGACAAATGAACTGACTTGACACACTTGGGGACCCAACTAGATGGCATATTTCAGCAAAAACTGACTGAGGCTGCTACTGGGGATCTTCTGGAGGGAGTTACACCAAAGCAACCCAGGGGATTTGATTCAACCTCCTAACAGGGAAGCCAACATCCATTGCCTTGCTGTCCTTCACCCTCCCTGGTCAAACTCTTTCTCCCCTTCCTCCAGCCTGGCAGAGCCTACCCTAGGCCTGGGGCAGTCCTGGCTACCTGCCAGGGGATTGGCTCCTCCATCCAGAGGTCAGCCTCCTGAATCTGGGTCGAAGGTTTAAAAAAAAATCTCCAGATTTGAATCTACCCCAGCCACAGGGACTGGCTGAGATGACTCAGCCTGGCTTCCTTCTCCACTGGGGACAGGAATGTTGCCCAACTGGTTTGGCTGACTGGGTGTCAGTCTTGAGCAGGGGGAAGGGGGAGGAAAGAAAAAAATGGTTTTATTTTAAAACCCTGAATTTAGACTACTAGGACTATCTGCTGGAGTTGGGTCTGTTCTGTGTTTCAGAGGGTCACCAAAGCTTTTCAAGGGTTCCCCATTAAGCTGCCAGGGTTCCCATAACTGTCTGACCCCTCATATCTCTGAGGATCCCCTATTTTCTGTGGTGCTCCCAATTTCCCTGGGGCACTACAGATGTTTCTGAAAGGGGCAGAATAGAAAACCTAATTAAAATACATGAATTTGAGGAAATATATGAGAAAGACATAGTAAAAGAATTGCAGAATTTAAACCCAGATAAATCTGGAGGCATACATGGCATAGAGGCATGATTTTTGAAGCTGTGTGCACAAGTGATAGCCCTTGTTATAACTTATCTGTACAACTGGAGCCTGAGTTGCTCCACTGTTCCTGAAGTATGAAAAATAGGAAAGGGTATTCTGATACATAAAGGAGGTGATAAAATGACCCCCTCAAATTATAGGCCTATAGCTCTTTTGCCAATCTTGCAAAAAATTCTAGAGCATACAGTACATTTGCAGCTGAGTCACTTTTTGGAATCTAATGGTAAGTTATCAGAGAAATAACATGGCTTTGGAAAAGGGAGATCCACAAGCACCACCCTATTGGAATTCAATGACTTGGTGGTAAGTAAGTAAGTAAGAAAAAGTTTATTTTTAAGCGCTTTTCAAAATCAAAGCGCTGTACAATAAAACAGTTAAATACATATAAAACATACATACAACATAACAAACAACAATAAAATATAATTTCAATACAGTGCAATAACTACTCCCCATACACCTTTTGAAATAAATAGGTTTTCAGTTCTGACTTAAAGCTTTCAATGGTCAGGCAGCTTCGTATCCGACGAGGTAGAGAGTTCCACAGGGTAGGGGCAGCATAAGAAAATGCTCGTGCCCCGGATGTTTTTAAATGAACCCTGGGAACCTCTAGCAATCCCTCGTCGGTGGAGCGGAGTGAGCGGGAGGGACGGTAGGGAACAAGCAGATCTTGAAGATATCGCGGTCCCTGTTCATGTAGGGCTTTATAGGTCAGTAAACCGACCTTAAAGGTGATCCGCCACTGAACCGGCAGCCAGTGCAGTTCGCGCAGCACAGGCGTAACTTCGATGAACCAAGGGAAGAGCACTGGGGTGGTGTTTGTGGATCTCAGTAAAGCCTTTGACTTAGTTCACCATGAATTGCTTTTAGAGAGGCTAGGGGAGATAGGGATTCAAGGGACAATGTTCCTATGAATAAAGTCATATTTAACTAATCATCAGCATTGTGTAGTATGTGGATCTTCAGTGTTGGGCCCTTGAAAACTGGAGAGGGGTGTTCCCCAGGGCTTGATTCTAGGACCATTATTGTTTAACATTTATGTCAATAAATCTTGTCCAAGTTATTGAACACAGCGAAATAAGATTGAATGCAGATGATACTGTATTGATAACATCTGCAGACAACTTGATAGACATGAAAGCTAAAATTCAATATGACTTTCTCCAAATGGAAAACTGGATGTGTAACTCTGGCCTTTTCTTAATCTGAAAAAACTCAGAGTATGTTATTTTCAGTGGGTCAACAAAGTGGAATTGGGTCAGAGTTGCAACTCCACCTCCAAGATGGTACAATAATTAAAAATGTATTAAGTTATAGATATCTGGGGTTTCAAGTGGATTCAAGGATGACGTGCACAGTGCACATAACAGTTCAGATCAAAAGTGTAAACCAGAGATTAGGAGCTCTTAGAAGAGTAGTGGGCAGTTTACCATTGGTGACCAGAGAGAGGGTTGGCTAAACAGATGCTTTTGCCAGTGGTGGAATATGGATCCATTATTTACATGAATTCAACTCAATTGGCTCTAAAACAGATTAATTGTGTATACTATAGGATAGGAAAATTTGTTGTTGACAGTGGTAAGAATTTGCACCACTGTATAATTGATAAAAAAAAAGACTAAACTGTCTTCAACTAGAGGCATACAGAAATTATCTATGGCTTGTCACATGTCATAAGATTCTTCATAAAAAATATAATCATCCACTACACAAACAGGTAATAAGAAAACACAATAAGGAAGTACATATTAAGACAGGGAAATCAGTGAATAACATTGTTATGCACAGATGCTTTAATAGACTAGGTGACAACACACTTCAGAATAGTGTAGCATGTAGCTGGAATAAGCTATCTAATTCTTTGAAATTAGATACAAATCTTTTTTAGTTTTAAAACTACTTTATTTAATTATTTGACATCATCCTGTACCTGTTTTTAATGTAAATGTTGTATTGTGTTTTGTATTTGCGTAAAGTTTTGTAAAGTGTTTAGTATAATTGTTTAAGGTTTAGAATGCAGGACTTTGTTGTAAACGGGACTTTTGTCCTTACAAATGTTTTTTCCTGTGAAAAAATACATTTTATCAAATCAAAAACTCAAAATCAAATCAAATTTATCAAATCAAAAACTTGATTGCAGGATAATAAGTAGCATATTTATTTTTAAGAATAGAGCAGCACTCACCACTGCTGACCACATCCAAATGTTTTCACATACCCACAGGTGTGCTTTCTCAAACCAAGGTCACATACCAAAAACCAAAAAGGAAGGTCTGTGTGCACAGCAGTAATAGAAGCCAGTGCTCAACAGGGGGAGGCTAATTCCCAATGATGTACAGACATGTCGAGACTAATCAAGCACTCCTGGATAAATCTTATAACTGTAATGTTATAGGAATTTGGGAGGCAGTATAGCGCAGTGGTTTAAGGCTCTGAGCTGCAAATCTGGTGACATCTTGCAGACCAGACCTGGGTTTGAATCTCACAGCTTTCATTTACATACTGTGTGACCCTGAGCAAGTCACTTAACTTCCCTGTGCTCCCAGGTCACACCTGTAAAAAAGCTTTCAGCTTAGTGTGCTACTCCTGGTTAAACAACTAAAAAAAAAAAATGTAACATACTTAGTAGATGGTCCCTAATGTAAATGTAAGAAGCTGATGATTTGCAGACAGCCCCTAGAGTGTGGGGTGTTATGGGAAGTTTGCTTGGCTGGAGCAGTGTGTCTAAGATGGCTGCATAATAAAGATGAGTAAAAACTCATGCCAGTTTCGTGATTACTAACAAGCAAAACATGGCGTCAGAAGCTGATATCAAAACCTGAAAAGATGGAAAAGAACATAAAAAAGAACTCTAGGAGAAGATGGTCTGGTGAAAACACCGAGAGTGAAAAAAAAATGGATAAACTAAATCCTCCATCGGGTATGCAATTGTCTGGAAATGTAGCTGAAAACTGAAAGAGATTTAAACAAAGGTTTAATGTTTATTTAACTGCAAGTGGCGCTGAAAGCAATGATGGCAAAACAAAGGTCTCGATTTTTCTACATGTAAGATGTGTTAGACATTTACAACAGTTTCCAGTTCAGTGATGGTGAAAACATGGATCTTGATGTAATTATGAAAAACTTTTAAGAGTACTTTGTACCAAAATGAAACATAACCTACAAGAGATATAAGTTTTTCACATGCGACAAGAAAAAGGGCGATAGCTTTGATCAGTATTTAACAGAGTTAAAAACAAAACGTGCGAGTTTGGAGATCTGAAAGAATCATTGATTAATGATAGAATTATATGCAGAATCACAGACAATGGACTCAGAGAAAGACTGCTTAGAGAGCAAGATTTAACTTTGGACAGAGCTGTAAACATGTGTAGAGCTGCTGAAACTACCCAATCACAGGCTAAAGAGCTGAACAAAGAAAATGAGGGCGCTGTGCACGCACTAAAGAAGCTTGAGATAAACAAGAAATATTTTTCAAAAACAAAGCAGCAGAAGGAGCAGTAGCCTACTCAAAAAACATGTGATAGATGTGGAAATAACCATAACCCCAAAGCCTGTCCTGCCTATGGGAAGTACTGCAGTAAATGTGGGAAAAATAACCATTTTGTTAAATGCTGCAAAATGAAACATGAACAAAATAAAGTTCACACTGTCAAAAAAGATGAGCCGGAAGAGTTATTTGTAGATTCTGTTGAGCTGTGTGTTTCTGAAAAAAAGGAATGAATTTTACCTTTAACTATGAATGAGACTAGGATACCATTCAATCATGACACAGGAGCACAGGTGAACCTGATTTAATTACAAGACTATGAAACTCTGCATGTAAATCTAAAATTCACCCAGCCAAGATAAAATTAACTGGTTATACAGGAGAGAATATTCCAGTAAAAGGGAGCTGCATGGTAGCTCTGAAGCACAAAGGCCAGCAGTTCAAGGTGACTCTGTTAATTGTAGAGAAGGATGTGAAACCAATTCTATGCATAAGTGCCTGTGAGAAACTCAATTTAGTGAGAAGAGTGTCGTGACATCTCAAGCTGAAGCTAAATGTGAACCATTATTTACAGAGTATAGCGATGTGTTCAAAAGTCTAGGATGTTTGCCTGGGGAGCACAAAATAAACATAGATGACCAAGTGCCACCTGTAGTACACCCCCGCAGGAAAATGCCATTCGCACTGAGGGGCAAACTGAAAGAAGAGCTGAACTGCATGGAAGCCACAAGTGTAATCAAGAGAATTGATGAACCTACAGACTGGGTGAGTTCTTTAGTCATAGCTGAGAAGAAAAATTGGCCAGCTCAGAATATGTCTTGACCCCAGAGACTTAAACAGAGCTATAAAAAGGGAGCATTTCAAGTTACTTAGCAGAGAAGAGAAAATGTCACAGTTTGCTGGTGCTAAATGGTTTAGTAAGCCGGATGCTTCTTCTGGATTTTGGCAAATGAAGTTAGATAAGGTTAGTTCAAAGTTATGCATGTTTAATACTCCAGAAGGAAGACACAAATTTCTTTGTCTGCCGTATGGGATACTGTCCACTCCAGAAGTTTACCACAAAATAATTCATATGATTTTGAGCACATTCCAGGTGTTGAAACCATGATGGATGACATCATTGTGTGAGGTTCCATAAAAGATGAACATGACTTCAGGTTGAGACAAGTGCTGGATCTGACAAGAAAAGCAAGTCTTAAACTCAACAAAGAAAAATGTGAGTTTTGTGTAAAAGCACTGACCTTTGTGGGTGATATTGTTACAGATCAGTGCATTAAACCTGACCCTAAGAAGACATCTGTGATAGTGAACATGCAAAAGCCCTGCTGCAAAGATGATGTCAGGAGGTTCTTAGGGATGATTAACTACCTAGGGAAGTTTATCCCTCAACTTCCAGCATGATCTGCCCCACTCAGATGGCTGTTGGAGCAGAAAAATTAATGGATGTGGTCACATGAACAGGAGCAAAGCTGGAAAAATCTGAAGAAGGCTATTACAGAAGAACCAGTGTTAAGATTCTATGATCCTGCTAAAGAAACTAGAATATCAGCTGATGCTTCACAGTTGGGCGTGGGCTCAGTGCTTCTGCAAAATTATGAAGGAATCTGGCAACCTGTAGCATACGCTTCCAGAGCCTTGAGCGCTGAGACAAGGTATGCCCAAAAAGAAAAAATAGTTACTAGCAATAATTTACACTTGTGAGTGATTTTATCAGTATGTGTATGGTCAGACCTTCACCGTGAAAACAGACCACAAGCCTCTAGTAGCTATAATGTCCAAGTCTCTAAATGACTGTCCAATGAGAATACAGAGAATGCTAATTAGATTACAAAAGTTTGATGTTCAGTTGATCCATAGTCCTGGAAAGTACATGTATGCTGCAGACACACTTTCACATGCTGTAAACAAGAGTGAAAGCCTGGAAAGTCAAACAGACAGAGAAATAAAGGCATATGTTGACATGATCATAACCTCTCTTCCTGTGTCCAATGAGAGACAAGAGCAGATCAGAAGAGAAATAGAGGCAGATGAAACAATTAGAATCCTGAGAAATACCATATTAAAACATTGTCCAAAGGAGAAAAGTGCCTGTCCTTTGTCTATTCATGATTTTTTGGATGTGTAGAAGTGACCTATCTGTTGTCAATGACATTATTTTCAAAGGTAACAAATTTTTTATGCGGGGAAAACTTTGCAAAGAAATGCTATGCAAATTACAAGAAGGGCACTTAGGAGAAGAAAAATGCAAGTGAAGAGCCAGAGAAGCAATATATTGGCCGAGAATGAATCAAGATATTGCCCAGGTAACTGCAACCCGTGAATTGTGTCTCGCGTACAGACCAAAGCAGCCAAGCCAGCCGTTATGTCCTCATCCAGTGGCAGGCAGATCATAGCAGAAAGTAGATGCTGACTTGTTTGATTGTAATGGGAAAATCCAAATAGTTGTAACAGATTATTACTCAAATTATGCAGAGGTAGCAACACTGCCTACAACTACCAGTAAAGCTGTAATCACCTGCATGAAGTCAATCTTTGCAAGACATGGTGTTCCAAACAAAGTGTTCACTGATAATGGTCCACAGTTTTCCAGTGCTGAGTTTAAACAGTTCACCTATGAATGGGGATTCCTGCACAGTACTTACAGTCCCAATTTTCCACGATCAAATGGACTGTCAGAAAGCTCAGTAAAAACTGTGAAAAGTCTCATGAAGAAAACACATGATGGAAAAGAACATTTTTACAAAAGACTATTGATCTACAGAAGTGCACCATTATAGAATGGGCTTTCTCCAGCACAAATGCTTATGGGAAGGAGGATCAGGACAAATCTGCCAATACATGAAGAGCTTCTGAAGACTCTTAACTCAGTACAGGTGAAACAAAGTAAAGAACAACAAAAGAAAAAGCAATAACTGTTACATGACAGGAGAGCAAGAAACTTACCTGATTTAAGGCCTGGAGATCAAGTGCGCCTTAAAGACTACAACAAAGGAATGTGGCTGAAAAGGGGCACTGTACAAGCACAAATTGTACCAAGGTCATACCAGATTGAAACAGAAAGAGGAACAGAGGTGAGATGGAATTGTGTGGATTTAAGACTTCTGCCAAAGGTTGAAGATGCCAATTTGACTGAAGTTGACTTACCAACTCCCGCAGCAGTCAGTCAAGACAACACCAAAGAGACTGATAGCAAGAATGATTCTGAGCAGCGTGCATCCACTGACAAATCACAAGAGAAGGAAGTGAGACCCAAAAGAGAAATTCAACATCCAGAGAGAGTGATTGAAACTTGTTAGATAAGTACAGTTGAGTGAATGGTAAAGACTCACTAGAGAGTGAAGTGCTAGTGACCTCTCCTCTCAAGATTAGGTTTAGTTTAATTATAAACCTCATTTTGTAAGAAGTTAAAATAATAATAATAATAATTCAGCCAAGTTACTGTAATCCAATAATTCAGTTTGAAAATAATATAGAACTTTCTCTAAGTGAGGAGGATGTGATGTTATAGGAATTTAAAATACTTATTAGATGGTCCCTAATATAAATGTAAAAAGCTGATGATTTGTAGACAGCCTCTAGAGTGTGGAGTGTTATGGGAAGTTTGCTTGAATGGAGCAGTGTGTCTAAGATGGCTGCACAATAAAGATGAGTAAAAACTCATGCCGGTTTCGTGTTTACTAACAAGCAAAACAATAACAATCTAATATATTGCAAGCAATCACAATTACAAAGTAGAAAATCTTTATTAAACAAGAAATACAGTGTGCAAGACAGTGGGACTGAACTCTGCCACACTAACACCAGGGTGCTTCATCTGTAGTCTTCATCAGGGGGCAGAATCAGTGTATTGATAGCTCCCCTTTTAAATAAAATCACTAATGAGCCTAATGCTGCCACAAAAGGATCTTGTTTTCAATGATCACTCCAACAACGGTGGCTCTGGGGGGCTTTAAAAAGGAGTTTTAACAAAGGTGCAAAATCAAAAACAAGTTCACAACTAATCACAATATAAAACATTACAAGCATACTCAAGCAACAAACAGATGAAATCAATAGAATTGTCAATTCAAACCATTAAAATATGGCACATGCTACTGTTGATTGAAACACAAGAGATAAACTGCATGAATGGCCCCCCAATGAAACAATAATCACTTAGCTATAGGCTTTAGATTAAATTCAATAAAATGTTTTTGAGAGATGCAGTTCTGCATTCACAAGTAGCGAGGATGGATGATGATGGACAGGCAACAGATAGAATACAGAGGGTTGTGGGTGGTCAATTTGAAAGGGCTAGTGATCTCCCCCTTCAAGTAGTAGTCCTAAAATTGGATGTTGGGGATCAACTATGTTCAGATACACCAGGAACCACATAGACAGAAAACTAGAAAAAAGAGAAGAAAATAATTAAAATGTACTGTGAATATAAAAATGGTAAGCCGTTAAAGTTGCCACTATTTTTTAAGGAAATGTTTCAAATCCCAATCAACATCTATTAAGATGCAAAGTACCCAAAGTAAATATCCAGAAGCTCTATCTTTGCAGCAGTTTGTTAAAGTAGTCCCATCTCCGGGATTTCCATCCACAAATTCTAGGGCCATAAATATAGTACCATCTGGTTGTTATGTTGTACATGATAGTGTCTACCAAGGGATGTATTTAGTAGACCAGCTTTAATATTCCATATATGCTCCTATATAAGCTGTCTCAGATGTCTAATGGTATGTCTTATATATAACAGATTACAAGGACACCAAATAGCATATACTGTACATCATAGGTACTGCTGCAGCTTAAGGAAGCTTTTGATGTTCACATTTCTATTATATCCTTCTAAATGAAATGTGTTGCCTTGATAAGAAAAATTGCAAATATTACATTTTCCACACTTAAACATGCCATTAGGGAGGGGCAGTAACCAATGTTTAAAGGGGGGCAGTGGTAGGGGCACAATATCTTCTGTGAATTCGTTTTTCACATTGATTTTCAGCTCTAGAAAAAGTCACCTGAGGCTGGGAACATAATTCTGTCCCCAAAACTGAATCATTTAACAGAATTGGCCAGTGTTTTCTAATTATCGCCCTTCTTTGTCCTGCTGCCCTGCTATATTTTGTAACAAAGCATAGTGGTTGTTTGGTGGAAACTGTGTTGTTTTGGGGTTTGATAAGGGAGCTTCTGTCCTACCCTGTCCTTTTTCTCCTTCTAACGCTATAACCACAGTAGACCTGTCATATCTTCTACTCAAAAATCTATCAAATAGTTCCTTAGATTGAATTTCAAACTTCTCCTCCTCTCTGGAATAGTTCTTCTGAATATCGAGAAACTGTCCATAAGGTATGGATTGAAGAAGGGCACGATGGTGTGAGCTATCTGCCCTAAGAAGGCTATTAGTGGCTGTAAGTTTTCTATAACTCTTAGATTGTACAGTCATTTCAATATCTACAAATACTCCCACCCAGAAAATCATTAGACTGTCAATATAATGTGTAAACCTCACAGTAATCTCAAAGTTGTTGATCCATTCCATACATTTTGTCACCTCCTCTTCTGGCCCCTCCCAAACACAAATAATGTCATCAATATAACAAGACCACCATTTAATATATTTGAAGAAAGGACTGGAAATGGCAGATATTATGATGTTTTTTTACCAAAGCCCAAGGAAGAGGTTGGTGAAACCGGGAACCACAGCCACTCCCATGGCAGTACCTCATAATTGTAGATAAAATTCTTAGTCAAACTCAAAACAGTTATGTGTCAAAAATTTTTTTAAAGCTTCTAAGATAAACTCTGTGAGAACTATAGCTCTCTGTGGATGTCTATTAAGAAAATACGAGCAAGCAAAAATACCTTGTTCATGTAAAATGCTCATATACAGATATTCTGCAGCACCATCCTGTCCCCTAGCCTCCCAATCCATTCCGGTGTCCCACAGGGATCCATTCTTGGCCCTCTCCTATTCTGTCTTTACCTGAAGTCCCTCCCATCAGCCTGCCCCAGCAGACTGCTCCTCTATGCGGATGATGCCATCCTGTTCGCTTATGATCCAGACCCCCTTAAACTCCACCAATTACTCCAACACGCACTCCATGAAACTGAACACTGGCTCACCACCCAAAGCCAAATAATTAATTACAATAAGACAAAAGTCATGATTTTCTCCCAACCGCAAAACCCACTTAAGAACCTCTGCCCCCAATTTATAACCATAAATCAAACCCCCCTCGAACAGGTGGACACCTTTAAATACCTAGGGATCACACTAGACCCGGCTTTCAACTTCTATCAGCATATCCATCTCCTATCCACTGCCCTTAACTCTAGACTAGACATACTTTATTGGTACAAGCACTGCCTCACCCCTGAGGCTCTGTGTCTTACCATTAACTCTTCTGTACTCTCTCTACTGGCCTACGGCATTCTTATCTACAGTGCAGCTCCCACCTCTGCCCTCGATAGACTCCAGCTTGTTCTAAACGAGGCCTGCCATCTCATCGTTGGATGTGATCACTTCACTCTCTACAGTACCACAAACTGGCTAAACTTAGACAACAGAATCAAGTATCACACCTGCCTAATGACCAAAAAGATTACCCTAGGCCTCACCCCCCTGCCCCAAACAAAATTATTCTCCCTGCTGCTCCTGTCAGAACTGCCCAAAACATGACCCAACCATTACTATCGGTACCTCGCTGCCGGACTTCCCAATACCAAATAACTTTCAGTTACAAAGCCTCCTCCTGGACAAATGCACTCCCTAGTCTAATAACCAACAGAATGATACTAGGCCTTTTTAAATCCTGTCTAAGGAGTCATCTCCAGGCCGCAACCTGATGTGACTGCCCCTGACCCCTTCCCTCCCCAATGACCTAGGCCAGCTACTCGCCAGTCGCTAGACCGAATTCCACCAAGCTTACTAATTTGACAAACAGCCTAACTGCTTCTTTATATGGCTATGCTATAATACTGTATTTCTTGTGATCCCTGTTTATCAGTCACCCTCTGTACCATGTATGTATCCTGCACTGTGATGTAATATAATGTCCACAATCTGTAAGTAATGTTATCCCTGTGCCTCTCTATGTTTGACGTGGAACCTTTTGTAAATGAGTCTTTGACTCAAAGGTCTTTCTGAATATCTCAATAAATAAATAAAATAAATAAAAAATACTGAAACATAGAAAATTAGGCTTTCACTTAAAGTTGTCAAACTTTTCCAAAACATCCACTGTATCCCTGTGGTGTGATCCCAGACTCTGTAAACAATCTCTAGGCCCCATCCACACTACACTGCTCAGACCCCGTAACAGACAGAAACCATTACAGCCGGGGAGCGGTACAGTGTGTCCACACTGCAGCAGTGACTGGTACTACCAGTCCACACCTCGGGAACCGGGCAACTGTTACTGAGGCGCCCAATCCCACAAAGCAGCCTGTGCTGCACTATGGGCCCTGTAGGGGACCGTTACACGCCATCCACACTACCGCTAGTAATGTTATCGAGGTAATTGTTGATGAACCGTTGTTGAAAACCACCATATGTGGTTTCAACAACGGTTATGAACACACCTTCTGTAACATTACAGGTGTAAATGGAAACCATTGCAGTAACAGTTTGGGCACTCTGTAACATTACAGAGGCATAGTGTGGACAGGGCCTTAAGGAAACAAATTCAGAAATGTATTCAATTTGTCAGTCAAGGATCCTACCCCTGAGGCAATGAAGTGATGAGGGGGTATCTAGTCCCCTATATATTTTTGGAAGTGCATAAAAATTTGGAGTAATGGGAATGTCAGTCCACCCACATTTAAATTACTCATCGTAATTAAGTCAGTGGCCCTACCCCATTCTAAGAGGTTTAACATTTTTTCTTGAATTTGTCAAATGGATCCTCTGATAATTTTTTATAATTCAATATATTGTCAAGTAAATTATGTACCATGTTAGTATAATCCACACCATTCATGATAACTATGTTACTCCCTTTGTCTGCAGGCTTATTACCACATGTTGATTGTTAGCAAGCGCTTTCATAGATTTAATTTCCCTTGATGTTAGATTCCTGATGACAAATGGTGGTAAACAAGCCAGCAGTGCATCAGTTTCCTTTAATAAATATTTTCAAACAATTTGATTAAATGATTGTTCGCATTGGGCAGAATAGGATTGTGATCTAACCATCAATTTTCCCATTTCATTCATACTGCTTCCAGTCACATCATACAGTGAGATAACCTCTGATTCATCTCCCTCCAAAAAATTCAAGTCACTTTTATCCCTCTCATTCTGAAGGGCTTCTAAGGCTAAAATGTTAGCATCACATGCCACAAGGCACCCATTTTATAATAGTGAATTCTTAAAGTGACATTAACATTAAAAAGTGGGTAACATTTTCATTAAGTGCCATATAGTGTGAAATGTGACCAATAATAAACATATAAATCATAAATATAGATATAAAAATTACCCTCACTAGAATATAGTATCCTAACCAAGGAAATAAAACAAAAAAAAGAGGAGAAAAGGTGAAAAGGAGGAATAGGGAGGGGGCAAGGGGTAGACAGCAGCAGACACAAAGAAGAGCTCCTAGATAGTGGTACCAACAGAGGAGAGATTGATATTAATGGAAGAAAAACAAAGTGAAGATGCTATCAGTGTTTTAAATGTTACAGGCATGCCAATGGACACTAATGTAAATATTGCTGGAATTTCCCTGATGAGTGATCTTCCATTGTGGTAAATATTTCTTACTATGATTTACAGGAAGCAGAACAAAAAAAAATTGGAATGTGGTTTGTCATTTACCCCAACAAATAAGATAAATTAATTTGGCTGTTTAAATGACCTACATAACTTTACTGGAAATTTGAATCTGAAGGTATTTTATAGTGACTCAGAAAACATGGGTAGACAGAATGAATGTGCATCACAAGAACTTTCTTTGTCTAATGTGTGGATTTCTACACAAGCAGACATCCCAACCCCCTCCATTATTTTACAATCTAAGGGGGATTCCACAACAATAACTGGTGGATGTAAACTGAAAAAAATCTACTTTTATTCCACCTTCCAATGCAGCTGTCCTCACTTTTGAAAGGCTGTATGAATGGGACATGGCTACATGACTTGCTGACTTATTTTGCCCAAGGTAGGATAATTGTACCAGAGAAGAAAAACTGGCTTTAAAAAGTTTACAAGAGAGCTAACTGATCATCATAAAACCTGCTGATGAGGGCCAATTATAATCATAAATAAAGATAAGTATTAGTTGCAGATGTATCAGATGTGAGAAACTATAGATTGCTAATTCATGACATAACAATGAAATGTGAAAGAAAGATTAATATTGTATTCTATGATGCTCTGTTACAAAAAAGATCTGAGCAAACATATAACTCTGTGAAAGTGAACCATCCCATTAGACCAACAATCTATGGCCTTACAAAGATTCATAAAGACCTGTATAACCCTCTGTGTCATCCAATTGTTGCCAGTATTGGCTTGTTATCTGAGCCACTTGCACAATTTGTAGATGAATACATTAAACCAGTGGCTATGCAGGCCATTCCTATATTCAAGACACCACAGAAGTTTTACAAATATTGGGGGATTTGTCCGTGAAAAGGACTGGTGGTTGGCCAGCCTGGACATCCAGTCCATGTACATGAATATAGCACACTCTGAAGGTATTTTGACTGCTACAGAGTCCGTAGACACCAAAACTAATCTTGCAGCCCCTTTTATTGAATTTTTGGGCATGCTTAGTGAACTGTAATTGACTAGCAATGTATTTTTTTTTTCAGAAAAATGTTGCATTCAAATCAAAGGGATGGTGATGGATGTATCTTTTTCACCCAATTGTGCCACTGTGTGTCTAAATGCCTGGGAGGAGGGGTTGATCTCATCAGAAACCACAAACCTTTTTTGACAAGTCCAACCTCTATAGTCGTTACGTTGATGATATCCTATTGATATGGAAGGGGTCAAAAGATGACTTATCAGAGTTTCTACAATATCTGGAAATGTCAAATGAAAACCTAACATTTTCTCTGTGTGTTGATCTACACAGGTTTAATTTTTTAGATCATACTATAATGAAGGAAGGTTTGGGAGGTATTTCCTCTAAGCTATATCACAAACTGACCAACAGGAATTTAATACTGCATTATCAAAGTTGCCACCAAAGACATGTAGTTGACAACTTACGTGCCAGTCAAGATATGTGATTAAAGAGGAATTGCAGTAGTGAGACAGATTATTTAGAGAGTGGTGAGGCTCTAGCAAATCAGTTTACTAACATGGATATAATCTAATAAGTGTTGTCAGAGCAAAAACTCAAGTAGACAGTATGATGAGGGATTCACTACTACAAAAAAGTGAGAGAAAATCAGATGAGACAGACATTTAACTTTATTATGACTTTTAATCCCCAGGTGTCTGTAAGGAAATAAATCCTTGAAAAGAGTTGGTCAGTTTTACAAACTGAACACAGACTGGACAAATATACTGCTCAGCCACCATGCACTGTTTACAGACAAAGCACGAATATAAAGAAAATATTGGTACACAGTGTGTACATGCCATCAACTAATTTGGAGAAGAAAATCAGTTTAACTCCATGCACTCATGAGTGTAGAAAATGTAAGTTGTGTCCTTACATTACACAGACTAATATCTTTCAGCATCCAGTGACTAAGAAGAATGAAAGAGGTATGAGACTTTTTTTTACCTGAAGTATCACCATGGTTGTGTACTGTATGTGGCTGTTTGTTCATACAGTGCCTTTTTATGACAGAAAAACACTACATCCCCTAAAGATATGAATGGAAGAACATTTGAAGAGCATAGAAAATGTGACCAGGACAATGCGTTGGCTGTGCATATTCAAATATGTGGTTCAGGCCATTCCTTCAAATTTATAGGACTTGAGAGAGTTCTCTGGGAATTAGGGAAGGTGACTTGGACTATAAGTTGTTGGAAAGGGAAACATTCTGGTAATACAAATATTCAAAGAGGTTGCACCTGGCACAACAGAGTTGCACCGGCGCAACCCTGCATTGAGCCCCGGTGGGATATTGAAAGGGCTGCGCCATGCAGCGCACATCCTAGTGCACTGGGACACAATGTAATCTTATGTGGCAAAGATGCAGGGGGCGTGCTCATGTATAAGCGGCACATCCCGATATTCAGCCCAGGGTCTGCGGCGCATATACTGGTGCATCTCTGCACTGCGCCACATAGAGTGGCTCAAAGTAGAGCCTGTGAGTAGGAACATCTCCTGACCACTCACAGGTGGGCTGCAGTATTGCAGGGTGCAACAGCAGCCCAGCTGTGGGTGGCCACCTGCCCACCCAGACCATTGTCCTCAAGCACACACTGAACCCTGGTGGTCAAGTGGAACCCCCCACCCTATGGCATTATGATCATCCCTGGTGGCTAGTGGAACCCCCTCTGTAATGAAATGCACTGGTGGCACCCCTACCCCTCCCACCCACACAGAATCCCTTGCCCACCCCACTTCCCTCATCATTGGTGGGTGACAGCATCCCACCCACATACCACCTGGCCACCCACCAAATGACAGGTACAGTATGGTCCCCAGTGTGGAGGTTATGGAGTTTTACCGCAATCACGTCAATGGGTGAGGGGGGTTCCACTAGCCACCAGGGATGGTCATAATGCCATAGATCAGGGAATCAGGGACTTGGGTGGGAGGGGGAACCACTAGACCACCAGGGATGGTCATGTCTTTTAATCATCTGAGACTCGGGGACTCGGGGGGGGGCACTAGACTACCAGGGATATATCGTTCAACATATACCATGCGATCACGGCTACGGGGCAGGGGATGCTCCGGGATCCCCACTGCACATGTCATGCTGTGCACGGCACCAGGTGCAAGTTGCTGGGCTGCCCTGCGCAAGGCATGCAAATGGAGCCATAATGACATGCAAATGGCCCCATATGCACCTTGCACGTATTATGGCCTCATTTGCATGCCCCTTGCTGAATATCGCAGGAGATGTGCCTAGCACAACTGCACTTGAGCTGGCGTATCCCCATGCTCCCTGTCTGTGGCTTGCACTAGCGCAGTGCCACTACGCCATGCGCAGTATGTGCGCCAACCTTGCCACATTCAACGGTGCTGCGCCAAGGCACATCACCATTGACTATCACCTGGTCCTGGCCCCAGTGCATCCCAGTTGTGCTGCACCCAGGCTTGCGCACAGTCTGAATATCTGGGCCATTGTGTACTAGAGAAATTCCAGGACTGAATGATTTGTTTCAATTGGGTTTCTTTTTGTCTGAAATCCATTTTGTTCATCGTGCAATACAGATCTTCATATATGTGTACACATTTTTTCTGTCTTTTTAGGATATATTTCAGGATATAGTAACATTTTGCAGGATTTTTGCAGGATGTATTTATGTGTTGTAGTACCTAGTAGAATTTGAATGTGGTTAGTAACCTCTAACCTAGCCCCCATTATATTCAGCCTTCAATTGTATTTTTTTGAAACTATCTGCTATGTAGGGTATAACTTCTAATGTTAGTTAGCTTCCTGGTTATGTACATTAAATTAAATAATAATATTGTTCCCTTATGAGTATTATTTTTAGTACCACATAATATTTTGATTATATGTTTCTATCTAGCTTGTTTGCCTCCCCTTTTTTCCTTTGTGTCTGCTTTTGCCCACGCCCCCCCCTTACATTTTCTCCTCTGTTTTTTGTGATATTTCCTTGGTTAAGACATTATATTCTGGTGAGAGAAATTTTTATATTTATATTTATGATTCTGTGTATATATTATTGGTCACATTTCACACTATATGACATTTTTGATAATAAGTGTTTTCCACTTTTTTATGTCCATGTCACTTTAAGAGTTTGCCACTATGAAAAGGGTGTCTTGCGGCATGTGACCTTGCCTTGAGGAAGCACACCTGTGCAGGTGAAAAAACCTTGAGTGGTGGGCCAGCCCGTCGATGCAGCGGTTGGATTTCCACTTGTGATGCTGCCAACCCAGGTTTGAAATGGACCCGGGATGCCAGAGGGCTGGCCATGGGGAGAAGTCTCAAGCATCAGCAGACTGCTTGCCTTCTCCTGGGGGGAAGGTGGGGATACAGCCTGGCACCTGCTGACTCCTGGCGGAGGATGGGAGCAAAGCAGCGTGCTGGGCTCCGTTGACTAAGAAAGCATGATGGACATCAGCATGTGCCTAGATGTCAGTGGCACAACTTGCCCTAGGGAGAAAACAGGGAGAAAAAGCAGCTCCTGGGCCAGCTGGATGATGGCTGCTGTCCCCCACCACCACGGAAGCCTCAAGCCAGCGATACCCACCTCAGCAGCACCTAGGGCCAATCAAAGAGTGCACTGGCCTCCCCACCGGTGCCTTCCCCCTCGGAGGAGAAGGACCCATCCAGAAAAAGTTATGCCGGGTTACCCTGGGAGGTCTACGATGTGAGGTGGGGGCTGGAGGGTAGAGTGCTGGTGAGGAGCCTAGGAGGTCTGAAGGAGTTGCTGACCCGCGGGCAGAGGGAGCAAACAAAAAAAAAGTTGGGTGGTGGTCATTAGTGGTGAGTGTTGCTCTATTCTTAATAATAAATCTGCTACTCAGCTCCAGTGACTGTGAGCCAGATTTTTGTTCTTATCATTCAACTATCCAAAGGCCAGTTTTGTGAGGTTTTATTTTTTTTTTGTTCTGTATTATTCCCAATTGGAGATATGTTTTCCAATTTTCTTTCAGGAACATGTACAATATATAGTTCCCTTTAAATCTGCTTCCTTTAAATTAAGCACATACAATCAGATGCAAGATTTACTGCTTTAAAAATATGAAGTTTTTATATACAAGAAATCAATTTATATGTGGGTGGTCTTTTTTTTGGAGAACCAAGCTTACACTTTTTAGAGCTTTAACTGGATTAACAATTCGGTTGTAGAGAGATAGATAGATAGATAGACAGACAGACAGACTATATTTGTATCACTGTAAAATTTTAACCTTCCAAATTAAGTCTGATTTTTGCTGCAAATAATGTTGCTTTTTCATTTAAGTCTACAAGATTGTTACTCCCAAGCATAAAGAGTTTCATATTATACTACCACCTGTTGTACTGTGATATCAATTGTAAACTCCAGCCTGCCTGAGTCCAGCTCAAGGAGTAATGTCAGCACAAGTATTTTAAGCACATTGTTGATCAGAGATTATTGCAGCTTTGAATGGAATTATGTTTTTAGTTTCAGATACTTTCAATATCAACATTTTTATTCAACTTTTCTGTGGCACCATGGTGACCCAAGTCTGCCCTACCAGGATCCACACTTCCTCCTACTGTACATACACCCATAGCTTCCCTCAAATAATATGGTTCCCCAGCCAGGGGGAAACCACATTCCTTTACAAGGGCATGGGTGCAGGTAGTGGGCGGCAGCAATCATTTTGTCCCCTGCTGCTTTTTCCCTGTTTTGTAGCCCCTGAACCTACAACAACATGGGGTAACAAATGAAACCAACAGACATGCTCCCATCTCCCCATCCACCCTATCCAGTGGCACCCTAAACCACTCATCATGCTTAGCCTCCTCTAAAGAGATAGAGGGATCACATGCATCCTGTGCCTTCCTTAGCCCACTGCAGGGATAGCTCTGGGGGCAAGGAGGAGATGCCAGTTCTTTAACACAGACATCAATGTATATAAGCAGGAATGCAGACTTGCTACAACACCTGCGTTACTCACATGGTAGTGCAAAAACTACATCTGGACCATCAAGAGAGTATCACTGCATCCTGCCTCAGCTCGGAGTGGTGAGAGCTCTCTCCAGACACTAATTTAGAGCTTTCATCCTGCTTCACTTGCCACCATACCAAGCTTGTAATTCAATCAGCCACACCAAGCTTTCAGTGGAGTTGCATCTTGAAAGAACTCGTAGGCCAACCAATCAGTGCCCACGTTTTGCCAAGCCACTCCCCTTAGGACCATTGGAACCAATAAGCAGATTCCTCCTTTATTCCTGAGAGCCTCTTCATTGCATAGACACCCTAGAGGTCCTCTGCACTAAGGACCACTGCACAAAGTAAAATGACCAGATGGAGTATACCTGGAGTCGGTCATTGGCTGGTCATGCTGTCATGCTGCCCTATCTCTGCATCTACTGCTCGTTTCTCCATTCTGCACTAGACCATTCCTGAGACTGTAAGCTCCATTCCACTGTTTTGTTGCTGTAACTGTTTGGCTTCCCCTGCCTCCCAAATGTTAATTTTGTAGAAACACCATATCTTGGTCACCCCAATCTCTGCATCTTGCCTTGCTAATTTTTGGATGGCTATTGACCACATTGTTAACTGTCTCCCAGGCGTGTTGAACCTCTAGGCTGCCATTGTGGTTTTTGCTATCCTCCCTGCCTACATTACCTTATAACGTCACAGCCCTACCAGTTATTGCTTATCTGCCAGACCTTCTAACCCATGGTTTCACCTAGCTTATATCAACCTGTTAATTTTAATGCACCCTATCTCACTACCATTCTACACAGCTTTAATACATATATATTTTTTTGTAGTTCTACCCTCTACATTGTTCATATTGCTAAGTTAGTCTGCATACAGTGTACTTATCACAGTTATTGATTCTGCATTCTGTTGGAAAATGTTATAGTTCCAGAGTGCCACTCTCCATGTTGTTCTAACTGCCTAACTAGTCTGTCTGCTCTTTATTGTCACAGTTATTGCTGCTGCATTATTTTTGACTAATTTATTGATATTTCTGTAGTTTTGCCCCTCTACATTGTTCAGTTGCTTAGCTAGCCTGCATTCATTTTATTGTCACAGTTATTGCTGCTGCTTCATTTAGGCAAAGGCAGTTGTTATTGACCTAAACCTCAGTTAGGCTGCCCTAAATCATGTAACCTACCCTTTTTTTCAGCTTCCTCTTTCTCTCTCTCTCCTGCCCCCCCTCTCCTTCCCTTCCTTTGTCCTCATCCTCTTTCTTCCCCTCTCTTCCCCTGCCCCACATCCTCCCTCATCCTCCCCTTCCCTTGTCTCCACTCTTCTCTTCCCACTCTACTTGTTCTCTTCCCTCTCTCCCTTTCCTCATCCCAACCCCCTGATACTCACCCTGGTCTTCTCTCTTCCACCTCTCTAAACCTTGAACTCCTCCACTGTGCCTTCCACTCCATCACCCTCACCCTCCCCCCCATTCTAGAGGACGCAAGTCCCACTCCATCCTTCTCCTCTTCCTGCTCCTCCTCCTAGCTGGCAATGTGGAATCTAACCCTGGCTCCCCTGCTCCTGCCCCCTCCCCCTCCTCCAGTCCTGAAGATCTCAGCATCTTCCATCTCAATGCGAGGAGCCTCCTCCCCTAAACTAAACCCTCTCAAAGTTTGGATCTCTCAGCCCTTTCCTGATGTCCTGTGTATTTCTGAATCTTGGCTCTCCACCAGGATACCTAACTCTAGCCTAGCTCTCCCTAACTACCACCTCTTCAGGCAGGACTGTGGTAAATGGGGTGCTGGTGTCACCCTTTATGTCCATCAGAACCTAGCCTGTTCCATCCTACTCAGACAGTCTGTGCCCTCCTCTCACAAGCTCCTCCTAGCCAAGTTTTCCTTCCCCTCCCCTCCCCTCTACACTTCCCATCTTTATTGGTGTTTTCTATGTCTCTTCTAAAATCTCTCCTTCCTCTCTGGTTGACTCTCTCTCTTAGCTCTTGCCTCCCTTGCCTTCTCCAGTGAATTCCACCTCCTTGGGGACTTCAACATCAACTAGCTCTCCCCGGCATCCAGGACCACCTCCCACCGGACTGAGTCCCTAAATCTTACCCAGCTTATGTCCAAACCCACGCAACTCAATCCTCAGTCACCTAATCACACCCCTCTTGACTGGCTGCTTCCCTCACACCCCCACTGTATCACTGCAGCAGTTACTCTGCTGGATGCCTTCAGTGAAGATTGTTTGACCTACTGTATCAGAAAACTTAGGCATGCTCCATTGCCCCAAAGTTCATTTGGTCTAGGTCCCTCTGGTTGCTTGACATTAGTACCCTCCTAAATTATCTTACTGCTACTGATTCTTCCCCATCTACCCTGATACTGATATGGCCCTCTTCCTATTCCATTCCAAATGTATTTTCATCTGGGACAAGCACACCCCCCCCTTAGAAAATTCAGAATAAAAAATTCCCACCACCCCTGGATTACACCAGACCTTAGCAACCTGCGCAAGTCCTGAGACCAAGTTTGTGCCCATTTCAAATTCTCCCACTCTCTGTCAGACCTCTTTTACTACAAGTCATACAGGAAACATAGAAGCATAGAATCTGACAGCAGATAAGTACTGTTTGGCCCACCTAGTCTGCCCATTTCTCTACCTAATGGAAAAGCTGCAGATCCTAGTTAACCAACGGCCTACTTCATCTGTGTGAAGGCAGTTTGTTCTGTTAAGGATCACCACTTCAAATCCAACCTCCTGTCTAACCTTATTTTCCCAACAAAATTCTGGAAGGTTATCCACTCCCTCTTTGATCCTGCTGCCCAGTCTGATCCCTCAGTCCTCCTGGTAGATGGCTTACCAGTTTCTGACCTTCTCTCTGTTGCTGCTCATGTCACCCAGAACTGGACATTATATTCCAGACTTGGTTGACTGGCTCCTCCAGCTCTTTGTGCTCTTACACTAGGAGGTGTCATTTTCAATATTATGAAAAAGCAGTCCCCTCTATCTCTCATCAAGTTCCTCCAGCCTCCATGCAGCGTGTACTCACTGAGATCCTCCAATCATGAGCTGCTCTCCATACCCAAAACCAATAAAAAATTAGATGACATTGCCTTCTCCATTGTTGCCCCACATTTATGGAACTCCATACCTGCAGCACTCACCACTGTCAATCCATGAACACATTTTGAAGCACCACAGCCATCTCCTTTTGACATCAAAATATACATGTTGCTGACCTCTTGTTATGCAGACCATGGCTCTGGTCCCAACTTGTGTATGTTTTTTTGATCCTCTTACACCAGTTGTACTTTCTCGGGTCTATTTCACTAGTTTCCTGCTTTATGTGCTTTGAATATAATGTACATTGTATGTATTATTTGCCCTCATCTGTAACTTGTGATATTCGAGTTGTGTTCACCCCTCCATTTGACTTGTCTGTTTCCTGTGATTGTAGTAATCTCCTGGCTCCTGCCTGGAAATAAACATTTATTTGCCTGGTTTACTTACCTGGTTAACAAAATCTAAATAAATGAATGAGTCTTTTACCACTTGTGCCCTCCCCTCTCCCTCTTGGTCCCTCCACCCTTCCCCTCCTTTCTCTTCTCCATCTCACCCACCTGAGTGTTTCCATTTACCGTCCATCACTCCTTGGAAGCCTTGCTCACCCTTTCCTCACTTAACCCTGTTAAGCCCAGCCCTGATGAGTTGGACCCTAAACTGCTTTGTTTCTCAGCTCCTGCCTCTCCACTCACTCACCTTCTGAACCTCTCCTTCTCACTCAGTGCTGTCCCTCAGGCCTAGAAGATAGCTGAGGTTCTACCTCTGCAAAAAGGGGGTGATCCCCCTCCCCCTTTCAAAGTATCTCCCTCCTCCTCTCATTTGCAAAGCTGCAGGAGAAACTCATCTACTCCAGGGTTACTGACTTCCTCAGATCCTTCAAGATTTTCTCCCCCTTCCAGTCTGGTTTTTGGAAGCACCACTCCACTGTCTCCTCCTTGCTGCATGTCACTGACTCCATCCTCACTGAGATGGATCAGGGACACATCACTGCAGCCATCTACATCAATCTGGCCAAAGGCTTCAACTCGATGTCTCACATGCTCCTCCTCAACAAGCTGAACTCTGCTGGCCTCTCAGCTCCCATTGTTGACTGGTTCTACTCCTACCTCATGGGTCAGCAGGCGTACAGGTAGGAGGCATATTTTCCCCTCTCATTCCTGTCCTAGCTGGGGTCCCACAGGACTCCATCCTGCGTCCTTTCCTTTTCTCAATTTTCTTTAATGACCCGCCCTCTGCCAGTGCCACTGTGCATATCCACATGTATGCAGATGATACAGCCTTTCGACCATGGCTGTGGAAGATCTTCTCCAGCAAGACTTCCACAATGTGCTGTGCTGGTGTCATACCAGTCAACTTTGGGTCAGCACTCAAAAAACAGTGTCCACCAGCTCTGTGGCACTGAGCAAATGGTGTTTGCTTGGCATGGTGGTAATCTGGGTTCACGCTCTGCCCCCAGATGTCAAGAGCAGGTTCTGGCAGGGAGGGAGGTTGGAGTGCCCTTTGGATGCTTCCCTCCCAGGGGGGTTGGGGGTCTTGGACCACTGTTTATTGGCTCCAAGAGGTGGTTAGGGGTAGGCTTTCTTGGTGATGTGTGGCCTTGATGCGCCGCTGAATGCCCCTGTCCCCAGGACACTGCCACAGCCAGCTCTTTGTGGGAGGATGTGGGTGGCTTTGGAGAAAATCAAAAAATCAGCCCTCGGATGACCGAATGGCAGCCACCAGTCCCCACCACCACGATAGCCTGGAGGTGTCCATACTCACCCCGGCCATGCCTGAGATACATTGTATGCCTGTGGGCATTTCTCCTCTTATGGTTGCCTCCCACAGGGGAGGAGCATCATCGACAAAGGGTTTTGTTGGGTTACACGTGGTCACGGGACATATAGGGGTCGCAGATGGTAACGTAGATGTGACTGTGGTAGGTCTTGATGGCCTGAAGGAGTGGCCAACTAAGAGCTTGGGAAGGATAAAAAAAACAATGTCCATGACCTCTGGCATCACCCAGAGACTGTCCAGGCTCTTCCTCCTACCCATCTTTTTCTCCATGTTGGATGGCACCCCTGTTGAAGTCATCCCCACCTTCAAGTACATCAGTGTGTGGCTAGATAGTAAGTTGGTCATGTCTGCCAACATTGACACCATCCACATCAAGCTGCGCTCCAAATTTAGTGCCTGGTACCACAATAAGGACTACCTTTTTCCCCATATTCACCAGGAGCTAGTCACTAAATGGTTCTCCCAGTTTTTGACAATGTGGATGTGCTTTATGGCACCACCCTCTCCTCTCCTCTCCCCTCATTAGTCTGGATACCCTTTACACTGCTTTCTGCCATTTTGCATCCAATTCACCTATTTGTACTAATCATTGCTTCCTCTACTCCTCCCTTTCCAGCTTCCCTCTTCCTTCACCTCGCTAGTCCCATTGTGCATCCCTACATAGAAACATAGAAAAATAGAATTTGACAGCAAATAAGGACTGCTTGGCCCACCTAGTCTGCCCATTTCCCTACCTAATGGATAAGCTGCAGATACTAGTTAACTAACAGCTTACGTCCTCCTACCCCCAACTAGAACTGCCTTATGTCTGTCCCATGCATTCTTGAATTCTTCCACTGTTTTTGACTCCACCACCTCCTCAGGAAGGCTGTTCCATGTATCCACAACCCTCTCCATGAAAAAATACTTCCTCACATTACCTCTGAGCCAACTCCATCTTCAAATTGTGCCCCCTTGTTCTTACACATCTCTTCTTCTGAAAGATGCTACCCTCTTGGACTTTGTTGATTCCCCTGAGGTACTTGAAAGTTTCTATCATGTCCCCCCTCTCTCCTCTTTCCTCGAGGCTATACATATTAGGCTCCTTTAATCTCTCTTCATATGTTTTCTGGTGCAGACCGTGCACCATTTTAGTTGCCCTCCTCTGGACAGCCTCCATCCTGTCTCTGTCTTTGCATGGATGGGGTCTCCAGAACTGCACACAGTACTCCAGATGGTGTCTCACCAACTGTCTGTACAGAGGAATAACAACATCTTGTTTTCTACTGGTGATGTCTCTCCCTACGCATCCCAGTATCTCTCCAGCCCTCCTTACTGCCTTCTCACATTGCTTGCCCACCTTTAGGTCATCATCTGATATGACTACCCTCAGGTCCGTTTACATTTTTGTTATTATTAGTATCTCACCCCCCATTGTGTATTCTTCCCCTGGGTTTTTGTTTCCCGGGTGCATTACTTTTCAATTCTTTGCATTGAATCTAAGCTGCCATACATTTGACCATTTCTCCAACCTTGCCAAGTCCCTTCTCGTCCTTTCCACCCCACCTTGTGTATCAGCCCTGTTGCAGATCTTTGTATCCACTGCAAAGAGACATAATTTTCCTTCCAGTCCCTCTGCAATGTCACTTATAAAAACATTAAAGAGGACCGGTCCCAGTACTGAACCCTGTGGTACCCCACTAGTAACCCCCCCTTTTTTCAGAGTGGACTCCGTTCACAATTTACCCTCTGCATCCTGTTGTCTAGCCTATTTTTTACCCAGGCTACCACCTTGGGACCCACTCCAAAGCTGGCTAACTTGTATATTAATCTTTTGTGTGGGACTGTGTCAAATGCCTTGCTAAAGTCTAGGTAGACCATGTCCACAGCCCCTCCCTGGTCTGCTACTTTGGTCACCCAGTCAAAGAAATCTATTAGGTTCAACTGACATGACCTTTCCACTGTGAATTCATGCTGCCTTGGGTTCTGTGCCCCACTGGCCTCTAGGTACTCAACAATTCTTTCCTTCAGAAGTGATTCTCTTTTTTTCCCCTACCACTGAGGTCAAACTAACAGGTCTGTAGTTTCCTGCCTCTGCCTTGCTTCCAATTTTGTGAAATGGAATCACAACCACCCTTCTCCAGTCCTCTGGTACCTCCCCATCCTCCCATGATTTGTTAAAGAGGGTAGTCAGTGGTGTTACTAGTTCTACCCTTAGTTCTTTTAGAATTCTTTGGTGAATCCCATCAGGCCCCATTGCTTTGTCCACCTTCAGTTTTTAGAGTTCTTTCAGAACACTTTCTTATGTGGATGGACTGGTATCAACCCCCCTATCCAGAGTGTTTCTATTGTTTGGTTTAGGTACCTCCCCTCCTCTTCTTTTGTGAGTACTGAGCAGAAGTATTAGTTCAGTATCCCTGCTTTTTCACTGCTACCCTCTGCCCACACTCCCTCCCCTTTATTAAGCCTCAGTATCCCTCCCTTGGTCTTTCTTCACTCCCTAATGTATAGTACCTATAAAAGGTTTTATCCCTCTTCTTTACAGAGTTGGCTATCTTTTCCTCAGTTTTGGGTCTTTGCTATTCTGACTGCCTTCCCTGCCTCCTTCTGCTTTTACTGATATAGTTTTCTGTCCTGCTCCTTCTGTGTTTCCTTATATTTCCTGAATGTTATCCTTTTCTCCTTAACCTTCCCTGCCACCTCTTTTGATAACCCTAGTGACTTTTTCCTTAATTTTGTTTTGCTGATTTGCTTTACACAAAGGCTTGTTGCCTCCATGATGGCAGTTTTGATTTTTACCCATTGTTCTTCAACCCTCCCTTGTTGCCCGTTTGCTAGTGCTTTTCTGAGGCACTCTCCCATTTTGCCAAAGTCAGCCCTCCTAAATCCAACACCCTTGCTTTCGTATGTCTTGACTCTACAGCTGTGTTTATTGTGAACCACACTGTTTGGTGGTCACTCATTCCCAGATGGGTACCCACTTCTAAATCTGAGATCCTCTCTCCATCCCTGCTTGAGAGTACCAGGTCTAAGACTGTTCCCTCCCAAGTGGGTTACAACACTAGCTGTCTGTGGCATGCCCCCTGTAGGGCATCGACAATGACCCTGCTCTTGGATGTGGCTGCAGTGAAGATGCTTCAGTTAACAACTGGCATATTCAGGTCTCCATCAATAATATTTCTTCTTTTTTGCCATTCTAAGGATTCCTTCAATCATTTCCTTGTCCATTGCCTCCCCTGAGATGGGGGTCTGTAAACAACCCCTGTGCAAACTGTGGTGCCATTTCCTATCTCCAGGGTGACCCACAGTGCCTCCCCACCTCCCTGTTTACCCTTTAGTTCTGTTGCTTTGATCACTTCCTTTATATAGAGAGCTATTCCTCCTCCTCTTTTACCCTCCCTGTCCCTCCTGTAGATTGTGTACCCTGGTATGCTGACATCCCAGTCATGGTTCTCTGTGTACCATGTTTCTGTGACTGCCACAATATCCATGCATCTCTCTTCCATCAAGGCCACTAGTTTAGGGGCTTGTTACCCAGACTATGGACATTGGTACTCATTGAGCTCCATTATTTGATGGTCTTACCCCTTTTAGGCCCAATCCTGTCCTTACTACCTTTGTCTTTGCCTTTTTCTGGATTTACCCTGTCCTGCTCCCTATTGACTTCTCTACCTTTATGCCTACTTCACTAAGTACCCTGTTTTGTAGGGGGGCTGGGATTTCCCTGCTTCTTTTCAGTGTCTTCCCCCTTGGCTAGTTTACATGCTTGCCAATGAAACATTTAAACCTATCACCTAGGACCCTGGTTCCCCTCCCAGACAGATGCAGACCATCACACCAGTATAGGCCTGTATCCCACTAGGTGCCCCCCCAGTCCCCAATGAAGCCAAATCCCTGAGCTCTGCACCAGTTTTTCAACCAGTCATTGAATTCCATGGTGCAGAGTACCCTAGCCTCACCCATGCCACAGACAGTTAGCACTTCCAAGAAAGTTACCATGCATGCCACTTGTCTAAGGCCCCTCCCCAACTCCACAAACTCCTGCTGCACCGCTCTGATCCCATTCCCAGCCAGGTCATTTGTCCCTAGGTGGACAATGACATCCAGCTCCCTCCCCTATACAGCTACTCCCATGATCCTGTGGATTCGCTTCATGTCCCTCCAAGCCATGGCACTGGGCAGGCACCTTATCTCTTTCTCCCTTCCCTCCCCCAGTTTTTTTACCCCCCTAACAATTGAGTCCCCCACCAGGAGTTGTTTTCTTCCCCTGTAGGATCCCATGCCACCCTCCTGTGGGTCTCTTTTGTGGAGGCTCTCAGCATCCTCCTTGGTCTCCACTGTGGTTGCCTCCATAGAGGAACCACATTCCACCAGAATGGTGAATGAATTGTGAAGAGGCACAACTGGAGGGATGCACCTCTGTTCCACCACCCTCACCCTCCCTGAGCCCACTGTGGTCCAACCATTCCTCTTTCTTTGCAACCTCTGAGGCATTGGTGATGGCCTGGGTCATCCCTGGGTGGGGGAAGGGTTTCCCAAATCCTCACCAGGTCAGCATGGAGCCAGGCAACCTCTTTCCTTTAGACAACAGAGGTGCCTGCAAACAGGGCAACAACGCAGCCTCCAGAACATCTCCCAGAAGACTGCCACTCCACAGACAGTGCATTGCACCACTCCTCACATATCTGTCTCCCTTCCTGTTTCAGAAAGTTTTCTTTTTTCTTTTATTTTTTAGCGTGTACAAGTGTGTGAGTGTGTTTTCCCCCTATTCAGTGTGCCATTCCTTTAAGGATATGAACAGGTGTATGCCCTTTGCACTTTCGAGGAAGTGATGTCAGAACCCCTGATATAAAGAAAATTATGCACTTGGGGTTGGTGGGATGAGGAGCAGGGTGGTTGGGACTAAGCCTGTGCCCTCCAGAAACAATCAACTACAACTTTGTCCCACCACCCCAGTGAGTTCCTTCCTTCCTTTCAGACACCTATTTCACAGAGTTTAACAGGTCTAGTCACAAATGACTACAAATATTCTCCCAGCTGGATTTCCTCCCTGGCAACCCCCAAAACAGAGAACTAAAACACTGACTTCTACTTACTTATACAGGCCCCAAAATTAAGAATTCAATTCAGTGTACACTATTAGATCACCTCCTTGCTATAAGGAAGCTGGTGGCTGCTCTATCTCAGCTACAGCAGAGTCCACAAACAACTCCTGTCTTGAATCCACAGTTCCTCAGGCCCCTTTCAGCTCCTCCCCTTATCAGACACCTATTTCACAGAACTTAAGTAACAGGTCTAGTCACAAATGACTGTAAATATGATCCCAGCTAGATTTCCTCCCTGGCAAATAAAAGTTACACTAAGAAAAGTCAACTCCAAAAACAGAGAACCAAAACACTGACTTCTACTTACTTACACAGGCCCCAAAATTAAGAATTCAATTCAGTGTACTTCTATTAAATCACCTTCTTGCTATAAGGAAGCTGGTGGCTGCTCTCTGTCTCAGCTACAGCAGACAGAGTTCCTTCATCTCAAAATACTGGTTTGCATTCCTTCCCTCTTACCTGTCCTCACTTCTCTCTCTCTCTCTTTCTCTCTTGTCCTCTCTTCCTCCTACTCTCTTTGCTCTCAAGATCCTCACACCTTTTCTCTTCTCCACCCACACCTCCACTGGGCAGTCTGCCTTCTCTTATTGCCTCCCCTTCCCCGGAACCTGCTCCCCTCCTCCATCCACCTCTTCCTCTCACATCCATCCCTGAGACACCACCTAAGACTTTTCCTTGCTCCTGCCAACCCTCCACTTGACCATCCCTCCTGTTTCTGACTTCCCTTCCTGCAAATGTTCTCTACTCCCAATAATTTTGGCTCTTACCAGTGAACCAAAGCTGCATCTTTTTTTGAGTTTCAAAGCTGCATCTTTTTTTTTTCTATTGTTTGTTGATGCTCCTGGAGCCTGTCAGGTGGCTATGGCCCTTCCTGAGAGGGACTCATCCTTCAGCCCCACACATCCCTGCTCATGCCGAGCCCTGATATTCCCCCACAGCTTACCCCCACAGTGGGGCCAGGGAAGAGATCCCCGGGTTTCTCCCCCCAGAGCACAATCCAGAAGCCGGGGGCAGCTCAAGGAAGTGGAACCATCATGGAGCCTGCCAGCTCCCTTTTTTCCATGTTTCCTCCTGTCCCTTCCTCCCTGCCAATGTGAGGATTCTGGTACATGCCTCCCAACCCATACTGCCCTCCAGCCACCACCAGAGGTCAGTCAATGAGCCGGATGACAAGCCCCCCCAAGAGAGGCGAGCAGTCCTCCAGATGCTTGATCCTTCTGTGCCCCTGCTGACCCCCAATGATCCAGGCTCATTCCTGAACCCAGGTCACCGGCATGGCATGAGGTGTAGTGACCAGCGCCTCAACCTCCAGCACCACTGGACTGGCTAAGCTGCATCTTTTTGAGTTGTCTCCACATCTTAAACACTGCCACTTTCTTCAGTAGGCACTATGCACTATATTTAGCTGTTGTCTACACTGAGTGCTGCTCTGTAAGCTAACTTTATGGTCCCTCAATTTGTCATGGCATTGTTCTACTGGTTGTTTAGAATTCTGTTATTGTTCTTTGTAATTTTTCATTGCAGCCGCATTTTATTACTTGATGTAATTTTGTTATTCTGTACTCTCCTTTCCCTCTCCCACACATCACACATGGAAATAAACCTCACCACAGTGTGGCTTTCTCAGTTACAAATTTTCAAATAAATAAATGTAGTGCACTGTCTGTAATACTTATCTCAAAGCACAATTCAATACAAAATATCATGATCAAAATGCCAGGGTCACCACAAGAAATAACAACCATTGGATAACATCAAATGTTCGCTTGCCTGTATTTGCTTTGTAGTTGGGCATAAATGTTGCAACAGTTAAAATTAACACATTAATAGCATCAGTTATAATAGTGAAATTGTCATGATTGGGAAATGAAGAGGTTTACACATAACGTTGCTGTTTTCTTAGATTGTGACCCTGAATTTTGAAAATAGTGTTTTTATTACCCTTGCCTGTGAACATGGCAGGTGACATTTATCATATGCCACCTGAAACATGATTTTCTGCAATGACCACAGAAACAGATTTTGGAGAGATACTTGAAAATTACACCTGTCATGTTCATGAGAAGGGGTAAAAAAATAAGTATACTGAAAATGTGGCAACAAAAGTAAAATAAATTGCATTGTTATGAGAAAACATTTAAAAATGTCAACATTTGTTCATAACTTTCTTTTATCCCCCTACATCTTGGTCAGTCCCCATCTTCTCAGTCCCCTCATTCCAATATCCACCAGGGCATACCACCAACCAGCACCCCCAGGGCTTGTCCCCCCAGCAGGATTGTATGGCCCTCCAATCCTCCACCATGAGACCGGATCTAGTAGTTCGACCAGCGAACCCAGTTAGTGGGGTGCAGGGCCTGCGAGGGTCCAAGCACCATCCTGCCACCGAGAGTTTTTCCTAATTTTTCTACCCCTGAGGGGGTGCAGTTTGTTCAGTGTCATCATGATGTGTGGCCCATGCACCTTCATGCTTGGTGTTGACATCTGCCTGCCCCTCCTGCCTGTTTTGAGGTAGACCTGGCTGCCTTTTCCCAAGCATGCACTAGGGGCCAGGTGTATACTGGGCACTGCACTGCATCCCCCCCAGAGTAGGAGAGCAGTCCTCTGGATGCTCAAGCCTCCTCCCCCCAGGTCAACCCCCTAATGTCCCAAGTTCACTACCAAACTTGGGTCGCTGGCATTGCAAGCAGTACCTCTACCACTGCACTGACAGGCCAACTCATTTTTCTGTTTTTTGAGATTCTGACCCCAGATTTTCAACATAGTCTTTTTATGGCACCACCCTACAAACATGACAGGTGTCATTTATGAAATACTATCCGAAATGTCATTTTGCTGCATGAGTATGAAAAGACATTTTGGGCAAGATTTGAAAAATGACACCTGTCATGTTCATAAGGTGGTGCAAAAAATGGCTATGTTGAAAATTTGGGATCAAATAATGGAAAAGCAGCAAAGTTATAAATACAGGTTGAAGAATTTCAGCATTTCATCATGAAGGTGTCCGCATGGCTCAGTTGGTAGCACATCCATCTCTGAGCCAGATGGTTGTTGGTTCAAGTCCCACACCACGAATGGGCTCATACCATAAATGCTGCCACCAGAGGGCAGTACCATGGGGTGCTGTGCTGTTGGGGTGTGCCATACTTTGAATGAGAAGGTAAACTGACTGAGGTCCCTTCTGTCCATCTCTGATGTTGTCCTGGTGGGCATCCTGATGAAAGCAAAAGAACCCAAAGCACCTTTTACAAGAGTACAAGATTTCCCTGGTATCCCGTTCAACATTTTCCTTCTCATAAAACCAGTTCATGTAATCTACCAAGGCTATGCGTGGGTGTTGATATGCAAAGTGACTGCCACTATATGTTTAGAGTCACTTCACTACCTGTCTCCCATTGCTTGAAATGTGCTTGGGATAAAATGTGAATGAAAAGTGCCATTATAAATGCTAATTCTTGTTCTTATTTTCTACCTTCTTCTTTGAGATTCTGAAACCTTATTTTCAACATAGTCTTTTATGACCCCCACCTTGCAAACATGTCAGATGTCTTTTATGAAATCCTGGACAAAACATAATTTTGTGGCACAATCATAAAAATTCATTTTTGGTTGGTATTTGAAAAATTACACCTGTCATGTTCATAAGATGGGGTAACAAAAGGGCTATGTTGAACATTTAGGGTCAAAATCTGCAAAAATAATTAAGCTATGCGTAAACATTGAAAAATGGCAAAATATTTCACAACTTCATTGCTTTTGGACATTTTGACCCCAAACTTTTAACATAGTCTTTCTATGATCCCACCTTGTGATCAAGACAGTTAAAATTTTGAAATCCCATCCAGAAAAACGATTTCTCTGGGTGACTGTGGAAACATGTTTCAGAAGGAATTTGAAAAATTACACCTGCCTTGTTCATAAAGTGAGGAAAAAAAAGGCTATGTTGAAAATTTGGGGCAAAAGTGTTAAAAAATTACAAAGTTACAAATAAAAAGTCAAAATGCATCAAAAAGCCATTAACCAGACTTACCTTGTTTTCAGTCAGTTCACAGTCAGGCACCATAGGGAGAGATGCGTCACCAGTCATAAAAGAATTACTTTGTGGGACCCTTGTTAGGTAAGTGAACAGTGGAAGCGTAGGATGGTGGGTGCTGAGAGGGGTGATGGGGTGGGTGTGGGGTCCCAGGGGACTAAAAGACATTGATGGATGTTTTTCTTCTTTTCTGCTTAAAAAAAAATGAGGAGCTGGCCTGGTGGTGCTGAGGTACTGGACACCCCATCTCATGCTACGCCGGTGACCCGGGTTCAGGAACAGACTTGAGTCATTGGGGAGCCAGCATGGGGGGGTGGGAGCAGGATTGAGCTGCCTAACAGTGACTCTCTTCTCCCGGGGAAGGGGATCACCCTCCTGCAGTCCCGTCATCTCTGAGTGGAGGTCCGGTGGTGGTGCAGGTGGGCAATGGGCAACCGGTAGGGTGGGTCGTCCTGCAGTGCATGACGCACGTGTGCCTCCACATGCACATGCTCATGCCAAAGATGTAAGGGTGGGTGAAAATGGTGGAAAATGGCTAAACAAATAAAAGAAAAAAAAAGAATGAGGCCTGGCAGATGCATGCCTGTTCCCGTCGCCGGTGTCTTTGCATGCCAGGGCTCTCACTGGGGAAGAAAAACATGAAAAGACCCTGGTGGCTGGTCATGGTGGCTTGATGGCTGTCCCCTGGCACTCTGCTCACTGAGGTAACACCCTGAGCCTCGTCCTGTTCGGGACGGGTAAGTAGGGGGCTTCCCATTGCCCCACCATGGGGGGGGTAAGCTGTGGCGACTGCAAAGGTGACGGCCTGATGGGAACAGAGGCCAGAGATGGTGGCCAGATGAAGGAATGCTGACGGGGGCCAGAGAGGGGTAGAAAGTCAAAGCCAAAAAAAAAAAGGGACCAAAATGCTTTACTTCCAATGTTCAAAATACAGGTAAGCAAAGTGACACAGCTCCTTGGCTAAACTGATCAATAAGTGCAGGAACATGTTAGAACACCTGTCTTACTTCCTGTTTAACACAGTATGAAAATACAATAATTCCATGATTTGCAAGTACTGCATCAAAGGAATGCAATTCATAAGGGTTGTGCAACATCTCTGCCATTCCTGAGAAGCAAAGTACTAGCTATAGCACATATGTGGAATGGAAGCAAGGGAATGGTTTCAAGCAGGAATCAGTAGTTGTACGAAAAAGCAGGCTTCCACCTTGCATTTTTCAGCCTGGTTCTTTGGCAAGGACTTTCAAAGGGAAAAGGAGGAGACAGGCAAATAATGGGCAGTATTAGAAATAAAATTCAGCTACCCTCCTGACCCATACCTTAAGGCTCACTTGTTGCCATGCAGACTTCTATTTTTCTGGACCCTCACTGGTGGTACATGGTGGTCTAGTGGCCCCACAACCACCCTATTAAATGTTATTTCTGGTGTCCAGTGGAACCCCCACTCCCTAGCTCCATGCTCTCATGCCTGTTGCATTGTCCAGCATTCCCTCCTCAATCTTGGTGCCCCAGCAATCCTTACTGGCTGAGTCCCATGTCTGCGGCACCCTGAAGAACTTATTTTACTAATTCTTCATGGCTGGTGGTGCACTGGCATGCCATCAGGGTGTGTGAGGGCTGGAATGCATCTATAAATATCACAGCATACAATTTACATTTTGGCCACTACCCCTTTCCCCGTGTCATGCACGGAAAGGCTTCTGACCTCACTGCAGGATCAATTGTAGAACTGTGGCACAAAATGATCATTGCAATCACTTTGCAACACACAGTTGTGACTGTTTATCTGGACGCAACTGTCCAGGAAGTTGGTTCCATAATCAGGAACTATAGACTGAACAGGTATGATTACTGCAGGTGACCCATTTGGTTAAGGGCATTTCAATTAAATGTATAGCTGAGGAGCTTTGATCACATGCATGTGAGTGTTCACGCAGCAGTTCATTCAGATAAGAAGCAGCAAACCTGTGGTGACATTTAAATACCATCAGTAAAATGCTGAAGTCAATGCACTGCCATCCAATTGCTAATAAAGGTAAACTAGGATAGGGAACTATATGCTGAGTTTTTGGAATCACTGAGCCATCTAGCAGCAGCATTTTGTACCAGTTCGAGGTGGTAAATTTTCTGTTATGGTAGTCCTGCAAGGAATGATTTACAATAGTTAAGTTGGAAGAAATACAAGGAGTGGATGAGAGTAGCAGCAGTGTCATGGTTGAGATACAAATTTTAGTAATATTTCACAGCTGGTTAACAGCTAAATAGACAGAGCTATTAATTTGGGAGTCCATGTGTAATGTCAGATCAAAATATCCTTAAGAATCCATACAATTGCAGCTGAATAATTAACCAAGGTGCCAAGGAACAGAGCCAAACCAGACAGACTCAGTGATTTAATGAGCTACTGGCACTTTAAAGAGGACTTTTATATTTAGACTCGGTTCCATTTATCATATATTGTGTAAATGTTCCGCATTATCTCTTTTGCATTCTTTATTGATGTGAAAATTCACCTGAAAATATGATCTTTATCCCTGGACTTCATCTACTACAGCTGCTACTTCTCTTCATGTGGAAATACGATCCTCTGCTTGTGATGCCATAACTATTTCCACAGCAATAGATTATGATGTCATAAATAAAAGATCATGTCACATGTCGACAAGCAATGGGCATATTTGACTAGTAATAAAGAATAAATAGTAGGAAAATACTGAAAATATATGAAATATAAGCTTATTTTAAATAGTTGCAACTTGAATATTTTCTCAAAGGTGTCAGTAGCTCATCTTCATTCCTGTATAACAGATTAATATGTCAGTCTTGTCAATGATCAAGAAGAGTTATCTTTAAAGACATCCAGACAAGGATGCCAATATGACAGTCCGATACCTGGACATGGGTTGACTAAAGTCAGGCTGTTACAGCAAAACAAACTGTGTATCTTCAACATACATGTGGTATAACAGGCTGTGGGCTACTACAATGTCTGCCAAATGGGCCATTTAGAGAATGAATAGTGGGGGCCCATGGACTGAGCCTTGTGGGATGATAGATGGTTTCAAGCTTAAGTATAGATGTGTTATTATTAAAACTGTCAGTCTGTAGGCAGTCAAGTAAGATGGTGGGAAGCCAGCACAGAATGGCATGGTCAAAGAGAGAGTAGCATTGATCTAGCAAAATCTTATTATTAATGGTATCAAAATTAGAAGAGATGTCAGGGTATAAAACACTGTTGAGGTACTACTGTCAATTAGCATCAGTAAATGATTTGAGGATGCAATAACTGTGGTTTCAGTACTGTGCACGTGATGTTGTCATGTAGCTCTGATGCAGTAAGTAAGGATTCAGAAGTAGAACTCTGGGGTTTGGTAAGAGAATTCATTTTCTGAGTCGCTTACTGAAAGGCTGGACATAATGGTGTTGAGGAAGGATTTGCAGCGGTTACAACCTGCATCCATGAGAAGCTAATTGTAACACTGTGACACTGTGACTGTCTGTAGTCCATTTCCTGGAAGACAGGCTATGTTTCAATCATTTTAGTTCAAGTTGGCTATGCTGCTTCCTTTCCTCCAACAGATCCAGCAAAAAACAGGGTTGAAAGGATGGATAGGAGTTTTTGTTGATTTGAGTGGAAAAGCTTATCCAGAATTGGGGTAAGTGAGAAATTGAATTGTCACAATTCACCAGAGCAAAGGGGTTCTTTGTATTATGGGGCTGAGTTAAATTGTCAGGTCAAGCTTTGCTGAGGTCAGAATAGTTGACGCTGATGGGTCATACGATACACAGCAGTGGCTAAAACTCACTGAGTGGAATCACCAGCCAAATCTAAAATATAAACTTAGAAATAAACAATTTATGAACATTGCAAGCCTATTCAAATGGACTCCCTGCAAGATAAAGGCTTTTGCTACAAAACTACCAAAAATCCGGTGAATCTACATCTCATAAAGATATCAGCTACAGTTTATTCTGTACATCTCTTCTCACTCAATCCCAAGCAGCTAAGGGATTAAGCCATTCTCATCTCTTGACCTGTCTCTGAAATCACAATCTGACCCACAATGTCCAGACAAATATATGGAGGAATTTGCCTTCATAAAACAGCTCTTTTGGAAATTACCAGTGACTTCAGAGAATTCAAACCAGTCAGGACTGGGGTGGGAGATGTGGACTCTCAGGTCAGTTCTCTAGAAGACAGAACAAAATGAGAGTCCAAAGACCTGATAATCATGTGATGAAATGTAGCAAAGCTAGAGGAGAGGATAGAGGGCCAGGATGGCTGCAGCCGGCAGAATAACTTGATCATCAAACTGCCAGAAAAGACAGAGAGATATGATGCCATCAGCTTTATGCAAAAAGCTTGCAGACTCTTCACTGAACAGCCCTATGTATATAACAGAAAGTTCACATTGGGGTCTCAAAAAACCACTCCAGGAAGGGGAGAGACAACAACCCCTGATTTTCAAACTGCTTAACTTTCTCAACGAGCTACAGTACATATCTGAGCTAAAATTAGAGCACTTTAAACAATTGAATGGGAGAGCAAAAAAACTCCTCTTGTTCACCGACCTGAGCCTGCAAACTTGACAAAAGCAGGCAGTTGATAAAGACATAAAATATAAGTTGTTTGCAGCTGTTATCAAATTCTGAGTGTCTTATCTGACCTGGCTGTTTGTGCAAATAAATGGCAAAGATGTTTAGTTTCAATCAACTGACAATGCCAGGGCTGAGCTCCAAAAACTGATGCCAACTCTTTTTCCTGTTTACAACAGAGCTCAGCAGCAGGGTGACAAAGAAGGTTCTCAACCCAAAACTGCAGCCTCTGCCTAGTAAGGGAGGATAATGGATGAGAGGAAACCAGCATGACATACTAACTCAACCATACCACAGCTACATTCTCCCTCTTCACACCTGGCCCTTCTTGAGATAAGTGTTTCCCCAAGGAGCTATTTGAAGCTACCGCAATACAGATTATATGTATTGTGGTAGCTTCAAATAGCTCCGGTTTGGAATCTGTCGGTGTCCTTGCAATACCGAGACCAGGTACAGACTAACAGGCACACAAGCTGTCTGTACCTGGTCTTTGTATGTCTTGGCAGCACATGGGCTCCAAACTGGAGCTGTTTAAAAAGCCTGCAGTATGGCAAGTCTATGGAGACACCCCGGCTGTTCCCCGCCTGCCACGTCATCACGGGGACAACCACGGGTGCTTGTGGGCGCGACGGGGAGGGTGTTGAAACCTAAAATGCCAGCAGGGAGGGCGCAGGATCAACCAGATATAAATCAAAATAATATAATAAACAGTAAGTGCCACATTTAATACTTTTTTTACATCTGCTAATCGGGCCCCGCTTCACACGGAGGTGGGGCTCGACGGGACATGGACGTTTCCCTTTAAATCCCGTGATAAAGCACAGTTTATAATATAATCTTCCTTAGCTTTAGTAGTACTAGTGGGCAGAGAATAAGGTGAATAACAGTGCCTAAGGTATCAACAAGTAGTAACAAGCCTCTGAGAACATGCCAGGGCTCCTGCTGTACCCATGCCTACCCCTCCTACTTGGGAGTCTGGTGTTTGGTAGCCTTGTTGTTTTAGTTTCCTGTCTCCACCACTATGAATAGAGCACAGGGGGATATGGGCATGACCTGGTTGGGTACATGGCTGAATGGAACAAAGAACCAGACCTGATCACTGTGGACTTTCTTTTTTATATTGAATCTGTTTTTGCTCCCTGTGGCTCAATCTGCATTCTTCTAGGCACTGTCCTCTGCACCCCATGCAACCCCAACAGCTCACTCACACAGGCTAGCACACACAGTGCCTGCAGTGAGGACCCCCAATACCCATCTTCCAGGCCAGGATCTAATACCCAGGCATGATTCCATATTGGTCCGAGGGTGTGCAGAGGCACGGCCATCAAGCCACCATGACTGACCACCATTTTCCACCGTGTTTTTGTCTCATAGGAGTATGGCCGTGCAATGACATCTGGGCACTATGTGCTGACATCTGCTGTACTCCTCCCCCCTCTAGATGCACCATGACTGTGGAACCCCCAAACTCCATCAGGGGCTGCTGCAGTGCAATGTGAGCCCTTAAAACACTCCCCAGGGAGAGGAGAGCACTCAGTAGATGCTCAATCCTCTCCCTCCCCGGGCGACCTGCGATGACCCGGGCTCGTTCCTGAACACGGGTCACTGGTGTAGCATGAGGTGTGGTGTCCAGTGCCTCAACCCTCAGAACCACTGGGCTGGCCCATAACTGTGGACTTTCACTTTGTCAGGAGAGTCAAGCCTCCTGCCATGAACCATGCACTGGACCTATATATAAGCCAAAGATTGACAACTGCTCAGTACTTGGACTTTAGACCATAAACAGCGGTGAGACTAGATATCATAACTGTTACCTCAGTAAAGCCCAACTAGGGGCATAGGGCTCAGAACTCATGTCATGTTCAGAAGCAGTTACATATATTTGTTAATAGAATAATTGCCAGTGGCCACGGAACAGCCAACAGAAAGCTGGCATTATAGTACCAAATTTACAGTACAGGAAAAGTGTGTGTTATATAGGTAGTTCTACAATTTAGATAAGGTAGGAGTTTTAACAGTTCTATTCCTTACGGTCCTCATCGTTATTTGCAGGACCACAATTATAAATACGTCTGGACACCGCACTGCTAACTGCAGGCCCACACAAGAGCAGACCTAGAAGGAAACCAAGAAGGAGTAACACAGTGGTGAGAAGTCCCTCAAGTAGGGTGGTAGAGGGCCTTTAACCACGTCTACAAGTTTTATAATCCCCCATTCTTTCCTTCTCTTATGTTCAGGTGGTAGAATCCAGGGAATTACAGTTAAAGTAATACTTATGGTTACACAACAGCATGTAAAACTGTGTTATGTAAAGGTGATATGTTGTACGTTGGGAGCAAGCTATGACCAGGAGGTTACAGTAATAGGTGCAGAGGGGAGTGGGGTATGTATCAACTCAGCTCTTCTTGGAAGCCACAGGTTAAAATTATAGATTTCACACAGCCCTGTCTTAAAATACCCCTAGTGGAAACATACAGATGCATCCCCCAGGACGAAACCCACTTTTAAAGCACTCTGCAGTATGCTGCAGCAGACCTACTGAATAAAGCAATGTAATTTCAATGGCAATTAGTCCCTTTTGTCATGTCAGAAACTGTGGCATTCACTTCATCCTGGCAGTGTCACATTTTCCTAAATTACACAAGGGACTAATTGCCATTGAAATTACATTGCTTTATTCAGTAGGTCTGCTGAAGCATTCTGCAGAGTGCTGCAAAATGCTGCAAAATTGGATTTCATCCTGGGAGGCGCCACTGTATGTCATGGACGCAGAACATTAAGGGATCCCCAATTAAAATAACATCTTGGAATATCAAAGGTGGGACAAAATGCCATTAAACAATACCAAATATTGCATCATGTTAAACATCTGAACACAAGTATTGGGGTTCTTACAGGAAACCCATTTGCCTGCTGGGTAGATTAACCTTTTCTGAAGACAATGGGTACAACAAGTTTATGGGGCTGGGAAAGAAATGAACAAAAAAGGAGTAATTATCTTAATTGCCAGGCAAACTATATCCACACTGGAGAAAGAAACTGCTGGCTCTGAAGGGAGATACAGTACATATTGATACAGGGCATGCTAAACAATACAAGGGTACTACTGGGAAATGTATACCATCCGAACTGTGACTCACCAAAATTCTTCATGGACCTGTTGGACATACTGAGCCAGTTCACAGAAATCCCAATACTCTTGGGCAGGGACTGGAATCTAGTCCAAGATAATGATGAAGACAGATCAGGCAAGCATAGACAAGGGTTATTTATGGCCCAAAGGAGCATCAGGGAATTCCAGGATACAACTGGGGCTATAGATATTTGGAGGATGTTGCATCCCATTGACATAATATACACCTTTGCTTTGGTGGCCCACCACACATAATTAAGGATAGACTATTTTCTGGCATCAAGGAAATGAGTCCAGGACCTTAAATTATGGGAAACAGAGGCAAAGGTCATATCCAATCATTCCCTCATAGCAATAGAACACCAGTTTGCAGGAGTTACAGAACAGGGCCGTACAGGTGCTTAAATAATCAGCTACTTAAAGATAAACAAGTTGTGGAGAAAATCAAAAACTTGACCGAACACTGACACGCTATGTGCTACAGCTAAAGGCCACATCTGAGGACAGTTGCATAGATTAGCCACTATCAGGAAACACAAAAGAGAGAACGAATTGGCTGATACACTGAAACAAATTAGGGACAGAAAAAAATAACCTTAGCCCCAGAACAACAGAAGAATGACTGCAGCTCAATACCTGGAGGGACAACTATCAAGAGCTCCTTAGGGAAAGGACAATATAAAAACTAGAACCACATATGTCAAACAAGGGGGTAGGGCAGGCAGCTTGATGGCCCTGAGACAATGTAAACAAGAGGCCTCAAGAACAACAGTTGGGAATCATAGCCAGACATCTAATAATCTAATCACTGGAATGAGGGGCACAGCAGAGGAGTTTAAATATTTCTTTAACTCCTTATACAGTGCAGAAGACCCTCCAGACCCTGGTAAGAAAATTAAAACCTACCTAGATTGAGTCACACTGCCTACATAGAAACAGAATTTGACAGCAGATAAGGACCGCTTGGCCCACCTAGTCTGCCCATTTCCCTACCTAATGGATAAGCTGCAGGTCCTAGTTAACTAACAGCCTACTTCCTCCTATCCCCCACTAGAACTGCCTTATGTCTGTCCCACGCATTCTTGAATTCTCCCACTGTTTTTGACTCCACCACCTCCTCAGGAAGGCTGTTCCATGTATCCACTACCCTCTCCATGAAAAATACTTCCTCATATTACCTCTGAGCCATCCCCCACCTTCAGATTGTGCCCCTTGTTCTTGCACATCTCTTTTTTCTGAAAGATGCTACCCTCTTGGACTTTGTTGATTCCCCTGAGGCACTTGAAAGTTTCTATCATGTCCCCCCTCTTCCTCCTCTCCTTGAGGGTATACACATTAAGCTCCTTTAATCTCTCTTCGTATGTCTTCTGGTGCAGACCCTGCACCATTTTAGTTGCCTCCTCTGGACGGCCTCCATCCTGTCTCTGTCCTTGCGGAGATGGGGTCTCCAGAACTGCACGTAGTACTCCAAATGGGGTCTTGCCAACTGTCCGTATAGAGGAATAACAGCTTCCTGTTTTCTACTGGTGATGCTGCTCCCTATGCATCCCAGTATCCCTTCAGACCTCCTTACTGCCTTCTCACATTGCTTGCTCACCTTTGAGTCATCTGATATGACTACCCACAGGTCCCTTTCCATTTTTGTTGTTGTTGTTAGTACCTCACCCACCATTGTGTACTATTCCCCTGGCTTTTTGTTTCCCAGGTGCATTACTTTGCACTTCTTTGTGTTGAATCTAAGCTGCCACACATTTGACCATTCCTCCAACCTTGCCAAGTCCCTTCTCATCCTTTCCACCCCACCTTCTCTATTGACCCTGTTGCAGATCTTTGTGTCATCTGCAAAAAGACATACTTTTCCATCCAGTCCCTCTGCAATGTCACTTATAAAGACATTAAAGAGAACCGGTCCCAGTATTGAACCCTGTGGTACCCCACTAGTAATCCTCCTTTCTTCAGAGTGGATGCCATTTACTATTACCTTCTGCATTCTGTTGTCCAGCCAATTGTTTACCCAGGCTACCACCTTGGGACCACTCCAAGGTTGGCTAACTTTTGTATTAATCTTTTGTGTGGGACTGTGTCAAATGCCATGCTAAAGTCTAAGTAGGCCATGTCCACAACCCCTTCCTGGTCTACTACTTTGGCCACCCAGTCAAAGAAATATATTAGATTCATCTGACATGACCTTCCTGCTGTGAATCCATGCTGCCTTGGGTCCTGTACCCCACTGGCCTATAGGAACTCAATAATTCTACACTACAACAAGAACAGAAAGACCTCTTAGCTCAATAAGCTGCCATCGAAACTCTCACACTAGATAAGCACCTACTCTTGATGGGTTCACCCCAACTTTTACAAAGTTTTTGGGCAGGAACTCAGTTCACACTTCACTGATCTATAGCAACATATACATAGTAATGGGCTCACCGAAGTTTCCCCAACTGAAGCTATGATCACCTTTTTGCCAAAGCCTGGTAAAGAACATCTCTCAGGTTGGAAATTACTGCCCTATTTCCTTGATTAACCTAGATGCTAAAATACTGGCGAAGGTCCTAGTAGAGTGGTTGGAAACAGTACAGGAAAGCCTGATCAGGCATGAACAGATCTGCTTTATAAGAGGCAGGGATTCTTCACATCACATTAGGAAGCTGGCACACATCATTTCTGCCTTGGGGAAGCCAGACACGCCTGCTGTTCTGGTCTCTCTTGGCACAGAAAAAGCTTTTGACAGGGTCTGATGGCCATACTTATTCAATGTACTGGGCAGGTATCGGTTCTCAGATCAGTTTATAACTTGGATATAGGTCTTACACACAAAGCCACCAGCTTGTATATTTTCTAATGGAGTGTTGTCCCAGAGCTTTGAATTAAGATGAAGAACTAGGCAGGGATGTCCTCTATCCCCTTTACTGTTTAACTTTTTCCTTGACTCCCCCACCCACATTCAGCATGTAAAATCAGGGAATCAGAATTATTTCAAGGTATCAAAATTGAAGGGGGGTAATATAAGTTTTCTATGTATGCTGATAGCATCATGTTACATGTACAGAACCTGAGGACATCCCTGCCTGCAGTACTCAAACTTCCACAATAATTCTGGGAGATTTCAGCCTACAAACTAAATGTCACTAAAACAGTAGTGATACTTCTAAATGCAGGGGGTGCAGAATGCAGATATGTGTGTCCTAGGCTTCTAATAAGCACCACACACATTGACATACCTAGGTATAGATACAGCCAGAGAAGTATCAGCGATAAAACAAAATAACCTAGAAAAACTGATGGCTGTAATCAAACTTGACTTGGCTGGATGAACTAAGCTGCCCCTGTCCCTTCAGGGTCACATTAGTATGATTAAAATGTACGTACTCCCTAAAATCTTATATCCCATAGCCACAACAAACATTATTGTGCCACTGGCTTGGTTAAAAAAAATACACCCCCGATTTAGAGGTTCATATGGAATGGGGAGGTACCCAGACATGATTACAATAAACTGGCAGATCCAAAACCAAAGGAGGTCTGAAACTCCCAAATTTCCTACAGTATTACTTTGCAGCACATAGTGCCAAGTATCTGAAATAGCTACCAATGGAAACACAGACTAATAGCTACAGGACACTGTAGCTGGGCATAGAATGAGAAGTGTGCAGAAACCACAGTCTCAGTCCTGCTTCCTGCATCACTACTACATTGTCCGTGGTGTAAACTCCCACAGGCTGTTAAAGACACCCTATTGGAGTTTAAGTCCAAGTGCACAAACAGCTCTGCAGAGTGATAAAGCTTAACCAGAGTAAGGACCTAGACCATCCTCTCCTGTAAAACCCCAGCTTTAAAATAGGAGGTAGAACAATTAACTCAAAACCATGGAAAACCCTAAAAACTCCTATCATGGAATTAATTTTGTAAAGCAAGGCCTTACCCTATGAAACCTTCGGGGCATGACTTGGCAATACATTGTACTCAACCTTCCAATACATGCAAAATATTCATATTCTGTCCCATCATTTTCAGCCCTCTCCATGAAATAACATGCATGGCATCATATTTACACCCCTTATAGCACTTGCCAACAGTCCTAATGCCATATCTAAGTTGTACTCAGCTATTTTGGAATTACCTCCAGTGAGGGAGCAGAAATAGGAGGCTCAATTTTCAAAAGTCAAAGAATGATGCAAGGAGCAAGCTGTATCAAAACATGCATCAGTTCCAATTTTCTAATGCTGCTTGAGTCAAAAGCAAAACTCCCTGCACCGAAGAGGCTTGTACTAGGCTTGCATAAAAAAAAAAAGGGGGGGGTGCACAGAGTTGCAGTATGGCTTGCATCAAACAAAGTGATTCACCATCCCCTTTCTGGGGGATTTTCAATGGTGGAAGCTGTTGACACTGCCCTGAAGATGCATGCTGTTGTTAGACCAGCAAGAGCTGATCTGACACTGGAGCATATAAAGAAGAGGGTAAATTATGTAGCAGGTTGGTTATAGAGCCAATATTTCCCTGCAGGACTAGTTTAGAGCATTTGGGGGGCCATTTCATCCACCATATTTTTTGACTCAGCTTGAATCATTCTCACCCCATTGTCTTTTTGACACAGCCTGAGTCATTTGCACCTCATGCATCATCATTTGATGCAGCTTGCATCATTCTCACTCCATGCATCACTCATCGTTTTCACTCAGCTTGAGTCATTCACACCCCCTGCATCATTTTTTTGACTCAGCATAAGTCATTCACACCCCATGCCTTTTTGACTCAGCTGGCATAATTCTCTCCTCATTGTTATATTTCTGATGCAGTGGACCTCTTGCATCATTTTGGGGTACCTTGCCACAGAGAATGTTTTTCTTGCAAAATACAGGACACAGTATTTAGCGCACTTGGATATGACACAAGGTAGTTGTTTGACACACTTTGTGTCAGCCTAAGGGCCCTTTGAAAATCAGGCCCAGGGTGTTATTGGATACAAGACTTCCCAGAGACCAGTCAGCAATGATCTTGGCCCAAAATATGAAATACTGTGAATAAATACATCACAACAGACAATGCAGTCTCATGCAATGTAAAGTGTTACACAACATGCACTATACTCCCCCAAAACTTAGGATAATGAGCAAGCTTGAATCTAAGACATGTACCAGACGTGGGGATCACATAGGCACCCTAAAACATATCCTTTGGGGTTGCCCCAAGGCCCAGCCACTCTGAGAAACAATCAGAAACAAAATGTATCCTCTACTCAGCCTGAAAAATGCTTTTGTCAGCACTAATAACAGGCTGAAAAGGTACCAAAACAAGTGGGAGAAACTACACATTTTATTGGAGTCTGTCATATGTGTTCAGATCTTACTGACAACAAACTGTATTCATCTTGAAAATTCTGAAGCTGTGAAATGTATTGTGTAACTCAATGAAATTTAACCTGAATGCTAATTAACTTGTATGGTCATCTTAACAGGGGTCGTGCAATGCGTGTAATTGTGCTGTAATGCATTTATGTTTCAAAACCCTCAATAAAATATATTTAATTGCAAAAACTAGTTAAGGGGGATGATTGCCTTCTTGTGAGGGTGAGTGTCCCATCTAAATTTTTGGGAAGTAGTCTTTAGGATTGCCAGCGCTGTACAATGGATCAGGCACAACCATGGCAGCACTCTGGTAGAAAAAGCAAATGAAGTCTCTCAGGTATAAATATTTATTACGTACATGAGAACATGGTGGGTTTAGTGCCATGTTCTTGTGCATGTAATAAATATTCATACTTCAAAGACTTTATGTACTTTATTTGTTTTTTCTGCTAGAGTGCTGCCGTGGTTGTATCTGCTTTGTTTCAGTCCTTGTTTATGGCAGCACCCTCTCGCCAGTGAGAGTGTGACATTGTGCTTGTATCCTTACAATAGAGGTTGGATTCCAGAGGTAACTTAGACATAACTACCTGGATGAAGAGTAATCAAAAATGGCCAGTTCAGAAGATCATAGTGAAAAGAGCAGAACAGATGCTTAAAACAATAAGGAATAAGGCTGACAATGCAAGACTGCGCTCCCAGACAAAAAGTCCAGGGCAGCAAGCACCTGCAGCAGCCACAGCTGCCAGCCAAGGGGTCAAGGCCAGCAGCATCCCAATACAGTACTTCAGTCAGCAGGTGTGGGAGAAGCAGTGCTCCACAACCAAGCGAACAAGAAACAGTCGCAGGGGGTACCAGCCTCCCAATCCAAATAATAAAAACAACGACAGAGTGCTCCTACTCCTGAGTAACAGGAAGTGCTATGGGGCAAACAATTCTCCCAGGCCAGATATACACAGGACAGCCACAGGGGAGCTACATTTTCCCAGACCAGAAGAACAGAGAGCGGCCAGAGGGATGCCAATGCTCCAAATCCAGTTGCACTGAAGATAGTCACAGTGGGATTACAAGTGCTCTCAAGCTTGAGGAATGCAGCAATGGAGAAGACAATGATCCCACTGCAGAGGAGCCAAAGGCACATGGCACCAGCGCTACCAGCAGGCAACAAACAGATACATAGAGAGAGAGTTCCAAAGTCAGAACCTATACCATGGAAGCACTCCATCTCAGATTGTCATGAGGATTTTGGTAAAAAATAACAACACACATCTCGTTAATGTATGCAGTCAAAAGGGTAAAGTCAGTTCTTAATTACTTTCTAGCTTCCATGTTAGTGCACCTCAGACCTCAACTCTTTGGACCTCAGAGAACTATGTGCCAAGATAGATATATGGTATACACTATTTCAAAGAACTGGTGACATGTTCAGCAGCACTTTAACAAAACATAATATTTAGGTACTGTCCAGCTTGTATTTCCCATTAGTTCTGTATTCCTCCTCCCCATTATTTAGTAATGAGGTAATTTGCATGAAAACAGGATCTTTGCTCCAGAAGAGTTCATCTATTCCTGCTGCTTTCTCCCTACCTGAAGTCATAGAGCACTGCTCGTGACATCACAGTTACTCTCATGGCAACAGATTGTGATGTCACAACAAAGGATTATGACTTGAAATAGGGAGTAAGCTATAGAGGCAGATGAACTCAAAATGAACTGTAAGGGACAACAATCCTGTATTTGTACACATTTCCTTAGTAATAAATCATGGGAAGGAGAAATATATAAAATATAAATGGAATACAAGCAGAATTGTACCTAATAATTATGTTTTTTAAAGTTTTCTTTGAGGTGTCAGTAGCTCTGTAAGGAACATAATTATTTGATTTGGCACAGCTCACATTTTACAAGTGAAAAAAAGAATGAAAATGCAGGATTTAAGTTCATCACTCAGATATATGCATGAATTGTTCATGCTTAGAGATCTATTTTAAACAGTCTTAACATGTAGAAGATACAGAATGCATTTACCCAGAATAGCTGAGATTCAGCATTCTACAGCTATCTTTATGGGAGTCCTGCATCCATGCTGTTATGCAACTTCGAGGACTGAGTGTTTATCCAGTAACATGAAGGATTCTATGCTGCTATGAATACTTGCTTTGTAATATGATTACTTTAATCTTTGGATCAGTATAAACTGTCCATGATTTTCAGATGTTTGTTTAATGTAGATTTATTCTGTGTAGGTATGTCAGAAGTAAACTGCAATTTTGTTTCTACTCCTTGTACAATATGTATGAACTTCAGCCATGTTCATGTTTGCAGTAAAATGCAATAGCTATCTAGGCACAATATATTAAAGTCTTCCCCGGCCTTTCTGTATAGCCTTCCTCTGTGACATAGGTTTCATGATAAATGTATTACTTTGCATATGTAGCTTTTGATAATTTGGTATTCGATGTCTACATTTAAAACAGCAGTGCAATGAAACTGGGCAAAAATCTGACCCTTCTGCATTTGTTTTTCACTAAAGAAGAGTCCATACATCTTTCATTTTTATTTGGTGGCATGCATTTCTAGTTTTGACAAAATGTAAGTAGTTTTACAAATGTTTTAATGCAGTATTTTCATAAGAACCAGTGCAAATCACTTAACCTCCATGCAATTAACCTCTCTGTAATCTCTGTTGTCTATCTGTGTTCTGTTTGAATTTCCAGTGTGCTCAAAACAGCAGCAAAATGTTATCTCTCCACCACCCCTCATGGATTGTAAAGCACTTTGGAATACAGTTTGTATGAAAGGAGTTATATAAAACCAAATTCCAAGCTCAAAAACAGGCTATACAACTACAGCAAGACTCAACTGTATGAAATTTAGAAAAAAAAAATGTTAAGAAGCAGTTCAGTCTCTTACTTTTCAAATGCGCAAGGCAGAACTGTGTAACAGCAGAAATGTTATGTGATTATACAGTACTGACAAATTATGTCATTTCTGTGCCCAGGCAATTTATCAGTGTGACAGCAATCTCTGAACAACTTGAGAATGACATTTTGATGTTGATTACAGTAGTAGGTACTACTATAGGTGTAGCAGAAATTATAACCCAGTTTTAAAAGTGTTAGATTGGAGATGGAGAAGCAGTGATTTTGTGATATAAACATATACAGTATGACTTGTTACAATAGGATCTCCATTCTTAAAACACGGTGATGTGGTCAAAATGTCAGTTTCATAGATTGTTTTTTAGAACTGAATCATTATTTCCAACATCTTGTTTCTACCTCCATACTCATAGGCAGCCTTGCTCACTCCAGCTGTCCTCTGGCACACTTATTAACCTGGCCATCAACAATCTAGATCCATCATCATCCTCAGTCGAGCTCCATGACTTTCTCCCATTCATTGGGGTCCATCCAGCCAGCAGTGTGATGTTGGCCCTAGGAAACAACCTAACTCAGGGAGAAGGGATAGCAGACACTTTAGTAGCTCTGGGTGGGTAGGGTGGCAATGCCATTATGTGTACCCAGTCACATAACAGGCCACATCTGCAGCACAGTTCTATAGGTGGGCGTGGCTTGCATAATGTCATCACCCACAACATCAGTGCCACCGCCATTCCTGCTATCTGTTGCAGCAGACAGGCCTGCTTTCTCCCACAGGATCAGTGAACAAAGCCTCTGCTTTGTGCCCTGGATCCACTGTCCCAGAGGGGGGAGTCAGTATCTTCTATCTCTGGTCTTTCCGGGTGGCAGAAAAATGCACTACCAGCAATTGGGGCAGGGCCAGCCTTAGATGTGATATTATTTTAAGCACAGGAAGATATGTTGGATAGCTCTCAAATGGGCAAATAGAGCTTACTAATAATCCCTTTTGCACAATGCATTCAGACTACATTTAAAGAGGCAAATTAAAATATCCATTGTTTTACTTTTAGCGGTGGCACGTTCTGGCAATAAAAACTGTGTATAATATAAATATGATGCTCAGACTAACCATGGGGTTGGGCCAATCTGCTTTTTTTCATTGCTGCCACATCCCTGGTCTCCCAGCTTCACAACATTGCAATATTGTGATTTCTGTTATTAGCATTTGATTATTGACAACAGTAGCCCTTTACACAATTTTTAAGCAATGAGATATAATCTTATATACAGAGGGGTTCAATATTCCTATTTCTAACAAGAGGAGAATTGTGCCAGGACAAAAATGTGATTGTGCTGTTGCCCGTGAGATTTTGTCACTCTGGAAACTTAAGGTCAGAAAGGGTAGTGGCAAAAAACAAAGTGCCTAATCACATCATTTTTTTAAAGATAAGGCTTTACTGAGAGCAAGGACATTGCCATTCATTAATTTGCACTATTATGAGATGGGCACTGAACAGAGCAGGCGCCCTGCACTGGGGCACTGTTTTCTTTATTACACGTTGCTTTTCTGTGTGCATTGGGGAGAGTGGCAAGACAGAGTGGGGCTGGGTGGGGTGCTTATCATGATAACTGAGTAGTGACTTACTCAGTTAGACTCGGGTGGGGGGAGGCAGGAGGAAAGTGTTTGGCATGTGAGTAGGAGAAAGGGTATGGTTAGGTCAGACTCCTAATTTTTTTTTAATTAAGTTTACTTTAAAGTTTTAGGTACACACAAGAAAAACACAAAACCAAACACACAACATACATCCCCAACTGTGTACAAGGATTGGGTATAAAATGCAAGCAGATATCTTAATGTACTCGGTAACAAAACAGGCAGCAGTACACAGATTCAGTTGCAAAACAGGCAATAAACCTGAATGGGAAGACCATGATAAAATAGGGTAAGCTATAAATATAAAGCAAAGTAATATTATACACTCCATTGATGTTCGGAAAAGTATATAAAGTATGTAGTTTGCTCCATCTTTTTTTCATAAGAAGATATTCTATTATGGATGCTTGCTATCATTTTGTCTAACCTAAGGTTGGTGAGAAGTTCATTTAATCATTCATTATAAGAGATTATACAATGGCAAGAAAGAATGCTGGCCTCTGATTGGTCAGTATGGGGCTGGACCCGTGATGTTATTCCAGCATAACATCACGGATCTAGTCTCAACATCCACAAGACCGCATCAAAAGTAAAAGAAATCACTGCACTTGCCATGTCCAACCTCCCCACACTTGGCATGGCCACTGTACAGTTTACCAGGACTTCTCTTTTTTTTTTTTAACATAAACCCTTCACTCCCACATTAACAAATACAGCCCAAAACCACAAAAACCTAAAGTAATGTATCAGGCACATTACTGAAACCCATTGTTTGTACTACTTGCACAGTTTAGAGTTCAAACAACCGAAAATTAAGCAAAGCCATCATTGCAATTAGCTTCAGACAGTAGCAGCCAACTGCTTTCAAATTTCCTGCTCGCCAGACAACTTCAATAACTCCACTCGGCTGCCCAAAGCCCTCATTGTTACAAACTGCTACTGCCTTCTGCACAGACACTTAAGAATCATCTTTTTCTCTGTATCATTTGTATTGCTTTTACTAATGAAAAGCATGCCAGTGGCTTCATTATCCCTGACTACAGCTTGCAGGCCCTGTCGTGCATGCTCCTCACTGCACCTCGGTGTTTACCCATTTCTCCATAAAGCTCTACTAGCGTCTGTTTCCAAAATACATACCATAACTAATTTCATCACAGACATGTAGTAACACTACATATGTAGCCAGTTCTTGCGATACGCAACAACTTACCAAGTGTAATCCAACACTGGAAGTCTGCACCTGGATGCTTTTCAGTAGCACAACTCTTTCAGCACATCGTGGCTTCACTTATAAAAACAAACAATATGTGAATGCATTTCACGAAATGCCAAGACAGTCATCAGAACTACATAAACTCATATTGTACAAAAGTTACCAGGATGACATGTGAGAGTGTTTAGGGGGGAAGGCTGTAGTACAAGGGGATTGTACAAAACCAAAAAAGCAGCAGCTCCACCTTCTCAGCGAAAGAACAGAGCTGCACTATTTTTTTAGTCTGTATACCTGCCCAGTTAAAAACTGACTGAAAAAAATTCTAAACATATTCTTAACCTATTTTTTTATTTTATTATAAGGGAGCCATTGTATAATAGGAATAATGCACTCCAGGGTGTGTGTCATGCTGGGATAATGTCACTTCTGGGGTGGTTTGTTGCACTCGGCCTTCGGCCTCATGCCTAATCACCCCAGGCGTGACGTTATCCTAACACGACACACGCCCTGTCACGCATTATTCCTTTATTACATCCTGATCCAACCAGTGCATAAGAACCAGGCATTTCACAGTCATTAATATCATAGCAATGCTGTCTTTCCATGCTTTTACAGAGATGACATGGAAGTCCCCTACCAGACAAATCTCTGGGGAAAGAGCTGGTCGAGATCTAGAAGAGGATCCACTCTCTCCTTGATCATGTTCCATAAGCTATTGGGGATCCACAGCCCTCTTGGGCACTGAGCATCTCCCTCAATGAACTGCAATAAGCAGCTCGACTCCTACCCACTGACGGCCTGCGCATCCCATCTGTCCAGGAGAGCCACAGCCCTCTTGGGCACTGAGCATCTCCATCAATGAACTGCAATAAGCAACTACCCACCAATGGCCAACACCCCTATCTGTCCAGGGGATCCACAGCCCTCTTGGGTACTGAGCATCTCCCTCAATGATGTGTAATAAGCAGCTCAACTCCTATCCACCAATGGCCTACACACCCATCTGTCCAGGGGATCCACAGTCCTCTTGGGCACTGAGCACCTCCCTCAATGAACTGCAATAAGCAGCTCAACTCCAATCCACCGACAGCCTGTGCCCCCATTTGTCCAGGGGATCCACAGCCCTCTTGGGCACCAAGCATCTCCCTCAATGAACTGCAATAAGCAGCTCGACTCCTACCCACTGATGGCCTGTTCCCACATCTGTCCAGGTATGGAGTAGGACAGCATTTTGAATCTGGCACCAAATTTGAATCAGTGGTGTCTCTCTCTGATCAGCCATGCCTAACAGAGCTAGGGACCGAACCTCCCTTGGGCACAGATGTATTTTCATTTTGCACACATTCTGCTGCTTGCAACTGAAATTTTTGCCCACTCACCCACCCCCTCCTCCGGCCTTAATTAAATACTCTTCAGCTACTCCCCCTTCCTCTTCCCTCGCTCTGGTTGATTGCCTAATCAAATGACTGCTTCCCAGCTTTAAGATCTCTGGCAATAATTTGTACTACATCAGGTAGTGTGTGGTTGCTGTCCCTCTTTAGTTCCCGAGTTTCAATACCTTTTTTCTACTCACAAAGGGCCCTGAAATAAATACTAAGAAGCAATAAATAAAAGGGTTTTGCCCTAAACCAATCCCTGTGCTTGTCTCCACAGAACTAGGTTTCAGAAGGCATATCTCTGCAAATCACTATGTCTAACTCAGTTTACCTAATCAGTTTTTTAATTCCACTCCTTGCCCCTTCCCTTCCCTTCTTACCCTACCCCTCACTCTCATCCCTTCCCTGGCCCTGCTACCTTCCCTCTTCCTCAATCCCATATTACCATTGGCAATAATCCTGACTATTTCTTCATTGAATTATTCTCACTATGCTATTCAGACACATGTCTCCCTCCTGCTTATACCAAATTAATTTGTCCTACTAATCCAACTAGCGGCTCGGTCACCTGCGCTAAGCCCCTCTAGGCCCTCCCCCACAACCAGGGCTCTTGCTCATGGTTTAAAAATAATAAGTTACATTTCATCATTATTGCTCTTCTCCTTCTCTCTGCTGGTGATATCAACCCCAACTCAGGTCCTGATACCTCCACTAACCCCTGACCCCATAACTCTTGTCATAACTCTGTTTCATTACCCTCCCTGTCTGGGCTGTCCCTCCCTCATGGCTTAAAGATGCTCCACCTTAATATAAGGAGCTTGCTCCCAAAACTTGACCTACGTCTGCCCCTTGTAGTAAGCTACACCCCACACATCCTAATTCTATCTGAAACCTGGCTAAATAATAAAATACCTGACTCCTCTATCTCCATCCCAGGCTACTCACTCTTCTGTCAAAACCGAGTGACCTATGCAGGTGGCGTGGCAATTTACACGGCCTCCTCTTTTCAAGTCACCACTACCTTATCATTCTCTGTCCCAGGGACACACAAAACTTTAGCCCTGTGGCACTCCCTGCCTTCACCATCCCTGTATATGTAGAGGGGACTTCTTGCCACCCTGGCCTAAGCACCTCATCTGTAGTGCAACATATAACCACAATCATGTCCCTCACCACTGATGGTGAACTACACCTTCTGGGTGACTTCAACCAGAACTGGCTGTCTCCCTCACTATGCAAGGTGAAAAACGATATAAGTGCCCTCAACCTCACTCAAGAAATACTAGACCCCACTGACCTAAACAATAAAATTTTAAACCATTCTCTGATAGACTGAAGCCTCACCTTACACCCTCACCATATCATTCAATCTGGTCTACTCCCTGATGCTCTATGCGATCACCACATCATCTACCTGGTACGTAATGTCCATAGACCAAAATCTCCCCCTATGTTACTACTGATATGTACCTTCCGCTCCATAGATCTCACCCCACTACATCAAGACCTAGCACAACTCGACTGGTCCCCAGTATCTTCTGCCAACTCAATTGACCAAGAGCTACACTATGTCAAGGACAATTTCCTACAGATCTGGAACACTCACGCCCCCCTCAAATGTACTAGAGTATGGGGAGACTACCACCCTTGGGTTACCCCTGAAATGTTGGCTTGCCAACAAGCTCATGACCAAGCCTGGAAAGCTCACAAAACATCCAAACAGCCTAATGATCTGCAAACCTGCTGTACCCTCCACAACTCCTGCACAAGAGCTATCAGGCTAGCCAAAGCTGATTATTTCCATTTATCCATCCAAAATAACATAGCTAACCCAACCAAGTTCTAGAAGGTGGTCCACTCCCTTTTTTCTCCCCTGTCAATCCCGCCTATTCCACTACTTAAACTGCATGGCTCCATCATCTCCCACCACCCCTCGGTTGCGTCAGAGTTTAACACATACTTCACATCCTGTGCCTCATCACTCCTTTCCTCTCTTCCCCCTCTCCCTACTAGTCTACCTACTACTCAGTTACACCCCTCTCATCCCAAGTAAGGTTCTTCTCCTTCCATCCTGTCCCCCCTGCTGAGGTTCTTGAAGCCCTTCTCACCCTTAATCCCACTAAAGGTGAGTCCCCAGATGGCCTTGATGTGAAGCTGCTACATCTCTCTGCAGCTGCTGTTTCTGCCCCCATCCACCATTCTCAACCCCTCATTCTCCCATGCAACAGTCCCTTCCACTTGGAAACATGCCACTGTCCTGCCCTTACCAAAGGGAGGTGATCCCTCCTCACCCCAACAACTATCGCCCAATCTCTCTACTGCCAGCTCTAGCTAAACCCCAGGAGCACCTCGCCCTTGCTCAACTTTCTCATTACCTCTCTGACTCCTCCTTCTTTACTCCATTCCAGTCTGGTTTAAGGAAAAACCACTCCATCACTACCTCCCTCCTTAGACTCACTGATTCCATACTTATGGGGATGGATAGTGGTCTGATTACCTCTGCCATATTTATCAACCTCGCCAAGGCTTTCGACATGGTCTCTCACACCCTTTTGCTGCAAACCCTCACATCAGCTGACCTATCTGACTCAGCTACTGGCTGGTTCAGGGCCTACTTTACAGGGAGGTCACAATCAGTCAAGATAGCTGATGCTGTGTCTGGCCCTCTCCATATTCACACAGGTGTTCCCCAGGGCTCTGTGCTTGGACCTTTGATGTTATCCATCTTCTTAAATGACCTCCCCTTAGCTTGCTCATCTTCCTATGTTCATATGTATGAGGATGACACCATCCTGTACACCTCCAGCTGCTGCCCCATTGATGTAGCTGCCAGACTCCAGGTTGACTTCAACAATGTTCAACACTGGCTGCGCTCTCATCATCTCTTCCTCAATGCTAAAAAACAGTCTCCATGACCTTTGGCACCAGGCAAAGACTCTCCAAGCTCAACTCCCCTCCCACTTTCCACACCCTTGATGGGACTACACTTGAGGACACTTCCTCATTCAGGTATCTTGGAGTCTGGTTGAATCCCAACCTCAATTCTTTTGGTCACATGGATGCCATCCTGAAAAAGCTGCACCCAAAGTTTGGTACTCTCTATAGGAACTGTTCATGCCTACCTCTAACAATCAGGCATGAGCTTGTCCAGAAAATTATTCTACCTATTTTTGACTACTGTGATGTAGTCTACAATGCTGTTCCTAAGTCCTCCCTAGTCAAACTGGATACCCTCTTCAACTCCTTTTGCCATTTTTCTCTAGACTCTTCTCCCCTCACTCACCACGGTGATGTTTACCACTCCCTCACCTTCTCATCTCTGGGTGACCGCCACCTGGCCTATTGCACTAAATTCATCTCCAGATTCTGGTTTCACTCTCTTCCTCCCTACCTCTCTTCCTCCCTTACCTTCCCCTCTCCTGCCCAACACTTCCTCAGATCAGCTGATTCATACACTTTAGCAGTCCTGCTCCAATCCATGAGTATAGGTCAGACTGCCTTTTCCCATCATCTTCCTAAACTATGGAACTCATTGCCTTCCCCAAGTCACCACTCCTCCTCCCCCTCATCCATCTCTTCAGTATTAAAAAACTTTTTCTCACCAAATTGTACCTGCACCTAGGCAGTCTTCCCTCTCGCAACCCAGTACCAATTTTCTCCTGCACTTAGTGGGCTATATTATTGTCTATAGTAATGTAATGCTCTACATTAAATGATCTCCTAGTTATTTGTGATGTATGCTATTTCCTTGGCCTTTTTTGTCATATCTATTGTTATTGTTATGTATGCGGCCTCCATAGCATCTTTATATCATAGCTCCAATGTACCCCTTCCCCCAGGATGCACCATGAGATGAGCAGCACTAGTTGCTCAGTATGTTTTTCTGGTGAAACTGTTCAATAAATAAATAAATAAATAAATAAAAAAGCTGTTTACTTTGTTACAGTGCCATGATACAGTATATGTAATAAAGTAACTTTTTACAACCCATATCTGGTGCAAGTGTCTGTCTGCAACTTCCCCATTATAGCCAGGTGAGGTGTATAATAAAAGTTAAGGATCTGAAATTGTGTGAGGTGTAGTTTGTCATGAGCGATAAAAATATATAGATCCAACCAGATTTAAGTCCAGTTAAAGTAGTGATCAGGAAATACTGCATTCCAGTAAAGACAGTTATCATCCACAGTTGGATAGAGTTTGGCAAAAGGGGTACAGTATATTTGAGCTATAGTGTGAGGCTGTACAGCTATGTCTACAAGAGAGAGAAAATAGGTTCTGTTCACTTCCAGCCACAGCATGGGTCCCACATGGGAAGTTATGGCATAAGTGAGTTGTAGGCATTTAAAGAGCTACTGATGCCTCAAAGAATACTTTAAAAAGCATGCTAATTAGGTACAAGTCTGCATTCCACTTATATTTTATATATTTCTCCTCCCTGTTATTTATTACTAAGGAAATTCGCATGCACATATGGTCTTTATCCTTTAGAGTTTCTTTAGAGTCCATCTGCCTCTATAGCTTACTACCTACTTCAAGTCATAATCCTCTGTTGTGATATCACAATTTGTTGCCATGGAAGTAACTGTGATATCACAAGCAGTGCTCTGTGACTTCAGGTAGGGAGAAAGCAGCAGGAATAGACAAACTCTTCAGGAGCAAATATCCTGTTTTCATACAGATGACCTCAGTAATATATAATGGGGAGTTGGCCCGGTGGCACTGAGGGCTGAGGCGCTGGATGCCTAACCTTGCACTACGTCGGCGACCCATGTTTGGGAACGAGCATGGGTTGCAGGGGGTCAGCAGGGAAAGAGAAGGACTGAGCATCTGATGGACTGCTCTCCTTCTCTGGGGAGGGGGGTCTGCAGCTGCCAGCACCCATTCACCTCCTGGTGGAGGCTGGGGGACAGAGTGTCATGCAGAAATTTCAGGGAGGAGCTGGGGCAGGCACCTGGAGGGAGTGCATGTGGACACATGCATGCTCCCCTCCACTGGCACAATTGCATTCCCCCAGCTCTAGTGGTCAAAGGGAAAAATCAGGAAAAAGGAGGCACCCTGATCACAGCTTGATGGCTATCCACACATTTGCTGTCTTTGACGCTCTCCCAGACTGGATCCATTTTGGGTGAGGAGTAGGGGGGCTCCCTGCCACCCCGCTGTGGGGGGTAGGCCACAGGAGTATCTCGGGGGAAGTTCGGAGATCAGTAGAGATGGGTGGTGGCTGGAAATCCCACTATGATGCACTGGATAATGGGAGTGAATCAAGTAAGGGGCCTAGGAGTATAAAAGGTATAGCAAAAAAAAAATAAATAATAATGGGGAGAAGGAATACAGCACTAATGGGAAATACAAGCTGGACTGTGTCTAAATATTAGGTTTTGATAAAGTTCTCTTGAACGAGTCACCAGCTCTTTAAAAATGTGCCTGTTAGTCAAGTTATGAGGCATTTTAATGGAGTTAAATGGTAGTAAGTGACCATTGAGTAGGAGGGTAGAGACGTCTGAGGTATCTAAGCTTGGCAACCAGTTCCTGGGAATCACTCTGCCATCTATTTTGAAGTTGGGATTCCCAAAGACTGGTTAATTATCTTTCCATAGATTCATAGAAAGTGCTGTTCCTAGCTGCACATGCACCTTGAGGGAAGTACCAATTACAGAATCCCAGAGGTTTAGTGGGAGTAAAGCAAGTTTCGCAGATAATAAGGATTGGGGAGACAGCCCTTGATTACTAATTTGTTCCTTCTCAATGATCCACCACAGGGGATTATAAGGGGGATTTAAGTCTGGGCATTCTGGTGTTAGCCATTGCAAGTATTTGCTAATATGGCTAACCAAGTAATATACACAAAAGTCTGGAAGCTGAAGCCCACCCAGGGATTTAGTGGCTGCTAATTTATTATATGCCCTCCATGGTGCCTTACCAACCCAAATGAACGTGGAGATCATAGGGTGTAGTTTATGAAACCAGAAAAGGGAGAGATAGAGATTAAACATGTGTAATGGGTAGAAAATTTATGGTAAGACATTCATTTTACTGCAGCATGGGCAGAGCCATGCTGATGTATTGCCATGATGTAGGAGAGAAAAATGACCTGATTGCACATGACAGGAATGTGAGGTGTCACAAATGTCCTCCCTAGGTCAGGCCCTCTGCTCTCACAGTGCCAACCTCAGTGCAATAGTGTGAACAGGTGTCAGACAGAGTAACCCTCCTGTCTGTTTTGGGTTCAAATCACCCATTAACCTCAAGTTCTGGAGGGATTCAAACTGTGAACCTTATGCTAGCATGCCCAACTAACAGGCTCAGATAATATTCTCTTTGGAGGGATACAATATAATCTTTCATCCAAGGGCACCCAGCCAGGTATCAGAAATGAACCCTTACAACTCTGTATGAGACCTAGGTATATTCTTACCTTTTACAAGCTTAGTAACACCATGCAAGCCCTTAATAGCTGTCAGACTTAAACACAGATTCAGCATCACGTGCAAAAGAACTGAGGAGAAACACAGGCAGTATTAAAGAAAATGAAGTTTACTAAAAATTGTAAAACAGGAGAAATAATGTACAGAACAATTTATATTGTTGGCTTACACTCTCAAAAGAAAAAAAATGGGAAGTTACAGCACGCAAACTCTTACCACAATACTTAAGTTGTTCCTATCTGGTTGTTACCCTTCAAGTGCTTTCAAATCCAGAGAGTTAAAAATCTCTCAGAGTTCTGAATGATATGACACACATTTCCCAGATGCATGTTTCATTTCAACCTCCCTATCCCCACCCCCTTTTGGTGAGGTCAGCTAGATCCTTCCTTAGAGTTAATGCTATCATAATTTTCTACAAGGAGGTATTTCAATTAATGTAAGCATCAGAAAAAAAATTTCCCAAATATGACAGTCTTTGATCAAACATTTCTATTTGAACTTAACAATCCCACACTCTGTCACCAATTCTCGGCTATGTGCTAAAAACAAGAGACATCAGCCAAATGGCTTCTTTTCCTGCTACGTCATAAAAACCTACATGGGAAGCAACTTCAAAAGCATGAGCAGGTTATAAAAGGTCATAAACTATCTCTCTGGAAGGAAGGCAGTTAGTTAGGTTTCCTCTGGTCTTTTCTCACATCCTGCAGCTTTAGCTACACTGAAACTTTTTGGGGTCAAAGGTCACTCACTGAAGCACAGGCTGACTTTGGTGCCAGCAGACAATCACTGACCATTTATTTATATTATAAATATCATACAATAACCATAAGCAGATGGCAGAGTGTCACATGAAGAAGTTGTCCTACGCTTGGTGTTTTGACTGGTGCTGAGGCACAAATCTCTGTCTGATGCTTAAAGCAGCAGTACCACTTGAAAAAGGTCAGTACAACATAGATGCCTTTCTTCTGATCTGTTGAGCACATAGCTGTTTAAAATTCTGTTGTGCAGTGCAGCATTTGAGCCCACTTTCTTTTGTTTTTGTTTACATTTGTACACCTGCCATGTTGTCATTCCCCCTTCCCTGGACCTGTGCTGCCTACTGCACACACACACACACACACACACACACACACACACATGGACTTTCTGCTTTGTTTACAGTTGGTTACACTTCATGAGTGTGTGTGTGTGTGTGTGTGTGTGTGTGTGCGGTGCATGCTCCCTTCTGTGCTGCCCTGTCAATTCCTTCAAGAAGTAAGTGGTGAATGGGTTAATTTACAAAGGAATGTGGAGGGGGTGCTTACTTCAGTTCTCCCTTGTCATAGTCACTTCTTCTCTTGGTATTTCCAGTCAGAAATTGTGGTTTAAGGAGCATTTGAAATGTAAAAAATACACTTTGTACAAATAAAGCAACACTACTAGTACTACACACTATGTGAGTGGTGTGGCAGGACTGTTTTAAGCCATTGAAAGCAACATAAAATACAAATAGGAAGCATTGAAAACATTATAGACAAGAGGACACTGAAAACCTTATGCTTTCAGAGCTTCTGAGTGATATCCAAGAGTGAGAGGGGTTGCATTACAAGTGCCTCATTTTCATATACAGTGAGAATCTTGCTATGTGTTACAACAGAAAAATGACTGATCTCTTATTGACATACTTGAATTAACTTATGTAATGTATGAAAAATATTTCAAAAATATCCAGTTCATAAATAAACAGGAGTCTTCTCCTTCAAAACATCTGCTGCTAGCTACATATAGGAAAGTGAAACACCAGGCTAAATATTAGTTTCATACATGCACTGTGTTAGGACTGAGAGACACAGCATTTGTGTATGGGTGTGTGTGTGTGTGTGTGTGTGTAGACACACAACCACAAGAGGACTTACAATTATGCTGAAAGTATGCAACTTAATGGGTGGTGATAGAAATTATTTTTTTATTGAAAGTGTGGTACACTGCTTGGACAAATTTGTCAGACTTTGTTGGGGGGGTCTAACAGTACCATACTGCAATCCCTAACACGTCAGGAAAAAATGTTTTATATGAAAAAATGTTTTATATGAAATCAGTATATACGGGAATACCAATTAGATATTGTTGTGAGGTACTGTGTTAGAGCATATAATACTCTATGGGATCTAAATGTTCAAAGTCAGGAGTTCTAGTCTAGATTACTGTGCCAAGTGGATGTGACAAAAGTGGCTCATTGTCAGGGACCCTGTGTTCAAGTGCATTCTTCATCACATTTGCAATGTTGTGCACCACTGCCTCCCTGCATAATGCTTGCGACATCAGGTAACAAGCGAGCTAGCACTACTGCAGAGCTGAACCCTCACGGTGGGCTCTTTTGTACAAAGGTGGAAGCAGGGAGGAGGCTGGCAGCAGACAGTAAGCTGGCAACTCAGGCCCATCAGCCTGAATTTAGGGGAAGTGAAAGTAATGGAGACACTGTTGAAGGAAAGGATTGTGGAATATTTTGAATCCTGTGGCTTACAGTATCTGTGGCTGCAAGGATTCACTTGGGGAGGACAGGAGAGCTGATATCAAAGCAATCTATTAGTTTCTTTAACGAGGTGATGAGGGATATTAATCAGGGTGGTGTGGTGGCTGTGGCTCACCTGGATTTCAGTAAGGCCCACAATACCTTCCTACATAGCAGAATAGTAAAGAAGCTGGGCAGCCTGGGAGTGTGCACTAAAATGTTAAACTGGGTAGAGAATTTGTTGGAGAGTTGGCATCAGTGGGTGGTTGGAAATGGTGCTCACCTGTTGTTGGGGGAGTGACCAGTGGTGTGCCACAGGGATCAGTACTTTGGCCTGCACTCTTCATTGACATTGCTGGTGATAATAAAGGGGAGTTAGAAGGCAAGATATGCTTTTTTGATGGTTGAGACAAAGATCTACCACAGGGTAGACACTACCGAGGGGGGGGGGACTGAATAGAACAATGAAGATAGAACTACTTAAGCTTGAGGAGTGGTACAGTGTGTGTCATTAATTGGAGAATAATGAATAGGCAACTATGCACAACCAGTGTGTTCTGCCATAGATGGGTTCTGATTCCCTCTAACCTCGAAAGTGAAGCTTGAGACGTCAGTGGGAATCGGAACCCGAGTTTGCAGAGCACACTGGTTGTGAATAAAGTTGCTCATCCTGTATTTTATTTAATGTATATAGTACTGAGTTAAGTGTGCATGTGGCAGTTCTGTTGCTTTCAGAATGAAATTGAGGTGTGCAGGCTCTTTAGCTTTCGGAATGATGTAACACAAAAAGGCTCAATCACATTCTATGACCTTTGAACTGTGGTACAACAGCATATTAAAAGGGATGGAATTCTACCCAGAACAACACTCTACAATACACCATGCATTCCTTGTGAATAAATGAGAAAACAAGTACTTAGTGCATAGAAACCAAGGGGTGGAGTACATGAAGGGGGTACTGCAGTGGTGAGCACAAAAGAGAAAAAAAACTGGGGACTGTCATTTCTGATTACCTAAAAGAAGCCAAGCAGTGTGACAAAGCAGATGGGAGTGCCAGTGGGATGCTGCCTTGCATAGATATCACCAGCAAGACATATAAGGTGTTTATACCACTGTAAAATTAAGTAATTGATGAATCCTCAGCTAGTGTACTGTGTCCAGTTCTGGAGACCATATCTCTGAATAGACATGCACAGGTTACAGTGGCACTCTGTCACCACTAAACTTGCCCTGCACGAGGGAATGCCTACAGGGCATACCAGTGGTGTGGGCACCCCAAGGTTTTTCATACTTGGGGATAAACATCACCACACTATGGAGGAATTTGGTTGAGGCAAACTACCCATCACAGCCTCCATCAGAGCAGAAACACAGAGATGGACTAAGCTGCACCTATCCCTGAAGGGCAGGGTAGATGCTGTATGCATGTTCGTGCTGTCTAAGATAGCATACCTACCAATCCCTGGCAACCAAACACACTTCTGAAAATCAACAAGGTGATAGCAAGGTTCATCTGGTAAGGAAAAGCCCCAAGATTTAAAAAACTAGCTTATGGGTGCACTGGTCTTGGTGGAATGGGTCTCCCTTGGCTGCAGAGATACTTACTAGCATATAGGGCTGCACAAGCAGTCAGATGGTTTCTCCCTAAAACCCCAAATACTCCTGTATGGGTGACTCTGAAAATGGACCTATCAGAATCCAAATGGTAGCTGGCCTGGTGGCGCTGAGGGCTGAGGCGCTGGACACCACACCTCACGTCAGGACAACAACCCGAGTTTGTGAGCGAACTCGGGAGTCAGGGGTCAGAAGGGGGAGGGAGATGGATCGAGCACCTGCTGGGCTGCTTTCCTTTCTGGGTGGGAGAGCATGGGTTGTCCGGTGCTCTGGCAACCCCTGGTGGAGACCAGAGAGCACCATGAGCTGCCAGGCTGCACATAAGGAGCGTGGCTGATGCAGGCAGGGTTGCTGTGTGCCACAGCATTAGATGTGCACTATGCAGGGGGAGGGGGGTCTCGGGCTTACACCACCACAAGAAATAACCCTCCAGCCCTGGATAGATGATGACCCTGCCAGAGCTACTGTCACATGCCCAATGCTGGTTCCCTGTCACTGCCCCCGCCGTCTCCCCAACCCCGGTCTCCCCGGTTGTAGTGCCCCCAACCAGGGGAACCACAACGAACTTGAAGATGGCCGGGGAACACAGCGGGTGGTACAGCAAGTTGGAGAGTGCAGTGGCCTGAGAGAGTTCCAGGCTGGAGGGCTACAAACAGAATAAAAAAGAAAAAGAATCCAAATGGCTGGGGAACTTGCTGAGCAATGGGGGACAACCAAAGGGACACCTTCCTCCTGTTATCTGAGAGACAAGAGAAGCCTGGCATAGGTGCAGACTTCTCACTCAATATCCAGCCCCCATATGGGCACAACCTGCACAGTACAGCCCCTTATGGGGCAACCCAGATGTGCTAATGTGGGGACAAACCATCAACTGGCACTCTTGGCAGCAGGTGGGCATCTGTATGATAGCAAATGTCTATGCACTGGACTCTGAAGCCATGATGTCCTTCCTGCAAATGCAGGCACAGTATCTACTATCCAAAACAGACTTCTGGAGATTTCTCCAGATCTGGGATGCATCCAAGACCCTCAGAGCCACAGCACTTATGGGAGATTGGTGGAAATAGCTGACCACCATGCATAAACAAGGCAAAATAAAGGGCACTGCAGGCAAAATGTATGGTATGCTTAGTGGTTCCCTATCCGATACCACGATTAAGTGTAAGGTGCAATGAGCAGGACCTACAAATAAAGATAACAGACACTGAAGGGTGGCAATACCGCAAGGATGCCCATCTAGTCTACAGGGACTCTAAGAGCCAGCTTATACACCTTAAGGTACTGCTAAGATGGTACTGTACCCCAGACACACTCCAAAAGATGGGACTCATCCCCCATTCCATCTGCTGCACATACTATGGCAGTGTCTCATGCTGGTGCCCTTCTGGACAGGAGTAAATCAGGATTCCTCCAAGATCCCGCAATCACAAGTCCCTGCTACCCCAACCCTTAGCCTCTTGGGCAATACATCAAAGGTGTCAAACTGTTCCAACCAATTCAAAAAATGGCTCCTCGTGGTGTTACTCGAGGCCAAAAGGTCAATCATAATGAGGTGGTGCCAGAATCTACCTCCCTCTCTCCTTACATGACATATGACAGTGGCTTAGTTAGCACTTTTCAAATGGTTGACATATACCACTGCCAACCACACACAGGTTTACAACAAAAAATGGGGCCTTTATCTCAGATCACACCTATGCTCTACCCCCACTCCACCACCTGGCAACCCACCCTTCTGACCCAGACAACACTCTTACTCCACTTTAACCCGAAGTAGTTCACTTCAGTCCTTATAAGTGGAAAGGTCCTAGAAAGGGGTCACTCTTAATAATACAGGTTCGGACACCCCCCCAGACGGGTCAGCAATGGCTGGTAATATTCAGGATTTTGCTCAGTTCCCTTCTGTAAAGGTTCAACAAGATGAGCCCACACCGCTTCCAGGCTGATGTATACCCAGGCTGCATACTCCTTTATTGATTCAGGGCTAGAGTGTATGGTTCACCATGCAATGGTTGATGTACTTATTATGGTTAATATAGAAAGAGACTAACCATCCCAATGTAGAGTTCTACTTAGTATTAAATTCCTTCAGTGCATGCCTATATTTGCAAACAGTGTATCCTATAAGCAAAAGTTAAGTATACAACTGTTACCTACCGCTTTGATGCCAAGTCATCTCTGCTTCATGTATGTTCCATTGTTGAACAATCATTATTAAATCTTTTATGATTAAAAAAATGGTGCAGTGACTGTAACATATAGAATAATGGATTGGGAAGTGTGCGTTATGAGAATTTAATGGTCGTCTGAGGTGTGGGATGCTACATAAACCCCGAGGGCGAAACCAGAAGGGGTTATTAAAGCATCCCACACAGACAGCATCCATTGCATTCGAGCAAGAAACTTCCCCATCTTTTATTTTTCATAATTGCTGATCAGCAATTTTTTTTGTCAAAGTGCATTTGGTATTGCTGTATCTCACTCACGTGTCAGTCACACACACACAGACACACACAGAAACATACACAGACACATATACACACACAGACAAACACACATACACACCGACACAGACACACACAGACACAGACAGACACACAGACACACAGTCTATCTTTGTCTCCTTCTGGGTTTTTTTTCTTGTAAAGCTTTTTTATTTAATCTGGCATTTATTTTTTCACTTGCAGAGCTGGCATCTGGATCGCAATCACCACCGGGCTTACCGCAGGCACTTTGGCCTCTGAGCCGTTCCTGGTTCCCACTGGTAGTTGCTGTCCACTGCAGGTTCCAAATGACGGGATCAACCAGACAGATTTTTTGTTTGTAGATGTTGAGCTGGATGAAAAAAGAGAAACCGATGATAACTCTCAGTCTGGCAGTTCCTTGGTACGTGGGATAAGGAGCCACCATGTTTCTGAAACTGTTTACCCCACCCAGTAGTACAGCAACAGCCAATCAGGGAGTGACTGTTTTTTGAGTGACTCAACGTGTGCTTGCCATTATAACCCATGGGTTATAATGGCTAATTAGGAACTGGACATCGTAAATACAGGAAGCTGATTGGCCGAGAGGTTTTTGAAGCCATGATGATATTGGGCTACATCATCATGGCTTCAGAAAACCTCCAGCCACCAGCCTCCTCACTGACCGTGCAGTCTTCTTCATCTCCAGCAGTCTGCAGCAAGTCAGACTTCCAGTCGGCTGCTATTAAAAAAAAAAAAACGAACTCCCACCAGCTGCGCACACAACAGAATTCAGCACAACGGAAGCCGCTGGGAGCAATACTTTCAAAAGCAACAAATCCAGCAGCATGCGAGTAGCAGCAATGGACAAATAATTTTTTTTTCCTCTGAAAAGGACAAACGACAGACCTGCGCATTGTAGTCATTCTAACACAAACCGCGGCTCCCCCACAAAAAGAAAGCTACGTCCCAGCCACATAGAAAAAACTGCCAGTCTTGTCCCAGACATTCCTAACCATTCTAATATTAGCTCTTACAATAACAGTCCTGAATGAATCACACCAAGACTCTACCTTTTTCTCATTCGTTCATCACTGGCTCGCCTCTCCAACTTCTCTCTCAGCTTACCAGTCCCCAGCATCCAATTCTCAGAACAAAAATAATAAAAGTAAAGTGCACTGTGAATGGAGAACACTTTAAAAAAGAAAACTGCAATGGTAAGGAGCAGATCACCCAGTCACAAGAGCTCCACTTCCTCTACCATGGCCAACAGCGCCATCTGCTGCCCAGAGCCCTCCAGGAACTATTTTATTTAAAGGTATTCTTCCAACACCTCCCAAACACATTTTCAAAATGTTTCCATTTTGCTTTTTTTACTTTAAAAAATATTTAAACCACTTCATAATAGCAATAATGCACTCCAGGGTGTGGTATATCATGGGATATTGTCACTTCTCGGGTCATTGGATGCACTCGGCTTGCGACCTCGTGCCCAACCACCCGAGGTGTCATGATATCCCATGATATACCACACCCTGTCATGCATTATTGCTTAATTATAACTTGGTCAGCCTATGTAAAAAATGGCTGACCAATTGTTATATATAGAATAATGTATGGGGTGGTGTGTGAAACGAGAAGTTTACACACACCCGAGGGGTAAGATGTTACATAAACCCCGAGAGCGAAGCTCAAGGGGTTTGTGCAAGCATCTTATCCCAAGGGTGTGTGTAAACTTCGAGTTTACACGTAACACCCTATATTTTATTTTTTATAGTTAATGGTGATTTGTACTGTTTGCGCAGCTTTGCGCGACTTAGCACAGCTTTGTGCGATTGGGCGGCTTTGCGCAGTTTGCTGTTATACACACTCATGTATAACGGGAAATTATGCCACAGTTTCCCTATGGGAAAAAGGGGAAGCCATTAATTATAAAATAATTATGACCAGAGACTAAAGTATCTCATTATATACACTCTGGAAGTAACTAGGGATACAGTATGGTATAATATGATATGATAGGGACTTTTCAATACTTCACAGATATGAATAAGGTTCAGGAGGGAAGCATACTCAGATTAAAAAGTGTCCTCCAAGAGCAAGGGGTCATGATATGAAGCTGGGGGAGGGCAGACTTAGACAAAATGTGTGAAAGTAATTCTCTAATAGGGCAGTGAATGCACTGAACATCCTCAAAGTAGAGGTGGTAGGGTCAGAAATGACACTGGCATTCATGAATGCATAAGATATGCATAATGGAACACTGATGCAGTGGAAGTGGCAATAAAGCCAGCAAATAAGTAGGGTCTGTTACGTTACAGTAGGTAAGGAAAACAGGCTGTCTAGGTGTGGAAAGACATCCATATCTGCCAAGAACTGATATACAGTATATAGTAGGGCATTGCTCTGCATCTCATTCCATCCCTTTCAAAATGTTGTTGTACCACACTTCAAAGGTGAAGGGATGTGACTGTACCTTTCTGTGGTACAACAGCATTATGGAACCTCTAGAGACTGCATACGACAGTTTCATTCTGAAAGCCAAAGAACTGCTGTGTGCATATTTCACATAACTGTAACACTGCACATTTCACATAACCGTAACATGATCTATTGTTACAGGACATTGATACCTTGCCTGTATGAAAAAAATACTCACCTTAGTAATCTTGTTTCTTCCAAGGTATTCTACTATATTCATAACTCTCTGCAGTCAGCCTCCTAAGCCATACCTCTCAATCATTTGTCACAGAAATGAGGGGCATGGACACTCAAAATGAGGGACAATGAGGGACACAGACTCTCATAATGAGGGGTACATCCTCAAATATGGAGATACAAGCTCAGAACATTGTAAAACCATTGCCTTTATATGTACAAAGTTTATTTTTTATTTAGCACCTTAGAATGTTACTGATTTCTGCTTTATAGGCTGAATTTACAGCACATTCTCTGTGTACACAGCACCTTTTCTATGAGAGATGGATGAGGGACAGCACAATTTTAAGGGGAAAAATGAGGGATGTCCCTCGTAATGAAGGACTCTTGAGAGGTATGTCCTAAGCAGAGCTGCCCAGAGATAATAGAACCATATGCTAATAATAGCACTATCATTGGCTCATGCCACATATTCAAACTGCTGCCCTTATCAGCTGCAACGTTCCACCAATGTATCAGATTTCTAAGGAGCCTACAAGTCAACATATACTAAGACTATCTAATATACTTATCTAAATGCAACACAACTAAACTATTCATGTGTGGCAGAACTGAACTCTGCTAGGCCTTGTACCCCGGTGGAGGGATGTCTATCCTATCATCTTTTTCTTCCTACTATAAATCTGTTGCGCAACAGTACTTCTTTACCCCATCCTTTGCCTTTTCCTAGCCCTGACGTAGGTTGGCCATCTACGTCAGTCTTTTTCTTTCTCTCTATACCTTTTTCCTACTTACCTTATTTTTCCTATTCAATTTATCTGTCCCTCACCACCATTCCCATGTAGTACCATGTTCAAGTCCAGCATGCCAGCCAGAAACAAAATTATTACGGTGCTTGTAGGGCATAAAATGCCTATGAATGAATAAAAGTGCATTTAGAACTATTTGAAGTGCATTTGGAATAATATAAAGTGCATATGTGCATTTAAAATGTTCTTGGGTTAATATATAATGACTGAACCAGGAAGTCCCCTGAAACAACATGTTCAGACATGAAACGGCATGTCCAGACATATAGATAGGAAGATAGTGGCCCCTAGCAGTTTATATCTATAATGCATTGTTGCATAACCATGCTGACCACTGGGAGGAGTTTACTTACATAATGAACCTTTATGTTTAGAATGGTAATAACACTGGCCAGAGAAATGGTTATTTTTATTAGTTTATATTGCTGGAAGGCTCTCTAGGATCCAGGCTTAGAAACAACTATTTCTTTTTGTATAGGCCTAGTTGTGAGCCGCTAGAGAGACAAACTGTTTAATTGACTTTTGTGGGCAGGTCTAAAATTAAGTGGGAGGGCTATATAACCCCCCCCCAAACCCATGCACAGGCAGATGAGCTGAGAAGCTGGTCTCACTTGTCTGAAGTAAGACAAGAGGAAGGACCTGTACCTGGATAGGTAGTATTGGTAGCAACACAGCAGAAAAATGGAATTGACTGTTTGAACTGTCTTTGAAACCTGAAGGAAGGTGAGTCTACTTAAAAGAATATAGCATTGTGCTATTTTTTCCTTTATTTGTTTTGTAAATATTATTACGTTTATTTATCATTTTTATACTTTTTGTATAGAATAAAGCCACACCGAGGTGTGTTGTACCTGATATACTGTGTTCCGTATTATCCTTACTCATAGTCCTATTACACTATGACAGCAAGAAACACCCTTAATATTATTGTAATCCCCCCCCCCCGAATGCCAAAATCACCTGGAAAAAGAAAGGAATTAAATATTTCCCACTAGGGTTAAAAACTATGCATGCCAGTGTTTGAAACGTTCCATTAGAATACTCAGTCAGAATGCAGAGGCTCTGGTTCCGGAAGGGGAGGCTGGGTGGAAGAATTATGAATATAGAAGAATGCCATGGAAGAAACGATTACTGAGGTGAGTAATTCTTTCTTCTAACCCCAGGTATTCTTCTATATTACTGACTCTCTGTAGACTTCAAAGCAGTACCTTTGGAGGTGGGCAGAGAACCTGCTTAGGAAAGAGGCTCTGCAGGACTGCTGTGCCAAACTTGGCATCACCTCTGGACTGTGTGTCCAAACTGTATTGTTTAGTGAATGTGTGCACTGTCCTCCAGGTAGCTTTACAGATTTCCACTAAAGGAATATCTTTGGATGCTGCTATAGTAACAGCCATATTCAACCCCTGGTTGAATAAGACCTCAGCGCTGCTGGGGGTTCCTTGCCAACATTCGAACAGCAAAACTGAATGCATTGGACTATCCAGTGAGAAATTGACCTCTTAGAAGCTGGGGTGCCTTTATCTACATCCCCATAGGTAAGGAATATCTGTTGTTTGTCATGTCTATGATCCCTGGTGTAGGTCATATGATAACTTAATGCCCTTTTGAGATCCAGACTATGGAGTCTACACTCACCTGAACTAGTATGTTCATTGAAGAAAACTGGCAATGTAATGGTTTGGTTTGAGTGAAAATCAGAAACCACCTTGGGGATGAATTTCCTATTTGTTCTCAGCATCACTTTGTCATTATGGAAGGAAAGGTAGTCCTTCTCAACACACAGGCTCTGGAGTTCACTGATTCTTCTAGCTGAAGTAACTGCAACCAGAAAATGAGTTATTCAGGTAACATACTTTAAATGTGCAGAAGACAGGCACAAAAGGAGGTTTCATGAGCTGAGCGATGCATGTGTTCAGGTCCCTTACTGGAACTGGTTCCCTAATAGATGGGTGCAAAAGAAAGGGTCCAACGAGAGCTTGATAAGCTCAGGGTGGACAAAGCAATGGGACCTGATGGCATACATCCTAGGGTACTGAAGTAGCTAAGGGTGGAACTAGCAGAGCCATTATCAGAACTGCTTAGTGAGTCTCTGAGTACAGGAGAGGTCCCAGAAGACTGGAGAAGGGCTCATGTAATCCTGCTCCACAAGAGTGGTAGCAGGGAAGAGTCTTACCTCAGTAGTGGGCAAGATTATGGAGGCATGCCTTAAGGAAAGGATAGTGCAACACCTGGAATCCCTAGTGGCACAAGATCCAAGACAGCATGGGTTTACAACAGGAAGATCCTGTCAAACTAATCTCATAGATTTCTTTGACTGGGTAACCAGAGTGGTGGACCAAGGGGGAGCAGTTGATGTTGCCTACCTTGATTTGAGCAAAGCTTTCAATACTGTTCCACATAGAAGATTGATTAATAAGCTGGGTAGGCTCGGGGTGGGTCAGAAGTTGGTCAACTGGGTGGCAAACTGATTGACGGGCAAACGGAGAGTGGTGGTAAATAGTATACAGTCAGAAGAGATGCAAGTCACAAGTGGGGTACCTCAGGGATCAGTTCTGGGGCCAGCCCTCTTCAATATCTTCATCAGTGACATTGCAGATGGACTAGATGGTAAGGCTTGTCTGTTTGCAGATGACACCAAGATCTGCAACAAAGTAGATGATCCAGATGGGGTGGGCAGAATGAGAAGAGATCTGGATAAACTGGCAAAATGATTGGAAGAGTGGTAACTGGGGTTTAACGCAAAGAAGTGCAAGATCATGCACATAGGGAAGAGAAACCCTGAAGCCACCTATAGGCTGGGAGGGGAGTTGCTGGCAGTCACAAGGGAAGAAAGAGACTTGGGCATCATCATCACAGATGACCTGAAATCATCCAAGCAGACTACTAAAGCAGTAGGTAAGGCTAGGGGGATGTTGGGGTGTATTAGTAGAGGTATCACAAGTTGTAAGAGGGAGGTAATAATCCCTCTTTACAAGACACTGGTTAAGCCCCATCTGGATTACTGCTTGCAGTACTGGAGGCCACACTTTCAGAAGGACATTAACCAAATTGAGGCAGTCCAGGGAAGGGCAATCAAAATGGTGCAGGGACTGCATCAGAAAACATATCAAGAGAGATTAACTGAGCTCAATATGTATACTCTAGAGCAAAGGAGGGAGACAGGTGATATGATTGAAACATTCAAACACCTTAAGGGCATTAACAAGGTAAAAGAGTCTAACATGTTTCAATATAAGAAAAATAGCACGACAAGAGGACACAGCATGAGATTAGAGGGAGGCCGATTAAGGGCTAATGTGAAGAAGTTCTTTTTTACAGAAAGGGGGGCGTTGCATGGAACAGCCTACCTCAGGAAGTGATGAATATGAATACAGTGCAGGGCTTCAGACAGGCATGGGATAGGCATAAGGGAGCAATACAGATGAGTATGAATAGATAGGCCATTGACAGAGCAAAAGCTGATGGCAAATTCATAAGGTAGAAAAAGAAATGGGCAGACTGGATGGGCCTTGCAGTCCTTATCTGCCATCAACTTCTATGTTTCTATGTTTCTATGTAAGTGGCACAGACCTTTAAAGAACTTCTTGAAAATGGGATTGGATGCCAGAGAGATACCTCTCCCAGCAGAAATGTAGGCAGAAATTGATGCCAAATGCACTTTCAGGGATGTATGTTTCAACCCCTGAGAGTGGAGGTATGCGAGGTAATCCAGGACAGCTGGGATCTCCACTAGAATAGGAGAAATCTCCTTGGAACCACACCAAATAGAAAACCTCTTCCATTTTGAAGCATAGGTTTTCTTAGTGGAAGGCTTTATATCCTTCAGGATATCCAGAACGCTTTGAGAGAGATTTAAGTTTGCATATTCTAATTCCACAAGAGCCATGCCTTGAGTCTGAGAGACCTGAGGTTTAGATACAGAATCTTGCCCTGGTGGAAGGTCAACAGGTTGTGCCTCCTGGGTAAGTGTATTGGTTTGGCTACAGACATGGAGAGTAGTAAAGGGTACCATGGTTGCCTGGCCCAGTCTGGTGCTATCAGAATCACTGATGCAGGTTGTGACCTGAGTTTGATCAGGACTCTGAAAATGAAGTGAAGGGAGGAAAAGCATACAGACTTCTCCCTGACCAGTTCAGAGCTAGAGCATCCAATGGGATTGTTCTCTTGACTGGTGTCCTGCAGCAAAAGAGGGGTAGATGATGATTCTCTTGGGATGCAAAGAGATCCACCTCTGGTATGCCCCATCTCCTAAACACTGAGTCCAGCACTTGCTTGTTGATGGACCACTCATGATGTGCCTGATTGACTCTGCTCAGGGCATTTGCTAGGGTGTTGTCCTTTCCTAGCACATGAATGGCCTGTAATGAGGCCTTCAGTGAGCAAACCAGACTCCAGACTTTCATTGCCTCTGTGCATAGAGGGTCTGACCTTGTCCCCCCTTGCTTGTTTATATAGTACATTGTTGTGGTGTTTGTTGTGGTGTTTTCTGTCCTGATTTACATCACTTTTCCTTGTACCAGATGGGCAAATGTTTTCAAGGCCAGAAACAATGCCCTTAGCTCCAGCAGATTTATATACAGGAGTGACTCTGTGGCTGACCAGGTTCCATGAGTGGTGTGATCCCCTTAGTGAACACCCTACCCTAACAGAGAGGCATCGGTTGTAAGAATAACTGATGGGGTTTCCCTTTGGAAATGTACCCCTGCACTGAGGTTGTCTGCTTCCTTCCACCACTGGAGGGACTGCAGCAAAGTTTTTGTTACTGGAAATGGTTTTGTCAGATTGTCTTTTCTTTGGCACCAGTGTGCCCTGAGATGAAACTGCACGTCTCTCATTTGGAATATGACTCCCAGGATTGTGCCTGTTGCTAAAGCCATATGTCCCAGAAGCTGCAGAAACTGTCTTGCTGGTCATGGCTCATTCAGCTTGAATGAGACAGCTATCTGCAGAATGCTTTGCACCCTGCCCTGAGGGAGGAATGCTCTTCCTGTACTGTGTTCAGTTCTGCTCCTATAAAATGCAGGACTTGTACTCGAGTGAGAATGGATGTTTCCTGATTTACCAGGAATTCTAGAGATTGTAACAGGTTTAGTGCTATCTTTAGGTGGTCTTGTACCTGCTGTGAACTTCCCACCACTAGTTAGTCAACTAGATAAGAGAAGACTGATATAAGGGAAAACTGATATACCTAACCTTCTTAGGTATGCTACTACCACTGCCAGGCACTTTGTAAACACCCTGGCTGCTGAAGTGACACCAAAAGGTAGAGCTGAGAATTGGTGATGTGCTGATGTAAGTCTGAATCTGAGGTACTTCCTGTGAGATTCTCTTATTGGGATGTGAAAGTAGGCATCTTTTAGATCCAGAGATGCTAGCCAATCTCCCTACTAGATTACTGGCAAAATCATTGCCAGTGTGACCATTTTGAACTTTGGTTTTATTAGATGCCTATTCAATAGTCTGAGGTCTAGAATAGGCTGCCACTCCCCATTTTTCTTTTTGGTGAGGAAGTATCTTGAATAGAATCCTCTTCCTTTCTGATGAATTGGAACACACTCCACTGCCTTTAACTGGAGGAGGCTTTGAACCTCTTTCTCCAGGAGTTTTTTCTCTATGAGGGAAGCTGGATTGAACACCCTTCTTCTCAAGGGAGGAAACAACTTGAAACTCAGGGACAAACCCAGACTCACTACCTCCAGGATCCACTTGTCTGTGGTGATGGATTGCCAAGCCTGGAAATAGTGAGCCAGTCTGACCGCTACTGGTAGAGGAGAGGTGGCCTTGATCATTAAGTCAGGGGTTATGCTTTGCTTGGGGCTGAGCTTGGGTAGTTTGGGAGCCTCTCCTAGAGCCCCATCTACCTCTGTGCATGAAATACCCAGTCTGCTGTGGGTATTGTTGATACTGGTGGACAGCCTGTGCCTGACAAAAGGGCCTTCTATAAGCTGTCCTTCCTCTGCCTCCTCTTCTGAAAGGTCTATAGGAAGAGAAAGGCCTCGCCTTTGAAGAATTACTTTTATAGGTGGTCTTATATTCATCCACCTTCTTCATGTATGCCTCAGTCTGTTGACTAAATAGTGAATGATCCTCTACAGAAAAATCCATAGCCTTGGCCTGGCTATCCTGTGTTAAATTAGTAGCCCTGAGCCATGCCAGCCTTCCAAGGGCTATGGCAAGGGCCATTCATCTGGCAGCATTGTTGTTGACATCTGCTGCCATTTGAAATTGATACTTGGCTGCTTCCAGCCCAAACCTGGCTGTTTCAGCCAAATCATCAGAGAAAGGTGAAGGAGGCTTCTCTGCCATGGCTAATACAAACTACCACAGTGATTTTTGATACTGTGCTGAGTAAACTTGGTAGTTAGCCTGTCTTACTCCCAGTGAAGCAGCTAAGTAGCCTTTTTTGCCATGCTGTCTATCTTGTGAGAGTCCTTCTCAGGTGGGTGAGATGCCAGAGGTACCCTCACTTTCTCACAGGCTGCTTGGTGGACTATTTCCTGATGGTCAGGGTGAGAAAAGAGGAATTCAGCCCCTTATCTGTCCAGCTGGTACTTTTTATTTGCCCTCTTGTCCAAAGGTGGAACAGAATTTGGAGCCTGCAGGAATTTAAGCAAGTCTTTTCTAAAGAACTTGTTTATAAGATCTTCTTTGTGGGTGTTAACCCCATCATATCCATATATATGGCCTCTTCCTCATCCTCTATGATCTCTGTGCTAGCCAGATCAAGGGCATCCACTATTTTTCTAACAAATGAAAAATGAAAGGAAAAATCTTCTGGTCTGGGAGGAGAATCAAATTCCTGTTCTGGTGAGATCTCTGGTTCAATAGGCTCACCTTCATCCATTTTAGGTAAATCCTACTCCTCAAACTCCATCATCTCCTGAGATGAATTTGGATCGAAGGAGGGACCAACCGGGATTTGAACCGGTGCTGGGAGGGTTGGAGTAGGTATAAAACCTTACAAAATCTGGGCACTCTTCTCTGATGATGGTAGGCTGTGAGGCATAAATGAAACCCCTTTTGGTTTATTAGCCAGGGGATCAACGTGCTTTGTATTCTTAGCGTTTTTGGTCAGAACTGGAGAGTCAGCCAGATCATCCATCCTTTTTCCAGTAATTGTTTCACCCTTGCCAGGGATGCTCAAGGAAGAGACAGCAGTTTCACCCGCAGGTTTAGAGGGTGTGGGTTGGTCAGAACCCACAATACCCTTCTCCAATTTTCTTGGAGTCTTTCACGTCTCTTTTCTACTGTTTCTGAGGGAATGATTTGCAGATATCACATTCTACTGAAAAATAGTCATTCCCCAGGCAGACTACTCATAAAAAACATCCCCACACTTAAAGCAGTTTTTAAACCCTGGGGGTCCAGTCTTTCTTTGTTTTTTTTCTGCCATCATTCAACCAATGAAGAAAAACAGAACCACAATAAAAGTTTTACTCTTTTTTTTTTCTTTTTTTTAATGTGGTTGGTTCAGGAACCAATGAAAGTTCCGATATTGAACCAGGAACCGTAAAAATAGAACCGGTATAGCGGTACACATAAACCTTGCTAGCAGTTTCAAATATAACAATTTATTAAAACTAAAATAACTCAAATAAATAAAACTAAATACCGGACACAGTAAATAAAGCTCTGGGAAAGGGTAGTAAGACACGGTTCCTTAATGGTTATACCGAACCATGAGGAACCGAGAAAATAAACTAAAACAACACTTAAATAATACTAACTAACTAACAGTAAGATCATAAACAGAAAATAAAGGCAGCAGTAAGAATAATAATATAAGAAACTACTTATATTCAGTGAAGAACCACAAGGAATGACTGAGAGGGAAGTCGCCTGGGCGTCTTGACTTGTCAGGCGGAGAAAGAAATCTGATACGTTGGTGGAACATTGCAGCTGATAAGAGCAGCAGTTTAAATATGTGGCACGAGCCAATCATAGTTCTATCATTAGCATATGGTTCCATTATCTTTGGGCAGCTCTGCTTAGGAGGCTGACTGCAGAGAGTTAGGAAGATAGAGGAATGACTGGGGTTAGAATTATGTATTTATACATCTTGTATAATGCCCACCTTGTTTGTCATATCTTGCACTGTGTGCTTGTATTATTGTCTACCTCTGTTTGTTGCCTGACTGCACTGGATTCTGTACTTGGTTATGTATGATTCACTGCTGTTGTTCATTGTATTTTACTATTGATTGTGCTAGTCTCTGGCCCAGGGCATGCCTGAAGAAGGACTTTGGACCAGTGCACCAACCCGGTTAACAAATTACTAAAAAAATAATACTGTACACTATAGAAATACAGGGTGAACAACTTTATTTTCAAACGGTGTATTATGCCACCTTGTGATTCTGATTGCCATGGATCTCTCAAGTCGGTGCAGATATGCAAACTCCAGTGGACATCTTGGACTTGGCACACTTCTCTGCCATGAGCTCCATCTTCAAGGAGAACTTCATCACAGGAACTGGGTTAGGAACTGGCTAGGGGATAGGAAGCAGACAGTGGTGGTTAACGATATCCAGTTTGAGGAAAGGGAGGTGACCAGTGGGGTACCTCAGTGATTAGTCCTGGGGCCAGTCCTTTTCAATGTCTTCATTAGTGACATTTCAGAAGGGCTGGAAGGAAAGGGTCACCTCTTAGCAGATGACACCAAGATCTGAAATAGGGTTGACACTTCAGATGGGGTGGAGAAAATTAGGAGGTACCTAGAAAAGCTGGAAAAATGGTCCAAAGTGTGGCAACTGAGATTCAATGTGAAGTGCAAAGTCATGCACCTGGAGTGCAGAAACCCTGCAGAGAGCTACAGGATGAGGGGGAACTGCTGGCAGTCACTAGGGAAGAAAGATACTTGGGGATTATCATCTTGGATGACCTAACAGTGGCAAAACAATGCACAACAGCTATAGGGAGAATCAGTGGCATGCTGGGGTGCACTGAGGGGTATCACGAGCAGAAGAAGGGAGGTGGTGATGCCAATGTACAGAATGCTGGTGATGTCTCATCTGGAATACCTTGTGCAGTTCTGGAACCACCTCTTCATAAAGATGTAGACAGGGTGGATGTGGTTCAGAGAAGGGCAATTAAGTTGGTACAGGGCTAACACCACAAGATGAATGAGGAGAGACTGAGGGACCTCAATATGTATTCACTGATGGAGCGAAGACAAAGTGGAGATATGATAGAGACCTTCAAGTATATTAAAGGCATAAATAAGGTGTATGTGGGTGACATCTTTCAGTACAGAATGAGTACAAGAACAAGGGGGCACAATATGAGATTGGGAGGGAAGGATAAGGAAAATATGAAGAAGTTGTTCTTCACTGAAAGGGTGTTGGATACATGGAATGGTCTGCCCCAAGAGGTGGTGGGAGCAAGCACAGTAGAGGGATTCAAGCATGCTTGGGATAGACATAAAGGAACCCTAGAAGTGGGAAGGAGAGGCTAAGCTGATGCCAAATAGGGTCACCAGCCACTGTTACAGGTAAGGAAAAAAGGAAGACTAGATGAGGCTAGTGGTCCTTATCTGCCATCAATTTTCTATATTTATAACTTTCCGGCATGAGCTCCATGCTCTCCATGAGTGGTGTGAATGGCTTTATGCTGCTGTGTTGGCTCTGACCAGAATTTGTTATAATGTTGTTTCTACCCAATAATGTTAAAGATAGGGTGCTCCACCTGTCTAGGTCAAGTTTAATAACTTCTATGAAATTATCCAGATTGAGTTTTTTAAGTAAGTGAGGGTCAGCGAACAGAAATGGCCAGGCTACTCTGTCAAAGGGTTTCTCTGTGTCTAGAGACACCAGAGTGGCTGCATGATAATGGGTGGGCCAGGAGGTCCTTTTCTGCCGACAGCTTCTATGTTTCCATGAAGAGTGCTGCAGGTTGTATGTTATCAGCACTCATCGTGTGTGTGTGTGTGTGTGTGTGTGTGTGTGTGTTGTCACACACCTGACTGCATTCCGTTGCACCATCTCACATCTCAATAGCATTTCATTCCTTTTTGGGACATATGCCACTGCCTGTGTGTTGCTGTGTGCATGCATGTCATGCTTACCGGTGTCCTGTGTGTTTCTTTGGTGTCACTCAGGAAGCTAGGAGTTACATCATTGATCTGGAGAAAGAGGGCACTATACAGCTGCTGTGGCAACAGATTTTGTGGCTGCATCCCCTCAGGACAGCTGTGATCAATGGCAATGCTGCCATCCATAAGGGCATTGCTGCCATAAGGGAGCTGATTGAGGAGCAGTAGGCACACAGAATGGAAGAACGCCATGTGGAGTCAGACAGGTAGCACTGAGCAGCAGCAGTGCTCCATGTTGCCTGTTTCTGTATTTGTGGATTTTGTTATTTATTATGATCGCATTCTTTTTTGGTTTAGTGGGTGGACAAGGAGGGGCCTGTATGCGTGGGTATTTATTTGGACAGGGGTCATGTCCCTTTTTTTGTTTTCAATGGGTTTCTGTGAAAGTAACACAACGTACATTTTATTTTGCAGATGTTCTTTAGGAATACTGACAACAAATTAACATTTAAATTATTTTATTGGAAATTTTGTAATGAAAAGTACATACAATTTGTAACCAATCTGGTGCCCTTACACTCTCCTTCAGACAGATTTAAATACACACTATAGCCAGCCTCCTTCTGTTATTAATAATAGATCTAAGGCTTTTGAGACCAGTGCAAAAAGTAAACATTTTGGGTGTCTATCATTTGGATCTTATTATAGGAGAAAGAAATAGTTTATAAAACATGGCAAACACAGTATAGTGAGATGACACAGTGGCTGGCAATTAGTACATGTTTTTAGGCCCTGTTTGTAAAAAAATAGTTTCTCTTGTTTTATGCCTATGGCAAAAAAAAAAATTCAGAATAGAGCCCTTTGACTTCAGAACACTGATAGACATCGTTGAGCTTGCTGGCAAATGCATCTTGATTTGAAGTGTGAAATCTGAAAATAACCTTTCATTAGAAAGTTTCTTTGCTGTTAATATGATAGCTATAATGTGAGATTTACCCTTATGCATTGATATTGACATGATATGCCATATCTAAACATGACAGTAAAAACAGAACTTCTGAGCAATCAAAAACAGTATTTTTACCTCAGGGTGGGTTGTCAGCTTTCAAAAAAACTGTAGCTTTAAGCTTACGACAGATGCTAATAAATTGTTGTTTACATTTTTGATTTACTGGCTAAACAAAGATAAGACATGCACTTGAAAACAGTTTGAATGCACAATCCAAACACATCCATTAAACCTGTCACACTAAACATGACAGCTTTCTTCTAACCTAACAACCGGCGTACCTCATTTGCATATTAATGAGAAAACCAGGATCAGTCTTTGCACAAATTACTCTAGTTCTGACAGGGGTTGTTACTGACCGACACCAACATTTCTTGGTGTGAATATACCATTCCGTTAATACCTCAGCTGTCTACATTCATTTCCTTCAATCACTGTGCTTCTCTATTGTAAGTCCCTGATTATTTAGTTTCAGTAATCTGCCGTAGTACACATCTATTTTTGAACAACACTTAGTAGGTAAATTTGTTCCTCAGAGACTGGCTATGCTGTAACAGAGCACTCTGGGTTAATATTAAGGTTGATTACATTTCTCTGGATTTCTTTTGTTGTAGAATTGAACTGCTGCATAGTAATGCTTTTATTCTGCAGGGAGAGATCAGGGTTCAAGCCAGATCCCATCCTTGAAATGCAAAGAAGACTCTGAACCAACAAATAAACAGGAAATGAGGAATATGTTTAATGATTACTTTACAGATACCATTGGAAACGTACCAGGAGCTGGAAGCTTATCGCCCCTGCTACAATTTCTTTGCATCATGCTGGGGATGTGGCTCTTGGTATTAACTGACAAGATATTGCTTATAAAATGTATCTTTCCAAATGTGCCACTTGCTAAAAAGTTGTCTGTGTTCAACTCCACTGTACTCGTTCAATACACTCTTCCTGGAGAAACATTTCAAATAAATAGACTTAAAATAACTACAGCGGTATAGTCAGTCTGGACTTGTGTGTATTAAAAAACAACTTCCCTGCCCCATCTTTATTATTTTGAACCTGTCTTTGGTAGGAGAGAAGCTGTGTTGTCTGGTAATAGTTACTGTTAGGAATTCAAAACCCACTGCAGAGACAAAAAATATAATGTGACATAACATGGGATTGAACTAAGGTTCCTGGAATACTATCCTGGTGCCCTAGCATCTGAAATAGCAGACTGATGGGTTAGCCCAAACAGCCTGCTGGCAATTTTTTTCTCAAACTGCAAGTCCTGCAGCTATGAATATTTTTGATTTATCTTCAACAATCCTCCTCTCTAGGTCATTTTAAATCCCAGCTTCAGTTGCACCTAGATGGACCATGTTGATGTTTTTGAAATTGCTAAAGCACTATATTCTATTTCATTTATTTATCAGGAATACATCTTATTAATGACTTTTTCTGCCATGATTCACATGAGAATGTTACCCTCCTGCGTTTATTATCTGTTTTTTGTAGATTTTTTTGTAACAATTTGTTTGCCCAGGATAGCCCAACTGAGATACATCATCTCGTTTCCAGTGGGGTCCTGCTTCTACCCATTTCTGCAGTAGGTCAGACTGGAGCACTGGGAGATTAATGAACTTGCCTAAGGTCACACAGTAAGTATTTAGCTCTAGTGGGTGTTGAATTCCCAATTCACAAGTTGGTAATCTAGCCACTAGACCACACTGTATCTATTGTAGTATATTGTGAAAAATGGTTGTTGTCATATAGAAAAATAGATACAATATGAGTAGTGTAAGGAAAAATTATCATGGTTATCAAACACCATAATTGTCTACATTCCTTCAGTCATATAAATAATGTAATTTCCTCAAGTAGGACTCTTGAAACATTTAGTGGGACCCATGGAAGTCAAGAATGTGGAGGGGATGGGGGGGCTTTTCAAAACAATTTTCGAGCAGAAGCTGTGTTAATAGTTTTGTGAAATTGGACCATTTTGTTCTAAGATGCAAATTAGCTTGAATTTTCTAAATGAAAGCTTCAGTCTTTCAAAAGATAAAAAAACATACTTGGGAGCAGAAAGTATTTAAAAGCAACAGGCACCATGACACTATACCTCCCACTCCTCCATCTCTGATATCCTCCTCCATCTCCTGTACCCTAAACTTTCTCTTTTGTAGCTTAGTCCTGCCTTCTACTGCCCAAAGGAAGATATACTCTGTTTCAGATTGGACCACCTGTGCTCCAGTCAGGTTATGATCTGGCTGACACCCCCCAACCCCCATAACTTTCCCTCTATGACAGAGGCTCCAGAGCAAGGGCAATCCTCCACCTTTAAGTGGCCTACTCATGTGTACAGGATCAGATGGTGCTCATGCTAGGACCCAACCATTACACAGGGGCCTGGCCATCATATAGATGGTGAACGGTTTTCTTGTGTTTTGTCCCTTCCACCGAACCCCCCTCAAGGACTTAGTTCTATGCTCATTACAGCTCTGACCCTTAAAGCCATAGTGCCACACCTTGTCCCTCAAGGGCTTGGCTTCCTATCTTAGTCCTCCTCTCCATTTTGAGGCCAGATGACAGCCTTACAGTGGTTGTTTCCCAAGGCTTTCCCACCTTGAGGTGGGCCTCCTTTACAGGGAACCTCCTTTATCTACAGAGATTGGCTCACAGCACCCTCACATTGTGTCCCATTAGAAGTGTAGAGTGAGCGCTTTTCCTCTAAAACACTTCTCATGAATCAGATCTATAACTTGCAGTAGCTGAACCATCACTAATACTGCCCCTAGCCTGGAGGGACGGGGATCTAAGCTTTGGATCCCAAGAAGTTTCCTCCAATGAAAGGTTTTCTTCCTCTCCTCCATGCCAAAGGTCATAATGATAGTTTCCACAGGATTTGGAGATGAATGGTGGCTCTTCCTAGTTTTGGCGTATCCATCTGGCTACATCTCTCCTCTCCTTGGGAAGAATATACTTGTCTCTCTTCACTGTGATTTTTAGCCGTTATTCTCTAGGGTGCCTTTGGTCCTGGGACCTCATCCCTGTGACACCTCAAGTGGTTGAAACTTTTTCATGAGGGTTCCTTTGTCCTTATGGCACCCTGATAGGGTGATATTCCCCGTAGCAGGGACAGAGTGAGTGTAAGACAAAGTACAAAGTTGTACATGCATCACATACTATTAACACTTAATGAATTGGTGTACTGTGACCTTATGCCATCCTTTTCTTTTATCTTACAGTAGCCCATCACTATAACGAACCTCACGATAGCAAATTCTCTGCTACAGTCAATGGTTGTTTGACTCCCATCTGACAGTCAACTGTTCTGGAGCTATAAGAGGACGCCATTTGACAGATCTCCAGGTGGCAACATGAAGCATTCTGGCTATGCTGTGGAGACTAAAATAGCAGTTCTGGACAGGCTCAAGGCAGGGGAAAGTCTTGGGAAGACTACTTCCAAGACTGGCTATAGTAAATCTACCATCTGCACTTGGTAAAAAACGGGAGAGTGCACTGCAGGATTTTGTGCAAGAGGCTGCTGAGTTAGATGCGCTGAAACAGAAAAAGCTCGGACGAGCCAACAAGTCTGAAATTGGAAAAGCTACACAGTTGTGGTTTGCTCAGCATTGGACTAGTGGGGTCCCAGTTTCTGGATCAATTGTCAGAGAAAAAGCCACACAGTTTGTAAGGAAGCTTTACGGTGAGGGGTCTAAGTTTAAATCCTCCACTGGGTGGCTCTGGCAGTTCCAGCGACAGCACAGCATTCGCAGAGTGTGTGGTACAGGAAAGCAATGCTCCTGTGATGGTGATGATGATGCTGCTGCCATGGAGTTTCTACCAAAATTAAAGCAAATTTTGGTAGATGGGGGTTACCGACCAAAACAAGTTTATAACATTGACGAAACGGGCTTATACTGGCGGTGTTTGCCTGATGTCACACTAGCCAGCCACTCTGAGGTAATGCCAGCAAAGGTTTTAAAGTCAGAAAAGATTATGTCATATTCCTGTTCTGTGATAATGCCACAGGCACACACAAAATTAAGCCTCTCTGCATTGGCAAATTCAAGAACCCCCATAGTTTCCATCATGTCAATATGAATTCATTAGCTGTGCAATACAGCCACAGCAGAAGTGCCTGGATGATAGTAGATATTTTCTGTGGGTCATTTTTTGATAGTTTGATACCATCAGTCCATGCTTTCCTCTGTAAAATAAAACTGCCACAGAAAGCCCTGCTCCTAATGGACCAATGTCCTGCACATCCACTGAAACTGAACTGCTATCGTGAGATGGCAAAATCAGAGTTATCTTTTTGCCTAAGAACATGACCTCTGACATACAGCCTCTGGATGAGGGTATCATAGCAACCTTTAAAAAGCTTTGCAAGAGGTGACTCCTAGGCAACTTGGTTGTTGTGGATACTGGAACCCAGGTCACTGATTTCATAAAGTCATTAAATTTAAAAACCATGGCACACTTGGTTGGGGAAGTATGGGACAATGTGACAAAAGCACTATAGCACACTGTTGGGCAGCAACACTGGGTCCTGTTTTTGAGAAAGTTATTACCTCTGATGATTAGATGGACCACAATGATACTGGGGAAATTGCATAAATGTTTATCAACCTGAAACTGATAGATTCCACTGACCTGGATGCTGTTATTGAGGAGTGGCTGACAGGAGATGACATTGTTGAGACTCACGAGCAGCTGTCAGACTCTGACATTATTTCAGCAGTGCTCAACCAACAGACTGCAGAAAGAGAGGAAGAAGAAGAGGATGAAGACTGAGAGGTGCCTCCACCACCTCCGACAAACAGTGAAGCCATTAAAGGCTTGGAGACTGGGCAAGCATGACTCTCGAGCCAAGTAGTACACCCCATAAGGATTATCTAGCTGAGACAACTTGTGTCATTTACCAAGAAAGTAGCTGCTGTTAAAAGAGAGAAACAGATGAAGATGGCCAATTTTTTTGCCAGTAAAGAAAAGGACTGAAACTCTGTCTCTGATTTAAACTAACATACTATATAGCTAAAGTGCAAAAAGCAAGTTAAAAAAAACACAAGTGTCAACAAGCGCAAAAAAAAACACACTTTTCATATTATCCCATCCCTGAAGTACTTCAAAATAAGCATGCACACTAAGCTCACCCCCCACAGCATGTCCCTTAATAGTGTCCCTCATTGTAACAAACAAGGAGCTATAACAAATGTCGGATATGGCTCCGAAAGCTGTCATTATATAGTGAGGAGCTACTGTACTTCACCAAGGTGCAGCAGCATCAGGGCATCTCCAAACTTAATCCAGGAAGACAATTTTTCATGTGCAAAAAAAGCTAATGTGGTCAATTTGTTAAACTTTAACAAACTTTGCTTTTTGTTTTTACCCACCAACCATCACACTTCCTGGAGTTCAAGACACATATCACTCACATTTTGATGTCACTATGAAATCTTCTTCAGAGTGACATTATAGACCTGATTCCAAAATGACTTACGCATGGCACAAGCCACTTTACGCCAGACCCTATGGCAATAAATCACACCTTGCGCCATGCATTCTGCAAGTTGGGATTCCAAGTTACGGCTTGCGCCATGCCACATGTGGGTTGCACCAAAGGTGGGCTATGCCACTCACTATGCCCACAACCTGCTGCAACGTGGTGCAAGGGTGGGTTACAGCAACAACTGCACCCTATTCTGGAGGGCGGCTGCTGTAACCCACTAACACCATTCCAAGACCTGCTATGGTGCTGTGGACTTAAACCAGCATGGAGGTGGTCTAATGGGCATCTGTCCTTGCAAAGCAATGGATGCCCACTCCGCAGTGCCATGTGAAGCACATAGCCCTGCTCTACATTGCCCACCCCAGCAAGGTCATGCTCCCCACTCCCTGAATGTTGAGGACCCCCCCGGGGTCCATTTCCTGCATTGCCCCCACACACCTGTGCCACCCAACCAGCCCCCCCAATGCCCCTAGGTGGTTGCAGGTGTGTTTCGGGGTGGGGAGTTCTGGGGGGCAGTAAATCATGGGTGGCATACAGGTCCATGCACCATTTCTGTGGCACTAGACTGCAGCTGCTGCAAGTCATGGGTCATAGGTGCTGGGGACCTTGCCTGTCTTGGAATATGGTGTAGGGTCCCCCGGCATAATGCCGTATGGCGCAACTCGCATACTCCTATGAGTTGCAGCTTGCAACTTGGATTTGGACCCTATGTGTGTAAAGCTTACCCTTAAAAAACATGATTTAATGAGACAATGTCACACAGAAAGTACAGGAGACCATAGAAATTAAAGTGCCAGTCTCACAAAGCTAAAGTGCTGCAATGTGCAAAAACAATGTACAAAAAACAATGTACAAAAATCAATGTACAAAAAACTATGTACGAAAAACAATGTGCAAAAACATTGTACAAAATAAGTACAAAAATCAATGTACAAAAAAAACAATGTACAAAACATGCAAAGATTTTGAAGTCACAAATGGATAGAGAGTGAAAGATTACATAGAATAAATACTGTAAAAAAACATCACAGGGATGTCAAAAAAAGCACATAAATAAAACCATTTCATTCATGAGCAGCTATCAGAAATGTGCATATCAGCAACTTAACCTATTACTCATTTATATACAAAGGATGCACAGTTCAATCAATTAATTCAGAAGACAAGCATGGGAGCATTTGCACTGAGTCTGTTTGCTACAATTGTCCCATGAGTGGTGATCCAAAAAACTTCATGTTTTAGCATTTTTGTTTCATCATATCACCACCTCTATCATCCAATTCAACTTTCTCTAGTCCCATAAATTTCAGTACAGCAACTGAGGGATGGCCACTTTCTCTAAAATGTCTTGCCATTGCATTTCTCAATATTTGTATGTATTATAGTTTTATACTCAGCCAGTCTCACTTTTAATGCTCTGTTTAACCAACATATAGGATACCGCAGGGGCAAGTCAAAATGTATACCTCTTCTTCTGTGCTACAGTTAATGAACTGATTTATTTGATATCTTTTCCCACTTCTTGGATGCAAAAAGGAGTCTGTGTTACTGGTGTTCCCACAATGTGTGCAATGACCGCACCAGAAGTTGCCATGTGAGGGTTTTGGCAACCATTCATTTTCAACGAGTTTCTTATGCAGAATAGCATGTATTTGGAAATCTCTCAAATTCATGCCTCTCCTATGTGTAATTCCTGGCTGATTCTCAATTATAATTTCAAGTTTCTTTGTCTCCTATTAAAATATTCCAGTATTTTCATACAATATTCCCAATGCAATATGCTTGAGAAAATACTGAGTAACAAATGTAGGTGGATTTTCCATTGGATCCACAACTCCTACTTATTTCCCTTGTAGCAATTTGTCTCTGTTTCTTTGCTTTGCATACTCATATGCTTCATTGATATCTGCCACTCCATATTTTTGACCCTCAAATCCTAATTTTATATCTGTACAACATTTCTCAAAATCATCACTGTTTATGCATGTCCTCCTAGTCCTTAGGAACTGTCCTTTTAGAGTTTTATGTATCAGTGACACAGGATGATGACTATCTGCTCTGAGAATGGCATTTTTGGATATTGGTTTCCTATATAGCTTTGTGTTTAGACAGCCCCCTTCTTTGAAAATAGTAAAATCTAGAAAATTAATTTATTTTCTGTCCCATTCAAAAGTAAATTTAAAATGGGCACTAGAAATGTTTAAATATTCCTTGAAGACATTAAATCACTCTCACTTCCAGTCCAATCATAAAACAATCATCTATAAACCATTTCCACACTTCAACAGACCCAAGAAACAGGTTACTTTCTTCATTGTAAATGTAATGATCTCCCCCATTCACCAACATATAAATCAGCAAGATTAGGTGTATAAGTAGTGCCCATACTCGTACTTTTGATCTGCATATAAAACTTGTTAAAAATGAAAAAAAGGTCACTTCAGTACTAGTCTTCATACCTCTCAACTGTCCCTGATTTTCAGGGACGTCCCTGATTTTGCCTCAGAATTTTACTCTGTCCCTCCTAAAATATGTGTTTCTGTGGATAAACAGTGGAAACTGTAAGTACAAAATAATATTAAGCATTTAAGTTACAGACTTGTTCTTTAGAAAATGCATTCTGCACTAAGCCTCATATTCTACCAGCTTTCTGGGTGGATATCTCTAATTTTGAAGATGTGTCCCTGATTTTGGTCCTTTGTCCCTGATTTTTTTAAGCCTTGTTCCTGATTTGTGAGGCAGGAGGTTGAGAGGTATGCTAGTCTTGCACAGTTCACAATAAAGTAAGTAGGGGCATTGTATTTTCAGATCAATTTGTGAGCTTTCGCAATAGCATTTAGCCCCCCTTCATGTGAAATGTTTCTATAAAGACTCTCTACAGCTATATAAATAAAGACATCACTGTGAAATGAATACATTTTTCAGTTAGTAGTGGTTAGTATCTTTGACAAATGACAAGATCTGACACATATTTTTTATGTATTGATCCACATACATAGATAAGAATTCAACTGCCAAGCCTATTGATGACTGTAATAGAATATCGCTGCCAGAAATAGAGAGGATAAAAAGGACCTATTTCTGTTAATTAGTATATCACATGTCCTCTGATGTCATCCTAGGCTGCTATAAAAACTAATCCACCAGAAGGCTAAGACAGATAGGTGGTCAGTAGCTTTCTGACCACATAGTTGAGAGGAGCTGAGTGTGCAAGCTTTCACACTAAGTAAGAAGAAAGGAAATCCAGGAATTATTTTATGGCTGATTATTTTGGAGAAGAATATTATCCTGATGTTTTGGGGTTTTTTTGGTGTAAAGGACTAACACCAATTTTCCTTTCTGTACATATTGCATTTTCTTTTGAAACATATATTTTTTTTTGTTCTCTTTGTGTTGCCCCAATAGACTGGAACTCTTTCAGGCTACCTGCTCGCCTGCCACTCTACTGCCCACTGAGACCCCCAACCTCCTCAAAGTTGTTAGCTGTCTCCATGGGACCCCCCCCCAGGTCCACAGGGAGTGCTAGGAGCAGAGGCAGAGGTGCAGTTACTGATGTGTGGCGGTCAGGTGTTGTGGAGCCATCACCTATCCAGCCAGCGGGGTGGTTCTAGGTACTTCCCCACCCCCCTGAGTGTGGCATGCAATGACACTATGGCACATTGCAACCCTGCTGGCATCCCCCATGCTCAACCCATGCAACTGTCTGGACAGCTATCCTGCAGTGCCCCCGGTCTCCACCAGGGGTCACTGGAACACCGGCCATCCCCAATACCCTCCCCTCAGGAAAGGAAAGCTGTCCTGAGGATGCTCAATCCATTCCCTTCCTGCCGACCCCCGGCACCTGAGCTCGCTCCCGAACTCGGGTCGCCGGCTTGGCGTGAGGTGTGGCGTCCAGCATCTCAACCCTCAGTGCCACCAGACCAGTCATCTTTTGAATTTTTGTTTGAATAAAATGATAAGCACAGTCCTTGTGTTTTTTATGCACTTTAAACTTGTCTGTTGGTCTGTCATTTGAACCCACACTATTATAATGACTCATTTGGCTTTCCTGGCACTGGGATTTTATTTTTATGCAGCTTTGGTAACAAATATAGAGCCAGTCTCCTCAAATGCTCTACCACAAGAAACTCAACATCTTTTTCAGATATCCAGTTGTTCAGATCGTGTTATTGCATCTTTTATGTGATGTTTATTCGTGGGGTAGGGTCATTTTGAAGGTTTTTTTTTTTGGTATAATACTTTTACTAAAGTTTTCCAAATAGCAAGCATCACCCCAGATGACAAAAACAATTTTCCACTTCAGGTACAAAATGCCAACTTCATACCATAACAATATAAAACAAGTTGAACTAGTGAATAACAGAACAATAAATAACAGTGCATGCAACAGTACATAATCTTAAATACCATGTCATATGGTAAAAATTAACAATTGCTTATTATGTTCCAGAGTTGATTCCTGGAAGGAGGGTTTTGGAGAATCAGGGTTATATATACACCTAACTCATGTAGCCAGGATATCAGTGTGGGCAAGCAGCATTATGCCATTATGGTCTACCTCCAAGGACATACAGAAGCCTGCATCCCCAGGGGTTACTCTCCCCCACAAGGGGGTCAATCTCCCATACCCTCACGCAAAGCTTTAATCTCCTTTAGGGAAAGTGACTGCAAAAAGGGGTCCCAAATCTGAAAAAACTGCTCCCCCCCTATTTTGAACCACTAAGGTGAGTTTTTCTAGAGCCAGGGTCTGGACCACCAAGCTCCCTCCATTGCGCTGCTGTTGGTGACACACCTGAGACCCAAGTTTTCTGAATGCAATGGCATGCCAAAAACAAAAGGACCCTGGTTCATCTCGGGAGGGAAATCCATCCTTCCTCATACAGATCTTATATACCAAATAGGCACAGCAGGGATACAACTGGGAGCTGTCTCCCCATCATGTTTCCCAATTCTACTAGTACCAATCTCCAAAAAATGTGGAGGATTCAGCATGACCAGAAACAGGGATAATATGTGCTCATCTCTTCTTTACATCTCCCACATAATGGGGATACAGTTGGTTTATACTTATGAAATACCTGAGGACAGTATAAATGATAAATACATTTATAATAGGATTCTTTAAATTTATTACACATCAAAATCCCCCCATTGAAGGGTTAACATTGTCATCCAGTCCTCATCACTAATATCAAGATTTAGATCTCTTTCCTATAATTTTTCAGTTTTCTGCGTTAAGGCTGGATTTTGAAGCCTTTGATAAAAATTGCCATCACTTAGTTGTTTATGAACTTCTTCCACATATTCCATACATCACCAAATAACAACACTGCTTTTGTCAGCTGGTCAAATCACTAGATCTGACATATTTTCAAGTTGGCACAGTGCTGCTCTTTCATTACTTGTTATATTCTGCATTGTGTTACTGTACAGATTTAAGCAGTTCATCAATTTCTCTCTGTACATATTTCATATATGTTAATAATGTTGCATTGTTGGTCATAGGGCATAATGCAGACTTATTTCAAAAGTTAGAGGGTTCATATATTATACCTGTATCCACTACATGCTCAGCTGTGGTAGGGGTGTGAGCCCAATGTTGATCACTTTCAATTGGAGAGTATGAAAAAACTTTTGCAAATCTACTTTATTATTGAAATGATTTGGTGCATTTACAAGTACATAAGAAAACCCTTTTCACTTCTATTTAATTTCATGTAAATACATTATCAGTGAGATTTATGCCCTCCAGTTGGGGTTCGTGTTCCATGATGACCTGTGTGTCTGGACTCACTGACCCCATTGTGGCCATCCTCTTCCTCCTCTGTTCCCTCTTCTGCCTCTTTCTTCTATCACCCCTCATCTTCTTTGGCCTTGTATTTCTTGTGGCTGGCTCATCTGTCTTCCTGGTCTTGTATTGGTGCCTAAAAAAATGATCATGATGTCTGTTATTCATGTTGTTCTCACTGTCAGATACATTGTTCTCCATTCCAGAGGAAATGTTTCTGTCATCATCTTTTTGAGTGAATGATTTGTAATTAAATTCTTTTCTCCTGCCATGCCACTAATATATGGTTCCATCAATGTAATCTATTGCATCCCACTCATGTTTGCTTTGTTTATAGAAGTTTCATTTTGAATTTTTCAATCCATGCTTTATTTTTTAATGCTATAAGTTGTTCCAGAGTATAAGTCACACTTAATTTCGTATCCATTTCCAATGTCTCAGCTGCTAATTTGTCACATTCTTTTTTAGCTTTTTTATTACTAAAAGTATAAGATCAAAGCATCCTTTTTTTAAAACTTTTTCTCAACTGGACATGAATTCTCTATCATCCAGTCCAAATGAAGGTGGCTTCTGAATATGAAGCCCTCTCGGGACACATTTTCTCTACCGTATTGTTACAATGATACAGCATGCAAATAAAACCTAGCTTGGTGCTTTTTCAGTTCTTCCAAAGTCTATGAATCATTGGTTTGAGAACTAATACTGGCATTGTTATTAAATAACTCTTCAATCAGTGCCTTTGTAAATACAATCTGTTCTCCCACATCATCGGGTATAGATAATACTTCCAATGCAGAGGCTCTTGCAGCCATGCTTGGAGCATACTACCACCAGTTTTAAGCCCACCCCACCCCCAAAAAAAAATCACAGTCTGAACACACAGGCAGGAGCTCTCTTTCTTTCTTTTTCCAGAACAAGCAGTCAAGTGCACATACCAGGGCTAAATACCTGAATCTATAGTACTACAACACACACCTGCCATAGCAGTCAGGTCAGCACTTAATGAATTGGCTTACAACAGCCTTATGCCATAATTTTCTTTTAAGTGCAGCAGCATCAGTGCATCTTCGAGCTTCATCCAGGCATACAACCTTTCATGTGCAAAAAAGTAAGCACGGTTAATTTTGGTAACATATAACAATGTTTACTTTTTTGTTTTTACCCACCAACTGCCACATTTCCTGGAGCTCATACACACCACTTACATTTCGACATCACTATGATGCCTTTTTCAAAGTAACGGTATGCATATATATGGTATAACCTGCATCACAGCGAAAAGAATAATGATGGGAAATGCCCCTCCAGGAGTCTGCTCTCTCATCAATCTCAAGACCAACAACTGCAACGCCAGGAAATCCAAACCACACCTGCTGCAAATCCCACACTGTTGGACATCCCAAGGCCAAAGGTCCTTTTCTTATCGGGCACCTAGCTGGGTAAATAATCTCAATAGTGACATTACAACCCTGGCCACTATGGGTGCTTTCAAGACGAAACTCCGCTGAGCTCTTCTGGCCTCTAACTCCTGTGACTGCTATTAACCAATCCCTCCTCCAACTGACTCCCCATTTACCCTACCTCCTAGCACTTACGCCTCCTCTGCCCAACTTATGCTCTTATCCTATCATCCTCTTGACAAAGCTGCCATGGCTGCCACATATACCTCCCTCTCACCTCCCTCCCCCACTTCCACTTCCACCCCCCCATTGTGTCCCTCCAGCTCTCAATGTCACCCTTCCCCATGCCTCTCCTGACCTTTATGTACCATCTTTGCGTTTGATCACTTGTAAACCTTGTATTATTCATGTCAAAACCTATTTTGTTAATGATTACTTTGTACTATTATTGTAACTCCAAGACTGTACACCCTGACATGGAACCTTTGTAAAGAGCCTCAGCTCAAAGGTACTTATAATCCTAGATTTACATAAACAAACAAACAAACAAATGTGTGTAAAGCTTACCCTCAAAAAACACATGATTTAAAGAGGCAATGCCATACAGAAAGTGTAGGAGACCACAGAAATAAATGTGCCAGTCTCACAAAGCTTGAGTGCTACAATGTGCAAACAACATGCAAATACTGGAATATTTTAAAAGGAGATGAGACATTTGACAGTAATACTGAGAATTAGCCAAGAATCACATATAGGAGAGGCAGGAATAAGAGAGATTTGCTAGTACATGCTATTCTGCCTAAGAAACCCATAGAAAATGAGTGTTTGTCAAAATCCCCACATGGCAACTTCAGGTGTGGTCATTGCAGACATTGTGGGAACACCAGTAACATGGATTCCTTTTTGCATGCAAAGAGTGTGAAAAGATATCAAATAAATCAATTAATTAACTGCAGCACAGAAGGAATGATATACATTTTGACTTGCCCGTGCGATATCCTATATGTTGGTCAAACAGAACTTTAAAAGTGAGAGTGGCTGAGTATAAAACTGCAATATATACAAATAATGAGAACTATGCAATGGCAAGACATTTTAAGGAAACTGGCCACCCCTCGGTCACTATACTGAAATTTATGGGAATAGAGAAACTTGAATTGGATCATAGAGGTGGTGATAAAGTGAAAAAACTGCTAAAACATGAAGCTTTTTGGATCACCACTCGTGGGACAATTGTACCAAATGGACTCAGTGAAATTGTTCACATGCATACCTTCTGAATGAATTTATTGAACTGTGCATCCTTTGTATATAAATAAGTAATAGGTTAAGTTATTGATATACAAGTGTCTGATAGTTCATGAACTAAATAGTTTTAGTTATGTGTTTTTCTGATATGTCTGTGATGGTTTCTTATGGTATTCATTTTATTCTATTCTATTTAATCTTTCACTCTGTCTGTTTGTGGTTTCAAAATCTTTGCATGTTTTTAGCACATTATTTTTGCACATTGTGGCACTTTAGCTTTGTGAGACTGGCACTTTTATTTCTGTGGTCTCCTGCACTTTTTGTGTGACTTTGCCTCTTTAAGTCATGTGTTTTTAAGAGTAACCTTTACACATGTACCAACACTCTAAAGAAGACATCATAGTTATATTGAAACATAAGTGATGCGTGTCTTCGCCTCTAGGAAGTGTGACAGTCAGTGGGTAAAAACCAAAAGCAAACTTTGTTAAAATTTGCAAAAAGATTGACTACGCTAGCTTTTTTGTAGTTGCCACCTTAGCCACATCTACTGCTTAAAGGCTGTTTCTGGTGAGTTTAGATGAAGGGTGCTGCCTAAGTGCTGTTGTTAGACAATTTCTGATCTTGTTATTGTGGTTGTTCTGTCTCATTCATTTTTCTGTGGACTGACACAAAAGAAAGCCACAGTATCTTATGAGACCTTGGTTTTTGCATCTTGTTACCTTAGAAGACTCTGGGGTGCAGCAGTCCATTTATGGAGTACAACATAAGTCAGATTTTCAGTTATTTTTAAGCTTGATTGTGGCATTAAATTACAGTTTAAGTGACTATGGGTGAAAAAGTTTGACACCCCATTAAAAAACAGGTAACTGGGCTGGCCCGGTGCTGCTGAGGGTTGAGGCACTGAATGCCACACCTTGCGCTACACTGGCAACTCGGGTTCGGGAATGGACATAGGTCACCGGGGGCTGGCTGGAGGAGGAAGTAGGATTGAGCATCCCAATGAACACTCTCCTCCTCCATGGGGTGGGTTACCAAGCAGTGATGCCTGCGGCGTTGCTTCCTGTGGAAGCATGGGTGGCAAGGCGCAACAGCTCCTTAAGGTAGTCATGGTGGGGTGGGTGCTGTGGATGCTTGACGGTGGCATGTGCAAGCATGCCGTTTGTCAGGATATTAGTCCTTTACATCGGTGCCCTCAGGGGTAGGGACGAACTGGGAGAAAAACCAAAGGCAATAAATCTCCGAGTATCATGCATCATGATGCTGGGTTCCCAGTACGTTGGGGCCCAACCAACAAGACCAGAGGAAAGGATTCCTCCAGGCCAAGACCAAAAAAAAAAAGGTAATCGTCTTTCTCACTGGTGCTCAAGTTCCTGAGAAAACTAATTGACAAACAATAATGCATTTTATCTCTGTTCGGATGAAGCCTGAATGTAGAGGTATTGGATATGCAATGATGGAAGGGTGGCCTGTGATTGTGGCAGGCTGCTAGACAAGAAAGCTAGGCAGCAGCACCCAGTCAGACTCTGCCACACTGTGCTGAATCCAGTCACAGTCTGCCACATTGTGCATCACCCCATACGAAGTACACATCTGAAACTGCAGTCCTTTGATACATGAATGAATAGATGGCAGTGAACAGAAAAAGACTAAAAGTCCATTAAGTCTGCCTTGTTGTCCCTACCTAGAATTCCGCAGTCCTTTCAGAGCTCCCGGAGCCCATGCCCTCCCTTTTTCTTCTAATTGCTACTTTGTATACATCAAACTAGGTTTTGAACCCTGATATGCTGCAGTCCTAACATTAATCACATTGCTGAGGAGAGTATTTCACCTAGACACCACCCTCTCTGTGAAGAAGCATCACCTCAAGTCCTTCTTTAAGTTGACCTCTACTTATTTGAATTTGTTGGTCCTGGTGGTTATGTCACTCCTTAATTTAAATAAATCCATGGGGTCCAGCTTGTTGTATCCCTGTATGTATTTATAGGTTTTTATCACATCCCAGTCTCTCTCCTGTCCTCTAGTCAGTTTATGTCTAGGCAGTCTAATCTTTTCTGATACAGTATGTCCTACCTTGCTTCCCCTGGATCATTTGTGATGCCCTCACTTTTTATTCTTACCTTATCCTTGTTCACATTAGAGTAACATAACTGCATGCAGCACTCCAGGTGCAGATTAATCAATGCCATTTACAGTAGCAATATCATGTCTTGGTTTTGACTAGTGAAAATCTGCCTGATACATCCCAGCATCCTATTAACTTTCCTATGATTTCCTGTATTGAAAAGAAATATCAGTTAGTTGTTCATTGTAACTCTAGGTACCTTGCTTCTTTTGAATGCTTTACCATGTCCCACTGATATTATATTTAATCTGTATATTTGTGCTGCCAATGTGCATCACTTTATATGTGTGTTTTTTAATTTGAACTGTCATATTAGGGACTATTGCTCCAGGTTTTCTACATTCCATTTTATGCTGCTGATCCTCTCATCATTGTCTAGCCTCCTGCAGAGTTTTGTGTCATTTGTGACTGGACTTACTTTACACTGTAACACCACTCCAACATCACTGATGTGCATTTTAAAGAGTACTGGTCCCAGAACCGACCCCTAGGGGCATGCCACTTCTGACCACCTTCTGGACAGCAGAGAATTTACCATTCAGAACCACTCTCTGTGTTCTGTCTGACAACTAGTTGCCAATCCACTCAGTCCTCTCCTTAGTCCTGTTTTTCACATGTTCTGCATAAACCTCCTGTGTGGCACTGGATTAAAGGACTTAAAGAATTCAAGGTACAAAATGTCAGCTGCCTGGTCCCTATCCACCATCCGTGTTACTGAATTGAAGAAGTCAGTCAAGTTAATTTTACATGAACTTCCCTTTGTGGAACCATGTGGATTTCTGTCCTTTAGACTATTTTCTTCCTGGAAGTACTGTATATCTGTTCCTTTATACTTGATTCCAGCAGCTTGCCCAGTATTGACTTCAGTCTTATGGATCTATTGTTACCTGGGTTTTCCCTAACCCCACTCTAGTGAAAGGACCATGTGCAACCCTGTAGTCCTCAGACATCTCCCCTGTAATCAGTGATTAATTAAATAGGTCTGCCAAGGGGGATGCCAGAGACTAACTCAACTCCCTCAGTACCCTCAGGCACAGCCTGTCTATTCCAGAGGACTCAGTCATATTAAGGTCTTATAGAGCTTTCAAAACTATTTGCCTAGTTACACATCCTATCTCTAACCTATTACTATCACAATCCTGTAATTGCTGTCAGAAAGTGGCCCAGTACTTTCAGTGGTGAACACAGAACTGAAGCACTCATTTATTATGTTTGCCTTTTTCATAATCCTCTATGCTTGTTCCATCCTTTTTATTCTCGCTATGTTATCGTCTGTCATTTTTCCTTCGTACCTATAGGAATTTTTGTTTGCCTTTTTTTACTCCATTAGCTATCCTTAGTCTGGGATCACTTTATCTCTCCTTACACCCTTACTACTTGCTTGCTTATCTTTATATAGCCCTGCTTGAACTCATGCTGGTCCCTCTTGTATAACCTAAAAACCTTTCTTTTGTCTTGCACTGCCTCTCCTACTTGCTTGTTGAGTCAAAGTGGTTTCCTTTCCTTCTTGATCTTATTCATAAATTTAATACATGCATGGTGGCTCCCTATATTTCCCCTTTAATCACTGTCCACGTGTTTTCTGTCCCTTCAAATTTGTCTAGGTTCTCCAGTTTTCATCTATGATCATCATCATTTTATTGCAATCTTCTTTCCTTAAGTCAGGGAACACTGCACTAGATTTAAGCTGCTCAGACCCCAGAACAATGTTAAATTCAAATCAGTTATGATCACTCAGACTGACTGGATCTTCATTATCGATACTCCCGATAATATCCTGCTGAGACAGTACCAGATCCAAAATTGCTTCCCCTCTAGTGGGACCATACACCCACTGTGTGATGAAGTTGTTCTGCACTTGCACCAAGAACCTCTGACATTTTTGGGTTACCGCTGTCAGAGTGTCCCTATCTATGCCTGGGAGATTGAAGTCCCCCGTGAGTATTGTCCTTGCCTGACAAGCTTCTATCTTAAAGAACAACTGACACCACTCTGTCCAAAATGCTACATTGCAGAATAAGAATAAGCATACCCCCAGTAAATCTCATACCAAAAACTAGATTTCTAAGTTGCTTCACTTTAAAGTCATGAGCTATTTTGTAACCCTGATTTCATTACCTGTTCAGCAAAGCCTGTTTCAGTGAAGAGCTGCTGATGATGTCATCTCAGGAACTCACGGTCTAGTACTCCCTGTCAGCAAGCTTATATGACCTGTTCCTCCAGTGTTGTAAAGATCATGCGGAATGGTTTGACAAGTAAAACAGGCAGTACCATTCAATAAACATTACTTTAAAAACTATAGGCCAATTCTAGAAGAGATACATCTGGCTTAACTTGACTTGCGCCAAAAGAAATGGCGCAAGTAGCAAGTTACACCAGCAGTTGTGACATCAGCTTTTCTGCAAAGCAGCCTGCAACATGCCACAGGCTGCTTGTGCCAAAGGGAACATACATCACCAGATACACCCTAAACCCCCTACAACATGGCGCTAGGGGGTTTATGACAGCTGTTGTGCCCTATTCCAGAAGGCCAGTAACAAAGTCCCCAATGGTGCAATTCTACAAGACCTCCCGGTGGACATCTGACAAAGACAATCTATACCAGCAAATAGCTGGTGTAACTTGTATCTACCTGGGGGTGCGTCACCTGCCCCCAAAACACCTGCATGTGCCACCCCCCCAGCCACAATCCTGCAACACTTGCCAGTCCTGCATGGCTATAGGAACCCCCCCAACCTGCTGTAGGAGTCACCCCTGCCTCCAGTACCCCAATACCCATGTAGAGGTATGCCCCACAGGGCAATGGGATCCCCAGCTCCTGATCCCCCAAACTGTTAATACCCCACAGGGCAGCTGTGTAAGTGCTCATATGGAGCTCAGTCAGTGGCTGGCCATGGAGGTGAGAGGTAGGCTGTGCCAGTCACCAGGTGGGGATGGGTCAGGGGGGTGCAGGGTGGACTGGCACTGCTCGGTGGGGGGTGGGGGCCACTAGACTACCAGGGAATAAGGGGGGTTGTACATAATGTGGCACTGCAGGTTCCTGGGTTTGGGGTTTGGGAAACGGGTCCTGGGGGAAACACAGCTGCCCTGTAGAGCTTTGGGGGGAGGGATATGCGCTTGCAAGCTGGGAGGTGCAACCTGTGACATGCCCCTTGGTTACACTCTTCTTTTGACATAGCCATCTGCATGTTGCAAGTCACAGGGCTTAGCTGCAGGGACCCTGCCCTTCTAGAATTGGGTGCAGGGTCCATGTCGCAACTGAGTTTGGTGCAAGTCACCTTTGGCGGTGACTTGCACCATTCTTCTGGGAACTGGGCCCCATGTGTGTTTCAGGTTTTGTAACAAAGCTGACAATTTTTTGTCGGGTGTCTTTTTGTTGTGGATCTTTTTTCCAGAGTTGCTGAATGCTGGTTCAAAGCACACTGTTGTGAAATTTGCAGACTGAATAAGTTTCTGATGTAGTGAAAGACTGAGATAATTCACACCTATCATTCAACTGAGGTGATTTCTTAGGATGGCACTTTAAAACAATTATTCCATCTCGTTATCAATGGGGTGGGAGAGGCAATGCTGTTTTCAAACCTTACTAGAAGTTTCTAATTTAGTAAGCCCAATGTGTTCTCCCTGTCAGGCTGTTTTGATCTATATTCAGTGGCTCCAGGGTTGCTGGATGCTGAGTTAGCATGCCTCCAGGCTTTTTATGCCATTTGGAGTTCTACTCCACTGTGTCTGTTAGGAAGTTGTATTGCTGCTTGCATTGTAATGCTGGTAACTTCTCTATTGTTTGTCAGTGTCTGCTTTACAATAAGTTTTAATAGGGACCTTATATGTGTTAATTCCTATTAGGGGTGGAAATGTTAGCACTGGTAAAATGATCATTTTAATTTAGAGTAAACATAGATGAGCCCGAATGTTGGTCAAAACTTATAAACCATATTTGTAAAAGTACCATGCTTATGATATTTAACCAACAATAACCTTCCTGTACTGGGTTAATTTGTTATTAATTATGAATGTGCTTACCATTTAATTTCTGAATTTCTACTTCTGTTCTGACCTAGTCCTTCCCCCCTTTTCTCCCCCTCCCCCTCCCCAACTACCCTGGTATTCTCTCCCCTTATTAGACTTCTCCATAATATCTTTCCTACTATAATAAATAATTACTATATCTCATATTTGATTATATATTTTCTTCATCTCTTGCAGATTTGAGAAAAGGTCTGAGTGCAGGATCTCCTGTTCGACAATTTCAATTGTTGCTCCCTTGACTCTCTGGCTCAGGTTTTTCACTGAAAATTTCAGTCTGCTTTGTTGAGAAAAAAACAACAAATATGTTATAGATGATACCTTTTATTGGACTAACAAAATTATTTTTTAAGACTAGTTTTCGAGAGATAAAACTCTTCCTCAGGTCAAAGTGAAAACAGCTGAGCAGTATGACAGATATAAAGATTGGATGTGGATTCAAAACCTAGACTAGCAGTTTACAGATCAAAGCACTGCAGTCAATTTGCACCTCTTACAGACAGGAAGACTAATTTTCACTGGAGTGTGTCTGTTGGAGAGATCAACTTGTAAGATCAAAGTGCTGCCTTAATTTTATTCTGACTCTGGACTATTAATATTTCTAAAAAGTCAAGACAGAAAGAAAATACATACCATTGTCTTAAGAAGGAACCTGTTAAAAAAACCAGAGGGTGCTGATGTGAGGGTTTAAAAAGAAACTCTGATGCACTGCTTTAAGCATAATCATTGGTAGTGTATTAAAAAAACAACATCTTTATTAAGTCCTTTTTCTTTAGTGCCAAAATATTGTATCATTTTTATTTCAAATGTTTGCTGGTCCTGGCTGTTTTTGAAGTTCCCTTGTAACACTCTGACAATAAAATCATTGGTGGAGTGATCTGGTCTAGAAAATGTTCCCCACTGGCACATTTTCATTTTTATGGGCAACTGTGAATCTGTGGTGATTCATTCTTGTTTTGAGGTCCTGTCCGGTTTCACCAATATAGCAGCCTTCCTCACATTTTCTGCATTGTATCATGTATACTATGTTGCTAGAAGAACAGGTGTATAAGTTTTGGATTGTAAATGTTTTTCCATTATGACTGACACATGTCTCAGGAGAGATATGTGTACATAGTTTGCAGCGAGGTGCTTTGCATGGTTTTGTACCTTTGTCACCTAGTTGGAGCTCAGAGGGAAGTTTGTTTCACACCAGTTTCTGCTTCAGGTTTGGTGACTGGTGGAAGGCAAGCACTAGTGAAGTGGGAAATATACTTTTTAGTTTTATCTTCAGACAGTAGTGGCTGTAGATCTTTTGTTATAACTAACATGCTATCAGGAACTTTAAAAGGCTTATAATTAATTAAATAGGTATTGACATAGAATTTACATATGCTACATTGTGATAGCCTTGTTCCCTATATTAGTATTTTGTGTTATAAAACATGCTACCTTATGCTATGAAGCTGTAGTTCTAGGAATTTTTAACACTGTCTTGGTATGAAATTATGTTTTCATAAAAATAAGCAGATTCTGCTTTCAGTCGTTATGGGCAGTGCATGCATAAGGTCACAGTAAGTTTATGTCTTGTGTTTCCTTTTATTATTTTTAAATTGCATTTTTTTTTATATAAAGGCACCCAGATAGAGATATTACTGAATAATGTGAGAATTCATTGTAATGGTGCTGACTTTTAGTTCTATACATGATTTAAATTAACTACAAATGATTTAGTCATTATAATATTCTGACCCCTTAGTTTTGTATATATGTTTTTTTTTAGGATCAAGTAGTAACCTATTAGGCACTTGAATACATTGTATTGTGGGTAACAATCATGTATAAAAGAAATGCATGAAGCACAGCATAGCACCCCCTAAGGAAGCTCTAATGGAGTGAAGCGCAGGGCCTTGTGCAGAGTGGCTGCATGAGTACAGTTTTCATAAATTGATTGTACTGCTAAATAAGTGCTGTAATAAATTTACTCATATCTGGATAAGTGAACTGACTTTATTTTCTGAGCTATTGTTACAGCCTCTACTTCCTGTCTGGGGTCTGTGTAGCTTCATTAACCTGGATTCACTACCAGCCCTGGACCAGACTTATGATTTGTCTGCCAAGTCCAATATCACATCCCTTTACAGTATTTGAAAAATATCTCCCACCTACTCTCAGCCAGCTGTGGAGGGTCCCCTGAGCCTTAAACTCACTCCCCTACTTTAGCTATTAAGATTTCAAGATGTACTCACAACATAGGCCTGTGCCACCTTAATAGAATAAACAATCTGAAATATCATCCCAGCCCCTCCACACTCAGCTTTTTTACCATGTACAGACCTGAATAGGCCTCCCCATGTACACTGCTTGGCATTTGGCTAGACAACAAACTCTCTTTTGTGGAACACACAGAATAACTGCTGAAAAAACTGAGGCAGAGACTTAGTCTTTTTTCAGAATTAAACACCTCTTGACCACAGACGCAGAAAGACAGCTTGTCCAATCTACATTCCATTCATTAATTGACTACGCCGATTTCATTTATGGCCATTGCCCTGCCTCATATCTTGTTAAACTGGATGTATTATATCATAGAGCACTGAGATTTAAAACTGGCCTCCCGTACTCCACACATCACTGCTCTTTATATGCAGCCGTAGGGTGGCCCTTCCTTCAATACAGGTGTTATAGAAATGCAGCCCTATGGACGCTCCGAGCCCTTACCAACAAACTCCCACAATATGTTGTTGACTGTCTCATCCTTAGTCCTTTTAGGAACTATGCCTTAAGAAGTCAATCGTAGATTTCTTCGAATGTCCCAAGGGCCAACACTCGCTTTGGAAGGGACGCCATAAGCTATGACCTGCCTACTCTCTGGAATAGGATACAAAAATCGTTGAGACTTAGCTCACCTGTCAGTCCTGCCTTCTTTAAGACCCTGTATGACAAAACATTTGCTGAAATCTGTAATTGCTTCTATCGCTCCTAGCAGCTTGACTATTGTTCCTCTCTTCTTCAACCCTAGTCCCAGTTGCTTATCCAAATCAGCCCTTGCCACTACTACTCCTCCCCCCTCCTCTGCCCCACTTGCCCTTAGCATCCTCTGCATCCCTCTTATTCACCACTACCCTTCTGCCGCATTTACCTAAGGCTTACACACTGTTATGCGCAACTCCGTAGCTTAGGAATTTCCATCCAAGCCTGTAACGTGTTTCTGCTGGACAGAAAAATAAATAATCTTTCTTTTATCTTCTATGGTTTGTATATAACATCCATACACATCCTGCTGCTGTGGGAACTGTATATATATATATTATGTTCGGGTTGTGTTATGTATATCTTTCTTGTACATGTGACTTGGAATGTAAATACTCTGCTCCTATCAGTATTGTAATCATGTTCCTTTTGTATTATGTATATTTATATGTAACTGTACAATTGTCCCTGCCAACAGCAGGTCCACCTTGTAAATGAGCATGCTCAATGGTGATCGCCTGGATAAATAAAGATTTGATTGATTGATTGAGTGACTGCTTGACTAATTAATCTGTCAATGAGAGGGTCCTTATCTTCAATCCATGCAAGGCTCAAGTAAGTTAAACCAGCACATAGCAATATAGAAACAGTATTTGTCTCTTAGATGGTCCCTGCCTAGTTTGTCTCCACAGACCCTTACTGGTCTGTGGCAACTTTCTCTCCTCCCTGGCTATTTATTAATACTCCCCTATGTCTCCCCTATGCATGCTTGTAGATCCTACTGTTTTCACCTCCAGCACTATCACTAGTAGGCTATTCCAGGGGTCTACCTCTTTTAGTGAAGTAGTACTTCCTCACAGCCCTCTTAAACTTCCCCACAGCAAGCTTCATTGCATGCCCACTGGTTCTGGCGCTCTTTATTATTTGAAAAAGACTTCCCTTCTGTACCCTGTTCACCCCCTTGTAGGTCTCTATCATGTCCCCTCTCACCCCTCTCTTTTAGGGTGTACTTGTTGAATTCCCTTAGTCTCTCCTCATAGGGCTTTTGATGCTACCCCTGTTCCACTTTAGTTGCCCTCCTTTGGAATGCCTCCACCCTGTCCATGTCTTTTCTGAGGTGCAGCCTCCAGAATTGAACACAATACTCTAGGTGAGGTCTCACCAGCAAGTGAGACAGTGGCAACACCACCTGCCCTGCCACTTTGAGGTCATCAGATATGATAACTCCAAGGTCCCTTTCCTGCTTAGTGACTGCAAGTACCTCCCCTTATACTATACTCAGTTCCTGGGTTCCTATGCCGTAGGTGCATGATTCTGCACTTTTTGGCACTAAACCCCAACTGCCATGCTCGTGACCACTCCTTGAGTTTCCTATGGTCTCTATGCATTCTCTCCTCCCCCTCCTGAGTGTCTGCCTATTATTCTATAAATACCCCTTCATAACCTGGCAGGCCATCAAATGCAGAGAGAAATAAAAGCAACTTACCACCCATAAATCATTGCATAGTAAGACAAGGCAATTGTATTTATATGGCACTTATTTCCAAGGGTTCTGGGCACCTCACAATCAGACAATACATTAGAACCATAGCAATAAAATAATAATTTAAAATGATAAAATTCAGTCAGTAAAATTCAAATAGCAACACTAAGTCCAAAGCATGTTTCAAATAGAAGTGTCTTCAGGCACAACTTAAATGAGGCCAGGACACAGTACCTCTTACCTCCAAAGAAAAGGCATTCTGTAGGCAGCCACCCCAAATGCTCTAGTCTTGGAACATTTTAAACTAGCTTGAGCAATGGACAGGAGTCCTACACCCACTGACTGAAGGTGGTGACCATGGCTGTATAGGATCAGGAGGTTTTTCAGGTAGCCTGAACCCAGACCATGTGGGGCCTTGTAAGTTAAAAAGCACACCTTAAAGTTGATGCACCACCACACCAGCAGCCACTGCAGAACACGGAGAACCAGTGTAATATGCTCAAACCAAGAGGTCCCAACCACCAGAGGTGCTGCTGCATTCTACACCAACTGCAAGTGATGCAACAACCTTGCAGATAGCCTAAGGTACAGAGTGTTACAATAATCCAGTCTTGACAGGACTACGACATGCATAAGTGCTACCAGGTCATTCAGTTCCAGAAAGGTCTTGATCTGGGAGATGTTACACGATGGAAAAAGCCACTGTGGACAACAGCCAACACCAGGTGATCTAATGTCAGCTTGGAGTCCACAATGACCCCTAGATTCCTAACCCTTTCTACAGCTTCCAGTGCAATGCCATATAAGGAAGATAAAATAGTGCCGCTATTCATCACTGATGAACCAAACCAACCTGGCTCCACAAGTAGCACCTCCATCTTTGATGGGTTCAGTCTAAGCCAGCTGGCCATCTTCCAGTCCTAAATTTCCCTGAGGCACTCACTCATTTCCAAGACAACCACCTTGCCATCAGGAACACAAGACATATATAGCTGGGTATTATCAGCGCAGTAATCAAAACCCAAGTCGTAGTATCTAATAATCTCCCCCAATGGCAACATAAATACAGCAAACAACATAGGAGCCAGAACAGACCCCTAAGGCACACCACAACCAAGTGCAGCACTGCTTGAGATTAAAGAGCCAAGTGCCACCTGCTGCACCCTACCAGATAAGTAGTACTTGACCTCCATAGCTCCATCCCTGTGAGTTCTACGTATTGCCCCAGACAAGCCACCAGCACCCCATGGTCCACCATGTTGAAAGTTGTAGAAAAGTTAAGCAGAACTATGATGGAATGATGTCTGCTATTCCCTGCTAGGAGCAGGATATGGTGCACCCTGATCAGAGCTGTTTCCATACTATGGCAAGGTCGGACACCAGAATGAAATGGCTCACAGATGTCATAGTTCTCCAAATGTCATTCCACCTATACCACCATCACCTTCTCAATTAACTTCTCCAAAAAGAGAAGGTTCAAGACAGGCCTGTAATTTGAGAGAATGTCAGGCTCCAGAATTGTTTTTTTAAGAAGGGGCTTCACCACCACCCTTTTCAACATGGGGGGAAAAATCCTGTCCCAAAGAAAACACCTAACAATCTCCACAAAAGCTGAATCACGTGATTCTCAGCACTCTAAAAGAAGCGGGGTCAGCCCAAGGTCCACTATACAGTACGTGAAACACAGTTCAGAAACTACCTGGAGAACATCTTCCACCTGCATCAGCTCAAACTACTCCTATAAAGAGAAAATACCCCTGTCCATCACAGACTGGAAACTGTCAGCTGATAACAGACCACTTGAGGAAATGCCAGCCCAGATAGAGGATACCTTGTCCAGAAAGAACTGATTAAACTCATCATACTTGCTTGTGGAAAACACTCTACAGGACTGCAGATAGATAGGATTTAACAATATGTCCACAGTGTTGAATAGCTGAGCTAGTCGGTTCTTACCTGCAGCAATCATACTGACTTTTTCAGAGTGACTGTCTGCTGATACTCATTGTAATGAGAGCTCAGTGCCAATTTGTCCTCCTCTGAGTGGTACTTTCACCAACAATACACCAGCCTCCACCCTTTTGTCTTCAACCTCCTGAGGTAACCATAAAACCATTGTGACCTGCGTGGGAACTCAAGGGGAGGAAACAGAGAGGTGCTAGGGAGTCAATAGCCACAGAAAGAGCCACATTGTAACCCTAACTGTGACCTCAACTCCCATCACACAGGCTGTCTCCATGCCCAAGATGTCCAGTGCTGTTAGGAGACCCTTAGGCTCCAGATTTCTAAATGAGTGGTAATTGACCATCTCCACAGGGGAGGTTACATGAGGAGTCCTGCAAAGAAAAGGCACACCATGATGAACCTACCAAATGACTGGATCAGCCTTGACATTGCTAATGTCAAGACTCAATGAGAAAATCAGGTCCAAAGCATGTCCACGCTGGTGAGTACCAGTGGCAACAATCTAAATGAAGCCCAGATAAGACATCACCTGGAGGAACTGATTTCCAAAAAGACATGTTTCATCATCGACCCAGGCATTAAAATCACTCAAACCAAGGAATTTGGGTGACACAGCTACCATTCACCCATGAGACCTTCAAGTTGAGCCAATTGAGGCAGTATGGCGCAGTGGATTAAGGCTCTGAGCTGCAAATCTGGAGACCTGGGTTTGAATCCCACAGCCCCCTAGGTGCATACTGTGTGACCCTGAGCAAGTCACTTAGCTTCCTTGTGCTCCCAGGTTGCACCTGCAAACAAGCTTTCAGCTAAGTGTGTCTCACCTGGTAAAATAATTGGTTAAAAAAAAAAAGTTCCTGCAAGAATTCATATCCATATCCCGGAGGATGGTATATGAGTATGAGCTTGCAACTTGCACCCAGCCCACCTTTCACTGCCAAGCATTCAAACAACCTGGTCTCTCCCATGTGGTATGCTATCAGTCCCAACACAGATTTAAAATAGATGGTGATCCCACCAACCATGTACTACTGCCTAGGACAATCATCATGGAATAACCCAAAACAATGGATGGCTTGAACACATGACCTGAGTCAGCCCACAGCCAAGTTTCTTTGATACATACCAGAACTGCAATGGAATCTGTGGTGAAAGTCTCCACCACAACTATTTTATTCCTTAAAGATCTGATGTTGCAAAGAACTGTTCTAAGGGAAAGTGCCAAGTTGGTCAGTCCATTAACCACCTGCTGACCGAAAATCTCAATAGCCTGAGAAATAGGGGTCAGGCATGGGGGAACCCTTGCTTGAAAAATTGTACTCCACAGGTGCCTTCTAGACACAACATTCCTGATCCTGCCACCATCATCTACCTGCACAGCAAATCTACATTTTGACCACTGCCCAATGAGACACCAACCCCTCCAGCAGTTAATCACAGTCACCAAGAGGGTACAAGGGAGCCCCCCAAAGTGACTCCACTCCAGTAGTTGTTCTATGGAGTAAACAATCATGGGTCTGGCTGCTGTATAACACATCCTACACAATCCCACTCCAAAAAATAAACTAAAATAATGTACCCGCCCACTACAACAACTACCTCACAACACAGTTAAACACAAAATAAAATTCTTAAGTAAATAACAAACACACCTCCATTCAAACCAGGTTACCTATACAAGCAATAAACTATACTATACAATCACACTTCTCACACATTCCAGATAACCCAAATACTAAGATACAAACACCAGACTCAGTAGAGGGGTTCCACTATCAGTTGCTTACACAGATTACTTCATAGATGTACTGTATGAATCCTAACATTCACCCAATTCACCTATACTGTAGCCATGTCACCTAATTTTGTACTGGAATGGGGTGAGCATTAGGTATCACAAGCCCCAAAACATCCCCCTCCCACTCCCCCGCCTGTTGGTCTGTGCAGGGTTAGGAATGGGGTGTTAGGGTTGGAAATCCTAATGCCACATTTCCCTACCTTTGTCACTTTAACCCTAACTGATGCATTAATGAAGGTTTTTTAAATTTATTTCCTTACTTTTTGAGATAGTATAACAGTATCCTTATTTTATGGTGGGAGCGCAGGGTCCTTTGGACCCTGTGCTCCCATCCCTCCACTGAAATAGTATAAAAGTACCCTTATTTTGTGGTGGGAGTGCAGGGTCCTTTAGGCCCTGTGCTTCCATCCCTCCACTGAGATTGCATAACAATGAAATTAGTTGACAAACAAGGATTCCCATTTTCACAACCAGATGGTCAAAACCACAATCCTTGTTCACGAGGAAATTCCTTGTTTGCCAGAAAAATTCTTTGTTCACCATCCTTGTTTGACACTGGCAAATAAGGAAATCAGCTCACAGACAAGGATTTCCATTTTCACAACCATATGGCCAAAAACACAATTCTAGTTTGCCAGAAAATTCCTTGTTCGCCATCCTTGTTCATCATGGTGAACAAGGAAATCCAACCCTCCCATCTGTCATCATTTTTTAAAAGAAGTTTGTACTCTGAGAGTTTAAGCCAGTACTCTCGATGGTAGAGCAGTCCTGATATTTGGGAAGTGCAAGTTTGTGCTCTTTTTTTTACCTAAAAGTATTTATTCGGCTTTAAAATCTGCTGCTTCTTTCAGGGTTTAGTCCATGGTAAGTCACCAGCCACCAAAGCAGTATTTTATTCAATAAATCTGCCCCATAATTTATCCACAAAAGCATCTGAAAGAAAGTCTTGCTTTCCTATACAAAGAGCAGTATAGTACAAACATCAAAATGGGCCAAGAAACTAGAAATATAAATGCTACTAATGGACATACTGAACTGTTTGCATTAAGCAATATGGAATCACTAGCACAAAGAAAATTGAAGACCAATAATGGTCTTACAGCAAGAAATGCTGAAACAAACATATCATCATACTCAGCACACATCCACCCCTTAACACAGGAGGGTGGAGGGCTCAAATAGAATTACTTTCTTTCAACAGGGAAGTGCATATGTAGAATACCTCAGAGCTGTGAAACTTGTAGAGACAGGTTGCAACATACAGGCTTCTGTTAGTTTTGAGGTCAGCACTCTCTTAAGCATAAAAAAACAGCAGATCTTGATTTTACTGCCAAAAAGAGATACCCTCTATTATCATAAAATGCACTTGTTAAAAACCAGCAACCAAATATAATAGAAACAAATGTACACCAAAAGTGCAGCTCACCACCTCTTTAGCAGAGTCAGTGTATCAAATGGTACAGCATGCCTCACACTTACAGCTCCAGCTCATTGGAATCATGTGGTGCTCATAATATTACATTAATATGCATTCAAATGAAAAAGTTAGAACATCGACCAAATACGCTAAAAGATTTGATGCTGCTATGGGTTGCACAGGTTGTCTCAGTTGGCTTGGTGGTGCACCAGCTTTTTTCAGTGTTCATTTAGTTTGCAGTATCCTTATAGTGAGTGCTGTTTACATAGCAGCATCAAATTTTGGGGGGTATTTAGTTGATGTTCTGACCTTCTCCTTTGAATGCATACTAATGTAATATCATGGGCTGCATATGCAAATCACCACAGAATGTTGTGCTGGTTCAACTTTAAGCAGAATTGCATGGTGCCGAAAGGTCTCTCACACAGTTTGCAAAGGGTGCTAACAGATGACATAGACACGTGTTTCGTCCTACCAGGACTCATCAGCATGCTTCGTCTGTTTGATTTTGACACCCCAGTGGAATGAACCAGCTACCCTAAGATGGTCTGTCTGGGTTATGTTGTGGTTTCACCACAGGTCACCCCATTGTCTCTGGGGTGAGATCTCTTACTGATAATTTGTCAGTTTTTGTTGATTTTTTTCTTTAAAAAGAAGTATGCAAATTGAAATCCCACCTCAGAGACACGGGACCTACTTTTAAAATTGCAAAACTTTGGGAAAAGGAACACATCTGGGTTATCATTGACATAGAACAGTTATATTCATCCATACAACACTTAGATGGGATTGCTGCCTGTAAATATTTTTCTTGAAAAAACACCATTTTCGAATCCAAACAAATTTTTACTTGAAAGCATTAGATTTATTCCGACCCACAAAGTGTTTGAATTTAATAATGATTTCTTTTTGTAGATATTGGGAACAGTGATGGGGACCTGCATGGCCCCATCTTATGCAAATCTAACACTGAGAATGTAGGAGTTAGATACTGTGTATTCTGAGGCCTTCCCATATGTGGATGACATCATTCTTTGGAATTGTTTCATTGTTGAAGTCATCTGTGTATGGGGAGGCCCAAAGAATGGATTCCATGTTTCATTGATTGGCTAAATTCGAATTCCTTAGGACTTCATTTAACACACCAAATAGATGAAACTGCAGTCTCATTTTTGGATATTGAACTGGTGAGGATAGTGGGGCAGCAGGTTGTAACCAGGAACCACAGAAAAGAAACCTCTTGTGTCTCCTACTTGTATTTTTCAACTGTACATCCTATAAAACTTAAAAAGCAATACCATATAGTCAAATGCTAAGATTAAGAAGAAATTGCAGCACCCAAAATGATTTTGAAATAGAAGCTGATAAAATGATACATTTTTTTTAGAAAGGGGATTTAATTTGTAATTATTTCAAGAGGTTAAACAAAAAGTAATACTGAGAGACCGCAATGAATTATTAACATCAAATATATCAAAATCAGAAAAAAAAGAACCAGTGACATTTTGTACAGAATATAATTCAATTATGGGTAAAATTGGTAACATTGTGTACAAATATTGGCCCGTTCTGATGAATGACAAAAAATTAGCTAAAGAAATTGGAAACAAACCCAGGATCTCCTTCAGATGGGCAAGAAACATTAACGGTAAAATTGTACACAGTAGATATGCCAAAACTGTGGATAGTAATGCAACCTGGTTACCCCCATCCCCAAGAGGTTTCAAAAAATGCAAAAAAAAATTTGCCAATATGGTTAGGAAGGAATGGAGTTTATACACTCAGTTCATTCACAAAGATTTAAAATAAATGAATGCATTACATGCAGTACAACCCTTATTATTTATTGTCTTCTAAGCCCATGTGATATGCTGTATGTGGGCATGACAGAATGACAAATAAAAAAAATACAAGAACATATACGGAATATTTTTAATAAAAATCTGAATAGTCCTGTGGCAGTTCATTTTAAAAAAGAACATGGTGCAAATCTGGCAGGGCTAAAATTTATGGGTGTTGTATGTGCAAAAAAGAAGGGACAGTGAACTAATATACTGCTAAAAATGAGACTGCAACAGCTTGACAGTTTGTGGATCTGGAAGTTAAAAAGTTTAAAACTGGAGGGGTCTGAATAATGTCTTGGATCTAAAGCCATACTTAAGGTATTTTCAATCAAGCAACTGAAAATCGATGTACTAACATTGCTATTTCCTTATGTAAAAGCATACATTTCTCCATTGGATCTGTGTGATTACTGCACATCCTGGCCAAGATGTTCAAAGGGGTTGTGCTTGGCACAACTGAGTTACACTGGCGCAACCCTGCATTGCACTCCGGCGGGATATTGAAAAGGCTGCCTGACACAGCGCAAATCCCGATGCGCCGGGGCGCAATGTAATCCTATTCGGTGCAGATGCAGGGGGTGTGCCCATGCTTATGCAGTACATCCCAATATTCAGCCCGGGATGTGCGGCGCATATGCTGGTGCAGCCCCTACATGCGCTGCACACTGGTGCTCAAAGCTGAGCTGTAAAATATAGGCTCAACAGCTGGCCACCCACAGGCAGACAACTGTGTTGCAAGGCACAGCACAACAGCCGCCGGTCGTGGGTGGACACCCACCCAGTGGGAACACCATCCAAAAGCACCCAGACCCCCCTGGTAGTCTAGTGGACCCCCCTCCCACCCCATATGCCCAATTGTGGGCTCCTGTAGTAAGTAACTAACTAACTAACCCCTGGTGGTCTAGTGGTCCCCCCACTGCCCAATTGTGCGTATCAGTAATAAAAGAAATTTCCTGGTGGTCTAATGGTCCCCACTGCCGATCATGGGCTGTTATAAATGCAGAATGTAGCCTGGTGGTCAGTGGTACCCCACACCCCACCACCACCGCACCCCCGTCATCGAGGCGCTATGCGCGCAACTGCACTGAGCCGGTACCACCAAATGACAGTGTACATGTATGATCTGTATGTCTATTGGTCCACACTGTGGACTGGTCAACTTGTAGACTATACTAGTACTACATAGGATTGGATGTGTGAATGAATGCTTTCATTCACATATCTGGTCCTGTGTAGTACAGTATGGTCTGTAAGCCAATTGGTCCACACTGTGAACCAATAGGTGTGTAGATCATACTATACACTGTCATTCGTGGTGGCCAGGTGGTATATGGGTGGGTTGCTGCCGCCTGCTGATGACAGGGGTGCTGGGTAATCGGGGGTCCTCTGTGGAGGGTGGGGAGGGGGGTACCACTGGACCACCAGGCTACATTCTGCATTTACAACAGTCCACAATCAGGCAGCGGGGGGACCGCTAGACCACCAGGAAATGGTTTATTATTGCTAATGCCCGTGATTGGGCAGCAGGGGGATTAATAGACCACCAGGTAATGTTGTTTTATTACTGATGCCCGAGATCGGGCAGTGTGGGGACTGCTAGACCACCAGGGGTTCATCATTTATTACAAAAGCCCATGATCAGGCATACAGGGTGGGATTGGGGTCCACTAGACCACCATGGTTTTATTTCCACACACTACAGCCTGCGGTCGGGCAGCGGAGGGAACCACTAGACCACCAGGTTACAATATATTTCTACTACTGCCCATGATTGGGCATATGGGGGGAGCTACACTAGCCCACCAGGGAGCCAACCCCTGATGACAGTGGCCTGGTAGGGCACCAGGCGCATTTTGCCGGAATGCCCAGTGCAATGCATGCAAATGGGGCCATAATGATGTGCAAATGGCCTGATTTGCACCTTGCATAGATTATGGTCTCATTTGAATGCCCCAGCTGAATATCACAGGTGATGTGCCTAGCAGAACTGCATTTGTGTTGGCACATCCCCGTGCTCCCTCTCTGTGGCTTGAGCTGGTACAGTGCCACTTCACCACATGCAGTATGTGCGCTGACAGTGCTATATTCAATGGTGCTGAGCCATGGCACACCACCGTTGAATATCGCCTGGTCCTGGCCTTGGCTCAGCCCAGTTGCACTGCACCCAGGCTTGCACTACTGCCTGGTGCAGTCTGCATATCCGGCCCCCTGCATATATTTTTTTTAAATATAATCAGTCTCTTGTCCCCCTTATAGCAAATGTTATAACCAGGGCAATTGCTTGATGTTGCAACAGTTGTGAATTTGGACTGAAAAAGAAACAGTGGTTGAGCTCCCAAAGAAAGAATAAAAGAAATGTGGCCATAGATGAAAAAGTAGAGCTGATGACACAGAAGACCACTGTGGAAATGAAGAGAAACAAGTTTTAAGGTGGAAAAGTTTAGATAGTGATAAAATAGTTAAATGGGTTTATATACATTCTGTATGAATTTTTTTTTTTTATTATTCTTTCTATTTTTGTTCCCCTGCAGAGAGGGCCCAATGACCATTGGCCACCAGCACCCACACCCCTGAACCAGGTCTGGCATGTGGTAATTGTTCCATCTGCAAAGGGTCAGCCACACCCCAGTGAAGGCACCTCTCATGTCCGGGGGCATGGGGTATGGTCATCAGTCTCCGAGATCACCCTGCTATTTTCTGCCGATTTTCTTCCCTGGGGAGCTGGATGTGCAATAGCATCCGTGCTGATGCCCGTTGCACTCCCCAACCCCTTGCTGTGCACGCAGCTGTAGTGCGGCTGGTCTCTGTCAGTTGCCGCTACAGTGCGATGCAGTGCCCCTACCCTTCCCAGAGGAAGGAGAGCAGTCATGGGATGCTCAATCCTTCCTCTCCCCTGCCAGCCCCGATGGCCCAAGTCCATTCCCAAGCCCAGGTCGCCAGTGTGGCATGAGGTGTGGCGTCCAGCGCCTTGACCTTCAGCGCCACCAGGCTGGCCACTCTGTATGAATTTTGATTACTAAAGTACATAGCAATATGTTTGTGTTTAATATAATGAATTTAAAATATATAAGTATCTCTATTTGATATCAGCTGACAGTCTTTAGTGTCTTTCTTTGTTATAGATATTTATTATCTTAAAAATGAACTAATAACATTTTTGTAAAACGTTATCCTTATAATAGGGGTTGCCACCACTTTAAATAGATAATTATAGTGGGCAGTATTTTATTGTTTAAGCAATTAGTAGTTTAATTTGTTTTAGAAAGCATGTGCACTTTAACTATAAATAGTGGTATGTGGTTATGGAACCGCACCCCCTAAGGAAGCCTTAACAGTGAAGCACAGGGGTAAGTGGTGACTGGTGCACTGGACTAGAGTAGGTCTACTTAAATGTTCTTATAAAAGGTAGCTAATGCACATTGATGGACTTTGCAATTTTGGCACTTTTTAAGGCACTTGATTGTAACCAGGAATAGCAACAGACAAAAATAAATGCTCTGGATGCTGTGCAAAATCTGAAGTGCTTTATTTTGTGAAATTATATAGCTACCTGACCTCCAATAAAATTGCTCACCAAATGCTTTTCTAAAAGACATCTGCCATCACTAGCCTCACTGGCAAAATACTGTTAGATTTGCACTGTGGGAGGAGGGAGGGTGGGGGAATGTGACAACACATTACAGGTGGGAGCACAACACCCATCTGCCATCACTAGCCTCACTGACAAAATATTGTTGGACTTGCACTACAGAAGCAGGAGAGGGGGAGGGTGGGGGAAGGTGAGAACACATTACAGGTGGGAGGGTCCTGTGCTCCCACCTGCCATCACTACACTCACTGACAAAATACTGTTGCAGTTGCACTATAGGTGGGGGGAGGGGAGGACAGTGGGTGACACCACATTAAAAGTGGGAGTCAAAAAAACACATTCCATCTTTGCCAGAAAATTCCTTGTTCACCAAAAAAATCCTTGTTCACCGTCCTTGTTTGTCACTGGCAAAAGAGGAAATCACCTCACAAACAAGGATTTTCATTTTCACAACCAAATGGCCAAAACCACAATTCTAGTTCACTAGAATGTTCCTTGTTCACCTTCCTTGTTCATCATGATGAACAAGGAAATCCTACCCTCCCATCTGTCATCACTAGCCTCACTGGCAAAATACTGTTGGAGTTGCGCTATGGCAGGGGGAAGGGTGAAGAAGGTGAGAACGCATTATAGGTGGGGGAGGGGAGGACAGTGGGTGGCATCACATTACAAGTGGGAGTCATAAAACCACAATCCTTCTTCACCAGAAAATTCCTTGTTCACCACAAAAAGTCCTTGTTCACCATCCTTGTTTGTCACTGGAAAACAAGGAAATCACCTCACAAACAAGGATTTTCATTTTCACAACCAGATGGCCAAAACCACAATTCTAGTATACCAGAAAATTCCTTGTTTACTATCCTTTTTTGTCAAGGCGAACAAGAAAATCCTACCCTCCCATATTCCATCACTCTCCTCACTGACAAAATACGGTTGCAGTTACACTATAGGTGGGAGGGGGGACAGTGGGTGACACCACATTACAGGTGGGAGCCATTTTGACAACCAGATGGCCAAAACCACAGTCCTTCTTTGCCAGAAAATTCCTTGTTCACCTCAAAAAATTCCTTGTTCTCCATCCACGTTTGTCACTGGCAAACAAGGAAATTAGCTGGCAGACAAGGATTTCCATTTTCACAACCAGATGGCCAAAACCACAATCCCTGTTTGCTAGGAAATTCATTGTTTGCCACAAAAGTTCCTTGTTCGCCATCCTTTTTATCACTGACACACAAGGAAATCACCTCACAAACAAGGATTTCCATTTTTCACAACCAGATGGCCAAAACCACAATTCTAGTTCACCAAAAAATTCCTTGTTTGTCACTGGCAAACAAGGAAATCAGAGGCTTAACAACGATTCCCATTTTCATAACCAGATGGCCAAAACCACAATCCTTGTTCACCGGAAAATCCCTTTTCACAAGAAAAATTCCTTGTCTGCCATCCTTGTTTGTCATTGGCAAACAGGGAAATCATCTCACAAGCAAGGATTTCCATTTTCACAACCAGGTGGCCAAACCCACATTTCTAGTTCACCAGAAAATTCCTTGTTCACCATCCTTGTTCATCACTGTCGAACAAAAAAAATCAGCCTGAGAACAAGGATTCCCATTTTCACAACCAGATGGCCAAAACCACAATCCTTGTTCACCAGGAAATTCCTTGTTCATGATCCTTGTTTGTCATGGCGAACAAGGAAATTGCCTGGCAAGCAAGGATTGTGGTTTTGGCCATCTGGTCATCAAAAAGTGAAGTCCTTGTTCGCCAGTCAATTTACTTGTTCATCATGATGAACAAGGATCACGAACAAAGAAACAAGCGAGTCATAAACAAGGATTTAAAATGCCTCAAAACATCAAAAATAGAAGCAAACAAACAGAAAACCCCTAAAACAAGAGTTCATCAACTCCAAATGAGCAAGAAACATAGTTGCATCTCTAAAACAGAAATCCCTGGTCAGAGTTATGACACTTTGTTTCAGGACAAAATGAAAAAACAAGATGGTGGCTCGCGAACAAGGAATTTTTTCTGATGAATAAGGATTGGCAGCTCATGAACAAGGAATGCCCCCTCACGAACAAAGATCCACGTTCGTACTGTGCAGCTATCCTATAAAATGAAAATCCCATTGAAAATAACGGCAACTTACAAATGTTATAACTTTTGAATGGATTAATATTTTTTCACCAAATACAGTAAATGCTGGCCTGTGACACAAGCTTTTCTACCATAAAAATGTCAGACCCAAATTCCATACTGTCTCTGCACAGCACGATGAGAAATAAACTGCAAAAAAGTGGCAAATTTAACGTTCTTTTTTTCACTATCGGTATCTCAGAATCTGTAAATCTGACCAGAATGAAACTTGGCACATCAAGAGAGCTACCCCAGGAGACTGCATGCAAAATGTTTATGCAAATCCAGTTGCAGGATTATTAAAGTGCAAAATTTCAGGTTTAACATAGAAACTGCTGCTCAACCCTAACTATAGCAGAGTTACAGGGCCACTATATATGTATATATATATATATATATATATATATATATATATATTAATATATATAGATAGATAGATAGATATAGATATATATATATACATATTATGTAAAATAATTTCAAACTCATTTTTTTATTTCCAAGACTTCTCACATTTAGCAATAGAGTTTTATATTCTATTCATCATAGAATCATAGAATCTCGACAGCAGAAAAAGACCCTCAGGCCCATCTAGTCTTCCCTTTCCACCCCTTTATTTATTCTGCCCCCATCCTGTGGCTCCCTTCCCATTCCCACACAGTCTCTTGTGTCGGTCCCATGCAATCTCTAATTCCAACACTGTTCTGGTCCCCACCACAGCCTCTGAGAGCCTGTTCCATGTCTCCATTACCCAGTCTGTGAAGAACTGTCCCCTCATGCTGCCTCTGAATCTCCCCCATCTGCAGTCTCAAACTATGCCCCCTAGTTACTGCACCATCCTTCCTATGGAATAGACTCTCTGCCTTTACCTTCTTGATCCCCTTGACATATTTGAACATTTCAATCATGTCCCATCTTTCCCTTCTAGTTTCCAAGGAGTACAGCCCCAGTTCCCTGCATCTCTGCTTGTATGGATTACCCTGCATACCCTGCAGCTTCTTAGTCACCCTCCTCTGTACCCCTCCAGCCTATCTATGTTCTTACATAGATGTGGCCTCCAGAACAGGACTCCATACTCCAGAGCCCAGATATTCAGAGCAGTTGCACATGGTGCAACTGAGTGGTGCCGGCACAAATGCGGTAGTGCACCAAGGAGCCATATTCAGCAGGAGCCAGTGCGCAGCACAAAATCCATTGCACCAATGCACAACTATAAAGAATGCAGGTGCAAGAGCAGGGGGTATTCCCATGAATATCCATGGTGCAAGTGTGGAGCAAATCAAAGTTGCTCTGAGCAGACTTGTTCCTATAACTACAGGGCACAAACACACAGACAGCACTTGCACCAGGGGTGAGAGTGAGAGGGAGAGACAGACAGAGGCACAGACAGACAGACAAAGGCCACACACAGAGGGACAGGGACAGAGAGGTGGCCTGGGAGAGGGACAGAGGGACAGAGAGAGGGGAAGAGAGAGAGAGAGAGAGAGACACACACACAGACACACACACACACACACACATATACCATGTGCCAGGATGCCACACAGCCAGCAGCCAACCACCCAGGGGGACGGAGGACAGCAAGGACCTTGGACAGTGCACCCTTCATGATGGAGGCCATAATGAGGGGTGTGAGGGGGCTGGAGGAAAAGCAATGTGGCTGAGGAAGGGCCCGTCAGCGGTATGCCTGACACAGGTGGTACCGTGCCCGCATCACCTTTGAAAATTACAGCGACATGGAGATTGTGGGCTGGTACCACCTGAACAGGGCCATTTTGAGGATGTTCTGAAGCTGTGCAGTGAGGAGATGCAGGCACCCACCAGATGGAGCCACGCCATGTCCATGGAAACGAAGGTGACTACCATTATGTGCTAGCTCACCACGGGCACCTTCCAAAGACCAACAGAAACACCACAGGCATACCCCAGTCAGCCACGTCCACCTCCTCACACAGTTCCTCAATGCACTGCTGCCACGTGCTTTGGAATATATCTATTTCCTCAGCACACAGGCAGAGCATACAGCAACCATGCAGGACTTCCACATGGTGGCATGCATGCCTAATGTGATTGGAGCCATTGACTGCACCCACATGGGCATCTGCATGCCACCTGGCTGCAAGGATGTGGCATACATCAACAGGAAGGGGAGCCCAAGTGTCAACTGCTAGGTGGTGTGCCATGCCATGGGGCGCATCACCAAGGTCTGCCACCACACACCCTGGGAGTGCACATGACGCATTCATCTGGCACAGCTCTGTGCTGTGCCACAGGTTTGAACATGGGGGCACACATTGGGTGAGTATGGCATGGGCAAGGGGCAATGGGCAGAGGAGACCTGGGGATGGGGTCGGCAGGGAGTGCATGGTGGCATTCATACCAGGAACAGGCAAGGGGTGCAGCACAGAATAGCAGAGGGCCACCCATGTCAATCTCTACACAGGCAACAGCGCATACCTGCTGATGCCCTGGCTGCTCACCCCCTACTGGCACTCGCTCTCCCCAGCAGAGAACCAGTACAATGAGGCACATGCCAGCATGTGCAACATCATTGAGCGGGTCTTTGGCATGCTGAAGGCATGGTTCCACTGCCTAGACAGGTCAGGCAGTGCCCTACAGTACAGCCCCTCAAAAGCCTGTGGCCTATGCTGACCTGGTGGTCCTGAGGGTTGAGGCACTGGATGCCACACCTCACTCCACGCCGGTGACCCAGGTTCAGGAGTGGACTTGGGTTGCTGGTGGGTCACCCGAGGGGTGATAAGCTTGAGTGTCCCATGACAGCTCGCCTTCTCCAGGAAGGGTTGAGGCCAAAGGCCACACACTTGCCTGACTCCAAGCAGAGGTTTGGAGTACTGCAAGTCCCTAATGGTAGGTGATGGGCAGCCGCTACACAGTGCGACATTGGCGCTAGCACCTTTACATCATGGGTCTCACACTGTAGGGGAGGGAGAAAGAGGGAAAAAAGAGCCTGCCATCACCGGGAAGATGGAGTTCTGGAGACGTGCCCTCAAATGTGCCTTCACCCACCCGATGGCCCTGGACTGATGAAATGTAAATAACGGGGTATTTGGGGCCCTGCCCCATCCCCGCTCAGGGGGGTAAGCCATAGCCCCATGGGGATCCAGGGGTCATTCAGGCAGGGTGAAAGGCAGAGGGATATCTGCCTAGGTCCTCCTGATGGGTCGGGGAAGGCAGGCTGGGAAGAAGGAGAACAATAGAAATTTCAAAAAAAAAGCCTGCGGCCTATTCCTGACCTGCTGCATACTACACAACATGGCCATTGACTGTGGGATAGCTGTCAAGGCTGATGAGGGTGACAGTAGTCAGAATGATGGAGGCAATGAGCCAGAGTGTGGTTGACAGTCACCCCCCTGGGCAGAGGGATCCCCGGCTACTCCAGCAGGTGCGATGCCACTGGGACACCATCGCATAGGAGCACTATGGTGCACACAGATAGGTGGCACGGTACACAAGCATGGGCCACACAACCAGGTACAGCATACATGCAGAGGTGTGCATGGCACCGGGCATGCACACACAGAGGTGTGATGTAGGGGTAGGGGAGTCAGTGGTACACACCCACACAGCAATGCACACACATGCACCCACCCACCCAGGCATTGGTATGTGGTGTGGATCAGACACAGTGCACCAGTGCACAGACGCAACTGGTGCTAGACAGTCCTCATCATGCCCACACCACATGGCTAGAGGCTGGGCAAACACACACACAGGCAGCGTGCGGCGTGACACACAGGCATGACACCAGTGGTGGGCACACACACACCACCCATGTGCGCACTAGGCAGCAGCTGCAGACTGCAGTCAGGGCAGCCCGTGGCTCAGGGCCGCTGCACAGAACCATGGCCACCACGGCCATGGAGTGGCCATGCAGGGGCCGATCATCAGCCACAGGCTGCGCATCAGCCGGGGGGTGTCCAATAGCCCCCCAAGGGTGGAACTGCAAGACCGTGACTGCGTCCTCACGAGGGGGTGCAGATGCCCAAACAGGACAGCCCCTGGCATGCCTGGGATGCCTACATCAGAGCCTGGCATTGACTGTGTTGAGGTCACCCCAACAATGGGTCCATGGGGTGGACAGCGCACTGCCGGGGGGTCACCTGTGCATGGCCATGCCCTGTGGCAGCCAGCAACGCAAAGCCATCCATGATCACACTGGCAGTGAGATCCAAGGATGCAGTCGTGGCCTCCTGCATGCATTGCATCTCTGCCAGAATCTGCACAGTGCCCCTTTCCTGCTGTTCAGCCAACTGGCACACCTCCACGCACAGTGTATGCACCCCAGCAGCAAGCAGCACCTGTTGCTGCATGGACGCCCACAGCAGCCGGGTGTGCTCAGCCAGATGGTCGGTGTCCTGGGGCTCCCGGGTGGGACACTGATCCTCATGTGGTGACTGGCCATGCTGCACAGACCCCCCTCTCTGGTGGATGCTGCACAGTGGAGTCTGCAGGGGGAATGGGCACAGCAGGCACACCAGCGGCGGACCCCGCGTCCATCTGCCCAGTGGCACCCACAGTCTGCTGCTGTCACCCATCCCACTGCTGTATGCCACCCTGCACCTGCACAGCCACACCACCACCACCGTAGGGCACAGCCATGGCAGTGCACATCACTGCACATGCAGTGGTGGCAGACAGCTGTTCTGCCACTGGTAGAGTGCTGGGTGTGGTTTCTGTGTCAGATGTCAGCAGGGGCAACACACCCACAATGTCTCCCATGCTGTCCAGGAGCTGAGAGTAGTCCTCATCAGAGTTGGACCCCCTGATCTGTGTCTCCACACACAGGACCCCAAGGCTGGCATCCTGCAGGATCACATCCAGGGCCTCGTCCAACCCCAGGTCCAGGACATTGGCCTGCACCAGGGTGCTGAGCTGCAGCCTGTCTGGCCCCCAGATGCCGATAGATGTGGATGGCTAGTCCTCTGGGGCTGTACTGGTGTCCACTGTTGCTACTGCTGCCAGTGCCCCATCTTCTGCACAGAGGCATGCTGGTGCTGCAAGAGACTAATGGCATGTCAGTGATGCAATGCCCACATGTGCCCCCTGTACACTGCCGCTGCATGTGCCCTGCAGCACAGCATGCAAGTGGGTGTGCACACATGCACTTGGCATGCATGCTGGCCTCGTGCATGCCAGCATGCCCATGTATGCACCCTCCATGCCACCATCTGTGTGTGTCTGTCATACATACCATGCAGTGATGGTCTGCCACCCATCTAGAATCCTCCTCCAGGCACACCCTCCACCGTGGTGTGGTGCATGGTTTCTGCCACCAACTCCTCCTGCAGTGTTAGTGTAGGTGCATCCACAGGCCCTCCTCCAGTGGTAGTACGGGACACCCGGATGACTACCACCTTCTCCTTGGTCTGCCGCTTGTCTGTTCCCACCTTCTTATGGCACTCCTGTGCCGACCGCTGGTGGCTGCTATGCTAGTTCACGTAGGTTGCAACCTCCTCCCATGCACCAGCCCTGGCCTGTGGTGTGCTGTGGCACCACTCAACAGGGGTCCCGGTCCAAGTAGGCCTCAAACAGGGCATCAGTCTCAGCCTTTGTGAAGTTAGGCTGTGCTTCTGTGCAGGCCCCCACTCCTCATCCTCCTTATGTGCCGACATGTTGCTGCCTGTTGACATGAACAGCACAGTGTGTCAGTGGCAGAATCTTCCTGGTCTGTCCCACCCTGCAGTGCTGTCTGCTCCCAGTGAGCTGCAGCAGCAGCATGCACAACTTACCTATCAAGGTTGCAATACTGGTCCATGGCCTGTGCTGTTCCGTGGCACTTATAAGGTGCAACACATGCAAATGAGGTCAGGCACAACACTAATGACATGCTAATGCACACACTGCACTACGCATTGGCTAACGAGCTCATTTGCATATGGTGTCTGAATATCACGATACTGCATCATGTGCAATGGCATTGTGCTGGAGCAAGTCATGGTGGTGCAATGCGCGCATGCATGTGCAGTGCACAGGCCTGCAGTGCACATGCGCATCATGGTATCATGGTGTTAATCATGCACCATGCGTGGACAGCACGATGCAGTGGCATTACGCATGTTGTGCATGGCCAGCTACGTGCATGGTCACGCATGGGGTGCCATGCCCTATCGTGCTCGTGCGCAATGGTGGGTGACCTCTGACCCCTGGGTCAGACCGCTGACCCTGTAACCCCACATAGCCATGCCCATTCCATGCATTTCTGGCACTGTGCAATGGGCAGGCACTGCGCATGCTCCCACGCATCGTCATCAGGCGCATGTCGTGGACATGTCTGCCTCCTCCCACCATTTTCACCGCCGATATCGCATTTACAAACATGGCACAGGGATGAGTCCAACGTACCTCCAGTTGGACACAAGTCAAGCTGGTGAACCTCATAGCCTATGTTGAGTCCCATGCCCCCCAACTCTTTGGGCAGTTGCCCCTGCAGCAGGCCTGGGGCACTGTATGGTAGGGGATTGCTACCAGACTGGAGCAGAGGACTGGGGTGGCCAGAACTGGGAAGCAGTGCAGGCATCACTATGGTGACCTGATGCAGTGGGACCCAGACAGGCTTAGGAGGCTTCAGGCACTTGCCAGGCATGGGGTGGTGTCACAGCCAGGTAAGTCATCCCATGTTGCATGTCTGCCCTGGTGCTGTACTGTGGTGTTGGCTTGGCTGCCTGGCATGCCCTGCAGAGGAGTACACTGTCATCATGTGCATCACAGAGTGTCATTGCCAGCTTCCACTTGCATTGCAATGCAGCCGTGAAGGTGTGCGGGACATGTCAGGCAGGGGCACACCCTGTGCACAGGGGTGGGGGGACATCTGCTGTGGTCGGTTCCTGATGTGCACCTGTCTTCTTTCCATTCCCAGGACTGGAAGACCAGCAGAGGGCCAAGGCTGCAGTAGCGCAGCAGGCTGTGACAGAGCAGGATTGGCACCAGCAGGGCTGCCGAGGGCAGGTAGGCACTGTCATGGTCTGTCGCACTGTACGTGGAGGGTGAGGGGGAGTGGGTGCGGGCATGGCCGCCTGTGCCATGTGCCATGGCAGCTGTGTTTGTCACACTGTGCATGGTTAATGCCACTGTGGCACGTCCATTGGACACGTGTGCCAGCTGTTAGTGGGGGTGGGCGTGCACCCGGCTGCCACTGTTGTTGCTGTAGTGCTGCCTGTGCACTGTGCCATGTGACTGTCATTGTGCAATCGGGTGGCCACTGTGTGGCAGGGACTGCCTCTGTGCAATGTTGTGGTGCACCGAGTTGCTGGCTGGTGTTGGCCCACCCCCCTGTGGGTGGCCGTTACGGGCCTTCCAGGGGTGTGTGTTCCCATTGCCCAGTGCACACTGTGGGTGGCCATGGTTCCTTGGGACATTGCACTGATCACCTGTCCTCCCTTGTTCTAGGTGTCCGGCGGTGAAGACCACCAAGGTCGATGATCTCCCAACTGGTGTGCCAGACACTCCTTGTGGACGCAACAACACTGGAGCTGGTGGTTCAGATCTGCAGGATGCTGGTGGCTGAGCGGATGCAGTGTCTGAATGCCAGGGCACCAGGATGTGGCCGCCGTTAGTTTGCCCCTGTTTTCCCCTGTTTCCCCTGCTGTACTGCCTTCCCTACCATCCCCCCTCCCACTGTACAGTCCCTATTCCCTGTCCCCTTCCCTCACTATACCTTCCCTTTCCCAGCCCCTTGTTATTGTATATAGTTTGTTATAATATATATTTTTCTGACTAACCTGCCTGTGTCTGTGTCTGCTTTGCAGGTGGCATGAGGAGCTATGCTGCAGAGGCCTAGTGTCCATCCGTATGGTGTGCATGTGAAGGAGCATGTGTTGTGCTTCCGTGGTTCACTGCTGTGTGCTGTGGCATGTCCCACTGTGGTGGTGTCAATCCCCTGGGTTTGTGGCTGTGCCTTGTGGTGCCCATGGGACAGGTTTGTGGTGGTGGCACACGGCCATGGTCATTGGTCAGGTTCTGTCCACATGCTGTGTTGGGGCCCCTGCTTGGTGTTGCGTGGCCGGTCCCATGTGGTCTGCCACACTACCTGCCACCTGGCACATTCAGTGCCTACTGTGTGGGCTTCCTGTGTGCCTGTGTGGCATGTGTGTGCTTGGCTGCATGGTCCTGGGTGTGGCCTGCTATGGTCTGGGAAGCACAGCCCGTGGCTTGCTGGGGGGCTCCCTTGGTGGCTCTCTGTTGGCCATTGGCACCTCCTGTTGCCTGCTATCTGTGCTACTGTTGTGTTCTGGGGTCAGGTGTCTGGGTGCCTGTGTGTGCCCTACTGTGCCCTACTGGTGGGGGCCTCCTGTGGCCTGTCACTGTGCTTCCATGGCTCTGTCCCTGGGTCTGTTCTGTGCGCTGTGCCCCCTCTGATGCTCTGTTCCCACAGTTGTGCTGGAGCTTCTTTTTATGCCATGCTTGTTTAGTACCCATTGGTGCAACTTGCCAGATTCAGCCAGGTTGCACTGGCGCAGTTTGGCCTGCACAACCTCTGAATAGGGCTTCTGTTGCACCATGGTGCATTGGATTTGCACTGCGCCAGACATGCACTGGGCTTTGGCGCATTTTTGAATATCTGAGCCCAGGTGTTTAGAACCTTTTTATGCTCTTATAGTAGTAGGGTGTATATTAATATATTTCAGGGTGGTAACATCTTTAGCTATATCTGTACCAAATTTATTTGATTGCAGTTCCCATCTCTCCTAATGTCTAGTTTAAAGCACTGGTATTTATATATTGATTAATTGTTTCCCCGAGGAGCTTGCTACCCTTCCTATTTACTGTAGGTGTAATTTGTCCTTGCAGTAGTAATCAAATCTACTATAAAATATTTCCCAGGTTCTGATGCACTTAATTCCTTTGAAAAAGGACCATTGACAGCCAATTATTCAATCTCACAATCTTTCTGCTTGTTTTATAGTTTGCCTTTGATACAGGAAGAATTTCAGACACTATAACTTCGCAATTTTGTTCCTCCAGTAATGCATATAAAGACTTAAAGTTGTTAAAGATGTCGTCTTCAGCCATTTAATTGATGTCATTTGTTCCTGCATGAACTGGTATCATGGATTTGATGTCTTGTAATTCTGCTCCAGGAAAACGGTTACTGGTAACATTTTCTTTTCTGTTCTTGGTAGTATAATGACCGGTATATTTTATGATAGAATTTCCCAGTGTAAAGACATGGTTTGGTCTTTTTTGGGCAGCATGAATGCTATCTGTTTCCATACTTTGTATCTCATTGCTGTGTTCTAAATTATCTGTGGATTCAATAGCTGTATTACTAGTTCCTTCATTTTCTAAACCAGCATGTTCTCCCTGTTTGTAATGAGGTGGGATAGGAGAGGCACTGTCTGCATTATGAGCTCATACGTTTTTGGATTGTTCCTGAATCCCAGTTGAGGCTGTGCTAGCATTACCCTCTCTTGTTACTTCTTCTTGTGTATCAATGCTTTTAACTAGCTCAATTCCCCATGTTTCTGTTTCTAAGTTGTTCATCCTACCCATTAGTGAGGCGCATCTATTTTCAGTTTGCAATGTGAAATTCATAGCCCTCCTTCCCTTTCTTGTTTTACCCATAGCCATTGAAACATAGCAACATAGAAGCTGATGACAGATAAGGACTTCAAAGCCCATCCAGTCTGCCTATATTTTCTACATTATCAATGTGCCACAGGTCTGTACTCTGTCAATGACCTTTCTAGTCATACTCATCTGTATTGCTCCCTTATGTCTATCCCATGCCTATTTGAAGCCCTGCACTGTATTCATATCCATCACTTCCTGAGGTAGACCGTTCCATACATCCACCTTTTTTTTGTAAAAAAGAACTTCCTCATAGTACCTCTTAATCGGCCTTCCTCTAATCTCATGCTATGTCCGCTTGTCCTGCTATTTTTCTTATATTGAAATATGTTAGACTCTTCACCTTGTTAATGCCCTTAAGATGTTTGAATGTTTCGATCATATCACCTCTCTCCCTCCTTTGCTCTGGGGTATATATATTGAGCTCCGTTAATCTGTTCTCATGTGTCTTCTGATGCAGTCCCTGCACAATTTTGGTTGCCCTTCTCTGGACTGCCTCCATTTTGTTAATGTCCTTGGGCAGATGCAGCCTCCAGTACTGCACGCAGTCCTCCAGATGGGGCCTAACCAGTGTCTTGTAAAGAGGGATTATTACCTCCCTGTTATGACTTGTGATACCCCTACTAATACACCCCAGCATCCCGCTAGCCTTGCCTACTGCTTTAGTGATCTGCTTGGATGATTTCAGGTCATCTATGATGATGATGATGCCCAAGTCTCTTTCTTCCCTTGTGATTGCCAGCAACTCCCCTCCCAACCAATAGGTGGCTTCAGGGTTTCTCTTCCCTATGTGTATAATCTTGCACTTCTTTGCGTTAAACCCCATTTGCCACTCTTTCAAGCATTTTTCCAGTTTATCCAGATCTCTTCTCATTCTGCCCACCCCATCTGGATCATCTACTCTGTTGAAGATCTTGGTGTCATCTGCAAACAGACAAACCTTACCCTCCAGTCCATCTGCGATGTCACTGATGAAGATATTGAAGAGGACTGGCCCCAGGACTGATCCCTGAGGTACCCCACTTGTGACCTGCATCTCTTCTGACTGTATACCATTTACCACCACTCTCTGTTTTCTGCCCGCCAACCAGTTTGCCACCCAGTTGACCAACATCTGACCCACCCCAAGCCTACCCAGCTTATTAATCAAACTTTTATGTGGAACAGAATCAAAAGCTTTGCTGAAGTCAAGGTAGGTGACATCAACTGTTCCCCCTTGGTCCACCACTCTGGTTACCCAGTCAAAGAACTCTATGAGATTAGTTTGACAGGCCCTTCCTGTTGTAAACCCATGCTGTCTTGGATCCTGTGCCCCTATGGATTCCAGGTGTTGCACTGTCCTTTCCTTAAGGAGTGTCTTCATAATCTTACCCACTACTGAGGTAAGACTGACTGGTCTGTAGTTCCCTGCCTCTTCCCTGCTACCACTCTTGTGGAGCGGGATCACATGAGCCCTTCTCCAGTCTTCTGGGACCTCTCCTGTGCTCAGAGACTCACTAAACAGTTAAGATAATGGCTCTGATAGTTCCACCCGTAGCTCCTTTAGTACCCTGGGATGTATGCCATCAGGTTCCATTGCCTTGTCCACCCTGAGCTTAGAGAGCTCTTGTTGGACCCTTTCTTTTGTGAAGGGACTAGTGCACATCTCTCTCCCCCTGTGCTCATGGTGCTGGGCTGTGGGTCTTGCACTACCTTCTCCTCAGTAAATACTGAGCAGAAGTATCTATTTAGGATAGATGCTTTTCCTTGGTCCTCCTCCTCCTCACACTCCCCCTTATCCCCTTTGATCTTAGCAATACCCCCTCTGGACTTTCTCCTTTCACTAATGTATCTATAGAAAGTCTTATCCCCTTCTTCCACTGTTTGTGCTAGTGTTTCTTCAGTTTGGGACTTTGCCTGCCTTACTGCCTTCCCTGCTATCCTTAGGGAAGTTTGGTATGCTTCCCTATCTCCGTCCCGCTGCATTTCCTTATGTTTCCTGATGGCCAGCATTTTGGCACTGACCCTTTCTGCTACTGTTTTTGAGAACCAAAGTGGTTTCCTTCTTCTTTTGCTCTGGCTTTTCTCTCTAACACGGTGGGATGCTGCTTCAAGTATTGCATCCTTAATACTTTCCCAATTTGCCTGTACCCCCTCACCTGTATTTCTTCTTGCCAGGACTAGCTTAACTCTGTTTACCATCTTATCAAAGATAGCTCCTCTGAAGTCCCATATTTTTGCCTTGGAATGGGATGATTTAGCTCCAGTGACCAAACTGAACCATACCATGTGATGGTCACTGGCTCCCAGGTGACCTTCTATCTGGAGATCTATGATCCTTTCCCCATTAGTCAGTACTAGATCTAGGATAGCCCTGTCTCTTGTGGATTGTTCTACCAGTTGTTTGAGACCCTCCCTCTGCAGGAAATCCACTATGTGTCTAGTTCTGGCGGATGTTCCTGCTGGTATTGACCAGTCTGTATCTGGCATGTTGAAGTCTCCCATTATCAGAACCTCCCCTTTAGCTGTCATGTTTTGTATATCTTCTAACAGTAATGTGTCTATGTCCACCCCCTGGTCTGGAGGCCTGTAGAGAACTCCAGTTCATATGGCTGTCCCATTTCCTGTTTCCACGGTGACCCACAGTTCTTTTGGCTCCATATGTGTATTCTGAATTTCTGTAGCTTTGATATTTTCATTGACATAAAGGACCACTCCACCCACCCTCACACCCCTTTTTGCACCTCAGTCTCTTCTAAACAGTACATAGCTGGGTACTGAAGTCTCCCAAGTGTGGTTACTGGTGAACCATGTCTCACTAATGGCTACTATGTCCAGTTTAGCCTCTGTCATTGTTGCCTGCAGGTCTGGGATCTTGTTTCCCAGACTGCGAGCATTTGCGTACATGATTTTCCATTGGCCAGATTTCGATGTGTTGGTTGTTGGGAGAGGTCCAGCATTTCTCCTGTGTGTCATATGGGGAGCTGGACCTTTTTCCTTACCCAGTGATGCAAATGAGCTACAAACATGCTGAACTCCTGTTTGATCACTAGCTGAGGGGGGAGGGGTGTTCTTCCCATTCGATGTATCAGGTGCTGCGCCCCTCTCCCCATGTGCTAGTTTATATTCTGGAAAGACATCAAACTTCTGCCCCAATGCATTGACTCCCTCCTTAGTCAGATGCAGTTCATCAAACTTAAAGAACTTTCACTCCCCAAACTGTTGCCAGTTACCTACAAATATGTGTCCTTTTTCCCGGCACCAGCCCTTGAGCCACATGTTTAGCGCCCCATCTCCCCTTCTATGACCTTCTGTCCATCTGCCCCCCTCTCCCAGACTGGCAGGATCTCAGAGAAGGAGATGCCAGATGACATGGATGACAGTTTGTCACCTAGCCTAGTCAGGAGTTCCTTGGTCTCTACAACTGACCGGCTGGTGAGATCATCACTTCCCTATGTGTACCAGGATGTCGATGTTTTCTCCTGCTTCCTGCATGATTTTAGTAATGCGGTCAGAGTCTGTCCATGCTGATGAACCTGGGAGACATCTGACCATTACCCCCGGCTGGAGGTAGCTATCAAATCCCCGAATCATGGAGTCTCCTATGATCAGAAGTGTTTTGGATTTCTGTTTTGCTTTTTTGTTTTGGTCCTTGTTTTGGGTAAGTTTTGTTGTGCTAGCTCCTGTGCTGCAGTATCCTGCTCTGCAGTGTCCTCTGCCCCTTTGTTTGATTTCGGAGATAGAGGCAGATACCTGTTTGTAGTTTTTATACGGTTTGTGGAGGTAAAACATTGGAGAGCACTGAGTGATGGGGCACCCAATTTGCCCTTCGTAACCACCTGCCAATCTCCTGGATCAACTACCCTCTGCGGTCGAGGTGCTTCTGTTGGATGTTGGGAAAATGGCAAGCAGTTCTTGTAAAATATTTCCTCCTGAATATATGATTTGAGGCGCACAATCTCTGTCCATGCTGCCTGGAGCTGAGCCCTTAGATCTAACAGCCAATATCTTCCTTTTTCAGTCTCCCTCTGTCTTTTTGGGGCTACTTCTCTATTAGTATCTTTAGGTTGTACATCTGTATTTTTTAGACTTTTCAACTCTAAATCTAGTCCCAAAAGTTTAATTCTTAAATTTTTTTAGTTCCATACATTGGGTACATACAGTGTATAATTAATGAAGCCTGAACTAATTTCAATGCTAAAATTGTCACAAATGTCACATTTAATACATATTTCTCCACTAACCAGGGTAACATAATTATTATCCATATCTGTATCACAACTGTAGGGTTAGCAGTTAGTATAACTGAAAACTGATGTTTGTGTACCTTATCAAGTGAAGTTAATCCCTTTCAGTGTCTCTTGGCAGATCTGGCGGAACTGGCAGACACGCTTGCCTCTGCCAGCATCACCTCCACCCAGTGCTCACCTCCACTCTCTAAGGCACTGCTTATGTAGCCCAGGGACTGGAAGTGACGTCAGACCACTACTGGTATTCACTCGAGAATGCACTTTAATAAATATTTGAAAATGTAGCAGCTGGAGTGCTTTCTTTTTTTGCAACTATGAAATAAAATTCCAGACCTGAAGGCCATCATGGAGGATGCTGGCTGAGATATTGTGGCCATTACTGAGTCATGGTGCACAGGTAACCATGACTGAGAGATGGCCCATACCAGGCCATACTGTGTTCAAGAAGGATAGGGTGGGGAAGAAGGGAAGGGATGTTTTTGTATGCAATGAGTGCATCAACGTTATGGAAATGGAGGGAAATTGGGGGAAAGGAGGGGTTGAAGGTACACTCCTTCACCCTGGAGACAGGAGCAGGCATCACTATGCACATTGGGGTGATCTATAGACCTCTGACACGGGGGGAAGAACTGGATAAGGCACTGGGGGAAGCCATTAGCACAATGGCAAAAAAAGGGAGGTGCTGGAGAGCAAGACCCTGGCATACCTGCACAAACTGTGGGGGAAAAAAGTTAAGCATCTACTAAGGCACCTCTGGGAGGTACACCATATGACACAGGAGAATGGCATGATACTACAGGAGGCAGTCATTCCTTATACATTCTCAAGTGGGTAAATGCTTTTACAAATGCAAGCAGCCAGACTGTTTTGTCATTGTACAAAGATCTAAGTCAGCACTTTTGGAAGGTACACAAAGGCACTCTGACCAACTTTAAAGCCCATCAAAGTGTCACAGACACCCAGGCTGAATGTTCTCCATCTCTGGAGTCACCACATACTGAATCACCTAACCAGCCTAAAGAGCCAGAGTTGAAGGGTTCTCAACTGCTAAGTCTCTATGGATCTTGGCTTCAGACCTTGGAAGGAGGAAAAAAGGACCAAGATACAGCAACCACTCACCAGCAGAAGCTGACCCGCCTGTACAACTCCACTGACCTGGCCCTTTCACTCATGTTCCTGCTAGGTTCCATGGCTTTCATAGGAGATGCCTGAATTATTGAGGCTGAAGCCTTAGGTCTCAAGTCAGGCACCATCAAGTGTTGTATAAACAGCTGCCTTCACTTCCTGAAATTCATAGATCTCATTGTGTTTGCCAAGATCCAGTAGAATGAACATGCCACCCTTATCAAGGCAATACCTTTTTGGAGATCAGGCCTCAGTGTCTCCACCACAAAGACACATCACAAGATACAGCTCAGAGACTCACAAGGGCAGATGCCATGAGAGACAGCATCCCTGTATAAGGACACCTCTGCTGCCATGGAGGTGGTCAGGATAATTAGTAGTTCACCCAGAGCCAAGACACTTGGATACCAAGATCACTGCTTGGCAAGAAGTCACCTCATCTTCAGCTTGGCCCTCCACAATGCCCAGCACTCTTCTGCCATCTGAAATATGTCCCTGGGTGACTTAAAGAATGCAGAGAGACTGGTCATAGATGGGGAAGACAGCTATGTCATAACCATTTTGCTTCACAAAACCATTGCAATGCATGGATCAGCCAAACTGGTGATAGACAGAGGGCTATTCAAGTTACTTCGGCTCTATGCATACCACACAAGGCAGCTGCTCCCCAAACTGAGGCCATCAGAAACTGGACTTAATGCCCCTCTGCTCATAGAGGCAGATTGACCAAAGCTGACATGCTCTGCTATGGCAAAAGTGGTGAAGACACATGCAGCCATAGTGAGAATCAAGAACTTCTCCATGACCCTGTGGCGAAAGAGTACCATAACCAATGTAAGTATGAACCCCCCTGCACCTTCTCACAGCAGTCAAAGTTGCACACTAAACAGACTCTTTCTTTCTTTCCACAGTTCTACAACCTTCACCCAGAGGGGAAACATCAGCTCGCATCTTTCATGAATGACCGAGCCACAATAGCGGATGCATACTATCACCTGATGGCCAGCAAAGAGGAGAGCTTTAGATTGAGCTGACAAATATGCCAACTGACTACAAAGGTCCTATCCACCACCAACAGCCTGAATGCAGGGGCTCCATCACAGACTCTGGACAGCAGCTCAACCAGCATGTAAGAACCTGGAAAAGGGCCATATCTTTCAACAAAAACCTCCATTTCAACAAGAACAAGAAGCAGTAGTGGGCCAGGGGACACCCACAGAAGCCAAGAGATGATGGGGACACACTCTGCACCTAGAAGGTCCACACTTCACCAGTATTCCTTTACTGAACAGCAGCAACGGGCAATTAAATCTGCATTCGCACAACACTGCACAAGGTCAGATCAAGACAGCTGATATTCAGCATGTGTTACAGACTGGCACTGCTCTCCTGGGTGCCTTCCCCTTGTCCAGTCAAACCAAAGAATTGCCAAGGAATGCAATAAACAGAGAATGGATTTTGATTTGTAGTCATGCCAAAAAGAAATCCTGCCAATGATTCAAGCTGTACTGCACTTTAAAAATAAAGTGTTGAAATTATTAAATCTGTCAGGCTTGTAATTTCTAGGGGGCCCCACTACACCACACCACACTGAAACATAAAGGTCTTGAATGAAGTTCCTCCTGGGGATGACCCTCAACAGATACTGCATGCATGATGAGACCCATATCCTTAGGACACCCTTTCCATTGTCCTGCACAGGGCAGAGCATCACTGTTTGCCCAAATCCACTTGAGAGGCCCCTGGAGGTCCTCAAAACCCTAAAAGGGTAGGCTCACCATCATATATATGCCCAGGATGTGATATCTGTCATTGGAAACAGCCATAAAAGGGAGCCAGGTGTTAGCAAGATGCCTGAAGCAGGCATCAGGTGATGGTCAGAAAGGCCAAATAGCTCTATAAAAAAAGAGTAGGGTTTAGGAAACATTAAATAGCACTGCTTATGCAGCCTTTTGCACTTTCAAAACCTTTCCAATATACCACTGCACTCTGTATACAACAGGTCCATCTCATTTGCATAGCACAGTGGTATATTTAGTGTGAAGGTGCAAACCACTTAGCAACCCATTAAGTGACCGAATAACTGAATATGGCTGTGGTCATGCTAACAGACTGTCAGCTATGATATTTGCAATTAGCACTGCAGTTAATCCTGTTAGTGCCAAGCTAATTGTTTGAAAATCAATTTTAAATTACTTTTATCATTTGGTGCATGTATATTTTTCTTTAGATTTTAAGGCAAAATGTCTGAACAAATAAAACATTATGAAACTAAATCTTTCCATTCATATAACTACATGTTACTGAGACATTTGCATCATTTGATGCCTTGAACTCACTATCAGTCCCTCTATCACAGTTACTGGTAGGAATTTAGATGGATACATATAAACTGGAATACTGATGTACTATATTTGCAATAGTGTTGTAAGCAGACTTAATTAGCACATTTAGCCTTCTCAGAGAACTCTTTCTTCATTATTTTTTTGGCAAAATTGAAACTCCTTATTAGTGAGGTAAAGTGTTTAAGAGATATGCTGATTAATTGAGTGAGCAGGCAACTACTTCTTTTAATATTAGAAGGATCTGACATAATTTTGTTTTGTTCTTCTTCTGAAGGCGGTTTGCTGACTGTACCAAATGCTGTGCACTCACCCTCGATGAGTGCTGCTGGAAAAAAACAAAAAATCTTGCAAAACGAAAAGAATTCCAGCAAACAAAAAGTTCAGTTATATTAATGCTTTATTCAACCTTTAAAGAGCAAGAACTTGCAAAATGTGCATATACAGTAACAAATTAATAGTGGGTAGTGGCAACATGTAAGCACTTTAGTGTTTACATGTTGCTACTAGCAGTATTAATTTAAAGCATTAATATAACAGCTTTTTGTGAGCCAGATTTTCTGTATTTTGCAAGGTGGTTTGCTGACTTCAGGAGGGGTGACAGAGGTTTCATTCTCCAATCTGCCAGCTCTGGCCTGATTGACTAAAGGACATATGAGCCCAGGCAAGATCTTCCCAGCCTTACAACTAAATGCATGATTGGGACAGAGGCTAAATAACTTCATCTGCATACGAAGAGGAAGTGATATTCCACAAATCAACCCTCAGATGGAAGAATTTTAGGAACAGACCAGCATATAATACCCTTTCCTGCAGTTAATCTATCCCCTATTCTTCTCCTTTATATTGTAAAAATGGAAGTGCACAATTCCAGTGCACCCCATCCCCCAGGATATATCTGGAAATTAGTTAATTTCGCACAGTATGCTCTTCCTAGAGAACATTTTCAAATAGATAAAGAACTGGTTCATTAATTATTGATCTCCACTGCCTTAGGAGTTGGAGCTAAAAGAGTAAATAACTGTCCAGTTCAGGATTTCTAAATGAAATACAGTTTTCAGTGTCTAATTCATTTGTATCTTATCAGCTGCATTTTCCCAGTTCATTTAAATATATTCACTGTTTTCTAGTTATTGCTCCTCGTGAGTATTTAGAATGGGTTTTAGCACAGGTACTTGCCTGCATATTTCATGTTGTTCTCTTTTGTGGGTCAGTCCATTCAAAGGTTTATTTTTTGGGGGTATTGCCTTTACAATTTAGAATAGGACACATAAAAATGACAAACATAAAAAAATATTTAAAAGAGATAGGAGATGTCATTGTGCCATAAGACTAAATACATCAAATAGCAAACTGATGTACAGTATAAAAGTATTCTAATGAATTTATCTATCTAAATATGACACCCTCTGAATGCAAATAATGATACACTTTAACAGTTTGTCAGAGTTAGAAAGAATATTCAGTCACTAACAGCTCCAAACATTGTCTTTCAGATATCTTCAACTTTGCCCAGAAATAATGCCAGTTTTGTGAGAATTGCTCTGTTATTATTTGAGAGTAAATAAGTGAAAACCTTGTTGGGGGGATATGTTCCCTGGCTATTTTGTTCTAGGAGCATTATACTGTACAATTTACACATCAACAAAATATTTTTGGCATCTTCAGCCTCTTTGAGCCACACAGATATTTATGTGATAGAAAAATATCTGGATTTCTTCTGTTAGTAACAAGATTTAATTTAAAATTTCCCAGTCTATGTACCAAGATATTAAACATCTACCAAGCTGGGTCTGTTAAGATAGTTAGATATGATTCAAGCTCATGTGATGTTTTTGTTTTCTGAAAACCAATGACTAAATCTAGATTGCTTTATTTCCGCTACAGTCAGCTGTATTTCTGTGTTAAAGATTCTAGTTTTTAACCTCAGCCTTTGTTCTAGCTTTGTCTACATAGAAATATAGAAACATAGACTTTGACGGCAGTTAAGGACCGCTTGGCCCACCTAGTCTGCCTATTTCCCTACCTACAGGATAAGCAGCAGATCCTAGTTAACCAACAGCCTACTTCTTCCTACCCCCCCACAAGAATTGCCTTATGTCTGTCCCATGTATTCTTGAATTCCCCCACTATTTTAAACCCCACAACCTCCTCAGAAAGGCTGTTCCATGCATCCACTACCCTCTCTGTGAAAAAATACTTCCTCACATTGCCCCTGAACCACCCCCCCATCCTTAAATTGTGTCTCTTTGTTCTTGCATGTCTCTTTTTCTGAAAGATGCTACCCTCTTGGACTTTGTTGATTCCACTGAGGTACTTAAACATTTCTATCATGTCCCCCCTCTCCCGCCTTTCCTCAAGGGTGTACATATTAAGCTCTTTTAGTCTCTCCTCGTATGGCTTCTCTTGCAGACCCTGCACCATTCTAGTTGCCCTCCTCTGGACTGCCTCTATCCTTTCTATGTCCTTGCAGAGATGGGGTCTCCAGAACTGGATGCAGTACTCCAGATGGGGTCTCACCAACTGTCTGTACAGAGGGATAACAACTTCCTGTTTTCTGCTGCTGATGCCTCTCCCTATGCATCCCAGTATACCCCCAGCTTTCCCTACTGCCTTCTCACATTGCTTGCTAACCTTAAGGTCATCTGATATGATTACCCCCAGGTCCCTTTCCTTTTTTGTTTTTGTTACTACCTCCCATTGTGTAATCTTCCTCTGGTTTTGTTTTCCACGCATTATTTTGCACTTCTTTGATTGAATCCTAGCTGCCATACTTCCGACCATTCCTCCAACCTTGCCAAGTCCCTTCTCATCCTTTCCACGCCTCCTTGTGTGTCAACCCTGTTGCAGATCTTTGTGTCATCTGCAAAGAGGCATACTTTTCCTTCCAGTCCCTCTGCAATGTCACTTATAAAGACATTGAAAAGGACTGGACCCAGTACTGAACCCTGCTGTATCTCACCAGTAACCCCTCTTTCTTCAGAGTGGACTCCATTTACAATTACCTTCTGTGTCCTGTTGTCCAGCCAGTGTTTTACCCAGGCTACCACCCTGGGACCCACTCCCAGGCTGGTTAATTTGACTATTAATCTTTTGTGTGGGACTGTGTCAAATGCCTTGCTAAAGTCTAGGTAGGCCATGTCCACAGCCCCTCCCTGGTCTACTACTTTGGTCACCCAGTCAAAGAAATCAGATTCGTCTGACATGACCTTCCCGCTGTGAACCCATGCTGCCTTGGGTCCTGTGCCCCACTAGCCTCTAGGTACTCAACAATTCTTTCCTTCAGAAGTGATTCCATCACTTTCTGTAACACAGAGGTCATACTGACAGGTCTGAAGTTTTCTGCCTCTGTCTTGGTCCCACTTTTGCGAAGGGTAATCACATCCACCTTCCTCCAGTCCTCGGGTACCACACCATCCTCCCATGATTTGTTAAAAAGGGTAGTCAGTGGTTTCACTAGTTCTCCCCTTAATTCTTTTAGGTACAGATAGCACCAATAATTGCCTGAACCAGATTTGCAGAAGGTCTGCTCTGTGAAGTTGATCCAACCATATTTTATCCCTCTGTCCTTATAAATAATCATATCTTCTATTCTAGGGCACAGAGCACTTCACATGGAACAATGCATAAAAGGAAAACATATAAATACATCAAAACTGGAATAAAACTAAAAAAATAGTTACCCATTAAAACTAATAAATATCATCAGCTCAGTAATACTTAGTTCCTGAAATACCAGACTTTATTAGTTCACTCTGCACAAAATGCATGTATGAAACGAAAAAACATCAGCTCATTTTGAAATGCTTAAATGCTTCCACTGAGGGAGAGCTCCTAAGATGATATGGTAGAGAGTTTCAAATAATAGGGACTGCCACTGAGAACATTGTTTTTCCAGATTGTTTAAGATGGGACCTAGGGACTACAAACAAAATCCCCTCAGTGTAGCAGAGGGGGCATCCAGAAGCATAGAAGGCCAAGAGATCGATAAGGTAGTTATGGCCCAGTCCACATAAGGCTTTGTAGGTTAAGAAAGCAATTTAGAATGTAGTGCTCCACTCAAAATAGGTAACTAGTGCAGGCCACCCAGCACAAGCAAAATATGATTCCTGCAAGGAATCCCCCATGATCAACCTGGCTGCAGCATTCTGAAGTAGCTGCAGGCAACATAACAACTTTCCAGACAGCCTTAGGTATAGAGCATTACAGTAGTTGAGTCTTGAGGTGACAAAGGCATTTACATAGTTCACCAGGTCCTCATATACAACATAGGGTTTGATCTGAGAAATATCCCATAGTAGCTGAAAAATTATTGTGAACTACTGCTGCCACATACTATTCCAGTGTCAGTGTTTAGCCCACAGTGGCCCCCACATTCCTTATCCTATCCACAACCAACAGAGTGGTACCATTCAAAGATGGCAAAATTGGACCACCATCCATCTAGCCAACCCAAAAGGGCCTGCTTCCACTAGTAACAATTTAATCTTGCATGGATTAAGACTCAGACAGCTGAAGGTCATCAAGCCAGAAATTTCTTGTAGGCATTGGCTCAGCTAGGAAGCATGGTGTCATGGTGACACCAGAATCCTGACACCCACACAGCTGCAGCCAGCAACCCGACCACTGCAAGAACAACCCACCACAGCGGCTGACATGCCCCCCACAGTGGCAGCACCTAGCAACATAATACAACAGCTTCCAAAATATATGCAGCTGAGCATTCCAGGACCTGACGTAGCAAACATGTCTACTGCCACCATATATGTGCCTTTGGTGCTTATGTATGCTGGTATGAAGGACAACTAAACAGAAAGAAAAGGTCCAGTAAGAAGTGGTGCGTAAGAAATACAGTAACGCAGAATCGCTCTTTAAGCAAAGGTGTACTGCAAATAGACATGCATATGCAAAAAAAACACACAGAACAGAAGTTCAAGGAATGGCTACCCCTAGTGCCTGTGTCTGCTGTCCTCAGGTGTCCCCAGTCCTGGCATTGCCACCATGCCATACACCTGCTGCCCCTGTGGTGCCTACCGGTGCCCCCGCCCATGTTCTGCAGTGTCGCTCCACTGTCCATCGGGTTCGATGTGGTTCAGGGGGGTGAGCTGACCAGTCCTGTGCCGTAGCGCCGGTGTCATGGGCTGTTTGTGCCGGTGCATCCTGTCTGCTGTGTGCCTCACAGTCTGACAGTGTGACTGGTGTGGCTGCTGTGTCGGGATCATGGTGGTTGGTGTGGGGTACGTCGGGTTCGGCTGCAGCGGTATGCGGGTGTTGCTGTGGGTGCTGTCGGCATTATCACCGTCACTGTACAGTGGTGCTCCCACTCAGCTAGGAGATTGACACATGCCCATCTGGTGTAAATGGCAGCTACAGCTAAATTTCATCTGCATAGCAGAGAATGATCACACCATACCATACCATCAAATGACCTGTCCCAAAGGCAACATATATACTGTGAATAACATGGTGGACATAATCAAACCCTTGAGAACCCCACAGTTGACCACAGCAGGACTAGATGAGAAAGATCCTATAATGACCTCCTTCAACCTGCCAGAGGTATGCTCTACATACGGCGACACCAACACAGAGAACTACAACCCCTGTCAGCAAAATCGACACTTTGCTGATAGGTCGGTGTGCTGGTGTGCCTGAGACAGGGGTACACTGTCTCCTAGTCCTGCACCCCCACCCAAATCAACTCTGACTGGAGCTGATAATCCTAAAGACGGAGGGGTGGGAGCAGAGCCCCCTGCATGGTGGGTTTGGGGACAAAACCCCCCAATAAAAAAATGGACTGGGAGACACACAGGAATCATGTGAACCCAACTTGTGGTTAACATGATTCCTGTCAGCGAGATGCCGGTCAACAAAAGGGTTGTTGAACCGGCATCGTAGAGCCCCTGCTAGACAGGAATGACCCAAACCATTTCAAGGCTGTTCCTGTGTGCCCCCCCCGTATTCCTCCAGATGACCCATCAAAACCCCATGATCTACAGTATTACATGCCAATGAGAGCTTGAGAAGAACAATAATTAAGCATTCCCTTCTGTTCTTCACTAGGAGTAGGCCATTAAATGCCCCAACAAATGCAATCTTCATGGAATACTTATGTAGTCCTGAAATTTGGTCTCCTGACCTACATTGTACCGAGGTCGGGAGACCAAATTTCACAGTCCCAATGGGGACTTGTGTTATGCGGGGGGGGGGTTCACCCCACGCACCCCCCTAACTACTGTCTTGGGCTGGCAGTATAGCCAAGAAGTTAGAGGAATGAGGTGTAAATGAGCTTGATACATCCAGCAGACCAGACCTAAGTTTGATTCTCACAACCTCTGCTTGCATACTGTATGACTCTGAGCAAGTCACTTAACCGCCCAGTGCTCCCAGGTCACCCCTGAAATCAGGCACTTGTGCCTAGTGCACCTTAACCGGTTACCAAAGACTAAAATAAAAATAAAAAATTAAAAAACAACTCCAAGGGGAGTGGACCTCAGAGTTGGTAGTAAAGTTATAGGGGTGCAAAAATAAAATTTGCAAAAAGTTCCCCTACCGTGAACAGAATCCCATCCCCTAAAGTCTGCCTCGCTCCACCACCCTCAAAAGGTTACATAAGGTTGAACCATGTTCTGAGTGCGTAACCTAGCATTTCACTGGGTGAAATGCAATTTTTCTTTCCGGCAACACTTTCGGGTATCCCTAATTTCAGGATACTGAAGCCGGGTCTGTGAGTGTCGGGATCCTCAGCTTTAGTATCCTGATAGGATACCATCTCTGTGCTGTGCTGAGGCCTGAAACCAGATTGAAAACATTTATAGATGTTAGATGTCTCAAGATGAGCCTCAAGCTAAGTCATCACTACCTTCTCAATAATGTGTAGTTCACCATCATATCTGGTGTGGGTGCATTCATGGGTCACATAGGTAGTTGCCTGTTTGAGTCCCAGTGAGTTCATTAAATTGAGGAACTGCTGAGCAAATTTTGAGCTTCCTTAGTCAACCTATCCACTAAAGTCCCCCAAAACAATTAAGTTGAGGAACTACTGAGCAAACAGTGAGTTTTGAGTGTCAGCCTATGAATTGAAGTCCAACAATACAACAATACAATTAAGTTGAGGAACTGCTTAGAAAACAGCAAGTTTTCATTGTCAACTCATGCACTGAAGTCCCCTAACAAAATTACAGTAGGTCGGGGGAGTTGAATGTCAAGCTGAGGAGGAAATCAACAAATTCCAGTAGGAACTCCTGTTCCTACTGCAAGGGGCAGTAAACCAGGAGACTTCTACACCACAAACGTGTCTACTCTTCTATGGCCAAACAGTTGAACAACCTCATCTCACTCAGTGGGTATGCTGCACGCTCCAGGCAGGATCTAAAGCAGATGGCCACCCCACCATTCCCTATGCTTCTGCTTCAGGCACTGCACCACTGAGAACCTTGCTGGGATTGCTGCCTCCAAGAAAGGCCTGGAGTCATCATAAAGCCAGGTGTCAGTAAGGCACACCAGATCTCTTGAGGAATTGGCAATATAAAATCCAATATTGCTGCAGTTTTATTCCTCAGGGATCTGGTATTGCACAGCATTTTCCAAAGGGGAGGAACAGGGTCAGATGGCCCATTGGCAACCTGCTCCATTACCTTGGGCTTGCATTTGGATCATGGGGCAGACCCTCTCCTATTGATCCTTTTTTAACCTGAGGCAGCTACTCAGCCTAACACACCTAATCTGGCCCGTCTTCCAACGTCAACCCGCAGGTCATGCATTCACTCTTTCTCCACTATTTAAGGATCCCAAGTGATCTACAGCTATCAGTAACCATCACAGAAATAAACAGGGCCCAAGAAGGGTGTTGCTGGTGCAGCAGCCACAGGGAGAAGGTGTGCATAGGTGCAATTGCTAGCTGACACATAGTAACCTGACAGCAAGGGAACCAAACACACCCAGCCATAAAACCCATCCAACCACGCACCCACACTCACTCTTAGCACTAAAAGCACTCACACAAAACAACACACACTCCAATAAATAACTTCGTCAGCAGTTACTCATCAATCATACTCACTCAACAGAAACTATAACTCTTTATCCACACAACCACCTGCTACACTTCAACTATAATTCTCTGTCCAGTAGATTTAATGTTAAAAAATTATGCCTATTTGACATGTAATAGCAGCATATTTTGCTCGAAATACGGCAGGAACAGCAGTCCAAAGAGTAAGCTGTCTGTTTGGGTTTCAAACAATTTTGCCTGGCTGACATGCAAAAGCATACTATAAGTAGCATATTTATTGCCTGATTTATGAGGTGTGCAGAAAGTACAGCAGTCCAAGGGGGTAGGCCACCATGGTTTCAAACAGCTATGCCTGTCACACATGTAAAAAGGTGAGGGCTTGGATTGATGGAAGTTAGGCACACTGGAGTAGGTTCTGAAGAAGAGGAAGAGGAGGAAGAAGACTTGGAGTTACTGATGAGCATGCTCCGATGATGACCTACCTACAAGACGCTATGTAAGCGCATTTGATATGGGCACTTTGCAACTTGCACTTCGTTTTCCACTGTGTCACACTTTTTCACTTCATTTGCACAAGTATGGTTTCTTTGCTTAGGTGAACAGTACCTTTGTGACTTTTGCACTTTGCAATTCATTTTCCGTTATGCACCCGACTGACTCGTGGCAGCACGTGACTACAGCAAACTGTGTTTTCAAGTGTTTTGTGGACTTTATGGTTCTTTGAGCAATACAACCTCACTCTGCATGGGTAAGAAAAATGTTCTCCAATTGTTTTTACTAGATAACTTACATTAGTGATTTTGCTACATTTTTCTGACTAATCTCTGGGTGCTGACCCACCCTCCATTTGGTGTGGAGGTTTTTGCTTGTATCAATGTATATGGATTTATCTTCCCTTTCTGGATGTCTGCCAGGTAGTGGACATCAGAGGAGTCCAGGGAGATACTTAAGTAAACCCCCAATTTTTTTTTTTTTTTTTTTATTTAGTTGTTTAACCAGGTATAGCACACTAAGCTGAAAGCTTTTTACAGGAGCGACCTGGGAGCACAAGTGACTTGCTCAGGGTCACACAGTATGCAAGTGAAGCTGTGGATTCAAACCCAGGTCTGGTCTGCTGGATGTCACCAGATTTGCAGCTCAGAGCCTTAGACCACTGCGCTATTCTGCCTCCTCACTTTGGGGAGGCTTCACTCTCTCCTACCCAGGAAACTTGGCATCCTCATCAAGTCTATAATACAAATAACATTTTCCTTTGTTTTATGAGACTCTGTACTATGTACAGGTTTAAATCTGACATCATTATATACAGATCTGTGCAGATAAAAAAATGACTATAGTATATACATAATAGCATGCTTTTAAAGAGGACAGGAAATCATTTTAACAGGCAGCCATGTGAGAAGTGTGACATTAATAAGATTTTGTTATATGTCTTTGTATTTTCCCCAATGGACGTAGTATTTTTTTGTTATTTTTAATGTTGTGAAACTACAGAAAAATTAAATATGGCTGTTTATATATTAGTTTGTTTTACATTTCCTGTTTTGACATTGGGATAGTGAGCGAGGCCACCAAATGGTGATGTCATTGTTCATTCATTCCATGAGCTTACTCAGATATGAGCATGAACCTGTCAGAAACTGAAAGCAACCAGGAAGTGATTTCCTAATTCTTGTAGGTATTCTGTAATCCCGTTCCTTGTTTTATTTTCATAACCTAGATCGCTAAATGTGCCATTCATGAAACAAATTCTATCAATGTACATTGTAAGGAGGCAGTACAGCGTACTGGTTTAAAGCTCTGAGCTGCAAACCTGCAGACCTGTGTTTGAATCCCATCAGCCCCCACTTGCATACTGTGTGACCCTGAGCAAGTCACTTAACTTCCTTGTGCTCCCAGGTCACACTTGGAAACAAGTTTTGGGTTTGTGTGCCTTTTCTTGTTAAACAATCCTCCCCCCCCACACACACACACACACACGTCTAGCAGTGGAGTCCATCCTATTAATCATTATGTTTTCTTATTTCTAAAATAAAATGGAAGGGATCTGTAGTGCAGCAAATAATTTTTTCAGTTTCTGCAGGATATATGTGTTCTGTATGTAGATGCACGTTGAATTTGTAAAATGTGCTTTCACCCTTATTTTTTCTTTTATTTAAATTACATGGAAAGAGTACAATTGTAGACTGCTGTCCCCTACCCCCCACACACACCCACACACTAACACAAAGACTTTTATTCCCTTTAGGTCCTTCACTTTGGCACGTTTCTTCGAAATCCACAGAATAAGTTACTTGATTACTGTGACTCTTACTAATCCTGTTTCCCATTTTATGCCAAACACTGCTTTTGATGCGTTAATTACTTTTGGATTCGTGTCTTTCCTCTTCCTGGTTCTGCTGTTCCTATGTGAACCACACTGTTTGTTAATTAAACAATAAGGCACAACAAGGTGTGTGTTATCGTGTAATAACGTCACTCCTGGGGTAGGCTGAAGCACGAGGTGAAGCTGAGTGCTTCCACCACTCCAGGAGTGACATTATTACATGATAACACACACCTTGGAGTGCCTTATTGCAATTATACAATGGCTCGATGTTATACAAAATAAAAATGTTTTTAGTAGATTTTTAGTGAGGTAGTATATCTTTGTTTCTGAAAAAAAAAAAGGCTCAGGCTCCATAAAATCAACACAGTGATGTTATTGTGTAATATCATCACTGTCTCAGGCGCACACTGACCAATCAGAGCCCAGGAAATGTTCTTGCCATTGTATAATGATAAATAGCAGCTGGACCCTTGTGGTATGTCTGAACTATTTGTACCATAAATGAGCTATGTGTATATGCTGTCCTCAAATCCTTAATATTTACTTTCTATTACTGATAATTTTTGCATTGTGTAAAATGAGTGTCATTTCAGATGGCAACAGTAAAATGGTGTGTGTGTGTGAGTGTGTGTGTGTGTGTGTGTGTGTGTGATAAATAAAGCTATAAAGCTTTAATCTCTACATTGCTGACACTCTTCTCATACAAATGAAAAGGAAGTTAAAAATGTAGCACCCCCCTCCACACACACACACACACACACACACACACTCACGAAATTGCAGTCTGGTCTGTGCAAAGGATTGTAGATTAATCTGAATTGTTGATGATTTATACTTTTTGACATTCTATTTTCCAGGTTCTCCTACTGACATAAACAGACACATTATTTACACCATTTTTCTGTTGCAGTCTGCATTGTGAAATGCACATCTCGACCCAGCATTTTTTCTCTCCCTTTTTGAGTCCTTTTCCTTTGTTTGTTTTTTGTTTTGTTGAATGTTTTAACTACTTCACCTCACCATTTTTGCAATAAAGAATTGCCGTGCCAGAACTTCCCCTTCTTCATGTATTTCAACCCATCCACCTATCAGATTTTATATGGAACTTGCAGGGACCGTTGTGTAATACTAATATTAAATATAACATAATTTGCTGTGATGTGTCTTCTTCCTACAGTGTATATGTGTAGTGTGTGTTTTCTACTATGCCTCTTGTTGTCCAGCACTAACCTGATTGACAGCTATTTAAATTTTCTAAGTTGTACTGCCTAAATTCAAAGTGTGATTCTATGCCACGTGGAGAACACTGTCCCTTTTTTCTCCTATTTTAATTTTTTTTTTTTTATAAAGTTGATGTCCCAGTACTTCAGGACTGAGGTAATGCATCAATTTCAGTCTAACTTAGTTCTGTAATTAAGTGGACAGACATCTCTTTACCTATTTGCCAAGTATGCAGAATGTCATAAATATCTTGCAGCTGTAATATGCAGTTACTTTAATGCTCGGCTGCACATCATTTTTCTAATTTCAGTCCAGTGAGAATATTTTCTAGTCACCTACTGCAGCAAAGTGCATGATCATTCATAGAATTGCTCATTTTAATTTATGGTGGAATATTACATAGCAACAAAAACTGTTAATACAAACGAAACTCATGTATTCATGACGCTATTATTTCACAAACCCATTTATTTTTATTTGTTCAAATACAAACAGAGTAGGTTATGAACTCTGATTGAAGTGATGCTATGAGCTGTAGGTAACACACTGATTTTTTTTTACATATGGAATGTCTAAACTAATATGGTTCCACCATTGAAACGCGCCCGTCTTAGTGCACCCGTCATTAGGGTACCAGGGATTTTAATTCTCATTACACTTTTAATGCAGGGGGCTGTGCCCCCACACCCCCTAACTATTTATTCTAACTCCAGGGGAGGTGGACCTCGGGCAAGGGGTGACAGATTTAGAAATGTGGCGCCCTATTGACAGGCGCACTCAGACTGGCGCACAGATGGCTGGAAAGGAACTAATATAAGTGACGCTTTTTTTATTTAGTACAGAGAATTGACACCATACCAAATAAATGTCTCATGTTTCATTTTTTTAAATTCTTTATGAAGCAGTCTAATATTTTTATTGACCAGATGCCAGATTTTCTTTTTTCGTTTACAGCACTGACCTTTTTCAGTGATGAACTGCAACTTTTTATTTGCTGTCACTTCACACTTAACCTACATCTTCAGTTCTGGCTGACAAAGTAAGGACTGCACATCTGTTGTCCTGTCATCAGATTGTCCTTTTATCATGTTAATTATTACTGTCAAGTGGAATTCTTCCACTTTGCCTACAGTTCAGTATAAAGTATTATTCCATCTTGAAACTGAACAAATCAAAAAGAATGGGACAGCTTTATTTTTTAATCTTTTTTTAACCCCATAACACCCAGTAGGCACTGGTTTCCCTTTTTTAATTTGCAATGGCAGACATGTACACATTAGAAAGAATGATGGGGATGGAGGATGAGATTGGCAGAGATCTGTTTTAATTTGGCAATGTTTAAAAAAGCATAGATAAATACACACACATACTGTATGCATATATATACTACATTTTGCTGACATCTAGGGTCAATTTTATTTTTTATAGATCACAAGTGACACCGAAAGTGTGTACCTGTGTGTGTATGTGGTTGGGGTGGGGGGTTAGCATGTGTTCACAATTTGAAAAAAAAAATCTAAAGGGAAATATGATTGGGGGGAGAGTGTGTGGAGGAAGGGGACCTGACGCAACTCAACATGGCATAACAATCTGAGTTGGGTGGGAACAGGAGCACAGTTCAATAGTCAGAAAGCAGACAGCACATTTGTTTTCATGAATGGGTTTATTACTGTTGGTAATGTAAAACTTTAGTGAGACGTATATGGAATTGACAGTAAGGATGATGTATGGACAAGTTTAGTCACTACAATGATAAAAAGACAAATCGAGGCTACAGCAAAGTTGGGTAACACATTCACACATCAAATCAATAAGAATTTTCAGCATGTCAATTTTGTCTCTCCTTGCAAATAACCACATGCCTTCAAACAATAGTGGTCAGGACATTGACGCAGTGCTCCCCACCACCAAGCACATTTATGAAATGCAATAGGAAGTTACAGCTTTAAAAAAATGTAAGTAAATTTGAGTCACCCCACCACCACCACCACCACCCAAGCAATACATGTAGGCCAGCAATTAATAATGTGAAAATATCTCTCAGTTACTTTGTGAGGAAAACACATCAATGTGGGTTCAATTCTAGCAAATGCCACCAGCCCAGTCTGATGGAATCAAATCTTGATTCTGCTTGTCTTCAGTTATCCTAAGGTTTCCACACCAATCAGGCAATTGTAACTACATTGAATTAGGCAGTAAACAGCTGATATAAGTACATGTCAGATCAGTGTTAGTTTGTGTGGGTGGGGATGAGAGCAAGGGTAGCTGTGTAAACATTAGGAAGAATGATGGTGGAAAAAGAAGGGATCATCTGAGAAATGTTTTTGTTTGGCAATGGTGGGAAAAAAGTCACACAAGATAATAAATAAAAGCTTATATACTACATTGCTGAAAAGACAGAGTGGAGCTAAATAAAATTGGGGTACCACTTACACATTGATTAATGAAAATATGCTTCAGCATGTAAATTGTGTCTTATTTCAAATAATGGCATGGTTTCAAACTACTGAGGTCAGGACATTGGTGCTGCGCCCCCCACCACCAAGTAAATTAAAGAAATGCAAGAGGGTGGTAGAGCCATTTACAGAAAAATATGTAAGTAAATTTGAGTCACCCCTCAAAACAATACATAGAGGCAAGGCATTGTTACTGTTAAAAAAATCTCTCAGTTACTTTGTGAGGAACACATTGAGGAACACATTGAAGTGGGCTCAGGGAGGGTGAAGGTGGTGGAACAGAGGCGCATCCCTCCAGTTGTACCTCTCCACAATTCCTATGCCATTCTGGCAAAATGTGGTTCCTCTATGGAAGCACCCACAGTGGAGACCAAGGAGGATGCTGGGAACCTCCACAAAGAAGACCCACAGGAGGGTAGCAGGGGACCCCGCAGGGGAAGGAAACAACTCCTGGTGGGGGACTCCATTGTTAGGAAGGTAGAACTGGGGGAGGAAGGGGAGAGGGAGGTAAGGTGCCTGCCTGGCGCCATGGCTTGGAGGGACAGGGAGCGAATCCTCAGGATTGCCGGAGCAGCTGCACAGGGGAAGGAGCTGGATGTCATTGTCCACCTAGGGACAAATTACCTGGCTAAGAAAAGGATAAGAGAAGTGCAGGAAGAGTTTGTGGAATTGGGGAGGGGCCTTAGACAAGTAGCACACACGGTAACCTTCTCAGAGGTGCTGCCCATCTATGGCATAGGAGAGGCTAGGGTGTTCCGCACCATAGGATTCAATCAGTGGTTGAAAAACTGGTGTGGAGCTCAGGGATTTGGCTTCATTGGGGACTGGGGGTCCACCTGGAGTGATGCAAGCCTATACTGTCATGATGAGCTGCACCTGTCCAGGAGGGGAACCAGGATCCTAGATGATAGGTTTAAATGCTTCATTGGCAAGCATTTAAACTAGCCAAGGGGGGAGGCACTGGAAAGGAGCAGGGAAATCCTAGCCCCCCCAAAAAAATCACAGTAGTAAGTGCGGTAAACACCAACATAGAGGTGTCAATAGGGAGAAGGGTAGGGGTAAATGGAGAAAGTGACAAAGGCAAGAAGGACAGAGATGGGGCAAAAAGGAGTAAGGCCATCAGGAAATGGAGGGTAATGAGTACCAATGCCCATAGTCTGGGCAACAAGCTCCCTGAGCTGGTAGCCCTGATGTAAGAGGGATGTCTGGATATCGTAGCAGTCACAGAAACATGGTACACAGAGAACCATGACTGGGATGTTAACATACCAGGGTACATAACCTACAGGAGAGACAGGCTGGGGAGAAGAGGGGGAGGAGTTGCTCTCTATGTAAAGGAAGGGATAAAAGCAACTGAACAAAGAGTAAACAGGGAGGAGAGGAGGCACTGTGGGTCACCTTGGAGACTGGAAAGGGCACCACAATCTGCACAGGGGTTGTGTACAGACCTTCATGTCAGGGGGAGGGAATGGACAAGGATATGATAGAAGGCATTCTTAGAATGGCAGAGAAAGGGGAGATACTGTTGATGGGAGACCTGAATATGCCAGATGTTAACTGGAGCATATTTGCTGCAGCCACATCCAAGAGCAGGGCCATTCTTGATACCCTACAGGTAGCAGGCCTCAGACAGCTAGTTTCAGAACCCACTCATGAGGGAACAATCTTAGACCTAATACTCTCAAACAGGGGCAGTGAGAGGATCTCAGATCTAGAAGTGGGTTGCCATCTGGGAACAAGTGACCATCAAACAGTGTGGTTCACGTTAAACTCAGCTACAGAGTCAAGCCATACAAAAGTGAGGGTACTGGACTTCAGGAGGGCTGACTTTGGCAAGATGGAAGAGTGCCTCAGAAAAGCACTAGCAAATGGGCTAGAAGGAGATGTGGAGCAACAATGAGAAATCATCAAAACTTCCATCACAGAGGCAACAAGCCTTTGTGTGAAGCAAATAAACAAATCAAAACAAAAGAAAAAGCAATTATGGTTCTCAAAAGAGGTGGCTGTGAAAGTCAGGAAGAAAAAGATAGCATTCTGGAAGTATAAGAAAACACAGAAGGAGCAGGACAGAGAGCTGTACCAGTTAAGGCAGAAGGAAGCAGGGTGGAAAGTCAGAATAGCAAAGGCCCAAACTGAGGAAAAGATAGCCAACTCAGTTAAGAAGGGGGATAAAACCTTTTATAGGTACATCAGTGAGGGTAGAAAGACAAAGGGAGGGATAGTGAGGCTGAATAGAATGAACGGTGGGTGGGCAGAGGGGGAGAGTGAAAAAGCAGGGATACTGAATGAATATTTCTGCTCAGTATTCACAAAAGAGGAGGGGGAAGTGTCTAATCCAATTAACAGAAGCACTCTTGATAGGGGGGTTGATCCCAGTGCGCATATGTTTGTCTGCCTTGCCCAGATGTGCCAAGAACGACAAACAGAAAAGACTGGGAGAGCATTCTGTATTCATGCTATGGTACAAAGGATGTATGAGATGCAAATTCACCTAGCAGAAGACAAGATGGACTCTTCAGCTATTGTTCTCCCTCCAAATGCCCAGTGTAGTGTCTGCGAAGAGGTGCAATTGTGGAAAGATATAACCAACAAAATATTAATGTTGGATGCCCCGAAGAATGAAAGTTGCCTGAAGAACTCCTAATTGAGCCCAGTGTGCTTCCTGTTTGAGCTCATGCATTTGCTTGAAGTGTGGTAGTTCAGCTTCAAAATGTCACCGACCGAGACATCAAAGTTACCGGAGGTTGCACGTTGGTGAAGGTCTATTGTGCTGACACTGCTGTCTTGCCCTTTAAGTGCCAGAATGGAGGAGAATGTGATGTATCACCTGACTTGTTTGATTTTTGGGAGTCTCTCATCCTTGATGGCTGGAAGGATCGGATTCACCAGAAACTGGCCCAGCGAACTAAGGTATTCTCCCTCAAGGAATGGGATATTGGTTGTGTCACTGGTGCGGAACGCCATATCCAACTACATGATGATAGACCCTTCAGAGAAAGGTCCAGATGCTTAGTTCCTGCTGATATCAATGGTGTGCGCTGCCACCTGCAAAAGATGCTAGCAGCCGGGATCATACAAGAATCATACAGCCCTTATGCCTCTCTAGTCATTGTAGTCCAGAAAAAGAATGGTTCCATTCATATGTGTGTAGATTACAGGACTTTAAATAAAAGAATTATGCATGATTAATACACTACGCCAAGTATACAAAATGCCCTGGACTGTTTAAATGGGAGTAAGTGGTTTTCAGTCCTGGATCTCCACAGTGGGTATTATCAGATCCCGATGGCACAAGAGGACAGGGAGAAAACAGCATTCATTTGTTCTTTAGATTTCTATGAGTTCCTCCACATGCCACAAGGCATTTCAGGTGCACCAGCCACATCTCAAAGACTAATGGAATGAGCTGTGGTTGATATGAACCTCCCTGAATGCCTAGTATACTTGGACGATGTCATCGTTTTTGGGAAAACTCTTGAGGAGCATGAGAACCGATTGCTCAAAGTACTGAACAGACTTGAAGAGTTTGGGCTAAAGCTGTTGATAGACAAATATCAGTTCTTCCAAAGCTCAGTAAAATATTTGGGCCACATTGTGTCTTCCAAAGGTAAACAGACTGACCCCGATAAAGTAGAAGCATTGACTGATTGGCCAAAACCAAACAACTTAAAAGAGTTACAAAGATTTTTGGGGTTCTGCAGTTATTATTGCTGTTTTGAGAAATATTATACCAAAGTAGTCTGCCCACTGCTGAACTTAACTCGAGAGTACCTACCAACTCATAGAAAGATTAAGAAAGGCACTGCCAAAGACACTGAAAAAACATATTTTAAACCTAACGAATTCTTTGGCCAGAGATAGACTCCAGATTGTGACACAGCATTCCATGAGATCATTTATCAGCTAACTCATGCACCAGTTCTTGCTTATGCTGACCCCTCCAAGTTTTACACCTCCAAGCCTTACATACTACACACAGATGCTAGTTTGAGTGGCCTGGGCAGTGCTCTACCAAGAGTATACAGAAGGACTACACCCAGTGGCATATGCCAGCAGAAGCCTGACACCTTTAGAAAAAAACTATCCAGTGCATAAATTGGAGTTCCTCACTCTTAAGTGGGCCATTGTGGAGCAGTTTAATGAATACTTGTATGGCACCAAGATCCTGGTTAAAACAAACAACAGTCCATTAACCTACTTTCAAACCTCTGCTAAGCTAGATGCTACAGGTCACCAGTGGCTTTTGGCCCTATCTACCTACGATTATGCGATGGAGTACTGACCTGGCCCAAACCATGTTGATAGTGATGCTTTATCAAGGAGATCTGCCTTCAACCAAGAGTGGGTATGCATGCCAGAACAATCCATGAAGGTGTTGTGCCATAAGTCTGATAGAGGTGGCACTCCCTCTACAGAAACTGTAAATTGCCTGGCAGACTGCTTGGGACCTCCTGATACTTGCTTGCCAGTGGCCTATTGTAACTTTTCAGCCCTAGATCGAAGTGCCTTACCCCTGCTGACCTTCAGAGAGAGCAATCTCATGATCAGCTCAGTGGTAAATGCCCTAAGAAAGGGGGAAGATGTCTCAAAAATGTGGTCAAATTATTTCAGAACTGCTTTGCTGTTTTGAGAAGGGCCCAAACTCAAACTAAGAGAACAATTGCTGTTCCGAGAACTAACTGACAGTAAAGGGGGAAGTTGTGAAAAAAACAGCTGGTGTTGCCCTCAAAGTTTAAATATGTTGTGCTAAAAGCTCTGCATGACCACATGGGGCATTTAGGTAGTGAAATAACACTGGACATAGCATGTGCATGCTTTTACTGTCCCAAGATGGATATAAATGTGGACCAGTATATCAAGACTTGCTGCATATGTCTACAGCAGAAAGCTCAACCCCAGAGGGCCGTCCTCTTGATCAATATAACAACTAATGCCCCAATGGAACTTGTGTGTATAGATTTCCTGAGCCTAGAGCCAGATTCAAAGAACCTTGGTAATGTGCTTGTAGTGACAGATCACTTTACAAGCTATGATAAGGCCTATCCAACCAAAGACCAAAAGGCTGCCACAGAAGCAGAAGTCCTTGTGGAAAGGTTCTTTGTCCACTATGGTGCTCCACAGAGGATCCATTCAGATCAGGACAGGAACTTTGAAAGTCACCTTACTAAAGAGCCATTGTTCATCTGGGGTGTGAAAAAGTCCAGGACCACTCCCTATCATCCCCAAGGTGATCCGCAGCCTGAGAGGTTAAATAGGACTTTGCTCAATATGCTTGGCACTCTGCATCCTAAAGACAAACCAAGGATGATGCCACAGGGTTTTCGCCATACCAACTTATGCTTAGTAGAAAGGCACACCTTCCTGTCGATGTATGTTTTGGAGTTTCACCTGATGGAGTTCAGTCAGATATAGTAATTATCTGCAGTATGTTAAGAAATTAAAAGCTCAGTTAAACCATGCCTATCAATTGACCAACACAATGGCTGCAAAAAAGAATCTAGCTAACAAAGTTTGGCATGATATGAGATTCAATGCCCAAGAGTTAAAGGCTGGAGATCGTGTGTTAATGAGAAATCTTGGTTTTCAAGGAAAACATAAAATAGCTGACCATTGGTGTTACACACCATACATAGTAATCAACAAGTTGAACAACCTGCCAGTGTGCAAGGTGTGCCCTGAAGGAGATCCATGAGCTGTAAAGACAGTCCACAGAAATCACCTTCTGCCAGTTGGACAAATAGGTCTAGATACTGCACCTCAAGATACTGCTCTGAAAGGGCCTGTCACCAAATCTGCTGCTTGGAAGAAGCAATTAAGTCAGCCTCCTGCTGCCCAACAGCCAGTAATGCTATGCATAACAATGACTCTAACTCAGAAGACAATGGGAATGAGTGTGGTGCTGCTTACTTCTATTGAACTAGCTCAGCTGTTCCAAGGTGCCTTTTCTTCTGTTTCTAATGATAGCCCTAACAGTCCAGTGATTTCTGACCATCCTTCTTCCTCAGTTTTCCCTGAACACATCTACTGTTGTCCTCATCCTCACCCACACAGAATGCCACTAATCTGTTATTTACCTACTGTATACCACCTGCTTGCTGCCTAAGTCAACATAGTTCCAAGTGCCTGATTGCATGGGAAACCTTAGGAGCACTGAAGACAAGCTGAATCACTATTTCTTTCCCACGCACTATTCAGGCAGCATTTGTTGGAATAGAACCCACATAGACTTTGACGGCAGATAAGGACCACTTGGCCCATCTAGTCTGCCCATTTCCCTACCTACAGGATAGGCCACAGATCCTAGTTAACCAACAGCCTATTTCTTCCTACACCCCACAAGAATTGCCTTATGTCTGTCCTATGCATTCTTGAATTCTCCCACAGTTTTAGACTCCACAACCTCCTCAAGAAGGCTGTTCCATGCATCCACTACCCTGTCTGTGAAATAATACTTCCTCACATTGCCCCTGAACCACCCCCCCCATCATTAAATTGTGTCCCCTTGTTCTTGCACATCTCTTTTTCTGAAAGATGCCACCCTCTTGGACTTTGTTGATTCCACTGAGGTACTTAAAAGTTTATATCATGTCCCCCTCTCCCTTCTTTCCTCAAGGGTATACATATTATACATATTAAACTTCTTTAGTCTCTCTTCATATGGCTTCTCTTGCAGACCCTGCACCATTTTAGTTGCCCTCCTCTGGACTGCCTCTATCCTGTCTATGTCCTTGCGGAGATGGGGTCTCCAGAACTGGATGCAGTACTCCAGATGGGGTCTCACCAACTGTCTGTACAGAGGAATAACAACTTCCTGTTTTCTGCTGCTGATGCCTCTCGCTATGCATCCCAGTATACCCCCAGCCCTCCCTACTGCCTTCTCACATTGCTTGCTAACCTTAAGGTCATCTGATATGATTACCCCCAGGTCCCTTTCCTTTTTTGTTTTTGTTACTACCTCCCACCCATTGGGTATTCTTCCCCTGGGTTCTTGTTTCCCAGGTGCATTATTTTGCACTTCTTAGTATTAAATCTAAGCTGCCATACATTTGACCATTCCTCTAACCTTGCCAAGTCCCTTCTCATCCTTTCCACCCCACCCTGTGCATCAACTCTGTTGCAGATCTTTGTGTCATCTGCAAAGAGACATACTTTTCTTCCAGTCCTCTGCAATGTCGCTTATAAAGACATTGAAGAGGACCGTCCTAATACTGAACCCCTGCGGTACCCCACTAGTAACCTCCTTTCTTCTGAGTGGACTCCATTTACTATTACTCTCTGTGTCCTATTCTCCAGCCAATTCTTTACCCAGACTGTCATCTTGGGACCCACTCCCAGGCTGGCTAACTTATATTAATCTTTGTGTGGGACTGTGTCAAATGCCTTGCTAAAGTCTAGGTAGGCCATGTCCACAGCCCCTCCCTGATCTACTGCTTTGGTCACCCAGTCAAAGAAATCTATCAGATTCGTCTGGCATGACTTCCCACTGTGAATCCATGCTGCCTAGGATCCTGTGCCCCTCTGGCCTCTAGATACTCAACAATTCTTTCCTTCAGAAGTGATTCCATCATTTTCCCTATCACTGAGGTTAAACTAACAGGTCTGTAGTTTCCTGCTTCTGCCTTGCTCCCACTTTTGTGAAGGGGAATCACATCTGCCCTCTTCCAGTCCTCGGGTACCACCCCATCCTCCCATGATTTGTTAAAAAGGGTAGTCAGTGGTGTCACTAGTTCTACCCTTAATTCTTTTAGAATTCTGGGGTGAATTCCATCAGGCCCCATTGCTTTGTCCACCTTCAGTTTTAGGAGTTCTTACAGAACCCTTTCTTCTGTAAACAGGCTGGTATCAACTTCTGTATCCAGAGTGTTTCTACTGTTTGTTTTATGTACCTCCCTCTTCATTTGTAAATACTGAGCAAAAATATTTGTTTAGTATCTCTGCCTTTTCACAGTCTCCTCTGCCCACCCTCCCTCCCCTTTATTAAGCCTCACTATCCTCCCTTGGTCTTCCTTCGCTCCCTGATGTACCTATAAAAGGTTTTATGCCCCTTCTTAACTGAGTTGGCAATCTTTTCCTCGGTTTGGGCCTTTGCTGTTCTGACTGCCTTCCCAGCCTCCTTTGTTTTAACTGATACAGTTCTCTGTCCTGCTCCTTCTGCGATTCCTTGTACTTCCTGAAAGCTTTCTTTTCTCTTGAACCTTCACTGCCACTTCCTTTGAGAACCATAGTGGTTTCTTACATCATTTTGTTTAGTTTATTTGCTTCACACAGCAGCTCATTACTCCTGTGATGGCAGTTTTATTATTCCCATTGTTCTTCCACCCCTCCTTCCTGCCCATTTGCTAGTGCATTCCTTAGGCACTCACCATTTTGGAAAAGTCAGCCTCCTAAAGTCCAGTACTTTTGCCTTTGTATGGCTTGACTCTATTGATGTGTTTATTGTGAACCATACTGTTCGATGGTCGCTAGTTCCCAGATGGCTTCCCACTTCTACATCTGTGATCCTCTCTCCATCTCCATTTGAGAGAATCAGGTCTAAGATTGCTCCCTCTTAAGTGGGCTCAAATACTAGTTGTCTAAGGCATGCCCCCTGTAGGGCATCTAGAATAACTCCACTCTTCGAAGGGCTAATGTCTCCACTGGATCACCTATGCCTACCACAGAGGAGGGGAAAGAAAGCCATACTCGCAGAAATCCAAAGTAAGGATATGACTTGTCACTTAACCTCCACACATGCAATCCATCCAGGGGCTGTATGGAATGGTCAGAAAGGTGCTGGTCTTACCAATCTTTAAATATTATCATGACTTTGGATCCGCTATCCAACATGGATCAGGCCTGAATGCCATCTGTATGTACAGTAGTCTGCATAGAAGTACCCACCATTTCTGTCCAGTCAGGGAGGAGCATTGTTTTTTGGATGAGTGACCATAGACTTGGCCACATAAGGCTTGTATGAAGGTTTTGACTGAGGTTTGGTATTGCTTTGCTTGACTTGGCTGAGCAGCTTCGCTGTCACTCTTCACAAGTCTTCAGGAGCTCGACATATTCTCTTGGTCTGCCCATCTTCTCCACAATGGTAGCAGAAGACATTTGGTCTGGAAATAGGAGGTCGAACAGGTTCTTCCATCTGTTTGCAGCTATCATAAGAGCCAGGCTTGTACTCATCCATGGGCCTAGGCTCAGAGTCAGCTCCACTGCACATTCTGCAGGGTGAAGACGAGTGAGACGACTGTGTTAGGTCTCTTACTAAGGCTCTTAGTTCCCTCATCTCTTTCAGCATATCACCATTTGACTTACCATCAAGGACTTGAACACTGGCACCTTTCACAGTAGGTTGGGCTTCACTAACAGCCTTAGTAGCCTGAGTGCAAATGGTTTGACCTTTGACCATTTCCACTGCAGTCCGTACACTAGCTCTCAGTTCTCTTAATTATTTCAATAGATATGTAAGCTGCTGGGCATCAAGAATGGTCTCTTTGTCAGCAGGCTTCTCTGGGGTCAGGGCCACCTGGAAAGCACCCACATAAGGGCCCCAGCATTTGTCTACATTCTCAGCCTTCCTGATCACCTTCATAAGCCACCAATATGCAGGAGGATCATCTTTCCAGTCCTGAAACTTCAGTGTAGGCATTAATACACTGGAGTACCTAGCTGATTTGAGGATATGTTACAACCTCACTCTGTGTAAGTCACTGGCTAGTATCCCACCTTTCCAGTGTGCTCTTTGTAGGGCCCTTTCTAGCCAGGTAACATAGGCAGAAAAGCCTTCATTCTTCCACTGTTTGGTGGACTTGAACTTCCACATTTGGTCTTCCCCAGACTCAGTACTCCCAAAAACACCTTCTAATGCAGACAAATACTCATTTGTGGATTACACCTCAAAAATCTAATGGCCTCAAGTGCAGGGCCCCTTAAACTTTCCATGAGCCTTTTCCTTTTTTCCACATTGGCACATTGCCATTCTTGGACCAGGGGGATGCATAGTCCATCCAAGTCTCTAAATCATCTTCCCCCTTGGGGTGGGAACAGTGCCAGAGAACAGCCTCAGACTGTGGCAGGAGTCAAGACCCACTGGGGGTACCACTGTAGGGGAGAAAGCAGGTGATGAAGGCACAGGCAAGGGTGCCGAAAAGGGGTTAGTGGGAGCAGTCCCCCAAGGGCCTCTAATGCCTTCTTTAAATCCTAAAATGTCTATCCTTCAGCTGCTAACAGTAGTATAGAGTTTATATATCTGGTCAAATGTTAAATTTCAGCCAACCAGCGTGCACCACATCATTTGACAGGTGGGTGTGACCTAAAATGGACCAATCAGAATCATCCCTGTATTGTGCAGGAAGTCCCACTCTCTACACAGGATGTCCTGCCTTAAACACAGGAAGTGACATATGAAATGCAGGAAATGACATATTCTTGAACCCGGAAATGACACATAATTCCCATTCTATGCCCCTACATCCTTCCTCCTCCATCCCCATTCCTCTGTGAACCTCCGCGACACCATTCAAGCTCAAACCCAAGTCCATCCTCCATCCTGTCAAACTGCAACCACCCCATTCTAGCTCAAACCTGATTCCATCCTCTGTCCCTCAACCCCCTGCCACAATATCTTGGCATGAACTCCCCCATCCTCCCACCTTATCCCACCATCATCTACCTTGGATCCATCACCTACCTCAAACCTGAGTCTCTCCCCTCCTCTCTCCTTGTCCCACCATTACCTACCTTGCACCCATCACCTACCAGGCACTCCCTCAACCTCATCCCTGTTGATCTGTGGAATGTATGCAGAGTGCCTTTTTACTCAGGTGATTTTTTTTTTGTGAAATGCGCTTTGAAGCTCAGAGAACTGTAAGAAAATTTATCTCTACTGTGTAAGGAAGTTCTTTTAACACAATGCATTTTAAGTATTTATGAAAAACAGAGATTTATTTTTTAATGTGAAAAAGAAAATGAATTCTAACTTTAAAAGCAGAGCCAGTATGTGTATATGTGTGTGTGTGTGTGTGTGTGTGTGTGTGTCCAGCGCTGAAGCTAATTTTACAAGGGTGATAATTTTAAGTAGACTGCTTCAAATCCTAAAGTCTGATTAAAAAACAGACATACTCTCTACATACATACATTTTCTTTTAAATGAATACATCAGAATTCTGGTATTTTTATGTCAGAAACTAAACATATTTTTCCATTTCCTTTGAAAAAGACCATTTACAAGATCGCTGCTTATCAAAAGCACATATTTCTATTAAATATATACTTATGGTACTGGTGAAAGTACTTAAGAGGGTTCTAACTCCAGAAAGCAAAAAAACATGCTCTTCAGTACATATGTAAAACTGAAAAACCAGAAGGCTGCTTCATGGAGACTTTTATACTCATTGAGAAACTTAAGAAAATTCCTACTAAAACTTCCTATTAAACATTACAGTATAAGAAAATCACATGCTAGTCATTCTATGCATCACAAGAGATGACATATCAATACGGGCTGTCTTCTAGAAACCTTGGGCTGGATTTTCAAAGGCCTTAGATTGACGTAAGGTGCTTGTGTCAAACAGGTCTGACACAAGGGCACCTTGCGCCAAGGGCTGCACCAAGTGTGAATTTGAAAGGCAGCCTGCGTCACCCTGAAGGCTGCCTGCACCAAAGTTTGCTAGCACCATCCTTGTGCCACAAAAGCACCTGCAGCATGGCACTGGGGACTTGTGGCAGACCCAGACTGCTGCAACCCTCTGATCTGGAATTTGAAAGAACCCCCCAGGAATCAAGTGCCAAGTACCCTTAGACCTGTGAGGAGAAGGTCTAAGGGGACTTAGACAGCTCCTGGGGGGTCATCCTGTAAGTGCCACCATGTGGTCTGCCCCATCCATCCCTGGTGGGTGATCCCTGGTGGTCCGGTGGTCCCCCCTCACCCCATCACGTTCCCCGACACCCACATCCATGCATCCTGCCAACCCTCCCTACCCATCTCAGCACTCCCACCCCCCCATACCCTGACCCAGTGACCGGCACTGCACTCCACACATCACCATGACCAGCCACCAAATGAACTATCAGTGCATGTACTGTATAAAGTATACAGTACAGACATGGACTGCCCATTCAGTGGCCAGCTGGGGTGGCATGTGGAGGGCAGTGCCAGTCACTGGATCAGGGTAAAGGAGGGTGGGAGTGCTGAGATGGGCACGGGGCACCCAGCTCAGGGTACCGAGGAGTGTTGCAGCGCTTGGTTCCGCTGGAAAGGGTGGTGTTGGGGGCAGTGCCCAGTTGCCAGCCCCTGTCTGTGGGTGCTGCAGACTCCCCACAGCCATTGTGGCATTCTGGGTGGGTATGCCATACATCAGATGCAGCACCCTCTTTGCCACACACCACTGGACTTAGGCGCTGGGACCCTGTTCAATAGAAATTCGGGCACAGGGTCCTGTGTGCACCACACTCCGTGCAAGCTGCCATTGTTGCATCTTGCACCAGGGCTTTGAAATTCCAGCCCCTTGTGCCCATCCCTGTGATGGTCACATAGAAGACAGTTGATATTAATAGACTCCTGCTACACATGCTGATGTGTGTTAGTGTGTTGCTTGTCATAAGAGATTATATCACCATACAGAATCAATGGAGGTCTCTCTTGTACATATCATAAGACAGGACATCAGTAATATTCATCAGTGGGAGCTGTCTTCTAGAAACCTTGTGATAGTCACATAGCATGAATTTATCTGGCTGAGTCTTGTATATAGTTAGGGTCCCAAAGACCAGAAATTCATAGTTTTGAAAACTTTATGATCATGAACAGCTGGTCTGATTCAGAAGATCTATCTGATAGTAAGATAATGGAAGCTGATGTATCAATACCAGAACCACATTTATTCTTGCTGAAAATGTTTAAAATGTACCTACTTGTATGCTTTGTTATTACAACTAAAACCTGTCTGCTTTTTTTTTTTTTTTTCTCTGCTTGGTAGGGGATTTGACAGATAAAATACAATGTTATATATCTATTAGGGGACATCTGTCTGACTACATATGTTTGAGTAAAATGGTGGAGGCAATCTTTGTTTAGCACATCTTTGTAGCTTGTGGTTGGGTTGGCTTGTGATGGGGTAAATTTAAAAGTTTGCTGACAATTAACAAATGTATTTATATTGGCTTAAATAATTCTTAGTGCAAGTTTTTGAAAATAGTTAACATGCATTTATACTGGCTTACTTGCTTTTTAGCGTAAGTTTGAGAAAATATTTAACATGCATTTCTACTGGCTTGCTTGATTTTTAGTGTAAGTTTGAGAAAATATTTAACATGCATTTCTATTGGCTTGCTTGATTTTTAGTGTAAATTTGAGAAAATATTTAACATGCATTTCTATTGGCTTACTTGCTTTTTAGTGTAAGTTTGAGAAAATATTTAACATACATTTCTATTGGTTTGCTTGATTTTTAGCGTAAGTGTGAGAAAATATTAAAAAAAATTTCTATTGGCTTAATTGCTTTGTAGTGTAAGTCTGAGAAAATATTTAACATACATTTATATTGTCTTAATTGCTTTTTAGTGTAAGTGTGTGTGTGAATGATCTGTGAAAGATGTATTTATAACAGTGTAAAATGAAAGCTAGGCAGCCTTTGATTGGTAGTTTTTCCTTGAGGGCAGACACAATGGACCTAGAGACACTTTAGACCTTACAATGTTACTCTATAGATACTCCTGTAATGTTTAAAATACTTAAGTGATAGGTTGATTCTCTGCTTTTTTTGTCAACAGTTCAAACATGCACTGCTGGAAAAAGACAACATAAAAAGAGACATTCAGAAGTTTGTGAAAACAAACAGAGGCTACTGAAATTGCCACTACCAGCACTGAAAGTTTAAATGCAATAAATGACATTTGTTTAAATTTGAACCAAAGTGTACAACTTTCCACCAGCTCAGGGGTTGCAGACAGAGCTGTGTCTCACCCCAGGATTGAGGAAAGGGACACTGTTGCATTGAAGTCATTGCTGACATTTTTTCCGTTAATAGCTGGTGGCTTGTTTAAAGGACTTGTGAATCATGGCAGGTTACAGGGGACATCATTTTTTTAAAATGACCTTTTAAATGGTACTGTGTACATGTATTTTCTTTGATATGTGTAGCTAAGGAATTTAACTTAGAGCTGAAACATGCTCTGCAGGTAGCAGAAATGTATCAAACAATCAAAGCGCTGAAACTGTCTCAAAAACAGTGACAAGACAGAAAATCTCACAGGCTGAATAAAAGGGGGTCAGCACTAAAAGCATGCAAAAAAATAGTAGACGAGTGAAAAGAATTACATGGAAAAAATAAAAGAACCCTAAAACATCTGAGAAAGAAACTAAGGCGTGCCAAAATCATATTACACCGCAGGGCATCACAGCAGCTTGTTGGAAATCAGCCAGATGCTGAATTAGAAAACCAGCAGCCCCCTCCAGTTTTTTTTAGAAAGAATTCAGCATTATGAACACGTGTTATGAAACTTTAGAGCCACTCAATGTTATCAGACACTTAGGTTTGTAAATATGGATAGACTAGAATCATTCAGCCAGGCCATTCAAGCTGTGCAATCAGCACTTCAAGAACTTTTAGGCCACATTATCCCTCAGTTAGGGGTACATGACTTTCTACAATTGCGTTTGAGTGCTGGCTCTTTAAATCACCCCCTGTTCTCAAGGAGAACACTCCCCGAAGAGTTAAATGCTGGTGCATTCTTAGATCACATAGCTGACATGTTAAAAAGCAATGCTGAAGTCATTTCTGATGATTCTTTACAGTTGGTGGAAACAACAATCAGAAACCGGGAGGGTGGTGGGGTTGGGAGTAGACATACATTAAGTTCTATTCCTCCATAGAAAAGTAATTGAGGAAAAGAGACATTACATTACTTGATTGATTAAAACAATACAGATAATGTTTTTTGTTTTGCTGGAAGTGTACTTGCGCTCCTAAACAGACACCTGGCCGACAATCAACTGATCAGTAAGGCATTAATTGCATGCTGAGATAGGTTTGCCAGAACACATACCTGTCAGTTTCAGTGATGTGCCACAATCTGAACAGTTTTTAGGAGTAACAATTAAGGTTCTATGTCATAATGAAGGAAATTGACAAACATTTTCAATGGGTTCTAGGAGCTATCCTAAAACACTGTTTGCATTACATCATAACAATCACTTTTACAGTGTCACAAATGTCACGAAATTTATAGGAGCCAGATACCTCTGTGAATACTGTAAATCAGCCTTTAGCCACAAAAATCATCACTCATGCACTCTTTTGTGTAATGTGTGCTGTGATCCAGTCTGTGCAGAACAGATTGCCAGTGTAGTCAAATGCCCAAAATGTAACATTTGTAGATCCTTAGATTGCCTGGAGAGGCACATGACCAAAGCTTATTTAGGTATGATCCCCTGGGAAACAAGCAAACTATGTGAAGAACGTTTTACCGTATACAAAAGAAATCATAAATGTAAAATGGGCGGATGTCCTAGATGTGATTCTCTTATGCCTACTGACAAACATTTATGTTACATGACTCCACAGAAACAAGTGAAGACCTCTGAGAAATATGTAGTGTTTGATTTTGAGGCCAGACAAGAAACAGGAATACACACACCAAATTATGTCGGTTCTATATGATAACAGCGAATGCCTAAAGGCGATCACCGTTATCACGCACGGTCAGAGTGCGGATACATTTTCACCACTCTGATAACCTCGGTGTACAGGACAATGGTGCCAGGGTTTTTAATGCTTCCTGTGGGGCTGTACCTCCATTATTCTCTTTTGAGGGGCTTTGCCCCTACACCCCACTACTAAAGGTGATGCTCAACTCCGGGGAGCAAGAGTGTCGGGGTTGAAAGCATTAAAAATTAAAGGTTTCAACCTGGCACAATAAATCGCACCAGCACCCAGACCCGAACCTGGTACCTCAGCCACCCCAACCACTAGCCAACCCCTGATGCCATGACGCAGCTCAGCCATCAACAGCAGTGCCACTCCCTACAGCTCCTCCACCCCCTCCCAGCCCATGCTCACATGCTTGCCCCCACACGTGTGTACACATAGCGATATCCTGTTGCCCAGTTTGCCCACCCCCTCATCCGGTTGCTCTACCCTCCCATCGCCGTGAGGGATTGTGCCAGGAAGGAGTCACCATTACGTACGGCACCCTTCCCCATCTGCCCACCTCACGCAATACTAATTATGTCTATGCTAAGCAACTTGGATGATAGCAGATGCTGGGCATGTGAAGGAGACAGTTGTGTAAAAGATTTTGTCAGGCACTTTATAGATACACCGTTCAATCACTACACATTTATAGCTCACAATGTCAAAGGCTATGACAGCTATTTTATCATTAGTCAGCAAGTCAAGGAAAAAATTGGTATCAAATTGCTCACACAAGGGGGGAAATTACTCTCCATGATGGTATCTGCACTGCACATTAGATTTATAGATTCATTGTGTTTCATGCCAATGCTTTTGTCTAAAATTCCAGGAGCGTTTGGCTTTGAAAATGAGATCGCTAAAGGGTGCTTTCAAAATTTTTTTAACACCAAGGCTAATGAAAACTATGTAGGTCCCCTGCCTGATGCCAAATTTTATGGGGTAGATTATATGATGCCTAGAGAAAAGGCAGAGTTCATGTGGTGGTACCTAGTCAACCAACATACAGAATTTGATCTGAAAAAAGAGCTTCACTACTATTGTCAGTTAAGTGTTGAAATTCTTTGAAAAGTCTGTGACAAATTTAGGCAAGAAGTGATGAACATGACAGCCATGCAGGTTTTAAAACAGTCAGATGGTGACATTTTAGAGTATGAAGAGGTTTTTTTAGTTCTCTTTCAATATACAGGCTCCTAGATCCCCTGTTGGGGTCACTGCAGCGCTTCCCATGGCTCTTTGGACCTCACCAGCCCACCTTGAACCCAGCAAGGCTCCTAGTCGCCCCAGTTGGGATCACCACAGCACTCCCCATGGCTCTTTGGACCTCACCAGCCCATCTCGAACTCAGCAAGGTACTGTAGCCAGCAGGTTCCATTTCAAGTCCTCAGACAGCCTAGCTTTGAATTCTGGCACCTTTTCTTCTAAGTGGCTCCCTGCCTTCCAAGCTGTGGCTGAATTTCTACCTCAACTTACCTCTGCACTATTGCAGACTAGAGAAGACCACAAAAACCCCTGCACAGACTGACTTAAATGTGCCTCTGTCCAGCCAAACTGTAAACTGAATGTGTGCCTGGCATTGCAGCTAGCTGATATTTATGACATTTCTGTGTGCACTGCAATCTTGGAGTTTATGGCGCTGTTTCTGATTTTATTGTATGCTCCTAGCCTTTTTTTCTGTGAGAGACACTGAAGTCAAATTTAGAAATCATTTCATTTAAGTGCTACTATATATTTATTTTGTGCATTTAGTAATTAACTGTATTTTTCTGAAGATTCTATGATTAATAAGGGAATGATTTAAACTCTTAGAATGTACTGGCTGACTGCTCACCAATTAACTGACTACCTAAGCCATTTCACTTTTTATATGCCACTTGAAGGCAAACTCCAAACCTCTCTCCTTAAGACCTGGGTACCCCATGTCATCTCTCTCTCTCTCTCTCTCTCTCTCCAGTGATATTGAACCTAACCCGGGCCGTCCTGATGGCATCACTCCCAAGAACCCATCTTATTGGTTCACAGAAAAGGGGCTTAGGCTTGCACATATGAACATTAGAAGTCTGCCAGTTAATTTTGCACAGCTTGAAGCCTGGATTGCTCACAACTCCCCTGATTTCTTAGGTCTAACTGAGACTTGGTTAAAACCCCATATACCAGATTCATTATGTAGGATCAATGGATATAAACTTCACAGATGTGATTGTCCAAATGCTAAAAAGGGTGGTGGTGTTTTGTTTTATACCAGACAGGATCTTGACATTATGGTCCTCCCAGTCAAAACTACCTGTCTATGTGAAACTATTCATATAGTTATTACCTTAGGTCTCACTAAGAAGCTAAATGTAGTGTGCATCTGTAACCCTCCTAAAAATGGACTAACAGGCCTGACTAAGGTAATTGATCATCTTTCCTCACTAAAGGGTAGACAAGAGCTCATGGTTATGGGGGACCTCAACCTAGATTGGCTAGGGAAAAACTCTAATATCTATGCTGCTGAACTCAGCAGGTTACACCTGTCTCAATTGGTCACTCTCCTGACCAGACAGGTTAGTAACAGCAGTCTCAGTCTCTTCTAGACTGGATCATCTCCAACAGGCCTGAGATGATCAGTGCTGTTGGAGTTTTACCAGACTCAATCAGTGACCACTCCCCAGTTTACTGTGTTTGGAAGGCTATGACCCCTAAACCACCCCCCGAGAAATTTTCAGGGATTTTTCCAAAATGGATAAGAGAACCCTAATCTTGGAGCTACAGAACACGGGCTGGGCACCTCTATATAATACTTGTAATACGGAACATGCTGCTCAATACCTCCTTACCACACTTTTGAACCTTCAAGACAAATAAATTTCAGTAAAAAGGTGCCTTATCCGGGGATCTGCTACCCACTGGTTAAATTATTCACTCCTGTCCACTCTCAAAAAGAGGGATAAAGCCTGGAACAAAACTAAGCTAACCCAGCCCCCATTGGACTGGGTGGAGTACAGAAGACTCTGAAACCTATGTAAGGTTTCCATCAGATCTTCTAAGGGCAATTACTACTGTCCGCTCCTTAGTACCTCTGTCAGTGACTCTTGTGGTTTTTGGAGTCATGTTAACACCATCATAGGGAAAAACAAGTGCAATACCATCTCTGATATGGTCATGGATGGTTGTAATTACAATAACCTGTTCACTATCACCGAGGCTCTTAACTCCAGATTCACTGACCTCTCCTCCTATACTGTACCTCCTGGGCCTTTACCTGTCACTCCACAGGATAACCTTAAACCTTCCAACCCATCTTTCACCCTTCACCCAATCTCTGAGAGTGAAATCTTATGCTTACTTAAGTCCATCTTTCCTGCTGGATCGGCAGGGGCAGATGAACTCTTACCAAAATTCTTAAGAACTGTTGCACCATCTATAGTCTCTCCAGTGACTGGACTTTTCAACCTGTCTCTTCTTACAGGACATGTCCCTTCCCTCTGGAAGATTGCTCAAGTTGAACGGTCTACAAAAAGGGGGACACCACTAACCTAAATAACTACCACCCTATTGCCATCCTCTCAACCCTGCCTAAAATACTGGAGAAAATTGTTGCTACCCAGCTTTTGGATTACCTGTACTCCTTCACACTCCTCACCCCTGACCAACATGGTTTCCAACATGGGCACAGTACATCCACTGCTTTCATACAGTTTACAAATGATGTCAGATTCACTATGAACAAAGGCTCTCTCACTGGGGCTACTTTTGTTGATCTTACAAAAGCGTTTGATTTAGTTGACCACCTGCTGCTCCTATCAAAGTTGTCATCCCTAGGCTTCTCACCCTCTGTCACTGCCTGGTTCCAAAATTATCTTTCAAAGCGGCAACAATTTGTCCAGATTAGAGATGCTAAGTCCCCTCTTGTTCCTACTTGGATTGGAGTGCCCCAGGGTTCGATTTTTGGTCCTCTCCTGTTTATAGTCTTCACAAATGACATCCCACCACTCACTGATACTTGCTCAGGTCTGCTATATGCAGAAAATCTTGTTCTTTACTCATCCTCCTCAAACCTCTCAGATATCAACCTGAATCTCAATAGTAACTTCAATACCTTTCAGAGCTGGCTATTGCAAAACAAGCTTGTCTTAAATACAAATAAAACAGTAACTATGCTCTTCGGTTCAGGTTCAAAAATTTAGTCCTGCACCCAACCATTAAGTATCAGAGCACTAGATGGCTCTCCTTTAACACAGTTACCTCTTTTAAATACCTAGGCGTAACCCATGATCCTGCCTTGGATTTTGACCTGCACCTAGCCTCAGTCTTTAAATCTCTCAATATTCAACTTGGACTGGCATATATGGTGAGACATAGCCTAACATTCATTGTGAGGATGGCCATTGCACATGGGATCCTGAGACCCAAATGGCATATGGGTTAATAGCCTTTCTGGCAACTACTGGAGGGCTCCTCCAAAAGTGGGATGTCTGCCACAACAGCATTTGCTGTTTTGCTTTGTCTTTGCCCAAACTTACTCACCGATGCACACTATACTCCAGTCTGGGATGATTTACCCCTTCAGCCTTCTGACAGTTTACTTCCTACTGTTTTATAAAGAATATAATCCCCTCCCAGATATCTGACAAACTGGCTTTACTGCTTAAACCTGTGACCTCTGCCTACCCACTGAGATCAGCTGACAAATCCATTCTTGTCCAACCGAGATGTAAAACCAAAATGGGGGAGAATGCTTTCTTTAGCTGGGCCCCTAAACTATGGAACTCCCTTCCACTAAGTCTAAGAATCTCCCCTTCTCCACACAGCTTCAAACGGGAGCTTCATAGAGCTCTTCTAAGCTCTGAACCCAGCTCTTGTCCTCTATCCACCCACTCCTGTACTAGTTCCTCCTAGTTGCCTACCGGCTCCAACCTCTACTACTCTCAAACCTACCTGGAAATTTTGTTATTTCCTCTCTTCTAGCACTTACTCACTAGTTGTATGACTTATGACTGTTAGTTATTTGCACTTATATTTCTTTTTTTTTACTACATATAGATTCCTGAAAATGTACTGTAATTGCTGAACATTTTGTATAGGTGTACTATGTCTGACTTCTACTTGTTCCCATGATGTTTTCTTGCATCTACCATTGTCTACATACTGTTTGTTGTAATCTCCCTGGTCGTACCTGAAAATAGGCAGCTATGCTGTCTAGTGTACCTACCCAGTTAACAAAAATGAAATAAATAAATACAACCATAGCATCTGTCTGCATGGCCACACACAAGTTCATGTTTTTTAAAGAACACGCACTCACAGTTCTCTCCCCAGATAATTATCATGGTCAGCAAAAGAGGTTCTCCACACCTGCAATACAGTGGTTGATGTATATAGCAGAGAAAGAAAACATTGCTATTCAACACACACTATGGGGTGGGGAATTTAAAGTGGGGCCATATTTATTCGATGGTTACACAATACTTAATGGGGTTCCCACTGCCTTTGAATTCAACTGTTTTTTTTTTTATGGTTGCAACATCTGTTACTGTGAAAAAGATCAAAATCATATGACAGGTATGACTTTTGGGCACTTATTCAATCGGACCATGCACAAGGTAAATTTTTTAAAAAGTCAGGAGTTTGCCATTAGAGTCCTGTGGGAACATGAGTGGAGGTAAATGTTGGCCACAGATCAGGGGCTGACTGATTTTTTGAGGGACAGGGAACTACCCCAACATCTCAAACCTAGAGAGTCACTGTTTGGGGGATGAACAAATGCAATTTCTCTGTACTATAAGATACAGCCCAATGAGACAATCTGCTATTATGATTTTACCAGCCTGTACCCTTTTGTCAACAAAACCAAACAGTACCCAGTGGGTCACCCTGCCATCATTTATGAGAACTTTGCTAACATGAGTCAGTACTTTGGTTTGGCAAAAATAAAAGTTTTACCCCCTAGAGTTCTCTTTTTTCCAGTGCTGCCATCCAGGATTGGAAAAAAAACTTGTATTCACATTATGTCATGCGCAGAAGACAAAGTTCAGACACCGTGCACACACAATGATGAACAAAGGTCATTGACTGGTACCTACTGTACCGTAGAACTAAACCTGGTGCTGGAAAAAGGGTATAAGATCTTAAACATTTAGGAAGTGTGGCATTTTAGAGTCATCAACAGAACTGTTTGCAGACTACATAAAACTGCATCTGAAAGGCAAGCAAGAGGCATCTGGTTTCCCTTCATGGGCAAAAAGTGAAGCAGATAATGTCAGGTACATACAGCAGTATTTTGAAAGAGAAAATGCGCATTTGAACCCTGCCGACATCACTGCTAACCCCGCAAAGAGACAGATATCCAAACTGTTTTTAAATTCTCTTTGGGGTAAATTTGGACAGAGAGTTAATTTGTCCACCACCAGTTTAGTATCAGACCCCGATGAGCTTTTCCAGTATGTGTTTGCCCCCTATTATGATGTGGCCTCATGCTGTTTCATCGATGATGTAACAGCGTGTTTATGCTGGAAATATACCAAAGAACACTACCCAAATTTTAACAACATCAACATATTCATTGCTAGTTTCACCACTGCATATGCCAGACTAGAACTCTACAAACTGCTAGATAAGTTACAGGACAGGTGCCTGTATCACAATTTTGTGTCTAGACCAGGTGACTGGAACCCCCCTCTAGGTGACTATTTAGGGGAATTGACTAGCGAGCTTCCTCCAGATGAGCACATTACTGAGTTTGTGTCTGCAGGTCCCAAGACGTATGGGTACTGGCAGTCCAGAGGACAAATTGTCGTTAAAGTGAAAGGCTTTACCCTTAATGTAGGAAACTGTGAACACATTAATTGTGACAGCTTAAAAGATCTAGTTTTTGATTACTCAGTGTCACAGACATCTAAATAAATCACAGTGAAGCAACCCAGCATGGTTAGAAACAAAAAGCAGTGGTCCATTGAAACAAGAACACTGTCCAAGACCCAAAGAGTAGTTTATGATAAACAAGTTTTACAATCAGATTTCAGAACACTTCCTTATGGATACTGAGGACTAAAAATGGATATCAGATTGTAGAATCCCTCTACTTGTCTGTTGGCTGGCCTGTGTAACAGTAGGAAAAGCTTCTTCATAAAGCTGTTGTTGGAAAATTATGATACCGTTTTATCACATAAACCTGAAAATATTGTCTGGTTTTACAACTGTTGGCAACCTTTGTACAATGAACTGATGTTAAAGTTTACGCAGATTAAATTTGTGGAGAGGCTACCAGCATCATTCACTGATGATGATCTCTTGCATCTGGAGAAGGTGAATTTTGTTGTTATGGATGATTTAATGGACTCTGCCTGTCAAAATAGTGAAGTCAATTATGGGTTTACCAAGTACAGCCATCATAAACAGTTAACAATATCTCTAATTGTACAGAATGTATTTTGTCAAGGCAAGAAAAGCCGGACCATCACACTTAATGCCAACTATATTGTCCTGTTTAAAAACCCATGGGACAAGCTGCAGATACAAATACTGGCCAGACAGATGTACCCCGGTCAGACCAAATTTTTTTTAGAAGCTTTTGAAGATGCCACAAAAAAAACCTTACGGCTATTTATTGGTTGATTTAAGAGCTGGTACGCCAAATGAATACAGGCTACACAGTGGGTTGTTTCTCCCTTACTGGCCAATGGCATACGTCTTGAAAAAAACACATTCTGGTTTTAGAAATACATGGTGCTGTATTGTCATTATGTCTAAAAGAATGCAGAGAAACCTCTCTGTTTTAAAGTTACTTGTCAGAGGATCTCCCCATTTAAGAAAAGCTATTTTGTGCTCAGCCTCTGATGACTTGATATCCGCCATCGTGGAGGTGGCTTTAAACACCCTAAATGGAAATATACCATTGCCGACTAAACAGCTAGCTTTTCTGAGAAAAAGGGGTAGAGTCCTAAAAAATTTAAGCAAACAAGAAAGTGCCTTTAAAAAGAGAAAAAAATGATTATAAACCAGACAGGCAGATTCATAGGGATGTTGGGAATTGCTATTCCTTTGATTACTGGACTGCTGGCTAACAGATAATGGCTTTTACTCAGAAAATGTATCTGGTACCTCAACAGCAATTGGACCACATGACAACAAACTATCCCGATGAGGATATGAGAAAAGTCACAACTTACAGCTTGGATACCGAAATGAGATCTATACTATCACGGACTGATTTATCAGACCACGACAAAGCCAAGCTGTACTCTGCAGTGATGCAATGTTACCTCACTCTGGTAAATCAAGGAGGATAGGCTAGCCGGCCTGGTGGCACTGAGGGTTGAGGCACTGGACGCCACACCTTGCACCACGTCAGCGACCCGGGTTCGGGAACGAGCTTGGGTCATTGGGGGTCAGTGGGGGGGGATTGAGCATCCATGGGACTGCTCTCTTCTCTCAGGGATGGATCCAGAGGTAGCCTGGTGTGGCAGCAGCCCCCGGTAGAGATCGGCGGCACTGCTATGCACCAGGCTAGTACAGTAAAGGTTGACATTGGGTAGCTGCCTTTCTGACATGGGTGGGAGCACCTACGTCAGGGCTGGGTGGCATTGCACATCCCACATTGGTGGGGGGTAACCAAGAATGTAGGAAAAACCTGGCTCCAGTGATCAGGTGATGGCACCAATCCTCCATGCCCTATGCTGTGGTTTCCCTGGCTTGCCTTCAATTTCCCCAGACCCACTCCTCAGCTGATACCAGAGTCTGCCTTGAAGAGCGCCCCAAGTAGGAGAGGGGCGACCCACCCCAAATAGAGTTAGCTGGGGCTGCTGGCGTCAGCGAGGAGGGAGAGAGGAGGCATAGTGTGGGATCCTCAGGTGGGCAGGACAAGGATGGGATGCCTGAGAGAGGACCTTGGAGCCACGATGGGAGTGAAGCAAAGTTGACAAAAAAAAAAGGAGAATAGGCTAAAACCAGTTTGACCTTACACATGCCTGAGAGTGAGGCAGTTTCCAAGCAACCCCCACCGAGACTCTTTCTGTCATGAGTTCTATGGAAAAAGACATCTTGAATAGTGTTTCTCACAGGTCAAAAAAGTACTGAGATATAACGGTAGTTTTGTTTCTGGGTCTCATATGGTCAATTTGGTAAGAGCTACAGCCACTCATGCTATCCCTGACCACAAAAAGCCAAAGGGGTGGGATGTGTTTGTCAAAGCGGTGGCAGAGGCTAACATACCCGCATCCATTTTGGGTCATTCGGCAAACAGGAGATATGTTGAAAGTCAAAAAACAGCCAATGTAAAAGTCCCCGAACCCTATCCACTTAGCAAATGGTCAGTGATACCCAAAAGACGAAAGACATTTAAGAAACCTGCTTGGCTGTCTGTATAAATGTGAACATTATATACCTTGGTGACTGATGTCTACTGACTATTTTGACACTTTTGTTTTACAAAAAGGTATTTACAGTGATGTATGCTATAATCCTACCTCATATTGAATATGTTAGCATGTTTTTAAAAAAGGTACTTCTATTTCTGTATGTTGTCATCCTACCTCATATTGAATATGGTAGCATTTTCTCTTTACAAAAGGTGTGTATACTGATGCATGTTAGCCTACCTCATCTTTAGTATGTAATCATGTTTTTTTTTAAAAAAGGGCATATCATAATCCTAGATCAATGGTATGTCACATGTAATGTGCATTTTTAACAAGAGAGGCTTTTAGTTTTCTGTAGCTTATCGACCATTTTACCTGTAATACTTTTACAATAAATACATTTTAGTATTTTATATATTGTGTCATTATTGAAGACATTACATATCTGAAAATTTCAAACACATGTCCCCCAGAAAAACTGACAAAGACACAGAGATCAAGAGGGCATATATGATTTTATAAAATGATGGTTGTGAGTTACAAGTGATTGCATATTTTAAATTCATTACAAGACAAGTCTGGCCAGCCCAGTGGCACTGAGGGTTGAGGCGCTGGATGCCACACCTTGTGCCATGCTGGCAACCCAAGTTCAGGAATGAGACAGGGCCATCAGGGGCCAGCAGGGGAGGGAGAGGATTGAGCATCCAAAGGACAGCTCTCCTTTCCTGGGAGGGGGGTACATACTCGGCACCTGACTGGCCTCTGGTTGAAGCCGGAGGCATAGCATGTGTGTGGGTGAAAAAGAGAGGGTTGGGAGTGGATGACGTCGGCAGAGATGCCTTGATGTTGGGGCACATGCCACTCCCATAGAAAATGGGAAAAACACCCACAGCCCTCCTGGTAGACAGAGCACCAGGCCCCGATCCCCAGTACCCCTGCCTGACCCACTACCAGCATTCTAACGAGAACAAGAAGGACTTTGGGGGTGTCCCTACCCCATGCCTGCCTGGGGGACATAGCCACAGCTACATGGGGGATGGACTGCACCGGGCTTCAGGTAAGAGGGCGGGGACTAGAAGGCCATAGGTGTCTCCCAAAGAGTGAGAGTGCTGCAGGCAGGAGGAGTATAAAGAATAAGTAAAAAAAAAAAAAAAGACAAGACTGAACATGTTGCCATCCAACTGAAACAGGCCCTGACATATTTAGATGTCTGAAAGGGTGACATACCAAATTAGTTACAAAAGCATCATTTTTGAGCAAATCATTAGAGTACATATTTAGAATTTGATCATAAGAAAATCCTTTACATCTGTGATATAAGAAAAAGATGCAGTGAAATCCACAGGTGGTAGAGAAGGTATCTTGCAACTGTGTGTTTTGGTATAGAATGGTCTTTGCATTTCTGTTTACAAAGTTCACAATCATTCATGCATAATTATCAGGATGAAAACCGTAACTGTCAAAGAACTCCCCAGTCCCATTTTCTGAGATGTATACAGCTAACCAGTACTGTCCAGGGAGGTCATGGGGTCAGTATTGATGACTAGCACAGTGGGAAGGTTTATCAGTCTCTCCTTGGGTAGCAGATCACAGGTAAACATGCCCAGAAAGAAGTCATGGATGTGGGAGTCATTGGTTACAATTTTTTCCAGCTGCTTTGTGTTCATTTTTATGTTTTATCACATATAATCAAAAATGAAATTTCTTCTCTGGTTTATTTCAATGACATTATCAAAAATAGCATAAACAATGAGATTAACCATATGAGGAAGAGCTTCTTTAAATCTGATATCTGCTCTGAGGTACCCAGTTTTAATCAGGGAGTAATGATCAGCATATTCCTGGTCCAGAGTCAGATCAAAGGCAAACAGTGTGTATCCCTGGGTGAATTACTGACAGTTGACAACTAGTGGGTGATCTTTCATATTTTTACCAACAGCCTGTACTAGATTAAAATATTCTCTCACAGCATTCCCATTTCTAAAATCGGGCTGCAGAGGTTTAGCAGGGATTTGTTCACGATCCAGATACAGAGCCACAAAATGAATGTTATAATGTTTAAAGTTCAAGGGGATTTTAGTGTAGGAACCACTAAAAGCATCATTGTTGACAAATCCTATGACCATCATTTTTGATAAGTGTCCCAAAAACAAATGATCTTGGTTGCAGACTCTGCTTCCTGCAGGGAAGCTAAACACTTTCATCCCCACTCTGCCTATAGGGTATTTAGTGTTGGAAGTCAGCAGGGCTTCCAAGTGTCCCAGATGAACACCTGGGGTCACTTTTACCCTTTTGACAAACATAGAGGCGGTCATGATTTTTAGCTTATAAGGCTCAGCATCTCAGCTCATCAGACAAAAGCTGTCCCTGTTACGTGTCAGTTTAATTTTAATATCCATGCCATTCAGCATCAGTTTCTCTTGGATAAACAAGTCTGTGTGCAAGTGTCCCAGCAGCTCTGCCCCTCTACTATGTTGAGTGAAAGAGCTTCTTTTATTAAACACTACATTGTTACCAGCTCTGTCTGTGATTTTGTGTTTCCCCGGGGTGTCTTTGAAAAATAATCATGCCATTAATTGTGTAGAAAGTATCTGTTCACTAAAGTTCAGCACAGATTCTATGATAGCCCTGTAAGGGTTACAGTTATTGCTCTGATTGATGAGCCGATCCCCGACAGTCACATCCAGCTGGTTGAAAATGGTGGCCACTGGGTAGTTTATGAGACCCACCTTGGCTGCTGCAGGTATATCTCCACCATCCACTTCAGGGATTTTGCAAACCAGGTAAAGAAGCGTGTTGTTTAGATCCAAATATTCTTTGCCATTTCCTGCTATATAAAATTCAATAGGTGAGGTTTCTGAAAGGGCAGCCAGAGGGGGTATCTCTACATAAATGCTTTTTTCAATGCTTGTCTGTGTGAGAGTGATGGCAAACAAATCCAGTTCTGATGTTGTGCATTCTTCTGAACCACAGTGCATGAAGGCCATGTTTTTTAGACTAGATCCCTATGTTTTTTATATCCCTTTGAAGGTTCTTTGGACTTGACCTCTTGCTTTTATGTGATGTTTTGCAATTTGAGATACACCTTTTAAAGTAGTGAGGAGGCCCAATGAGAAGTGAAGGGGTACTCTGTGCTTTCTCTTTTTCCCTCTCTTGACCACAATCACCCCTGAACTACCCTGAATGGTCTTACCTCCTCCTGACATCCTTTGAGCGACAGCACTAGTCACATGCCCCACAACATCCTTTGAGACATTTTTAGCAGCCGTTTGTAGATGTGGTTTGGCAATTTCAAATCCCCTTCTTAAAAATGGAACTGCTTTTCTAAACAGACTATGAAATAGCCCCCCTATACCAGAACCATGCATAGCAGGAAGTCCATGAAAGCCTGGAAGGCCGTATCCTGCCTGTGCCTTGTAATAGCTTCTGTACAAGGCAGGGTCCCCGTAATGTCGAACGATCACCATTCATTTTTAAATTTTAAAGTACTCTCTGGGGGTTAAAATGCAACTTCATGATCACCTTTCCAAAACAAAATGGCTCAGGTTCATTTTGATCATTTTTTATTTCAATAGTGACTGCATCGATCCAATGTTTACAGATTGTTTGGTAGTGGGGTTTACCATAGGTCATGGTCACTATCTCATTGTCTTGGCACCTGAAGGGTACGCATCTCAGCAAATGCACTAGACTGTCTCCCACTGTTTCGTGTGTAATAATGTCAGTGTAGATATATAATGTGTAAAAGCCCCCATTAATATCTGTAGGGTTATTTGTTATAGTCTTTCCTACACCTATCACGAGTCTGCTAAAACCCAAAAGATACTGTAACTGTCCTTGCATAAACAGAATGCATTTGATGTTGCTGTCAATGCTTATTTCTCTCCCGATGGCTTGTTGTTCCAAAACCACTGACAGTTCATTTGCTTCAAATATGCTTTTATTGATTTGCTTAATAACACTAACCATGTTATGATAATAGCCCGATGGAATTTTAAATGCTTCTGACTCAGTACCAGGGTTGGTTGGTGGCGTTTTACTCTGGCTATGCTTAGAGGCTGATACAGCATACTGAACCTGTTGTTCTGCGCAGGCGCGTTGTCCCAGGTATGAGGGTGCTTAATTTCTGATAATCCCACTTCCCATTCACCAGGCAGTTCAATAATTTGTGGTAACTTTACTGTAAAAGTGGATATAGTATTATTGAAGAAAATCTTGTGCCAGGCATTGCAAGGCAAGGTGATATCAAAGTCATTTTTGAGCATTTTTAAATCTTATCTGCTTCTAATGTCCTGAACCTGTGTTGCCTCAACCCAGCTATTGAATTTATCAGGCCACCTTAGCAACTTTACCAGATACCAAGTTTTTTTGCCATGCTTTTTCTCTGCCAGGATTTTCTGCACCCTATACATTTGATCCTCATCTTGTTAAATTTTTTGCAACTCTTCTGCATAGAAAGTACCTTTGGTGTCTTCCCCCTGATAGTCTTTTAGCTTATCGGTGGATCTCAGTGTTTTTAAGACCTCCATCAAAATAAATATCTCAACTGTGTATATCTGTTCATATCCCTTTTCAAACACCTCTTTCAGCTTAGATATTCTCATTTGATCACTTTTCTGAAGAGTGCCCTTTTGTTTTTTTGCCAAGAATCATTTTGCCATAGATGGTCTTCCATACATCCAAGGCATTGGAAGGGTTAACATCCACTGATCTGCATTTAATGCTTCTGTGATAAGTTTGATTATAGCTGTGCACCAGGTCAGGCAACACATCAATATATTTCCACGTGTTTTGGGCTGTAAAGTAATGCCACATGCATGTCTTTAAAGAGACTTACCAGTCTCAGCAGTTGCTGACCCTTGTTAGTCGACCAGTGCCCATGTTTCATTGCCAACTGCCCATTATAATATAGAAACCCTACCCAAAATGTACCCCCATACACTAAAATGGAGCTTGTCCCCGCGCTCTCCCTGGCATCACATCATAACTTTGCTGTGCACAGGGGTGCAGCGTCAGTAACTAAATAAAATGGGGAGTAGGAGAGACCAAGTGGGGGCAATTTTATAAGTGAAATTATTTTAAAGCTGTTTAACAAATTTTGGAAATAGCAACACCAGGAACATACGGAAAGGGTAAGGCACTGATCAGGCAGTTGCAACTGCAAGTGTAGTTTACTTGGTAGGTCTCTTTAAAGTTCTGTTGAACATTTCTACAATGCTAGCCTTAACTTCATTATTTGTTACAAAATGTTGTATTTTATTTTGTTTTAGTAATGTCCTTAAGGAGGCATTGAGGTATTCTTTACCCTGATCAATCTGCAACTTCTCAGGTGTGCATCCACTTTTAGAAATTGTTTTAAAGGCCTGCATCACTGCCTTGCCTGACTTATCTTTTAAAGCCGCTACCCAGGCATGCTTGGATAGCACAAAGATGCATGTCAGCATGTATTTAAAACCATTATTGTACTTTGCATATTGACCCATAGCCACTAAATCGTCTTGCCATTGTCTATCTATGTCAGAAACAATGACAGGATTTCTCTTAAATCGAATTCTTGCTGTGTAATGTATTGGGGTCCTGCTTGGCAAGCCATTCTGCAACACCTTTCCCGGTCACACCTTAATCAATTACTTTTGCAGCTTTATATACCCAAGTCACACCACTAAAACTGCCCACTTTTCTTGCATTCAAATATATATTCTGAAGCAGTTGATCAGTCATCTTCTTTCGTCAGTACCCTAATACATCTGTTAACTAGCCAACCTTTTGTCACCCTCAAAATGATGTATATTTTTTTCTTACAAATTCGATGACAACCATAAACTGCAATATGTGATTATATTTTATTCATACATACAAAACATAAACTGATACATATATTAATTACGTACAAAAACCATAACAGTATTTTAAAGAGCATATATATATATATATATATATATATATATATATATATATATATATACCTGTAACACATAGTATGCATGCAATGATGACATAATATTCTGTTTCTACACAACCAGATTCTTTCACATTCTACCATATCCAGAGACAGTAACTTTTGGGCTATATGTTTCACACAAGCAAGGCCCTCATCCACTTTTCCCCTGGTGACAAGGTAGGCACAAAATATACACACATGTGCCATGCACAACTCAAAATAATCAGGGTGATCTTTGAGGGGTACTATTGCAGAATCAAAAACGCTATTCACCTTACATATGTCTGTGTGTTTTTTTTGTTCATTGCATTGATATACATATGCCACATAATTGGGAGCATACTTTTAATTTCAGTCATTGTCCTTTCTGCCAGTGAAGGTGCTGCACTTTCACAGCATACACTTAATGCATGGCACTTTCCAAAGTATACAGGGTCCTTAAAATGTCCTTTATCACACGGCACATTGTAGCCATCAAGAGTGACTGGAATATCAGGAGCATGTCATTACGTTCCATCTGAAAGCACATAATACAAGTTATACAGATTAGCATGTCACTTTATTTATTCAGGAAAAATGGCTGTTACATCACATTTATTAAATACAACATAAGCAATACATTCTGCAAAAATGTGATGAATACACATGATGCTTAGTGCCCTTTCATTTTATGGAGCATCATAACAATTGAAGAAGCCACTTTCACAGTATGAGAGACAGCACAGTCTTTTCTCTGCTTTATAGCAGACACACACATTGCTGCAACTACCAATAAATGCAGGTTACAAAGACACTCAGGATCTTCTATGAATCTAGGCACAATCACTGTACTGTTTTCTAAAAGTGTCAACTCAGATTCTTTCATATAGTTTTCTTTATCCTCCCACATGTCTGAGGGGGCACACAGCATCAGTAATGGCTTATGATCAGATTCATAAGTCTTTGGACACTCTCTTTGCTTGCATCCCTTATGGTTCTCTGTAAAATAAAATATGAAGCTTTGGGTTCTACAACATTTACACATAACCTGTAGCAGATCAGCAGTTAAATTAATTTTCACAACAAAAACAGAGTCCTTGAATTTCTTGTTAGAAATGTTTTAAAGGAGCATCTACTGACTAGACGTCTGGCCTCTTTTCTAATCTCACTGTCTGTCTGTTGTAACATATGTGTACTCTCTGTTGTAACATATGTGTAAGCAAACACATGGGGTCAACTCTTTTCATATCATTTAAAACATGACTTACAGATTCTATTGTTTTGTTGCTCATGCTTAAGCCCTGTTGTTTCATAGCTATTGCTAAAATCACAGGCATGAGATGCCCTATATGTATGGCTTCAGAAACATTTTTTTATGCTTCTCTAGCTGTCAAGACATCAAAGGTACATGTATGGCTTATCTGACTAGGGTCATCTATCTCACACCCAGGACAGGCATCAACCATTTCACAATGTATCACTCTCTCTATCACAGTGGCAATTACACCATGAATAGTATGGTACATAACACACTTACAATACATATAATGGTCAGTTTTGGGGGGCTTAATACTTAGGCCTGTTTTTTCACCTGAGGAAACCTGTCTAATCTCAGTAGATGAAGATGGTTGTGACTGAGTAGTGATTACAGTGTTTTCTGCTTTTTCAAGCATTCTATCACTCTCTAAATTTCTAACATATTGACCCTCGCACATCTAATTAATAACCACATCTGTATCTTTCACACAGCAAACACAGTCAAGTAGTAGATTTGTGGAGACTTGAGTATCCATACTGTCCGAATAAGACTGTTGCTCCATCCCATATCCATCACTCTGATAAAGCAAAAAAAAACCAACATTGGTCCTTTTACTCAGTAAGTTCCAATTCATCTGCTAACTTATCTGTTCAGTTACACTCTGCATGCATGTCTCCACTCGCTCATTTTTTAGTGCTTAAAAACAAAACATAACTTTACCTCTGCAGTGCAAGATATGTTGTCATCTTTTTCTTCTTCTTTAGTTTGTTGCTTTTTCTTATCTTTTAAGTACATTAACACAAAAAAGCAAAAATTATTTTGTGTTTTTATTGATCTAAAGTCTGCCTTTGACAGAATAATTAGGGTAAAATTATGGAGAGAATTGGAACATTATGGGATTGATTTGGAAATACTTAATATGATTAAAATTTTAATAGTGATAATCAAACTAGGATAAGATGTAATAAACAAGGAGATGGTACACCCAAGTTTAGATCTAATATAGGACTTAGACAGGGCTGTGTCTTATCACCAGTATTATTATTTATTTATTTATTCTATATTTTTGTCCTGTTTCTGACTGCCAGGACCATCTGCCCGGTCATGGACTCTGGCTGTGGCTACTCATATTTTAGCCACCCTTCCTGAACTCCCTGGCTTGCCCCCCCCCCGGGTGGGGTCATGGTGCCTTGGGCTAAGGGTATCGTGAACATGGGAAAGGCAGAAGTCAGTCTGAGAGCCAATGCAGCTGGAGTGGGTGTCATCAAGGCTGTGAGAGCAGGGACTGTTCTTCCCTTTTGTGTGCAGGAGGAGGTGGGGATGTGCAATGACATCCTGTGTCCACCCCACCCTCCTGAAGTTGTCAAGCACCAGTAGCTGCGGTACCCCCAACCTCCACCAGGAGTCCATCAGGTGCTGGGCACTGTCCCCACCCTCCCCCAGAGAAGGAAAGCAGTCCCTGGGATGCTCCATCCTTCTCCCCCAGCTGGCCCTCCATGACCTAGGTCCACTCCTGAAGCCGGGTCACCGGCGCCAAAAGCGGAAATCCAACCACTGCACTGGCTGTCCAGTTATCACCAATATTATTTAAAATATTTTTAAATAGAGTTTTGGAGGAACTAAAGGACCCTGGGCTGCATATGCCAACAGTGGGGTACAGGAGATGCCCCTGCCTGGCATATGCAGATGATATTGTTCCTATGGCAACAAGCCACCTGGGTATTAAGAGGAGCCTATAGAAATTTAGCAAAGTAGCGATGACAGCAGATTTAGAGATTATCCTCCAAAAGACAAAATACAAGATTTTTAATAAAACAATGGTACAGGAGAACAGATTATGTAAATTAACGTGTAACAACTACAAGTTAGAATATATTAATAACTTTACATATTTGGGAATAGAATTCTCTTATGATTTAAAATGGCAAAAACATTTTGATTATATGAAACAGAAGATACATAGATTGGTACCATTAATGAAGAGATTTGCATACAAATATGGGGGTCAGTCTGTAAAGGGCTCTTTTCAAACATTTAATGCTCAAATTAAAAGCCGGGTACTTTATGGATGTGAAACATGGGGCAGTGCGAGCACTGATAAATTCGAAGTTCTGGCGAATACTTTCTATAAGAAATTATTGGGGCTCTCTCAATGTGCTGCATCTATACTAACGAGATGTGAGATAGGTCAATTACCTTTAAAATGTATTATTGAACAAAGATTAGTTTTGTACTGGATTAAAATATATAACATGCCTGACAATAGGTTTCCAAGGATGTGCTTAGAGGAATCAATATAATTTGGGAACATGGGCTTTAAATACCCAAGCATGAACACCTTGGAAGTAATAATTAGACTATATGGACCATTACAATTAATAACTTATAGTCAAACAGTTGAATTGAAGAATATTAAAGGTGACATTAAGACAAGAATACAGGATATTTATATACAAAAAGAAAGAAGTGTGGCAACCGATCTCAAGTTTAGCTACTGGTTAGCATGGAATATTAACAGCACACAGTTGGGAATTGAATACAATGGGTGGGATATTCAAAAGGGTTGCGCCATGCGCAACAGGGTTGCGCATGCACAAGTCCGAAATTGTGCCATTCTGCCATATTCAGCAGGAGGCAGTTGCGCCACTGAAAACAGGCTGAGCAACAGCGCAATGCAAATGAAGGCATGCGCAACCGAAGGGGGTGGACCCATGCATAAAGAGCGCAATGCGATATTCAAAGACTTGCACAATGCGCAAGAGCTGAACAGCCGGAAGGTGCGCCACAACGGAAATGAGCCAAAATAAAAAGGATCAAGGAAGAGGCGCAAGAATGCTACAGGGATGCCAAGCAAGACAGAGAGAGAGAGACAGACAGCGACAGGCCAGAACAGGGTAGGCAAGTGAAGTAGTGTGGACCATAGGCTGCAGAGGCCAGCGGGGGTACCTGGTGCAGTGGAGGCAGCAGTCAGGACAGCGGGGGTAACAGAGCAACATCAGCCGGGGGGTCAGAAGCCAGGGAGATGGACAGTGGCAGCTTCACATGGAAGCTGCAATGAGGAGTGAGAATGCAAGCTGCAGGAGGCGTGGCCGTGGAAGGGCCCGTCGGGCAATCGCCCCCAACAGGCAGTACCGTGCCTGCATCAGCTTTGAGCTGTACACAGATGTAGAGATCATGGGCGGTACCACCTGAACAGGGCAATACTGAGGTGGCTCTGTGAGCTGTGCAGTGATGTGATGCAGACACCTCACAACGGAGTCACGCCTGTCAGTGGAGACCAAGGTGACAGCCTGCATGTGCCTGCTCACCATGGGCACCTTCCAGAGGCTGACAGGGGACACCGCAGGCATCACACAGTCGGCCACATCATGCATCCTCACCCAATTCCTCAGCGCACTGCTGCCACATGCTGCGGAGCACATCCATTTCCCCAGCACCGCTGCAGAGTGTACAGCAAACATGCAGGGGTTCCACAGGGTAGCATGTATGTCTGGCATGCTAGGGGCCATAGACTGCACCCATGTGGCCATTCACATGCCACCTGGCCTCAATGGGGCCACATATAGGAACAGGAAGGGATTTTCCAGTGTCAACTGCCAGGTGGTGTGTGATGCCACCGGGCGCATAATCAATGTCTGTGCCACACACCCTGGTGGAGCACATGATGCCTTCATATGGTATCAGTCCGCACTGTGCCATCGATTCGAGAGTGGGGACATCCCCACAGGCCATCTAGTGGGTGAGTATATGCATGTAGGAATTGCAAACTCGGGGCAAGGGTGGGAATGCCACAGGTGCCATGGTAGTGGCACACAGGGATATGGGCAATATGGACCTGAACATGATACTTATCTCCACTATCTCCACACAGGTGACAGCAGATACCCACTCCATCCCTGGCTGCTCACACCGTACCGGCGCCCCATGACCCCCATCGCAGCAATGCTATAATGAGGCACATGCCGCCAGACGCAACATCATCGAGCGGGTGTTTGGGATGCTCAAGGCACGCTTCCGATGCCTAGACACCTCCGGCAGTGCCCTACAGTACAGCCCCTCAAAGGCCTGTGGGATATTCCTGGCCTGTTGTATCCTGCACAACATGGCCAAAGACTGTGGGATAGCCATACAGGTCGAGGAGGGGGACAGCGATGGGACGCCAGTGGCACCAGTGATGATGGTGATGAGCAGCCCCCCCTAGGATGGTGGGACCCCTGACTGATCCGGCAGGCCCAGCTGCACCGGGACACCATCACAGAGGAGCATTATGCACGACACAGGTAAGTCAAGGGGCCATGTGGAACCAACACTGTCCAGGTGCAACCCACAGGCACACAGGGTAACACACCAGGGGGTGCATGACGGCAAGGGGAGTGGAAGGGTCCAGGCACACAAACACACCATCAGGGAGGGGTGAACAGTCATATGGACACACACACAAACACACACCAGGCACAAAGAGTACATGGGCAGGTGCACAGCAGAGCAGAACAGACATGGCAAACACACAGATCCACAGACCACCCCCACCACCTGTATTGTCCAAGTACGTGTGTCAGATGCTGGGCACCCTTGCACCTTGGTGTACAGTACAATGCAGGCATCATCATGCACATGCACCTGTGGACAGCAGTCGGGAGGGTGTGCAGGTAGTCCGTGTGTCGGCATGTTGGGCAGGGCACCCACCAGTGCACTGCCCACCAAGACACACATTGCACACAGGGCAGAACCAGACAGGGCCCACACTGGGAGACAGGACAGTCATGTTGCACTGTTCCACAGCCACTGCGGATGTGTGGGTGGCCCCTCTGTGACCCAACTGCACTGGCAGGCTGAGCAGGGGCCACATGGGGTGGCACCGATGGACCACCAGGGGTCCCACTGTGCGATCGTGACCTTGTCCACACAGGGGTCTGCAGCATGCCAAACATACCTGCACCAGGGGTGCTCGGGATGCCCACAGCAGAACCCGGCATTGACAGGCTGGGTTTCGCACGATGCCAGGAATGGGGATTGGAGAGCGTACGGTGTGGGATGCATGGTACAGGGGCACCTGCTTGTGTGCCCAATGCAGCCATGACAGCGACCAATGCCTGGGTCTGCCTGTCAATGGCAGCAGTCACATCCATCCACATTTGGACCATCTCTGCAAGGATCAGAGCATGGTCCCTGCTGTGCCACCCACAGCTGGGCGCAGTACCTCCACGGACATTGCAACCCGCCTTTGCTGTTGTACTGATTCTCGCGAGCAGGCGGTGTGTTTTCAAATGGGTACTCTGCCACAATGGCATCCTGTCCCCAGAGTATGGAAGGTCCTGATGCACAACACCCTTGAGTGTGGGCACTGTTCACCAGGACCAGGAATGGGCATATCAAGGGCGTGTGTGCACGTGCCACCGCTGGACACTGTACCCCCAGACCTGGTGGGTGACTGCTGCTGCTGCCCCTCCAACCGCTGTGCCCCAGGGACCACTCGCTCCACTGCTGTGGCCGCAACAGTGCCAGACACCTGCACAGCCACCGGTGCTGCCCCACCGGTGCTGACAGCCACAGTCTGGGACTGTGCTGACATGCTGGCACACACGTTGGAACCAGCTAGGCCCAGGGGCACATGTTGGCCTGCTGTGTGTCCGTCATAGGACACACACGTGTCACTGCCCACTGCAGCCCTTGCATCATCAATGGTGCAGGTATGTGCTACAGCCACAGTCACAGCGTGCAGGCATGCTTGCATGCCAGACTGCTGAGACACAGGCTGTGCACCCCCCACACCTGACTCACCGACAACAGAGGTGCCAGCCAGGCGTGCATGCTGCTGAAGTGCATGCTGGCTGGCGACAGAGGTGGAAGGACCCTCCTCCAACTCCGGCAGGTCTATCCTCACTACCTGGTCCCACCACCACCATCCCCTGAAGACAAACAGGATCTGTAACAGAAAGTGAGGACATGTTAGTGCATGTGATCAACCTCCCCCCCAACACCACCACCATGTCATACCGTGCAGTGATGGGCTTCCACCTGTCTGGAATCCACCTCCTGGTACGCCCTCAATAGCACTCCACTGCATTGATGCAGCCAGTCGATCCTCAGCCGGGGTCAGCTCCGCCCCCGCTGGCTGGCCCCCGCCTGTGCCAGCATGTGCCGCCCTGAGGGCTACCACCTTCTCCTTCACCCTCCTGCGGTCTGTCCCCATCTTCTTTTTGCATTCCTGCACGGAGCGCTGGTGGCTTCCATCCAGATCATTGCCCGAGCTACCTCCTCCCATGCAGCCGCACGGGCCTGAGGGGTGCCCCGCCATCCACTCAGTAGTGGCTTCTCTTCCAGGTAGGCCTGGAAGAGGGCCTCTGTCTCCACCTTGGTGAAGTTGGGCCTCCTCCTTGGCCCACCATCCTCACCCTCACCTTGGCTCTGCTCGGTCATGTCGGTCTGTATGGGTGGAAGTGAACACCTGTCACTGTGCAGTCTACAGTGTTTTCCCATGACCATTGTCCAGAACATCACACAGCATGCAACTCACCTCTCACCTGCAGTAACCAAATCTGGCCAGCGCAGCCCAATGTCACCTAATTATAGCACAATGCATGCAAATTAGGTGTGGCGCAACTTTAATGACATGCTAATCGCACCACTGTGCCTTTGAATGGCTGATCAGATGATTTGCATGTGTCGGCTGAATATCGCGCCATTGCGCTTTGGCTGCCACGGGTTGAGCCGCCAGAGCCAATGGCGCATTTCTGTGACTGTGTAGTACACTGCACTGCACATGCCCAGGTAGCTTATGCAGGCGTCTGCCGCTCTGATGGCGTGCTGAGCGTGATCAGCAATACAGGACATGGCCACCATTGTGCCAGTGGTGCTACAGCGCTGGGCACCATATGGCACTGTAGCACAACTGTGCAATAGTCCACGCAGGTGACCATTCGCGCAGGATGTGTAGACGTCCGATGGCGCTGTGCGTGGCCTTGCGTCACAGACCCCTGACCTTGTGTCCGACCTTTGCCCCCTGGCACTGTTCAGCTGCCATGTGTACAGCTCTGTTGCGCTGTTTGGTGATAGCGCTATGTGAACCGACGGCGCTATACGAACAGCGCGATTGGAACCTATGGTGGTCTATTGCGCAACATTTCCACGTGGGGTTGCCGCACTGCGGGGCACCATTTTGCCTGCTCTACTACCACAGTAATGGCACACAGGAGAGCTCCACAATGGAGTCAGTTGGAGGTGGCCAACCTGGTGGCTGTGGTTGAGCCTTACTGTGGGGCACTGTTTGGGGATCAGCCCCTCACCATGGCCTGCACCCATGTGTGGCAGCAGGTGGCCACTGAACTGGAGGGGGTCACAGGGCAGTGCCGGTCTGCCGAACAGTGCAGGCACAGGTATAGTGACCTCCGCAGGAGGGAACTGGATGTGCTGCAACGCCTCAGGTCACGTGCCAGAAGGGGTGTTGTGCCTAGACCAGGTGGGTGTACCATCTATGCACCTGTATTCTCCATAGGGGTGTGACTGTGTGTCGGTGGTGGTGCATGGGGGATGGCTCTGCCATGGTTGGCTGTGTCAGTGTGTGCAGGTGTGAGATGCATGGGTCTGGCTGTGTGGGCAGGCACACTCACTGGGGCAGGGGGCAGTCTGCTTTGGGGTCACACTGATGTTTTTCTCAACCATTGTCACCCACAGGCCTGGTGGAGAGGATGCAGGCCCAGGCTGAGGAGGGCCATGTCGGGGCTCAGGTGGCAGCCGGATGAGGCGTGATGGGTAGGCCACAGCGGCAGCAGCAGGAGCAGCAGCAGCCACAGCTGCTTGATGAGTGTGAGTGTCATTACATCATGTATGTTATTGCATGCTGGAGGGGGGTGGGCATGACCACCAGCCATGGACAACACAACCATGCACGACACAGGTGACAGTCATCACTGTCCAGTGTCACTGCACGTCTGTGTGTGCGTCACTGGTGGTCCATGCATGCACTGGGCACATGGCTGTGGAACTGGCATCCCACCACATTGCCACATCACTTGACAGCCTTGTTTGTGCTGTGATGGACATGGGCAGTGTGTGTGTGCAGTGGTGCACATAGCTGGTGCTGCCTGGTTGGGCGTGTCATGTGCATGGTCACTGTGGGTGGGTGCATACCATCACAGGTGCAGGGCACTAGGCTATATGCCTTGCAGGATGGGTGGTGTTCAGGGTTGTGGACAGTCACAGCCATTGACTGTGTTCCCTTTTCCTAGGTCTCAGCATCCTACAGCGGATGGACCGTGCCCTCCAGCGGCTGACGCAGGTGTCAGTCGCTACACATGACCTCCTGACAGACATGCAGTGCCATGGGGTCAGGCGATGCCAGAGGAACTGGAAGGGATCAACAGGCAGCAGGGGACCAGCCTGCCAGGCGCTGAATGCGCTTCCCCTTCCCACTTCACCCAGCCTCCCACCCTGCCTTCCCTCTCCCAATTGTTCACCCCTACCCCTTACCCACCCCTACCTTGTACCCCTACCCCCCTTGTCTTGTACATATGTATATAGATGTTGTTGGTGTTGTACATATCTTTTTCGAATATATATATTTTGTTGTGAAGTCTGCGGCGGTCTCTGATTTGCAGCTGGCTATGGTTGCTCAGTTGCAGTGGTGTGCATGGCATCTGGGGTGGTATGGTCCTGGGTATGTGTGTGTGTGCATGGGGAGGTGTCTCCGGTGTGGGAGTGCCTTTCAGTCTGTCTTGCCATCTGCTGCCGCCCACTGCTGGGTGCCCAGGGTGGGTGGTCAGGCGGTTCTGTGCTACATGAGGTTGCAGGGTGCCAGGGATGCATGGTGTTTACTGCAGTGACAGTCACTGCACATGGGTGGTGTCTTGGGGTCACAGTGCAGGGTGTGCTGTACAGAAGGGGGGGCTGATGTGCACTGTGGTTGTCGACCCCTGTGTGTGGCAGTCTCAGCCTGCCAGTGGGTGTGCTGGGGTGACATGGCCCTGCTGTGCTTTGTCGGCTTGTCCCATGGGCCGGTGGATCATCCATCCCTCCCCAGTGATGCTGTGCTTGGGGTTGGGTGTATTGTTAGTTCTGCAGTGTGTTCCTGTGCCCATGTGTGGCATGGCTGGTGGTGGGCCCCAGCCTGCCTCCCTGGTTGTGCAGTTCCATTGATCTGCTGGGGGGGGGCTCTGCTTGCGCTATGGCACCTCTGGACTGCTCAGCTGGGCTGGCCTTGTTGCGCTATGGCACATCATTTCTGCTCAGCTTCCCCTTCCTGGTTGCATTATGGCACAGTTTGTGTGATATTCAGATGTTGGCTGCTTGCACAATTTGTCTTGCTCCATGTTTGAATATTGCGTCTATTGCGTACGTGCGCAATTGACTTGTGCTTGCTTCTGCTGTTGCACACTTTTTGGGCGCAGTTTGAATATCCGGCCCTATCTGTGTAATTTGAAAAAAAAAACAATTAAGAAAAGCATTCACCAAAGTTTGATTAGGATTTTTGGATAGTCAGGTATTGAGAAGTTTGTATAACAAAACAAATAATGAGGAGTGTGCTTGCAATTCAGGTAAAGATACATCATTCCACCTACTATTACTCTGTCCACTATATAATAAGGAAAGAAGGAATTTATTGGGGGAAATACTAGCCTCATTGGATATGGGGCCAAGATATCAATTTAATCACCTATTGAGAACTAAAAATAGTAATAGAGTAGCTAAATTTTGTAAATTAATGGAAAGAAAAAATTGCACATTAGAAAAGATCAGATATGAATAACTCGATTATGACTATTGAAGATTAATGTTATTATCTAGTCTGTTTTTTGTTTTTTTTTTGTATATGTGACGGATGTGGAAATTATACGTGCTTAACTTAATGTGTTTTTAAATGTGTAATAAGATATGATATGATACATATGCCACATGTTACATGTTATATTTTTAAACTAAAAGTTGTAAAGACAACATTGTGATTGTCAACAATAAAAAAATGATTGACTGATAAAGCAAAAAAAAAAAAAAAACATTGGTCCTTTTACTCAGTAAGTACCAGGTCATCCGCTAACTCATCTGTTCAGTTACACTCTGCATGCATGTCTCCACTCACACATTTTTTTAGTGTTTAAAAACAAAACATAACTTTACCTCTGCAGTGCAAGATGCTTTGCTATCTTTGTCTTCTTCTTTAACCTGTTGCTTTTTCTTATCTTTTCTTTTTTTAGCCTGCAGCTTACTGGTCATGACAGTGTCACCATCTGTCTGTTGGCTGGCTACTGTTTCTGCCTGTGTCTTGGCACCCTTATCTCACTCTCCCTGTATGTCACTCTCTGTTCTGGGCTTCATTTTCACATCTTTCTCCGCACCAGACTCATACGCTAGCTCTTCTTCAAGGTCTTGCAGTTGTGCCTCTTCGGTAGGCGTATCAGGATCAGCTTTTGTTTTTCTGATTCACCAAAACTGTGCAGCGAGATTTCTTTTTATGTCACAAATCCTTCCACTGGCCAAAATTTGAATTGGGCATTCTTTTTTACACTTTATGTAGCACACATACCTGGGTTTGGGCCTGAAAGGCATCTTCTCTTCTAGCTTTTCATCTCATGGCTGTTCATTTGGTGGCATGACAGTCTGTTCCATGACTGGAATGTTAATTTGAGATGCTGTGCTCTGGGCCATCTTCTTGAATCTCTTGGATAATCAGCTCAAATCCTATAAAGTAGATTTGAAGAGGCTCTGAAAGCTATTCTGGCACATCTCCAACCTGGGGTTTGTATAAGATCCCTGCCAGATGAACTCATGCTATGTGACCATCACTTGGTTCCTAGAAGAGAGCCCCCATTGATGAATATTACTGATATCCTGTCTTATGATATGTACAAGAGAGACACCCATTGATCCTGTATGGTGATGTCATCTCTTATGATAAGCAACACGCTAACACACAGCAGCATGTATAGCAGGAGTCTATTAATATCAACTATCCTCTATGTGACCATCACATGGATGGACATAAGGTTTCTAGAAGATAGTCCCCATTGATGAATATTACTGATGTCCTGTCTTATGATACGTACAAGAGAGTCCCCCATTGATCCTGTATGGTGAAGTCATCTCTTATGACAAGCAATACGTTAACACTCATCAGCATGTATAGCAGGAGTCTATTAATATCAACTATCCTCTATGTGACCATCACATGGAAGGGTACAAGGTTTCTAGAAGACAGCCCCCATTGATGAATATAGTTATGTCATCGTTTGTGATGCATAGAATGACTAGCATGTGATTTTTTAATATTGTAATGTTGGGCAGGGCATTTTTAATAGTAACTTTTAATAGGAATTTTCTTAAGTTTCTCAATGAATATAAAAGTCTCCATGAAGCAGTCTACTGGTTTTTCAGTTTTACATATGTACTGCAGGCATGTTTTGTTGTTTTATGGAGGTTACTTTCACCAGTACCATAAGTGCTTTTGATAAGCAGCGCTCTTGTAAATGATCTTTTTCCAAGGAAATGGAAAAATATGTTTAGTTTATGACATCAAAATATCAGAATTCTGATGTATTCATTTAAAAGAAAATGTATGTAGTGAGCATGTCTGTTTTTTAATCAGACTTTAGGATTTGAAGCATTCTACTTAAAATAATCACCCTTGTGAAATCAGTTTCAGCGCTGGACACACAAAAACATGCTGTCTCTGCTTTTAAAGTTAGAAATAATTTTCTTTTTCACATTAAAAAATAAATCTCTGTTTTTTCATAAATACTTAAAATGCATTGTGTTAAAAGAACTTCCTTACACAGTAGAGATAAATGTTCTTACAGTTCTCTGAGCTTCAAAGCGCATTTCACAAAAAAAAAACGAGTAAAAAGGCACTCTGCATTCATCCCACAGATAGACAGGGGGGAGGTTGAGGGAGTGCCTGGTAGGTGATGGGTGCAAGGTAGGTAATGGTGGGGCAAGGAGAGAGGAGAGGAGAGACTCAGGTTCCGACTAGGTGATGGGTGCAAGGTAGGTGGTAGTGGGACAAGGTGGGAGAATGGGAGAGTTTGTGCTAAGATATTGTGGCAGGGGGTTGAGGGACAGAGGATGGACTCTGGCTTGAGCTAGAATGGGGTGGTTGTGGTTCAAGGGGACAGAGGATGGACTTGGGTTTGAGCTTGGATGGTGTCATGGAGGTTCATGAATGAATTGGGATGGAGGAAGAAGGACATAGGAGCGTAGAATGGAAATGATATGTCATTTCTGGGTTCGTGAAGATGTGATTTCCTGCATTTCATATGTCACTTCCTGAATTTAAGGTGGGACATCCTGTGCAGAAGGCAGGACTTCCTGCTCAATATGGGGATGATTCTGATTGGTCTATTTTAGGCCATGCCCCCCTGTCAAATGACGTGGCGTACGCTGATTGGCTGAAATTTAACATTTGATGAGATATATGAACTCTATACTACTGCTAACAATTTTCCCAGCTTTTCCCTCAACCCTTCAGTCCAAGGCAACCCCCCAGGTGTGGATACCTCACTATACATAGTGATCACCCTCCAACCCACCTGAGAGCCATCCAGAATAATGAAAGGGGGGGTACCTTTTCCATATCCACAGGGGTACTACATTCAATCAGGGTCACTATACTCTGAGCAAGTTAGCATTTCACCCATGGACAGTGGCTTCACCCATACACTTAAACCTCATTTATCACTTCCTCTGTAACAGTCTTGTTAGTACCCAGAGGGATATCTGACAGAGATAAGGCATGGTGCAGGTCAATTTCTCTGCTTCACACCACCCCAACAAGCAGTGTTCAGCCATTCTGTGTAGAGTAATCTCAAATTGGGACCCAGGGATTTTTTCCATTTTTATCCTAGAACTCGTATAAAAAGTAATAGCAATTTTGTATTTTGGCCACGAGGGGCAGTAATCCCAGTGGTGCCTCCAACTTGTGTAACCCTGATGCAGTTATCTAAAGGGTTACTACCTCTGCCTGCCTGAATGCAGGTTGAGGGGCCTGGGTTCATAGTTATGAGATATTGTGGTTTCCCTACCAACAGTCTTGCTACAATAATGGTGCCTCCACCCTGAATAATAGTTAAGTGGGTTGTTAGTAATACTGGTACAGCCCTCTGGGAAGCTATGACCACCCACACCCCTGACTAGTGGCTCTTCACACAAAGTTTCATAATCACAGTATATGACCTTAACTGCACAATGGTTCAACTGCATTAATGATATGCTCATGAGCACAACACTTACCAACAGGGTTTGGTCTTCTGGTATATACCCTGTGCCCCTGTAAAGAAACATTTTCTTGCAACCACAGGACTTTTGCACAGTATCTTTGAACATACTCAGTAACCAGACACTGGGTAATAATATGCTCGCAGCCCAACTTAGCATCAAACAGTAAATCAGGTTTATTAAGGGGGCTTGAACAAGGTAGGGGCATAAATCTAGTTTAACAATTGCTGTAATACTGTAAGTAAAGCAGTTGATAATTAATAAGCATTAAATCTGTTCCTGAGTTAATCAGTTTAACCAGCTGCTGGGTACCCAGCGTGGAACTAAGATCAGGCCTGAAGCATTGCCATGGGTAGGCCGGCATTGCAGCTGATTGGGGCCCTTGATGGAAGAAAGGGTGTTATTATCAGATGAAAACCATTGCAGACACTAAGGGTATTTGTAATCCCAGGCCAGACGGCCTGCAAACACAGTTAAACCCAACGAGAACATATAAAGCAAATCAGATGATACAAAAGCAATTATCTATTTGCTGCAGGGGGTTACCCTGTTTGTACTAATTGTACCCAGACCAATAGAGATTGACGGCTGTAGCTCTCTGGATTCTCCCTTGCAAGAATGGAACATGGGGACTGGAGCCAACATGACTCGCCTTCACTTCACGGCTTTGCCCACAAGGTGGCTGCAACCTGTGATTCTTCTCTGCAGGGGCTGAATCCCCAAATTGATCTTAAGTCAGGATGATACTTAGGCTGGTACAGGAACAGTCTTTTGAGCCATGGATGGCACAGGCCCAGGACATGAAATTTGGCTTAGTTTGCTAACATGCAGCTAACAGGCTGGCTCAACTTGGATATGAAATAAGCAGAAACAATTGGCAACTGGTCTCTTTTCTTCCCAAATGGGGTAAGAGACACACACAACATCCAAACGGCTCCAAATGGCAATTGAGTCCTTAGCCTGAGCCACTCTTTAGCACAGTATCTTAGACGCGCCTACTTTGGGCAGTTTCCCCAAAGAATTAAAGTCTCTGGAATTCACCTGGATTATGAGGAGTTCTTTCCCCCCCCAGTCTGCTTTCAGCAGTCTCTCAGTCCCGTAGGGCAGGCAAAGCAGGCTGGGTTTCCCACAATTGTTTCAGTTCTCCACACAGACATTCACCTTTCTCCAGAGCTCAAACTGAATCCCTCAGCCCAATGACTGCCAAAGTGTCTTTCTTCCCTTTTCTGCTTGGAGGCAGTCCAATACATTGGCAGGTCTCACAGGGAGGAAAGACAGGCCTTTCCTCTGTAGTGTGAGGGAAAAATAGTTTTTGGATTGCAGGCATGCTTTCCCTGGTGTCTAGTAGCACCCCACACTCCAATCTCCATCCCCATAATAATAGGATTTTCCCCTTGTGTCTAGTGGAGCCCCCCCCCTCCAATTGCCCTCACTGTATTTTATTAAAAATATATATTTTATGTTTCTCCCTGGTGTCAAGTGAATCTCACCACCATCTGATCCCCACCCGCATATTTTTCTTTGTTTCCCTGGTATCTAGTGGCACTCTCCACCCCTCTGATGGCTGTCCCCATATTTTTTGATTGCATCCTGGTGGCACTACCCCCTGATGGCCATATTGCCTGTAATAAAGAAAACAGTCCCTCTATATTTTTTTCAAATCTGTAAGCAATAAAACAGTCCCTCACTGATCCAACCTCCTGCACCCCAACCTCCCACTTAGCACACACCACCCTGCTCATCCCCTCACTCACCTGAGCAGATCCCTCTGCAAAGGCCCAATCTCCCATTGAAGATATGTCTTGTTGCTGGAACTGACAACTGCTATATGAGAAATAAGGTAAGTGTGTTTGAAATCCACATTGAAATACACTGAACCGCACTTACTTTTTTCTCATATAGCAGTCACCAGTTCCAGCAGCAAGACATATCTTTGCTGGGAAAGTGCATCTTCACACTGGGACCTGTTCAGGTGAGTGAGGGTGTTTGGGGAGGTGTATGGGGATGTGGGGTGGTGGGTGCTCAGTGGGAAGGCAGGCTGAGGGGCTGGGGTCACATCACCGATGGACCTTTTTTTAATACATATAAAACAAAAGACATTGAGGGACCATTTTCTTCTTTTCAGGGTATGAGGCACAGAGGGTTGGGGTGCCACTAGACACCACCACAAACATAACTATGAAAGGGAATTGCCATTGGAGGGTGGGGGTGTGCCACGAAACACCAGGAATAAAGTGCAGTTTTACAGTGTCAAGCAAGGGAGGGTGGGGAGTGCCACTAGACACCAGGAATACATATTTATGGGGAGGGAAATTGGAGGCTGGGGGGTGCTACTAGACACCAGGGGAAAAAATATGGGGAACAGAATCGGAGGGTGAGGGGTAGCACTGCTGCTCCCATTTTTGTATATTTTTTGTTTGTTTTAATGATATATATATATATATATATATATATATATATATATATATATAGTGGCACGGTAGTGCCACTATAGTTAGGGTTGAGTACCCCATTTAAGGTTAAAGTGTGAAATTCGTCAGGTTAATAACTTTGCCACCATATGACAATTTTGCCTGACATGTGGCAAGCATGGAGTGGTACCAAAGACCTCTTGATCTGCCAAGTTTCATACCGGTTGGATTTACAATTGTGAAGTTATAAAGCACCATTCCGTGTTGCATTTATGCATTTTTGTGCATTCTTTGCTCAGCCTACAGGTTGCACTATTTATACGACTGGTCCAAAACCTTCTGGGAACATGTGGCCATTGTCCCTGATGTGTCTTTCAAAGATTTTGTGAAAAAATATTAAACGGTTCAAAAGCTATTCAAAAAACAAGTTACCCATTATAGTCAAGGGGAAAAGTTAACAAAAAGTTAGACAGTGTCGCAAATACAGTTTTTAGTGTCACAAATGACCCCTGTAGTGTTGTGGGTCAGCCATTTTTTTTCAGTTAGTAGTCACAGAAATGCTTGGCATTTAAATTTGGGACACAATTCTTTTTGTGTTCATCTAGTTGAGCCCTGAGAATGCTAGCCAAGTCTTTTTTGGGGGGTTAAATACTCCAGAAATATGTTTTCCAAATTTTTGCAAACTGTAGTGTTGCAAAGTAGTATCACACTTGCAACACTTTCGTGATTTTTTTTTTGCAAAAGTGTCATGATTTGTGACACTACTTTGTGACACTATGCTTACAATAGTAGGGAATCTTTGCCACCCTGCTGCAAAAGAACAGTTTGGTCTTTTAGGCTGAAATAAGGAGAGAAGAAAGCCAACATCCAACAGATGTGCCTTTTGGTAGTTTGGTGACAAAATATTAGAGGGCTGCAAGTTACAGCAATCCAAAGTTGATTATTTTCCCCATAGGCTAACATTACAGCATCTGCCGTGCTTTTCAGGGCCCATATCTCGAAAACGCTTCAAGATACAGACTTTTCATCAGAAAAATGCAAAACTAGCCAGGAAAGTAATAAATAATATAAAATTTAAATTTTTTTCTACGTCGTACAGTTCCTGAGATATAAGCAATTTAGTATTCCAAGGGTGGGTTTTTCAGAAGGGTTGCGCATGGTGCAACACAGTTGCACCATGCACAACCCACTGATGCACCCCAGTGCAATATTCAAAGGGGGATTGAGCCTGGCACAAATCCTGATGTGCCAGAGCACATCAGTAATGTATGCAGTGCAGGTGGGGGGGCGTGCCCATGCATACTCCGCACATCCCGATATTCAACCCAGGATGTGCTGAGCCCATGCATGTGCAACCCCTACTTGCACTGCACACAGGTGAGTGAAAAAAAAAAGGAGCAACAGCTGGCCACCCACAGGTGAGCTTTCATATTGCAGGGCACAACAAGGCAGCTACCACCTGTGGGTGGCCACCCATGCTCCAGCGGCACCTTTGTTGTGGCGCCCCCCATGGCCGATCGTGGGCATATGTAGAAAAATAATAGTCCCATATCCCTGGTGGTCCAGTGGACCACACGCAGCCTGATCATGGGCATTTGTAGAACAATAATAGTCCTATATCCCTGGTGGCCTAGTGGACCGCTCACAGCCCGATCGTGGGCATATGTAGAAAGATAATAGTCCTATATCCCTGGTGGTCCAGTGGACTGCTCGCAGCCCGATCATGGGTGTCAGTAAAGGATAATGACACACCGGTCAACCACTAGTGGTCCAGCTGTACCCACCCACCCACCACTGAAGCCCCACCACCTCCCCGGTCAGTGGTGGGTGGCAGCTCTCCACCTGCTTGCTGTCCCACCACCCTTACTGACTCTGTATGGTAGACTGTACACCCCTTGGTCCACAGCGGCGTGAGCCAAAGAGTTATGCAGCCCATACCGTAGACATAAAGTCCAGATACATGAATGGATCCATTCACATATCTGGACTGTGTAGTAAGGTAAGGGCTGCATGCTCATTGGCTCATGCTGTGGACCAGTGGGCATACAGCCATACCATATGGAGTCAGTTGGCAGGTGGTGGGGTGGCAAGCGGGTGGGGAGCTGCCAACCACCGCTGACCGGGGGAGTGGGGTGGTGGGGCTCAGTGGGAAGGTGGGGAGGGGGGTACCGCTGGACCACCAGGGTTGGATTGGTGTGTCATTATCTTTTACTGACGCCCGTGATTGGGCTGCGAGCAGTCCACTGGACCACCAGGGATATTGGACTATTATCTTTCTACATATGCCAGCGATCAGGCTGCGAGCAGTCCACTGGACCACCAGGCATATGGGACATTTACATTACATTCATATGCTCACGATCGGGCATCGGAACATGTTGCCGCTTGAGCAGGGGGTGTTGGTCCCTGATGGCTGAAGCCTGGCAGGGCACCAGATGCAAGTCACTGGGGATCGGCGCACCTGCATGCAAATGGGGCCATAATGACATGCAAATGGCCCCAATTGTGCCTTACATACATTATGGCCCCATTTGCATGTGCACTTTTGAATATCACGGTGGTTGCACCTATTGCAATGGTACTTGCACTAGCGTGTCCCCCTGCTCCAATTAGGCCACTTGCTTTGGTGCAGTGCCACTGCACCATGCATACTGTGGGTGGCCAAGATGCGATATTCAATGATGCTGTGCCATGGCGCAGCTCCGTTGAACACCACCCTGTCCACGCCCCTGTGCATCCAAGTTGTGCTACGCCCTGGCTTGAGCCACAGCCTGGCGCATTCTCAATATCCCTTCCCAAGTGTTCATTTTCTGCTTCGAGGGTCATTATTATGCATGCATTCTTTGTTTTCACTCTGCTTCTGATTGTACTTTTTGAGGACAAAAAGTGGGTGCGTTTGCATTACTGTTACAGTTAGCGTTAGCGCTTGCGTTTGCATGACTGTTTCTGTTAGTATCTCCGTTCATGTTTGCTGTGTGCCTTACTCTTTGCATTTGTGTTTGTGCTTGTGTTCACATTACTGTTACTATTTGCTTTTCCATTACTGTTTTTTTTTGCATTTGTGTTTACTTTTGCGTCACCATGTGAGCTGCCATTTGCGTTTGCCTATGTTCTTCTGTTTCCATTTCTGTTTCATTTGGCATCATCATTGCTGTTACCATTAGCGTTTGTATTTCCAATTGCATTACCATGCACGTTATGATTTACGTTTCATTACACACCCTTGTTTTCGCTTCTGTTTCTGTTACTGTTGCCTTTGGTGTCCTCCTTGCTGTTACCATAACCATTTGTGTTTCCACTTGCATTATCATTACCAGAGGGCCCCGCGTGTGCACCACCACATTCCATCCACTTATTTATACTGCACATTCTCAAAAAGAAGGGGAATTCATGGCAAAACAATCTGTTTAATGCAACAGTTAGGGTTGTTCCACAGCAACAAAAGCGAGGAGGTGATGTTGGGGTTCCCACTCCTTTTTCGCCCACCCTGGCACCAACAGGCATCAGGGTGTGGTTGGGTCATCGGTCCTAATTCTCACCCCATTCACCTATACTGGACCACCTCAACTTGTTTACATATGGGATGGGGTGAGAGTTAGGACCAATGACCCCAACGCACACCCTGATGCCTGTTGGTGGGGCAGGATGGGTGTGGGGTCCAAGGGGTGGGAACCCTAACATCAAATTTCCTCACTTTTGTCACTGTGGAACAACCCTAACTGTTGCATTAAGCCGAGTTTTTTGCCATATATATATATGTAAATGTATATAGATATAGATATATATTGAATATGGTAAGCAAATATTGTTAATCCCAAAAGCTAAACTTTATGTTTTTAGTATATAAATGTTTAAGAAAAACATGTTGCTCTTTCAGCTTGAATCAGGTCTATTGTTTTCCTTGGGAGCTGTAGTTTTAGGCACGCCTTAATTACTCTTTCCTTCTGAGGTCCCAGGTGGCTCTGATAATCATTTGTTCCAAGGGTTTTTAAGTCAGTTGGAAAGCATTAAGTTTCTTCTGTTCCTCTCCACAGACTTGTTTTGTTGCTTGGTCCAGATCCCAAAGTAGCGTGCCTTGTTCCAACATGATAGACCCACCTCATGCCCCCCCACATGAATAAAAAAAAGGTTGGAGTGGCTCTTTAGGAGCTTCTCAGGTGAGGGTGGGGGTGGATCTTACTCCCCCTCAAAAACTAATGCTACCTCCCACTACTTAGGTTCCAGTTCTTGTACCACCCATTTAAGAAAGAAAATAGTACCCTGCAACCATTGACTAACATGAAAACATATTTATTTGAGAGCAAAAAAACATTTCTTGGAAGATGGTAAGGTGGAGGAGACTATTTACACTTTCAGTCACTTCCACGGGCAGAAAACATGACATCAGTCCTTTTGTACATGCAAAATGACTGCAGGCTCTGCCTACTGCAGACGTAAAAAAAGATCTGCACTGGTAAATAAACAGAATTCTGAAAATGAAATTAGGAAAAAATAGCTCTTTCTCCCCCCTGGCTGCTTGAGGTCTGAATCCAAGGACAGAAGAAGGAGACTACTGAAGACTACAGGAAGTTTCTGTCCAAGAACAGGAAGGGCAAGAATTGTAAGAGCACATAGGCAGTAGAAAAGTAAGTGTAAAAATACATAGAGGAAGGAGACAGTAAGCATACAAAGCAACAGGAGAGGGGACACAATATAAGTCAAGATGGGAGTGGTGCAGTGCAATGGCTGTGGGGCAGCAGTGTTCCAAGAGACATTCTGGAGGCTGCGATGCTGCCCTGTTTGCAGGCACCTCTCTGTTCTGAGGGAGGAAGTTGCCCATCTCCAGGCTGACCTGGCTAGGATTCATGAAAACTCTTCCCCCACCCAGGGACTACCAGGGCCACCACTGCTACCTCAGAGGTTGCCAAGAAAGAGGAGCGTTTGGACCAAGGTGGGCTCAGGGAGGGAGAGGATGGTGGAACAGAGGTGCATGCCTCCAGATGTACCTCTCCACAATTTATACGCTGTTCTGGTGAAGACGGGTTCCTCTATAGAAGCACCTGCAGTGGAGACCAAGGAGGATGCTGAGAACCTCCACAAAGGAGACCCACAGGAGGGTGGCATGAGACCCCACAGGGGGAAGAAACAACTCCTGGTGGGGGACTCAATCATTAGGGGGGTAGAAGTGGGGGAGGAAGGGGATAGGGAGGTAAAGTGCCTGCCTGGTGCCACAGCTTGGATGGACAAGAAGTGAATAATCAGGATCATGGTAGCAGCTGCACAAAGGAGGGAGTTGGATGTCATTGTCCACCTAGGGACAAATGACCTGGTTGTGAATGGAATCAGAGCAGTGCAAGAGGAGTTTGTAGAGTTGGGGAGGGGCCTTGGACAAGTAGCATGTACAGTAACTTTCTCGGAGGTGCTGCCTGTCTATGGTAAGGATGATGCTAGGGTATTCTGCACAATGGGATTCAATGAATGGTTGAAAAACTGGTGTGGAGCTCAGGGTTTTGGCTTCATTGGGGACTGTGGAGGCACCTGGAGGGATGCAGGCCTATACTGGCATGATGGTGTGCATCTGCCCAGGGGGACCAGGATCCTAGGTGACAGGTTAAAATGCTTCATTGGCAAGCATTAAAACTAGCCAAGGAGGGGAGGCCCTGAAAAGGAGCAAGGAAATCCCAGCCTTCACCCACAAAACACAGTAGTTAGTGAGGTGAACACCAAGGTAGAGAAGCCAGTAGGGAGCAGGACAGGGTTAAATGCAGAAAAAGGCAGTAAGGACAGGGTTGGGGCTAAAAGGGGTAAGGCCATAAAAAAATGGAAAGTGATGAGTACCAATGCCCACAGTCTGTGTAACAAGCTCTCTGAACTAGTGGCTTTGATGGAAGAGGGATGCCTGGATATTGTGGCAGTCACTGAAATATGGTACACAGAGAACCATGACTGGGATGTCAACATACCAGGATACACAATCTACAGGAGGGACAGGGTGGGTGAAAGAGGAGGAGGAGTAGCTCTCTATATAAGGGAAGAGAGTAAAGCAACAGAAGTAAAGAGTAAACAGGAAGTTGATGAGTCACTGTGGGTCATCCTGGAGACAGGAAATGGCACCATAATCTGCATGGGGGTTGTGTACAGACCTCCATCTCAGGGGGAAGAAATGGACAAGGAAACAATAGAAGGCATCCTTAAAATGGCAGAAAAAGGGGCGATATTATTGATGGGGGTCCTGAATATGCCAGATGTTAACTGGAGTACCTTTGCTGCAGGCACATCCAAGAGCAGGGTCATTCTTGATGCCCTATAGGGAACATGCCTCAGACAGCTAGTGTTGGAACCCAGTTGGAAGGGAGCAATCTTAGACCTGGTACTCTCAAATGAGGAAGGAGAAAGGAGCTCAGATTTTGAAGTGGATAGCCATCTGGGAACAAGTTACCACCAAACAGTGTGGTTCACAATAAACACAGCCATAGAATCAAGCCATACAAAAACAAGAGTATTGGACTTTAGGAAGACTGACTTTGGGAAAATGAGAGCGTGCCTCAGAAAAGCCCTAGCAAATGGGCAAGAAGGAGGGGTGGAGGAACAATGGGGAATAATCAAAACAGCCATCGCAGAGGCAACAAACCTTTGTGTGAAGCAAATCAACAAAACAAAAATGAAGGAAAAAACATTATGGTTCTCGAAAGAGGTGGAAGGGAAGGTTAAGGAGAAAAGGTTAGCATTCAGGAAATACAAGGAAACACAGAAGGAGCAGGAGAGAGAACTTTATCAGTTAAAGCAGAAGGAGGCAGGGAAGGCAGTCAGAATAGCAAAGACACAAACTGAGGAAAAGATAGCCAACTCTGTTAAGAAGGGGGATAAAACCTTTTATAGGTACATTAGGGAATGGAAAAAAGACCAAGGGAGGGATACAGAGACTTAATAAAGGGAAGGAAAAGTGGGCAGAGGGTGACAGTGAAAAAGCAGTATACTGAATGAATATTTCTGCTCAACATTCACAACGGAAGAGGAAGGGGAGATACCTAAGCCAAACAAGAGAAACACTCTGAATAGGGGGGTCGATACCAGTCCATTCACAGAAGAAAGGGTTCTGAAAGAACTCTTGAAACTGAAGGTGGACAAAGCAATGGGGCCTGAGGGTATTCACCCAAGAATTCTAAAATAACTAAGGGTAGAACTAGTAATGTCACTGACTACTCTCTTTAACAAATCATGCGAGGATGGGGTGGTACCTGAGGACTGAAGGAGGGCAAATGTGATTCCACTTCACAAAAGTGGGAGCAGGGCAGAGGCAGGAAACTACAGACCAGTTAGTTTGACCTCAGTGGTAGGGAAAATGATGGAATCACTTCTGAAGGAAAGAATTATTGAGTACCTAGGGTCCAGTGAGGCACAGGACCCAAGGCAGCATGGTTTCACAGCAGGAAGGTCATGTGACACAAACCTAATAGATTTATTTGACTGGGTGATGAAAGTAGTAGACCGGTGGGGGCTGTGGATATGGCCTACCTAGATTTTAGCAAGGTATTGGACACAGTCTCACGCAAAACATTAATATATAAGTTAGCCAGCCTTGGAGTGGGTCCCAAGATGGTAGTCTGGATATAAAAATGGCTGGACAACAGAACACAAAGTGTAATAGTAAACGGAGTCCACAGTGAAGAAAGGAGGGTAACTAGCGGGGTACCGCAGGGGTCAGTACTGGGACCAGTCCTCTTTAATGTCTTAATAAGTGACATTGGAGAGCACCTGGAAGGAAAAGTATGTCTCTTCGCAGATGACACAAAAATCTGCAACAGAGTTGATACACAAGGTGGGGTGGAAAGGATGAAAAGGGACTTGGCAAGGTTGGAGGAATGGTCAAATATATGGCAGATCAGATTCAATGCAAAGAAGTGTAAGGTAATGCATGAGGGAAACAAAAACCCAAGGGAAGAGTACACAATGGGGGGTGAGTTAATAGCAACTAAAATCAAAAGAGACCGAGGAGTAATTATATCAGATGACCTAAAGGTGGGCAAGCAATGTGAGAAGGCAGTAAGGAGGGCTGGGGGGATACTGGAATGCATAGGGAGAGGTATCAACAGTAGAAAACAGGAAGTTGTTATCCCTGTACAGACAGTTGGTAAGATCCCATCTGGAGTACTGCGTACAATTCTGGAGACCCCATCTCCTCAATAACATAGACAGAGTGGAGGCTGTTCAGAGGAGGGCAACCAAAATGGTGCAGGGTCTTCACCAGAAGACGTACGAGGAGAGACTAAAGCAGTTTAATATGTATACTCTTGAGGAAAGGAGGGAGGGGGGACATAATAGAAACTTTCAAGTATCTCAAGGGAATTAACAAAGTACAAGAGGGTAGCATCTTTCAGAAGAAGAGATGTGCAAGAACAAGGGGGCACAATTTGAAGACAGAGAGGGGACGGCTCAGAGGTAATGTTTGAAAGTATTTTTTACAGAGAGGATTGTGGCTGCATGGAACAGCCTTTCTGAGGAGGTTGTTGAGTCAGGAACAGTGGGAGAATTCAAGAATGCATGGGACAGACATAAGGCTATTCTAGTGGGGGGTAGGAGGAAGTAAGCTGTTGATTAATCTGCAGCTTATCTATCAGGTAGGGAAATGGGCAGACTAGGTGGACCAAGTGATCCTTATTGGCCTTCAAATTGTATATATCTACGTTTCTATGAGTAGACTCAGCCCCTGCCCAAACCTCAGCTCACAAATGCATGCAATATTAGCACAGTAGATAACTATAAAAACTTCTCTGATACAACACTTCTGTAAATAAAAGCTTTTTCTGATCACAATTTGTATAAGTCTTTCATCTGATTTTCTGGAGAGCACAGGGAAAAGATACTCCTCAATCTACTCATACCCTAGTACTGCACACTGTATAGGAGTCACATTCTGCTGCAGTGTACCATGTGACCATCCTTTTGCACAGGAAATCAGCTACATGATGTCCACTCCATCTTGTACTTTGTGAAATATCATGAATTTCATACAGAAGTTTCACCATGATGGGACTATACAAAGTTTAGACTCCATATGCTTCACAGTAAAGAGTATGTGTATTTTATGTATTTTTTTTTTACTTCACTGCAAATACTGCACAAAGGATTGTGAGCAGACATCTACCATCCCTACTTACCATCCCTCAGAGTTTCACTACATATAAATGCAACTTGGGTAGCCAGTTGTTTTTTAAGTTATTTTATTACTTTAGGATATAGCCCATCAGGACTGACAGCTTGGATACTATAAATTTTATTTAATTTCTTGTCTATCTGTTAGCTCCCAATAACCTGCAATGGTAATGCACATCTCAGTCTATCCTCTTCCCCTGTAGATATGACTTATTTTCTACTCTCCTCATTACAGGGGAACACCATCATGATAGCCCCTAATCTATGAGGTGGTACAGCCACTGATTTGCATTTTCAGTGCAACAGATGAAATGCTTTGCATGGCTGCTTTGAAAATATATTTTTCTGGTGGGTGGATGCTGCATTCCCCACCCTCAAATCATGGCCTATTTAGCAGCATTCTAGAATCCCCCATGGATGATGTCAGTGACGGGCTGACCCCATTACTTGATGTCAGCCACAGGGGATTACCACCTGAGTGGCCATAGCTGGAAGATGTCAGTGTGGGGGAGAGGGTGGCAGAAGCAACCAGATAAAATGCAATACCAAGGCAGCCAAGTATCAGAAAAAAAATAATTTGCACAAAATTTGGGGCAGCCCTACACCATTGGTCTTTGGCTAGGTGGAAGATGTTCCCCTTTAAAGATAAAACAGGCATATTCTTTTGGTCTCTGTGCTGTTTCACTCATGCCTGTTATTTGTTTCTCTTCTATTGTCAGGGGGCCTACTGTCCTATTTGATTTTTCTTTTTCTAGTTATGTAAATACAATTTGCTATTACTTTCATCCATTTGCATAATTTTGTTTGCCACTCTTTTCTCCTTCCTTGTACATTTATTTGATATTCTCCTAATTTGAACTGATACTCTTGCCAGGCTTCCTCACTGACCTGCTCCCTTAACACCCAGCATGCTTTTTCCTTTGCATTTAGCTGCTTCTTAAGTCTTTTAGTTGGCTTAGTTCACAATTTTCCTCTCTTATTATATTTTTCCCTTATTGGCATATACTGTTCCCTTGTACTCTGCAACAGTATTGATGATCTGACCCATTCTGATTATTTAGTTATTTATTTATTGAGTCTTGGATTATAACACCTTTGAGCAATGCAACTCATTTACAAAGGTTTCACGTCAGTAGTACAAAAACAAAACAAGGTAAACAACAGATAAGTAAATAGTGGACATCAAGAATATACTTAAAAAAACTAATACATTGAAAGCAAGCAAAATAGCACTGAATGTTACTCAATATACAGTAGAGTGGGCTAGAAGAGAGGGCAGCCTGGGAGGCCTTGTCAAAATCTAGGAGAGAAAGTAATGGGGTGTAAGGTGGGGGATGGGAGAAACAAGAGAGGGAGAAGGAGATGCGTTGCACAGGAGGTGGAGTGGAGTTGCAAAGGAGGTAATGGGGATAGAGAGATGAGGGGAAGGGGAGGTGGATGGAGAGAAATTGGGCAATTGCAGAAAGAAGGGGTAGTGCTGGTGAAGTGAGGGGGAGGAAGACAAATTAATAGTAGAGGGAGAAGAGATGGTGTTTAGCCAGGGGATGGAAGGAGGCAGTCTAGCAGGCCTTGTCAAAAACCCAAGAAAGAGAGAGAGAGTAATATGGGTGGGAGAGAAGTAAGAGAGAGAAATGTAGTGGGAAGGAGTGGAAGAAGTTGCAAAAGAGGTGGCATGAGATAAGAGAATGGGTGGGGGTGGAAGACGGAAGGTGAGGAGGAGGAGGAGGAGTAGGTGAAGAGCTCGAAGATGCACAAGCAGGGAAGAAGCAGGGGCGAGGGGTGGAAGGGAAAAGGCTCGAGGGTAGGATTGAAATGAAGTACCAAGTGTTAAAAGTGCCAAAAGGTATAAGTACAGCGATAACATAAGCAGAAGGCTGCTAAGGGTGACAGTCACATATACTGTTTGCTAATAGATGCTGCCGGAGTTTGTGTTTGAAAGTGCCAAGTTTTGACTCAACAGAGATGTCCCTACCCAGGGAGTTGAGCCAGAGGGGGGACTCTATATATTGTATTTTGTAAACTGTTTTGTGTGTTGTTTTTTCCTCTTGCTATCATTTCTTGCATTTTCTATCTGCTCTTTTCCCCAGGACATATATTTATTTTATTTTTATTTATTTAGTTTTTGTTGACCAGGTAGGGTGCACTAGGTAGGCATTTGCTTATTTTCAGGCACTACCCGGGAGGTTACAAAGGCAGGGTTTTTGCACATATCGAGAATATATTGACACGGTGCTAGGAATATTACAGTACATAGATGGAAAAAAACAACTCAAGTTACATAGAGTGCAAAGGTACATACAGTGACGTAACATATACAGCTAAGTAAATGGTGGAAGTTACAGTGAGTGCAGTGGTACATACGGTTAGATATCATGTACAACAGATCGAAAGGTGCAAGTTACATAGGGTGAAAGGGTACAAACAGCATTGACCTCGCATTATAACTAACTTTCCCTTTTCTGCTGCCTTTGTCATTTTCCCATGTAGCTCATAATCCATATGGATGTTCTGATTAGGTGTCTTGTAACATACTCCACTAACGGAGTTTACGTTCCATTCCCTTCTGCATTTATTTAGATACACTAAATATTGCTGTTGTCCAGCTGGATGACCTCCCCACCCCTGATGTTTTAAGTTTTTTATTCTATATACGGTGTTACTCATCCCTACTCTCCCTTACTGAATCTATCTCTTCTGTATAGTATATACAGTATATGGGACCATGTTTTTGCATACCTGATTTTGGGGGATGGGGATGGGAGGCCACAAACACAAATGCTCTCTGCCACACTATCCCTCAGGAGGTATCTGATCTAGTGGCTATATCTTCAGCCACCTCTTCATTTGGTACAATTCTAGTTTCATAATGGAGATCCCAGTTAGTCCATAGGGAGGTATATTTGTCCACAGACATAATTAGCTCTGCTGTTATGTGCTCCATCATCTGCACCCTAGTTCACCATTCCCCCACATCTGTAGGGTTATCTGAAAACTAGTGTGAAGTAATGCAATTGCATGCTGCCATACACAGTAAAGTATATATTTGTTTGTTTTTATGGGAGCCTGCCTCCTTCAGGGGGAGTCCCAGAATCATAGATTTAAAAATGTGGGGTAACTGTTGGTGCCAAATCAGATCTAATTCAGCCTGAATCTTCTTCCAGAATGCACCCAGTTTTGGGCATAGCCAGAAAATGTGTAGGTGTATTCCCACCTGACCACGGTTCCTCCAGCACAAAGGGGAATTTTTCCTGTGGACGTGCTGAGTAATGGTGTGGACATGGAAAAATATGGTGCAAACGTTCCATCAAAATTCCCTCCAGTTGAGGGAGGCTGACATCCTACAACCTTTTTTCCACAGGGTTTTCCACTCATCCACTGGGAGAGATGCCCCAACTTCAGTTGCCCAGCTTAGCCTGATTTTGTCTGAGGGGTTGACTCCTGCTGCTAAGAAAATTTTATAAAGCTGGGAAATCAGCCTACCTCCCTCTTACAACCTTGCTGCCTAGTACAAAAACTATCAAGTTTAGATAAGTTCTGGTTTATATTAGACAGGCCTGCTTCCATCAGTAAGTAATGCCGTATCTGGAGAAAACAGAACAAAAATCACACCAGGCTAGCCCAAAGGTTTGCCTTATCTACTTGAAGGAGGCAAACTGGTCACCATGCAATGCCATAGGATCTTTAACATCCACTTGAACAACCAAGAACACAGGTAGATGGTACCTCAGTTTTACATCTCATCTGAAAGATGGCACCTCAAAAATATAGCAGCCCCCTCATGCTGTACTACATTGTTTGTTTTATTTTCTTTTCTTTACCCAAGTACTTGGTGTGGGGCTAGAACCCACAACCATCCAACCTTCCGGCCTCACAGGACAGTGTGCTACCTGCTGAGCCACTGACACTGTTAGTATCAGTGGTTCAGTAGATTGCAAGCTGACCTCTGGGACTGGAAGATCAGAAGGCTATGGGTTCTAGTCCTACACCAGACAAATACCCAAAACTAACAATGTTGTGCAGCACTAACAGGGTCATGCCTTTGCAGGTGCCATCCTTCGGATGAGATGTTAAACCGCAGTCCTTTCTGGCCATCTCTGGTAGCTGTCTAGGTGTAAGTTAAAGATCTCATGGCACTTACAGTACGAGTCTACGTGCACACTGGCAACCCAGGTTTACACCGTGCACCCAGGATGACTGAAGCAGAGACTGGCAGGGAGGGTAAAGAGCATCCACGTGGACACTCTCCTCCCTGGGTGGGATGGAGTGGCTCACACCACTCCTTGAGCAGCTCCTGGTGGTAGGTCAGTGGAGGCACACCAAGACATAGGAAGGGGGTGGAGGAAAGGGAGAAAAACAGGAAAAAGGCCCACCTCTAGTGCACCAGATGATGTCATTCAGTGTGTCCCTCACAGCAACCAACCATCCAGCACACTGTCCGCATCCCTGACATTTGCGTTACTTCCTCCTAGGTAAGAGTAGGGAGGCTAGCAGGGATAAGCTGGAACCAGGGGATTGTTGGAGAAATCTGGAAGCCTGGTGGTAAGAGTTGTTCACAGGGGTTGAGCCCAGTAGGCAGGGGAGTGTGTGTAGTGCCTGAAGGAGAGGGACACTAAAGGGGCATGGGAAAGAAAAAAAAATAAACAGTCTATGTAACCCACCCCTGGACACACCTGGAAATTAACATATGAACTTTGGAATCTGCCAGCAGAAGACATCCATTTGGTCTATCGAGTCTGCTTGATTGTGGAGCCCCTGATACAAAGCCTATCCTGACCCTCCCCTTCACCCTATCCAACCCTCTCATGAACCACCCCTGTTTCCTCACTGACAACCTCAGATGGGAGCTCATTCCACCCTGACATCACCCACTCTGTAAAGAAGTGTCTCCTGAGCTCCTTCTTGAACCTCCTCCCCACCAGTTTGTAACAGTGCCTCCTTGAGGTCTTGTTTTCCCTAAGATGAAAAAGGTCCAAGGTTTCAGTCACATCCCCCTCCTGCCTCCTCCCTGCTAGTGAGTACATACTGGTTCTGTCAGTCTGTCCTCATGTGCCCTATCCTGCTCTGTACTGCCTCAAGCTGGTTGATATCCTTCTCAGGCAGGGACTCCAGTATTGCACACCATACACCAGGTGCATTGCATCAAGGATCTGTACAGTGGCAAGATAACCTCCTCCTGTTTGAGAATCCTGTAGCAATATAGCCCAGCATTCTGTTAGCCTCGGCTGCTGCTTTTCTTTTTTTTTTTTAACTTATTTTATTTATGTTTTATATAATAAAAGAAAGAGGTACACAAAGATACTCTCCACAAACAAAATGCACAGCTCCAAAGTGGTAAAGCACACAAGTAAAAAGAAACATGGGAAAATGTAGCCAGAAGATATTAAACACCACATAGGAACAGCCATGCAGTTCAAAAAGAATATAAGTCCAGCCAAGTGAAGCCCAAATAAAGTCCAGTCTCACCCAAGTGAGATAAGAGTTTGAAAAACAAATGTGCCGGCTTCCTAGCTCCTCACAGATTATAAATAATCACAGGAGGGCTGAAGCAAAGAGACTAATAACAGAACTGATCAAAGAGCATCCCTACTCAATTAATTTACATTTGACCCTGCACAATAAAACAGCAACAAGCAGCCATGCAAGGATGAAAGAATAATATTATAAACAAAAAGGAGTAACCGTATAAATTGAACAGACTTACTCACAGCGATGTCTAAGGATCAGGCATAATCAGCCATAAAAAGAAATGACAAACAAAATTAAGTAAATCAGAGCAACCAGCGTAGCCGAACCGCTTACCAAGAGTAGGAACACTATACACACCAAAAGCGGAGTAAATACAGAAGGTTAAACCAAAAGAAGGGTAAAGTTCTGAATCAGTCTGAGTCAACTGAATCTCTGGTCCCACAGCCTCTGTAACATCCTTGGGTTGATGCTTCTTGCCGAGTGCCAAAGCTGCCTCTGGGTCTGTGAATACATGGATTTATTCCGAGATCTGACCTGGAGCCGTGCTGGAAAAAAACAGCTGGGCTTCAATACCTTTCTCCAAAAGGGATTTTTTTAATAGCTTGCAGCTCCCGCTGGCAACTCTGTGTTTAAGACGACACAACATGGAAGAAGGCCAGCTTACTTCCCTCCCAGATAATATCCCCCTCAGCTCTGGCCATTCATAATAGAAAAAGTCTTGCCTCAGGACTAGAGAAGGTGACAATGACCATGAGTTGTGCAGTTTGCAATCCAATGCAGCCCCCACTGGGTCAGCTTGCCCCATTACCCCTAACCAATGAAGAAGCACCCCTGATCAATGAAGGAATAAACCAGGAATTTGAAGGCGTAATGGCAGAAGGAACTATTACAAATATTCCCCCTGGAATCATTGGTTGGATACCATGGCCCAGATATTCAAAAGAGCACTTAGTATGTGCGCAATGGATTTTGCAGGGCAATGCAGATGCGCCATAGGAAACAGACGCCATATTCAAAGGATGCACCACCGACATGTGTTGTTGCAAAGCACACAGAATATAGCAAAGATGCACCACCGCATAAACAGACATGCACCAGAGCAACAAGGACTGCGCATGAGCATGCAAGTATGCAATAGCCGGCAGCCTGAGCAAGCACAACAGGCAAAGGTGACCACAGGTAGGGCAGCACAAGAACACAGTGGCAAGCCAACAATGGCAGACCAAAACCACAAGGACGCACTGGCCAGGATGCATGGCAGAGGCACCGTGCCGAGGGCAACAGAGTATGCCAGTCAGCCAATATATATTGCAGAGCACACCTACCCACCCACCCTGAAGGCACGCCCATTGGCAGGCCCATGGCAGTGCACCACCACCACCACCACCATCCTGACAGGCAGCACCATATGGGACAGTGTCACAGCCATGGTGCAAGGTCACCAGGCATGCACAGTGGACTGATGGAAAGGAGACAGGGATGCACAGGGGAACAAGCGGCAAATGGCATGCCAACAGGCAGGGACACAGGGCACAGCACCGCACCGCACACCAGCACTGGCAAGGGCAGCACGGCAGGTAGACAGCAGGGCAGCACAGGCAGACAGGGACAGAAAGCAGTGGACCACGCACAGGGCAGGGGGTGACCCAATGCCCATGGGCATGTGAGACACAGGGACATGGCATGCGGGACCCAGCACACACACAGCAGCACAACCCAAAGGGCACAGCACTGGGACAGGTGGGAACATGCCCATGGGCATGACACAGCATGACACAACAACTGCAGCACAGTGCAACAGGCTGCCTGCAAAGGAGACACAGATGTCATAAGAAAATAAAGCTTTACTTGAAAATATACAACAGTGGTGTGCCAACAGGGCACGCAGGTACAAACAGGTAGGGGAAAATGCAGGGAGTGGCAAAGCAGGACACAAGGGGAATGGGACTGGGAGGAATCACATAGGTGGAGAACGTGGACCAACAGAAGTGGAGGAGGGCAGGGGAACTCCAGGGAACTGCAAGGATGGGGGATGGAATCAGTGGTGCTGGAGCCACAGCATGGTACGTAGGCAATGCATCTCCTGCACCCAGGTCTTTGTGGCTACCAGATGGTGGCATCCCACACAGAGCAGCTGATTCATCTGACCAATGCTCCACTGCACAAGCTGTTGGAGGATGAGCAGGCCCCTCATGATCAGCCCTGGCCTCCGTCTTTGGGCCCATGGCCCAGCCTGACCTGGGAGAAGGGACAGAACAGGCAATAAGTGCTGTGCATCAAGGAGGCCAAGCTGCCTCCCTATGTGTGCGCATTGGCCAGCCAATGCAACCACCAGTGGACGGAACCCAAATGGTACGTGCAAGGTGGACTGCAACAGCTGACTCTGATGCACCCCACAGCCAGACTGCCAGGCCCCCCAGGGACAGCATGCACCCACACTTCCACAGTGTACCCCACAGGCAGGTTGGTAAACCCACAGCAGCAGTCACACACCATGGAGGACACGCACACAGATCCACCCCACCAGGACCAGCATCGGGGTGCCACCACACTGAGGCCACATGCATGGAGCCACCGCACACTGCACAACATGACACAGGCAGTGGAGGCAGGCACCTCCCCAAGCAGTGACCTTGCATGGTGGCAGTGCCCATGGCTGGACCACACCACCCAACCCAGACCCACACATGCCACATACATCATGCTGCACACACTCACCTGCCTGTCCAGGCACTGGTGCAGCTGTAGCACCACCATCATGTCTCTGCCTGCCTGCCCTGCAGCCACCCTGGCCCTCCTGTGGTCCTCTGGTCCTGTGGATGGAACAGAGATATAGACACAGACATGAGTGGCATGCCATCCACAGCCCCCACCAGCACCAACACCATGCACACCGCTGTCACAGCATGGGCAGGTACACCAACCCATGTGTGGGTGCATGCACCTGGCCCACAGCACCATGCACTGCACAGGTACATGGTGCAGCACCACAGGACACACAGCACCCACCAGCGCTGTGCCCCCCCCTGCAGCCACACATGCAGCGCACCTGTCAGCACAGTTATTGGTCAATGTGAGCATGCACAGTGTATGTGGACACCTAACTGACTGCGGCACAGTTCCCCATTGTGCCCTGGCCTGTAGCCATTGGAGACATGCTGGATCCCACCAGCATAGGTTACCATACCGGCGGTGGCACTGCACCCCATGCGCGGCACACCCATATGGCTCTCCAGCCCTGCCGCCACCCTGTCCCATACTTGGGACCGTGGCACCTGCAGATCAGCTGCCCCAAACAGCTGGGCTGCCACAGGCTCAACCAGGACCACCAGGTTGCATATCTCAACCTCGCTCCAGTTGGTTGCATGGCGCGAACTGGACCTGGAACCCGACATAGTTGCACGCAAGCAGACACTGCGCTACCATGACCACTGTGGCCTATGTAGCATGCACGTGGAACTGCACACATACAATGCATGATAGGGGGTCATGGAACATGGCTGCACAGCATGGAGATGTGTGATAGATACATGCAGTAGAGGCCTATCGCACAGTACCACATATGCACACAGCAGCATGGCAAGGTGGGAGTAGGGGGTCATGCCCGTGATCCACATATGTGCTATGCATGACCCTGCACAACGTGGTGTGCATACCAGTTGAGCAGTGTCTGGTAATGCGCAGTCGGTTACATTGTGCAACTGGCATGGTTGCACAATGAAGCCAGGCACTGCAGCAGCCCCAAATGCATGGCGTGCACACAGTGCCACATGCACAATGGAGAATGTCATGCAGTGCACACAGCTGTGCAATAGGCCACAGGACGAGGTGCCGCCCATGACGCATACATGCACCACATGGCAGTGCACTGCACATGAGCTGGGGATGTGCCAGTCAGTTGCTCCAATACATTCATAGTGTGCAAGGCACAAATCTGACATATTCAGCCAGCATATGCAAATATCCTCATGAGCCAATGCAAGGCGCAGTCAAGCTCATTAGCATCGCATTACAATTGTGCTGGATCTCATTTGCATGCATTGTTTCATAAAGCAAGCAAGCTTCCACAAGCAATTCATCTTGCTCCAACCTATGCCACTTTCAAGAGGATGCAACACGGACATCTACTTGGCTCTACCTCCTACGCCTTCTTCCATCCTCTGTAAAACCCCTATCCTCCTCCCCCTGGCTGCCTCACTTCCACATTCTTCTCCGCTTTCTCTTCCCACCTCTCCTTTTCTACCTTACCCCTATCTCCCATCATCACCACTTCTACTCTTTCACTCACCCACCCTCCCTTCCCTTTCTCTCTCTTCTATGTCCCTCTTCTCCCTTGTTCTTCCTTCCCCTGAAGAGAAAAGCACTCACCCCCCTGTTCTCCATCTGTTTCTCTCCCTCTGAACTGTCCTTCCACTACCATCCTTGGACCTCTAGGACCGCACATTTGTGCCTAACTAGCTATCTCTCCCAGTCTGTACCCCTAAGATGGGTGAGCCTGCACTTGATATATCATTCTACTTTTATGTTTTACTTATTGTTATCTATTGTTGACTCGTATGTACTGCACACTTGTTTGAAATTATACTGACCTGCATCTATTGTTTTTACAACCATTGTTGTTCTCCACAGACTGTTTTTTGTTATCTCTGTAACCCTGTATTCTCCCAGGTCATGCCTGAAAATAGGCATTGCTATGCCTAGTGCACCTACCCAATTACCAAAAGCAAATAAATAAATAAAATCGCCACAATACAGCACAGGACACTGACAGGTATTGCAGCCAGTGAGGTAAGGAGCAACACATGTTGTGAAATAGCTGGCCATGTTGCCAGTGCTGCACTGTTCCAGGTTGGGCTGCCATGCCACTGACGGGCCATTGTCTGACTGTCCACAGGTAGCAACATGTCTGAAATGGAGGGAGCTGAGGAGCAGGGGCCTGCACGGAAGCACAGGCCCAACTTCACGAAGGATGAGCAGCAGGCCCTGTTCGAGGCCTACCTCGACAGGGAGCAACTGCTGAGTGGGGCCAACGGCACCCTGCAGGAACGTGCCACCAGGTGGGAGGAGGTGGCAACCTACGTTAATGCTGAAGGGAGGCATAATAGGAGTGCACAGGAGTGCAACTAAAAGATGGGGATGGACCGTCAATGCATTAAGGAAAAGGTGGCCACCATCAGGGCGTCCCGCAGCAGGACGGGCGGAGGACCTGGCACCACCCCTGTTCTGACAGCAGGTGAGGAGGTGGTGGCAGTGACCATTATCTGTGCCACCATTGAGGGCATCCCAGGAGGAGGATTCCAGATGGGTGGCAGCCCCTCACAGCACTGTGAGTCAGTGGGTGTCATATGTGGGTGTGGGGGTGTATGCCACCCAGCACCGTGCAGGCATGACAGCTGCAATACTGTGTGCCTCTTGCATGTGTGGCATATGGGAGTGCATGGCATACATGGGGCCACTGTGCATGGCATAGTCCACTTGTGTGCAGTGAGACAGCAGCATGGGCACTGTGCTGTGACTGATACACCTGCTCCAGGGTGTGCAGTGCTGCTGGCCAGCCCCACTGTGCTTCCTGCACAGTGCACCAGTGGCACGACACAGTCCACAGGAGCACAGGCAGCTGCACAGCACAACCCTGGTGTTGATGCCCTTGGGGGGGCATGTGCCTGCCAGCCATGTGTTGCTGCAACACCATGTGCTGCAGCCACCCACCATGGCTGGCCTGGCATGGGCACTATCAGTAGCATGTTCATCCTGCAGTTCGGTGCTGTACAAGCGTGCCCTGTTGCAAGCTGGCACGGTGGTGGCACACATGCCCCATCACACTGGCTACGGCTCTGCATGCACATTGCCATCTTCAACACTGATACTGCTCTTCTGTCTTCCAGTGCCATCACACCTCAGGGGTGAGTTGCAGAATGCCACCAACAATGCTGGACCTGAAGAGGAGAGCATCCACGTCCACAGGCATCTGGGACAGCGACCTTTGGTGATGGGGCAGTGTGGGGCTGCTGTACTTCCTGTGCCTGGGCAACAATGACACCCTGTTGGAACTCCTGCTCACCGAGGCCCTACCCATGCTGGTACCGGGGACACAGGAGGGTGCGTCGTCTGACACGGATAATGACATTACACTGATCCTGGATGGCACAGGCCAGGGCATGCCACCCAGGGTACAGGGCCGTACACAGGCAGCAGTTGTCACCAATGGCATTATGGCACCTGTGCAGCTGTACCCTGACCTTGGCCACACAGTGGCATGTGGCGCTGCTACTGTCACCGACCATGGGGGAGCACTGCCGTGGATGCCGGTGCCACTGGAACAGCCCAGCAGGCAGTTGGGCAGCTACAGTGGGCTGCAGTGGCCACCGTGCAGCACACCACAGGGGTTGCCAATGGGGCAACCGCACAATCCCCACCCACTGCACAGTCCCCTGTGCAGCATCCCCAGGTGAGGGATGTCGAACAGCATGCTGCAACACCCTCAGGAGGTCGGCGTCAGCCCCAGGATGTGCAAGGCGCTGACAGGCTGGACGAGCACACCAGGCTGCTGCGGTCATCTGTGGACAACTAGGCAATGCTCGGGGCCAAGATCCATGCACTGCGGGTAGAGTTGCATCACCTGTCCTAGAGTGAGGACATTGGATGTGCCCAGCAGATTGGTGAGCTCCTGCAGCTGCGGGATGCCACAACCGCATCGCTGGACCACATTGCCAGTACCATTGCCGCTGGATTTGCATTGCTGGCATCCACGAGGCATGGCAGGGCATGTAGGACTCCCCATAGTGCCACATCAACACCATGGACTTGGTGTGTGGTGACCCCAGCACAGCTGACGTCAGGCTCTGACATGGCCATCCCCGACACACCCGGCAGTACTCTTTTTGCCAGGCTTTTCATGCCCATGAGGACCCGGTCACGTTCTCAGGCCTCTACCCCCATGAGTGTGTTGGTTACATCTCCAGTGGCTGCTGAACAGCCTGTGGCTGCCACACCAGCCCAGATGTGGCTGCCCACATGGCCGTGTTGGCCGTGGCACCGCATGGTAGGCCTGCTGGGTGTGCTGTCCCATCCTGCTGCCTGCTGCTGTTGGCCGGTTCGCACTTGTCTGGGTGCACCCATGTGCGTGTGGTGGCAGGTATGTGTGGCGTGTGGCACGTCCTCCATGTGGGCATGCTGTGCTGCTGGGCCTTGTGGCATGGGCGTGATGAGGGCAGCACTGTACCGGCCTTGCCTGCGTGCTGGTGCATTCACTCTGATCCATGCCACATCCAGCTGCACGTGTATGTATGCGTGTTGCCACAGAGCCCACATCTCCTGATTGTGCCACCCACATGCCCCACTGTGCCCAGCTATGCACTATGTGCTGGTGCTGGTGTTGCTTGTGCAGGTCATGTTGTGGGCAACTCTGTGTACAGCACAGGGCCCGAGTGTGTGCGTGTACCCATGCCTGTGCACTGTGATGTGGGCATGTGACTGTGTGATTGTGTGGTCCCTGTGCATGCTGTGTGTGTGATGGTGTCACTGCATGCATCCCTGTGTGTGTGTGTGTGTGTGTGTGTGTGTGTGTGTGTGTGTGTGTGTGTGGTGGTCCGTGCATGCACAGCTGGTGTGTCTGGTACTCACCTGAGCTTCCTGCAGTGCTCCTGTACAATTGTGACTGGGTGCCTCCTTGCCTGTATGGCCATCCTGGGGTCCCTCCTCTGCATGGGTGGCTGCATACCTCCATCCAGTCCATCATCCCCATCCTCATCACTGCTGTTGCCTTCAACCACCTGGACAGCTAGCCCATGGTCAATGGTCATGTTGTGCAGCATGCAGCAGGCCAGGAATAGGCCACAGGTTTTCACAGGGCTGTACTGTAGGGCACCACCAGACCTGTCTAGGCAATGGAATTGCATCTTGAGCATGCCAAAGACTTGCTTGATGATATTGCATGTAGCGATGTGTCCCTCACTGTACCTCTCCTCTGCAGCACTGGATGGGCGCGGGATGTGACTGAGCAGCCAGTGGCGCAGGGGGTAGGCGCTGTCACCTGTGTGGGTAAGACATGCAGGTTAGCACATGGCATTGCTTGTACCCCTACCCTCACCCCTGCCAGCTACAGCCACCCTCTAAGCTACCACCATGTGTGGAGTGGGCCTACACCCCCTGCATAGCTGCCCACATACCCCATCCTTTGTTGTGTTCACCTGCCAGGTGGCCCGTGGGGATCTCCCCATGCTTGACCCTCTGGCACAGGATGGAGCTGTGCCAGATGAATGTGTCATGTGCACTCCCAGAGTGGGTGGCAAAGACATTGGTGATGCACCCTGTGGCATTGCACACCACCTGGCAGTTGACCGATGGGTACCCCTTCCTAATCATGTAGGTGCCCCCTCTGGGCCAGGTGGTGTGTGTATGGCCATTCGGGTGCAGTCTATGGACCCAATCATGCCTGGCATGTGTGCCACCCTGTGGAAGTTCTGTATGTTTGCTATGTGCTCTGCCTGTGTGCTTGGGAATCGTATGAACTCCAAAGTGTGTGGCAGCAGGTCATTGAGGAACTCTGTGAGGAGGCGGGACATGGCCGACTGGGTTATCCCAGTGGTTGCCCCCACTGGTTTCTGGAAGGTGCCCATGGCAAGCAGGCACATTGCTGCTGTCACCTTGGTCTCCACTGTCATGGCGTGGCTCCTTCTGGTGGGTACCTGCAACTCATCATGGCACAGCTCGCAGAGCTGCCTCAGAATTGCCCTGTTCAGCCAGTACCAGCCCAAGATCTCTGCATCTCATAAAGGTGAGGCGGGCATGGTACCGTCTGTGTTGGACATACTGCCAAAGGGCCCTTCTTTGGCCACATTGGTGTTCCTCCCTCCTCCTCACACCCCCTCATTACTGCATCCATCACAAATGGCCCTGCATCCATCTCAGTCGGTATATCTGGCTTGCGCATCTGCTGTGTGTGTGTTTGAGCCTCCTTTTATATGCTCAATTCTGTCTGGCACATTCTGTCGGTTGCTCCTGGCTTGAGCCATGCTTTTTGGCTGAATATGTCATTGCGCAGCTTATTCATGGGTATGCCCCCTTGTGCTTGCACCGCACACATTACTGCTGTGCATCTGCGAACTGGATTTTGCGCAGCTCATTCACGTTGGTTGAATATTGCTCCAGAGCACATTTCTGTGGTTGCACATGTGCAACTCCTCTGAATATCAGGGCCAATAAATTCTAACACTGCCAAATAAAATCATTTTTGCTTAATGTGTTTTAAAAAGGGCAATAGGCCAATAAGAAAATTCAGGCTTTAACACCTTATATCTTTTAAGCATATAATCATAGCCAAACTCAATACTTGGACATTTGTTTTATTATTAGTTAACAACTTATTAACAATTTGCAATTAATATTTACTTATAGGTTTTAGCGTGTGTTTAATATTTACTAAACATGATTTTGATGTAAAATAACATAACTACTGAGTGTATGATTTTGATGTTTAATGATGTGATTACTGAGTGAATTACGGTTTCTTTTTAAATGCTTAAAAACCTTTACAGTAAAAAATTATGTATTAAGTACTTCTCTCTGTAAATTACAGGCAACATATTTTTAGCTGTCTGGCCTAACTACAAAAAGTCAACTGAAGGTCAAACTTCCTTTTATGTCAGTTAACCTGTGCTAAGTACCCTGTACTGCTATCTTATACAAAAGTTAAGCATTCTGCTTATAAATCACATGGTAAACAAAATTAGAGACGCTTTTTCTCACAAAACATCTGACCACATATATTGCCAGATGTCCATGTGGGTCACCACATCTCTAAAAGCTAGTACGATATATCCTGAAATGTATACATCTCAGTGCGATGTACCCTGAAATGTATACATCTTTGTGTATTTCCTGGTTATGTTAAACGTATTAATAAGACATGTTACTATGACATCAGCAAAACCCCATGTTGCCTTTTATTAGTCACACATCTCACAGTTTTCCACCACACATAGCTGTGAAATTAGTAGTCATCTGACCCATAGAATTACTTTGTAAGCAGGCCCGGTGGCGCTAAGGGTTGAGGCACTGGATGCCACACCTAGCGCCATGCCGGTGACCCAGGTTCGTGAATGAGTCAGGGCCACTGGGGGTTGGCAGGAGGAAGCCAGGATTGAGCATCCAGAGGACTGCTCTCCTCTCTGTGGGTAAGGATCAGTCATCCTCTTGACGACTGCCCTCCAACGGTGGTTAGAGGGCAGTATGGGCCAGAGGCCCAGAAGCTGACATGTTTACATCAGAGGGAGGAAGGGAGAAAAACAGAAAATGGCTGGGGATCCATGAACCTGTGATGGCCTGACTGCTCTGGCAAAGTCTGCCCCCCACCACCAGATTTGACGTACTGGGTGGTGGGGGACCGCCGGCTCCCCTGCACCTGGTCTTGCTGCAGAGGGAGAATCCACAGGGGAACCTCGGGGGGGGGCAGACAAGCTGGGGGTCGGGCCGGAGGATGCACCTCCTCTGAGGAGGAGGGGTCATATCCCCATGGAACCTGTGGCAAGAAGTAAAATAAAAACACATTTTAAAAAAAGAGTTACTTTGTAAACACTCACAGTGATTTGGCCTAGTACAAGAAACTGTCCAGATATTGACACACTTATCTGCCTTGACAAGACTATATAAATCCACAAAAATCCAAGTCAAGGTAAGAACACTCAGAGGGAGAACCTACAGCCATCCCAGCTCCAGGACTTCATGTGGTTATCTTTTGGCATCTGGTGTGGTGAGTTGTTGCCTTTATCCCAGGCATAGGAACTGGGAATAACTTATGCTTGCAGAGTTTATTATTTTTATTTTTATTCTTTTATTGCGACTATTTTGGTGCAACAGAATATTTATATATTTTCACTTGTACTGCTGTTCAGATAAAGTGTAATTGTCTACTTGCATTAATGTCAAAACTGTTTTGTAACTTTTAAAATTCTGATTTCAAGTAAAACAATTTTTTTGAAATATGAGTTCTGGTGATGCTTCTCGTATGTCCATGATACATCTAAGGGCCCTTGATTTAGAACATTCAAGATTAAAATGCAAGCCCAAATTAGATTTCTGCTCGGTCACATGGGAACAATGAAAATTACAGTTGCAGATTATATCCATTTAGTCAATTTTGCAGATTTAAACTGCCCAGAAAATATACACAAATACTTGGGATGGTGTCATATAGACCCCAATAAAGCTATCAATTGTAGAATTTTAAATTGTCCAAGACATAAAGAGATGGAGATTTTAAAATACAAGTCAGAATATTCAAAGAATTAGGACACGTTCACTGCCCTATGGTGACCAGTCACAGTCACAATCATACAGTAGACTATAATGAGCACACAATGTTTGTCAGGTAACTAATAATGTGGTGGTGGCAGGAGGACTTATAGGTCAGGAAACAGACTTCCTTTTACCTGCCCTGTGTCTAGCTACCCCAACCAGACTGTATCCTACTCTGCCACAATCTGTGGACAGCATGGAAGGATTGTTGTTCTCCAGTGGTCAAGGCATAGGCCTTGAACACAAGACCGGCCCAGGCAGTCATGCCAGGGAGTCGAATAATGACCCTGGTGCAACAGAGTAGACATTGAGCTGCACCTGCACCAGGCTGAGAATGGCAATACTGGCAGAGGGATTAAACAGTTGAAGCTCAGTGAAGATAAGGCGTTCAAGAGCTGGCACCAGTTCTTGTCTGCTAGCAAATCATGAAGGGAAGCCAACCACCCACACATTACACTGATGAAGTCCATTCTCCAACATTTCAACTTTGGAGCATAGAAATAGGAGGTCCTTCACAAAGGTTGAATTTACAGCAGTCTGTCATTCCACTCCTTTCTGAAGGTCAGTGATTGCAGATTCATTAGCAGTGATGCAGGTGTCAAAATCAGCCAGTTTAACCTCCACCGCTGCCAAACGCTTATTAGTTTCTTCTCCAGTAGTCTGAATTCTGGCAAGCATATTTAGGATCTGTGTCGTCAGTAGGTCACCACTCAGGCCAGGTTGTAGTGAAGGCCCTGCGCCCTTCGGGCCGGACCCTGGGGAAAAGAATGCTTCCACACTGGGCACCATTTATTTCTGATCCTTTTTGGAGACATCCACTTGATAACATGCAATATTTCTATAAAAACAGAAATACAACACAGAGTGATAAAAGAGATCTATTACACTGCTGGCAGCTTCACAGTGCCCTCGGCTGCTGCTTTTCTTCATTGTGTAGCCTACTTCAAGATGCTGGTAATGCTACCCCCGAGTCCTTTTCTTCCACTGATACAGTGACCTTGACTCCCCCAGACTGTATTCGGCCCTAGGGTTCTTCACCCCTGTATGCATTTAACCTTGCACTTCTTAGCAATGAACCCCAGCATCCAGATGCCAGACCATCTCTCCAGCTTCACCAGATCTTCTTTTAGGTCCTGTACCCCTTCATCTGTATCTACCCTCCCACAGAGCCTGGTGTCATTTGCAAACAGGCATATCCTACCCTTAATGTCATCCCCAATGTTGCTAATGAACACATTGAACAACACTGGGCCGAGCACTAACCCCTGTGGGAACCCACTGGTTACTTCCCACATACATGAGAGTTCCTACCCATGATCACCCTTAGGGTCCTACCATTGAGCCAATTCACCATCAACCTGGTTAATTTGTTTCCCACTTCTAGGTCCTCCATCTTTCTGATCAATCTCTTATGAGGCATTGAATCAAAGACCTTATTGAAATCCATATACAGAATGTCAATCACTTGATCCGTCCACTGCCTTCATTACCCAATCAAGAAGCTGATCCAGTTGGTCTGCCAGGACCTCCATGACATGAACCCATGCTGCCTCTTATCCTGGAGCCCATTTGTTTCTATGAGCTGTCATAGTTTAATGTGCCTTTCCTGGTTAGACATTACACATGAATAATCTAACTAGAATTACATCAGTTCCAGTTTTAGATTTCTGAAATCAGAAATGATGACTGCATCACTTGGATTAGCTCCGTATTGATGTATAAACCCACTCTGAGCTCTTCAAAACTCTCCCACTGCCAGAATAATTCCACTATAAATAGCTCATAGAGGTTTTTCAGTTTCCCTGTAACCCACAACAATATTGTTAGGTTACTTCTAGTTTCACCAACTGGAAGTGATATCAGTAATACTCTTTCAAGTCCCAGGAACATTAAAACCTACCCAGAGCCCTACAAAACTCTTCCCACTGTCATCACTGAACATGGATTTCTTAAACTTTCTTTCAAGGGCCTTTGAGCATCCTTGTTACCCAGCAATGAAATTAAGTTACTTCTGGTATTGCTGATCGAAACTCCATCAGATGCTGGCCCAGCAACACAGCAGTAGAGCTGCCACCTGCTACACTGGTGACCCAAGTTCGGGAACAGACACGGGTAGCACAAGTGCTGACCAGAGAGAGAGAGAGAGAGAGAGAGAACCGAGCAGCCAATGGACAACTCTCTCCCCTCAGTGAGGGGAACACTCATGTCCCACTGGATGGCTACGACCTGGAGGAATCTGAGAGGCAGCACAGCAGAACATCATATCCAGGAGAAGGGGTCTCCACACCTTGATGCTAAGGGTGTATCCATAGAGTTGTGGCATGCACATTACATCACTGTACACACATTCCTCCTTCTGCAGCTGGGTAATGGTCTGCTCCTCTACAGGCTCCACACTCATGACTGGACCCTTCCAACACAGTCCTGTGGTAGAGGACACACCAGAACAGGTACTATATGTCCCAGATAAATTGGATGATGGGGTTGGAGGGGCCTGTCCAAATGGGATCATCCAGGGTTGAACAGGAGGACAAATTCAGGACTGAAAAAAAAAGAAAGTGCCATCAAAGATATCCTATCTTAAGGTAAAAGAAGTGGGCCATAGGCAACTTCGGCTCAGTTTTGATAATTCGGCTAAACCACATCAGGGCGCAATGGAAAAATTAGCATGAGGGAAAGCACACTTTAAGTAAGGGGCAAAAAAGCCTTTACATGAATATTTATTACTTTAGCTTACTTGTGGCAGGTGGTGTTGGCATACCACTGCTGGAGACTGGAGTGTTTGTGGTTGTGTCTCCTACTCATAAGACCACCACAGCCCAGTGCTGAACTACAGTAATAGGTAATATTGCTGAGCTCAAGGTTTATACCACCCCTCCTTCAAGAAGAAAGAGTGAACAGCCACTAGGGCTCTCTCACTCAATGGTGCCTATACAGGAATGGGTGGAAAGTACGTGCCAGAGGCGTGTACCCCACCCACATAGCTCTGCATCCACAGACAGGTGCACACAGGTTGGTATGCACTAACGCCGGCCACCTGTCCATGGCCTTCCCCCCAGGCATGCAGGTGCATAGAGGGAGGACAGGCAGAGTAGCGGACCCGGGCAGGCAGTCATTCAGATGCCTGTCCTGGGTTCCAGAGTGGATCCCCTGTAGGGAAGGTGCTGGTAAAGGTGTGTGCATAGCACACTTAGGCACCCGGGCAATGTGTGGTCAGACCCCACTGTCTAGTGGTCCCCCCTGCCTGATACACACCCCTGTGGCACCACACCCCACCCAGCACACAGCTGTACCCCCACCACAACAGTATCCCGTCCTGGTACTGGCATCTGTATGTAAACCCTCCCACACACAACAGAACACCCGCCCCAGTCCCAGCATCTTTATGTAACCCCCCATACAGAACATGCACACCGTCCCATATGCCAGCCCACCCCCAACACGCAAGCAGGTCTTGGCCCCAGTCCAATAGATAGTACCTCCCCACTCACACTAGCCGCCCCTGGCCCTAGTCTGGTAAGAGCCCCGCCCACACACACACACACACACACACACATACATACACATCAGTGCCCTTACCTGCATGCCAATGACTCCCCCCCAACCAGTGCCTCGTCCCAGTGGACCCTGCCCAGTACACCACAGACTGACCACCCTAACCCCTGATCCCAGCACCCATTCCCCACATTGGTGGTCAGTGGCCCCACCACCACCCGCGGCACCGGCTACCACCCATCCCCTGTACCAGCATGTTGGTGCCGCAGCAAATGGACGGTGAGCAGAATATTCCTCCACACCATTTGGTTGCTCACTCTTCGACTGATGCTGGGAGCATGCCTATTTATAGGGAGGCATGCTCCCCAACATCAGTCAGATGGCGGTGGCCGAGGTGGTGTGGAGGGCACCCGACATGCTGGTACGGGGGTAGTGTAGTCAGTGCCACAGGCTGGGGGCCACTGACCACCAATGTGGGTGAAGGGGTGCCAGAATCGGGGAACAGGGATGGTCGGACAATGGCGTACTGGGCAGGGACCATTGAGACAGAGTACTGGTGGAGTGGGGACATTGGCATGTGGGCCGGGGAACTGATGGATGTGTGTGTGGGGGTAGGTTTCTCTTACTGGGCCAGGGCATGGCAGTGTGTGTGTGTGTGGGGGGGTACTATCTACTGGACTGGGGCCAAGACATGCCGTGTTGGGGGTGGGCTGGCACAGGACCAGGGTGGGTGTTCTGTTGTGGGAGGGGTTTACATACAGATGCCAGGACCAGACCAGTGTTCTGTTGTGTGTGGTGGGGTTATATACAGATGCTGGGACTGGGTGGGTGTTCTGTTGTGTGTGTGGGGGATTACATACTGCTGTCAGGGCCGGGCAGGGGTTCTGTGTGCATGGGGCTCGGTGCGTATGGCAGTTGCAGCAGGGTCCTCCCTGCCATATCCAGTGCCCTCCTTCACCTCCTGTGCACAGCACTACACCCCTTTGTGAGTGGCGCATAGTTCAGGCATGCCCCCATTTCTCCCCCCAGACCGCCCTGGTGTGTAGCTGCCCGCGAGGCCAAAGAATCCGGTGTGCACCTGGCCTGCGCACATTTGGTGAATGCTACCGGAGATCCACAGAACTGCCCACTGCATGGCATTCCCGTGTATGTATGCCTATGCGCCCGGTTTCTGCAGCATGTTGGCATAGTGCATAGGGCCCAGTATTAGTTAGGTAGTAATGGACAGATACACTGGGCCAGGGCGCCTTGTTCTGCCAACAGATTCTATGTTTCATAGCCTCTGCTTTACCTCCATACTAATTACTATAATCTCTGTGTCCCTGTAGATTTTCAAATTATAAAATAATCCTCCCTGGATAAAAGCCTGCATCAAAAAACATAAAAACAAATGAAAATATATTCAATTTAGGGGATTACATTGCCCTTCACAATGTTTTCTATCCATCAGTGGAGGTTTTCTTTCTTTTTGAGTGTGTTTTCCTTTTTACATTTTAAGGTGCTTTTTGTAGAGGTTTTCTTTTCCCCACAATTTAGTTTGCCACTGTTTTCTCCACTGACCACATTCAGCCATCACCATCACCACCATCCTGTTCACTGAGTCCCCCTTACATTAAACCTAGAGCTCCAGGCCTCTCTTGACACACCACAAGGTTGGCTTGCCCTCTCGGGCAGGGTTGCCTTCTGCTCTGTGGCTCCACCCCATATGATCCAGTCAGCACCTGGTGAAAGTGAAACCTGGAGCTGGCACAGGCTCAGGCAGTAGAAGCCCGGTATTGGGTGTGAGGGGGCAGGATGAGGTGCCATCTTCCTGGTTAGTGGTTTCATCATGATGCTGCCTATACAGTGGTGTCCTAGGCATGTCTTTGAGTGCTCCCATATGCGGCATGCCAGCACCTAGCAGCACCACCCCCACACTAAGCAACCATGGAGTGCTACCATCTAGCCTTCACTAGATAGTGGTCAAGCCCCAAGAGCCAGATCCAACCCCATCCCTGAAGAAGGAGGAGAGCAATTCGGACAAACATTTCCTTGTCACCACTCAGAGAGTCAGAAGTTGGAACTCAAGGAGCCTACCAAGCATCTTCTCAGCAGAATGAAGCAGAGATATACCCTATGCGAGTCTCACAAATCCTCCCTGTTCCCTGTTGCTTGGAATAACTACAGGAGAGTCTGCAACCAATATAAACAAGAAATCAAATCCCTCAAGTCAGCCTACTTAAAAAAATCTACAGGTCTGTAACCTACATGACCAAAAAATGACTTGGACTTGGTAAATGCCTTCATTAAACCAAGAACCAAGCAAAGTTCCATCAAGTTAAATGCTGCAGCAGGGACCTTAAATGAGCACCCCCAAGGTATCACAAGTGAAATCAACTGTTTTGTGTGATTGTGTGGCTACCCTTACTCAAAGCTTCCAGAGTGTGTAGTGCTAGTGGAAAAGTAAGCAAATGAAACCTACATTAAATAATGTGTCTCCAGCCCCAACGTTGGGAGTTTATTGTTGCCTAGAAAAGAGCCTTGGGGCAGCTGGGAACTGTAGTCTCATGCTTTTAGTTAGACTACAAGACTGAGGTGCAAATCCTTTTAATTTCTTTTAATTTTTGGTTGCATGTCTGTTCTTGTAGCAGTGACTTAGCAGCTGAACGGTGCTAAGCCACGCCAACCCAGTGAGGCATTTCCAGGTCCTGGGGCATTAAAAAATCACCTCCAGTGAGCAGAGCCATGTTTATAGAGGCAAAATCAACTGTTCTGTATGATTATGTGGCTACCCTTACCCAAATCTTCTCAAGTGTGTGGTGCTAGTGGAAAAACAAACAACAAACCCTGAAAGAAATAGTGTCTCCAGCCTCTACAATGGGATTTTATTGTTGCCTAATGAACAGTCTTGGAGCAGCTGGGAACTGTAGTCTCTGTATTTAGTGGGACTGCAAGACTGTCACCAGGATACAAATTATTTTTCTTTCTTTTAACTTTTGGATGCAGGTCTGTTCCTGCAGCATTAGTTTAGCTGCTGAACAGTGCACCTAGCTGTTTTTGGGAGGGCTAAAGCCCGAGGTTCAATGTGGGGGAATAGCTCCTCCCACATCTCCTACAAAGGCCAGCCTCCCACGGCAGTTCCCCGCTAGTGCATTGCAAAACGCCCACCATCCAACCCTGCCTCCTCCTTCTCCAGCACTCTGCTCACCCTTGGTACTGGGCTTTCTATTCTCTACTCATTACCCGTTTCCCTACCAAGGGTGGGAATAGAGAAAAGCCAAAAAGTAAACTATAGGTACATAAGCACTATTAATCCCGTACTCTATTCACCAAAACATTGAAACTTCATTTTAGCAGTTTACTAAGGTGCTAAGCCGCGCCAACACAGCAAGGCACTTCTGGGTCCAGGGGCTTTAAAAGCTCACCTTCAGCAAGTGGAGCTGTGTTTCTAGAGGTGAAATCAACTGTTCTGTGTGATTGTGTGGCTACCCTTGCTCAAATCTTCCAGAGTGTGGTGCTAGTGGGAAAACAAGCAAACAAAATCTACAAAAATAGTGTGCCTCCATTCCCTACATTGGGGAATTTACTAGGGTGCAAATCCTTTCTATTTATTTTTTTATATATAGCTGTTTGCTCCTCATGGCCCCCTACTCTTGTCATTGGCCCCTTCCATCCCAAACACTGTCAGCCTCTCCCCCCGTCATCTTGACAGATGGGTATCTGCAAGGAGTGGGGTCTGAGGGCAAAGGGGCCATCACATATGGCCATGGGGAGACATGGAATTTTGTTGGTTTTTCTCCCTTCCCTCCTGAAGTAGTGGTGCACAGGCAAGCACGCATACTTGGAGGCATGCTCATACTCCAAGAAGCCACATGCTCCTTTCACCCACCTGACATTCATCAGTCCCCCAGACCTCCCTTGACCTGGCATCCAGCCTCCACTGGGTGTCAGTCGAGCGCGAGTTGACCAGCCTTCCCAGAGCAGTGCAACAACTGCTACAATCCTCTCCCAGCCCTCCCCTCCCAGCAGCCCATGCTCACCTCTAAACCCGGGTTGCCAGCATGGCATGAGGTGTGGCATCCAGTGCCTCAACCCTCAGTGCCACCAGGCCAGCCAATCCTTTTAATTTCTTTTAATTTTTGGATGCACTTCTATTCCTGCAGCATTGGTTTAGCTGCTGAATGGTGCATCTAGCTGTTTTACTTCATTTTAGCAGTTTACTGAGGTGCTAAGCCACATCAACCCAGTGAGGCACTTCTGGATTCTGGGGCTTTAAAAGCTCACCTCCAGCAAGTGGAGCCACGTTTCTAGAGGTGAAATCACCTGCTCTATGTCATTATGTGGCTACCATTATCCAAATCTTCTCAAGTGTGTGGTGCTAGTGGAAAAACAAGCAAAAAAAAACAACAAAAAAATAGTGTGTCGCCAGCCCCTACAATGGGAGTTTATTGTTGCCTAGGGAACAGCCTTGGAGCAGCTTGGAACTGTAGTCTCCGCATTTAGTGAGACTACAAGACTGTCACTGGGATGCAAATCCTTTTTCTTTCTTTTTATTTTAAGATGCACATCTGTTACTGCAGCATTAGTTTTTCTTCTGAATGGTGCACCTAGCTGTTTTACTTCATTTTAGCAGTTTACTGAGGTGCTAAACCATACCAACCCAGTGAGACACTTCCAGGTCCTGGACCTTTAAAAGCGCATCTCCAGTAAGTAGTGCCGCATTTCTAGAGGCAAAATGAACTGTTCTATGTGATTGTGTGTCTACCCTTACCCAATCATCCCGAGTTTGAGGTGCTAGTAGAAAAACAAGCAAAAAAAACCTACATAAAATGGTGTTTCTCTAGCCCCTATGCTGGGAGTTTATTGTTGCCAAGGGGCAGTGGGGAAATGTAGTCTCTGCATTTAGCGGGACTACAAGACCAGGGTGCAGATCTGTCACTGCAGCACTAGTTTAATTGCTGAATGGCACATCTAGCTGTTTTACTTCATTTTAGCAGTTTACTGAGGTGCTAAGCTGTGCCAACACAGCGAGGCACTTCCAGGTTCATGGGCTTTAAAAGCTCACCTTCAGCAAGTGGAGCAATGGTTCTAGAGGCAAAATCAACTGTTCTGTATGATTGTGTTGCTACCCTTACCCAAATCTTCCCAAGTGTGTGGTGCTAGTGGAAAAACAAGCATAAAAAACCTACAAACATAGTGTGCCTCTAGCCCCTATATTGGGAGTTTATTGTTGCCAAGGCAAAAGCCTTGGGGCAGCTGGGAAATGTAGTCTCTGCATTTAGTGAGACTACAAGACCGGGCTGCAAATCTTTCCTTTTATTTCATATATATATATATATATGCGCACACATACATAACTAGATAGCTGTTTGCTCCTCATAGCCACCTACTCTTGTCATTGGGCCCCTTTGGCCCCCAACCCCATCAGCCCCCCCCCATCTTGGCCGGTGGGGATCTGCAAGAAGCAGGGTCCAAGAGTGGAGGGGACATCACCTAACACTATGAGGTGACATGGATTTTTGTTGTTTTTCTTCTCCCTTCCCTCCTGAAGTAGTGGCACACAGGTGAGCGTGCATACATGGAGGTGCCCATGCACTTCAGAAGCCACATACTCCTTCCACCCACCTAAAGTTCATCAGTCCCCTGGACCTCCCTTGACCTGGAATCCAGCCTCCACTGAGTGTCAGTCAAGGAGGTGACCAGCCTCCCCAGAGTAGCCCAGCAACCACTACAATCCTCTCCCAGCCCTCCTCCCCAGCCGACCCCCAGTGGCCCACACTCACCTCCGAACATGGGTCTATGGTGTGGTGTGAGGTGTGCCATCCAGTGCCTCAACCCTCAATGCCACTGGGCCATTCAATCCTTTTCATTTCTTTTGATTTTTGGATGCACATCTGTTCCCGCAGCATTGGATTAGCTGCTGAATGATGCACCTAGCTGTTCTACTTCATTTCAGCAGTTTACTGAGGTGCTAAGCTGCAAAAACTCAGTGAGGCACTTTCAGGTCCTGGGGCTTTAAAAGCTTGCCTCTAGCGAGAGGAGCCAAGCATAAGTAGAGGTGATGCACGGGTGAAGGCTCCACATGGTGAAGGCAAGCGATGTCTACCGGCATCAGCTGGATCAGTCAGGAAGGAGGCTTCCCACTTTACATCTGGTCACAGGTAGTTTAATCTACTTATACTAGGTCTCCTACCTTTTGCATTTTTTGATATTTGACTATAATCTAGGTTAGGAGTTTTAACCTCATATACGAATGTGGAGTGTTTAGTTGCATTGCAACTTCATTTATTTATTGACTCTAATTTTTCATTGGTCATATATCAGTAGGTTCCTACTTTACCTTTTGAGCTGTCTATCCCAGGAGGAAATTCCATTACATTTGAAGACCAGGAAGTATTTGGACAGACATCAAACTTGGTCTGGGTTACCCAAATGCATCACACATGGGGTTCTAATCACATATGTATGTGCTACTGGAGTAAATCAAGACTATAAAGGTGCAGGGGCACTGGTAGGTATTCAATTTCAGAGATAAGTTACTGCATAAAACTATGTACATAGACAACAGGGAGGTATAGTTCTACCAAAAGATTATAGTGTTGGTTCCATCTCAGGTGATTGTTTCCTAATTAGATTTTCACCTTGCCTCACACATCCATTAGTGTCTTAAGGATGTCAGAAATAGTTAAGGGTACCTCAGCTGTAGGAGTACTGCAGGTTATGGTTGAATGTGTTAATTGTTGAATGTTTGCATATGAATCATCTGCAGTTAAGAAAGACCAGTTTGTGTGTGTGAAGCGTACAGCAAACGGCTTATTATTACCAGAAGTAAATAATTTAAAGAAGGAATTAGATAAAGCACTGGATATTAGAGGAGTGGAGGATTTCCTTCAACATTTAGAGAAGGAAAAACAACAGTTATTGAGAACTGCTGATGGAGATGGGAGAGAATCTACAAGAAATAAAATAACTAGGGAAAAGGATAGTCCCACACATAAAAAAGAGGGAGAATGGATGAGACTAATCTGTTTGAAAATACAGAGAATCAGGATTGGTCTGTAGTTCTAGGATCTAACAAATATAAAAAAAGGAAGAAGAGCTGAGTGTAATCTCCAATAATCAATTCCAATCCAAAATAGGTTTGAAATTCTGGAACATGAAGAACCCAGTCTAGGAATAGAGACAGCCCCAATAGAACTAATAACTAGTAATCCACATAATAATGCAAAGGAGCAGGAAAGTCAGGAAGTCCTCATTGGAGGATCCATTATTAGATATACAGACTCCACCATTTGTAAATATGATAAGGTGAACACAATGGTGTCATGTTTTCCAGGTGCAAAAATTAGTGACATTGATTTTTGAAGGGTGCATTAAAAATAAAGATTATTATTATTATCATTATAAATAGGACAGATGATATACTCATTGATCCATGGCATAAACCAACTGTAGCAGTCCATACTGGCACAAATGATGTTGGAAGAACAAATGAAAGCAGTATAAAAAGAAATGTTTATCATCTGGGGAAGAACTTAAAAGATAAAGGAGGGAAAGTTATAGTTTCTGAAATTGTACCAGACCCCAGAGCAACTAATTATAGACAGAATTTAATAGGAAGGATTAACAAATGGCTGATGGAGTGGTGTAGGCATGAATATTTTGTATTTGGAAAAAACTGGAATATTTTTATTGGAAGGTATGATTTGTATGCAAAGGATGGACTTCACTTAAACAAGAAGGGTGTGAGTCTGCTGGGATAAAGATTATCCAAGGCACTGTGTACTTTAAACTAGATCATAGGGGGACAAACAGGGACGGCACTATATCAAATAATCCCAAACTGAAAGAGAATAACAGGGATAGCATGGGAGCAAGATTGGTAACAAGGAATGTGAATCCAGATGTAAGAAGTATAGAACATCTAAAAAGTATTCTTATCAATGCAATAAGCATAAACAATAAAAGAGAAGAATTAAAGGCAACTATAGTTATGGAAAATGTGGATATTGTTTTTTTTTTATAATATGATTTTATTGGGTTTAAACACAAACATTCGTCACACATAAGGTATACAATTTTTATTATATGTTACCCCCCTTCCACAACATTTCCTCTATCTATACATACATTAATTAGTTCTTTATGATCTACAGTAAGCATTTTTATTATATTCAGTTACATAATAAATATGATTTATTCTATAGTCATCAAAGGTGGCATATGTTTTTCAATCTCTTTCTAGTTTGATCAATTTATGTCATCTATATCTTTATTTTATTTCACATAGTAGTTTGTCAAAAGCTAGAGTTTCATAGAAGATGGACCACCACTTCTGATATTCAAAAGTTTTTAATTCTTTAGTTTTCTAGTTTTCTAATATTATTCTCTTCAATGTCATTAATGTCAAAGCTATAATTTTATGGTGTACAATTTTCAAATTTAATTGTGTGAAGTTATTAAACAGATTTGTTTCTGGAGATAGAGGGATCTATTTTCCTAGTCATTTATTTATGATTTTATTTAATATTGTCTATTGTCCACCAATAAAATATAGTTGGACATTCCTGTAAACAATGGAACAAATTAGATTTTTGATTGCATCCATGCCAACATAAATTTGAGTATTCTGGATTAATTTTTGCAATATGACATGGGGTGAAATATGCGCTATCCATAATTTTCTTTTGAATTGTTTTATTTTTTGCAGAAACATAAATGTTATTACTTCATATTCTACTTGTCTTCCATTGTTGATGAGTCAATGCTATTTTAGCTTCTATATTCCATTTGTTATTTAAATTGTTTGTAGAGTCTCTGTTTTTTATTACTAGGGAGTTGTAGAAATATTCTAATAATTTTGTAGTTCCTTTAGCAATCACATTCTTGTGTTGTTTTCTTGTTTTGGAAAAGTTATACTCAAATGTCCCTACTATATTTGAGTGTTCCTAATTTTTTTTTATGTAAAATGTAGTAGTTTAACTTGTTCCACTGAGACACTTGTAACTTGTTTAATAATTGTTGGTAAGATGGAAATTCATTATTCCATAAAATATCTCTCCATTTTACTATATTGTTTTTCAGAAGTGGTTTAAAGTCCATCTTTGAGTTTTTATCCCAAATTAATTTCTCATTATCAGTTCTGAAGTACAACCAAGGTAGATTTAAGCACTCTATATTTTTTTGCTATTTTAAATAAAGGTCAAACCATTCAGGAAGAAACTTTTATGTGTTTTTTATACACTTCCAAATTGAGCTAAAAATCACATATCTTATATGTATCATCTTTTTTAGGAAACAAAACATCTTGGAAAATATTATTATCTTGTTTTACAAAGACGGTCCAATGGTATACTAAAGAAATTTCATGTGCCACCATATATAGGTATGGATCCAGACATCCAAGTCCACCTAGCCTTCTGGGAATCAACATGGTATTCTGCACAATACGTGGCACCCCCACCCCAATACATTTTTTAAAATCCTTTGTATTTTATTGAACCATTTTTCATTTGGTGCTGTAAGTATGTTTTGAATAGTATATATCAAATGGGGCATTGCCATCATTTTAATTGTATCTGTTTTGCCCCATAGGGAAAGGAGTAGATTTTTTTCAATTGTCTAATAGTGATATAATGTTATCTTTAGCTTTATTAAAGTTTGTTTTAATATTTTGTCTGATCTGTAGATAAATAAATTCCTAAATATTTAATATGGTCTTGAATTTTGAATTCATTTTTATATTTGTCAGTTGTTTCATTTCTAAATCTGGACAATTTCATGATTACATATTTATTTTTATAAATTTTATAAACAGATATTTCTGAATACAATTGAACTTCCTTGAGAAATGCATCTAGTGAGGAGTTAATATTTGTTATAGTTAATAACATACCATCGGCAACTATGCTCAGCTTCACTTGTTCTGCAGGTAGTGGTATGCCTTCTATAACAGGATTATTTCGGATTATGTTTAATAATGGTTCTAGTGTTAATATAAAACTAGTTGGAGACAAGGGGCAACCTTGCCTAACTCTATTTAACATAAGAAAGTCTTCTGTTAAGAAGTTGTTTATTTGAAATGTTACTTTGGTATTCTTATAAAGTTGCTTAATTAGTAAAATTAACTCTTTGGGGATTCCCCAAGACTGTAAAATTTGAATCATAAGATGTCTTTTGATTAAGTCAAATGCTTTTGTTGCTTCTATAGCTATTGCATGGTATATACTAACATATTAACATACTATTTGCCAGCAGATTAGGCCTTACGGTCTATTGAGTCTGCTCAAACTTTAGATCCTTAGTTGGGTGCCGTATGTCATGTTTAAGTGAATCTTCAGTGTTAAAGCTTGTAATCTGATGTTGGCTTGGTCAATAGTCCAACCTTGCATGAAACCATATTGATTAGGATATATATATAAGAATGTAAATGTGTCCATATTTTATTATTTATAATTTTTGCTATTAATTTGTAATCAGAGTTAAGTATGGCAATTGGGCGATAACTTTCAGGCAGTTCTAGTGGTTTATCTTGTTTTGGAATTAAGATGATGTTGGCCTCTTGCATGGAATGTGGTAATTCTATTGTTTCTATATTTAATAATTCTATCAACATTTGTTCAAACCAAGGTGCCATTTCTTGTGTAAATGTTATGAGAAAATTAATTTGAGAGCCCCTCTAGGCCTGGAGATTTATTCCTTGGCAAGGTGTTTATTATTTCTACAATTTCTTCTTGTTTTATTTGCTGGAAATAAAATTATGTGATAGTATTTTTGCTTTACTTATAAAGACTTTCATTTTTTCTGGATCTGGTATAAAATTAATATGGTATATTGTTTTATAATATTCTATAAAGATGTTTATTTGATTATCTGCATACTTAGTATTTCCTTCTTTGTCTTTAATCCCTGACATAATATTTTTTTTTGGTTTTACTGTCCAAGTAAGCTGGCTAACAATTTGCCTGATTTATCTGTATGAAAGTACTTAGTTTTTCTTATTATTTTAGCTAACCTTACATTTTCCTGGAGGATAATATCTTGTTGTTTTTTTTATTTTCTATTGTTCCCATTCTTCCTTATATTTGTTAAAGTCTTGTAAAACTAATTTATCTAGTTGCTTAAGTCTTGTTTCTATTTCAAGGTTTTTTCTTTCTTACTTTATTAATTTTGATTTGAGATGTTATCATTTCTCTTCATACCATAGCTTTGAAAGCATCCCATAACTGTGTAATAGGTTTCTCACTGTTATAATTATGAAACCAAAATTCCTGTATGGTTGTTTTTATTATTTTTATGAAGTTAGTATCTTTTAAAAAGTAATTATTTAATCTCCATTAAGGTGTGTACAGTCTGTATTGTATAATTGTAGTGTTATACTTGTTAGTGCAGGATCTGAAATACAAATTGATTCAATATCCACATTTGTTACTGATGATATGAGGTTTTTTGATATTACTATATAATCAATTCTAGAACAAATTGTGTTCTTTTTATCATAGTGTGCAAAGGCTTTTGTGTTAGGGTTCATCATTCTCCATGAGTCTAACAAAGATTCATTCTGTATGAATTTTTGTACTTTTGCAGGAATTTAAATATTGCCTCTGTTGGGTATTGACAACTTATCTAAATATGGATTTAACATTACATTTAAATCTCCCCCTAGTATAATTTTATCCAGTTTTAATTTCTGAAGTCCTTCTGTTATTTTAGCTAAAAATGAACGTAGTTTGTAAAAGAAGCATAAACTGATCCCAATATTATGTTATGTTGATTGATTGATCTGGGTTTTTATCATAACAATTCTTCCTTCACTATCAATAAATTGTTTTAATATTTGTATTTCTATCCTTTTGTTTATAAGTATGGCCACTCCCCTATTTTTTTTTGGTTCCAGTACCATAATATATTTGACTTACCCATTTATTTTTTAACTTAACTATTTCTTTTTTTTTCTAAGTGTGTTTGTTGGAGACAAATCACATTTGTTGCTTGTTTTTTAAGGTATGTTAATATTCTATTTGGGGGTATTAATCCCGTTAACATTTAAAGATATTACTCTAATGTTGTTATATGTCACCATTTTATTAATTGACTATGAGTGTTATTTTTTTGTCCCAGAAGGCTGTAATTGTTGGATTTTATTTTTAACCTTATGTTTAACTTGGGTGTCATGGTAAAAACAATTTTTATTTTTGTGTAAACTAATATAGATCTGCTTACTGAATTTCTTAACCAGGCATTTCTTATTCTCCCATCTGTCCACCTCCTTCTCCTCCCCCACATTCTACACAAACTAAATAGAAAACAAAATATATAATAGAAGGTGAAACATTGGTAACACTGTGGAAGTAAGCCTATTCTTCTTGGTTACCATTACAGACCCCCCACACACACACACACACACATACCTGCTAGCGCTGATCTTCTTAAACATTTACATCTATAATTAATTTTACTTTTTAATCAAACACATTGGGCAATTTCTGTTTCAGATCATTAATTGCTTCTTCTGTGGATTTGTGACTGTGTCTGACTTCATTTATTATAACTCTTAATTTTGCTGGAAATGTCATTGTGGCCCAAATACCTTTTGCCCATAGTTTTTTCCTATCCAATCAAATTCTTTCTTTGTTGGACAATCTCTGGTGGTAGGTCATTGTAAATTGCAATCTAGGCTCCCATTAATGTGATTCTTTTTTTGTTGTATACTGCTGACATTAGAGTCTCTTTTTCACTAGTTCTCATAAACTTTAAAATTATTGGGCATGGTGGTGCAGACTATTCTGGTTTTTGCCTTAAGCCACAATGAATTCTATTTCCATATTTATATTTATAGGTTCCATGTCCAAATAAGCAGCTGCCACTTGCTTAAATGTTTCTGTTAAACTTTTAAAAGTGTCCCATGTGTCCGGCACTCCTATTAAGCTTACATTTTTCCTTGTAGCTCACAGTTCAAAGTCTAAGATTTTTTGTTTCATTTCTGGGTTCGCTTGTTGCAGTTCTTTCATTTTCATTGGGACTTGCATTGTATCTTCTTGTATACTGGAAACAGATTTTTTTTTTGTTTAATATATTTATTGAGTGACAGTTTTCATATGGCATTACTTAACAATCAATCACAGTCATTATATTTGATGAATAAATCAATAACAGCAGCATGAAAGATCAAATCTATCTTACTCTATATATTCCATTGTACAGATACTTTCAATCTCTTACTGCCATTTTTTTTTTGTTGTTGTTGTTGTTTTTCAGGTCTACCACTACCTACAGACAGTAACTATATAACAGGAACAAAACTGTAAACTAAAAAGAACAATAAAAATTAAAGTCAACAACCTGATGACTTTTAGTATTAAAATTAAAATTTGGTCTGGTCTGTGTCTACTTTATTTCAATGTAATTTATACAAGTGTATCTCCTTATTTCAGTTTAGCTTCTCTGTAGAGAATATCCTTCCCATCCCTTTTCTTGCCCACTAGACTCTTTTAGTACACTGTGCCACTACCTTCTAACAATAGTCTATCCCTTACATTCAGTGTGCCTAGATATTCAGTCTAGGCACTTTCAAATATATTTTCTTCTCCTTTCAAACAGTATGTCAATTTATCTACTGTAAGGACTTTTAGCGTGAGCTCTTTCCATTGTTCTAGCGTGGGGGCCCAGGTTGATGTTCGGACATTTTGAGTTGCCTGTCTAGCGACTACCAGAAGGATTCTAATCCATCTGGGGTACATGATCCATTCCCCATCTTCTTCTTCCCCTTCCACACCCAATAATAATGATTTATACGAGAATTCCATAGGTTACCCTCTCATAGCTGTAATTTCCCTTACAATTTTGTTCCAGTAATACACAATCAGAGTGCAATCCCAGTAGTAATGTTTATATGTACCCTGTGTTATTTTGCATTTGTTGCACATTGGAGATATCCCAGGACTAAATCTATGTACCATGGCAGGCAGATAATATAATCTTTGTACAAACTTAAATTGTGCTTCCTTATATTTATTGCAGACTAACAGCCCTTTATGAGACTCTAGCATTTGTTGCCAGTTAGTATCACTAATGTCCTCTCCTATATCTCTTTCCCACCACTTTTTAGCCACTTGTACAGATGTTTGGAAAAACTTTCTGTTTATTTTCACTGCTCTCCCTATAAGTCCCTTTTCATTTTTAAGGGCTCCTAGTATTTCTCTTTCTGTTTCAGACAGCTGATCTGAATTTCCCCCGAGTACCAGCTAGTTGCTTATAGTAACCTCTCACCTGAAAGTATCTGTATAGGTATGAGGCTGGAAGATCCAATCTCTCTTTCAGTTCCTGAAAGGTATACATACCATTCCCCATAGCTAAATTTGCCATGCATCTTACCCCATTAGTTTGCCACAGCTTAAATCCTTCATCCTCTAATCCCAGAAGGAATTCCTGATTCCCTACAAGTGGTACCAGCAGTGTATCCAGCTTATCTATACTTTGTCTCTTTCTAATTTTATCCCACACTTTTAAACTCACCACAACCATAGGATTGGGTGTTTTCATTCTGTTATATTATTTGAGGCCCTCTCCTCCCAGATACCCCGACACCCTCCCTTCTTCCTCTAGATCCAACCAACTAGCTACTTTTCTCCTATTTACCCAATTTTGGATATATCTATACTGTGTTGTCAGGAAGTATTCCATGACATCTGGAAAGTTAAGTCCCCCTTGGGCTACAGGCACTTTTAGTCTGCTCAAACTAATTCTTGGGTGTTTGCCCCTCCAAATGAAGACTGTAAAGGCTTTCTCTAACTTTTTTATGTCTTGCTTCGTTGGGCTGAAAGGGAGCATCTGCATAATATATAGCACTCTAGGGAGTATATTCATTTTTAATAGATTGATTCTTCCCATCCAGAATATTGGCAACTCCTTCCATCTACTTAGGTCCTGTATAATTTCTTTAATTAATGGCTTATAATTTTCGTCATACAGCTCCCCCAATGTTTTCCCTATTTTTATACCCAAATATGTAAAGGTTCTTTACACTACTTTTAAACACCATGCTTCCTTCTTCTCCCCAGAAACATGATCTCCGATTTCTGAAGGTTAATTTTATAACCTGAAAACTCAGTGAATTGTTCTATGACTGATAGGACTTTTGGGGTCGATGTCTTCGGCTCGGTGAGGAACAGCAGAATATCATCTGCATATAGTGTAATAACATGTCCCCCCCCCATTTCCCCTTAACTCCATGAATATGACAATCATTTCTAATCTTGATTGCCAATGGCTCTATTGCTAAAGCAAACAAAAGGGGTGACAATGGGCACCCCTGTCATGTTCCCCTCTGCAATTTAAATTCTGTAGTGGGTACTCCATTGATCAAAACCTGTGCCCTTGGGGTTTTGTAAAAAGTACTTACCATTTTTATAAATCCCTTCCCCAGTCCATATCTCTGCAAAATTTGCAAGAGATATTCCCATTCAATTCTGTCAAATGCTTTTTCAGTATCCATTGACAAAATACATGCCTTTCCCGGATGTTTAGTACCCCACCAGATCACATTTAATAACCTTCTTAGGTTGTGGTATGATTGTCGCCCTTGCACAAATCCTATCTGATCTGGACTAACCAGCAGGGGGAGCATTTCCTCCAACTTTCCAGCTAGCACTTTTGTCATTATTTTACAATCTTGATTCAAGAGAGAGATCGGTCTAAATGACCCACACTCCTTTAAATCCTTGCCTGCTTAGGGATGACTGTGATAAGAGCTTGGCAACATGTTCTGGGTATTCCTTGACCCTCTCTAGTTTCCTCCATGATGTTGCACAGGGTACCTGCGATTTCCTCCTTCAATAGCTTATAATATTCTGCCCCAAACCTGTCGGGACCAGCAGCCTTACCATTCTTTAACCACCCTATCACTTTCTTAACCTCTGCTATAGTAATTTTTGCCCCTAATTTCTCCATTTGTTCTTCATTCAGCTTCAGAATTTTAAGGTCTCTGAGAAATTTCTCTCTTTCTGCATCTTTGCCCCCATATTCCACATGGTATAGACTTTCATAATATTCCCTAAATCTATTTCTGATTTCCTCTTCTTCTTTTAACAGTCTCCCCATCTTATCTTTAATTTGAATTATTCTATGGCTACTTTTCCCTCCTTTCATTAACCTAAGTAGCAGAGGGCTCAGCCTATTCCCCCATTCATATATCTTCTGTTTTGCAAAGAGGATTCTGGTATTAACCTCCTTATCTAAATTTGCATTAAGCATTTCTCTTGCCAGCCTCAATTCTCTCTTTTTTTCTTCCCCTCCTCCTTTAAGTATCTATTTTTCCAAATCTCCTATTCTAATCTCTAGTTTCCTCTGTTTCTGTCTCTGTTCTTTCTTTTTCTAAGCTCTAAATCCTAATATAATTCCTCACATGTATGCTTTACCTGCTTCCCAGAATGTGCTCTCAGCTTCTACTGTTCCGCTATTCTGCTCCTCATAGAATTTCCATTGTTCTTTTATATACTCTCTGAAATCTTCCCTGAGCAGCATATAGGTAGAGAACCTCCATCTACCCTTCTGGTCACTAGCCTGGGTTAATTCTATCTCCATCTCAATCATAGCATGATCCAAGAGAAATATTGGGCTATGTTCCATTGCCTTAGTGTATGGGTATAAATTCCTTTGAATATAAATATAGTCCAGCCGTGACCAGGAACCATGTGGGCTGGAATAAAATGTATACTCTTTCAGCCCTGGGTTAGCCGTTCACCACCCATCAATTAGTCCCAGTTCTGCTAGCCCAGTTAGCCACTGTTGTATTGCTTTGTCTGCTCTATCCCTATTTCCCAAATAGTCCATTTTGGGGTCTGCCACGCAGTTAAAGTCTCCTCCAAGAATAAGGTTAGGGAATTGTTCCTTAATTAACACATCAAGTAACTTCTGATAAAAGGCCATATCATGATCCGCTGGTGCATATACATTCCCAAATGTAAGTTGCTTACCTGCCAATTCCCCCACCACAAAAATATAACTTCCCTCCATAGGATATCTCACAACCTATTGAACCTTGAAGGGAAGCTCCTTATCAATTAAAATTTCCACCCCTCTTGTATGTTTATTACATGCTGTTGCATGGCAGGCCCCAACCCACCCCCTCACCAATTTTTTATGTTCACATTTAGATAACTGAGTTTCTTGAAGCAAAGCTACTGATACTTTCTTTCATTTTAGAGCCACCAGAATTTTTGCTCTCTTAGCAGGGTACGTAAAGCCCTTTACGTTCCATGAGACTATTTTAGTCCCATAGGTAGGCCTCTGATTTATACTAGCCATCCTCCAATGTGTCATATTCCTTTAATGCCCAGGTGTCAGTTTGGCTACTCTTTACACTTGTAATATACAGAACACAGACTGTTTTAAAACTAACATTACTAATAACCCATATATACATTAAACATATATTACTAACTGTAACCCCCTCCCAAACTGTCTCTGCGAGTAAATGAACAATCCCCCCTCCTTCCCATCTCCAATCCTAACCCCAACTGTTTTCCCCCTTTAGAACATATCATTATTTTAAGTATGATATCCAACCCCACTGCACCCTACTTCAGCTCCGTTCTTATGTTTCATTTTCTACTGCGTGCTTCTAATCTTTCAATTCCTCTTTTACTGCTTCTTAATTTCCTACAAGATCATACCGTACAGTATATTAACTATATATCTTACCCTTACCCCCTATCGAGCATTATTTACTCTTTTATTTCCTTGCTTACTTTATATCCTATAATTATCCATCTTTCCCTCTTGTTTCTTACCCAACATTGCATTTATGTTTCCCCTCTTTCATGTGAGTCCCTTCCTCCTTTTCCATTTCCCCCAGAACTCTCCCTTATCAAGAGTACCCTCTATAAGTCATTAGATCCTTGTAACCCAGTTCTGCATAACTCCCTCTTCAATCAACAGGTCTCTAGCTGTTTCCACCATGAAATCTCCTCAGCCTGGTCTGCCGACAGTCCTTCTTGGCCCAGTCTAGTCTCCTCCATCTTGTATAATTCCCTCAGCCCCTGGTGCCATCTGCCCTTGTCAGGGAAAAAAGTTCTGTCTCTAGTCCACACCGGGGGGGGGGCAGGTCCATTGTTACAGACCATTTTGGCCTTTTCTTATACTTGCAAATGCAGTGTTCTGAGCTCAGAAATCACCCTGCTCCAACCAGGCCCGTCGAAATTCAGCCTCTGCAAGTCTCTGCATCAATTCAACGTGGGGAAGAATGTAAGAGCAAAAAAAAAAAGAGTTTTCAAAACCAAACAAAACAGAACCCATATTCACTTATATATTTTTAATACTTCCTTATAGTCCATTCCCCTGGTATTAGTTGACCACAGAATTACCAACCATGTGACAGTGTTCCTCCCATCTCATGGACAGTCAGCAGTTCTCACTTTTTCTTATTTTTCCTATCCCAGTCATCCATGAAAGCTTGCAGCTTTTCTGCCTCCCAGAAAGAGAAGGTGGCTCCCTTCACTTTAACCTTAACAGTCGCTGGGCATATCATATAGAATTCCAGCCCTCGTTTTCTTAAGCCATCCATGTGGACATTGAATTGCTGTCTCTTCTTTTGTACTCTAAGAGACATGTCCTGATGTAACATTAGCTTATGGCCATCGTACGTTAATTCTTTTTGATTTCTAAATGCCAGCATTATGGCCTGTCTGTCTTGATAATTATGTAATCAAAAGATTACCTGTCGTGGTGGTTGGTCGTTTGGAGGTCTTAGGGCTAAGGCCCTATGTGCCCTCACAATTTTAAGCTTTTTTTCCCCAGATCGAGATTTAGCAACTTTGGTAGTGTCTCCGAGCAGAATTTTTGCAAGTTGCCACCTTCTGCACTCTCGGGCAATCCTCTTATTTGGAGATTGTTCCTCCTACTATAGTTCTTCTGGTAATCTAAAGCCTCTTTTAATTCTTCTACCTCGTTCTCTAGGGGCTGCATCTTATTTGGTATCTCAACATTCTGATCCTCTATGTCCGATATTCCCTGTTCCACTTCGCTGAGTTGTCTCGCATGTTGCTTTAGTTCTTGGGCCACCCCCTTTGGTGTTTGCTCCATGCTGTCCCAATGTGACTTAAGGTCGGCCAAAACCTGCTCGGATACCGCTCTACTAATTGCTGTGACCTCAGCTGCCGATAGGGAAATTGGGCCTTGTCCGCTTGCTGCACCTCCCTCCGGGTTCGCATTTTTTTTCACATTCTTGGCCATTTGCCTTGCCGATTTGCCCGAAGTGATATAATCATCCATCTTCACCGTGCCCCAGGTATGTTTTAACCGATAAAATCTGGCAGGAAATCAATTTTTATGCACAATTTAAATCCTGTAGTATGGAGCTCCGAAGTAGTACGACCAGTTCCTTTAGCTGCTCATCAATTTTTTTACAGCTTTTTATTCTATGGGGTATTACAGTTAAATGAATAAGGTTGTAGCTTACCCCTGTTTGATGGCAGGGCTGTTGTCAAGTGTAGTTCTTTCATTTATTTCAGCCCATCTTGTAGTGTTTGGTCACTCTGCCACTTCTGTTTCACGGCCCTCATGATTAATTGGAGGCACTGTTTTTTTCCCATCTTCTGCACCTTTGTGGATCTGATGATTTGTGCTCCCCATTGCTTCTGTAGCCTCTAGATCTACTGGCAATTTAGGGTCATTGCTGTGGGGTATTCCAGCACACCAGTCCGGCGCTGTTAGCTGGACCCCTACATCCATAGACTGGTTTGGTTCAGGTATGTCATTTCTTGCATCTGCTGATAGTCCTGTGTTGACCTTCTGGGGTATTCCAGCATGCCCATCTAGTGCTGTAGACTGGACTCCTGCCTTAACAAAAGGTTTTGGTTCAGGGGTGTCGTTCTTTGCTTCTGTTGTAAATCCAAGGCCTTTCCTTCTGGGGCATTCCAGCATGCTCATTCGGTGCTTTGAGCTGGGCTCCTGCATCCACAGTCTGGTTTAATTCTGGTAATTTCTTTTTTACATTTTAATTATTTCTTTTCTCCATGGCTTGAAAAACTGGAAATAATGTGGTGGACAACCCTTCTTTAACAGGATATAAGGAACCTTCCTGTTGTGATTTTACATTTTTTGGTTTAATAAGTCCCGCAACTGTTTTCCTTGTAGCCATAGATTGCATTTTAGCCGTTTTGGGCTTTGCTCCTGCCATGTTGCATTTGGAAGGTTTGTTTGGCAGTGTCATTCCGAAAGCAAGGAACTCTTTAGCATTTTTCTTTTCCTCACTGTTGTAGGTTACATTTGTCTGAGATTGAGCATTCATACCTTTGCAGCTCTTTTATTGTTCTACAGGTGTGGGTTCATGGGGGGAAGACACCTGAAGTAATCAGCACTCATAGCATTTGCTCTTGGATGCCATGATGCTCTCCTCCCCTTGTGGGTGGAGCTCCCCACCCACCCAAAACAAAAAAATGTGAATATTGTCTGTATAACAGAGAGATGGTGGGCTCCACATCTGACCTGGGACACTGAGATACAGGGTTATAATATCTTCAGACTGCATAGAACAAACTAAAGAGGTGGATGTATAGCTATGTATCTTAGAGAACACCTAAAAGCAATTGACATATCAGACAAAATTAAAACCATTGGGAGTTCTTTTGAATCTGTCTGGGTCCAATTCCTTAATTCTAGCTCTGACCTGGATCATCAATAGGTCTTTACCTGAAGGGTACGTTCCATACCAGTGAAAGGCTGCCAACATGGTCCCCATTTACAAGGGTGGCTCTCGTGAACAAATTGGCAATTACAGGCCCATCTCCCTGATGTGTACCCTGGCCAAATTGCAAGAAAGGCTAGTTTATGGCAACTGAGAGACTACCTGGAGCTCCAGCAAATCCTAGCCCCTTCACAGCATGGCTTTCGGGCAAACCATGAAACAGACATGACACTCATCAAACTCACAGTGGACCTATTCAGGGCAATGGATGAGGGCATGTTGATGGGTGCTATCTTCATAGACCTGTCCAAGGCATTTGACCTTGTGGATCACAACCTTCTCCTTACTAAGCTTCAAGGCATTGGGCTTGATGCCCAGGCCTTAAACTGGTTCAAGAGCTACCTCTCTGACCACTCCCAGAGGGTCATTCGGAAGGGAGAGCTTTCCGCCCCTTTACCCATCAAGGAGGGTGTGCCTCAGGTCTCAGTTCTTGGCCCCCTTCTGTTCTCTCTCTTCACAAATGACCTAAACCATCACTGTGGGGACAGCTCAGTAGTTCAATACACAGACGATACTGTCATCTACCGAGCCAGGTCCACACCACATGATCTGGGCCCTCTCCTACAAGGGGACCTAAACACACTTGAGGCCTAGCTCACATCAAACAGAATGATCCTCAATGCAGCAAAAACTAAAGCCTTGCTGTTTGGTCCTAGATTCCTTGGCCAGGATCAGACCAATTCCCTAAAGCTTACTACCCTTGGGGATAAACGAATAGATGTAGTTGACAACGTAAAATACCTAGGGCTAACTATTGACCAGGGTCTCACCTTTAAGCCCCACATTGACCAGGTAACAAGGTCTATCCACATCAAACTTGGCACCATGTACAGGCTAAAAAAACAACTTATCCCGGAGGCTAGACGAGCAATCACCTCTAGTGTCCTCATACCCACATTAACTTGTGCTACCCCTGTAATCCAGCACATGGCAAAGGGCGAGGTTAGCAGGCTTCAGGTCCTGTACAACAAGGTCATGAGGTTTGCAACAATGTGTCAACCAAGAAGCCACCCTTGCATCTCACTAACCCAGCTGCAATGGCCTTCTTTTGACTCTCATCTACAGTATCCCCTGCTCTGCCATGCATACAAATTGCAGAGCCCGGTGGCCTCACCAAACCAAACAGGAATAATCATGGCTAAGCCTAACCCTCAAATGCTCAGGACCTCGGGTCGGTTCCTACTGGCAATCCCCAGAATCAAGATTCACAAGGGAGGCAATTCCTTCATTCTCACAGCCTCTAAACTGTGGAACACTCTCTCACCTCTAGTACAGGAAGCCCCCCCTCCCTACCAAACTTTCGCACTAGGCTTAAGTCCCATTTGCTTGGGACAAGCTCATGCCACTGTGAGGGTATAGGATAATCACCCCTGATCCTAATCACAACACCCATCCCCCATCTCTTCTCACCTTAACCTACATTAAATCATGCCATAAATCCTTAAATCTTTCAAGTGTTGCACTTATGGTCTACGATTTGAATAACTGCCTGTACTGTCATCCTCATTATCTTGTCTACTTCTCGTAACCCTGTATCACCTGACTGTATGTATTGTATTGCTTCTGGATCACCTGATTGTATGTATTGTATTGCTTCTGTTCCCTGGGTCACCCCTGAAAAAGGGACCTTCGGGGCCCAGTGGGCCAACCTGGTCATCAAAATTCAATAAATAAATAAAATAAAAATATTCTGATAGGAATGTGCTATAGACCACCAAATGCTAATGACCAGGTTAACAATGAGATTTTAGGAGAGATACAAGATGCCAGTGAATTGGGCGATGTCATATTGGTGGGTGGCTTTAACTTACAGATATTGAGTGGATCAGCCTAGAAGGAATATGTAGTTATTCAAAGGCATTTATAGGCACAATAAAGCACTGTTCACTTAAGCAAATTGTTAATCAACTAACTGGGGGGCTCACCTTTCAGACTTAATATCAGTATCAGATGACATTTTGTGCCCAGCATGTGAAGTAAAGAGCCCACTAGCAAATAGTGATCATTCCATGGTGACTTTCAAGTTATCGATGTCCAGAAAAAAAATAAGAGGTTGTAACGAGATATATTTATATTCTAGGGCAACAGTTCTTAATATTCATTCTGAGTTAAATAAGTTAAATTGAAAACTAATTCTAGAACCATTAGATGTGGATCAAGCATGGCTGACACTCAAATCAATTATTCATAAACTATGTAGAAAACATATATCAAAAATTAGAAAAAATACAATACAAAGGGGGGAAAAAACCAACACGGTTAACAAAAAACATCAAAAGTCTACTAATAAAGAAGCATAAGGCATATAGGGAATATAAAACATCTGGTACTGAAAATGCATGTGAAACATTTAAAGCAGTGCAAAAATGTTATCAGAAGGAAAAAAAGGAAAGTGGAAAAAAGATTGGCAACAACAGAATCCAGATATAACAACAAAGTACAGTATTTTATGGATATACAAATTCCATTAAAAAAGGGTCATCAGCTGTCAAACCTTGAAAGTCCTAGACAAAGTAATTAACTCACCTCAGGAAATGGCCGAATAATTCAATAAGTATTTTATTTCAGTTTTCACTAACAAAACTACAAGTCCATCCATGCATAATAGTAAGAATGTAAACCAGTGTGCCAGTTCCACTTGGATTATGAATGAACGAATAAAAGAAAAAAGAAAAAGTAACAAAGATGGATGTGCCCCGGTCCTCATAAAGTATCAAGTAACATGATGAAAATATTGGGCAGTTATATCACAGATCCACTTAGGATAATCTATTCTAAATCTATAGAAGAGGGTAGAGAACCAGAAGACTGAAGATGGACTATTCACAAAAAAGGATACAAAATTAACACAGCCAATTACAGACCAATTAGTCTCACCTCGATTCCAGGCAAAGTACTGGAATCTATAATTAAGGATGAATTATTAGAACAATGAGGCAGGTTATAAAATGTTGATGAACAACATGGTTTCCAGAAAGGAAGATCATGCATAACAAACCTTGTTGTTTTTTATGAAATGTCAGTTGTGAACTTAATAACAAACCTGTGGATGTCATTTATCTGGATTTCCAGAAAGCCTTTGATCTAGTTCCTCACTGGGCTATACTAAAAAACTTTATAACTCTGGTTTTAATATCAAACTTATTAAATGGGTTGTGGCCAGGTTGGATAATAGGTCACAGAGGGTGGTGATAAATGGGTATGCATCTTCCAGTGGGAGGGTTATCAGTGGAGTCCCTCAGGGTTCAGTGATGGGTCCATTTTTGTTTACAATCTTTATCTCTAATTTACATAAGGAACTCACAAACACTGGTGTCAAAAATACAACACCAAATTAGGTGGTGTGTGTGGTATGGAAGAAGAAAGAGCATCAACACTAGCAGATCTGGATAAAATTAACATGTGGGCAAATACCTGAGGCATGTCCTTCAACAAAGTTAAATGTGTAGTTATTCATTTTGAAAAGAATAATCCTAAACATAATTCAAAGTCATGGGATATATTCTCCAGACAACCAAGATACAAAGCGATCTCGGTATACTCATAAACCATAAACTTAGCTTTGACATGCAATGTAATAGTGTAGTTGCAAAAGCAAATAAATGCTGGTGGAACATTAGAAGATGTATTAAGAGCAAGGACAAGGAAATGATTTTGACCCTATATAGGGCTTATGTGCACCCACATTTTGGCTACGGTTCCCAACTCTGAGCTCCACATGAAAAAAACATATCAACAATATTGAGCGGGTGCAGAGGTGTGTTACAAAATCCATTAATCCATTAAGGGGATGGGTAACATGGACTGTGAGGATCGCTTAGGAAAAACTAAATTAATAACATTGGAATCTTGAAGAATTAGAGGTGATTTATTATTATTTTTTTTTTGTAAGGTCTATTTCTACACCCTACCCTCAGGGCATTTCTCAGGGTCTCACTGACAGCTGCTACACTCAACCGCCCACATGAACTGGCTGCTCCGGAAGCTACATCAGGTATGCGAGATCTGGGGCTCTTCTGCCCCCACAGAGAGGCCCCCAGACCTCAAGGAGAACCAGGGAGTCAGCCGGTATTAGGCGTGTGGTGAGTCAGCTTGCCAGTGATCGCCATCGCCTCACCCGAGGGCAGAGGGATTTTTCCTTAGTGTTTCCTCCCCTGAGGCATAGATGTACAATGACGTCCCACCCGACATGCGCACACTCCCGCATGCACCCAGAGGACATCTGCCACTGCCCCAATCCCCATGCCTCTGCGTCGTGCACTGCAGTGCCCCCAGCCTCCGCCAGGGGGTGCCAGCACAACAGAAGAGCCCCTAACCCACCCCAGGACTAAGAGAGTTGTCCACAGATGCTCAATCTTAGTCCTCCCTTGCCGACGCCTGCCGACCCGGGCTCGTTCCCGAACCCGGGTCGTCGGCGTGGCGTGAGGTGTGGTGTCCAGCGCCTCAACCCTCAGTGCCACCAGTGCCACCAGGCAGGCTTGGTGATTTATTATTTATATATAACATATTGATGGACATGGAACTCACAGTTACATTAAAAAACTCAGGTCTAGTCTGCTGGATGTACCAAGCTCGTTCACACATCATTCCTCTAACCTCTAGGCTATAATGCCAGCCTTACGCATCTGTTTTTTCTTTATAATACTACAGTTTAGATTTTTTAGTTTCAGTCTTACAAGTGTTTCGGATTCTATGACAGTTATTTAAATCTCTCTGTGAATTAGTTTTTTTAAACTGTTTCCATAATGAATTCCTTAATTTAAATATGTCTAAAACTGAATAATATATAAAGGGATGATTGCAGCTTGATGTCATGTACCTGTATCCAAAGTAACTTGTAATAACAACATTGTAAATGTTGGTAGCCTACCACTGTCTAAATGCATGTGATTACAAAAACCTATGTATGTTCCTCCAGAGTGAAAGCCTTCAGGAATTTCTGTGATTGTCTTACAGTGACTGTTCTAAAAACTGCTTATGTCATCGAACTGTATTGTTGATGTGTCCTGTATCCTACAGGTTTCTTTGTAACTAAATCCAGGTCACCCCTGAAAAAGGACCATTTGGGCCCAGTCGGCCTACCCGGTCAACAAAATGAAATAAACAATTAAAAAATATACAGAAGTTTAGCATTTATCCAGAGCAGACGGCTTGTTTGAATTCATTGTTTTTTGGGGGGAGTGTAATGATTGACTGTGTTCATTATTTGTTTGTTAAAATATTGAACAGCATTTTTTTACCTGTCTTATTTTACACAACAATGACCAATCCAAATGTTTCACTTTAATTATAAAAATATCATCACTCAAGTTTTTAAATTATCTAGTCTCCTTAATTAAAACTTGTACCGCCAGCGACCCAGGTTTGAGAATGGACCCGAATGCTGGAGGGCCAGCCGAGGAGAGAGGGCTCAAGTGTCGGATGACTCCTTGCCTTCTCTTGGGGGAAGGGCAGAGAGGCGACCCAGTGCTTGCTGACTCCTAGCAGAGGCTGGGGGTACAGCAATACACTGGGTCCCAATAACTAATGGGGCGTGATGAATGTCGGCGCACGCCTTGACGTTAGTGGCACACCATGCCCCCTGGTGAGCAAAGGCAGAAAGCAGCTCCGTGGTCAACCAGATGATAGTCACCAGCTCCCACTGCCGTGAGACCCCGGGAAGTCCACAGTCCACCACAGCAGCACCCAGGCCAAGAATTGTGCTGGCTTCCCCCACCTATGCCTTCCCCCTCAGAGGAGAGGGACACATCTGGCAAAGGGTTATGCCAGGTTACCCGGGGGGGGGCTGCAATGTGGGTTGCAGGTGACTGCATCGGGACAGTGTGGTAGCGAGGGACATAGGTAGGCCCAAAGGAGTGGCCGGCCACAGAGCTGAGGAGCAAAAAAACTTCATTTGCTTTTTCATTTTTTTTCTAATCATGTAAACTGGACAATGATCTGAGATAGCATTATTTAAGGCACCTGTGTCATTCAAAATTTGCATACTATTTATCAGTACCCAGTCTATAATAATAACACCCCCTGATTTGTAATTTTTCCTGGTTTGATCTGTTATAACTTGATTAAAACTATTCACAATCAAAATGTTTTTAACCCTATCATTATTATGTAGGGTTAACCAATCCAAGTTAAAATCGCCCATAATTACTGTATATGTTCTTTACTTCCCTTACTCAAAGTCATTAGTTTATCTAATATATCAATATCAGCCTTACCCATCTCTGGTGGTAAATACACACATGTGAAGTAAACACAGGCTCCCTCAAATCCACCCAGGGTAATTTTAATAGTCAAATAGTCAGCTGAGTTGTTACATACTCGTAGATCTATCTGTTTTAACAATAAAGCTGTCCTTTACATAAATAAGAACTCCTCCCCTTTACCATTAACTCTATCATTTCTAAAAAGGAAGTAACCCTCAAGACCAACATAAAAAATTGGCGTTGTTTGTTTTAGCCATGTCTCACTTATCAAATCAAATCAAGTCAAATCATGTTTATTTATATGGTGCCTTTCAAATACCAAGGTGCCGTACATACAGTTTAAAACAACTTCAATATAAAATTACAAGTATTAAAACAGAATAAAATATTTATAAACAATCAGTAAAATAAAACTAGTCCCCAAATGCATGACGCCATAAAACAGTTTTGAGCACCTGTTTAAATCCTTCCAACGGTCGGGCATTCTGTATCTGACTGGGTAGAGAATTACAAAGGGTCAGGGCAGCGTGCATAAATGCATGAGCCCCAGAAGATTTTAAACAAACCCTTGGTATCTCTAGCAACCCCTCGTCAGTCGAGCGGAGCAATCGCCTCGGGCAGTAAGCAACCAGAAGTTCTTTCAGGTAGTCTGAGCCCTGTCCATGTAGGGATTTGGAAGTCAGAAGTCCAACTTTAAAGGTGATTCGCCACTGAACTGGCAGCCAGTGCAGTTCACGCAGCACCAGCAAAATATGGCAGGACTGAGAGGTTCCCATCAATAACCAGGCCGCTGCGTTTTGCACCAGCTGCAGGTGGTGAATATCAACCCCAGGAAGCCCTAGGTAAAGGGCATTGCAATAATCCAGGTGAGAGGACACAAAGGCATGGACCAGTTTAGGAAGGTCACCAGACAGAACTAGGTACTTAACCCTGGAGATATTCCTCAGATGATAAAAGGAAGATTTAACAATGGATGACACCAGCGAACACAGTGTCAAACCCTCATCAAAAATTACCCCCAGGTTACGCACCCGCTCAGAGGTCGGGAGTTGGAGACCCCCAAGAACCAGTCCCGAGGGTAATCCCATCCCAACCCCTCTATCCGGTGACCTGTATCCACCACTAACACCTCAGTCTTTAGCCGCTATGTCAAAACATTCCTCTTCAACCCATAATTTTAGTTTGTCTAAATCTGCAAACACACTCCTAATGTTTAAATGAACAAATCCAAGACCTTTAATACTTGACAGTTCAGAAGTGTAATTTTGCTTATTTGTTACAGTTCCAGGATTTCTTGCCTCATCTCCTCCAAGTAATAGTAACATCAAAGAAAATAGGCTCAGATATTCAAAGGGGATGCATCCTGTGCAACTGAGTTGTGCTGGCGCATCCCCAAAATGCACCCCGATCCATATTCAAAAGGGGATGATGTGCCATGCAACTCTGGGTGCGCCACAGCCCAAAGATAATGTTTGCAGCGCATCTGGAGGAGGCGATCCCCTGCATACGCAGCACAGCTCCATATTCAGCCAAGATGTGTGGCACAGCTGCCTGCACATCACGGAGATGTGCTGCGCAAAGATAGGCATGCAAAAAGCATGCCTAAGTTGTAACAACCTACAGGCAGGCTACTGTATTGCACAGCACAACACAGCAGCCCAACCCCTAAGTGGCTACACCCCCCATCCCCGAGCACATGCCAAACAACAGGGCAGCCATTCTTGGTTGTCTAGTGTCCCCCCGCCCATACCCGATCATATAATAGAATAAATCCCCCATCCCTGGTAGCCTAGTGGCCTCCCTCCCATCCCCGAACCATGTCCAAATAACAAATTGTCCCAGACACATCCTGGAGGTCCAGTGGTACCTCCCACCCATCCCCAACCCATGTCTGAATAATAATATATCCCTGTAATGCACTGGTAGTCTAGTGGCCTCCCTTCCCTGATTGTAAATTAGAATCCCAGCTCTAGACATCTTTGGTGGTCTAGTGGACCCCCCCATGCCCCCATCCACTGAGGAACCTCCAACCCACCCTGCTCCCCCATCCCAGCATGTCCAAAAGGTCAGCGGGCAGCACAACCCACCCACACACTGCCATGGCTGCCTGCCAACTGATCTGTCAATGAATGACAGCATACAGTATCCCTGTAAGGCCATTAGTAGACACTGTCAACCAATGGGCTTGCAGTGTGTACTGTACACTTTCATTCACATCCCACCAGGGATGTCTGGGGATGGGATTCTAAATTATGATCAGGGAAGGGAGGGGGGCCTCTAGACTACCAGGACATTACAGGGATATATTATTATTCGGACATGGGATAGGAAAGTGGGTACCACCGGACTACCAGGGTGTGTCTGGGGCAATTTATTATTTGGACATGGTTCGGGGAAGGGGGGGACCACTAGATTACCAGGGATGTGGGATTTATTCTAGTATGTGATTGGGACTGGGCAGGGGGGAACACTAGACTTCCAGGGTATGCTATGGGATGTTGACGTGTAACATGGGTGTTGCAGGGCACCCAATGCAGTCCACTGGGTGCATGCCTGCTCCAGACATGCAAATGGGTCATAATGACATTGAACTGGCCCCATCTGCACCTTGCATGGCTAATGGCCCCATTTGCATGTTTTGGTGTGAATATCTGGAATGTGCACTCAGTGCATCCGCAAGGTGTGCCACACATTCCCATTCCAGGTATTCAGGCATTGTCGGTGTCCCCCATTTGCACCACATGCATATCTTGATATATTTAGATGAGATGCGCTATTGCGCATCTCATTTGAATATATCACTTTTGTGCTCTGGCGCATTTCAGTTGCGCAGAGCAGCCACTTGAATATCCTGCCCACAGTGCTTTATAGCACTGTGATGTTTATTGATTTTTTTGTAAACTCACAGACCCAGATATTCAAAAGATTTGAGCCATGCGCAATAGGGTTGCGCCTGCGCAAGTCCGAAAATGCGCCATTCTGCAATATTCAGCAGGAGGCAGTTGCACCCCACAAATCATGCTGAGCAAAAGCGTAATGATAATGAATGCATGCGCAACTGAAGGGGGAGGAACCATGCATAAATGGCTCAGTGCGATATTCAACAACATGCGCCATGCACAATAGGGGAGCCAGTGGAAGTTGCGCCAAAGCAGAAATAAGCCAAAATAAAAGGGAGCAAGGGAGAGGCACAAGAATGCTACTGGGAAGCCACATGAGGGCAAAATCCAGCAGGAAACACTGGGCAGCAGGGACACACAGGGCAGGCCAGGAAAGGGCACCTGGAAGCAACAGGCAGGGGAAGGTGGGGAGCCAGAGTGCAGAAGGGGGCAACCACACAGCAGTGAGGCCAGCACAGGCAGGTGTTCCTGGTACAGGGAAGTAGCAGCCAGGACAGTGGGGGAATACAGAAACAGCTGCCAGGGGTGAACACAAGCCAAGGACATGGCCAGTGCCACCATCCAGATGGAGGCCGTATGAGGGTGAGAAGGTGGGCAGGAGGGGGCATGGCCGTGGAAGAGCCGTTGGCAGTATGCCCCAACAGGCAGTACCGAGCCTGCACCAGCTTTGAGCTGTACAGTGATACTGAGATTGTGGGCCGGTACCGCCTGAATCGGGCAATTCTGAGGCGGCTCTGTGAGCTGTGCAGTGATGTGATGCAGGCACCCTCACGACGGAGCCATGCCCTGTCAGTGGAGATGAAAGTGACAGCTTGCATGTGCTTGCTCACCATGGGTACCTTCCAGAGACCAACTGGGGACACCACAGACATAACCCAGTCGGCCACATCACGCCACCTCACCCAGTTCCTCAGCACACTGCTGCCACATGCTGCAGAGCACATCCATTTCCCCAGCACACCGGAGGAGCGCACAGCAAACATACAGGAGTTCCACAGGGTAGCACGTATGCCTGGCATGCTAGGGGCAATAGACTGCACCCATGTGGCCATCCGCACACCACCTGGCCCTGAGGGGTTGCATATATAATCGCAAGGCTATGCCGCATCAACTGCCAGGTGGTGTGTGCCAGGGCGATAATCAATGTCTGTGCCACACACCCTGGGGGAGCACAGGATGCCTTCATCTGGCACCAGTCAGCACTGTGCCACAGATTTGAGAGTGGGGATATCCCCACTGGCTACCTAGTGGGTGAGTATGCAAACCACATTGACAATCATAGGGCCTGGAGGGCATGGTCAGAGGTGACATGGGTAGTGGCCTACATGGCCCGGGACAGGGCGATGCTGATCACCAAACTAACCTCCACCCTCTACACACAGGTGACAGTGGATACCCACTCCGTCCCTGGCTGCTCACACCCTACCGGTGGCCCATGACCCCATCACAGCAATGCTACAATGAGGCACACGCCACCACACGTAATGTCATCGAGCGGGTGTTCGGGATGCTGAAGGCATGTTTCCAGTGCCTGGACACCTCCGGCGGTGCCCTACAGTACAGCCCCTCAAAGGCCTGTGGGCTATTCCTGGCCTGTTGCATCCTGCACAACATGGCCAATGAATGTGGGATAGCCATACAGGTCGAAGAGGGGGACAGCGATGGGGACGATGAGGACACCGGTGACAATGGTGATGGGCAGTCCCCTTGGCCGACGGGACCCCCCGACTGCTCCGGCTGGCACAGCTACACCGGGACACCATCACGGAGGAGCACTTCAGCCAACCCAGGTAAGTCATGGGGTCATGTGAAAACAACAGTGGCTAAGACACAACCCACAAACACGCATGGACACACACCGGGGTGCATTCCGTCAAGGGAAGTGGCTGGGCATGGAACCACACACACAACCAGGGATGGGTGAGGTCTAACATGCCACGGCGATGGACACACACATACACACACACACACAACACACCAGACATGCACAAAGGGTAGGAGGCACACCAACCCAGAACACCACCCCTAGCCACACACATGTCCACAGACCACCACGCCCACTGCCTGTCCTTGTGCTTGTGTCAGATGCTGAGCACCATTGCACATTGGTGTACAGTGCAATACAGGCATTATCATGCACATGCAACTGTGGACAGCAGCCGGGAGGGTGTGCAGATGGACCGTATGTCCGCGTGCAGGGCCGGGTACCCACCTGTGCAATGCCCGCTGAATGACACAATGCACACAGGGCAGCACCAGACAGTAGCCGCGTTGGGAGACAGGTCAGTCACGCGCCACAGTGCCCCGGCTGCCACAGATGCATGGGTGGCCCCACCAAGACCCGCCAGCACTGGCAGGCTGACCACTGGCCTCATGGGGTGGCACCGATGGTCCCCCAGGGGTTCCACTGCGTGAACGTGACCGTGCTCATGCAGGGGTCTGCAGCACACCAAACATGCCTGCGCCAGGCGTGTTCAGGATGCCCACAGCTGAACCCAGTGTCGACAAGGAGGGTGTCGCACAATGCCGGGAATGGGGGTGGACAGTGCACTGCGTGGTGTCTGCGACGCATGGGCACATGACTGTGTGCCCATTGTGGCCATGACAGCAGTGAATGCCTGTGTCTGACTGTCAATGACAGCGGTCACATCCTCCCACAACCGGTCCATCCCTGCCAGGATCAGAGCGGTGTCTCTGCTGTGACGCTCCTCTGCCCGCTCCAGAGCCACACGCAGTGCATCCACCGACGTCGCATGCCGCATCTGCTGGTTGACTGATGCTTGCAGTATGCGGGTGTGCCCATCCAAGAGGTCATCTGCCTCCTCGGCATCCTGTCCCTCAGAATGTGTGCAGCCCTGATGCCCAGCACCCCTTGAGGGTGGGCGCTGCACATCAGGACCAGGTCTTGGCATGTCCACAGGTGGGCACTGGCGCCGCCCCTGACCCTGTACCCCCAAGCCCATTGGCCGACTGCTGATGCTGCCCCTCCGACTGCCACTCACCAGGGCTTACTGGTGCCACCACAGTGGCTGCAACAGTCCCACTGTCCTGTACACACACCACTGCTGCTCCACTGGTGCTGACAGGCACAGGCTGGGACTGTGATGACACGCAGGCCTCCACGGCGGCACCACTCACAGCCATGGCTGCGATGTTACCTGCTGTGTGGCCATCCAGTGGCACACACATGCCACTGCCCATGCCGTTAGTGACATCATCATCGGTGTTGGACCCAGCACCAGCCTGAGTCACAGCATGCTGGCATCCATGGACGCTGGCACACTGGGACATGGGCAGTGCCTCCTCCGCACCTGTTCCAACAACATCAGTCTGGACAGCCAGGCAGGCCCACTGTCACACTGAGCCATGTATACCTTTGGAGGTGGATGGGCCCTCCTCCATCTCCATCTGACTGTCCTCAGTGGACAGGCCCACCACCACTGACCCATGCAGACACTCAGGATCTGTAAGGGAAAACAAAGTCGCATTACTGCATGTGACCTACCCTGCCCCCCCAATAGACAGACCATGACCTACCATGCAGTGACGGGCTACCACCCACCTGGAAGCCACCACCCGGAACACCCTCAATGGCACAACGCTGCATGTTTCCAGCAGCCCTCTCCTCCTGTGAGGTCAGGTGTAGCACCTCCGGCTGTCCCCCACCTGTTGCAGCTCGTGCTGCCCTGATGGAAGCCACCTTTTCCTTTATCCTCCTCCTGTCTGTGCCTATCTTCTTCCTGCACTCCTGCATGGAGTGCTGGTGGCTGCCATGCAGGTTCACTACACGCGCCACCTCCTCCCATGCAGCAGCACAGTCCTGTGGTGTTCCCTGCCATCTGCTGAGAAGCGGCTCCTGATCCAGGTAGGCCTCAAACAGGGCATCGGTCTCGGTCTTGGTGAAATTAGGCCTCCTCCTCCTCCTCCTCCCACCACTGTGTTCCTCCTCTCCCATAACTCGCTCGGTCATTATTTAGCCTGTGAGAATGAAAGTTGTTACCTGTGACTGTGTAGTCCCATGCATGTCCCAGAATCCACAGTCCACACTCCCAAACAGCATGCAACTCACCAATAGACTGCAGTAACCGACTATGGCCAGTGCAGCCCAATGTTGCACTTTATAGCGCAACCCATGCAAATGAGGCGAGGCGCATCTTTATGTGGATGCAAATTGTGAAAAGGCGCCATGGAATGGCTGATTAGCTGATTTGCATATGACGACTGAATATCGCGCTGTTGCGCTTTACGCAACTGTGTTGAACGTGCTGAGCCAAGGGCGCAGTTCTGTGACATGCACAGTACACACCTCACTGTGCATGCCCAGGTTGCTGACGCAGGTGTCTGCCGCGCTGCTGACGTGCTGTGCATGGGAGGCAATGCAGGGCACGGCCACCATTGTGCCAGTGGTGCTACAGCGATGTTCACCTATATGGCACTGTGGCACTGGGCTATCATAGGTGCACTGGGGCAACAGTGCGGTAGGCCGCTACTGGAGGTAGCACACAGGCACCCAATCGCGCTACACGCATTGGGTTCCAATGGCGCTGTGCCTGTCCATGCACCACAGACCCTTGACCCTGTGCCCGACCTTTGCCCTCTAGGCGCCATGCATCAGGCATGGGTGCACCACTATCGAGCTGTTTGGTGACAGCGTGATAGGGAATGGCAGCACTGTACCATGCAGCATCTGCACTTGGTGGAGCCGTGCTGCAGAGTGCCATTTTGAGCCGATTGAGCAAGTGAGATGGCACAGAGGAGGGCTGCCCAGTGGACCCAAATTGAACTTGCCAACCTGGTGGCCATTGTTGAGCCACTTTATGGCCCACTGTTTGGGGAGGCACCGCTGGATAGGTCCAGGAGCCAGGTGTGGGAGGAAGTGGCCAATGCCCTGGAGGAGGCCACAGGAAGGGGGCTGACAGTGGAGCAGTGCCGCCACAGGTATGGCGACCTGAGGAGGAGGGAACCGGACCTGCTTGCCCACCTGCGGGCATGTGCCAGGAGGGGTACGGTGCCATGGCAGGTAGGTGTTATGTCCACACACTTTTATCTTCCATATGGGTATCACGGTTGCATGTGTCCGGAACATGGGGAGGGACCATCCGGTGTTGGTTGTGGTGGTGTTATCAGGTGTGGGGTGGTGGTCTGGCTGGGTGGGAATGCACACACATGGGGGCAGGGGACTTTGCTACAGGATTGTACTGATGTTCCTCTCTCCATGTTTGCACCACAGAGCTGGAAGACAGGCATCTGGCCAGGGAGATGTGGCACCAGCAGGACGACAGGGCTAGTAGGAGGGGCGACCATCCACAGCGCCCGAGAGACTGGCCTGATGATGGTGAGTGCCATACCTCCATGATTACTATTGCATGCTGTGTAACGGGGTGGGCAGTGGGGCATGGCCACCATCCACTGATACCACTGCCATGCACGCAACTTGTTACAGTCAGCACTGTCCAGTGGCACTGCATGTCTGGGAGTGCGTCGATGGTGGTCCATGCATGCACCAGGTACATGGCTGTGCCACTGCCTTCGCACCACATAGCCATGTCACTAAACGGCCACAGTGGTGCTGTGCATGACTTTACCGGTGGGTGAGTGCAGCGGTCTGCATGGCTGTATGCACCTGGGTGGGAAGTTCTTGTGGACGTGATCACTGTGGGTGGTCACACACCATCACAGAGGCATGTCCCATGGCCGTATGCCATGCACAGTGGGTGGGCTGTATGGGGCTGTGCATTCACACCTATTGACTGTGCTCCCTTGTCCTAGGTGTCCGCCAGCTGCAGGAGATAAGGGAGGTATTGCAGGAGATCCTTAATGTGGCCCGGGCATCGTTTGAGATCCTGCAAAGGATTGACCGGCTTGGGGTCCAGAGAAGACACAGGAGGCAGAGCAGCTGGAGCGGGGAGTGGGGCTCCCATTGATCATCCCTCTGCCTCTGATATCCCCTACCCCCCTGGACCCACCCTCACACCCCTTCTTTTCTGTCCCATTTGTTCACCCCTGCCCCTTACCCACCCCCCTTGTTTGCGCCCCCCCCACATTTGTACATAGTTTTGTAAATAGTTCTTTTTGATATGTTTGAATACAAATCTTTTAATATGAATACTGTGGTGGTCTCTGATTTGCAGTGGGCTATAGGTGCTCAGCTGCAGTGGTGTGCATGGCGTCAGGGGTGGTGCAGTCATGGGTATGTGTGTGTGTCCGTGGGGAGGTGACTATGGTGTGAGAGTAGCTATCAGTCAGTGTCTGTGGTGTGTGTGTTGTGCCCTGTGCACTGGATGACTGTGTGCAGTGGTCCATGGTGCATGCTCTGTGTCCATGGTGCCCCTGTCAGCCCGTCCATGGCCTGTGCAGCTGACACCCTTGCATGTCTGTGACCTGCACGGTCTGCTGGCATGTCAGTGGTGGCTGTCCATACACGGCAGCCACTGTACCCGTCACAATGCTGGGTTGCCTCCTGTCACTGGTGTAGTGCATGTCTGCCTCGGGTGACACTGTGGCCTCCGCAGTTGTTGTCCCACCTCCATGCTGTGGCTTGTGTGTGTTGCAGGGGATGTGCACCACTGTCTGTGACTTGTGCTCCGGGCAAATGATGGTGGTGTACAGGTCCACAGTGCCTGCACAGGGTGGCTGGCACTCCTGTGCCATGGAGGACTGCAGGCTGTGTGTACATGGTTTCCATGGGCCCACACTGGGGGCTTGGTTGCCCCGCTACTGCATCCCTGTGTTGTTGTGCCCTTGGGTATGGGTGGGTGTTTGTCCATGCACTATGTTGCATCCGGTGTGGTGCATGCTTCCACACACCACTGTGGGTGTCTGCGCTGGCTGTTGTGGCCAGTGCTGGGTCGGGGTGTGTCCTTGAGAGGGTGTGCAGGGTGCTGTACCACTGGTGGTGGTGTCCGGGGCATGCCCTGTCACATGTGGGGTGCCTCGTGTGCCGACGCATGGTCGGTCTCTCAGCTGTACCTCGGGGCGGCTGTGCGTGGTGGCACTGTGTATGCCATTGTTGCATCGCTGTGTGCTGCCACCCACTGATGGGTGCTTGTAGTGGGGCTGCCTTGCATGGTTCTGTGCTGCACAGGGTTGCATTGTCACAGTGGGGGAGGTGGCATGCATGGGGGTTCCTGCAGTTGTGCACTGCTCCTGGGCAGGGTGTCTGGGGGTCACGGTGCAGGGTGTGCTCTGCATTGGGGGGATGGTGTGGCACAGGGTGGTCGGCCCTCCTTGTGTGCCGGTCACAGCTTGCCAGGGGGTGTGATGGGGCACCATGGCCCAGCTGTGGGTTGGTTGCTTGTCTCCATGGGCCAGTGGTTATTCCAGCCCTCCCCCAGTTGTGCAGTGCATGGGGTGTAGGGGGATGATGTCTGTTCTGCTGTGTGTTCCTCTGCCCATCTGTGGCATGGGTGGTGGGCCCCTACATCCCTGGTTGTGCAGTTGCATTACTGCACTGCTGCCGGGGGGCGTCCCTGGTTGCACTATGGCACCTCTGGACTGCTCAGCTGAACATCCCTTGTTGTGCTATGGTGCATCAGATCTGCTCAGCTTCCCCTCCCTAGTTGCGCTATGGCACAGGTGGTGCGATATTCAGTAGTCGGCTGTAGGCACATCTTGGCCAGCTCAGTTTTTGAATATCATGCCTCTTGCACATGGACACAATGGACTTGTGCTTGCTCCTGTTATTGCACACTTTTTGGGTGCAGTTTGAATATCTGGGCCACAGTGTTTTTGTTCTATACTTTAATCCATTCAAATAATACCAGTTTTGCATTTGGAAACACACCCAGAGATTTTGATAATTTACTAAGGGTACATGCCAAATTATGGTGTGCCTTGTGGATTTTTTCATATCATAGCGACTACCGCATTTAATTTCTATGTCCCCATCTATACTTGTTAGGAAGTGTGCAGCTGAAAGAATTTGCCATAAACACAGTAGATAGATGAGGTTACAACAGTTTTACAATAAATAAGATCTTTTAAAGAAGTATAATTCACCCAAATTACACAAACCGGATATCTGATTAAATAATAATCATGTTTTACATTAATTAGACTTGCAGGAGCTATATTTACTGAAAACATACTTTATGATATAAACTGTTTACATTAACTTAAGGAGTCAACACTTACACAAATGTATTTTTTCTTGCATATTCTTTTTATGACCCCTTCCTTCCAATCCAGCCGCCCACTCCTTCAGGCAGCCAAGTCCTCACCCTCCACTGCTCCCCTGTTCTGCTGTCCATCTGCCCCACCACCAGACTGTCCCAACATATCCCTTCATCGGGGGGTCTCCCCTACCTGTGGGGAGACATTCATGAGGGAAGAGCAAGGTATCCTTCGGCACTCCCTCACATCTTGGACGGGTGGTGTGGGTCAACTCAGGGGCTTCCCAACCAGGGGAGGTGGGCTGCCATCATCTGGCCAGCACGGGTGGCCATTTTCTGTGCTCTGTTTCCCCGCCCCCTTAGGAGGAACACTGCAGCATCCTCATTTCATGCTCATGAGACGTGTGGTCACCCACGCCACAAAGTACATGGCCAAATACGACCATGAGGAGCCACAGAAGGGAGATGCCTCCATGACCCTCCCTTCCTGGAGGACAGCATCCAAGGGACACCCTTGAGCCTTCCCTGCCAGCCTCCACTCCTGACGCTCCGGGCTCGGGCGCGAGCCTGGGTCGCCAGCATGCCAGGTGATCCCCTATTGCCTGGCGCCACGGAGCCAGCCACTTATACAAATTTAGATACTATTATACAATATAAAATTTGTAAAGGCTCACCACTCCAGATGGTCTTCTTAACAGGCTGTTAGCTTGAACTCTGAGATTTGCAGGCAGCAAATACTACAACAGTCATTGATGTAACTAACATTATACCTTCAAGCACCACTCGTTCTTCACCTTCCTTTCCTGCACCTTCCTCCTGTTCCTACTCTCATACTTCTTCTCTCTCCTCTTATACTGCCTTCCCTCCCTTTCCTCCCATGCGCCTTCTTCCTCATGCCCTTCCTTCTCTTTGCATGGATCATGTGCTTTCCCATGCCCTTTCACTGCCTCCTTTTGTGATTCCCCCTCTTCTTCCACCTCAGTCTAATGCCCTGCTCTGACATATCCACTTCCATATCCTCAACTATGGCACTCAGCATTACAATCTACTTTGGTGGCAGTGCTATGCATTTGCTTTGGTAGAACGGTGGGGTTAGTATTCCTTACCCTGCCCCCTATCCCTACTCCTAAGTGTACTTTTGCCTCTGGTAAAAACATTACAGTAGTGTCTGTGCTGGACCCAAACTCAGTGTCACCTTCCTCATCCAATGAATGAGAAACAGCAATGGACTGTGTGGTCCTCTTGCTAACAGGTGATCTGGGGCTAGTGGGGCATCATAAAGTCAAGGCTAGCAGCATGCTGGATTCTGCCATTTATCATGTGGTGGCGAAATCTTGAATTTCACGGCAACCTGTGTCACCTTTTGTGCCAAGTGCCTGGTTGGTGCAGATAATTAATTCCTATTCCAAATCTTTACCAATAGCTGTCCCTCACCAATCATTTGCATTTTTATTTGACTGAGTGCACATGCATGACTGAATCCTTCCCCATGCCCTGGTTTGTATTAGGATTTGGTTTAGGATTCTTGCTGCACTACTACACACACACACCACTTCCTCACATTTTTGTTACTTGTACTATATTGAATAATTATCTATAAATATGTATTAATACTACATATATACTACATATATTTTTATACAACCAGAATGGGGTAAAAATGACAGGATAGAAGTGATATCATGTCTGATGACATCAGTGACAGCAACATATCACAAATATGGTGTTATTGTTACCACACTGGCTATTGTGAAGGTTGGTATCATCACAGTGGAATACTGAACCAATCACAGAACACATGAATTATGGTGCTTCCCCCTCATACTTGGAGATAAATTGTCTATTTTTCAGTGTGATCATTGCATATTCCTTATGCACATGATACAGAGTGCTGAAAGTGGTATTCTAGTGCATTACATTGAAATATTAGTAACTTAGACGACATCTGTGGATGTACAGTGAATAAAATGTATCTTTTTTACTTTTTAAATGATTTTTTTCTTTTGTTCTTATTTTATTTTTTTAGTGAACAATTATTTTGTAACAGCAGGGGGCTACAGGTCTCACCAACTGCAATGCTACAGCCAGCAGGCCTCCCAGGGGCCCCCTTTGACAAGCTTTTCAGGCTTCCTGCCTGGGTGTGTAGGTGGAGTCGATGGTGCTGTCATCCCATTGCTCCACCTTCTTGCTCCTTTTATACCTTCAGCAGCAGCAAAAGTTCACAGATTACTCCAGGTATAGTATATACTGTACAGTAGCCCATGTAGCATATACAAAAACAGAATATTATTTACCTCCACTCTTTGAACTATCCATGAAAACTAATATGCAGTACAGGTACTGTACATATTGGACTATACATTTTATAGTTAGTACTACGGAAATAATATGGCATTCTGATCAGAATAGTGCACAGCTCAATGTAATGCAAGTAGCTCAGGTGGGAGTTGAACCATAACACTATCACACATGATTGGTGCTCCTGAAAACATCTGTGGTGGAAGAGGAAGGAGTTTTGTCCTCTCTAGATGGTGCCTGAAATATACGAGATGGAAGAGGCTACTTACTTGGAATGGGATGATGAAGCGCCATCAGCACCCCTGGCAGTCCCTATACCACTGATCCCCATGGGTCATGGTAGCAGGGACTGGAAAAATCACAACTGGTTCTTTGTGTCCATGTGAAAAAGCTCAGCCCCCTGCTGCCACAAATGAATGTTCATTATGAGCCAGAAACCAGATGGCAGAACACAAGTGCAGTCAATCACATGGTGGTAGTGTGGCCCTCTTGGCGCCTGAAAAACAAATCAGACTACCAGGAGGGATCATGCCACATACACCTCTTAAACAAATGCCAACACAGATGGAGAACAAGACCTACTCACCGGTTCAAGTTTTACGTCTTTTATTCACACACAAGCATATCTTCCAAATTATGTCTACATTTTGGAGTGTACCCACTACTTCATCAGGACCTAAAAGATATGCATATATAAAAAGATTCAATGAAATATTATAACAGGATTATTCTTTTCACAACCTCAACAAATTGTTTTCTGCTACTACAATGCTGTATGCACTTCATCAAATGTTGCAACACAAAATCATTGATTACTGAGCTCATTGTGACCACAATCTGAGTTGTGATGTGCTACACACATTTTGTACTTGTATTAAATATATTATACAACCAATGCATTATCTACAATTTTACAAATTTAACAGAAAATAATTTTTTTCATTCCCAGCTTTTTTGGTAGAGGGTTCAAAGATACACAACTTGGTCAGAATATCGTAAATCATAACGATACACTTAATCAGCCTTTAGTTATGTGAGGCCTATTACATTTACCAGTACTCTAATCCTCTATTTATTAATTAGTTTAGAAAAGTTCACCTTCAAATGGACTTCTCTGTCATCACAATCTTTATATCCTTTTACTTTATAGTATTTTTACTACATTAAAAAAATACAGGCAACATCATAAGCAACTCTGTTCTCTCCTAACAATCTATTATTTAAATGATAAAAATACACTTACCAAGAGAAGTTGCACACTTCTTCTTAATCCACACTTGTATATAAAAAATATAGACAATACAGTGTTTTAGTTTTTGGTATGCAAACCCACCACTAAACTGTAACCATATCTGGTTAACTTTTGCAGTTAAAAGTTCCATTTACTTATATAGATGTGTACCGCCTCTGCAAAAGCACAGTCACTAGTGTTTAAACCACACAGCTTCTCAATGAGCTTCTTAAATCAAATGTTGACCACGTTGATGAAGTTTACTCTTTTGTAAGGAGGTGCGTTCTCACATTTAGTTTTTAACCATATCCTGTTTATCAGCTGGATTTAAAGTTTAAACACCTCGCTATTGTAATGCATTTCCTTTAATTTTTAGCGCCACATGATGCTAGCTTCTAAACTGTAACAGCTAGTATTTTGTAATACATGAAGGTCCCCATTCAGACTTATAATTCTCCACTATTTAAAACATTGGTTTAGAGTTGCCATTGCTTCTCTCTGTAATGTCTTTCAAGTATGGGCGCTGGCTCTCCCTAGCCTCAACCTTAAATAGTGTTCTAGTAGCTATGACAACACTTCTTACCTCTCTTTCTGCAACGTCTTTCAGGAGTGGACACTGGCTCTCCCTAGCCACACCCTTAAATAGTGTGCTAGTAGCCATGGCAACGTTCAGGAATGTGTTAGCATTTGCACTTAATCAGATACTTTTATTTTAACACTTTTTTTATATACCTTGCTTCTGTATATTAGTTAGCATGATTGTCATATCCAACATATTCTCCCCTTCATTAATCTGAAACCCATCTAGCAAATCATAATTCTGCAGAGGAGGTATACATTTATATACATAAATGGAACTTTTAACTGCAAAAGTTAGCCATGATATGGTTACAGAAAATATCATACCAGTCACTCTACCAAAAAAGGTGGGAATGAAAAAAATTATTTTCTGTTAAATTCATAAAAATATAGATAATGCATTGGTTGTATGATATATTTAATGTAAGTATAAAACATGTGTAGCACATCACAACTCAGATTGCGGTTACAATGAGCTCAGTAATTAGAGTGATTTTGCATTGTAACACTTGATGACGTGGAGACAGCATTGTAGTAACAGAACACAAGTGCAGCCAGCCCATCCAGCCACCTTGTTGCCATTGTCATTCACCCTCAAAGTACTATTCATAACTAAAAGGTAACAATTCTACCCCCATATAGAAAACATTCCCTGGTTCATTAGTACAGTACATACCCACTCCCTAAAATCATCCTTAAATTGGCAGGCCACATACTGTATTTCAGTGTTCGCACTCAAAGTAGTTTATATTTCATCTTTCCCAGGAAGATTTTGGTCAATATACAGTGGCCACTCTCAGGGTTTGGCACTCCCTGTACAGTAATAGTAAGTTAGCATACCCATTTTATTTTCTTACAGATTTTATCAACAACACTGGACTTTTTACTGCCCCATATAGATTTAGCTTTCACCAGATGGTGTAATCTAGGATTAAAGAGTAGCTTCCTAGTAGCCACTCCCCCCAACATATATGATAAGTTATGATAACAGGGACCCTGTTAGTCGAGCAGTCGCTTTGATTTATTCAAATTGCAATGCTAAATAGCAGTAAAATATATAAGAAAATAGCCCCCATTCAACTCAATGGGGTGCGTACATGCCACCTTCATTTTCTGACATCACAAAATGGGGCTGCATGTGCCGGTGTGGGGGCATGGTTGCAGTTTAGGGAAGTGGCTCCGTGTTGTGCTGGGACAAAATTACGAGGGATAAAACTTTTCAATAAGGCAGAAATAAAGGAAATGATTTGCAGACTTCAACTCTTAGCCAGGTAACTTATATATGTTGGGGGGAGTGGCATCTATAAAGTGCAGGAGCTGTTCTTTCACTTACATTTATCAATACTTAGACAAAGATGGAGTGCTTCAATCTGAAGCTCTCCAGTCAAAATATGGGTTAGTTGGAAGGGACCACTTTAGATATTTACATGTGCGCACTTCCTTATTACATAAAATGAAAGCTAGAACTCAGATCCTTGACCAATCCCATTACTTTCAAAACTTTTATTAGATGCTCATGCAGGAACTCACTGCGACCATTTAACTGGATATTTTTATAGAGGTTTAACAGAATATTTATCTGATTCCACACATTCCATATTGTAACAATGGAACAACAATTTAGCAATGACAGTATCAGATGAAGACTGGCATAAATACACTGGCTTGTCGATAAAGGACTTCCTCAAACATCTGGAGAAAATTTGCTTGAAAATGTTGCTCAAGATATTTTTTATACCCCAGTAAAGATAGCAAAATTTTTATCTCAAACAACGGGAAGGTGTTGGAGAGAATGTGGCACACAAAACACAGACTAAACCCACATATTTCATACCTGCCCCAGATTAACATTATTGGCTCGATTTTCGGGACCAGATGGAACAAATAGGTATACAACCCAAGTTAATTACACTATTTATGATACTTCTGTCCATTTCTCCAAACAACATAAGGGTTACCCCATGGAATATGGCCCTGGTATACATATTAGCAGCCAAAAAAGCCATAACTAGGAACTGGAAACAAGCTACCATTCCTACTAGAGTAGATTGGCAAGAGATAGTTAATGAAATATACAATACGGAACATATAACAGCAGAGTTAAATGATGCACAACAGAAGTTTCAGACAAAATGGCAACCTTGGATACTGTATATTATGCAACAAAATAAAGAGTTTGTTCCACAGTAATAGCTTGTGATGGTGAGATAGTGTGCCAAGAAATCTTGAAGTGGATGCATCAGAGCTGTTGTGAAACTATTACTGATCTAGAAAAGACAGAAATATAGATGTCACTGTAAGTAGCGAAGTCTATATGCTGAAATAAGAACAACCTATACTAGCAATTCTGAGACTGTTGTACTGTGTTATAAATAATATTTTTAAAGACCAGTCATGTCTTTTTAAATGTATATACTGTTTACTGTATTGCAGCGTCTTCCTATTACTGCTCCCTTAAAATAAATAGAATTAAATTAAAAAAAAGAAGGCCGGCCCACTGGCGCAGCAGTAGGATTAGCACTGGCGATGCTGGCGACCCAGGTTTGGGAGCAGACTCAGGTTACTGGAGGGCCAGCCAGGGGGAGATGGATTGAGCAGCCTTTGCATGCTCTCCACCTCTTGGGGGGGGAGAGGGAGTGTAACATCCCCGGAACAACAGCTCCTGGGTGACCACAGGCTACCTGTTACCAGGGACCCTAGCTAGCATGGATACTGGGGGGGTGCTGGATGCATGGCATCTTTGCCACAGCATCACTGCATGCTATGCCCCCATAGCCTGGAAATATCTCATCCCCAATGTGCTCAATGATGCTCCATCCCACTACTGCGTAGCTGCCTGGGGCTCCCTGCTGAATCCATGATAGAGATCCAATGGGGTGCAAGGGGGAGCCCCAGATGCCCCACCCTGGGGGACAATTCAGGGGGCATTTTGGTTGGGATGGCCTCAGGTCACCATGGATGGTGGCGCAGGCAGCAGAGCTGATGGGGGAAGCCATTGTAGGGCACGAAAAAGCAAAGTAGGTAAAAAAACAAAACAGTTTATGTTCATTACTAAAAGGTGACACATTTTAGGTCTCATATAGCAAAAATGCCCCTTGTTCATTAAAAGTCTACCTACCCCCTCCCCAAGCTGAAACGGTATACATTTCAATTAGTTAGGGAATGGATTAAGCATAATTTTATTTATCTCAGGTTTATGTGCCTTAGGTACTTTTGGCACTTTATTATTATTATTTATTTATTTTTTTTTTTTTGCATTGTGCATTTTGGGAATGTTTTGGTATGTTTAAATGTTAGGATGCACATTTAAACTGACAGAGGGGTAGGGTGTATTACCAAGAGAGGCATAAACTGCACCCCCCACTGGTTAAAGTAACAGAGAGGGAGTGCCCAGAGGAATAAAATTACCCCCAGGGCAGAGAAACAGGATGAGGAGAAGGTGGGAAGGGTGGAGGACAATGGGGTAAGAACAAACAAACTCTAGCCAGAGCCGATAGAGCTGTGAAGAGCTACCAAATGACCATAGTTATAAATGTGCATAGAAATTATGCAACGCCCGGGTGTAACTTGGCCATTTTTTGGGAGGTATTGCACCAAATTTTCAACATGGCCTTTTTGGGACCCCTCCTCATGAAGAGTGCCAGTGTCATTTTGCTCCCTTGTCCCAAAAGGTGATTTTGCAGAGCAAATGGGCTATTCTGTACCACAGGTGCAAAAACACATTTTGGGCAGGTTGTGGAAAATGACAGCTGTACTGTTTTGAAGGAGGTGTGCAAAAATGGCAATGATGAAAATGTGGAATGAATATACGAAAAATTGGTGAAGTTAGGAGCGTGCGTAGAAACTGCACAATGCACACTCATAACGCAGTCATTTTTTGGAACTTTTTCATCAGATTTGCAACATGGCATTTTGGGACCCCACCTCATGTACAGTGGCACTGTCATTTCCTGAATCGGTCCCGAAAGGTGGCGGGCAGTTCAAAACTTGGCCCAACAGCAGTGCTCAGATCTTTGTGCTTATACTCTGAGTGAGTCTCTTGCTGCTGGTAAATATGATTTGACGTTCCTCTCTTCTGCTACAGCAAGCCTGCCTGGTAGTGTGGTCAGCGAGAAGGAGCTGCAGTGTAATGCTGAGAGAGAGAGAGATCACTCAGCGATGAGACTAGTCTCTGTCTCTCACGACCACTGAGTCAAAGAATACTATCGCCAGTCCAAACACCAACTGGTAAGTTAATTTTCATATTCTGTGCAAATGTGATCCCAGGGATGCTGCCACACCAGACGGAGGCTGTTTAGTACAACTGAGGCATTTTACGACTTCTTGCTTCCAGTTCTGGGATTGATGCGCAGACAGTCATGTGATATGTGATTGTGTGTGTATGCAGCTCTACTAGCCCTGCAAGAGGGAGATAAGTTTTCTGGCAAAGAGAGGGTTAAAGAAGTCCCAGGAGAGAGGAATACAAACAGATTTTACAACATCAGAGGAAGGAAGCACATGGGAACATAAGGTGGTTGTAAACAGAGAAGGGTGGCTAATTTTCAAGGCGGGAGCTTAGCTGAGAAAATGAACTTCATGGCAGTGCTGTGCATCATCTTGTTGCTAAATGTAATTATGATTAGGGCTTCTTTTGTTATCTCTTTCTTATTCTAAGCAAGTCTGTTCTTATTTATTTTTATCATGTTATAATTGTTCTCCATAAGTGATGCATGAAGTTGAGTGGTTAGACTTGGGGGAGGAGAGGTGGTATGAACTCTTACTGTTCTCTGTAGCCCTTTTTGTTGGTTGTCATTGGGGCGATAAAGGTCTCTGGTGTAGTGGTGTCCACACCTATCAACTTATTGTCTTTCAAAACCATTGCGTAATTATGTAAATCAGAGACTCACCTTACAAAATGTTGGTGCAGGTTGCATTGTTGCACTTATCTAGTTTGGGACTGCTTTTTCTCTGTGTCTTGAGACTGACAAGTTTGACTTTCTGCAGGGTATATGCAGCTGTTGTGTGTGCAGTGGAGTGTGTGTGTATGTGTGTGTGTGTGTGTGTGTGTCTATTTCTAGTTGCTGAGACATGTAGTCTAGGGGAGCAGCTGATTTGCTTATTGGCTGTGTGGTTTTGTGTCTGTGTGTTAGTGTTGGTCATAGTGCTCGCTGCTGGTTTAAGGAAAGAAACTAGCACATGGATAAACACATCCAGGGAAAGACTGAGTGACAAGGCAAGGCAGCCTGTAGAGCACAGAAACTAAGGACAGACACTGACTGAGCCATCAGGCAATGAGGAGAGAAGTGTCTGAAATAAGAAACCTACCTCCTCCCCAAACTCTAGCTGAGAATAAAGCATCCCCTGCTTCCAAAGTTTTTTGTTATAGTTGTTGTTTAATGTTTGCTCTGCTGTATGTATCTCTTTTTACATCTCCTTGCTGATCTCTGAGTCCCAGACACCTGAGTAACAATTTACCATTGCCACCTGGCTGTCTTTGGGGGGGGACTAAATCATTTAAAATCTACTACCATGCCACTGGTTCAACTTTTTATAGTGTTCTCCTCCCACCTCCAACAGACCTGGCCCTAGCTGTTTGTTCCAACAAACCCAATGCCAGCTGCTGACACTTTGCATAGCTTAGCACCCAGACGAGTTTGTCATTTGTTGCTTTGCTTGTTTAACCCCACTAGCCAATCATTTTCAAAGCAATCTGCCCAAGATACATCTGCTGCTATTTTTCTTTTAACCAGGAGAGACACACTAAGCTGAAGCTTGTTTACAGGTGCGACCTGGGAGCACGAGGAAGTTAATCACACAGTATGCAAGTGGGGGCTGTGGGATTCAAACCCAGGTCTCCAGATTTGCAGCTTAGAGCCTTAAACCATTGTGCTAAACTTACTTTAACTTAACTTTTCTTAAGGTTACCCTTAACACCTAGACTAACTAAGTACTTTGCTGAACCACCCGCAGCAGTGGTTAATTTACTTGCTTTGTTAGTTTGTTACCATGCTGTTTGCTTCTTACGCACCCCCCCCATACACACACACAAACACTTGGGGAAACTGGTCCTTGAAACAGCCCCCTGGTGACAATTCAGTTAGCCTGGATTTTTACTTTTGTTAGTAGGGTGGCTTTCCAGGACGGTTGTGTGGGGGGGGGGGGTTGTTTGCTGCAAACAGTCTCTGTCAGAGATAAACAAAGTAGGAGGTGTACCAATCAAATTGATTTGGTGGCTGGGTGCAGGAGACAAAGGTTAGGGGTTTACCCAGTGCAAGCCTTCCAAATTAATGTATTTTAAAGAGCTAATGGAGCCAAAACAGGCAGACAGGAAAATAATGCTAATTTTAAGTAGCAGTCAGTTGTAACTTTTTATTTCTGAAGTATTTTTCCTTTTCCTTTTCCTTTTGCTCATCAGAAGTCTTCTATGTGATAATATTGTGCTGGATGTGTGGAACAGCTCTTAGCCTGGCAGCTGATATATCTAGCTCTACTGCCCCACACTACATCATCGGCTTTGTGAGCTCACTGACAGTGACATCACAGATGAATGACCTGGCAGTCACTGAATTGCTGTTCCTAAGCAGCAGTGATGTCACAGTCAGTGAGGTCTCAATGCTGATGATGTAGTGGAGGGCTGTTACACAGATCACACCTACTGACATCGGGTAAACAATCTTCTAATTAAAGAAAGGGAAAAGAAAAAGTATCTCAGATATACAAGGTAACGGTTGGCTGCTTTTAAAATCTAGTATTAGATGTAGGCAGTACACTTGCTCTTTAAACTATGACTTACTTTGAGTGAACAGATCAATGGAAACTTGGGTGGCTCCAGAGGACTGGAGGAGGGCACTGTAACCATATTGTGTTTGGGCCACATAGGCCTTTTGCAAAAATCTTGGCATAGCACATATTGCAGTACAAACTATTTCCTGAAAGTATTCATCTTTTTCGGTTTCAATTCTGTTATCTCACAAGAACTGATTTCAGAAAGGGAAAGCATAGGTCTCAACTTCCTGTCACTATAGATAAACAAAAATGCTACAGTCCCCAGTTCTGGCAGTCTCTCACCATTCACCAGGACTAAATGCAGACAGTGTGGAAACCACGCACTTACTCTGCCCCCAAACTGTAGCTGTCTCTGTGGATTATCCAAGGGTTTAAAGCCCAAGTGGTGTCAGTCCCTTACCTCTTACCAGCACTAAATCCATCACAGTGTGGGTAAGTTTGCACTGAGCCTGCCCCACATGGTACTGTACCTGTGGATAAACTGAGGGTTTTATCTGCTTTTTTACCAACACTAAATTCATCACAGTTGGTGAGTGGGGAGCAAGGCTGCACAGTACCTGTCCCTATGGATAAACAAAGAGCTTTAGTTTACCATCTAGTGCCATTTCAACTGTACCTTGTATGAACATTGAGAAGAAAAGTGAGCAGTGAACCCGATTCTGTGGATAAACAGAGATGTTGTAAGTCCCCACCTTTCACTAGCACTAGGTAGCAAATATACAAAGGTTGAATAGAATAATATTAAAAAAAACAGAAGAAAATGGTCTCAGATCCCAAAAAATGCCAATAGGAACAAGGGTAAAAACTTAAGTTTGTCAGTAAGGGGAAAAAGAGTTGTAGAACAAAGCTGTAGCTGGACTGTCTGTAATCTGACACTGTAGTCTGCCTGACTGTTTCAGACCTTCAATAAATTCCAGTACAACAGATGAGTTAACCCCTAGGTTGCTGAAAGAAATAGAATAGATCTATTACACTGAGCTGGACAGATGCTCAATCTGCCGCCCTGCAAAGGTTCAATTGAGGGGCTAGAAACAGCAGTTTCAAAAGGTTTTTTTTGTTAATATCCTGAGAAGTTCAGAGGTGCAATACAGTAGCATCCCCCTCCCTTCAGATGCCTTAAACATAGAGCAGCAAATTGCAAAAGTCAGAGGGGGAGTGCACTATTTTGTAGCTGCGGAGTAATACTTCCAAATGTCCCAAAAGGGAGTTCTATGATCAGCCATTTTTAGAGCTACAATTTGATCCCAATAGAGCTGTAGGCTCCACCCACAGCCCTAAAAAATACAGAAGGAGGGAGATAAAATGGGCAAGAAACAGAGGGAGCAAAAAAGATTAGAAGAAGGGTTAGAAGAAGTCTCAGGAAACATCATAGATACATAGAAATGTGATGGCAGAAAAGGACCGCCAGGCCCACCTAGTCTGCCCACTTGCCTAGTTATCTGCTAGGACATGCCTTTCCCCTCCACCCACCCCCCTCACCCTCAACAGACCCTTGTGTCTGTCCCATGCTGTTTTGAACCCTTCCACTGTTGTTTCTTCAACTAACTCCTCAGGGAACTTATGCCAATTATCCACCACCCTCTCTGTGAAATAGTACTTCCTAATGTTCCCCTTAAATTGTCCCCCCACAATCTGAAACCCATGCTCCCTAGTCCTTTGATTTTCTTTCAGCTGGAAGATGCTCTCCACTGGCACTTGGTTTATACCTTTTAGGTACTTGACAGTCTCAATCATGTCCCCCCTTTCTCTCCTCTGCTCCAGAGAGTGCGTGTTCAATTCCCTTAACCTTTCCTCATAGGATAGGTGGCTGAGCCCCTTTACCATTTTTGTTGCCCTCCTCTGAACTTGCTCCAGCCTCCCTACGTCCTTCCTGAGATATGGCCTCCAGAACTGGACCCCATATTCCAGATGCAGCCTAACCAGATGGGTGTATAAGGGTACTATGACCTCCTTCCTCCTACTATTAATCCCTCTCCCGATGCAGCCAGCATTCTGCCACCTCTAATCATTGTTCTCTTGCAGTGCTTTGCCACCTTCAGGTCTCTCAATATAGTTATGTCTAGGTCTCTTTCCTGTTCTGTTACTGCCAAGTCTCGTCCCCCCATACAGTATTCCACCCTCCTGTTTTTGTTGTCAAGATGCATGATCTTACACTTGTCCATGTTAAATGAAAGCTGCCATTCTTTTGACCATGCCTCCAGCCTCCTTAGATCCCTCCACATTTTTTCCACCCATTCCTGAATGTCCACCCTATTGCAGACCTTAATATCATCTGCAAACAGACACACACACACCCTTCAAGACCCTCTGCAATGTCCCCTTTGAATAGATTGAACAGTAGTGGCCCCAATACCAACCCCTGAGGGACCCCTCTGGTGTCCATGCCCTCCCCTGATGCCATTCCATTTACAATGACTCTCTGCCTCCTGCCCCCCAGCTAGTTTCTCACCCATCAAACCATTGTCTGCCCCAGCCCCACGCATGTCAGCTTGTACAGGAGTCTCCTGTGTGGTACGGAGTCAAATGCCTTCGAAAAATCCAGATACATGATGTCCACCACCCCTCCCTGATCCACTTTTTTGGTGACCCCATCAAAGAACTTGATCAAGTTCATTTAACAGGATCTACCACTTGTAAAGCCGTGTTGCCTTGGATTCATCAGGCTGCTTACCTCCAGGTAACTGGTAATCCTGTTTTTCAGTAGCTTCTCCATGAGCTTGCCCACCACAGATGTCAAGCTCACGGGCCTGTAGTTTCCCACCTCCTCCCTCCCTCCCCTCCCTTGTGCAAGGGGATCACAATCACCTATTTTCAGTCATCAGTTACCACTCCAGACTCCAGGGATCTGTTGAAGAGTGTAGTCAAGAGTGCTGCCAGTATCTCCTTTAGTTCCCTCAACACCCTTGGGTGTACCCCATTTGGCCTCATCGCCCTGTCCACCTTCAGGCAGTGTAGTTCTCCCAGAGTCTCTTCCACCCAGAATGGACTCGGATCCACTCCCACCCTCCTGCTCTGGCTCCTCCCACACCCCTACCCACCCCTTTACTTTCCTTAGTGAACACAGAGCAAAAATAGCTGTTTAGTAGTTCTGCCTTCTCCCCGTCCCCTTGTATCAGCTCACTATCACTTGCTCTTAGTCAGAGTATTCCCCGGCTAATTTTCTTCCTCTCACTGACATACCTAAAAAACGTTTTGTCCCCTTTTTTGACCGCACTTGCTGTGTTCTCCTCTGTCCGTGCCTTCACCCTCCTTACTTCTACCCCTGTTTCTTTCTGGCTTATCTGGTACCTTTTCCAGTCCTCCTCTGTTTGTGTTACCTTGAACTTTTGAAAAGCCCTTCTCTTTGCCCGGACCTTTTCTGCTACAGCACCATTAAACCACAGGGGTCTCCTCCTCCTTTTATTTTTACTTAACTTCTTGGTGTATAGGTCTGTGGCCCCCACAGTGGCCACTTTTATCCTCTCCCACATGTCCTTCACCTCTGTTAAATCCTCCACCCCCTCTAGAGCCTTTCCTATGTACTCCCCCATTTTCCTGAAATCTGTTCTCCTAAAATCAAGCACCTTTACCTTGGTCCGGTGAACATCAGCAGTTTTCCATATTGTAAACCAAATGGTGCAGTGGTCACTCATACCAAGGTGTTCCCCCACCAACACATCTCCTACCCTATCCTCATATGTCAGGACCAGATCAAGAACTGCTCACTCCCTGGTTGGTTCCCTGACCAGCTGCCTTATGAAGGCTGTTTGCAGGGAGTCTACCATTTCCCTGCTACTGGCAGATGATGCCGATAGGGTGTCCCAGTCTACATCTGGTAGATTCAGGTCTCCCATCAGCACCACCTCACCTTTAGCAGCCACTCTCAACATTTCATCTGTCATGTATTTATCCACAGATTCCTGTTGTGTTGGGGGCCTGTAAATCCTCCCATGTGTAGAAATGGAGAGAAAAGTGGGTTGCAGACAGGGAGGGAGCAAAGTCTGGAGAGCTATGTGTCCCAATGCAAGAAGTCTAGGAAATAAAATGTCTGATCTGGAGGCCATCATGGAGAAGGAGGAACATGACATAGTGGGCATAACTGAGTCATGGTGCACTGAAAATCCCGACTGTTATATGGCCATACCAGGATACTCTCAGGTCAGAGGAGATAAGAAAGAGAGGAGGGGAGAAGGGGTTATTCTGTATGTTAGGGAGGGTATCAGGACAATGGAAGTGCAAGAGAACCTAGAGACAGAGGAAGGGCTGGAGGTGCTGTGGGTCACCCTGAAGACAGAAGTGGGGCCACTACTCATCCTGATATGGTATACAAGCCTCAAGCACAGGGAGAAGATTTGGACAAGGCATTAGGGGACAACTTTGGAAAGGATGGCAAATAAGGTAGAGGTGTGGTTGGTTAAAGACCTCAGCCTCCCTGATGTGGACTGGAGCCTTCCAGCTGCAGCTTTGACTGGAAGCAGGTCATTCCTAGACCCCTTAGAGGGAGCATTTCTCAGGCAGCTAGTCAGTGAACCACCTAGGAATGAGGCAAAACTAGACCTGGTGCTCACTAACAGAGACAGTGTAACAGACGTCACAGTGGGCAGTCCCCTGGGGATCAGTGATCACCATACAGTGTGGTTCAGTATTAAGATCGGTATGGAAGCAATCCACATAAAATGAGGGTCCTGGACTTTAGAAGGGCAGACCTTAAAGTAGTGTGAAACTGTCTTAGACAAAGCCTTGCAGTGGTGAATTGCCATTGGTGGTAGAGAAACAATGGAAACAAAAAAAGGAAAGCATAGTAAAGGCAACTAGACTCTGCAAAGAAGTGAGTACAAGCAGGAGGAAGAAAAGGTCACTATGGCACTCCATCGAGGTGGCCATGAAAGTGAAGGAAAAAAGGGTGGCATTCAGGAGGTACAAAGAAGCACAGAGGGAGAAGGATAGGGAGATGAACCAGGTTAAACAGAGAAGCAGGGAGGGTACTGACACAAGCAAAAGTGCAAGCAGAGAAAAGGATAGCCAAAGAAGTGGCAGAAGGGGGCAAGACTTTCTTCAGATACATCAGCAAGATGAGGAAGGCAAAGGGAGGGATAGTGAGGATAAGAAGGTTGGTAGATGGTGACTTCACTGAGGAGGATCAAGAAAAAGCTGACATCCTGAACAGGTATTTCTGCCTAGTCTTCACAGTGGAGAGGCAGGGGGATGAACCAACAATGAGCAGCAGGAATATAGGAGGGGTTGAAGTGAACACAAGTCCATTTACAGAGGAAAGAGTTCAGAAGGGACTTGCAAACCTGAAAGTAGACAGGGCCATGAGACTAGATGGGATACATCCAAGAATGCTTAAGAAACTCGGAGGAGCTTGCTGCACCACTGACAGCCTTATTTATCATATCACTGGAAATAGATGAGGTTCTAAGGGACTGGAGTAGTGCTGATGTAGTTCTGCTTCATAAAAGCAGCAGCAGGTAGGTGGCTAACAACTATATACAGTCAGTCTCACATCAGTTGTTGGAAAACCCTGTTAAAAGAAAGGCTAGTGGAATACCTTGAATCCTGGAGGTTGCAAGACCAAAGAAAGCATGGAGTCACAAGGGGAAGGCCATCTCAGACAAATCTGATTGATTTCTTGACTGAGTGACCAGGGAAATAGCTCAAGAAAGGGCAGTGGACATTGACTACTTGGACTTCAGGAAAGTCTTCAACAGTATCACACCGGAGACTGATAAGAATTTGGATAGTCTGGGGTGGGAGCCAGTGTTGTAAACTGGGTAAAAAAATGGTTAATTGATAGGCAGCAGAGGGTGGTGGCAAATGGCATTCACTCTAATCAGGGGAAAGTGACCAGCTGGGTGCCACAAGGTTCAGTACTGGGACCAGTCCTGTTCAACATCTTCATAAGTGACATTGCCGAAGAACTGCAAGGGATGGTATGCCTTTCTGCAGATGACACCATGATCTGTTAATACGGTGGATACTCAGGAGGGGGTGGAGAAAATGAGTAGGGACCTCAGAAAACTTGAGAAGCGGTCAAGAGTATGGCAGCTGGAGTTCAATGCCAAAAAGTTTAAAATCATGCACCTGGGGCATAGAAACCAAGGAGCTGAGTACAAAATGGGGGAAGAGGTGCTGTCAGTCACTAAACAGGAAAGGGACCTGAAGGTTATAATATCTGATGACCTCAAATTCGCAGGGCAGTGTGACAAGGCAGTGGACAGGCCAGTGGGATGCTGAGGTGTATAGGGGGAGGTATCACAAATAGAAGAAGGGAGGTGATATTAACACTGTATAGATCTTTGGTAAGACCACACCTAGAATATTGTGTACAGTTTTGGAAGCCACATTTCAGAAACGACTGTTTTGAAGGCTGCATTTCAGAAAAGACTGTGTGCCTCTCTTAGCCAAAAATTGTACGATAAATAAATAAAAATAAAATCTGTACAGTGTGTGTGTGTGTGTGTGTGTATATATATATATATATATATACAGTTGTGTGGCACAACAACACTGTGTCACACTGTAATAAAATAAATCTTTCCACCCCCAGTTACCCATACCCATCCTAGATGATAAGGCCGCACAACTGTAAGCTGGCCACCAGATAGAGAACAACATTCCTACAAAATGCAGGACTGGTAACCACCCAACAACAAAAGTCACATAAGCAGCACACACTAGTTTAAGCCGGTAAAACTCCACAATTTGAGGTGTGCATGCCAGCCCCTTCACCACACACACAAAAAAAAGAACTAGAATGAATATTTCCCTGCTCATATCTGGATTAGACACGTGTGTAGCAGTGGTAAATCATGGGAAATGTAGTTCAGCCCCAATGAAGGGAACTACTATACTCACAAGCACCCCTATTCAGATCTGACGATAAAACTAATCTGAACAACTACAGACCCATAACCATACTCCCGCCCTTGTCAAACTGTTAGACAACTGGTAACTGAACAGCTGCATGCTTATCTTGATGAATTCACTATTATCACTCCCCTCCAATCTGGCTTCAGTGCCAAGCACAGCACCACCATGGCACTGGCAAAGATTACCTATGAATGGCTCACTGCTCTGGACCAGAAACTTGTCAGTGATGCTGTTTTTCTAGATCTTAGCAAAGCGTTAGACACTGTTGACCACATTACCTTACTGCAAAAACTCTCCAATGTTCAATGTCAGTGCATCTGCCCTCTTCGGTTCGCTATCTTAATTGACACCAGCAGCAGATAAATATAGAAGGCCTCTTCTCCTCCTCCTGCGCCTCCACCATCAAAGGAGTCCCCCAAGGATCAGTCCTGGGCCCACTGCTCTTTCTAATTTATATAAAATACCTAGGGTCAGCCTCAAAGATGCAGACTTACACTCCTAGTGCCAATGAGTCAGCTCTTTAGCTTTCCAGAACAAACACTGAAAAGGTAGTGGCTGACCCCCAGACTGCTATTCATGAGTTACAGTATCACTTATTCCAACCAAAATTGCTTCTCAATGCCTCAAAAATAAAGGTCATGATATTCTTTCCAAATGGTAACCTAGCCACTACTACCCCCTCTGTCTCTTTATTCACTCTCCTGGGGGATAAATGTGAGATGGTGGGCAAGCAGAAATACCTGGGGCTATGGCTAGATAGCAGACTATCATTCATCACATACATTACCATTGTAACTAAATGCTCCCTACAGCCTACCTTGGCTCTTCTGGATGATAGTCCCCTGCACAGAACTGGGATGGTTACCAGTAGTCTTAGCTCAAACTGCACACATTTCTTCTCCCAAGCACCATGACACTTGAACCTGCATTTAAGTCCACGGATGACCTTACCCACGAACTGCTATTCCCTGCTCTTTTTATCGGGAGTCAGGTCAACTTAGACAACACCTAAGAATGAGCATATGGGGAAAAAAACCACACAAGACTCACTGCAGATACCTCAAGGAGCTCCTGAGAAGACTCATATTGCTACTGCTGCTAACACCTGGCAACATTCACCCCAACACAGGACCAAGCTTAAATAACCCAAGGCAGCCACGCAGAATAGGGTCTCTCTCATTAGCTAGCATCAACATCTGAAGCTTTAAGAAAAACTTGATGTCCTTACTGCCTGGACCGCCCAGCACAGCCCTGATGTACTATCACTGGTTGAGACGTGGCTGTCACCAAGTATCCCTGACACCGCTGTGGCAATATCTGGGTATACTATCTTCAGGCTGGACAGGCTATCCAAAAAAGGAGGCGGCTGTGCCCTATATCTGAAAGATTCACTGATGGGGCATGCCCTGACCCTACCCTTGTCTGGTGATGAACTACAGGTCCTAGCAATCAAGGTCATTCTTGGGGCCCATAACAAAGCTCTGACGATAGCTTCGGTCTATATCCCACCCAAACTGACAACAGCAAGCCTGAACCTATTTGTTATCTGTATCAGCAACTTAAAGCTCAACTCAGAAGTTATAATGCTTGGGGATTTCAATGTCAGTTGTCTTGCCCCCAGTGCAAGCAACTACAAGGATGCCTTGGCAGCAGCAAACTTTACCCAACTTGTTACCTCACCCACTAGGATCAGCTATAGAACTGGGACCAGTGCCTTGCTGGATTGGGTACTCTCTAATTGCCCTGATCATATTGTCCACACTACAGTCCTCCCTGATTCCATTAGTGACCATTCTCCTGTCCAGTGCTTATGGTCTAATAAATTTACTAAACCCCCAGCAAAAACTGTCAACAGTCGGATTCTTAATAGGGGACACCTTGCACCACTCACGTCACTTCTGCAACAATAAGACTGGTCCCCGATTGACACTGCTCCTGATGTGGATACTGCACTACAATACTTTATCTCACAGTTAAGTGCTGCTTGTGACATTCATGCCCCCTTTAAGAAATGTAAAATTAAGGGCCTTGACAATCCCTGGATTACTGGCAAACTCCTTGAACAACTGAAAGCACGGGACCTCCTATGGGCTTGAGCCAGAGCCTCTGGAAGTCAGGCAGATACCCAGGCCTACAGGGCCACCAGGGACACCTGTACCAGAGCTATTCACTTGGAAAAAGTCAGCTACTATAGGAACACCCTTTCAAACTCATGGATGGATGGAAGGAAATTCTGGAAAAACCTTTTGGAAGTTATAGGGAAAGAGTCCAAAACAACACCAAATATGCTAAATGTAGATGTCAGCAATACCCTGGACCCAGCCACAATTGCCAGTACCTTCAATCTGGCTTTCACTGACCTCAGTCATGTGCTTCCAACTAACTTCTTTTACACTAACCTCTCCACGGCCTCCCAGCTTCAACCAAATAAGGATCTAAATCATCTGCATTTCTGTTTCTAAGCAGTTACTGAATGGGATGCCAAGAAATAACTTCTCAAGGTGCTTGGAAAAAACAGATTTAAGTGGGGACACACTTGACATGAAGCTCATCTCCCTCACCCTTGATGCTGTCCTGCCCCCCCCCCACCAAGAGTATAAACCAGTCCCTTGCACTCTCCCAGTTCCTGCTCAATTGGAAGTCCACCCTGGTGACCCCAATACACAAGTCGGGGGATAGGGCAATACACAGTAACTACAGGCCCATCTCTATCCTACTCCCTTTATCCAAAGCACTTGAAAAAAATGTCACAGATCAACTGGTGGAGTACATGAAGAAATACAACCTGCAATGCCCACAGCAACATGGCTTCCGAAAAGGCAATAGCACCACCTCTGCTCTCCTTGAATTTATGGGTCACATTCACCACGCACTTGACCAAGGACAACTTACCAGTGCCACCTACATAGACCTCCCGAAGGCCTTCAATACGGTAAACCATCCATTACTGCTTGAACAACTTGGGAACATAGGGCTGTCACATGGTACCCTAAAATGGTTTCACAGTTATCTCTCCAATCAGTCACAACAGGTTAAGATTGGTGACACTGGGCTGGCCCAGTGGCGCTGAGGGTTGAGGCACTGGATGCCACACCTCGCGCCACACCGGTGACCCGAGTTCGGATGTGAGCTCCAGGTGCGGGGTCAGCAGGGCAGGTAGAGGACTGAGCACCCATGGTGGCTCTCCTCCCTGGGATGGCAGGATAGCCCAGTGCACCAGCTGCCAGTGGAGACCAGGAGCACTGCAGTGCATTGGGCTGCACATAGTGTTGTAGCTTGGCTGATGCGGGCAGGATTGCCATTTGCCGTTACATCAGGCATGCGCCTTACACACAAGAAATTCCACCAGAACAAGGAAAACACGGTGCCATGGAGCAGGCGGCGGGCGCCTGTCTCCATGCCCTCAAGCTGGGTCTACCCTCAACTGGCCTTTCAGTTCCCCACTGTCCCTCATCCGCGGCAGACTGCCTTAGAAAAGTGCTTAAGAGTGGGGTGACCCACCCGGATGGGATGAACCGGTGTTGGCTGCGGGGAGGAGAGGAGGCACAGTTGAGGGAGGCTTCAGGTGGGCAGGACACAGACAGGATGCCCAAGAGAGGGTCCATGGGGCTGTGACTGGAGTGAAATAAATTTAAAAAAAAAAAGGATTAGTGACACCCTCTCCTCCAAACTACCTGTCCAGACTGGTGTTCCCCAAGGGTCAATACTGGGGCCCATACTCTTCAGCATCTTCCTGAATAAACTCCCTTCTGCCTGTGATGAACACATTATCCTGTGTGCTGATAATGCTGTGATTTTCTCTATGAACTCCGACCCCTGCCTCTTGGAGAAACAACTGCAGAAAAGTTTCATGCGAGTTGAGGCCTGGTTCATCTCGCAGAAATTAGTACTAAATTACAAACAAACAAAGACTATGCTTTTCCATGGCGCACATAGCAAACACAAACACCAACAATTAGCTGTCAAAAACTGCTCAGGTGTGAATCCTGACCAGATGCAAACTTTCAAATACCTTGGTGTGACCTTGGATGCTACACTGTCCTTCTCCAGCCATATCAATTTGGTTGTGAAATCTGTAAATATCCGCATTGGCCTTCTCTACAAACATAGGCACTGCCTGATCCCTGATGCACTTAAACTTGCAATATATAGCTCTATTGAGTCCATCATTGACTATGGGCTTGTTATCTATGGAGCAGCCACAGCTACTGCACTATGACGAATTGCTATAGCGCTGAATAAGACATGCAGGCTTCTCACCAGTGCTGCCCACCGCACACACACCTGTGACCTCTATGAACAGTTTAACTGGCTACAACTGCAGGGAAGAATCACTTATCAAACCTGCCTTGTAGTAAAAATGGCATTGATGGGTCTCATGCCCCGTGGGGTCCAGACTCTACTAAGCCTAGCCAACTGCACCCGAAACACCAGAAGCACCGACAACCAAGCACTATCTGTCCTCCGCTGTCACACCTCCCAAGGCCAGCGGTCATTTGCAGGTAGAGCCCCTAAGATGTTCAACTCCCTGGGCTACAAAATCACCAACTTAGACACCCTCTGCTCTTTCAAACACAATCTTCATCAAACACTTGTGGCCAGGGCCATCTGTGACTGCTTCTCTTAATTCCCTTGATGGTTGCTCCTGTTTTTCCCACCTCTCTTCTATCCCCACCAGTTTTTTCCCCCCATCACCCCCTTCCCCACCCACCTCACTACCCCTTCCTCTCTCCCTGGCCCTCTCCGCTAACCTCTCTCTCTCTCACCACCATCCTCCCCTCTTCCCCCTCCACCTTTCTTGGCTGCTTTCCCCTATTATTTGCTGTACTGTCCCCAACCCTTGTCTCCCATGCCTCCTATTTTTCTACCTCTGTCCCAATTCCTCCGCACCACCACCCATTTCTCTCTTCCCATTTTTTCTAACTACCTGTCACTGCTGGCTATTTCCTCTTCCCCTCTTCTTGCAGCCCTACTCCCCCTCTTTTCTCTCCCACTACCCCCTCAACCTCCCCACAGGTCTAGCCCACACTGATATATCCCCCTATCTCAGCCTGAGGCAATTCAATCTCACTCTTCCTTCCTTCTGACAAAGCCACTCTAGCTGCATTATGATTATGTAAATATTGTTTTGGTATGATCCATTATTAATTTACGTATACTTACCTGATGATCTAAATGTGTACCACCTGGAATCTACTCAACTCGGTTTGTCACCTTGTACTGTGACTGTATTCCAATTCTTACTCAGTTTATATCGCCTTTCTTTGTATTCTGCCGTGGAACCTTTGTAAAGGAGCCACTGGCTCAAAGGTGTTAATTCTGAAAACTAATAAATAAATAAACATTCAGAACCTATGTAAATATAACCCCCATTCCAGACTGGGGTTCTGCTTTAGGAATAGATATTGTTTCACAGCTGAAGCCCACAAAAGGCTTGTCCATGCTACCTTCCTGCCTATCTTAGACTATGCTGACCTGATACACTGTACCAGTGTAGTCCCAATATATATCTGGTGAAGACGGACTTGCTCTATCCCAGACCCCTCAGCTTCATTACTAGCCTACCCCCAGGACCCATAACTGTACCCTATATACTGTACTACAGTTTGATGGCCCTCCCTAACCACAAGGCAATTAGAAAACCTTTACCTCTAGACCCCGAAGGCCCTAAAAAATGACCTTCCACCATACATCACTGCCCTGTTCCACAGAGCTGTCAATCCATACCCTCTGAGAAGATGCAATGTTATTCTCTTAGATATCCCCAGGCACCTATCCCGTTACAGGAAAGCTGCCCTCAGCTGGCCTGTCCTGTCGCTGTGGAATAAACTCCAACATACCCTTAAGCTAAGAACTCTAGTTAGTCAAAATGCTTTTAAATCCTTGTTGGGTTCCCCTTGTGTTGCTGTATGCAACTGTGGTTAACCATAATGTTCCATTATAAGCCATGAATCTAATGTTTGTCTCCTTTTAAACTGGATTGTAAACTCTTTTTGTGTCACATGTATTGCGACTATGTTTACAGTTACCCTGAATGTTTTTAGTAATGTATATATCATTTTATATTGTATTAGCCAAATGACTCTCTGTATATGTAGTATGTGTATCTGATGTTTTATTTTCACTATCCTATTTAAGACCTCCTTGTAAATGAGCATCACTCAATGGAGCCTTTTCCTGGTAAAACAAATAAAATACAAAAGAATTGAGAAAATACCTTTAACTACCCCTCTACACCACACAGCCCAAGCCAACAAAAGATCTGCATCACATCTAAACTTAGACAGTAGAGTTGGCCTCCATCACACCTAGCACTTTCTTATAAGCAAGATACTTGGCAGCCTCATTCAGCTAAGGTCAGACCATTGTTCTCAAGCTGGCCCTCAATGATGTGTGAAAATATGGGTGTTGCTTCCTGGGGAAATGCTTAATGAACATGCAAAGCATCACTTTCCACTGGCTAAGACTTTTTTTTAGCATACTGAGGCTGCATAGTATGGCTAAATCTGTTTTAGCTAATCTTGCCGTGAATTCAACCTCCCTACACGTACACCAATGCATAAATGCATAACACACACATCCAGCCTGCACAAACACCTGTACTTCAGTACTTCATTGCATAGAGAATAAAGTATGGGGTGGTGTGTACAGCGAGATTTTACACACGCTCAAGTTGTGGGATGCTACATAAACCCCGAGGCGAAGCCGAAGGGTTTATCTCATCATCCCAGAATGAGGACTGTGTGTAAAATCGAGTTACACCTATATTCTTTATTTTATTTTATACATTGCTGACATGCACGTTTCACTTCAGCAATTATACAAAATAAAATAAGCTAACAGATTGGTGTTCAGGAAGTCAAGGACCAGTCTGGATTCTACGTGTCCACGGTCTTCCAAGTCACAGTGCTCCACTTGTTGGGGCAAAAGAAGTGGAGATTTTGATTAAAAACTTCTGTATTTGTGTGTTTTTATAATAAAACTAACCACCAAGCAGTGGTTGCGCGAGCAGAAGCGGGGAGACCGGATGGCGCATCGTGTCTGACAGGGAAACCTAGCAGGGAAACCTAGCGCGCATTTCACTTTTATTTTTCTTTTTTTTTTCTGGGTCAGTGAAGAAAGAGACTTCATTTCTTTTCTAAATAAAAAAAAACTAAGTTACTGCCGTGACTGCAGGGGACAGTGAAGCGGGCGGTGAAGTGTGCGGCCATATGGGGTTGCCCCAAGGAATGTCACAGACCGTCGACTGATGTATGGGTGGTCCAAGGGAAACCCAGTGTGTGTGTCTGCAGTTATTACCAGCTGATTATAATGGAAAATTACAACTGGGTTTCCCTATGGGAAAAGCACACACCAGTTATTATAAATCAATTACAGTAAACTATCATCTGCTGTTTTCAGTAGAATATTTTGTCTTTCACACTAGTGCCAAAACCAGAAGTGCACAGCCACTAACAACCGTTTTTCTTGCCACATAAACAGCCCCTCTAGCGAGTGGGGTGAGCGTGTGCTGGGCTGCGCGCAGAGACTCGTGCATCTGCACATGTCTGCTGTGTCCACTGGGCATACTGGGATCGCAGGACAGTTGAACATACCTTTAAACAACACTGTAGGAGGTTAATGCCTTAGTTTGAAGTATCTAATAAGATGGAGGGGGAATACACCAAGAGTGTTCAATGTCTGATGTTTTGTGAAGGGAGTCTTGGGGACGACTTTGTCTGAAGTAAATGCTTCCTAATTACTACTCTACAGGAGGAAATAGCACTAATGTTAAATGCTAAACAAATGCCTACAAGACATAAGGGAATTGGAAGGTTTTATTGACTACATGGAGGAAAGATTATATCCCTCTCCCCTTGTTGCTACCCCCTTGGATAAGGAGATCTCACAAGCCATCATCAAAAGTAATGATCTATCCTTCGTTCCCACTCCCATTCCTCTAAATGAAAAAGAATTGCAGTTCCTTGCTGACAGTGACGGCTGGGCCTTTGTAACCAAATCTAAAAAGAGGAGAGGTGGTCAGATTTATAATAGCACCCCAGTTGAAATGTATAATAGGTTTAAACATCTGGAAAAACTAAAAACTGATCTAGTTAATAGTTCACCTAACAATTCAACATACCCCAAACCAACTGTTCCAATAAAGAAACCTAAACATAAATCTGTACCTGCCCCCAAGTATTTCTCTTTGTAAATCACACACCATAAGTCCAACACCATGTGCAACATCTAAACTCAGTTCCCCTGTATGTAATTCTTCCCCAGAGCCTGCCCCTTGTGCCCCTACTGCCCCTAAACAAGTCTTCATACTGGGGGGCTCAATCATTAAACACACTGACGGAACAGTCTGTAATGCTGACAAGAAGAATTGCACATGTTCCAGTTTTAAAGGTGCCAAAGTATCTGACATCACATTCATGATACCCAATATTCTACATCAAGCTGGAGATAACCCACTTGTTATCATCCACACTGGAACAAATGATATAAATCGCACCAGTTTTAAACAATTACAGCAGGATTATGTCTCATTAACCAATATCCTGATAGCAAAAGGATGCACTGTTTGTGTTTCTGAGATTTTACCAGTACCAAGGGCACCACCAACTATGACATAACAAATCAAATCCATTAATGAATGGCTAAGGAAGTGGTGTTTGAAACAGGACATCCCATGCATTACACACTGGGAAACATTCCAGGATAGAGATTCATTATATGCTGGGATGGCTTACATCTTAGCCACAGGAGCAGTACCGTACTGAGAAAGAGTGTCACTGCATTTCTTAATCAATGTTTAAACTAAATCCTGAGGGGGAGAATGGGTATGTACCTAAGTCTCTGAAACAGCATCAACAAACTAATCACAAAACTTGTAAAGTTTTGGCCCTCAATGCAAGCTCATTAAATTAAGTTAAACAGCAGAACTTGAGGTGAAATGCAAAACCTTAAACATAGGAGTGGTGGGGGTTACAGAAACTTGGTGGGACTCGACCTCAATGTGGTCTAGGGATATTTCTAACTATAAACTTTTCTATAAAAACAGAACAAACAACCAGGGGGGATATGTATCTATGTAAGAAATGATATTCCATCCTTTGAAGTTCACCCTCCCTCTACCTCAGAAAGTATTTGGGTTAAAATACAATTGAAAGACCACTTGTATATCACCATTGGTAATCAGACCTCCATCAGCAGACCTGGAATACATTACCAATATGTTAGAAGAAATATCTACCTTTTCAGAAACTGAGAACATTATTGTCCTAGGAGATTTCAATATACCCCATACCAATTGGGATTCCCTTAAAGATCAATCAAATGCAGATAAACTCTTAGTAGACGTCATTACAAATACTGGTTTACAATCGTTGAATATGGAACCCAGCAGGGGACCAAATATCAGGATTTATTGCTTACTAATATAGAAGCTGAACTCAGTAATCTCAACATCTGGGATACGCTGGGTACAAGTGATCATTATTCTAGTCTATTTGAAATCCAACAAGACACCATGGGTGGGATATTTAAAGCAGTTGCGCAATGCACAACTGCGGAAATGCACCAGAAAGCAATATTCAGTGGCAGCAACTGCGCAGCTTGAGTAGCAGTGCACCAATGTGCAATGGCAATGTATGCATGTGCAAGGGCAGGTATACCCATGAATATGCAGCACAGTGCGATATTCAACCCCCAACCAATGGTGCAAGCGAGGAGCAAACCGCAGATGCACGGAGCAGACTTGAGCCTATAAAAATAGGGAGCAGCCGGCCCAGTGGCACTGAGGGTTGAGGTGCTGGATGCCACACCTCACTCCACGCTGGTGACCTGGGTTCAGGAATGGACTCGGGTTGCCGGAGGGTCGGCAGGGGGGAGAAGGACTGAGCACATGATGGCTTGCTCTCCTTCTCCGGGTGGGATGGGATGCTCTCCCCGCCGCTTTACTGCCACCTGCTGGGGCACTCAGGGGATGTCGGTGCCATAGGGGGACACCACCACGTAGGGTTGATGCCAGCAGAGGACTGAAGTGGATGCAAATCTCAGCATGCGCCTGACTCCTTGTACCTCATTGCACACCGGCGTCAGGGACCAGAATACAGGAAACAACCCTCCACACCTCCTAGGTGAGGATCTCTCCTGCAACACGCTCCACCCACCGACAAAATCAGGGCAGACTTCGCTGTGCAGGCCCACTCCTCAGAATACATTGAGGGAGGTAAGGGGGCTCTCTCCTCACCCCGCCCAGGGGGTTATCCGGGCCATCAAAGGAGATAAGGAGCAGAGCACTCTAGGGGCAGACCTTGTATGTTGAGAGGGCTGACGTGTAGAGCATTGTAGGGGTGGGTCTGATTGAGTGGAGAGTGGAGGACAGTAGAGGAGAAGATAAATAATAAGCAAAAAAAAAAACAGAGAGCAAGTAGGAGGAGGGTACTTGAGCCAGATGGGAGCAGGACAGAGAGAGACAGACAAGTCGTCTGCCCACAAAGAAGGGGACACGAAGAGAGAAAGAGACAGAGACTGGGACAGAGAGGGAGAGACAGTGTGAGAGAGAGTGTGTGTGTGACAGTGTGACAGACAGGGAGGCGACGGCGGGTGTGAGAGAGTGTGGGTGCAACACAGTGCCACCAGGCCCAAGTGGAGTGACACAGGCACCCACAGTGGCAGGAAACAGAGGCCATAGGCAACAGCCAGCCAGCTGGGAGCAGGGTACACAGGAGTGGGCCCTGCAGAGCAGCATGCAGAGCCACACACAGCCGGGTGAGCCAGTGTAGCCGGACGCCCTGGGGAACAGGACAACAGGGGCCATGGCCAGCATGATATTCCAGATGGATACCATAATGAGGGGTGTGGGGAGGCAGGAGACAGTGCACTGCGGCCATGGAAGGGCCCATCAGCAGTATGCCCGGAACAGACAGTACCGACCCCGTATCAGCTATGAGACCTACGCTGACACTGAGATCGTGGGCCAGTACCAACTAAACCAGGCAGTTCTGAGGCTGCTCTGTGAGCTGTGCAGTGATGAGATGCAGGCACCCACTAGGTGGAGCCACGCCCTGACAATGAAGACAAAGGTAACAGCTGTCATGTGCCTGCTCGCCACGGGCACCTTCCAGAGACCAACAGGGGACACTACGGGCATAACCCAGTCGGTCGCGTTCCGGCTTCTCACACAATTCCTCAACGCCCTGCTGCCACACCCTGCAGAATACATCCACTTCCCCAGCACACAGACAGAGCATACAGCAAACATGCAGGAGTTCCACACGGTAGCACGTATGTCTGGCATGCTAGGGGCCATCGACTGCACCCATGTGGGCATCCGCACACTACCTGGCCCGGAGGGGGTAGCCTACATCAACAGAAAGGGCTACCCCAGTATCACCAGCCAGGTGGTGTGTGATTCCAGGGGGCACATAACTAATGTATGTGCCACACAGCCTGGGAGTGTATCTGGGTCAATAAGCATCTGTAATAAGCGTTTGCCAAAATAAGCATTACATTACAACGTGTTTATGAGTATAGTGCATTACATATAAGTGCTATCTAGAAATAGCGCTGCAATGAGAGTGTGATCATTTAATTGTATCAAAACCTTAACCTTTTGAATTCCACAGAATGGAAAGAGGGCATTTTCGAAAGAAAAGCATAATTTTATTACAGTGCCACTGAATTTGAGTGAATGCGAACAATAAGGAAAGACACTTCATCAGACAGAACTGCAAGTGCATAAACTAACAGTGTGGTATGTGTGTTGTAAGAGCAAAGCCACCTGTCCCATCGGAACTTCTAAGGCTGTTGAATCTGTAACCATGCTCCTTTACGTTTAAAAAAAAAAGTGTCAAAATAATGTATTTTAAATTCATGTTCACGTCACTCCAGTCTTTCCTCCTGAGAAAGCAGCCTTCACTCTACTGTACTATGTTGTTCATTTCAGGGAGGAAGTGACTAACTACATGCAGTGAACTGTACCCATTATCAGCCTTACAGACTGACTTCAGCCACTTTTACATTTCTGATGTGTGCAAGCGATCCGCTCTGAAACCAGAGTTAACGTTCTCCGTTTCCGCCAACCCTGATTCTGCTGGTTCATCGAGTCTTGTGCCCTTACACCAAGCCCTGTACTTTCACCCTCCCATTCCAATTTGTCTGACAGCCACTCAGGAAAGGGTGCACAGCAGGCAGAATAACCTCCTATTTTTGTCAACAGCAAAAAACCTTAAGTTTAAAGAGTTGGGTTTGGACAGGAATATCCATAATGAATTTAGTTGAAAGCATGTTGCTTTATTTATTGGACATGGCTTACAATGTATAGAGTAAGGAATACATCTGCATGCATGGGGACAATTTTATCTAATGTGAGGGTGGGAGGAAGTCACTGACCACCAATGATAAGGGCAAAGTGGCAGCTGGTCAGCCTTAGGCTTTCAGCAGAAATAAAATGCATGTAGAAATAGCGCTGCAAGCTGTGCCATCTATTTAATCGCGGTATTGCCTGACGCTAAAATGATAGCACTCTTTTTCTGTAAGTGCTAATATGTATGCGCTTACATGACTAGCACTAATATTGTTGCACGATATTGACACTAACTCCCCTTGGGGAGCACATGATGCCTTCATCTGGCACAGCTCAGCACTGTGCCACAGGTTTGAGAGTGGGGACACCCCACCCATCATCTAGTGGTGAGTATGCTGAGACCACGGGCAGCTGGGTACACCGGGGCATGGGAGGGGGTGGCCTGGGCAGGGGTGCTGCAGACTGCGGCTGGGAAGGACAAGGGGAAGAGCAACAGAGGACACCAGGCTAACCATATCTACATCCACACAGGTGACAGTAGCTACCCTCTCCGCCCCTGGCTGCTCACCCCCTACCGGTGCCCGTCATCCCCTGTGGAGGAGCGGTACAACGAGGCACATGCCAGCACATGGAACATCATTGAGCATGTCCTCGGTCTGCTGAAGGTACGTTTCCATTGCCTGCACAGGTCTGGTGGTGCCCTACAGTACAGCCCCTCGAAGGTCTGCAGCCTATTCCTGGCCTGCTGCATGCTGCATAACATGGCCACTGACCGTGGGATAGCTGTCGAGGTCAAAGAGGGGAACAGCAGTGGGGATGACACAGCTGACGGTCCATGTGGTGGTGGGCAGCCCCCCTCCTGGGTGGAGGGATTCCCGGCTGACAAGGATGGCACGCCAGCACCAAGACACAATAGCAGAGGAGCACTATGGCACACACAGGTAGGTGGATAAACACCCATGCACGGGACGGCCACAGTGGCATGGCATACAGGCATGTGTGGGTGTGCCCTGTGGCATGCACAGACAGGTGGGGGGCAGGGGTGTGCATGGGGCTGTGCCACATAGCCCCACGCAACAACATGCAGCACAGCACACACACACACACTGGCGCCCAAAGGCACGCGGGAAGGTGCTGGCACCTGGAGTGAATCAGACGCAGGGCACCAGCGCACATGTGCATCCAGTGCTGTGGTGGCATCATCACACACATGCCACATGGGCCAGTGGCCGGGCAGTTGCGCACATAGCCAGTGTGTGGTGCATTCCACGGATGCCACATCCATGGCATGCACACACACACAAACACACACACACAACACCCATGTGCACACAGGGCGGCGGCACCAGACAGGGTGGCGGGCACATCAGCTCTGCCATGCAGTTACATGGCCACCACAGACATGTGGACAGCCACACCACAGCCGCCCAGCAGACCCAGGCTGCGCAACAGCCACAGGGAGGGTCTGCAACTGCCCCCCAGGGGTGGAACTGCGAGAACGCAACTCTGTCCTCACAGGGGTCTGCAGACTCCTGAACAGGCCCACTCTTGGCTTGCCTGGGATGCCAACAGCAGAGCCCCTTGCTGACACCATGGGGGTCGCCCGACACCGGGTCCGTGGGGTGGACATTGCACTCCATGGGGTCTGCGGCACCCGTCCGTGCCCCATGGCAGCCAGTGTGGCAAAGCTGACTGTGACCACAGTGGCTAAGTGATCCAGGCCCGCAGTCGTGTCCTCCCACAGGTGATGTATGGCATCCTGGACCTGTGCAATGCCCCTTTCATGCTGCTCTGCAGCCTGGTGCACCTCTGCATGGAGTGCATACACCCCAGCCATGAACAGCACCTGTTGGTCCATGGAGGCCCGCAGCAATCGGGTGTGCTCGTGAATGGGGTCAGCGCCCAGGGAAGCATGGGCATTGTGCTGACCCACCGGTGGCGTACAACCACGCTGCACTGCCCCCCACTCAGGTGTGCACTGCACAGCGGGGTCCCCTTGGGGCTGCTCACTGACAGGCGCACTGGCAGTGGATGCTGTGCCTGGCCTCCCAACATCCCCAGCCATCTGCCGCTGCCACCCCTCTGGCCCCTGTGCACTGGCCAGTGCCTGTGCGGCTGTACCACCATCGTCCCCTAGCACCACGCTGCCATCGCACACAGTGGTACCAGGGGTGGTGGCGGGCGGCTGTCCCACCACCAACAGGACACTGGCCGCACTGCCAGGGATGGTGGATGGTATGGGTGTCTCCCTCACGACAAGTCCCCTGCTGTCCAGGACAATGGCCACATCATCGTCAGTGTTGGACCCCACCCCGATCTGTGTCTCCGCACACTGAACGCCATGGCTAGTGTCCCACTGGAACACAGCCAGGGCCTCATCCACCACCATGCCCAGGTCATCCAGATGGACAGCAGTGGTGTGCTGCAGCCGATCGGGTCCCCGGACGCCAGTGGAGGTGGATAGCTGGTCCTCCAGGGATGGGCATGCCCCCATGGCAGACACAGCTGCCCCTGCCACTGCATGCTGGTATTCCGGTGCTGAAAGGGAACACAGATGCGCTAGTGCCAATGATGCATTGGCCCCCCACACCCCAACCCACACCCCCGATGTCATTGTACCTACCATGCAGTGATAGGCTCCCACCAGTCTGGAAACAACCACCCAGCACACTCTCGACAGCGCTGCACCACATGGTGGTCACCACCAGTTCCTCCTGTGGCATGAGCTGTGGCATGTCAGCCTGGCCCCCACCTGTGGCCATCCTTGCGGCCCATATGGCTGCCATCTTCTGCTTGATCTGACGCTTGTCAGTGCCCACTTTCTTCTTGCACTCCTGTGCAGATCGCTGGTGGCTGCCCTGCTGGTTCACAGCCTCTGACACCTCCTCCCAGGCTGCGGCCCTAGCCTGGGGCGTGCCAGTTGCACCACTCAGCAGAGGCTCCTTGTTGAGGTACGCCTTGAACAGGGCATCTGCCTCCACCTTTGTAAAGTTGGGCCTGCACTTGCGGGCAGGCCACACTCCTCACCTTCCTCTCGCTCAGACATGCTGCTACCTGTGGGCAGTGACATGTGGTTAGTGACTGCAGCAGCCCACACCAGCCGACCATCCCACTGTGCTGTCCGTCCCCTCAGCAGGTGCAACTTACCTTGGAAGGTTGCAATACCGGTCCATGGCCTGTGCATTCCTGCGGCACCTTTATAGCGCATCACATGCAAATGGGCTGCTGCACAACAGTAATGAGATGCTAATTTCCCCAGTGTGCCGCGGATAGGCTGATAAGTTAATCTGCATATGCTGGCTGAATATCGCGTTGTTGTACCTTGCGCAATGGACTTGCACTGGCACAAGTCATGGCGCAATGCTGTGACGTGCGCAGTGCACCCATCAACACGCATGTGCCACGGCATGTACCACCACCTATTGTGCAGTGTGCGCTAGGAGCACTATTGGTGGCCATTGTGCCCTTTGCACTATAGGGCCTATGGCGATCGAGCGCCATTGGTCTTATGGCACTCAGGCACTATAGGGCCTGTGGCGCTCGGGTACTATTGGGCCTGTGGTGCTCAGGTGCCATTGGGCCTGTGGCACTCAGGCACTATAGGGGCTGTGGTGCTCGGGTGCCTTTGGGCCTGTGGCACTCTGGCTCTATAGGGCCTGTGGTGCTCGGGTGCCATTGGGCCTATGGCACTTGAGTGCTATAGGGCCTATGGTGCTGGGGCACTATCGGGCCTATGGGGCGTGATGCCCTCAAGTCCCTATTGTGCAACATGCGTCATGACCCAATAGCGCACACGCACACATTGCACATGCTGACCCCTGAACCCCACCCTGCCCTATGCCCCCCAGAGACTCTTCCCCATGTGCCAGTGTGGCCACGCCTATGCTGTGCATCCCTGGGAATGCACGATTGGGGCAGGCAGCTTATCTCCGAGCAATGCGCGCATCCTGAGCACATGGAGCTTGTGCACTACAGGGTGCCATTTTGAACTGCTTCATTGCAGACAAAGCATGCCACGACATGCAGTGCCCCATTCTCAGAACTGGAACCAGGTAGAGCTGGTGAACCTGGTGGCCCAGGTGGAGCCCGTGCTGCCAGCCTATCTGGACAGCAGCCCCTTGACAGGCCCAGAACTGAGGTGTGGCAGGATGTGGCTGATGACCTTGTACAGGCAACCAGTGTGCAGTGCATAAGGGAGCAGTGTCACCACCATTATGGGGACCTGATGAGGCAGGACCTGGAGAGGCTCAGGTCGCTGCAGGCACACGTCCGGAGGGGGGCCGTGCCATGGCCAGGTAAGTGTGCCTCGCCTGCATCTGTGCATGTCCAGTGTTCCATGAGGCTGGCAGGGCTGCATGCCATGCTGGGGGGTGCTGTCACTGCGTGCCCTGTGGCCTGGCATTGCACATCACTGGGTGTGCTGCGCCACTGCCCTGTGGCCATGCCAGGCCAGGGTGCACTCTGTGCTTGGGTGGTGAGGGCGGTGGGCTCATGGTGTTGCTGTGTACTGATGTGTGCTTGTATGTGTTCCAGTCCTAGGCCCTGAAGACCGGAGGAGAGCCAGGGAAGCAGGGGCGCCTGGCGGGCCACGGATGGCTGCTGCAGGCCCTTCAGCAGGAGCTGCAGGACCGAGGGGAGGAGCTGCTGGACCGGTGCTCGCAGCACCATGGCAGGCAGGTAGGCACTGTGCATTCATGCAGGGTGGTCAGTGGAGGTGGGGGTACAGCCTCGGCTCCCTGTGCACAGAGCCGTGGCAGCTGTGTTCAGCCCATGGTGTGTGTGGCACTGTGGGGTGGCCATTGTACGTGTGTGCCAGCCATTGGTGGGCTGTGGGTGTGTCTGGCTGCCACCTGTGCTGCTGCAGTCCCACTGCTGCACCATGCCACCTGCCTGCCACTGTGCTGATGGTTGGCCCTTGGGCAGCAGTGTCCAGTGCTTTGCATAGCCATAGCATGCCAGGTTGGTGGCGGTCGTAGGCCCACCCACTAAGGGCGGCCAGGGTGCCACCCCAGGGGTGTGTGTCCCCACTGTCCACTGCGCACGGTGGAAGGGCTGGGGTGCCCTGGACACACACTGATCACCTGTTCCTTCATTTGCCATAGATGTCCAATGGGGAGGTCACCAGCTAAACTATGGCAGCCTCCTGTGGTGAATCATCATGATAACCACCACCACCCTGGAGATTGCAAGGCTGACAAGATGGCTCATGCTGTGGGGGCAGTGCATGGGTCAGTGCCAGGTGGCAGTGGGATGTGGCCACCTAGAGGGGCCATTTTTACCATTCCTTCACCTGACCACCCTTTACCTGCCATCCCCTGTCCCATTGTATAGCCTTGTCCCCTGTCTCCTGTCCCCATCCTTCCCTTACCTACCCTGTTCTTGCTTTGTAAATAGTTTCCCCTGTCTTGTTCCCTGTTTTCTACTGTAAATAGTTATTTAATACAGTTTCCTTTGTTTACCCATCTGTGTCTGTGTCTGCCTTGCGATTGGTGAATGGAGTCATGCTGCAGTGGTGTGGTGGTTGACTGTGTGGTGCACCTGTGTTGTTCTGTGGGCCGTGCATGGGGGTGTTTGCCTATCGGTTAGTGGCTGTGCCCTGGGGTGGCCATGGGCTGGCTGTTTGGGCTGTGTGGCATGTGTGTTGGGTGCCGTGTGCCAGAGTGTGGCTGGCTGTGGGCCGGGTGGGTTGGGGCATGCCATCCAGTGGGGGGTGGCCGGTGGCTGCCCACCCTTGGCCATTGGTGCCACCTTTTCATACTTCCACCGCTCTGGTGCTCATGGATGGGGGCTGGCTACATGCCCGTGCTCCTTGGGCGGTGTTCCTTCGTGGGACGGCTGTGCCTCTCGGCCTTGCTCCACCCCCCCTCAGCAGCCACCCCCCCTTCCCTGGTGCCTTGCTTCATGCTGTGCCTGTGGCTGGTCCATTTGTGCCTTGGCGCATCTTCCTCAGCCCCTTGCACATCCATGGTTGTGCTATTGCGCATGTTGTGTTGCTCCCTGGTACACCTCTGACTGCACTCTGGTGAATCCATGCAATATTCAGTCAAGTTGCGCTGGTGCATGTCACCATGCGCAACCTTTGAATATCATGCTCATTGTACCATGGCGCATTGGATTTGCACTATGCCAGCCTTACACTGGCGTCTGGTGCATTTCTAAATATCCCACCCCATTACTCCAAGAAAACCTATGAATATTAAAAATTATAACAAAGCTACCGTAATTTTGTGGATATTAATAATGAATTAGTTAGCATAAACTAGGAAACACTGTTTCATAACCTAACAACCCAGCAAGCATGGACTATTTTTAAAAATATAATTCTTAAATTGGAAACTCTATATATCCCATTAAAAAGAAAATATAATAATAAAGGTAAACTACCCCCATGGTTTAATAGAACTATTAAATTACAGATTAATCATAAAATTAAACTTTTCAAAAAACTTTAAAAAAGTTCTCATTTACATAAAGATACTTTACTTTATAAATATAGGTTAGCAATTAAAGTTTTGAAACATTCTATAAAATTGGCAAAAACTAAACTCGAATTCAAACTAGCACATATTAAGGACTGCCATAAATCTCTTTTTTCATATATCAATATAAAAAGGGTAACTCTAGGACTATAGGACCTCTGATTAATAATGGAACTAGATTATCAGACATTAACACAGCTTATCTATTTAATAATTACTTTCGCTCAGTTTTTTCTAGGCAAATGTCAGTTACCCCTACTTACCCAAACCAGTCTGATAATTATAATATTACAACATCTGATATCTCCCAGGCTATAAATAAACTGAACAAAAATACTAGTCCCGGCCCTGATGACATGCACCCTTGGTTCTTGGTTGAAACTTCTCAGGCTATCTCTAAACCCCTATCACTTATTTTCAATAAATCTTTACAAGAAAGTTCTATACCCAACGAATGGTGCACAGTGACTGTTATCCCAATATTTAAAAAAGGAAACAGAAGCAGTGTTCAGAACTATCGCCCCATTAGTCTGACCTCTGTAGTAGGAAAATCAATCAAAAGGTTATGAAGATGAAGATTGAACAGGAGTGTACAACACTAGGGGTTCAAGACCTTTTACAGTATGGGTTTACACCAAAGTGCTCATGCACAACTAACTTGATATCCTTCTATGAAAATATCAGTGCATTATTGGATGTGGGTATTCCCACTGCGTAGTACTATTAGATTTCAGTCGTACATTTGACAAAGTTCCACATAACAAACTCATAACTAAAATGTCTACTTTGGATTTATCTTCTGAAATTGTTAACTGGACATCAGATTGGTTAACTAACAGAACCCAACAAGTTAGGATTAATGATGTCCTGTCTGATTGGGGCACAGTGTCAAGTGGTGTGCCCCAGGGATTGGTGCTGGGACCAACACTGTTTAATGTTTTCATTTGTGATTTACAGCCAGGACCCAACACCTACATGTCAAAATTTGCAGATGACACAAAATTAGGGGGTAGGGTAAATAATCCTGATAATATAGCTTCATTAGAATTAGATTTAGGAAAAGTTGAACAATGGGCCAAAAATAATGACATGTACTTTAATCAAGATTAAAAACAACCCGAACAATACATATTATTTAAATAAATTGCCACTTAAAACATCTAACTGCGAGAAAGATCTAGGCATATTCATTAACAATAAACTTACATCAAGGGACCACTGTACTAAAATCTCTAATATGGCAAATAGATTTATGAGGCAAATAAAACTAACCTTTATAAATCACTCAGAACAATGCCTCATCCCTTTGTTTAGGGCTTGTAGTAGACCTTACCTTGATTATGGGTCCCCCTTTTGGAACCCATGTCTTAAAAAAGATGCAGCTCAGCTGGAACAAGTACAGAGGACAGCCACCAAAATGGTGCCTAGATTAGCACATTTTGATTATCCCTCGACGTAAAGCAATTGATCTTTTTACACTTCAAAACAGAAGAATAAGAGGGGATATGCTCTTAATATTTAACTTGCTTCAGTCACCTGACCTTATGAGACAATTTGGAATTGCATTCTCAGAAAGAAGATTAGTTCCAAGACTGCATAATAGGCAACTCGAGGTTAAGAGATATAAAACTAACAAAAGGGGTCATTTTTTTACTCTTAGGGCTCCGAGATCATGGAACTCTTTACCACAAGATTTAATTGAATCAGAAAACATTACTAGCTTTAAAAATAAATTAGACATATGGATCAGGGAAAACTATTAATTAAGTCCCACATTGTGTGGGGAACAGTCCCAATGGGCTTTAGCCTTCTTCTGTTCAACCATACCAAGTTAAAGGAAAACTACACCCAAAACTTGAAAAAATATATGTTGTGCAGAGTGTTTTAATTTGTATGTGAAGTTCTAGTGTTTCCTTCCCTCTGACTGGTATTAGGAGTATTTCCTAAATTAGCCTGCTAGCTTTAGGGTAGTTTTACGACCCCTGGAGATCTCCATATCAAATAACTTTACTGCATTTATTTGTCCTACAATGCACCTTGTTTCATGTGATGGTGATGTAGCAGAGCCCATAAATCCAGCAGAAAGCATTGCTTTACAATCAGTTCACAACAATAGAGATGGCTATATTTTAAAATCTGTAGAATTCAGCTTGGTGACCACCCTCATCCTAAAGGTTTTACTGTCCTGAAAAACTTTGCTGCTGGTAATTTTTGGCAGCTTGCAAAGATTCCAAGATATTTAGTTTGTTTGGCATGTGTGTGCTGAATGTTGGGTATCTCTTACATCACAGTCACATGAGACAAGATGCACTGTGGGAACCAGAAATACAATTAAGCTATCAGGTATGAAGATCCCCAGGAGTCGTAAAACTAGCATAAAGCTAGCAGGCTAATTTGGGAAAAACTCCTATTACCAGTCAGAGGGAAGGAAACACTAGAACTTCACATACTAATTAAAATACTCTGCACAACATATATTTTTTCAAGTTCTGGGTGTAGTTTTCCTTTAAACCAAGTTAAATCAAGTTACAGGTACATCTGGTTTAGTATCAGTAACCTTTCATGCCAGTAACTGGACCCTGACAGCTATGCAATATTTCACTACATTAATTAATGAACATGGCTGAATGAGGTGCTGCACCATAGCCCATGAGCAACTTCAATGTGACCTTTCTGGGCCACAGAAGTGGGTGTTTAATGCAACCACCCAATGCCGGTGGGGAGTGGCATACACTAGAGTGGGTACAAATTGTAAAATGATTTAAAGTATTTTGAGTCCATAACATTAAGCAGTAAAGGAATTATATGCTCCCAGGCCTATAACACCAATAGAAACATAGAAATTGACAGCAGATAAGGACCACTTAGTCTACCCATTTTCCTTAACTACTGTGATGCTGCCAGACCCTCCTTGATTTCTGGCATAGCCCTCCCCATCTCTCATACAGGGGTTAAATTGGGCAGGAGATCACAGGAACTGAGTTCCACGACCTCTTAAAAAACTGCACGACAGTTCCACCACTTCTGTCATCTTTCTCGATTGACTACTATTAGAGAGTTCCACCACCTAGAAATGACGGTTCCACCACCTAGAAATCTAGATGTGAGAGTTCCCCCACCTAAACATTTCCAATTTAACCACTGCTCTCCTATCATTGCAAGATGCTGGGGGAATGACCCTGACTTTTCCCAAGGTCCTGCAGGGGGCTGACTGCAGGGGAAGAGGGACACTGCCCATCCTGCCATCCTGTTTAGTGTGGAGGGATGAGTGGCAGCATTATATCAACCCCTACAACAGGGGCTGGTTGCTGTTCAGGCACCAGGTTAGTGATATTAAAATGCATCTTAGGAAAAGTATATGCTGTACTGTATTGTGCAGCACTGTACATACCACCAGTAGCTCTGTTTTCACAATATTAAGACAAGCCTTGTACACTTGTATCTTACAGACTGACAACAGTAAGGTGGTCTAGACACTGAGGAGTCCTGAAGTCACCCACTACACTCCTAACCAGCAGAGATATAATATGCCCCCATCTTATTACAGTTAAATTAATATAAAAAAAAGTTTCAAAATTGCCTTGCCTTGTTGTTCTTTCTTGTGCTATATTCTGCAATGCAATATATCATACCATGTGTGGTTCTATTACTGACTTAGTACACAGGATACTTTTTCATATACCATAATAAACCTCACCCAGTTAATCACTGAGCCCACCTGCTACAATCCCCGCTCCACAAACCATTCCCTAATTGACTGGATCCTCCACTCACATCCCCATAGAATATCCACAGCTGGAGTAATGGCTGATGCCCTAAGGGACCACTGCATCACTTACTGTACTAGGAAAACCCAACTACCCAAATCAGCCCCAAAATACATAAAAACCCAACATCTAAACTCACTTGCTATCAGCTCTCTCTTGTATGACCTAAAACACACAAACTGGGACCCAGTCTACTCTGCAACAGACATAGATACAGCCCTGGCCTGGTTCCTGCATAGTTTCACCCAGTTTTGGGACTCTCATGCCTCTCTGATCAAGCCAGAGTCAAGAAACGCCACCATCCATGGATCTCTGCCCCACTTATTGCCCTATGCAAAGCCCGTGACAAGGCCTTGGGGCCAATTCCAAGCTGAATGTCACAACTCACCAGCGTATGCGAGTTGCGACATTCACCGCTATGTCAGGGAGCCTGCACCGCATTTCAAGAGTGGTAGGATCCCAGCACTTGCGACATGCGGGTTATGCAGGCATGGTGTAGAAGCCCCGCATGTCGCAAGTCATGGCCCACTACTGGCAGTCCCTCTGAAGCCCTCCCACCCCAGAACACCACAGCATACATCAGGGGCATGAGGGGCTGAACAAGTAGCACAGGAGTCCGGGGCACATCAATGCCTGGGGGTGGGGCAGCTGCATGTTTGTAGGCGCTGGGGGGCACATCAGTGCCATTACCGTGGTTCTGTGGAGCAGAGCCCCTTAGAGCAGCTCCAGGCTGTTCTAACTTAGTTGTGACAGTGCAGCTCCTAGAATCATGCTAGTGGGGTACAGCAGCCACCCTCTTAGAATAGAGCACAGTTGCTGCCATAACCCACCCTTGCACCATGTCACTGTGAGCTATGGCATAGTGGGTGGCATATCCCACGGTTGTCATAGCCCGCAGCCAACATGACACACAGCACCTCTTGGAATCCGGGCTGATGTACCACTTGGCATAAGTCGCGAGATACACCAAGGGGTTTGGCGTATCTCAGCTTACGCCAGCATACCCGGTCTTGGAATTGGGCCCCTAGTCTCATTTTAAATCCTTACAGACCCCACAAGCCAGGCACGCCTGTAACACTCTCAGAAATGCTTGCAACAAGGCCATAAGATGAGTTAAAACTGACTACTTTAGGTCATGCCTGCAAACTGCACATCCTTCTTCCTTCTTGAAGATGGTCCACTCCCTCATTAATCCCCCTTTTCAAAACAACACCACTGCCCTCAAGCAAGATGGCATGCAAATTACAGACCCTGACAATATAGCTGAAACTCTAAATAAATTCTTCACCATCTGTGTTCTCCCAAACCATCCCTCACCCCCCTTCCCAAGGAGCCCAAGATGCCTCCCAAAATTCACCTCTAAACACCTTCCTGCTCACCCCTGCCTCCACGCAGGAAGTCCTGGAAGCTCTTTACTCCCTAAACATCTCTAAATTCAGCCCTGATGGGATTCACCCTAAACTTCTGTGCATAACAGCACCGGTAATCACCTCACCTCTAACACTCCTACTAAACTTGTCTTTCTCCATGGGAGTAGTCCCTCAAGCCTGGAAAATGGCTCATGTTATCCCTCTACATAAGGATGGCAACCCTTCAGTAACTGGAAACTACCGGCCAATCTCCCTCCTCCCAGCCCTTGCCAAATTACAAGAAGCATTAGTCCAATCAGGCTGTCTGAATTTCTCATGGCTTCTGAGTTCCTATCTCCCTACCAATCAGGCTTCAGAAAGAACCACTCCACTATATTCTCCCTGCTTCGAGTCACCAGACACATCCACTCTGCTTCAGTGCAAGGCCACCTAACTTCTGCAGTTTTTGTAGACCTTGCCAAGGCCTTTGATCAAGTTTTTCACTCCCTGCTTCTCAACAAACTCAAGGCAGCTGGTCTTGTACCCCCCACAATTTAGTGGTTCAAGTCCTACCTTGGAAACAGGCTTCAATCAGTCAGAGCAGCAAACTCCTCCTCTTCCCCAATATTCACAGGCATGCCCCAAGGATCGATACTTGGTCCCATCCTGTTATCCTTATTTATAAATGATCTCCCCATTGTTTGCTCTAGATCCCTCATACACATGTATGGTGATGATACCATCCCTTTTGCATCTGGGCCAGTTCTGAACAATGTCCAATCCCTACTACAGCAGGACTTCCATAACCTGCAGTCCTGGTTCCAGGTTTAACAGCTCAAAATCAGTACTTCCAAAACAGTTTCAATGACCTTCAGAACTGCACAAAAGCTATCTAGAACAACCCAGCCCCCTGTCATCACCTCCCTGGATGGGACCCTACTAAGCACTGTCTCATCATACAAATATCTAGGAATATGGTTAGACACCCATTTAAACTTTTCAGCCCACATAGAAGCCATTACCTTGAAGCTCTGCCCTAAGTTTGGTATGCTATACCATAAAAGAGACTCCCTCTCATTGCCAGTGAGGCGCAAATTACTAACAAAAATGATCACACCTATTCTCGACTACGCAGATATTGTATATTGCACAGCCCCTGCCTCCTCCTTAGCCAGGCTAAACTCCCTCCTATACGCCTTCTGCCATTTTGCCACTAACTCCCCCCTCAGAACCCACCACTGCACTCTCTTCTCCACCCTCAGTATACTACCACTATCCCACCACCGCTACATCCACTCCATCTCCCTAGTACCCAAATTTTAGTTTAACCTGTCACCTCCTTATCCTTCAGAAAGGCTGTCCCCTGCAGACCCATCACCATACATGTTATGTTCATGGGACACCCCCTCCTTCATGCTGCCCAAACCATCCTCGACCGCTGGACGCTGGCAAATCCGTCTTCACTTACAGGCTCCTTTTCTCATGAAACCAACAATCTCCTCTCCTAAGAAACTCACTCTTGTACAATTCCATCGAACAACAACTTCACTCGCTACAACCTCCTACCTACTCCTGCTTCTCACCTTCCCAGCCTCAGCTACAGATCACCCAATCCTCCCCTCAAAAGGTTAAGCAGTGCAGGACTCCTGGACTCTCATCCTGAAAGCAGTAAACCTCTTAGCTTCTATATATTTCCTACCAATTGTACATTATGTATATAACTGCACTGTATAAATTCTGTATAATTGTCATCCTCTCTAGCTAACTTACTGTGGCTATTTCATATATCCATTTTTAAATATGCCTCTGCTATGAAATGCTGCCTTTCTAGCAAAACGCTCATGGCTATTATAGGTATCTATCTGTATATCCCTTTGTAAATATGTTACCTTTATGTATATTTGATCATGTACATGATTTCTGAGATCTTGAACCATGGTGGGATGCTAAATAGTCCTGTGGGGAACACAAAACCTCTGGGAGGACGTGTTTAAAGTATTTTAAATAAGCACAAAGCTTTTGGAAAACAGAGACCACCCTTGACCTCCCCAAGTGAGAGGCTAGGGTACTGGACTGCTGCAGCTTGTTGCCGTTTGGGGGACCACTTTGAGTATCCCTCGCACCTCTATTATGTCCTCTTACAGACAATTTTACAGGTGTAGTCCCTTTATTGAAAGTATATTTGGTGTTTTGGGACTGCACGTGACAGGAAGTGAACTGGAACAGTACTTCTGGTTTGACGATATAAAATCCTCACTTTAACGAGCAGAGGCAATGCTGGCAGAGGCAAGCATGTCTGCCAGTGTCAGCCTGGTGAAGCCAGGTTGCCAGGGAATTATTGAACAAAAACTCCCAGGTAAATATAAACCAACACGTCCTTGATACAAAATATGGAGAATAATACAGTATAATTATCAACAGGGAAAATAGGCACCAAATGTGAATCTTGTAGAAATTTTACAATCCTACCTCAAAATGATTTCAGCTTACATACATGCAAACAGTGTACTGAGATAAAGGAACTCAGAATTAAGCTTATAGGACTGGAGTTAGAAATCAAAACACTTAGGTTACATTTACATAAAACAGCTGAAGGTGAACAAATTGATCTGTTAGATAAACACACTGAAGGCACTCAAAATTGACCTAGGGAGACAGAGGAAGGGGAAGAATGGCAATGTACATATTTATTTATTTATTTATTTATTTAACTTTTGTTGACCAGGTAAATACACTAGACAAAAACATATGCCTATTTTCAGGTACGACCCAGGAGACTACAGGAAATACGATTTCATACAGAGTACAGCATGACACAAGCAAGGCAGGTACACTGAGGTCAGGAGAAACATGACAGACACAGTAAGATAATTCAGATTACACAGTGGCAAAGTCAAATATAGAAGAAATACAGAGACACTAAGACAATATTCTAAGCATTATATGCAGATATCAACAGTACAGGACCCTTAGCAGTACCTAAGTCAGGACAAATGCAGGCACCAGCGAGTGGAGAAATTATACATTTTACACAAGGCCACACCCAAGCGGGCAGGCTACCACAGCAGGACCTGAGCCAAAGTAAAGGAGATGATATAAACGAGTGCAGTGCAGGGGACCAGGGTAACCAGGGAGGTTTAAGGCAGTCACATGCCGAAGAGGACTTCAGGTGTTTCCATAGAGAGGTTCGTAGGCACGCATGGGAGGGAGAGGAGTGGACCTGTACAGGAAAGGGATTCCATAGTCTAGGGGCACAAGAAGCAAAGTCCCTGTCTCCCATTTGAGTATGCATAGCAGGAACCTTAAGGATAGCAGGGCCCAGAGACCTGAGAGAGTAGACATAGGGGACAGCAGACACAAGGAGCTCTGCCAATCCAGGGGGGGTGCCAGTGCTCAGAACCTTACCCGTGAAGTAGCCCAGAACAAAATTTAGGTAGTTGGGTGGAGAGAGCCAGTTTAGCTTACTATACAAGTCACAATGGTGAGAGAGGTGAGGGGCTGCAAGAGCAAAATGATAAATGTTATTGTATGTCACGGTCCACCTAGTAAGGTGGACTCTGGAGATACAGGCAAACAGCAGGAGCCCATAGCATAGAGATGGTAGAAACACCTCTCTGGCCAGTGCTAGGCGAGCAGCTGAAGTAAGGTTATTTTTTGCACTGTAAGCCAGACCCAATTTCCAGTTAACAGTCTGACACACATTATGGATGTGGTGACCAAGGTCAAGCTGAGGGTTGAGTGTCACCCCAAGGTATTTGATGGAGTCAGTGACAAGAACAGGAGCACCATCATTACCTGAGATGCACAGAGAGACAGGGGAGGCCTTAAGCTTGGCCAGGGAGCCAAACAGATTGGCCTGAGTCTTTTTATGGTTTACGACCAGCTTGTGGGATGATATCCAGGACTGGATACCCCTGAAATTCTCACTCAGTTGGTAATTAATGACCCCAGTGTCCTGTGAATGAGTGAGGATAATCAGGTCATCAGCATACAGGATGGACTTGCAGGAGGCAGCAGCAGAGAGAAGATCATTGACAAATATGGAGAAGAGCAGGGGCCCAAGAACTGACCCCTGGGGAACACCCTAGGATACAGTGGTGGCATTCCAGAGCACCTTACTGTATTTGGTGAGTTACTGCCTGCCCTGAAGGTAATGGGAGAACCAACGAAGGACAGTAGGGGATAGACCAAGAGACCTAAGTTGAGAGCAGAGGAGGTCGTGGTCAACTAAGTCAAAGGCCTTAGAGAGATCAATAAAGATGGCACCCAAGAGTCTGCCCTGGTCCATAGCATCCCTTATCCCTGAAGTGACAGTGAGCAGGGCAGAGGTTGTACTGTGCCCTTTATGAAAGCCATGCTGCAAGGGAGATAGTAGCTCATGAGACTGAATATACTCCGTAGGTCGCCCCACCACAACTTTCTCAAGAAGCTTACTGATTGCAGACAAAATGGCAATCAGCCGATAGTTGTCAAGAATCCTTGGGTTGTCTTGTTTGAGTACAGGAACTACCCTCACCACCTTCCATATGTCAGGGATAGCTCCAGAGGCTAAGGATAGGTTGACTATATGGGCCACTGGGGAGGCAATGAAGGCAGCAGCCAGGCAGAGGAGCTTTGGTTTCATACCATCATGACCAGCACTAGAAAAGGGGGAGAGACCAGAAAGCAGCCTCTGCATCTCTTGTGCCGTCACAGCCTTAAAGTAGAACAATGGATGGGGGGTAGGAGCCAATTGAGGAGGCAGGCCTTTGATGGTGCTGTCACAATCAATGGAGGAGACTAGACAGGTGAAGGTGGACAAGTCCAAGAAATGTGAGTTACATGCATTGGCGATGGTTAGCGGACTATTACAGCTAGCACCATTGATAAGCATGTCAGGAGCCTTGCAAGTGGAGGGAGCCACTCACAATGTTCTTGAGAGTCCTCCAGAAGCCCCTAGGGTCCTTGGCTGAAGTCCATAAGGCGGCTTTACAAAATTCACTTTTGGCAGCCCTGATCACCTTTTTGCATTCATTTCTGAGCCTTCTGTATTGCTGAAATATGGCCTGGTCCATTGAGACCTTGAAATTGGCCCAGCATTTGTCTCTAGCCCTCATGAGTGCAAGGAGGCTCCAATGCAACCATTTAGTAGCAGGCCCCATTACCCTCCATCTGATAAGTGGGGCATGCTTGTCCTGCAGCACCCCGAAGATGCTGAGGAAATGACAGACTGCAGAGGAAGTACTCTGGACATCCATCACTGCAGACCAGTCCATGAGCATGAGATCCTCATGGAAAGACCCCTGGTCAAACCTGAAGAAGTCCCTGACTTGGATGATTTTAGGAGGAGTTTTTGAGGCAGAGACCTTCCATATGCAATACTAAGGGGCATGGTCTGAAATGGAGTCAGGAATGGATTCATATAAAAACACAAAAAAGGGAAGGAGGGCTTTGGATTTCCAAGTACCAGTAACACATAGATATACTCCACTAATGAATTTAATTGGAAGACTAGATGGAGAGGCAGATGCACTAATGGGATATTATGAATGATGAAACTTCTAAAGGTAATTCAAATGAACGTCAACAACAGGTTGATATAACAATTTAGAAGAACAGGCTACATATGTAAAGACTTTTCTCGGTGCATTCCAGTCAACTAGCACCAGTGACATGGTATTAAATGGAGTACATTGCAATGACTCAAACACCATTGCTAATTCCTTCAATCAAATGTTCTCAGACCTGTCTCAGTATACCTCTGCCTTCTCATCTCCCCAGGCAGCCTCTCTGCTGGCAACATCAGCACAGTCCACTACCCCAGCTATCCTTCCCAACAAATGTCTAAAACTCCCTGGTTTCTATTCAAGGCATCCTCAAGGACTGAGGTCTTAAAACTATTAAGGTCTATCTCTGACAACACTAGCTCTGGATCAGATACACTTGAGCCTCGGCTTCTGAAACTAGCAGCACCATACATAGCATCCCCTCTGGCTAGAATTTTCACCTTATCTGTCTCTATTAGCCAAGTTCCTGACCTCCGGAAGATTGCTCGTGTAACACCGGTCCTTAAAAAAAGTGATACCAAAGAGATTACTAACTGTAGGCCTATAGCCATCCCATCTGTCCTAAGTAAAATTCTGAAAAAACTTGTTGCAAATCAAACCATTGACTACCTCACAAAGTACAGCCTTCTCTCTGACACACAACATGGCTTCCATAAAGGTCACAGTACCTCTACAGCACTTCTCAAATTCACTACCGATGTGCTTACCTGTATGGATGCTGTCCAGCTGACAGGGGCAGTTTTTATAGACCTTACAAAGGCCTTTGATCTTGTTGATCACCCCTGCTCCTCTCCACTCTTTGCAATCTGAGATTTTCACCCCCAGTTGTCACCTGGTATGGAAGCTATCTATCAAATAGAACTCAGATTGTGAAATTCAACTCCTCTTTATCTCATGGTGCTACCATCAATATTGGCGTTCCCCAGGGCTCTATTCTGGAACCTCTTCTTTTCTCACTTTTTATCAATAACATAGATGAGATTTTTCTTTCATGCTCATCTATTCTCTATGCAGATGATCTTGTACTCTATTCAAGCTCTGATAAGGTCACCAGTATAAATGCATCCCTTTCTTCGATTTCACAAATGTCCAAAATTGGCTTTCTGCACATAAGCTTGTACTTAATGCTAAGAAAACCCAAGCAATGTTACTTGGATCTTCCCCTAAACTTAGGACATGTCAAACTCCCCTATTGGTGCAAGACCACAGTGGCACACAAATAGAATGTGTTACATCTTTTAAGTACCTAGAATTCTTCTGGACCAAATCCTGGACTTCAGCCTGCATATACAATCTGCCTGCAAGGCAGTGAATGCTAAACTGGGGTTGCTTACAAGTCCAGTTTCATGTTGACTCCCTCTGTTAAGCTTGCTATCGCCAGAGGCATATTACTCCCTGCCCTCACCTATGGCATGCTGACCTTTGCTGTCACACGCAAAACCATCCTTGATAAGTGGGATGTCACTTATAATAATATCTGTCGATATGTCTCCTCATCACCACGGCTTAAGCACCACTGCCAACTGTACAGGGACCTGGGCTGGTTATCACCCTCGGCTTGCCATCAATACTCTCTTGGCTCCCTGATTGACTCTATACTCAGAAACCCAGACCCCTTCAGCACTCGCAACATTGCTGGTACCTCAAACCTCCTCCTATAGACTGCGACCGGTAGATAAATCCCTGCTGAATGTGCCTAGATGTAAAACATCAAAAGGCTCTGTTGCCTTCAATCATTCTGCTCCTAAGCTCTGGAACTCTCTCCCCCAAGCACTTTGAATATCTGGATCCCATGACAGCTTCAAAAAGGAGCTGCACTTACATCTATTCCTTGCTGATCTCTGCACTTGTTTTAATCCTCCCTAATCCACTCACCCGCCAGATGCTGCCTGGCCTAACTTTAACCTCCTTATCTCATAGCACTTCTTACCCTTACTATCTCCTTGAGAGCTAATCTACCCTAACTCCCCCCACACACACCCCTGAGTCTTGTTTCAGAGGTCATGATAATGCATCCTGCCCAGTCAGGAATTTGTCCTTGCCTTGTTTCACTGCCTAGTTGAATCTTCATTGTTGTGACTAATTTGAACAATATTTCTTTGCTGCTGTGTTGTGGTATCTCTTCCTAGACTGTGTAGGTTTTCTCTGCCTAAAAATTCTATGTGAATTGCATTGACTGTTATTGTCCTGGCTGCATTCATTCATTACTACTAACTGTTTTGACTTATGCTATTGTAATTTCATTGTACTCATGCTATGTACCTGTCTTTGATTGTTGTACTCTCCCGGGTCATGCCTGAAAATAGTCATTTCATGGCTAGTGCACCTACCCGGTTAACAAAAACTAAATAAAATAAATAAATATTGGGGACAAGCAAGGACAGACAACACAAATACATTGTAACTCAGAGAACTCAAAAAGACAGGATGGAGCCTCATTAAATACTACCCCTACCCAAAAACTATTAATATTGAAGGTACTGCCATGGAAACTGAATCTTTGAAAATCAAATCAAGGAGCAAAGCCAGATGAAACTAAAACCACCTTTTTCACTGGTGACTCGATCTCCAGCTCTACAGATAAATACACCACAAATGGAAACAAAGAAATGGTGACTAGCAATTGCTTTCCAAGAGCCATCCTGGAGGATTTACAGCAATTGGCTCCTAAAATAGTCAAAAATTTAAAGGGGGGAAAAACTAGTCATTTTACATGAAGGAACAAATGATATACAAAACAAATGTGGTAGCGAAATCTTGTTTGAATTTTCAAACATTGCTTAAAATCTTAAATGAAATGAGCTGTCAAGTAGTGTTATCTGAAATATTACCTGTACCAAGGGCAAACCAAATGTGGAATCAAAAAATCCTAAAAATAAACAACAGCTAAAGAAAATGGTGCCTTTTCAATAATGTCAGATGTCTTAAAATGTGGGAAAAGTTTCAGGGGCAATGAGATCTGTTTGCACGAGATGGGCTCTATCTAAGTAAAAAAGGTAGTAGAGTTCTGGGAGAACTGATTTTTTTTTAATTATTCTCTTCATCTTCCAGGGAGCCTGGCAGGTGGCTCTGGTCCCTCCCTCAGAGGGACTTGGTCTCCGGCCCAACCTTCTCCCATCTGACTATCCTGGTGATCCCCTGGTGAGGAGTTCTGGCATTCCCCCACCCCAGAGATCACATCCAGATTCTGGGTGTCAGGACAGGCACTGGTGGGGCTATCACAGAGCCTGCCAGCTCCATTTTCCTGAGTTTCTCCCTTCCCCCTTCCCACCGACATCGTACGTCGGCTCAAGCTTCACAACCTGTATCTCCCTCCAGCCATCACTAAAGGGCAATCAAGAAGCAGGACAGCTATCCCTCCCCTCCCTGAGAGAGAAGAGGAGAGCAGTCCTCAGATGCTCAATCCCCCTCCCTCCCCTGCCAACCCCCAGCAGCCTGGGCTTGTTCCCAAACCCAGGTTGCCAGCATGGCATGAGGTGTAGCATCCAGCACCTCAACCATCAGCACTACCATGTAAGCACTGGGAGAACTGATTAAAGAATAAAAATCACTGGAGTACGTTTAAACTAGTACCTGGGGAAATGGGGACCAGCAGCTAAAGACACTATCACTGCTTATACAAAGAAAAAGTGTATGATCAAATAAATATTCTCTGAGTTAATGCAAGAAGCCTAAACAATAAAATTGAGGCATTAGAGGAACTCATGAAGCACATAAATATCCATATATGCAGCATCACCAAAACATGGTGGACCAGAGATGGATGGAGTAAACAAATCTCTGGCTATCAGTTATTCCATCATGATAGATTAGACAAGCATAGGGGAGGTGTTGCCCTATATATGACCAATTTATTTCAAGCGAGTGAGTGTGAAATTCCATCCACCCACATCAACTCTCTGGAACAAATATGGGCAAAAATCATCAAACGCAGCAATAAAAATATAGTGATAGGTTTTTGCTATAAATCCCTTTCTCTTACAATATAGAACAAAATCACTTATGAGTACTCTAAATGAATTAGGTACTAAACCAAGAACAATGATAATGGGTGATTTTAACCTCCCAAATATAAATTGGGAAGCTAGTAGAGGACAAACTGGTTTGGATAATAGCCTACTGGAGTTTATACTTAGTAATAATATGAGTCAGCTGGTAACAGAAAATACAAGAGGAACAAACCTCTTAGGTATCGCTATTACAAATCTGGATGCTGACACTTTAACTTGTGAAATAAGGGAGCCTTTAATGGAAAGTAATCACAATAGGGTACACATAAAAATTCAGTAAAGTTGGAAGGCAATTAAAGGCATCTCTAAGATGAAATGCTACAATAAAGCAAAATATAATGAAATGAGAAAGTACCTAGCATCTTGGGAATGGAAAAAAGACTTGGATCAATTACCCCTGGAACAATTATGGACCAAAATTAAAGATCAACTGGAATTTTGCATAAAATACTTCGTACCTGAAAGGGCAAAATATAATAATTAAGGAAAGGTACCATTGTGGTTTAACAATAACATCAGAAGAGAATTAAATAAGAAAAACAACCTTTAAAAGACATAAATCAAAACCTACAAACAACTCATGGGCTAAATACAAACCAAAACTAAGGAAATGAAAATGTTGGATAAAAAAAAGCTAAACAAGAAGTTGAATTACAGCTTGCTCGAAAAGTTGGTGATAACAAAAAAATATTCTTTGACTATATCAGTGGACAATGGGGAGGACAACATAACATTGGCCCATTAAAAATCTCTAATAAAACAATTGATAATGAATATGACATGGTAAATGAATTTAACAACTACTTTCTAAGCATTTACCAACCAAAAACTACCAGGCTGCGAACAACAAAGACCAACAATAATATAATATAATAATAATAATAATATATAATATATATATATATAATAATATTATATATATATATATATATATATATAATCCTGGGTCGTACCTGAAAATAGGCAAATGTCTTGTCTAGTGTACTTACCTGGTTAACAAAAGCTAAATAAATAAATAAATCCTGGGAATTATGAGGTCAATGCAAATGATGTAAAAAACAACATAAGCCAGCTAAAAACCAATAAATCCCCTGGTCCCAACAACATTCACCCAAGACTACTAAAAGAGTTATCGGCCGAATTAGCTGGACCCCTGGTGTTATTGTTCAACAACTCTATTTCTAGTGGACAAGTAATCACAGAATGGAAACTAACTGATGTGACTCCAGTCCAGTGCATGAAAAAGGTTCAAAACAAAATGTCCAAATCTACAAGCCTACAAACCTAACCTACGTCATTAATTGTAAAATATTAGAGGACTTTGTTAAAGGGTATATGGAAACTCACATGTATGAAAAAGGATCAAGAGATACATTTCAACATGGGTTCACACATCCTAGATCTTGTCAATCCAACCTATTTCATTTTTTAAGCCTATAAGCAAGGAACTGGAAAATGGACTACCTGTGGACATCATTTACCTGGACTATTCAAAGGCTTTTGATATGGTTCCCCATAATGAATTAATAGAACAATTAGTGGCCTTAAAATTCAATATAAATATAGTGCAATGGATTGATTCCTGGTTAGATGGAAGGAAACAGCATGTCTCAATTAGGGGCTTTAAATCAGAATGGGGACATGTCACTAGTGGAGTCCCCCAAGGAACTGTATTAGGCCCCACATTATTCAACCTATATGTATCAACTCTGCAAACATCTGAAATATCATGGCTTTGTAAATTCGCTGATAGCAAATTAGGAGCGACAGTGGAAAATTCATCAGCCTGTGCAAAGCTACAGTGAGACCTTGATAAAATAGCAGATTGGGCAAATGGGTATAAATTGTAGTTTAATGAAAACAAATGCAAGGTCATGTATTTTGGACACAAAAATATAATGACACAATATTACCTAAATGGCACCCTACTTGAAGAAAGTGACAGGGAAAAGGATCTGGAAATAGTAATAACTAATAAACTATCCTTTACTGAACATACTCAGGAGGTTACAGCCAGGGGTAATAGAATATTAAACTGCATATTAAAAAACATAAAAAGTCAGGATAGATGTGTTGTTATGCTACTGTATGGAGTGCTGGTGAGGCCACAGCTTGAGTACTGCACCCAGTTCTGGGCTCCATATAAAGGCCAAGACAAACAAACACTTGAGAGCGTACAAAGAACGGCAAACAAAATGTTTAAAAACATCTCTCGTCTACAACACAAACAAAGATTGGATGAGTTAAATCTCTTCTCACTTGAATACAGACGTACCAGAGGGGATCTTTGCTTTGTATACAGGGCTTTTAGAAATCTGGATCTTTGGGAGTGTTTGGGACTACGGATTAATAACACCAGTAGAGAGCTAAGAACCCACAAGTTGAAATTAAAAGGGAAATTATATAGATCCACTAAGAGAGTAAGGTGGTTTAACCAGCAGGGTGTGAACACTTGGAACGCACTCGCTGAAACTATTGTCAATAGCCCTACTATGACATCATTTAAGGCTGCATAGACATTCATTTAGGTAACTGCACAAACCAATGAATATTGGTCAAGGCTATGGCAAAAGCTTTTGACTCGTACACCTCCTATGAATCCTACATACCTCATGTGTTTATAACTCTGTTTACCCTTGTCCCCATTCGCACCTGGAAATGAGCCTTGGCCAGTGTGCCTTTCCCAGTTACCAAATGTTTAAAAAAAAAAATAATGCGCTTAATCAGAGTTTGTTTATTTATTTGTTTTTTGGAAAGTACTTTTGAGCACAAGTGCTTGTTTACAAAGGTTCCATGTCAGGGTCAATAAAATACAATAAAGATACATTTAACAGAGCAATGAAGCATAGTACAGAACAGTACAGAATAATCATACTGTACTACTTTTTTAGCATATTGCAGTTCAGCACGACCTGTGTCCCTCTGCATACAAGTGTTGTGACCTTTGACACATGCCTAAGAGTAAAAGCACAGAATTTTGCTGGCTGATATATTACAAATTAAAACTGCAAAAAATGGGGAATCCTGCCTCCACTATACAGTACACCAAAGAAAATAGTGAAGCAAAAGCACAAACCTGATACAGTACAGTAGTTGAAGCACTTGTGGGTTATCATAGCACTAAACCCCATATTCTGTTGTAACTCATAATGTACATACAATACATCCTTCCACTGTACAGCACACTACAATAACGTGCTCCCATGGTTAATACAGTAGGATAGATGACTCGCCTTACTGGTAAACAAAAGCAAGTGGAACAAAGAACTGGAACCACTCTTCTCTCCCTTCCTGTGTTGAGAAAAGTACCAAGAGACAATCAAAGGACTATAATGTTCATTCAAAAATGCCATTTATTAATGCATATATGTAACCCCCCCAACTACTTTACACAATTAACTACCCCTGGTACCCTTGACTGGGCACAAACTACTTCAGAAAATTGGTACCATTCCTGACTTTGGGAATGTATACCAGGCTCTTTACTTCTAGAGGTCAGAAAAAGGGGTGGGGGTGTAAAAAGCAATAACTTATGACCAAAATGCACTGGGCATACGAGTGGGGGATGACTTTTAACACTGATAAATGCTGTATCCTGCACCTAGGGAAAAACAATAAAACAAGTACAGTACACACCCAGCAGTACTTTACTTAAACACTCAATCAACGATAGTGATTTACTGTAGGTGTGCTTGTAGACAGTAATCTGGACTTTGGCACACAATGTACTGATGCCATTTCTAAAGCAAACAGAGTGGCAGGGTCAATATGTAGAAACATAAAAAGTAGGAGGGCTGAGGTAATATTACTCCTATACAGATCTTATGTTAGACCACAGCTAGATCGCTGTAGTCAACTATGGAATCCATTTAAAAAGGGTGATATTGCAAGGACTGAAAGGGTACAGTGTGGTATGACAAGAATAATTTCCAAAGTTACAAATCTTACACATTAAGAAAGAATTAATAAATTAGGACTATACTTCTTGGAGGACAGGAGAGTATGAGGGGCTCTACTGCTGTACTATGACATTATTAAGAATAACTCTCTGAGAGAGGAATTGAGTATCAGATTTAAAAACCACAGCTCAGTTACCAGGGACATTCACTACAAGTCCAGGGTAACAGTTTTAGAACAAATAAAAAGAAGTTCTTCTTTACTGAAAGAGTGGTGAACATATAATAATAATAAAACTTTATTTATACCACACCTTTCTTAAAACCAAGACGCCTTTACAACAACTACATAAAACAGTAAAATAAACACAAACCCAATAATGGCTAAATTTTAAAATACAATAAAGTCATCATCAGGGGTACGCCTCTGACCATAAATGGGTCTTTAAGGCCTTTTTAAATTCCTTCACGGACGCACACTGCCGAAGCGGATGGGGTCGAGAATTCCAGAGGGCAGGGGCCGTGTACATAAATGCACGGGCCCCCAAAGATTTTAACGAAACCCTTGGAATTTCTACCAACCCCTTGTCCGCTGACCTGAGCGATCGCCTAGGGCAGTAAGGTACCAGGAGCTCTTTCAAGTAGTCTGGGCCCAGACCATGTAGGGCTTTATAAGTCAGAAGACCAACTTTAAAGATGATCCGCCACTGCATTGGCAGCCAGTGCATATCGCGCAGGACCAGAGAAATATGACAGGCACAAGAAGTACCTGTCAATAACTGGGCCGCAGCGTTCTGCATGAGCTGCAAGCAGTGGTTATCAAACCCTGGTAGCCCTAGATAAAGGGAGTTGCAGTAATCAAGGTGCGAGGTCACAAAGGCATGGACCAATATAGACAGATCACCGGATAGAACTAGGTGCTTAATCCTGGAGATGTTCCTCAGATGGTAAAAGGATGATTTGATGACTGCCGACACCTGTGATCACAGTTTCTGTTCGTCATCAAAAATCACCCCCAGGTTCTGCACCCATTCAGAGGTAGGGAGCTAGATGCCACCCAGAAAAAGTCCTAAGGGAAAACCAGCTCCCATCCCCTTTATCCGGCGACCCGGGTCCACAACCATCACCTTCTTCTCCTCCAGGTTCAACCTCAGCCAGCTTGAATTCATCCAGTGCTGGATTTCAATGAGGCAGTTGTTAAATACTGAGAGAGCTCTATCCTGGTCGGGTGCAAAAGACAGAGCTGGGTATCATCAGCATAGCAGTGAAACCTCAGCCCATACCTTCTTACAATGTCTCCAAAGGGTAGCATGTGCACTGCGAACAACATGGGGGACAACACTGAACCCTGAGGAACCCCACAAGACAGAGAGTCTGGGCCAGAGGAATTAATCCCCAACACCACCCCCTGAGTTCTGCCTGTGAGGAAAGATCTAAACCACCAGAGGACTGCACTAGACAGGCCACAGATGAACCTCAGGCATTCGAGAAGTACCCCATGGTCCAGAGTGTCAAATGCTGAAGAGAGATCGAGCAGAACCAAGATGGAGCGGCACTTTCGATCTCTTGCCATCAAGAGATCACTGAGCACCCAAACCAGTGCCGTCTCGGTACTATGCCTCTTTCAAAAACCAGATTGGAGTGGTCATAAATGTCATGGATGGTCAAATGGTTCTCCAGTTGCATGGCCACTACTTTCTTAATCACATTCCCCACAAATGGGAGGTTAGAGACTGGTCTGTAGTTAGCATGGCAGTCTGGGTCCAGAGAAGCTTTCTTCAGGAGGGGCATTACCACTGCCTCCTTCAGGGAGCTAGGGAACTCACCCATCTCCAAGGAGCACCAGACTATCCGTGCTAGGACCAGGCTGATAATATCACAACAACCCTTTATCAGGGAAGATGGGCCCGGATCCAAATGACAGCATGTAGGGCGCATACCCTGGACAAGCCGCATGACATCAATGAACTCCGGCTGGTCAAAGGAACTCCAGGAGAGCCTAGGGACCATGACCGGGGCGCTGATCCACAGTTTCTCCCATAGAGGATGTAGGCTGGAGTACCACCCTGATGTTGGCCACCTTATCCACAAAGAAGTGAGCAAGATCTTCACACTCAACTTGTAAAAAAGCTCTTCAAACCTGCAGACAGGCTGGGTTGCACAATCTGTCTACAGTTCCAAAAAAGAGCTGAGCTGGTCGGTTCTGAACAGCCGCAATCTCCCCAGACAGGAACTCTGCCTTCTTACAGGAGATTGCGGAATGATAGACTTGATAATGTTCCATCAATCCATCAATCTAAGATGGTCGGCATCAAGGGCAGATATCTGCCAGCAGTGTTCTAATCTTCGTCCATGTCGCCACATCTCCCTCAAAGTCCCATCAAACCATGGGGATTGAGGGTGAAGGGGGGGAGAGGACAAACACAGATGGGAGCAATTAAATCCAGAGCTGAGGAGATGGCTTTATTATAGGCCAAAACCAAGGCATCTGGATCACTGCCCACTCCAGAAAGCTCCGATAGGTCAAGCACTGCTGCCAGGTCCTCAGAGCTTACATCTCATAAAGAGCAGTACTTGATCATCTCCACAGGGGTAGACCTATGAAGGGGGGGTGCAAAAACTGAACTCCACAGTATAATGATCAGACCATCCGACAGGTTCCACCCCCAAATCGAAGGCTTCGATCCCTAGGAGGAAGACTAAGTCCAGAGAGTGACCACCTTTATGAGTGGCAGAAGTAACAACTTGTGTAAGGCCCAAAGATGTCATCAATTGGAAGTGTTGTTCAAACTGCGAGACTTCATCATCGACCCAGGTGTTGAAGTCGCCCAGGACCATCAGCCTGGGTGACTCGAACGCCATGTCGATCACAAAGTCTGCTACTTCCTGCAGAAACCGCTTCTCATCACCTGGTGGATGGTAGATGAGAGCGATTCTGCAACCCACACCTGCCACTACAGTACACTCAAATGACTCAGCCCCCTCAACTGGTACACTTGTGAGGCCCAATTCGGTCTTGAAACAGACCGCACCCCCGCGGTCCAACCTCGGGCGGTGTAACACCGAGTACCCGGACGGAATAACGGCCTCTAATATAGGGCCTGCATTCTCATCCAGACAGGTCTCGGTAATGCAAGCCAGATCCACCGACCCAACAAGATCTGAAATAACTGCAGTCTTGTTTTTAATGGTCTGGCAATGCACAACACCGCTCGGGTGGGACGGGCTTCTGGAGCTGCACAGACTGCTTGTCCACCAATACTGATAGTGCCCATGGGTATGGAAACCAGACAGGAAGGACCCTGTTCCAGATTCCATTTCACCCCAGGGCTTCTTCTGGATCTCACTACCCCAATATGATGGTCCCGCTCATTCGACCTCCACTGTTCACACCCCCAACTCCCCTCCTCCCACTATGAACAATACACAACGCTCTACAGTGCAGGTATGTCAATAGCTCTAATGGAAGGGGGGAGAAAGGGTGGAAGGCATGAAGAGCGGAGGACGAATAGCATATGACCATGGGGACAGGCCTCCTACACATATTAAGACCCAATAATATCAATACACCCTTGAATATATCCCAATTAAATAACTAATTAAACTCCCAAATAAATTCCCAAATTAAAACAAACCCCAACCCACTCAAACAGTAAGCTATAATACGTTAAAAATTATAAATGGCCTTTCAAAAATTTGGGCTGCCAGGCCAGTCTCCAGAGTTCCGGACAAAGATATATCTGTTTGAGGAGATCAAGTCACAGGAAAAAATAAATAATATTCTTGCATAGACTGTAACTAAGACCGGTTCCAATGTACAAAATAAGGTGACAGATGCACCTCCTCTCACTAAGGTGCAAACATCAAATGATAAATAAAAAGATGGCAAATGTCTTCAGACCCCACAGGCCCTCTCACTACCTGGGGGATCGAAAAGAAACAGGCACTCTCACTGCCTGATAACCCAAAAATATGAATCACCAAAGTAAATAAAATTTGAGGTCTGACAGTTTTTGCAGGCAAACGTCCTTTGGAAAGAAATCTTCCCGATGATGTTCAGGATCTACTAGGCAAGGTGCAGACAGGCTTGAAAACCCCCATCCATAAGGACCGCGGCCAGAAATGTTCACCACCGCAACCTAGATTCTCCACCAGCGCCAGCCCACCAGCTGGCCCCCCAGAGGACCTGGGAGAGTTACAGGCCCATTAGTCAGCTACCCGACTAATCCAAGGTGCCAGTCCCCCGGGCGGCAATGAACTCTGGCCACAGGTCCCCAACGGTAATGGATCCTCCCGCTGCACCAAAGCCAATCTGGCAAAAAACCCAGTCAATGTTGGCGCAGCCTCCTATGCCTGCTGGAAACTCTGTCACAGGATAATTCGAAAGGCCAGTCACACAAATGCACAGAACTTCAGATGAATCCTCTTGGGCTCCACACCGGCATCACAGATCCAAATAAAAATGTAGCAGAGTCAGCTTTTACGCAGTGTAATTTGGCCCTCCTCTCACCAGTACCGAGAAATGCTATGGCAAGTCAGTTCATATCTAGAGCAAAAATCTTACCGTCCACAGGACCACCAACCAGCTTGCTTAGGCAACAGAAGAACACTGCTGTCACCAGTGTTCAAGTAGTCTGTTACTGCTGTTCATTTGCGAGGGCTGTAGAAGAACAGCACCACAACCCAAGGTCGACGAAACCACACAGTTCACACAAACAGCCTGGTGATTAAAGGTGCAGCTTACACAGAGCCGGCCAGAAGACTCCATTCACAATTGAGCCATTTCTTTACAACCAGCGCATGACTCCCAGTCCAAGTGCTTCAGCTGCAAACAATTGGGGTTCTCCCAGGAGGTAGTGGAGCTCTCACCTTTGCACTTCATCGGTTTCCATCAATGTTCACTGCTATTCCACTCTTTCACTCCTTCATTGCTGTCACTGGTCCACCAACTCATTCCTTCCTGCAGCTTCTCTCCTGGGCTCTCTGATCTTCGATCCTCTGACCGAACTATTCAAACAATGCAAGTTGCAGCACGCGGGAGCCCCGCAGCAATGGTAAGACTTTAGAGGTTTACCGGTATACCGGTTTTGCAGGCTTCATGCTACTGCCAAAGGTTCATGGCACGACACGCCACAAGTCCTCTATAAAAATTAAAACTCTAATCTCCTGTGCTATCTCACTGCCCAACCCTGCCTGACACCTATTGTTACCTATACATAATTCTAACTAAAAAATTTTTAAAAATGCTTTAAAAATTATGTTCCTTGAAGACCAAAAACATATGGAACAGTCTGCCTGACAGTCTGGTCCTCTATAACAACAGAGGCCTTTAAAAGAGGTATTGATAAACTAATGCTAGATGGCAAGAAACTGAACTATTACCTCACCACATAGGAGCGCGCATGGGCTCACGCCTTTTTCGCTCCTTATCAATAGTGACAATAGTGAGAACTTTTTGCTAGGGCTATGCTAGACCAATACTTCTGGAGGGGTACTGAGTAACTCCACACACAGGAAGCAAAAACTTAATTGTCCAAACCAGAGTTGGGGTTCTAGAGTGTGACTTCATTCCAAAAGATGCTCTCTAAAGCAAGGGTGGACCCCCAAGGTTTACACATCGTAGCACAAGGAATTGGCAGAACTACAGAACAACTGTATCTGACAGAAACTCTATGTATTCCCATATGTCATAGGACATTGAATTCTCTTCAGTGGCAATGGCTGCAACTGAACATTTCTTCTAGTAGCATTGGTCACAACTGAGCACACATTTCTTCTAGTGGCACTGGCCACAACTGAACACACATTTCCCATATGACTTTAAAACTTCTGCAAGTGGCAACTGGCCACAATGGCACACACAGGGGCTCAAAACTAGTACAATCCACTTCAGGGGGTAAACTTCCCTTCAGACATTGGCCACCATGTCCTAAATAACCAGGCGCCCTTACAGAACCTGTAGTGCTGAACTGATTACTCCAGATGGGGGGCTGCTCACCCTTCGCTTCCTAGTCTATACCCATTCTTTCAGAGTTACACCTTAAAACTTCTTGAAAAACACTTAGGAAAATGCATCTTTGAATGAACTTTTGCATCCAGCATTAGGAAACACTACTCTGGGAGTGTAAGAAATTAAAGTCCTGAACAATGTGAACAGTCTGCCTCTGGACCCCACAATTGTCAGCCAACTTTACACTGAGAAAAGTCTCAAACTTCAGAACAGAAGCTGGTGTACCCTTCCCTTTTAACCAGAAAAACACCAAAGTACAGGTACTTCCTTCAGGAAGCACAAAGTCAGATCCACTCACAGTTAGCACAGTACAGGTAGCTTCAAAGTGTCCTGGATCAAATAGGGGATTGCCACTGGGATCCATTCTCTAGAAGTCCTTTCTATCTCTCCGGGGATGAAAATCATGAGATCCTGCTGTAGACAATGGATTCCACCACTACTCTTAGCAGACTGATGACTTTCAGGACTAGGGTGAGAAAATAGGTTCTCCTCTCAGAGCCCACAGCAGCTCTCACTCCTCACACTTCAACTACTGACACAGAACCACTGCTTCTAACAGACTCTCTCTGCCTACTGACTCAAGATTCTAAAACTCCCCACTCACAGCCAGCTGCTGGCTTATGCTGCTGCGAGAGTTCTAAATGACATATCTCTCTCATCTCAGCTAAGATCAAGTAAACAAGAGTGTGAGTAGGTGAAAACCCCATTTAACTAGTCATTCACCAGCTGCCTTCCCAAGCACTGACATTGATGGGATTCTAGTAACCCCAGGGGACTGGGAGGTTACAAATAATTTCTTGCTCCAAATTCATATGTAACTAGGTTGCCATGGATGATGTTGTTACTACCCCTGCCTTGTGTACTCAAACAATGCTGAGGGGCCTGGATTCTAATTTTCCTGACTGTGGGGTTCAAATCCAGATCTTTTAAGTGTAACGCGGTACCTCCACTCAGAGTAAAATTTAAGTGGGCCTGGTGTCACAGCAGTACTGTACGACATCCTTGGAGACAGTACCTCCCCACCTCTCCACGGTGTCCCCCTATACGTGCAAAACCACAGTGCAACCTTATATTCAACAGAAATGCAATTAGTGACTTTCTGCTAATAATATGCTCATGAGACAAAATATAAAACAGCAATAAAATATTTATTGGGGAATATTCACAAGGGATGGGGGATGCAAAGCAAAACTGCTTTTGAATGAAACTCGTAAACTGGTGTTGCAGGACTGAAATTAGGAGCCTGACGAGGCCCAACCAGTAAAACACTTTAAAACATGCAGTAACACTGCCCACTCCAACCAGGCAAGACAAGGTAGTAACAAATAAGCCTGTAAATCTTTTGTAATTACCAGCCCACCAGCACTGGGGGCACTACATATTGGTACCACTTTTAACCCTTAAACCTTAAAGGGAACTCCTGGTGCTTTACTGGGTACCCAGCCATAGGAACGGTGCAGACCTAGTGACACTGCAGCTGGTTGACTAGCGGCAAAACAAAAATTATACACAACTGCTTCAGTACAAAGAAATGTAAAACATCACTGGTGCAAACATTGTTTAGAGTTGTACTAGCAGGACTCTGTGCAAACCACACAGGTGAAAAACATTTCACTCAACTGAAATGTCACAAAACATTGTATAAATCAAAAGAACCCCAAAGGAGCTCGGAAACTGTTGGCACTGGCAGCACACAACTATTTTTTACATCAGGGCAATATACTTGTAGCTCCATGATACAGTGGCTTTACAAATTTGTAAGATGGCAGGGATGCTGATGCCTGAAAATGCCATCAGCACAATTTAGCACAAATGTCACTGAGAGTTGAGAGGATCAAAAACTATTCTTTGTAAATTATTGACAGCACTGTATTTTCTCTCTGTTTTCCCCTGATGTGATGTCATTTCCTGTGCCAATGATTTAGAAGATGGATGCCTGCAGCTATAAAGGGAGGGGCAACTAAATGAGTTACAATTCTGATCCTAAAAGTGTTACAGGTTCAGCCAATAGCTTATGTAAAGCAGATTTCCATTGGTAACAATACTGATACATTTTATAATTCATGTTAGTTTCCCTTTAAGCATGGAAGGCCTGCAACTAAACGAGGAGGGAACAGGTGTGTTAGGACAGAGGTTTGTAAATTACATCAGGACCAGTTTAAACCAGGTAAGGGGAAATGCTGTTAAGGATATATACAACTACACAACTGTTGAAGGCTAAGCATGCCTTCCCCCAACATTATCATGGGTTGAAGGGAATATACAGAACACAAATGGGGGGAGGGATGCTTACATGGAAAGTAAGAACAAGGGAGAAGTAAGAAAATAGGAATAATATGTAGGACAGGCAGGAATCTGAGAAGGAGATAGTAATACAGGGAGGATGGAAACTTATTGCAACACAGAGAGGGAAGAGGCCGAGAACAAGACAAGGACAAATTGAAAAAAGTGTGGAAGGAGAAAACTAACAAGAACACAAGACTGGGGAGTCCATAACTCTGGAGGGTAGTGTGCATGAATTCTAGGAGCTTGGGGAATAAGATTTGTAACCTGCAGGCACTGCTGACAGAGACCCACGTACACTTGGTAGCTGTAATGGGGACATGATCTACAGAGCACCATGACAGAAAACTGTCCATGCCAGAATACACAGTTTTCAAGAGGGACAGGAGGCAGGGAGAAGAGAGAGGAGTGGCCTTGTATGCGAAGACAGGCATAAGGGCTACAGAGAACAAAGACACGGGGGGGGTACAGAAACATTGCGAGTACAGGTAGTCATGGATGGGGGAGCAGATTATCAAAGTAGGAGTAACATATAAACCCAGTAAAAAATAGTCACTCTGAGGTTAAAAAGGTGCTGGGGTTAACATAAGTCAAAACTACAGCACATAAACCCCTGCACTCTAAATGCCAGTAAAACATAAATGCCACACCATATCACTTGTATAAGTGGCTACAAAAGTACTGAATAAATGCAAATATAGGTTTAAAACTGACCCATACAGAGGCATGAACAGATTGCTTCAACATTTCTTAAACTTTTTCCTCCTCTTTGGTTCAGATGTGTGGGTGGTTCAGTCTTTAAAATAATCATGAGCAGCCAACCTCATCGTAACTTTTATAATCTACTCTATACTAACCTATACTATACTCTAAAAGAACCATTACGTAAGCACTTACCATAACAGTAGATCTTCGAGGGAATCTCTTTCATCATGTCACACCTATGGAACTTAGTTGTCAGGCTCTAGGATCTCACAGAAGCTTTCTCAAGCAGTCTGCCAGGGGCCGCCCATGCTGATGTCACAAGTCAGCATCATGTAGACTATATAAGCATGGGTGGCCCCTCTCCCTCCTCAGTCTTTTCCCTCAGAGACCAGGAGCGTAAAATGTCCCCATAGGAGCAAAGAAGAGAGATGAGGTGCCCATCTAAATAGAAAGAGGACTGGAGCAACAAAGAACAATAACAAGACATAGATGAAAGGGGGATGGAGGGTGGGATGGCATGACCTGATGAAAAAGATTCCCTTAAAGATCTACTGTTACAGTAAGTTCTTACATAACTGTTTTATCTTCTTCAGGGCCATCTCTTTCATCAGGTCACACATATAGAATAAAATCCCAAGCAATGAGAACTAGAGATACTATCTGGGTGGCAGGAGACCAAAGGCCATAGACATAAGGCCCGATAGGACAGCCAGGGCACAGCCTACCCTCCACAAGGAGGCAATGTCCAGACTGTAGCGCTTGATGAAAGTGTGGACAAAATGCTAAGTGGTCCAGCATAAATTTCAGTTGCCAACACATTTCTGAAACAGGTAAGTGAAGTAGTCATATCTGTGGTGGAAAGGTCACACACAACCCCAGCTAGATCCTTGCCGTACTTCCTGTGATAAAGGATAAGGCAGTTGACCAAACATTTGAACAAAACACTGCTTAAAAACAGAGTGCTCTCATTGTCTGGGATGAATAAAATAAACAACTGGGTGGACTTTCTACAGTCCTTAGGACATGCGTGTATCATCATGCAAAAGCTAAGCACAACCAGAGTAGAAAGCAATGCTTCCCCTGGATTGGCATGCTCTAGATGATGCACAGGAAGATGGAGGAGGTGGTTCAGAATATACTCAAACACCCCTTCAGAAAGGAACCCATAACTGGGCCGCGAAGAGACCTTGCCCCTGTGGATAATTAAATAAGGCTGCTCACACATGAGGACCTGTAGCACTGCAATCCTTTGAGTAGAGGAAATACTGTAGCAACTAGTAACAATGCCACCCACAATAGACAGCATAGCACACAAGTTGCAACTGGCTCAACAGGGGGTAAAGGCTAGCTACTCCAAAGCAGAGTTCAAGTCCCAAGGCGGGACTGGATTGCAGATGGGTGGCACCAAATGAAGGATGCCTCCCAGAAAAGCATGGGCTACATCCAGGTAAGCCTCAATACGACCCTCAGCAGGCACATGGAAGATAGATATGGCCAATAAAGGCATCCTAATAGAGGAATGCTGAAGTCCTGCACCATACAGGGATGTAAAGTGCCCAAGAACCTAAGCCATGGGACAAGAAAAGGGGCAGTGGGAAGAGGCCCAGACAGTAAACTGCTTCCCCTTATCAGAAAGGGAGCCCTGGGGAAGGTTCCCTGTCAACCACTAGGAAATCAGTCACTGTTTGAAACACCCCCAAAATGGAGGGCTGCAGTCACCATATGTGCACGTGGAGCTGCAGCCCACTGAGACTGTCTGACAGGGCATTTAAGCGACCTGGAACATGAACTGCCAAGAGTACTCAACTGTTTTCTAGAACCCAGTACCAACCCCTACATCACTTCCTGACACAGGGAAAAGAATGGGTCCCTTCTTGCTAGAAGAAGGGGTCAAGGTGTGCTCCGCAGTCCAGACCTGGGGCATCTGCCATGAGGATCTGGTAAGGAGGGGAAAAGAAAATGAATACCCCCTTTAAAAGATTGGAAGGGAATGGCCCATTCGCTACTGAAGTACCTTGCACAGCTGAAGAGGGACCAAATCACCTAAACAAGGTCTCAGAAGCACTGAACACGCTGGATGATAAAAGACCATTGAGGAAACCCTCATATGCAGCCTGGCCAGGACAACAGTGCCAATGGCCACTGCCAGGAAGCCCATGAGCTGAGGAAGGTCCTGGTGGAGACAAACTTGCTCCGAGCCACCAGATGGGTCTGAGCCTGCAGAACCTCAGCCCAGACTTGGGGCAGAAAAGCCCCATCCTGGGAAGAGGTCAGAACTACTCCTATGTACAGCAACAACAGGGACAGAGTTAGAACAGACTAGGATAAACCAGTAGTTATTACACGTGGACTGGAATAACAGTAGAATATAATGGACGGTCACAAGAGATGCTCTTCGGATTGTGCCTTCAGAAGCCAGTTGACCTGGCAGGGAAAGATAAGCATGCCATCCCCCAGAGCTTCTGTCTCAGCTGCCAAGTATTTGGTAAAGACTTGCAGCACAGAGAGCAAGCCAAAGGCCAAGTTTCCAAATTGTTAATGCTCCCTCTGGAACTGGAACCTGAGGTACCTTCTGTGCTTAGGACAGACCAAAATAAGTGAATAAGTGTTCAGCAAATCCAGGGGACACAACCAATCCTCCTGATTTGGTAAGGGCAGGATTCCCTGTAGGGTAACTGTCCTGAACCTCTCAGAGTGGATGAAGGAGATAAGCTCCTTGAGATCCAGAATAAAGCTGGCCCGGTGGTGCTGAGGGTTGAGACGCTGGACGCCACACCTCGCACCACGCCGGCAACCTGGGTTCAGGAATGAGCCCGGGGTGCCAGCGGTTGGCAGGAGAGGGAAGAGATTGAGCGCCTGGTGGACTGCTCTCTCTTCCCGGGGAGGGATGGGGAGAATGATCACTGGAGGAATGACCTCTGGCAGCAGCCAGAGATAGCCTAATGCAGTGTCGACGTATGCCTGGGGGGGTGGAGCCTCAGCAGCACATTGCCTTGACAGCCGGGGCCCACAGGGATCCAAAATGAAGTTAAATACCTCCGTCCTCCCACTGATAGGTGATGGCATCTCCAATCCAATGGACCACACTGCCAGAAGTCGGGCGCGACTCTCTTCTCAGTCGCCTCCTTCCTGGCCCAGTGCTCAACCCTATAAGAAAGAGCACCCTGGGCAGGGGCGGCCCTTCCCCGGAGGTAGACCTGGGGGATGCCCAGTGCCGGGGGGGGAGAGGAGACGAGTCGGGTCATGCAGGGAGGTAGAGTCCAAAGGACTGGGCAGTCGGCAGAGAGAGTTTGGAGGGGCACAAGAAGGGAAGGAAAAAATAGATTTTGGGGGAAAAAAAAGGATCCAGAATAAGCTGAAGGACGCATGCCTTTTTTGGACTAGGAAGAACCAGGAGTAAAACCCTCTGCTGGCCTGTTCTTTTGGCATTGGCTCTATGGCATATTTGCTAAAGAGAGGGAGCAGTACCTCCCTTAATAAGGGAACGTGATCCGGGGAGACAATGTAGGAACACCCTGGCTGGATTAACTGCAGAAAAAACAACCTTCTAAATTGATGGCTCTCCTCTGCCCTGATGGAGGAAGAACCAACCCCCAGCCGCCATCAATTAGGTTGGGGGGCCAGCAAGAAATCAGGCTGAATAAGGGCCAGTGGCCAGGGCCCCCTCACAGGTCTAGGGATTTTGGAAAGGACCCTTGTGAAACAGGAATGGGAGGGCAGGGAAGGGCTGGCCCTACGTTGACCTCTGAATCTGGTGTCCTTGCTGGTTTCATAGAAGACCTGAAAAGGAGAAGGTTTGGGCTGACTCCCAGACTAGACATGACAGGGAGAATGCCCAGACCCAATGGCCCTGTCAGAGGTCTGGAGATCATTAAGGAAGGCCTGCATCTCATGTACACACAGCCAGGGGCCCACAAAGGACATATTCAGGCCCCGCTGTTAGACAATAGCGGCAAAACTTAAGACCCTTAGCCAAGCTTAGTGCCTGGGACACAGTCCAGGGTCTGCAACCATGGCAGTGGCATCCTCCACATCCAAAACAGCTCTACAGCGGTAGTTACTGACATCCACAGCATCCTGAAATGGTTGGCATAGCTGCCACCTCTGGGACCCCTTGAGGAGGGGACTGTGCTACTGCCCTGCCCTTCCTCCAGGGGTATCGTGGTACTGGTCATGTAAGCCAAGTAAAGGGCAATGCTGAGGCACATGGTTGGTGAAACATAGGCCCTCTTGCCCCAGAGGTTGTAGGCAGCCTTGACCACTGCAGAGTGAGACACAGGCAGGGATGCATAATAAGGCAACCCCTAAAAAGCCAGCTAAAGTACGGCATCCTTTCTGTGCAAAGTTAGGGGCAGGTGTGGGCTGCTCCAAGCTGCTGTGGCAGCATCCTGCAGAGCAGGAATTAAGAGAGGAATGACCCATAGTGACAAACAGGTGGCCAGCACCTTTATGAAGGGTGGGGTCTACAGGAGGCGACCTGGGTGTCTGCATGACCGAGTCCACGCTCCTGGACAAAAGCTGGAGACCTCACTGAGGGGCCCTCTTACCCCAATATCCTCCTCATCAGCATCATGGTGGGCTAAACCCGGGACAGAAATCCTCCTCAACAGCTGCCCGTCTGAGATGAGGCCTGACCAACACAACTCCTTCGATGCTTAGGAGGAAGCAGGCCTAAGTGGCATTGATGCTGCTGAGATGGATGATGTGATGGCATGGGTGAGGAGGAACTGAAGCTAGGTCAATGGACAAGGACATTGATGCAGGAATTGATGAAGGGGGCGCATGGCCCAGCTCCGATGATGGTGACCCAAAGTACCCAATGCCTGCAGGCCTGGAAGCATTGTTGGGCATAGAGACAGGGCTGGGTGCATCAGGCTTGGTGCCAATGAACCTCTAAGTCAATGGACAGAAAGGATACTGTCAGTGACACAGGGATAGATAGAAGGGATGCCCCCCAAAGGAGAGGCCGCTGAGGGCAACCAAAGGTACCCAATGCCTGCAGGTCCAGGAATGTTGATGGACACAGAGGCATGGTAGAGTTCGACGGACCTGGTGCCAATGAACCTCCAGGTTGACAGACAAAAAGGACATAGTCGTCAATGCAGGAAGCGATAGAGGGGGCACCCAGCCTGGCTCCATCGGCGGGTAGGCTGCTGAAGGTGACCAAAGGTGCACACCACCTGAAGGTCCAGGAACATTGATGGGTGCAGAGGTGGGGCAGAGTTCGACAGACCTGGTGCCAACAAACCTTCAGGTTGAAGAACAGAAGGAACATCCTCATTGATGCTGGACTCAATGGAGGGGGGCACATGGCTTGATTCTGTTGATGGATAGGCCACCGAGGACAACCAAAGGCATCCTGCCCAGCAGACCCGGGAGCACTGACAGGCACAGAGGTAAGGCAGAGTTCAACAGACCAAGATCTGTTGAATCATTTCCGGCCAGGAGACCCCAGCGGAGAGTGCTGTTGTAAGGCGTCTGGTAAGAGCAAAGGCCTAGACAGCAGGGGGCAATGGGGCCGAAGCCTCCGACACCAAACTCCCGGAGGAGGAAGAAGAAGAATCCAGGGAACGAGAGTGCTCCCGGGGGAAACAGTTCTGGTAACAGTTCTAGATCTGCCGATGAAGAATCCCCAGAGGCTCGACTCAGCCTGGATAACCTGGGAGGCCGTCGGAAAAGAAGGCGACTGAGCGGGGGTAGACTCAGAAGACCCCTGATCCTGCTGCTGGATGTCTCAAGGGACCTCTGGCAGGGCCTTCCATTGATGTCACTAGAAAGTGAGAGTATCTGCTGGCAGACTTTGCAGGTAAGGCCCAAGGCAGCAAACACCGGGACGAGGAGCCTAAATAACAAGGAACCTCTCCCCTCTTCAATCCCTACTAGTTCTGGCTATGCTGGTATTGTCTACTGCTCAGCTCCAGCAACATCTCTTGCTAGGCTGGATAACCTGCTAAATTCTTTCTGCCACTTTGCTACCTCCTTTCCCTCCCTCTCTCTCACTACTGCACCCTCTACTCCTCCCTCTCGCTTATGCCCCTTCCCATAAGGTGGCAGCTGCATAGCATCACTTTCATCAGTAATTTCTGGTTCAGGTCTCTCCCCTCTTACCTCAGCTCATGCCTTTCTCCTGTCGGCTCCTCAGAGTACTCCCTTCATTCCAGGGACACCCATATGTTCTCCCTTCCGTTCCCTCGCCCTTGCTCAGGCCAAGCAGCTTTCTCCTACAGCCTCCCTCACATCTGGAATCAACTCCCTTGGACCACTCGCCATGCCCCCTCCCACTCTGCCCTAAAATCCCTGCTTCATACCCTGCCCCATGCTCCATGCAGTTGTCCTCCTGCTCCCTCCATGCCCCCTTCCCTCCTAACCCTCCTCCCACTTATCTCTTCTTAGCCTCTAGCCCCTGAGCATACGAACATATGAACATACGAATGTGCTAGCAGAAACAGATCACCCAATCTATCTAAGTCTGCTCGAGTGTGCAGCTAGCACCCTAGTTTGCAGGTGTCTCCATTTGTCACCCCACTACCACCCCCACCCCCACCCTCACTCTCCTGTCCCATACCCTTTGAAACTGTTCACAGATTTACATGATACCACCCATTCTGGTGAGCGTTCCATTTTGCTACCACCCTCTCTGTGAAAAAGTTTCTCTTCATTTCCTTCCTAAATCTTCCTCCCTCTATTCTTAGCACATGCCCCCTTGTGACTCTCCCCCTCCTTAACTTAAAGACCCCATCTGCCCCATCCTTATTGATTCCCCTAAGATACTTGAATGTCTCTATCATGCCCCCCCTGTCCCTTCTATCCTCCAGGCTGTACATATATTCAGGTCTTTCAGCCTGCTGTCATAGTCTGTCCCTTCCATTCCACATATCATCTTTGTTGTCCTCCTCTGCACCCCCCTCCAGTATCCTGATATCATGTTTTAGGTATGGCCTCCAAAACTGCACACAATACTCTAAATGCGGCCTTACCAGTGACCTGTAGAGGGGCAAGATCACCTCTTTTCACCTGGATGAAAAAACCCTCAATATGCACCCCAGTATTTCGTTTGCTTTTGCAGCTGCTCTCCTGCACTGGGCAGTGTTGTCCATGGTCCCTGTTATCATTACCCCCTAGGTCCTTCTCCTCCTCAGTGATTTCCAGCTTAACCTCTCCCAGCCAGTATTCTCTCATTGGGTTCTTCACCCCAAAGTGCATAACCTTACACTTCTTTGCATTGAACCCCAGCTGCCACCTCTCTGACCACTCCTCTAGCTTGCTTAGGTCCCTCTGCAGCTGCTTCCATCTCTTCCCTCCATGCACCACTGCTCCGATTTTGGTGTCATCAGCGAACAGACTTATCTTGCTCAGCACCCCATGTGCAATGTCTGATATGAAGAGCCCGAACAATACTGGCCCCAACACAGAGCCCTGTGGCACCCCACTCATCACTGGCCTTGGAGTTGAGAGCTCCCCTTCACCTCCACCCATTGCAGCCTCCCACTCAGCCAGCTTGTAATCCAGTTCATCATTCTTGCCCCTACCCCTACACCAGTAAGCTTCCCCCCCAAGTCACACATGAGGCACAGAATTGAAGGCCTTGCTGAAGTCCAAGTAAAGAACATCCACTGCATGACTGAGTGGTTTCACTTTACCACAAGGTTCCATCATGTGTTGATCTATATGGCTCCTCTCGTTGCCCCCTCTTGTTGTGGTACCAGCTGGCCTGTACCTGCCACCTGGGCTGCCGTCATGCATGAATTACAACCTTACCTTGTGCCATATAGCATCTGGCAACCTATCCCTTACTTGCCCCTGTGAATTCAAGCATCCATATCTCCAACCCTGTTCTTGACCTACCCACTCTAGCAGTACATGTACTGTGCCTCCACCACAAGGCCTGCCCCCTGCCACGCAGACTACTGACCCCTCCTTGCATTTTGCAGTTGGGGTATTAGTTCTCGCAACAGCAGACCACCTTTCCTATGCTGGTAATGTTCCACATTCTAAAGGCAACAAATCTACTAGGTGAGAAAAAAGAAGGAACTCTAAACTTACAATTGGCACACTTAGGAAAATACTACTTATCCTTCTGTTATGCTCAGGCAACATAGAACTTAACCCTGGCCCTCCAGAAGCCATTGCATCTCCAGCAGATCTAGCAAGACTAAAAGGTATGAGCTTCCTGCATATTGACATATGCAGCCTTCTAAAAAAGTTCACCTTGATCCAAGCCTGGTTGAATCACACCTCTCCTGATGTACTAGTGATCTCTGAATCATGGCTTAGACCTGGCACCCCTGTTAGGGAAGTAAACATCCCCAACTGTGCACTGTTCAGAGCTGACAGGCAAACTACAGGAGGAGGGGTGGCTATCTATGTTAAGGACAAATTTGTAGCTTCCTGCATATCTTCATCAACTGTCGCTAATGAATTTGAATGTCTAATACTCAAAGTGGAAATTACACAGACTAGTGCGCTTTGTGTAATAGGATGCTATAGGCCTCCGTCCGCTGGCTCGCAGCTTGTGTCATATCTAAGTGACAAGCTGAGACAAGGACTGTCAGAAACTATTATCCTAGGAGTCTTTAACCTTGACTAGCTCTCCAATGCATCAGCCTTGCTTGCATCCTTCTGTGATACCCATGGGCTGACTCAACTTATTGCTGAACCAACATGCCCGAACATAAAGAACCCTAGTAAAAGTACCCTATTGGATGTGCTCATGGTGAGCAAACCCCATCTTTTTTCCCACACTGGTACCTTCTTCTCAGACATCAGCGACCATTGCTTTATTGAGGGAGTAAGATCAACCAATAATTCATCACCCACAGCTACGTTTTCTATGAAGAGATCTAGACACAACTTTGACATATTCACCTATCTTAATGAGCTTAAGCACTCCTTACACTGGTAGGATTTCTACCTGGCCAAAACAGTTACTTTGGCTTACAATATCTTCCATGACATCCTGCCAGGGGCCCTCAATAAGTATTCTCCCTTGATTAAAGTTCATGCAAGGAATAAAACCTGTAAATGGTTCTCCCCTGAAATCAGGTCTCTGCTCCTAGAAAGGGATAAGCTTGGAAAAAAGCGCACAGACTGAACACTCCTAAGGACTGGAGTCAGTTCAGGAGGGTATGAAATTTATGCACAAAATCAATCAGAGAATTGAAGGCTACTTTTTTCAGATCTGAACTTGACTCTGCCGCCAAGAGCCCAATTAAATTCTGGAACACTGTTAATGAACTGCTGGGCCACTCCCCAGGAAACTCCCTTCCGACCAAGATTATCTCTGGCAAATCAACTATCAGTAAAAGGATGGATATCCTAGATTCATTTAATAACCATTTTGCCACTGTAGGCCTGGCGATTGACAACTCCCCAGCATATATACTACGCTCCCAGGTTGCCAACCACCTTTCTAAATCCTCGACTGCTTCCTCACTATTTACGCTTCAACCTGCCTCATTAAAAGAAGTTGAGGACCTCTTGCTACAGCTGGACATTAGAAAAAGTGCTGAGGCCGACACCCTAGACCCATACTTCCAAAATATTGCCTACCATGTCCTAGCAGTACCTATTACCCACCTATTTAATTTATCCCTGTCCTAGGGTATCTTGCCACCTGTATGGAAGACAGCACATGTCATCCCTCTGTTCAAATCAGGTGACCCCTGCGATCTCAACAACTATAGACCAATTTCTCTCTTCCCAGTCTTGTCCAAACTCTTGGAGAAAATTGTAAATACACAGCTGAGATCCTACCTTGAATCAATGAATTTGTTAAATCCTATGCAGTCTGGATTCAGAGCTAAACATGGCACTATCATGGCCCTGGCTAAAGTAACCGATGATTGGCAGCATGATCTTGAGTACAGAAACTTTATTTGTGCTGTTTTCCTGGATCTAAGCAAGGCATTCAACACCGTCGACCATAGCTTGCCCCTCTCCTCCTTACGAAATATAGGTGTGGACTCCTCCTCTCTGCGTTGGTTTACTGACTATCTTACAGGGTGCAAGTTAAAGCTGAAGGAGGTCTGTCCCCTCTTAAAACTCTCCAAAGAGGGGTGTCCCAGGGATCTATATTAGGTCCCCTTCTATTTGCAGTCTACAATAATAATATCGACGGCTGTATTTAAAATGCCAGCATTCATCTGTTCACAGATGATACAGTCCTCTAAGCGAGTCGTCCAATGCCTAAAGCTGCCTGCAACAATCTCCAGTCTGAATTCAACCTTTTGCAAAGCCAACTTCTCCATAAAAAGTTACTCCTCAACACCGAAAAAACAGAAGCGATGCTCTTGTCTCCATTTATCCATGCAGCAAACCCTGTGTCTAGTGGGTCAGTTCCCCAGACTACCACAATTCTAGGAGAAAAATTAGAATTTGTTACAAAATTCAGGTATCTGGAAGTATGGATAGATCACAGACTTTCTTTCATCGAACACGTCGAGGATTTGCTAAAAAGACTCCGACAAAGATTAGGTCTCTTCTTTAGAATTAACCGATTTCTCACCAGAGATGCCAAGCTACGGCTGATCCAATCAACTTTTCTATCACTGGTTGGCTACACGGATTTCCTTTACAGCCAGTGTCCCAGCTCATACTGTACATGGCAAAATTGGACACACTCTACCATAGAGCCATGAGGTTTATTACAGGACTTCCCTTTGCCACGCATCACTGTGCCCTGTAGGCGGCTGTGGGGTGGTCCTCCCTCAAGCTCAGACGTGACAGAAATGCTGCACTCTGGACCTTTACAGCTATCTCTAATAAACCGCCTCACTATATCTCCTGCTGTCTACCCCTAAGTGTAGTTGGGAAATATGCGCTAAGAAGCTACTCATTTATCACACTTAAAGTGTCCAAGGCAAAATCTCACTTTGACAGGGCAGCTATAAGCTTCATGCTGCCTGCCTTATGGAACAATCTGCAAAAAACTCTCAGATTGAGCACTTTTGTCTATCTGAATGCTTTCAAGACACTATATTCCCGCACAATCAAAGAAACATTAACTGCTTCCCGCATCCAGGTCCAGTACCAGTGCCCGCCCTTTTAACCGTCTCCACACAGACCCACCCATAAAGCCTGCCTCCCTCCCATCCTCTTTCCTAGTCTCCCTACTTCGGGTAGGAGCCTCCTTACCCTCTGGTTGAGACAACCTCCCTGCCCCTTCCCTCTTCTATCCAGCATCCCCAGTGCTTCCACTCTTTTCCCTTCCTCCATCCCAACATCCCAACCTTCCTCTACCCTGTTCTGTACTTTACGCCCTCCTAGCCTTTCTCCTCCCTCCCTCCCTTCTCTTCTACCATCGCTACTGCCTAGTGTATTCCTTCCCCCTGTATTAGTTAACCTTGCTCTCCTAGCTGTTTCTTAGATGCTATTATGTATGAATATGCCTTTACACCTTGTATATTGTCAGTATTATTCCATTCCACGAACTACTGTGTTATCTTATTTATGTCCTATATTATATTTGCACCTATTTTTTTTTTTTTACCTGATTGTAAATACCTGTGCTGCCTTGTATAAACATGTGTCTTGCTCCACCCAGGTCCATCTTGCAAATGAGCATTGCTCAACGATGAACGCCTAGTTAAATAAAGACTTGATTGATTGATTGATTGATTGATGACCCTTATCCAGCTCACCTGTCACCCAGTCATAATATTGTATCAGGTTGATTTGACAAGACTTCCCTGAAACAAACCCATGCTGACTCACATCCTGGAGGCCATTGTCCTCCAGGTATGACACCAGTCTTTCCTTTAGTATTGTCTCCATGAGTTTGCACACTATGGAGGTAAGACTTACTGGGCAATAATTACCCAGTTCAACCCTTGTTCTGCTCTTGTGTAATGGTACTACATATGCCATCCTCCAGTCCAGTGACACACATCCCGACTCCAGTGAGGTGCTGCACAGATCCGACAGTGGCTCTGCCAACACCTCCACCATCTCCCTCAGCACCCTGGGGTGGATACCATCCAGCCCTGATGCCTTGTCTATCTTCAGTGCCCTCGGTCCCTCTAGGACTCTACTTGCTTCAATTCTTCCATCTGTTGCTTCCTTTCTCCCTGTCCCCACCCTCCCAGCCCGTGGTGGAGCGGTCCCCTTTTCTTCCATGAACACTGAGTAAAAGTATTCATTCAGTGCTTCTGCCTGCTCCCACCCTTTTTGTCCACTCTCCACCCTTTTTATCCTCACTATTGTCTCCTTTCACTTCCTTTTCTCCCTGATGTATCTGAAAAGTCCCCCCATTAATTCCCTGCACTATATCAGCTCCTCTGGGCATTGGCTTCTCTCACTTTTCTGGTCACCTCCCTGGACTGTCTTGCATACTCCTCCCTGTCCCTGAGGACCCCCTCTCCTCTTTCTCTCTCTCTCTCCCCTGGCTAGTCTCGGTAGTTCAATTCTTTTATGTTTCCCCCTCTCCCTGCTATTGCCTATGACACCACTTCATTCTGTATCTTCTCCCTGTCCTGGTTAGCAGTTCAGACTAAACACTTGTTCCCTCTGTACAGGTCTTGGATCTATCAATGTAAAGTATATTACTGGTTATTATTAATTATATATTCTTTTGCTCATGTTATTTCTATTGTACAATTTCTATCTATTTACTATCATTCCTCTGTTTTGACTGTTCATGCTAGTGTATTGTGCTGTATTGTACTGCCTTTTTGTGAAATAACCCCCAGGTCGCACCTGGAAACGAATTATTGCTCAGTGTGCCTTTCCCAGTTAAAAAATTTTAAATAAATAAAATAAAGAAGAAACATTTTTAGAAAAACAAGAAAAAATAACAGCAGAAATGGCAGGAGACTGATGGTGAAGCTTCCGTGGAAACCGATGTGAGCAGGTCAATGGCGGAAAAAGACTTAGGAGAGAGCAGGGCTGCCCATGTTTATATAGTGTACATGACATCGGCATGTGACGTCAGCATGGGCGGCCCCTAGCAGACTGCTTTAGAAAGTTTCTGTGATATCCTAGTGCCTGACAGCTAAGTTCTATAGGTGTGACCTGATGAAAGAGATATCCCCAAGTAAGATGTAACATTATCTTTAATTTTAACTAAACAAGAGAAATCAAAGAAAGAAAACAGTGCTGAGAAAAAAATAAAATAATTTAAATTTTTCTAATGAATGGTGTCCAGATTTCCTCGACTATATGCCAGCTGCCATCTATCTTATGAAATGTCTTCTCCACTTTACTTAAATCAATCATTATGGCAAACCATTCCAGGTACTGTGGACGGGAGGTGTCCCTCCAATACTGCAAAATATTTTTCCCAACAAATCATGCCAAATTAATCAATATTTATTTATTTTAACCAGGAAATACATATTGTGTTGATAGCAGCTCGTTTCCAGATATATCCCGCAAGAGAAGGGAAAGGGAGATAGCGGAACAAAATTACTAAAAAATACAAGTATTCAAATACAATAGTATAGTATTACAGGCAGAATCATAAGTATTACAGGCAATTAGTAAATGTGTGCATTTAGAGTGCTAAAAGGGACAATATGAACAGGGCAAGGCTAGAGAAGAGAAGCAAGAAGAGTGTCATAGACAGTTAAAGGTAGGATAAGAAAAGTCATAGAGAAGAGACTTAAGGGAGGAAGGAGAAGAGGCAGATTGAACAGAAAGGGGAAGGGAAGACCAAAGTTTATGAAAGCAGTAAGAAAAATCAAAATTGACCATATTGACTGGTATTTATCTGTCTCTGTGTCTTCCGTGACTCAAAAAAAATCAGTATTCCTAGATCAAATGGAAAATTCTTCTCCAGATTTTCAGATAGAAACAGAAATACATCAGACCAATAAGATATCAAAGCTGGGCATCCTGCCAACATGTGATACATGGTGCCCTTATAATTACAGTATCTCTGGAATTTCTCAGAGATATTATTATCTACTATCCAAAAGAAGAGGTTGCTCACTGGCTCTGGTTGCATTAGGTTAAAACATCAAACAGTGCAAACAAAGGAAGCCTCACAACTCACCCCCCAAAGACTTTTATATATTGCAGCACCTCATCCCTACTACCCAGAGTGGCTGTTGCCCATAGGAACTGATCATTCTAGCCAAAAATAAGCCCTATTGTCACCTTGTTCCTGAAACCAATTAAAAGCTGAAGTCTCCCCTGATAACATAAGGGGCCTGAAAAGATGCCATTTTAAGAAAAAAGAGAAAATTGAACATCTTCCTCGTTTGGAGTGTAGACACTAGATAAAGTTAGCCTTGATTTGGAGCATGTCAATCCAAGAAGAAAATATCTAGTCACATCTGAATATGATTCCAGGATTTCAGGGTTAGATGTTTCTTAATAAAAAAATATTAATTCCCATTGTATTTCCTGGATGTATGTGCTTATAGCTATTGCTTTAAATAAGTTGCCAAATACCTTGCATCTTTTTGTTCAAAATGTTTTCCTGATGAAGATGATTTTATTGCTGTTGGCATATCTAAGCATATTCCTCATCAATGTCCTATGTTTCCCCATTTACATTCCAGGACAGTATCTATAGCTCTGACATGTCCTTTTAATATTATTCTCTCCCACAAAAAAAGGATAAAACAAAAACAGTTATGTGTGTCTTACCTGGACTCCAAGAATGACAAGAATGCTATGCTAACCTTTTCACACCTTTAGAGAATAAACTACAGTTATCTGTATTTACAAAATAAAGAGAGAGGGAAAAGACAACCATAGTAATTTTAGCTATGTCCACATGACCAAATTGATTGCCTAATCTCCAATACTACCCACCATAAATTATATGAAAAGAGATAAAGATAGACCATTTATACAGAGTTTCCGTATACCGTCCATCCACCCACCCTACCCCATGGTCCATATCTATCAATATATTCAAGCAAAATAAGAGAAAAACAAAAACTAGTTTCCCTCATCCTCTGCCCCAAATCCACATAACTGACCCCCCCCCCCCATATCTTAGACTTGGATCCCTTCCCTGCACTTGTCTCTGAAGTGGTTGTGAATTGGGCTGCATACTCAGATATTCCAAGCCTCACTTGAAGGGCAGTCAATGCCAAATAAAAAGAAGAAAAAGAGAAAAGAAAAACAGAAAGGAATACTTATTGCTAATCTTGGAGTAACTATATTAATCATCCATTTCTTCCCCTTTTCTCCTCTTCCCCACATCAAACTTGAGTTAAGCAAATTTCCTTTGCTTTAAGAATATTTTTTATAGATATATGGGTATATATCAATCAATTTCCCAATAGCTATCCAGGGGCCAGAGTCACAAAAAAATCACAAAGCACAGCGCAAAAGTTTGCATTGTGCATTGTGATTGCCCAGGTGTCAAATGTTGCTAGTCACAGTCAGATAGCGCACCACACTATCTGATTGAGAATAGGGCCAGGTCAACGTGACGCTAACCCCAATACCACAGTGCTAGCCCAACTAGCGTGCCCTGACAGTCAGTCAAGAGTATGGCCCCACAATGGCTCCATGTCATAACGGCGAGTTTTAAACATTGAGCGGCAAAATGGTGAATCCAGAACAGTGAATGCAAATACGGCACCTATACTAAATGGCTACCATCGGAAACAATGACTTTCACCCGATACACAGTGCACTCTAGAAAAGTGCATTAGTGTATTGACTATATAAATGGTTGCCTGTAAAAAAAAAAAAAACAGTAAATATACATTGTAAGTTCTTACAACCTGCCTGTGGTAATAACTAGAACTTAAATTTTCCAATACCAACATACCTTTTAACACACTTTAGCAGCTTCCACCTGTCTTCTGAATGTGGGGGGCTACAGCCCCCATGCCTCCAACCCCCCGATATCTCTAAGATTCTTACTCCAAGGTGCTCCTTGACATTGGGGTAGGTTAGCACCTCGGAGTCACCGTTAACACCATGTCATCCTTTATTGGTGGTCGCCTTTCTTGTTTTCGCACACTTGCCTTCGCCATTGTGGAATCACCCTTATTGATTCACCGTCTTGACATGCTAGCCCCCACAATGAATAGTGCAGGTGCACTATTTCTGATTCTCAAAAGCAGCCATGTAAATGAGCCCATTGGGCATGCAAGGTGTTATGTGATCATTTGCATGGCCATTATAGGACCATTTACATGGGCTACAATGGAGTTTACTGTGCCCCCTGCCCCAGAGGCAGCCCTGTGACCATTTTATTTTGTGGTCCCTCACACACCCCCCCACCCTCACAATCACTGGACTGATAACAAAAAAATATAAGTTTCCCTTGTGCTAGTGGTCTCTCCCCACCATTGTCAGCCCATGAATACGAAACAAGTTTCCCCGGTGTTCAGTGGTCCCTTCCCTCACTCACACCCATGTCCGATCTATACACAATATATCCCTGGTGCTAGTGGCTCCTCCACCCCACGATCACCGGCCTGAGTATACAGAACAAGTTTCCCTGGTGCCCATTGGTCCCTTCCACCCACCCAATCACCCACCTGACATTGACAGTATATTCCCTGGTGTCCCTTGTAATCCCCTGCATCCCAATCCCCAGTATAGTATATCTAAACATTTTCCTGGTGGTCTAGAGGACCCTACTCCCTATCCTTGATCCCTTGTATAGTGAAATTAAACAATTCCCTGGTGTCTAGTGGACTCCCAACCCCCCCCCCATCCTGGCAGGTAGTGTTTCACCACCCCACCCCCATCCCAACCCCAATCCAGGAACTGGCAGGCCCTCAGCTCTCCACCAGCTGGCTGCTGACTGAGCTGTCATTGAGCAAGTACTGTATGCAGTGAGTCCTCATTGACTGACAGGCTCACTCACTGAGCTGTCAATCAGTGAGCGTGTACTGTACACAGTATGCACTCAATGACAGCTCAGTTGGCAGCTGACCATGGTGGAAGCGGAGGCTCTACCAGTGCTAACTCGAAATGTCAGGATGGGTGGGAGTGAAGTTATGAGATTACCATGCCAAGAAATGAGGGGTCCATAGACACAGGGAACTGTAATTTCACTATACAGGGATTGGGATAGGAGTGGGGTCTGCTAGATCACCAGGGAAATGTGTTTAAATATACTATACAGGGATCGGATGGGGGGATGACACTGTACACCAGAGAATATGCTGTTCAACATCGGGCAGGTGATCAGGTAGGGGAGGGACCACTAGACACTAGGGAAACTTGTTCTGTATACTCCTGGCTGGTGATCACGCACAGAATCTATCATAGGAAATGTATTTTTTCTTCTATCGGCCAGCATCGACTATCATGGGGGTAGAACCACTACTACCAAGGAAACTCATATTTTTGTTATGGAGCCAGCGATCAGCAGTCGGGTGTGGGGGGGCCACTTCCACCTGGGAAACATATTTGTTATTAGGCCAGCAATGGGTGATTGGGGGCCACCACAGTACCCACGCCAACCACAATGGTTGTGCGGGATTAAAGTAGGGTCTCAGTCAGCGGTGGAAAATGCTTTGTGAATTGGACAGCACTGATATTCATGTTCCCTCCCCCTCATTTGCATTGCAGCCCTCTTTACACTTCACCCCAGTGCAAACCTGGTTTGAGCGTGCAAAATGGGTTTTAGTGAATACTAACTTGGTGCAAACCCTGGTTTGCTTGTACAAAACCAGGTTTGCGCTGGGACAACGTTTTTTGAATCTAGCCCCAGGTCTCTTAATCCTGGTAAGTTGCATCTTTCAAGGATGAAGTGCCTTCTCCTAAGACCTTTGAACTCGCTGAAGTCTTAAGGCCTACAGAGGTATCTTTTCTGGAGTTCCCTTTTCTGCAGTGGTGTTCTTATTCTCTGGACAATACCTTGTTCTGTTTGAAAGTGCTTCCTCCACTACCTTGCACCATGACAGCGACCCGGGTTCGGGAGCGGACTTGGGCCGCTGTGGTCGGCTGGGAGAGATAGGCTGGAGCATCTGACAACAGCTTGCCATCTCCGGGGAGAGGGATGGATTTCAACTCAGCATGTGCTGACCCCTGGTGGAGGCTGGGGGCATGCTGGCACATCGGCGTCTCAGGGGTTTGACTGGCCACAGATGAAGGTCTGTGGACCTATCAGCTCTGAGGTTGCACCAGTGGGGGTGGACACTGCAGACATTGGCATTCATGCCTTGACATCTGGGCATGCAGCGTCCATACAGGAAAAAGGGAAAATCACCCTTCAGAGCCAGGAAGATGGAGCGCCGAGCCCAGTCCGGATGTGCCACCATCTGCCACTGTCTCGGGGACCTGACGAGACACTGAGGTACAGGGGTGTCCAGCTCCACCCTGACCCCACCCGGGGGGCAATCCATGGCAGGATGGAGGGACCAAACAGCAGGTAAGACAGTGACAGGGATGGGTTTCATTGGCTACTCCTGATGGGGCTGCTCTGGTAGGGACGTAGGTGGGAGAAAAAAAAAAAAAACAGAATTCCACCATATAGATTTATCCTCATTCTCGCAGGATGTAATTAGAAGAAAGGAATTCCCAAACAGCACAGTTTATCCTTTGTCACATTAAATGCTTTCCTTCAAGCCAGAACCACTGGAGAGAGAGATCTGGAAAAATCTGTAGTGGTATGCTTTTAAAGTACAACCCTTTTTCCACACAGGCTTTATAAAGAATCCTTTCTCTGTCCTGGTAATGGTGTGGTATGTCAAATATGAACTTGGTCCGAAGTGCTGTTTGGAGGAAGTAAAGGTTATATGTGCTCTATCTTCTCTTCAGAGTAATTAAGACCCACAATCTCCAAAAGCATCTGTTCACAAAATTCTCTTCCATTCCTTCAGGTAGATTTCCAATTTTCAGATTATTTCTCCTAGATCCCATCTCTAGGTTCTCTACCTTCATTCTTAGATCTGCTAACTCTTTAGATGTCCTTTTCATTGCCATTTCCAGTGTTTTGTCATTCAGAACATTAATATGATTCTCTGCTTCAGTGATCCTGCATGTAAGAGAAACCATCTTGTCCATCAGTTCCAAGAACTTGGATGTCACAGAGGTAATAGAAGAGTTTACAGTTTCACATTTGCATTTCACTTCTGACAGCAGCACCTGATGTCCATTCTGTATATTGCTATTTTTAGTTCCAACATGTTCACTTTTCTCCGCACCTTCCTGATTGCAAATCCAACCCCTCATGCTGTTTCTGTTGCTCCCTCTGTTCAGTCTCAGACTTTTCCATTCTGTCCACTTTGGCATCCATTATTGTCTTTGCCTTTAATTCTGCCTTTTTCCTTTATCCAGTTTATCTCCTTTTGTTTCTTCTCGTAGTTTCTTACCTTGCACCTCCTACCATGACTGTTACCAGAGAAACTTCTTCCTTGTCAAAGGGGGACAATGTTCTTTTAATAATCAGTCTGGAAGATTCTATACATGGTGACGATAAAGTACTATCTTTACCTACTGATACACCTGCTATTTCACTTGTTTGTTTTTTTATATATACTCTGAGCTGGTATCCCTTTTCTGCTGTAACCTCTCAGACTTATGTTTTATTTTCAAACTCATATTTTTGTCCTGCTCAGTGCTACCAGGCAATACATTATATTCAAAGACTACATATTCAAACTTCTGTTGTATTAGTAACATGGCTTAAAACTACAGGCCGAGTTTGTATCAGCTACACCAACAAGAGCAGTGGTGACAGTAGCAGCAATAATAATACCCACCTGCCAGGTAACGTGCTTATCCAAACCAATATTACAGTTGTGCTCAAATTAACATAGAAAAATAGAAGTTGTCGGCAGATAAAGACCTCTTGGCCCACCTAGTCTGCCTTATATTCCTTACCTACTGTGCCACCACACACCCTACTCAATATCCAATCATCTCCCCCCCCCCGCCTTGTTTCTAAGGTCCCCTTGTATCTATTCCATGCATGCTTGAATCCTGTTACTGTTTTAGAACCCACCACCTCTGCTGGGAGGCTGTTCCAGGCATCCACCACCCTCTCCATGAAGAAGTATTTCCTCACATTCAGACTTAGTACTGATTGGAGAGGAAAGATTTACATCACCAACAGTGCCGACAGGGCCCACCTGCAGATCCAGTGCTTCAGCAGTTGTGTTAGTAACATTAAAGCCACTACCAGAAGCCATTGTCTTGGAGCTTACAGTCTACCAAAGCATACCCCCTGTGCTTCAGTTTCAGCCCATTTCAGGACTCTCTTTTTTGGCAGGATCTGAAATAGATGACACTCCCATAGGCTCCAAAGAAGGAAAACTTAAATTGGCTCAAGCAGAACAATACTCTTTCCAACAGTATCTGGGTCCTTCCCAAAGTGGCAACTCTGTGGGTAGCCTGAAGCTTCTCTCTTGATTTGCAGCATTCCTCCCAGATTGCAGATGCAGCTGCTGAATGCAATCTTGCTTTCTGAAGTTTAATGGACTGGTCACAGCTGTGACCACGTGATCCCCCAATTGAATCCACAGACAAACTTACAGGAGTGATTGCAGCTCTTAAACTGGCTCCATCCTTCTTGTCTCAATGAAAGTACTCAAGGGTATTCTATCCCTTTTTAAGCTGTGGGACATCCCATAGACACGAAAGTATAGCTTTTGAAAATCACAGGCGCAGCAAAAGTTATTTTAAAGAAAAAGAAACAAGCAGCATGTAACATATAGATAGCAAAAAGTGAAAAACAATGTCGTCCCCTCAGTGACTCAGACACACAGCACATCTCTCAGCCAGCCATCTTCGACAAAATATTTTGCAAACCCACATGTTGCTTTATCAAGAAGACATTGGCATGGTGCTTACAGTTCATTGCACCATCAAGCACACGTGAAAATTCTAAGTGCATTCACAGAAACTAATTTATCAAACTAGTTGCACAGCTAATCTAATTAAACAATTAAATAGCATAATACCCATACAATACCTAGACATACAAACAATTATTAAAAACAATATGCATTATTTTGCTGAAAACTGTCATCTAGTAGTATTAAACTGACCCAGTGCAATTGCTTTACACATAGTGCCTTTTCTTCTTTGGCCTTCAGAAAATGCAAGCTCAACAGAGAGATAAAAACAGGGACGTGTACCAGACTAAGATGAACCACACTAACAAAGGAAGGTATAGTCAGAAGCAGAAATGAGGAGAGTGGAGGGGGTATAGAAGTGGAATAAGACATCCTTCTGCTACACTGGGGAGAACTGCAAATCCAAGGGTGGGATAGTTAGACTACAGAAGGGGAAATGGCAGGTGGAGGAGGATATGAGTAAGGCAGAAATATTAAATGAGTATGTTTTCTCAGTAATCACAGTAGAGGAAAAGGGGCCACTATCTGACTGTGGGCTCAAGGCCAAAAAGGTAGGGGGAGGGTCAAATTTAACATGGAACTGATCATGGAGGAGAGGATGCTGAGGGGTCTAAGTGCTCCGAAGATTGACAAATCAGTGGGCCTAGCCAGGTTGCATCTTCAGCTGTTCACTGGAAACAGCAGAAGTGCCGGTGGATTGGGGGGGTAGTGTTGTGCTGCCCCTGCACAAGAACAGAAGCAGGGATGAACTGGGGAACCATAGACCAGTCAGTTTGATGTCTGCAGTGGGCAAATTACTGAAGGCCATTATTAAGGAGAGGAAGATGTAGTTACCGGATGCCAATGGATTCTATGACAAACAGCATGGATTCACAATGGGGAGGCTGAGCCAGACAAATTTGATTGACTTAACATTTGTGACTGGGTCACAAGGACAGCAGACAAAGGACAGGCAATGTATATACTCTATCTAGACTTTAGCAAAACCTTTAACTCAGTCCCACACAGGATAATAGTGAAGATATTAGAGGTACTAGGGGTTGGGGACAAGATTACAGGATGGTTCAGGAACTGGCTGGACTGGAGAACACAAATAGTAGTATTCAATAGGAAATTCTCAAAGGTAAGGAAGGTCACCACTGGGGGTTCCCCAGGATCAGTCTTAGACCCAGTACTTTTCAACATTTTTATTTGTGATATCGGGGAAGAGATCCAAGAGAAGATGTGCCTATTTGTAGATGACACAAAACTCTGTGATAAAGTGGACAGTGATGAAAACTCTGTAAAAAAGTGGACAGTGACGAGGGGGTCAGGACATTGAGGGAAGATCAAAAGAGTCTACAGAAATGGTCAAGGGTCTGGCAACTAAAATCCAATGCAAAAAAGGCAAAGCTATGCACATAGGTGGTCATAACCCAATGACAGAATATGGAATGGGATATGTAGTGTTAGAAAAAAATGACAGAGGAGAAAAATCTTGGGGTCTTAATTGTAAACCACTTGAAGCAGTCAGCACAGTGTTAGGGATTAGGGATACTATGTGCAAAGCTAAAGTGTGGCCTCAAGGGAGGAGAATAATGCAAACTGTTGGGAGCTGCCATAGTAATTACAAAACTAATGCAAAAAAGTTTTAAACAGTTGATTGAATGCAAGTTATCACAATGAGGAAATTGACCAAATACAAATTATCACAATGAGGAATATAAGCATGTCAGGATTATATTGCTGCTAAAAAAAATCATATTACATTTTGTCATTGCCACAAAGATTGCCGTTTTAGTCAAAAGCAATAAAAGAAATTATAACTCAGTAATACAGTAATCTATAAAGAAAATAAAGTTTACACTGTAATTCATAAACATTAAAAAAATTTTTAAGATTCAGAGTACAGACCTGTTAGCAACCATCCACAAAAGTGACAGTGAGAAGACAGGCAGATTTCAAAATGCTTCAGTGTCCTTGTGCTTGATGTCACCACATGAGTGGCAGTCAAATAAGACAGACAGCACTGGAGCCCTATTTGAAGAACTGTAGATAATGGGAACAAGTTTTATATATGGAATTCAGAGAAAACGTGAAGGTTAAATGAATATCCCAAACTATGAAGTGACAGATAATTTCATTCCCTTTTAGCAAGTCAAATTAGTTTGTAAGAATAGTGCAGAGTTGATTAGGAGTGTTAACAGAGCAGAGGCCCGACTTTAAATTATTTGGATGTGCAGTTTGGTTGCTCTTACAATATTTATAACACTTTAGTGGAGCAGAAGAATTCCTTCCTAAAATTTCTAATGATGTCACCAGAAATGTAAATGCCTATATTTTGGTGATATCACTACAGGCTGTGGGCAATCATTTTTCACCACAAAACCTATTTTACAATTTGCAGAAACAACCAAATTAAACTTTAAATTGTTTTGAATATCTTGCCTCAGATTCCTACTAACATTAAAAGCTTAGCATTATATTTATAACAATTTTAATCATAATGCTTTCTAGATTTGCTTTAATTTATTATCTTATTGGTTATTCAGAATATTACCTTATACATTAATCCCTACTACTGTGTGTCTGAAAAGCATCTGGGGCCAGAGTCACACACTTTGCCCTGGTGCAAACCCAGTTTGTGCAGTGCAAACTGGGTTTTGCACTGAGGTGGTATTCACAAAAGCCCAGTTTGTGCACAGAAACTAGGTTTGTGCTGGGGCAAAGTGTGGAGGGGGCTGCAATGCAAATGAGGGGGAAGGGACCTGCATATCGGTGCTGTCCCATTCACAAAGCATTTTCTCCGTGCAAGGGCCTTTTGTGGGTCCCCTTGCACAGAGCAAATACTGTACCACTGACTGAGACCTTGCTCACTGACTGAGACCTTGCTTTAATCCCCTGCAACCCTGATGGTTGGCAGAGGTACTGCAGTGCCCCCCCCTCACCAATTGCCAGCCCGATATACCTACAGACATTCCCTGGTGTTCTAGTGGTCCCCTCTCACCAATCGTCGGCCTGATATAACATATGGAGAATCCCTGGTGGTCTAGTGGTCACCCCTCACTAATTGCCGGCCTAATATAACATATGGAGAATCCCTGGTGGTCAAGTGGTCACCCCTCATCAATCGCCAGCCTGATATAACATATGGAGAATCCCCTGGTGGTCCAGTGGCCCCCCCTTACTGATCACCAGCCTAATATGACTAAAGACAGCCCCTGGTGGTCTAGTACACCCCCCGCTGGTCAACGATCTCTGCCCAATATAAAACATAAGATTTCCCTGGTGTCCAGTAGCCTCCCAACCAGTCACTGATTGCCACCCGATATCACACATATAAGATGTCCCTGGTGTCCAGTGGTCCCCCTCCCCGAAGCCCTGCCCAAAATAAACATAAAACTCCCTGGTGGCTAGCGGTCCCTCCTCCCACCCAATCACTCACCCCATATATAAAAAAAGCCATCACTGGTGGCTAGCATTCCCTCCTCCCACTTGATCACTTGCCTGATGTGGACATCATATTTCCTGGTGCACAGTGTAACCCCCCCCCCCATCTGGATAGCCCATATAGTAATTAGAAACATTTCCCTGGTGGTCAAGTGAACCCCCCCATCCCTGATCCCCAGTACATGCATGTATATCTATTCCTTGGTGGCATAGTGCACCCCCACCCAAGCAGGTAATGTCCCACCACCCCTCCCCCATCCCAAACCCATGCCGGCAACCAGCACAGCCCTCGTCTGTCCACCATGGCTGGCCACCAACTGAGCTGTCAATGAGTGCATACTGTTTACTGTATATTACAGTACTGTCAAAACTGACCCTAATGCTGGCACTCCAAATTGAGCCCTTTACAGTACAGTAAATGTTATTTAAGGGGTTTTCTTATTAGCACCGTTTCGGCAATCAAAAAAAAATCTAGGATAGCTAAGGTAGAAACCATCTTAAAAAAAAATCAAAGACATTGAAAACAGATTGGTAATGGATTCTTCACATAATCTCTGGATTACAACACTCTCGGAGGACGCTGAGAGCTAGGTGTTAATTCGTTGTGGAGATAAAATGTATGTAGCAGGAGTAGGTGAAAGGCTTATTAAAATTTTACAAAAAGTATGCCACCATCGCCACTTCTATATTTCAGTTTTTAATATTCACTGACCTTTCCAGAAGAGCTTTGAGTTCTCTTTGTGTCCAACTGTGGAGGTGTGGAGGAGTCCCGGGTCTTCAGGCCTGCACCGATTTGGAGAGGAGTTTCATAGTAGAAATACTGGTTTATAAGGCCAAGGCCCATAATGAACTCGCCACTATGTGGCCAATGGTGATATTTATATTTCATTTCTCCCATATAGTCATCCAGTCATGTTTTAAAGGATTCCACAGTGTCACTGGCAACAATATAGTCAGGTAATGTGTTCCATACCGGTGGCGACCTCTGTGTGAAGAACCTCTGTCTTCTTTGGGTTTTTATTAATGGGGCATTTAATTTTATCCTTATGTTATCTAGTGTTACTTAGACCAACCTGCTTCTCAAGACATATAGCATCTAATGTTTCTCTTTTATGTATAGTGTTTTATATATATATATATAAAAGATCTCCTCTTAATAGTCTGTACTCATGTGAGTACAGATTTAGTAACTCAAGTCTGTCCTCATATGATAGATTTGCCAGGTGTTTTACTCTCCTGGTAGCCCTTCTCTGTACCTTCTCCACCATGCTCAGACCTACTACAGTGGTTGATGCACAAAAGGGAGCATAGTACTCCAAGTGAGGCCTGATGAGCCTTGTATACAGAGGCATCAGGACCTCAGCCTTCTTACTCTTGATGTGTCTGTGTATGCATCCCAATAAGGAATAGCATTTGACAGTTTTTTTTTTTGCTTGTATGTCAAATTTTAGATAATTGGTAATGGTTACACCCAGATCTCTTTCCTCCATAGTTGTTTGAATTATTGTATTATTTATAGTATAACTAGCCCCCATGTTGTTTTTCCAAAGTGCAACACCTTGCACTTGGAGTCATTAAATGTCATTTTATTCTCCCTGGCCCACACACCTACATTATTCAAACAATCCTGGAACCTTTCAACCGATTCTTGGTTATTGACTATGCAGGCTATTTTTGCAGTCACCTGCATATTTCCCAATCCAGACATGATCATTTGTCTGCATTGTTGACACGAGAATATTGAACAACAAGGGGCCCAGTCCTGGCGGTATGAGGAGCCTCCTGATTGAGTGAGCAGGAACTCAGCGGAGCCCGAAGAGGCTTACCGACCTGGACGAAACTGCAAGATGCCCGTAGTCCCAAAAAAGGGGTCGACAACAAAATACGCATTAGAATTATGCTGTTCATTTTTGGTAGAATTGATAGAATATTAATAATTGCAGAGAGAGTGGAGTGTTTTGCTCCATTTTTACTTGTGTATGAATGTACAACCTAATGTTTTAATTCTTTTTTTGGAAAATGTTCAAATAATTGGATGGTGATGTTATTAAGGCTTTATTTTAAGTCTTTAAGCTTGGTGGAACAAACTATTTAGAGCATTTTCAGAGTACCTCTGGAGTACCTTTGAACATCCATGAGGAAATTTTATTCGCTAATATTTACTTTTTACTTTGAAGGCAGACTGCTTAGTATGGTACAGTAGACTGGAATTTTATGTTATGGCTGCTACCCGGAAATTGAACAAATTTGTATTTATGTTTTTTTAAGTATTAAAACCAGGAAGTAGGGGTAAGGAATTCACGGGAGTGTGGTTTCTGTTGGCTCGTCTCTGCATGTGACTCCAGGATTTATAGGGCATGTGCGAGCATGTGGTGTTACAGGCACCATTCTTCCTTGGTGCTACGGACGGAGCAGTCCCGTAGAGAAAAACTCTCATGAAGAACCGATGTGAGCTGTTTTTGTTTGGAAAAATTACCCTGGTATGTTAGTCTACTAGACTCCTTGACTCCTTAAACTCCTTATAGGTTTAATAGTTATGCATTTACTTGTTACCAGTTACCTGCCATTCTAGTACCTCCAGTGTGCTATCTAGAGCTGTAGCAGATTCATCTGTGATAGAAGCATTGGAAGGTGAGTGGCAGAGATACTGGAGCTCAAGTCTGACTACACTAGTTGAATTTAATGACTCAGGAAGTGAACTGAGCATTCTGGAGCTTTTTATTGGGAAAATAGAGCAAACAGATATATAAAGTAAGTAAGTAAGGACTGCATGTATTAGAGAAAGAAGGTCTTATTTATTAACTCATGAAAAATAGATGAGTAAGAAACATCAAATGTTTTTATTAGGTTATTATTAGTCTGCTTATTTTTACAGTGGAACAACAGATATTGAGACTGAGGGAAAAGTCCTGCAGTATCAAAGCAGAATTGGGAAGAATGTGAAACTTTGTAACCTTTTTTGGGGACAGCAGAAATCAAGGGCGAATAAGCAGAAAGATGCACACGCCTTTTAAGAACTAAGCTCTTGGGACACTCTTTTTGGATTTTAAGGTCTTGTGAAATAAAGTTGAGGTTAAATTTAGAGAAGAGACTTAAGATCTGTGAAGAACTTAGAACTTAGAACTCACAACCCACAATTCATAATGAAGATTTGGTTCAAGACTCGGACTAGGAACTGGACCTGGACTTGAACTCGGCCAAAATACACCAGATAAGAGACAATTTTTGGATGATTTAATATAGCTTTTGGTCCTGATTGTTCTGATATCACTGATTGATTGTCTGACTTGTTGATTTACATTATCTTTAGAGGGGCTACTAATTCAAATATTGGTCTGATTATTTTGAATTTTGGGGTAATTAGAGGTTGTGTGAAAGCATAAGATCATAAAAGTCATAAATTAGAGTGGTGTGAGACTTGGTTGTAAGCGGTTGCAATTGTTTGTGACTATTTGAGATTAATTGAGACTAATAACAATTAATAGAACACCCCACTGAATAAAATAAATGTAATAGACTGTGCTATTAGATTGATAAAGTAAGAAAGCCTATTGTTACTAGAAGTGGGAAAGAACAAGTGGAAAATTCAGTGGCACTTAAGGAAAAAAAGGTCTGGATAAAGTGTCAACCAAAAGAGTAAGAAAATTTAGAGCAGATATGGGGGTGGATAAGAATGATAGAAATTAGGCAATTAAGGGAACCACCTCCACCCCTTTCCATCTATTAGTAAAACTAGAGGGGACAGAATGATTCAACCACTAATTACTGAGGTTTTGAGAGGTGGCAAACCACTGGAGCTGCATAAGGCAAGAATACAACCACAGTAAACAGGAAAAGAAAAAAAGGGTTGGGACATAGAAAGAAATACAGAGACAAGCAAATGTATTTGTATTGGAGGGATTGAAAAAAATATAAAATTTAGCCTGGATAATTCAGACATTGTGGGTTAGTAAATAAAGAAATAAATAAAACAGTGGAAGAGATTAAAGAGACTATAGTAACAAACAAAAGAATATAGAGAAAAATAAGAGAGATGAAGACATTATTGAGTGCTTTGGTCTCCTGTACCAAAGAACAGTGTACTCCTGAACAGAAAGCAGAAAACTCTTAACCTGGGAAAGCACAAGACATGGAAGAGGGATGGTCCTTAGGAGGAGACACTCAATTTATGAGCCCCATAAGTTTCACTGACTATAAGGAGTTCTTCTCTGATAATATAAAGCATGAAATAGGAAATGCACTAAGATACCATTTAATTGCTAATGCAATGATTTATGAACAGCTATTGGGTATTAAAAAAAGATTTATCATTTGTTTAAGGGATATATTTAGAGAATAGAATTCACATAAGTCAAATTGCTGAGACTCAAAAACTGAATAAAAACAAAATAATACAGGTCTGGACTTTACCTAGAGATGAGAAACATCTAGAGAATCATAATATTAGTATACTAGACATACAAGTAATACAAGACAATGAGGAAAGTAAGGAATTGGACAATGTGGTTGATTTGAGTGGAGAAGATGTAAATAATGTCACAATAGAGAACAAAGTGATAGACATAACTGAAAGAACATCTAAGGACATAAAATAATTAGGAGAACAAGATGTGATAGGCCTTAGCTTAATTTATAATATGGGCAGCACATGGGAAGATGAGTCTGACTTAATAATGCTCCCAGATGAAAAATGAAGACAGGAGAGTGTAGTGAATGAAATGGTAATGGGAAATGAGGAAATCTGGCTGCCTGCCCTTGAACAGGGCTGCTTCAGCTCCCCCATGGTCAGCCAGCACCCAGCCAGCCACTGACCAAGACCAGGATGCCCACCTGCAGCTCCTTGGAAGCTGCCTGCCCTTGAACAGGGCTGCTTCAGCTCCCCCACGGTCAGCCAGCACCCAGCCAGCCACTGACCTAGACCAGGACACCCACCTGCAGCTCCTTGAAGCTGCTGCCTGCTTTGAACAGGGCTGCTTCAGCTCCCACGGCCGAATCGCACCCAGACAGCCACCGACTGAGACCAGGGACTTCCTCATGCAGCTCCTTGGAAGCTGCCTGCCCTTGAACAGGGCTTTTTCAGCTCCCCCACAGTCAGCCAGCACCCAGCCAGCCACCGACCAACACCAGGACGCCTGCCTGCAGCTCCTTGGAAGCTGCCTGCCCTTGAACAGGGCTGCTTCAGCTCCCCCACGGTTGGCTGACACCCAGCCAGCCACCGACTGAGACCAGGACGCCCGCCTGAAGCTCCTTGGAAGGTACAGGACTGCACAGCCAATTGGAACATGGGGGCTTCCAGCAAACCCGCCCTGATTGGCCAGGACTTTTCCCCTGCTTCAGCCATCTGGCACTTTTAACAAGTAGATTTTCAATAGAACTGAGCACATTTCAACTGTGTAATAGAATTTTTTTTTTTTGTGGCTAGTTTTCCATTAGCAGGTTATACAGACCTGCCACTAGAGGGATTCTTGGTCTGTCTACACAAATCACTGTACCAATCCTAACCCCACTTGCACTGCTTGGTTGTTGGCTGTCTAAACTTGTCCTCATATAACTGTGGACAGGTGGTAAGTGTGCTTACAAAGGGCGAGGGCAGGAACTCCTTCCCAGAAATAAACCTCAACCCCTGCGTCCATAGCTGGTTGCCTTGAATTGCACTGTGCAGGCCTTATTTTATTTACTTGGCACATACCAATCACAAATCTCACTAACTTTCTTCCAGCCTTAGTACATCCATTCTCCTTCCTTCACAGCAGTTCTTGTTAGCTGACTGATAATTATCTCACAGGCTAGTGCTATGCCTCCAGCCAAGATGTGGACGTGGTTCCCTCCCATCCATCTAGTGAGGATAGGGATACTCAAATATTAAAGGTAGAGAGGGTGCTGGCTGTCATCCACAGGGATATAGGCCTTGTAGGTCTTATAGTGGGACTCTCCTTGTTGCATGTGGTCAGCTCCCCCCCAATAACATTGGGTGACAACTGGGGATGGTCGTCCACCTACGAGGGCCCTGACTACACCTTCTCCAATATCCTTGTGATCTCCGAAATGCACTGCAGTGTTACTTGCTGTCTAGATCTTCGGTGCCTTATGTATACAAGCAGGGTAAAGCATACCCATGCTAAAAAACTCCCAGGTTGTCAAGCGCATAGGAGGTGGTATCTCCCCTGGCTCCTCCTACTTGCACTACTACTGGCTGGTGATATTGAAACCAACTCTGGCCCATTAAATCTGACCCACAAAATCCCTCCCATATGGGGCATGAGTAAGGGGCTTAAAATAGCTCATCTTAACATTAGGAGCCTGCTACCTAATTATGATGAGCTATTAGCATGGGCTGCACTCTACAAACCCGACATCCTAGGAGTGATGGAGACCTGGCTGAAACCCTCTGTCCCTGACTCTGCCTGTGAACTCACTGGGTATGAATTCACCTGACTGGACAGAGCTGGGGGCAAGAGGGGGGTGGCATACTAATCTACCATAAGAGCCACTTAAAAATCTCCCAAATTGCCCACCAGGATTCAAACGTGTCCCCCTGAGAGTTGCTACATGCACTACTGCTACGTGGGGATGCAAAGAAACTGCACCTGGTGTGCACCTATAATCTTCCAAGAGGTGGGCTACCTGGATTAACTCACCTCATGGACAAAATTGGTCCCAGAGTCGGGGATAATGAACTCATAATCCTGGGGGATGTAAATCTTAACTGGGATAGTGGTAATGTTAAGCAGTTTGAGCCTCTGCTTGCTAACCTTGCCCTGACCCAGCTCATCCAGGAACCAACTAGGCGGACAGCAAATGGATCCTCCAGCACCTTACTGGACTGGATCATGACTAACCATCCTGACAGGATCTCATCAGCGGTACATTATCTGACTCCATCTCTGACCACTCACGGCTTTCTGTGTATGGAAAATTCCCAACCCCAAAATTCCAACCAAAATTATGCATGTCAGAAACTACTCTAGATTCGATACTGAGGAGTTCCTGGAAGACCTAAGAGTTACTGACTGGTCTGGGGTGTATGGTGCTACTGACCCCTCGGCAGCAACCTCTTACTTCCTCTCCACCATTGGGGCCTTGCAAGACAAGCATGCTCTGAAGGTCACCCATAGGGTGAGGGGGTCCGCTACCCTCTGGTTAAATGGGAATCTCCTAGCCCAGATGCAGGAGAGAGATAAGTGTTGGGCTCGTTCCAAAGGTACCAGTGATCCCATGATTATTCAAAGGTACAGACACCTCAGAAACAAGTGCAAAAAGGCCATCAGGGCAGCAAAGAGTGACTTTTGCAAGTCTGTCCTACTAAGCTGTGCCAGTAATCTCAGGAGGTTCTGGAGAGATATTAAATCCCTTGTCAGCAGATCCTCCCATCCGGGGTTTCCGGACATGGTCATAAATGGAGTCTCCTGCAATAATCCCCATACTATTGCCAACTCCCTAAATAATCACTTCTCTGACCTCTCTGCCTTCACAATCCTCTTCTCACCTGATGAGGCTCTGTCCCACCCCCTTCCCTCCACTCTGCTGGAGGGTCACCCTCCTCGTCAAATGTTTCACCTCAGAGCTGTATCAGTTCAGGACTTGCAGAAATGCCTAGCTGGCCTCTCCCAGTACTCCAGTCCTGGCCTAGACAACCTGGAGCCTAAACTCCTTAAGCTTGGTGCTACACACATTGCCTCACCAGTAGCCTTTATCTTCAACCTATCCCTTGGTCTGGGGACCATCCCAGACATCTGGAAAGAGGCGAGCATTGTTCCAGTACTGAAGCAAGGAAATCCCAAACTACCTGACAATTATCGACCAACTGCCATTCTCCCAACCCTTAGCAAGCTCCTTGAAAAGGTAGTGGCTGAGCAGCTTTCAGAATATATTCACTGTCATGAAGTTCTGTCCCCAGCCCAGCACAGCTTTCGTAAGGGATACAGCATCACCAGAGCCTTAATCTCGGTTACATCAAGTATCCGGACAGCCATGGACCAGGGTAAACTCTCTGGTACAATATTTATTGAACTGTCCAAAGCCTTTGACCTCATTGAAGACAAACTGCTTGGTGCACAGTTGTGGTCACTTGGCCTCTCCCACCATGCCATGAAATGGCTAATGGGTTATCTACATGGCAGAAAGCAGCGTACCTGCTTCAATAAAGTCCTCTCCAAGCCCCTACCGGTGACCTCTGGAGTGCCTCAAGGCTCAGTACTGGGTCCCCTCCTCTTCTCCCTCTTCATCAATCAACTACCCATGGTTACTACCAGCTGTAGCATCACCATGTATGCAGATGATCTGGTAATCCTGGCTCACTTCCAGAATGCCCCTACCCTAAACCAGAACCTGACCGATGACTTTAACAGGGTATTGTCATGGATTACTAGTCACAAGCTGGTCCTGAACCTGAAAAAGACACAGGCTATGCTCTTTGGCTCAATGGCTAAAATCAAAGCCTCATTGGCCTGCTTACACGTCACCAGTGCAGATGGATCCTCACTACCCATAGTGAGCTCCATCAAATATCTGGGGGTAACACTTGACCCCAACTTGACTTGGGTAATCATATCCTTAACATCTGCAGGGCAGCAAACTGCAAAGTGGGTCTGGCCTACAGGGCCAAGTATAACCTTACACCAGCAGCCAGGCTTGCCCTAGCGAAGGGTGTGGTCCTTCCCTCCCTCAGCTATGGGCTGCACCTATTTGCTTGCTCTCCAAAGACACATCTCACCCAGTGGTACACTGCTTACAATAACATTTGTCATTTTGCCTTGGCTGCCCCCCTGACTCACCCACTGTTGTGAGCTATATGAGAAACTCTGCTGGCTCTCACCAGCTAGATACCTTGATTTTGGTTTGGGATGCCTCTCTGGGAAAGTGATCAGAACTAGCACCCCAGGGGCTGGCCTGGCTTCTGCCTAAACTGAATCCCACCCCTACTAACTTAGGTCTCACATCAGGATGCTCAAAGTCCCTCCTACCCGGACCTCATGGGGATCGGGACTTTGCCAAAAGTGCACCCAGACTCTGGAATTCACTGCCTGTGGATATCCAAGCTGCCCCCTCCTATCTGAGTTTTGAAATTCCTGTGGGGTTTCCTAAAACTAGCATCAGAGTGTGACTGCCCCAAACATCCCTAAAGTAAAGTGTCAACTTGTTTTGTCTGAATCTCCCCAGGGTGTCTCCATTGAATTCCTGGAGATATTTTCCCCACTGTATCAATGACTTCTGACTACTCCTGCCTAAAAAGCCTTGGGCATTTTTACACCTATTATTGCTCCACGGTCATAAGCTAACCATGACATATTGCACCTTGGTCACTTGGTAGAAACTTGTACTACCAAATGTTTCTGTTTCTGTCTAACATGTGCATATTTAGAAAAATGTGATGAGCTGTATATACCTGTCTGCGATCCAACTAGCCTAGGAGGTGTATACAACAATGTTATAAGTTATATTATGACCAATCCAGTCCTTGAGCTATGCTCCACTCCTATGTATGATGACCTGTATATATCTGTCAGTTGAACTAGCTAGCCTAGAGTGTATAATCTGAAATGTGCTTACAACTATATGTTTCCCCTAGCATCAAATGATGTATTTCCCATGTTTGTTTACTGTGACAAAAAACTGTACTCTGTTTGCCATGTCTCCTTGACTGTTGTTCCTCATGTTGTACTCTCCCGGGTCGTTTCTGAAAATAGGCATAATACTTATCTAGTGTACTTACCCGGTAAATAAAAGCTAAATAAATAATAAAATAAGGCTTATTACAAGAAGCTAAATATAAGAAAAAAAGAAAAGCAAGGAACAAAGGATAAGGGTAATTGGACAGAAACTGTTGGTAAGGTAATAGACTTGCCGGAATATCTAAAACAGGTAAAGTACAAAAAAAAGAAACCTGTAACTAAAATAAAATTAGGAAAGAGATTTGAGAAAATAGAATAAATATAGACACAAATATGAAAGGAAGAACCATCATAAAAAAAATGGTGGGATAGTAGTGGATTTAAGGAGTAAAAAGAAGGGAAGAAAGGAAAAAGGGAAGAAGAAAAATAAGCAAGTGAAGGTTAAAAGACAAGAAAATAGACAAGGAAAGGAGGAACAAGATCTGGGTGTAAAAAAATAAAAACAAGAATAAAAACATCAAACAGGAAGATGAAGAAATGAAGAAGGTAAACTTACAGGATGAGCTATTTGAACAATTATTAAAACATGTGGATGAAAATGATTTTGTCCTCCCCTTGCATAAAGTTGCAAAAATACCAGAAGAGACAGATAAGACCCTGGAGAAACATTTAAAAAAATTCTTAATTACAATGTTACAAGGACAAAAGGATTTCACTTCAATGTTAGATTGTTTTAGTGTGATAAGACCTCTAGGAGATATGGAAATAATATTTTTGATTTCAGATTAATATTTTTAAAGGCATTTAAAAAACAAAAGACTCAAATTAAGACAATGGGGATATAAATGGAAAAAGTGGTTAAAGCTACAGTATTATTACCTGAATATTTTGAATATAAAAGGAAAAAAGAATTAGAAAAAAACTAGTTTTCTGATATCTATTTTTGGTATAAACAACTTTATAAATGAAATGAAAAAAAATTGAAGTTTAAAGTTTCTGAAATCCTACAAAACCTTCTGAAAGCAGATGGTTTACTAAATAAGATTAAAAGAGCAAAAAGGTGGGAAAGCAATTGTCAGATCACAATATGGATGGAAACACAAGAACGTTATAAACAAATGATTTCATATGCAGAAAGGTTAGATCAAATTTATATTAATTTAATAGGGGAAGGTAAGGAACAACTTTTATTAGAGATTAAACCTAATTCAGAGGAATAGATAAACCTTTTCACAACTTCTAATAAGTACCAAATATTGGAAAATCAAGGAGAAGATCAACATTATATTAGAAAGCATTTTGAAGCAAACAAGATAGATGGAGAATTAAGAAAGAGGGAGAGAAATAAAATATTATCATGGACTATAGCAGGAATTAAGAATAGAATGGCAGATCCATCATTCATAAAATACATTAAGGGTTTTCAGTGTATATATCTACAGGAAACCTGGTCAGATCAAGATAAAAACCTTAATGAATATAAAGCATACAATAAAAAAGCAATACAAAATAAAAAAAAATGGTAGACTACCAGGGGGGGTTAATTACTTGGATCAAAATATCAAAGGAATACATGACAGAGGAATTGGTAACAGACTCAAATAATATTCTAGGAATTTCAATAAAGGGGAAAAAGTGGCAAATGCTAATCTTTAATGTGTACATTACACATGTGTCTTCAAAATACAAGGATAATGGCATAATTAAGAAATTAGAAAAGGTAATTGAGGTTATTAGAGATAACAATCAAGAATGCAGAATTATGATATTAGGATACTTTAATTCTAGGTTTGGACATTTTGAGAACTTATCAACAGAAAGTAGGGAATTCTGTATTGCATTGGGCTGTGATCAGATAGCCAGAAAACAGAATTCTAAGGATAAAAAAACATCAAAGAGAGGAAGAGTTATTAGTAAACAACTAGGAGATTTTAATTTTGTTTTACTAAATAGCAGAACACAGGGAGATGACAATGGAGAGTTTACCTTTCTGGGGAATAGAGGAGATTCTGTGATTGATTTATGTTGGGTAGATTTAAATCTTATACACATAATGGAAGACCTGAGAATTGGAAGGAGAGCGGAAAGTGAACATAATCCCTTAATAATTGAAACTAAATTGTGGGACCAGATCAATCTGGATGAGAAAAGCCTGAGGATGATAAGAATAAAAACAGGGATAAAATGGGAAGAGATAGATAATAATGCTTCTAACAAGTTACTAGAGGTGAGTGGAATAAGATTCAGGATTGAGAATCTAGTGGGGAAAAAGGATGATAGGTTGGTGGCAGAGTATGAAGAGATCATGAAGGAAATTAGATCTCTTATAATAAAAGCATCCATTATTAAGCAAAAAAGAGGAGGTCAATGGTATGACTTTGATTGTAAAAAAAATTAAAAAGAATTAGATAAAAAAGTGAGAATGATCAGAGAGCACCCAACTAAAGAAAATAGGGAACGATTGATACATGTAAGAAAGGTATATAAAAGATTATTAAACAGAAAAAGAGAAGTCTATAAAAAAAACCTTATGGGTAGAATTGGAGAGGGTAATTTTGACCAAAAATGATAGAAGTTTTTAGCAACTTGTCGCTAAAGGTGAAAATATATATTGCGATGAGTTAGAAAATTATATTGAACTAAACACATGGCGAGACTATTATGAAAAATTATTTAAGGACCAGGATATAGGGACTGGAAAAGATATACCAAGAGAGTGTGGATCTGTTTAAAAGAAGAAATTAGGGATGAGGAAATATTGGGGGCCCTGGGTGTAGCAAAATGACACAAAGCACTGGGCCCAGATGGCGTACCTATTGATATAATTTTAAATGATGTTCTCCTATGGGTTCCAGTTTAAAAAAAAATATTTAATCATATATTAATATCTGGTGATGTGCCAGGGACATGGAGAGAAAATATAATAATCCAATTTTCAAAAAAGGATAGAAATAATCCAAAAGATTATCATCCGATAAGTCTATTGGACACTTCACTCAAAACTTTTTCAAAAATTTTACTCAATAGGATTATAGAATGGTTACAAAGAATAGAAATTATGGATGAAGCACAGGTTGGATTTTTACCTGGGTATTCTACAGTGGACCAGTGCTATGTGTTATCCTATCTAATACATAAATATATTAACATAAAGAAACAGAAATACTACTGTGTTTTTATGGACCTCAGGGCTGCATTTGATAAGGTAAAGAGAAATAAGCTGTGGAAGGTTTTACAAGAATATGGTTTGGACCCAACGATAATTAATTTAATAGCAGTTATGTACAGAAAGAATAAGACCAGTGTAAGTTACAATAAGGAAGGAGGTATGATGGTAAAGTTTGAATCAAATTTGGGCTTAAGACAGGGATGTGTTCTCACACCAATTTTGTTTAATATTTACTTGAATAGAATCCTGGAGAATTTATACGATGCTAATTTTCATATGCCAAGAATGGGCAAAAGGTACTGCCCATTCTTGGCATATGTAGATGACATCATCCTGATGTCAACAAGTTATTTGGTCATTAAAAGACTTTTTGAAAAATGTAGAGACTGCTGCCAGGAAGCTGCTTTGGAAATAAATTTGGAGAAAACTAAATACATGATTTTTAACAAGTCCATAGTTAAGCAGGGAAATGATATAAAGATGAGTGGGGACAAATTAATAATAGAGAGAGTTAAGAACTTCTGTTATTTGGGTGTCAAATTTTCATACAGTCTAAAGTGAACAGAGCATAAAAGGAGTTTAATTAAAAAAATAAACACATTTATTCCAGGGGTAGAAAGATTTGCACATAGATACAGAGGTTACTCCATTAAGGGGGTTATGAGAGCCCTAAATGCACAAATAAAGAGTAAAATAGTATATGGTGCCAAAATATGGGGTTTAGGGAAAAATGAAAGTTTAGAGGTCCCTTTAAATAAATTTTATAAAAGACTCCTAGGGTTACCAAGAGGGGGGGATCCTCAGTATTAGTAAGAAGAGAGTTAGGGCAGACCCCTGTCAAAAATCCCTTTCATGCACACCTCGAAGGGCCGATCTGCTTTCAAATACCGCCTGCCAAAACTTTGGAATGACCTTCCTGCTCGCATCAGGTTGACCCCTGCCCCCAGGCTGCTAAAACCACTCCTCCATGACTACTTCTCCAACACATGCAACTGCTACCAGCAGCCCAGACCCTCAACCAATGGGCACCTTGATCTATCTCGACAGCCTTAATACTGCCTCAGTAAATTATTGTTTACCTGCCAGTTCTCTGACTGTACTTACTCTATGGTGTCTGACCACCCTTGTAGTAACATTTGAAACAAATGTATGCCAGCTCTGATACTATTGCTGGACCTGTTGTATTACCCCTGTACTGTACATTTCCTGCTATATTTCTATGTAACCCCCAGGTCGCATCTGGAAACAAGCAACCCCGCTCAGCATGCCTGTCTGGTTAATCTCTTAAATAAATAAATAAATAAATAAATAAATAAGAGTCAGATTGATTAGAAACTGGCCACATATTGGATAAAAGTATACAAAATAAAAGAGGAAAGGTTACCCAGAATATGTTTAGAAGAAGCACTGGTATATAAAGATAACCTGTTTTTTTTTTTATGTCCAAGTATAAATACTTTAGAGAAAGTGCTAAAACCTTTTGGTTTTTTAGAAAACCTGGTATACAGCCATATAAAACCAATAGAATACATAAATTGGGAAATAAAAAATCAAATTAAAGATATTTACATTCAACAGGATATTATGTTAAGAAAAGGGTGTAAAATAAGTAATTGGTTGGTGGAAAATAAAAGAAGAGATTTTGAGATTGAACCTTATTTAATTCTTCTTAAAAATCCAGACAAAAGAAAAAGTTATACAAGATTTCATTGTGAGTATTATAACTCACAATGTTTAAATGGATTGTATGCCAAGCAGAACAAATCAAAATGTGAATGTGGTCTTGGAATAGACAATAATATTCATTTACTAATTCTGTGTCTTTTGTAAAAATATTATTGAAGGCATTATCTAGGAGATATCCTAGGTAATCTGTGTATGGAACCAGAGGGGAGGGTACCACCGAACTACCAGGGACGATTACTACGGTGGATCACTGGTGATTGGGGACATGGGAGGGTGGGGGTTCCACTAGACCACCAGGGACTGAGTCTTTCTACAATTACTGGTGATTGGGAGGGAGGGGAGTCCACTAGACTACCAGGGAATGTGTCTTACTACAATTACCAGTGATTGGGTGGGAAGGGAGTCCACTAGACCATCAGGGGTTGCTTCATTTGCCATTTACCAGTGATCAGGAGGGAGGGAGGGGGATCCACTAGACCACCAGGGTGTGTTTACAGTGCCATTAACCATGCATTCAGGAGGGTGGGGGGTGCCACTAGACTGCCAGGGACATACATTATGGAGCTATACCGCGATCGTGGTTATGGGGCAGGGCATGCCCCAGGACCCCCACTGTGCTCGTGTCATGCTGTGCAGGGCACCAGGCACAAGTCGCCGGGCTGCCCTGTGCAAGGCATGCAAATAGGACCAGAATGACATGCAAATGGCCCCATTTGTGCCTTGCATATATTATGGTCTCATTTGCATGCCCCCTGCTGAATATCATGGGTGATGTGCATAGCACAACTGCACTTGTGCTGGTGCATCCCCGTGCTCCCTATTCGTGGCTTGCACCGGTGCAGTGCCACTGTGCCATACACAGTATGTGCGCTGACCGTGCCATATTCAATGGTGCTGTGCCATGGTGCATCCCCATTGAATATCACTTGGACCTGGCCCCAGAGCATCACAGTTGTGCTGCACCCAGGCTTTCGCCACTGCCTTGCGCAGTCTGAATATCTGAGCCATAATGTCTTTACTCAAGTTACCATATCCAGGACAAAAAACAACAGTGGACTTAAAGTCCTAGATTTATACTACAGTATTATCATTTGGCTTGTAGAATGAATCACATTTCTAAATGGAAAGCATATGCCCAAGATCCCCCTAACACCCCAGCATGGTTAGAGTTAGAGAAAGATTTGACAGGTTCTCATAACATCAATTTATTGATCCTACTCTTCATTAAACCTTCCAAACCCCTTAGAAATAGAATAATATCTGATAGTATTTATATCATCCCAAGATGGTCTAGATTACTCAGTATGAATCTAGATAAATCCCCTATTTGATAATCCTAATCTTGAGTTAGGGAATCAGAGGAACAGGAAAGCTGAGTGGACAAGTAAAGGCAAACTAAAAGAGACATTATGAAGGGAAATGATTTTATTCAGTTTCCAGATCTTGTAAAGGACAAGGTGCTGCAAAACACAGACTTAGAATTTTCTCTCAACAAAGTATCAGTCATCAAATTATTGAAACATGGACCTCATTTAATCAACATCGATGATAATACCAGAACTTTTCTTGCATGTTTGCAGTTGAATCCCTGCATATCAGGTTTCTATGACTTGCTGCTTAAGATAACAAGAAGTCAAGGTAATAACAGAATACAATGGTGGTCGCGGGCATTAGGCAGAGATCTAGAAACTTGGAACCGGAAACAAATTTGGCATCATTCTGTCAAGACCTTTAAAACTGGAAAAATGAAGTTAATTCAATTTAAATCATTATACAACTTGTATTACACCAACAAGCAGATGAATAGGATGGGTTTGAGGAGTACTTCAAATTGTGGCAGGTGTGGGGAGGAGAACTGTGATTTGATTCATGTGTTTTGGGGTTGTCAGAAGGTTCAACAATTATGGTCAGAAGACAAAATACTGTTGTCCCCCATCACTTGAATAGCAAGCAGTTTAAATCTAGAAACGTGCCTTGCCTTGGAGGCTGTATAGCGCTGTGGTTTAGGGCTCTGAGCTGCAAACCTGGGGATCTGGGATCTGGGTTTGAATCCCACAGCCCCACTTGCATACTGTGTGACCCTAAGAAAGTTACCTGGAAACAAGCTTCAGCTTAGTATGCCTTTCCTGGTTAAACAATTTTCCCTTTCCCTTTCCACCTCATAGGTTACTTTGATGAAACTAAATCTTGGTCCAAAGAACAGAGACATACCATTTATCTGATCTCTGCAGAAGCTAAAAACACAATTTTGAAAATCTGGACTGAAGATAGAGCTCCAACTCTTGATAAATGGAAAAGAGAATGCTTGGAAATATTCAAAGAAAGGCTAGCTCACTTAATAGTAGGGCAAAAGGATGGTTTCTTATCTAAATGGAAGTCCATCTTTAATTTGTTTGCTGCAGGTTTGTAACAACTTTAACTAGTATTCTACAGTACTATTGTGACTTGACTGTTCTCTCTTCTTTCTTTTCTTTCTTGGCTTATTTACTATCATCCTTTTTCTTGCATCTTCTTTACTTGCCCTGATTATGGATCTTCTCATCCTATTTTCAGGGGAAATTGTTAGTAAGATATTAATATTATTATGTACTTGTCTCTTTATATAGTATGTTATTAGATATAAAATGTGTGTTTTTGTTTACAACTTTTTGTTTATTAACTTTTAGCAGACACAGTGAGAATAAAAACACTTTACAGCATCAATCTAGGAATATTCAGTATGATAATGTACAATATCAACAAAGTTAATCACATAGTGTTATTTCTCAATCTATTTGCCTATAAGGTATTGAACAGCGTTCAGTCTGATTAGTGAATTAAACAGTGGCTAGAAAGAGGGTCTCTTTCAAAAGCATCTCTAACTTATTACGGGTGCATCCCCTATACCCACTGCAGGTCCAGGTGAGGCATTTGCTTACAATGGGTTGGCTGGGGCAATCATATCCAGTTTCTCTAACCGGAAATGAGGGTTTGATGATAAAGTCTAATATCACACCTCCAAGTCAAGGGACCACATCAGAGCGAGACGAGTCCATATGTAGGAACCAGGTAGTCCATCTGTTTATCAGTATCGCTGCTGTATTCTGTAATCTGGCCATTATACTTTCCATTTTGTATATGTCATAAATTGTATTTTCCCAGTTGGAAATACTATGGGAGTCTGGTTTAAGCCACAATCACGTAATTACTTTCTTGGCTACCCCGAGTAGTATACTAAGGAGGTAGATTGCTTGCTTGTCATGGAATTGTTTGGGATAATGGAGTAGTAAAGCTGTCTCAGGAATCAGAGGACCTAACGTGGGGAATATCTCCTGAAATTGCTTATCTATTGATTCCTAAAAGGATGCCAGGACTGGGCAGAACCATAAAATATGAGAATGTGTGGCCACTGCACATCCACACCTCCACCAGCAGGATGAGTCTCCACTAGCGGAGAATTTGGCAGTGATTTGGGGGGTGCAGAAGTATCTGGCTGCTATTTTCCATGACAATTCTCTCTAAATGTAGGAGCTAGTGGTTTTATGCTGACACCTCCAAATGCTGGCCCAGTCCCTTGGACTGAGATCAAGCATCAGCTCCGCTTCCCAATTAAATTGGGTGAGGTCCATGGCTTTAGTTGGGGCATTTTGCATTGCCTTATAAAATCAAGATATCAGATGTTGTTGGGTGTGGGCAGTTCATACTTTAAGTAGTATAAGGCCTAATAGAGGGTCTGGCTGATCTGAAATATTCATCCACAACATCCCCAGATCTGTAGGTACCGGAAAAAATCTATATGCGGTAACGTGAACTCAGTCTGTAATTGTGAAAAAGTTTTAAATTTGCCTTGTTCGTAGAACTGGCATGTATGCACTAGCCCCTTCTCCTGCCAAATTCTAAAACTTGGATCTATTAGTGCTGGTGTAAATCTAGGATTTCTAGTGGGTATTCCCATCCATTTGGCTAGGTGGATATTTTCTTTAGGGTGAGGGTATGTCTTCCAGCTATGAATGAGAGTTTCAGTGAATATAGAGCAACTTTCCTTTGGGGCCGGGGTCCCAGGCTGGAAAAATTGAGTATAATTTAACGGAATGGTTGACATGTCTCTCTCTAACATTACCCATACTGGGGCTTGGCCCGGGGGAAGGGACCATTTTGATATGTGCATTAGATTAGATGCTATTAGACACTGGGAAGGGGGAAGTGGGATATTTTGCATGAGGTATAATATCTTTGGGAGTACATTCATTTGTATTGATTGCACCCTTGTCAGAATCAAGATCAGTAGTGGAGACCATCTGTGGAGATCAGTTTGAACTTGACAAAATAATGGATCATAGTTTAAATGAAGTAGGTTGTAAAGAGAAGTGGGGATTTTGATTCCTAGGTATGTTATGTGAGGTCTGTGCCAATCAAAGTATATATGTATCTAGCAAGGTTTGGGGGGGGTGTATTGTAGGGCCAATACATCAGATTTTTCCTGATTTATGTTATATCCAGACAGCTGTTCGATGGTAGTAGGATTTTAGATAAAGTAGCCAGTGATTCTTCTGGTCTGGTAATAAACAAAAGTAAGTCATCGGCATAGTACGCCAGCTTGTGCTGTACTTCCTTGATTGAGTAGCTGTGAAGAACTTCAGTTTGCCTGAGGTATTGGGCTATAGGTTCTGCATATAATGCAAAAAGATATGGGATAGGGGACACCCCTGGTGGATGCCTCTATGAAGCTGGAAATGGGTGGAGTGAGCACCATTAATTTTAACTGCTGCCTCCGGAGCCATGTATATGCCCTTAATCATATCTAAAAACTCCTGTGGGAAGGCAAATTTGGATAGCATGGAATGCGAAAAGTTCCATGAGACTCCATCAAATGCCTTCTGGGTGGCTAAGCATGGTAATAATAGGGGAGAGAGTTTGTTTTCTGTGCATGGTTCATGAGAAACAGGGCTCAATATTGTCCATGGTCTGATGGGTCTTGATGAATCCAGATTGGTCAGGATGAATTATAACCGGGAGAATCCAGTCTATGAGCAATAATGCTTGCGTGTATCTTGTAATCTTGGTTAAGCAGTGATATGGGCCTGTATGAATCGCATAACTGGGGGGTTCTGGGGCTTCAGCATAGTGGATATTGTTGCTTGTCTCCACGAGCTTGGGAGTGTTGTTGTATTGTGACTGGCCTGCAGTGCTTCTAGAAGTAGGATTTTAATGAATTCCCATGCTCCCCCATAAAATTTGGCCCCGTAGCCATCTGGGCCTCGGATTTTCCCATTCTTTAGGCTTTTAATAGTGACATACAGTTCCTGGGGGGAAACTGGAGAGATAAGACTCTCCAGCTGGAGAGGAGCGAGAGTCGGGAGTTTTATTTGCGCCACAAAATCAGTTAATCATTGGGGTCAGGTGGTGTAGAAGTGGAGTATAAAGTTTGATAATATTCTCGGAAGGTATTTAAAATGTGTTGGGTAGTGTATCTGTATTGACCTGACTTTGGGTCTTTTATTTTATTAATCATTAGCTGCTGAGTTTAACGCCAGAGCCTATACGCCAGAACTCTAGAGGCCCTGGCTCCTCCTTCAAAATACTTTTGATGCAGCCAGAGCAAGGCTTGTTCTGTCTTTGCTGTTAGGAGGCACTGAATTTCCAACTGTGTTTGTGGTAGTTGTTCAGTGACACTGATATCCCCCCAGGTGTATTTCCTGAAGGGTTTTTAATTGGTTTTGAAGTTCCTCTAAATGGATTCCCTTTGCCTTTTCTTGCGAGAAGCGTAGATTATAATACAGCCACGAAGTACTACTTTAATAGTATCCCACAGTAGTTGTGGAGATATGTGGGGGGATTCATTTTCTCTAATAATTTCCTGGATTATGTCTTTAAGAGGTCTACGAACTCAGGATCCCTCAGAAATGAAGGGTTAAACCACCAGAGAGTGTTCTTTTTCTCTCAGGTGATTCCCAACTCTAATGTAATGGGAGCATGGTCTGACAGGCAGATGTGCAGAATTTCTGCTTTATGAATCAGGTCTTTATGTTCTCCACTGATACACAGGTAGTCTAATCTGGAATAATGTTTATGGGCAGGGGAGTTAATATGTGAATTTCCGCTGGGAAGGGCGTAGCTGTTGCCACGTGTCATCCAGACCGGTCTCTTTCAGCAGATGCCTTAAATGCCTCTGTCTGGCAGATTGTGGTGATAGCCAGGTTGTGGAGTTATCCAATGAGGGTTTCCACTGGCAGTTAAGGTCTCCCCCTACTATCAAGATGCCCCTCTGCCTAGTGAGGATAGCATCTATGAGATGTTGAACTGCAGATGCGTCGCTATGGGGGGATGAGATGCTACATAGATATAAAATGTGTTTATGTTCGAGTATATTAATTTATTACCATAGCAGTTACGTTAATGGGTTAGTAGTTTAAATGCCACTTAACTCTTTGCATATATCTTAACAGATGTATAATGTTTTCCTTGTTTCTGAATTTCAATAACATTTAATTGACAAAAAATATTTCACATACAGAGCTACTCCCCCCACCCCGCATGATTCAGATGTATGAAACTTATATTTAGTAATATATACTCTTAACTGAGGATCAACTATATCCAAAAGGTAGGCCTCAAGATTGCGACTTTGTTTCCAAAGAGTCAAGCAGGGACTAAACTTTGACTTACTCAGATTATCTAAATCTTTCCTTTTCCATGCTGTGTATCATCTAACTTCTCCAAAACCATTTTTTAATAACTTTTCTTATACCATTCTCTCTATATATGGAAATAAGTTGCTCAGCTTAACCTCATTCATTAGACATAACAGGTCTGGGAGCCATCCTGCTTGTAAATCCTTGTTTTTAAAATCAAGCATCTCCCTATAGGCTATCTTAGGGAGTCTATTCTCGTCCATCATTTGTAACTTAAACCAATATGAGAACATTCTTTATATATCCTGAACCTCTACAGGAGGTTGCCTCATTCAGCCCTTATAGCACATATCCGAATCCCCCTTGGAAGACACAATAATGTTCTCCAAAAATCTCCCATTTTCCTATTGAAGACCTCCAGGTCCTCGAGACCCCAAATCTCTGCTCTGTAAGGTATTTTATATATTTTATATAGCATTTATAGCATCACCCCATACCTTTTATTAAACCTAAGGAGGTCTGTAGGACTTTGTCCACATCTTTAGTTATGACCGTATAGTAATCTGTCCATTTTAAGTTATATGTGAAAAATAGAGATACATGTAATTCTTTTACATTTTCAATGATTATATCATATATTTTCCATCCATAAGAAGATTTGTTTAACACCAAACTGTACTACCTTGGTATTTATGAGGTTTATCTTTAAGTGTAATATAGCGCAATACTCTTGAAACAAATTTATCTGGGATTGTAATCCCTCCTTAGAAAGTGATAATAATACGCATCATTTGCATAAACCAAAACAAGTACATTGATGTTGTCCATTTTCAGAGCATCACTATGATTATTAGATGAAAATACTAAAACTTAATTGAAGTACATGTTAAATAATGAAGGAGAACGCATACATCCCTGTTTAACCCCTTTCTTTCTACCAAAAACTCCATGACTAGTGTTCCATCTCATGCAAATCTTATTTCTACTCAAGTCTCTGTATAAAGCAGTTTAATTATCGTAAGTGCCAATCTGCCAGTGCAGTGATAGTGCTACTGCTTGTGGTGCCAACGACCCGGGTTCGGGAGTGAACTTAGGTTGTTGGAGGGTTGGCTGGGGGAAGCCTGTTTTTCTCCTCCGGGAAAGGAGGGCTTCTGTGCCCAGTGTAATACTGACCCCAAGCAGCATCTGTGGGTCAGGCACCGAGGCACAGCAGTTATGGGGTGGGCAGAGCAGCAGCCACCAACATCCTCCATACAAATGCATACAGGCATATCTGGGCAGTATTGCATGTCCACCCTCCTGGGTAATGTAAAATGAGGAAGAACATCATGGCTGGTTAGCATGAGGGGACCGATCTCTCACAGGCTTTGCACCTGGCTCTATGGCGTGCCTCCTATCTGAGGATCCTAAGGAGGTGCACCTCCACTATAGGGGGTGTAAGCCGTGTGGAAGACTTGAAGTTGGATGGTAAGTCCATATGAGGCTGGGGTGATAGGGCTCGGAGCAGTTGGTCCCTGATGGTGGGGCCTGCCTAGGTGGAACAAAAAGCACTAATTGCGAAAAAAAAATATCTTTATAAGTCCAGTGTCTATTTTTAAAGCCTCCATCCTATTCCACAATACATTTCTTGACAAAGAATCAAAAGCTGATGATAAATCTATATATACACTGCAAAAGCTCTCTGCTTTCAAATGTCCACATATTTATGTAAAATGTGATTAAGAACAAAACAATGATCACAGGTAGAATAACCTGCCCTAAAGCAAGCTTAAAGATGTGACATGATACACTTTTGTTCCAATTCCACTTGTAACTTTGCAAGGAGTATTTTGGACAAGATCTTTGCCGTAACATTCATTAAACTTATTGGTCAATAAAATGTGGGTTCAGTCCTATTTCCATCCAAAAGGGTGAAGGATGGACCCAGGAGGGAGGGTAAAGTAGGGGCAGAGAGGGACAAAAGTGTGGAGAGCCATGTGTGCCAATGAAAGGAACATGGGGAACAACATTTCGGACCTTGAGACTACCACTGTGGAAGTGGACCTGAAGCTGGTGGCCAGAACAACCACAACCATAGCTGAGAGGTATGAATTCCGAGGTACAACATGTTTCATAAAGACAGGGAAGGAAGGAAGGGGGTTGTTTTATATGTAAGGGAAGGTATAAAAGCTACAGAAATACAGGGATACTGCAGAGAGAAGGAGGGGCTGAAGGTTCTTTGGTTTGGATTAGAGATGGGATCTAGGGCCTTTATATGAGTGGGGGTGGCATACAGCCACCAACACAGAGGAAGAATTGGACAGGGTTTTGGGAGGCCATAGGCAAAATGGGAGGTAAATGGGAAACAGTAATTATGGGTGACTTTAATATGCCGGATGTGGACTGGAACATCCTGGCAGCAGCTACAATTAAGGAGCAGGGTCATCCTAGACTCCCTGCAGTGGGCATTTCTCAGGCAGCTGGTTGCAGATGCCACTAGGGATGGAGTAGTGCTGGATCTGGTACTTACAAACAGGGACAGCATTGCAGACATCACAGTGGGTATTTAGCACATGGATTGGGCAGCAAAAAAAAAACAGAATAGGACAAGGGTCCTGGATTTCAGGAGGGCAGATTGTAAAGAAATGGGAGTGGAGGCACAATAGAACAGAATAAAGAGGGAATAACAAATGTAATGGCAAAACATTTAAAGGTAATAAGCAAGGGTAAGAGAAGAGGCCACTGTGGCTCTCTAAGGAGTTGGCTAAAGTGGTAAGGGAGAAAAAATTACCATCAAGAAATATAAGGAGACCCAAACAGAGGTAGACAGGGAGGAATATATAGAGAAAAAAGGGAGGCAGGAAGGAGGGGAAGCACAGCAAAGGCTCAAACTGAAGAAAGGATAAGCCAAGAGGTCAGGATGGGGGACAAGACATTCTTCAGGTACAAAAGCAAAAAGAGAAAGACAAGGGGTTGTATCATTAAAGTCGAGAAACCAAAATGGGGGTACTGTGAAGAGGAGGATGGAGAAAAAGCTAAACTTTTAAATGAATACTTCTGATCAGTCTTCACAGTGGAGGAAGGGTGGGCTGACATGCACTAACAGACACTGGGGTGAGGATGGTGGTTGATACAAGTCCATTTACAGAAGAGAGAGTCCGAAAGGGATTGGAAGTCCTAAAAGAAAACAAGGCAATGGGGCTTGATGGGATCCACCCAAGAGTACTTAAGGAGCTGAGCACAGTTCTGGCTGCCCCCTGGCAACACTATTTAGGGCCTCATTGGAGATGGGGGTGGTTCCAGAGGATCGGAGGGAGACTGATGTGGTCCCTCAGCACCAGAGCTGTAACAGTGTAGGGGGCTGAAGCTCCAGTGGAATGGTATTCGTGACTCCCTAGAAATTCAGGATGGGCCAGGAAAATCTGGAAGGAGAAGCAGGAAGCTCACTCAGGGAACAAGATGCAAAAGGTTTATTTACAAGGGACAAGAAGAAGAACAACAAGATAACTTTTTCTATAATGCTACAAGATAACAGAACAAGTAACAAAACAAAACAATTGGGACAAGCAATTGGTCAAACCAATAACAGGGGGTTAACTCCTTGCAGTCCAAATTCTGTATACACTTTGCCGAGATGAGGAGACAACTGATGAACCAAGCTTGGGTTTTGCAATGTGTCAGCTGATCAACAAGTAGGAATTGACACTACAAAGTGCTTTTTATATACAGCCCATAATGGGGCATCCCCCGAATGAACAGAAAACAAAGAGGAACACTGCTAGCTGGACAATAAAGAGAATGGTGATCCTCTATGACTCCTGGCAAGAAGCTGAAGTCTCCTGGTCAAGCAGCTGGTTCTCTGGATGATCCACAGCAATGACCACTGGTAGGCCCCTGGCACCTAGGCTGCCTCCTAACAAGAAGACTATTGGTGTAGTGATCCTCAGCACAGCCTCTATGGAGCGGTGCTGGTACGCGCACACTTGCGGATGGGTGACAAGAGAAGAAAATGGTAATGCATGACACTAACTGTGGTCCCTCACTTTTGAGCTGGGGTGGTTCCTAAGCTTACTCATTTCTGGGTACCTAACTAGAGGCTCTGTACAACCTACCATTGCAGGACTGATGCTGGAATACCATTGCAGAGATTTGAAGCCGGTCGACGTCACTAGAGACAGGTCTACTGAAGATGGAGGAGTGGCCGAGGACCTCTCTAAGTCAGTGTCAAGTGCTGAAGAAACTGGTCCTAATAACAGAGGCAAAGCTGGACATCAAGCACACAAGGAATGCAGTCCAGTAACACAGTTTAGGTTGCAAGCAATGCAGATTAGTTCTTAAGAGAACAAGTTCAGTTTCTAGAGGGCACAGAACAGGCTACAGCACACTTCTGGTTGCAAGAAGAGCAGTTCAGTTTGCAAAAAGGGTTTGGTATCTATGGGTGCCAGTAAGGCTACAGCACAGTTTGGTTCAGGTGAGGCTCAGGACACATCCACGTAACTCTGTGGGTAACCTAGGGCCATCAAACAATTCCCGCTCCCCTCCCAAAAGGGTGCTGTGTCTTTAAGGATCTTCCCTAGAGCATTCATTCCAGGTAGAGTTGCCACCTGTTCCTCTGGGGCTCTATGCCCAGGACCCAACTTCCTCATGAATATTAATATGGCCATGGTTGCTGGCCCTGCCCTTTTCCCTTTGGGCCTCTATAACCCGGTCCCACCTCCCTTATACATATTAATAGAGGCTTCTGTCTTGTCCTCGTATAGGGCCTTGTTTAGCCCTGCCCTCTAATTAATATGCATGAGTGCCAGGACCGTCACTGTTAGCCACTCCCCTATGGGTCTTGGTTCCCTGACCCCATCCAGCACTTGTGGCATGAATTTACACAAAGAGGGCTTTTAGTCCTGTGCCCCTTCCTCTTATTTTTTCGGCATCAACTGGTGCAAGTCAAAATTTAAGGGCTCTTAACCCATAGTGCCCCTGGTCCACTCCTCCCCCTCAGTTAGGGGCTGTCAAGCCCACTCCTCTTTCATTCTTCCTCCTACTGGGGCTTCTAAATCATGGCACCCCTCTCCTTTTTTTTTGTCTATGGGCTCTACCCACTCCTGTGGCTTTCCTTTCCCCTTTGCTGGGCACTCAGCCCACTGATCCCTGGTCCCCTCTGGTCCTCAAGGCAAGGCAAGGCAAATTTTATTTAAAAAGACACCCATCCCGGAGGCTCTGGGTGCCGTACAGCAATCAAATTAATACAACACAGCACAATAATAATCAATTAAACACATTGCTCCAAACAAGTTAAAACAAAATTTGATGCACAATTTGCTACCCTCAGCTACAGCTACACTTAGAGTCTCTAAAACTAGAGACTTTGATTTGTCTGTTGGAGGCTGAGAACCTTGCTACACTACAAAGAACAAACTATAACTCCATTTAGGACCTGGAAACCGGGTAAGGCACAATACTGGTGGGACTTGTTAAGAAGGGGAGCTACATTTTCTACAAAAAGTTTCAATTTTTTTTTTCCTTATTGGCATTAAGCAGAGAATTGCAGGATTCCATTAAAAGTGTAGTAGTTTTATAACCAGAGGGAGTGAGATACAACTGAATTTACTTGATTGTTGGGGTTGAGACCTAGGATTTGGAAGGATATTTTTGCAACATTTTAAAAGTGTCCTGCTGGCTGAGAAGTTAAGTTTTTATCCCTGGTTCCACTGAAATATTTTGTGTATTGGAATCAGACATAGCAGAGTGCCTACATTGAAAGGCCTGCTTCCATCACAAGTGTCACTAGTCAATCAATTGGCTCTGGGTGGGGTTTCATCACTGTGCTGTCTTAGGCATCCTTCGCAGTTAGAAGCCAGTCAGACTGACTTTGATTTGTCTGTTGGAAGCTGAGAACCTTGCTACACTGCAAACAACAAACTATAACTCCATTTAGGACCTGGAAACCTGGTAAGGCATAATACTGGTGGGACTTGTTAAGAAGGAGAGCTACGTTTTCTACAAAAAGTTTCATTTTTTTTTTCTTATTGGCATTAAGCAGAGAATTGCAGGATTCCATTAAAAGTGTAGTAATTTTATAACCAGAGGGAGTGAGATACAACTGAATTTGCTTGATTGTTGGGGTTGAGACCCAGGATTTGGAAGGGTATTTTTGCAACATTTTAAAAGAGTCCTGCTGGCTGAGGAGTGAGTTTATTTTTATCCCTGGACTCAGTAGAGTGGTTTGTGCAGGAGCCCTGGTCTAGTAAATTGTGGTGTTAGTTGAATTACTATAAAGGGCAATACTCACCAGGGTGGTGAAGCAGTTGTGTATTTGATTGTTTCTAACAGTCACCAGTGGCTGTGGACTACCCCCCACCCTACCCCACACCCCACACCCCCAGGCGTGGCATTTCCTTTATAGCCACAGTTCTGACATCACTTCTTCAACAGGTCTTGGGGCAGAACTGTCATATCATTAATAACCCAGCACAGTGCAAAAAGGGTAGGTACACACCACAAATAATAATAAAAAATATATATATTACATATTCTATATTATAAGGGAGAGGGACATGTGGGAGTGGTGCAATGCACTGGCTGTGGGGCAGCAGTTTTCCAGGAGACATTCTGGAAACTGCGTTGCTGTCCTATTTGCAGGCAACTGTCAGCTCTGAGGGAGGAGGTTGCCCACCTCCAGGCTGAACTAGCAAGAACTAAGGAGGCCTCCCCCTTCCAAAGAGCACCACTGCCACAACCACTGCCTCAGAGGTTGCCAAGTAAGAAGAGCAGTTGGACCACAGTGGGTTCTGGGAGGGTGCAGGAGGTGGACCAGAGGCGAAGCCACCTAGTTGTACCTCTACACAAATCATATGCCATTCTGGCAGAGCAAGGTTCCTCTATAATGGCACCCTGAGTGGAGACCCAGAAGAATGCTGAGGACATCCACAAGGGAGACCCACAAAAGGGTGGCATGGGACACCACAGGGGAAGGAAACAGCTTCTGACAGGGGACTGTATTGTTAGGGGGGTAAAACTGGGAAAGGGAGAGGAGAAGGAAGTAAGGTGCCTGCCTGGTGCCATGGCTTGGAAGGACAGGAAGTGAATCCTTAGGATTGCAGAAGCAGCATCACAAGAGAGGGAACTAGATATCATAGTCCACCTTGGGACAAATGACCTAGCTAGGCATGGGATCACTGCAGTGCAGAATGAATTTGTGGAGTTGGGGAGGGGCCTCAGATGGGTAGCAAGCACAGTAACCTTCTCAGAGGTGCTACCAGTCCATGGCAGGAGTGAGGCTAGGGTACTGCACACCATGCAGATTAATGAATGGTTGCAAAACTGGTGCAGAGCACAGGGCTTTGGCTTCATTGGGGACTGGGGGGGCCACCTGGAAAGATAAAGGTCTATACTGGCATGATGGTCTGCATCTGTCCACAAAGGGAACCAAGCTCCTAGGTGATAGGTTTAAATGCTTCCTTGGCAAGCTTTTAAACTAGCCAAGGGGGGAGGTGCTGATAAAAGGCAGGAAATTTCAAGCCTCCCCCCACAAAACATGGCAGGTAGTAAGGTAAACACTGAGGTACAGAGCTCAGCACAGGGCAGGACGGGGTAAATGGAAAAATAGACAAGGACAATGAGAGCAGGGATGGGGGAAAAAGGATAAAGCCAACATTAAATGGAGGGCAATGAGTACCAATGCCCATAGTCTGGGAAACAAGCTTCCTGAGCTAGTAGCCCTGATGGAAGATGAACAATTGGATATTGTGGCAGTCACAGAAACATGGTACACCAAGAACCATGACTGGGATGTCAACATACCAGGGTACACAATCTACAGAAGGGACAGGGAAGGTATAAGAGGAGGTGGAGTAGCTCTACACATAAGGGAAGGGATCAAAGCTACAGAACTAAAAAGTAAAGGAGGAGGACAAGAGGCACTCTGGGTCACCTTGGACACAGGGAATGGCATCACAATCCGCACAGGGGTTGTATACAGACCCCCCGTCTCAAGGGGAGGAAATGGACAACAGAATGATAGAGGACATTCTCAAAATGGCTGAAAAAGTGGAGATTCTGTTGATGGGGGACCTGAATATGCCAGATGTTAACTGGATAACATGTACTGCAGCTATATCCAAGAGCAGGGTCATTCTCAATGCCCTGCAAGGGGCAGGCCTTAGACAGCTAGTGTTGGAACCCATTCGGGAGGAAGCAATACTAGACCTGGTACTCTCAAATGGAGAGAGGATCACAAATTTAGAAGTCAGTAGACATCTGGGAACAAGCGACCACTGCACAGTGTGCTTCACAATGAGCACAACCATGGAGATAAGCCATACAAAAACAAGGATACTGGACTTTAGAAGGGCTGACTTTGGCAAAATGGGTGAATGCCTGAAAAATGCACTAGCAAATGACCAAAAAGGAGGGGGTGGAAGAACAATGGAGAAAAATCAATACTGCCATCATAGAGGCAACAAGCCTTTGTGTGAAACAAATAAAGAAAACAAAGCGGAGTAAAAAACCACTATGGTTCTCAAAAGAGGTGGCAGGGAAGGTTAAGGAGAAAAAGGCTGCATTCAAAAAGTATAAGGAATCACAGAAGGACCATGACAGGGAACTGTATCAATTAAAACAGAAAGAAGTAGGGAAGGCAGTCAGTCTAGCAAAGGCCCAAACTGAGGAAAAAATAGCCAACTCAGTTAAGAAGGGGGATAAAACCTTTTATAGGTACATTAGGGAGCATAGAAAGGTTAAGGAGGGATAGTGAAGATTAATAAAGGAGAGGGGAGGTGGGCAGAGGGGAGACAGTGAAAAGGCAGAGATACTGAATGAATACTTTTGCTCAGTATTCACAAAAGAAGATGAGGAGGAGTTACCTAATCCAGACAATAGAAGCACTCTGGGTAGTGGGGTTGACACCAGTCCATTCACAGATGAAAGAGTCCTGAAAGAACTCCTAAAATTCAAGGTGGACAAAGCAATGGGGCCTGACGGGATTCACCCCAGAATCCTAAAAGAACTAAGGGAGGACCTAGTGACACCACTGACCACGCTTTTTTAAGAAATCATGGCAGGATGGGGTGGTACCTGAGGACTGGAGGAGGGCAGATGTGATTCCCCTTCACAAAAGTGGGAGCAAGGCAGGAGCAGAAAACTACAGACCTGTAAGTTTGACCTCAGTGGTAGGGAAAATGATGAAAGAAAGAAATTTCTGAAAGAAAGAATTGTTGAATACCTAGAGGCCAGAGGGGCACAGGACCCAAAGCAGCATGGATTTACAGCAGGAAGGACATGTCAGACGAATCTAATTGATTTCTTTGACTGGGTGACCAAAGTAATAGACCAGGGAGGGGCTGTGGATATGGTCTACCTAGACTTTAGCAAGGCATTTGACACAGTCCCGCACAAAAGATTAATAATCAAGTTAGCCAGCCTGGAAGTGGGTCCCAGGGTGGTAGCCTGGGTAGCAAACTGGCTACACAACAGGACACAGAAGGTAATAGTGAATGAAACACATTCCAAAGAAAGGGGTTACTAGTGGAGTACCTCAGGGCTCAGTACTGGGTCCAGTCCTCTTTAACATCTTTATAGGTGACATTGCAGAGGGTCTGAGGAAAGGTATGCCTCTTTGCAGATGACAAAAGATCTGTAACAGAGTTGATACACAAGAGGGGTAGAAAAGATGAGAAGGACTTGGCAAGGTTGGAGGAATGGTCAGACATATGGCAACTTAGATTCAATGCAAGAAGGTGCAAAGTAATGCACCTGGGAAACAAAAACCCAGGAGAAGAGTACACATTAGCAGGGGAGGTACTAACAACAACAAAAATGGAAAGGGACCTGGGGTAGTCATATCAGATGACCTAAAGGTGGGTAAGCAATGTGAAAAGTTGGTAAGGAGAGCCATGGGGATACTGGGATGCATAGGAAGGGGCATCACAAGTAGAAAAAGGGAAGTGGTTATCCCTCTATACAGACAGTTGGTGAGACCCCATCTGGAGTACTGTGTGCAGTTTGGAGACCTCATCTACGCAAGGACATAGACAGGATGGAAGCAGTCCAGAGGAGGGCAACTAAAATGGTGCAGGGTCTGCAGCAGAAACCATATGAAGAGAGACTGAGAGAGCTTAATATGTATACTGTTGATGAAAGGAGGGACAGGAGGACATGATAGAAACGTGTAAGTACCTCAAGGGAATCAACAAAGTCCAGGAGGGTAGCATCTTTCAGAAAAAGAGATGTGTAAGAACAAGGGGGCACAATTTAAAGATAGAGGGGGGACGGCTCAGGGGTAATGTGAGGACATTTTTTTCATGGAGAGAGTGGTGGATACATGGAACAGCCTTCCTGAGGAGGTCGTTGGGTCTAAAACAGTGGGGGAATTCAAACATGCATGGGACAGACACAAGGCAATTATAGTGGGGGTTGCAGGAAGTAGGCTGTTGGTTAACTAGAATCTGCAGCTTATCCAGTAGGTAGGGAAATGGGCAGACTGGGTGGGCCAAGTGGTCCTTACCTGCCATCAAAGTCTATGTTTCTATGTTTCCATGTTAAAGTAAACATCAAAAATTTTTTTATTTAAAAACAGATATGAACTATAAAACATAGTCCGGGAATGCCTGATCGTACAAGAATGCCTTGAGGCGGGCCTTAAATACCCCAACAGACGGGGCCTCCCTAACGACTAAAGGGAGCGAATTCCACAGGATGGGGGCAGCGACACTAAATGCTTTGTCGCCAGCAGTTCTTAACCTCGTCCTGGGAATCGCGAGGAGGCCCCTAGAGGAAGAGCGGAGGGAATGGACCAAGACAGCAGGTGTAAGAAGGTCACTCAGGTAACCAGGGCCCAGGCCGAGTAGGGCATTAAAGGTGAGTAAGCCCACTTTAAAGAGGACCCTCCACCTAACCGGCAGCCAGTGCAGTTGACGCAGCACCGGAGTAATATGACAGTATTTAGACTGTCCTGTCAACAACCTCGCCGACGCATTCTGCACCAGCTGCAGTTGGTGGAGGGTACCCCCAGAGACCCCAAGATAGAGTGCATTACAGTAGTCAAGCCTGGACATCGAGAAGGCATGCACCAAAGTGGGGAGGTCCAGTGGCGGAACTTAAGGGCTTGATCCTGGCGATATTCCTCAGATGATAAAAGCTAGTATGGACAACGGAAGTCACCTGAAACTCAAGTGTCAAACCGCTGTCAAGAATAACACCCAGATCACGCACCCTAGAGGAGGCCTTCAATGGTATAGAGCCAAGGCAAAGTCCTGTCTCTGCACCAGAGGCCAACCTATCATGCCCTCTGTTCGACTCCACCACCAGTACTTCTGTCTTACTGGGGTTCAGTCGCAACCAGCTGGAGGCCATCCAGTCATTGATTTCAGCAAGGCAGCTGTTAGCACTTCTACTGCACAAGATGTTCCAGGGTCAAAGGAAAAGTACAGCTGGGTATCATCAACACAGCAGTGAAAACCCAAGCTGTACTTCCTAATGAGCTCTCCCAGGGCAGCATGTATATGGCAAACGACATCGGGTGACAAGACCGGACCCTGGGGAAATCAGCACAAAGGTGGATCAAGGGAGAAGAGAAATTCCCATCACTACCCTCTGCCCCTGTTAGATAAAAAGACTCAAACCAGCTGATGACAGAGCCGGAGTAGCAAAGAATTCCCTTAGCGGTCAAGTAACACTCGATGGTCCACCGTGACAAATGCTGAAGAGAGATCAGGAGAACAAGAATTGTCCTCCTGATCTCTGGGTCCCTATGAGGTCATTGTGCACTCCAACTAGTGCAGTTTCTGTGCTATGCCTCGCACAGAACCCAGATTGGAGTAGCTTATAAAGATTGTGAGTCACAAGATGCCCCTAAGCTGAAGTGCCACCACCTTCGATAATCTTACCTAAAATGGAAGATTGGAGATAGGACGGTAATTTGCCTTGACGTCAGGGTCCAATGATGGTTTCTTCAGAAGGGGTCTCACCAATGCCTCCTTCAAGACATCAGGAAAGACTCCCACTGACAAGGAACACCGGACAATCAGGGCAAACACTGGGCCAACAGAGTCAACGCATCTCATTAAGAAATGGGTTGGCACCGGGTCCAGTTCACAAAAGGTGTGCTGAAGCTCGGAGGCAATCTCATTAACCTCAGCCACCTCCACCAGTCTAAACTCACCCCAAACAGGTGGAGTGCTCTCTGGTCACCCATGGCGACCACTGTCGGCCAGATTCTGGTCCACTGGCGGAATCCCCTGCCTGATGGCAGACACCTTGTCCGAGAAGAACCGAGCAAACTCATCGCACAATGCGTTCGAAAAAGCTACCTTCGGCTGTAGACAGGAAGGATGAAGGAGCCTGTCCACAGTCTGAAAGAGCACAGTTAGTCAGTTCCTCCTGGCAGCAATCTCCCCTGGACAGAACTTCTGCCTTCTTACAGTTGATTGCCCCCTGGTATGCACCATAGTGTGTATGTAGGGCCAGTTTGTCTACCTCCAGGCCAGACTTCCGCCAGCAGCGCTCTAATCTCTGACCCAAGGTCTTCATCTCCTTGAGCTCCCCGTCACACCAAGGGGACCTCAAGTGAGAAGACCTGGGTCGTACATGGACTGGTGCGAGGGAGTCAAGCGCACCAGAAAGCACCTTATTATAGGCTTCCACTACTGCGCACACCCCCCCACCGCATGCATTGTCCACACTAGATAGGTCAGCCACCGCCAAGAAACCCTCAGAGGTCAACCCCCTCAGAGGGTGATAGCTGACCATCTCTGCAGGGGGAGGGCTACTGAGGGGGGCCCTGAACTGGGAACTTCACCATGCAATGATCGGACCAAATGACCCTATCAATGCTGAGACTATTTATCTCGAGCCCCAGTGAGAACACCAAATCCAACATGTGGCCACCCTGATGAGTCATGGAGGAAACTCCCTACGCAAAGCCCAGAGATGACGTGCCTCTGACACAAGTATACATGAAATCGGGCTTACTACTCACTTACCACCATGGCCCAGGACTGATTCTGATGCTGGGGGGGGGGTCAGGAAAGGTGGGCAACTAACTCAGCTCCCACATGGCTTCCAGTACTGCTGCTCCTGTGGCTAGGTGGTGGAACTAGAAACGTTTGTGTGTTTCCACCCCGACCAAAATCGAGGCAGCCTGCCTCCGTCTGCCAGGGAAACCTTTCCCCACTGTCACTGCTGAGGATTCCTGGAGAGCCATGCATGCTGGGGAGCCGCACTCCCACCCCACTACTGCTGCCACCACTGCCACTGGACTCCAGCTGGAGGGGAGCAACTCCAGAGGAGCCACGGGCCCACCACAGGTATGTTCAGGTTTCCATGCTCCTCATGTCCTCCATCCACCTAACTAAGCTGAGAACTGCCCCCAGAAGTCACTCCCCAGGCCCTTTTGTAGGGCAGGAAGGTCCTGGCTAATAGCCAGGGGATTGGACCTTCTGAGCCCTAGGGATGACCTCCGGATGATGCTGAGTCCTGCCCCCGGACCCTCGGGTGCAAAAAGGACAATGGATGGGGCAGAATCGGGGAGAGCCAGCAGACAGGGAAGAGGGGGGAATGGGAAAATGGAGGAAGGGGGAAAAAAATTCTTGATTCCTGGTTTGGGGAAAAGGTCCCAGTGGGTGGTGGAAAATGGTAGTCACTCGAAGGATGGGAGAGTGACCAATGGAGTTCCACAGAGATCGCTTTGCGCCCTGTCCTCTTCAGTGTCTTAGTAAGTGACATTGCTGAGGAACTGGAGGAGAAGGTGTGCTTCATTGCTGATGACACGAAAATCTGCAACAGGGTGGACACCCAGGAGGGGATGGATAAGATGCAAAGGAATCTATGGAAACTAGAGAAATGGTCTAGGGTGTGGCAGCTGGGATTTAATGCCAAAAAGTGCAAATTCATGCATCTAGGGAGTGGAAACCTAAGGGATAAGTATAAGATAAAGGGGGAGGTACCTACAGTTACCAAGCAAGAGAGGGACCTCTGGGTGATCATATCTGATGATATCAAGGTGGTAAGGTAGTGTGACAGGGCAGTAGGCAAGGCAAGCCAGATGTTGGGGAGCACTGAGAGATTTGTAGCAGGAGAAGGGAAGTGATGTTGCCTCTATATCGATCACTAGTGAGACCCCACCTAGAGTAGTGTGTCAAGTTCTGGAAGCTGCATACCTGCAAGGACAAAGACAAGGTGGAAGCAGTCCAAAGGAGGGCTACTAAAATGGAATGGGAGTTGCAAGAGAAACCATATGAGGAGAGGCTGCAGGAACTCAACTTGTACTCCCTGGAGGAGAGGTGAGTGATAGGGACATGACTGAGACCTATGAAGTACCTAACAGGAGTGAACAAGGTGCAGGTGGAGAGTCTCTTTCACATGAGTATGAGCACCAGAACACGATGGCATGCCGTGAAGCTTGAGGTGGCAGGTTTAAGAGGGATGTGAGGAAATACTTCTTCACAGAAAGGGTGGTGGATGCCTGGAACAGCCTGCCAGAAGAGGTGGTAGAGGCGAAGACAGCGGGAAGCTTCAAATGTGTGGGATGGACTCATGGGTATAAGAAACAGTGGTACGGAAGAAAGGAGGGACACCTGTGACCAAATAGAGTCCAGGGTGTAGTGTTAAGCAGGGAAAATAGGGCAGACTAGATTGGCCAACCGGTCCTTTTCTGCTGACAAATCCTATGATTTAAAGATATGGAAAATGATGTTCCCTCTCCAGGAAATAGGTATAACATTCTTTCTAATACGGGAGTTAAACAAGTCTGCCCACAAGTCCATTTTAGTTTGATATGTTTCTATAATATCATTTAGTGATTTCATTTCCTTATGCATTTGTTCTGTATGACAATTATCACTCTCACTATCCATGAAAAGATTTTTAAAATACAAAACTCATTCTTCTGGCACAATATAAGATCCCTAAAATAGGCATTTGTGCATTTTGCTACATATTTCCAAAACAGAGGGATATTATTTTCCATAATTGCTCTAAGCATTCTGTCCCCATTGTCCTTCTGGTGGGCCTTTTTCTGTTCCTCAAAGATTAACTTATACATTTGCCTAGTTCTATTGAGTTCAGAAGTATTTTGTCTAGAGGGCACTTTTTTACACTTTCTGGTCAGAATATTTAAACTTCTTTTCTCTCTTCTACAATGAGTATTAAATGAAGACTTTATACCAATTTTCCTTCTTTCACGTAAGGACTACAATTTAAAGCAGATGTTATTCACATTAAATCTCCTTTCAGCCTCTGCCAAGGTACCAGAATCAGCTAGAAAAGATTTTCATATTGATATAAAGTTTCAGAGATCTTCTCCTCTAAATCATGATTCCACACCAACCTGTTATTAACTATAAATCTTATAGCAATATTGCCTTCCTTTCTTTGAAGACTATTATCTACTTTGCATGGGATGTACAGTGTTAAAAGGAAATGGTCATTCTGGCTGAGCTAAAGCCTCAGTATTTTTAACATATGATAAATCACAAGTACAGTAGATGATATCCAATAATCAATTACAGTTGGATAATTATGGGGAAAAAGGTATGATTACCCCCCTCTATCTAGGGGAAATCTTTCATGTATTACAGCACGGTCAAAACTGTCCATTGCATCTGTCACTAGCTCACCTTGTAAATTACATATTACATCATTAGTATTTTTTTTATATCCTTTTGGTTTGAGATCTGGTTCAGATTTCTCTGAGTCAGACAGACTACTGTGATTTCCCATGTGGGCATTGAAATCACCACAAAGATTGACAGCTTGATTTACCATATTTATTCCACCAGATTGGACAGTTCTTTCCAGGATTCACGTCTGTAATATGTGGAATGTGATAGAGAGAAATATACATTCATAATAACTATCAAGTGATTATAAACTTGCTCTTTACAATACAAATATTTTTATCAACAATTCCAACTTTCAGTATCTTGACATTATTATCTATTTGTATTATAGCACCCCTATAGTTAGGGTTGAGCAGGGTTTTCTTTGTTAAACCTCAGATTTTGCACCTTAATAAAATAACTTTGCAACCGTTCGATGGATTTGCATGAAAGTTTGCAAGCGCAGTCTCATGGGGTAGATCTCTTGACCTGGCAAGTTTAATTTCAGTCAGATGTGTGGATTCTGAGATGCAGATAGTGAAAAAACATAAAAAAATCACTGTTTTTTTCTCATCACTTTGCACACAGACAGACTGGAATTTTGGTCTGTAAATTTCAGGATGGAAAGGGCTTGCCCACAGATGTGCCTTTCGCTGGTTTGATGAAAAAATATTAATCCATTCCAAAGTTTTTCAATTAAAAAATTTTGGGTTCTGAGCTTGGACAGTACAGACTTTTAGATAGAGGTCTGGAACAAAAAAAGAATTTGGTCCAAATGAAAAAAGATCCTTTTTTCTTTGGGGCCGGTCCTTTTTCATTTGAAAAAATCCTTTTTCATTTGCCACCATCTTGTTTTCCATGTTTCTTAAAAAAAGAATTTCAAAACCACAAAAATGATATCCTGCAGAGAGAGCAAGACATGTATCTTGCTCATTGGGACTCCGTTAGGAGGATTCTGCAGTTAACTGTTGGGAAAGTGACCCCAAAATGTATTTTTGGTTTTTTTAAGTAAATCCTTTTTCATGACTCACTTCAGCTTTTGCCTTATGGGCTTTTTCACTGAAACGAAAAGGATCCCATCAAATGAAACAAGGATTTTGCAGGCTGTCCCCATAATTATGTGAATTTTCCCTGGTGTCTAGTGGCACCCCCCGATCGCCATCCCCATTATTTTTTTTATTTTGCCCTGGTGTCTAGTGGCACCCCCATACCCTCCAACTGCTGTCCCCTGTATTTTTATTTTCCTGGTGTCTAGTGGAGCCCCCCCCCATCACCATCCTTGCCATTGTTTGATTCCACCTTGGAGTCTTACTTCTTTTATTTAACTCTGGTGTCTAGTGGCACCCTGCTCCACTGTCCGATCACCATCCCTGTAATTATGGGATTATTCCCTGGTGTCTAGTGCCCCCTCCCCGTGATTGCTGTACATGTAATTATGGGATTTTCTCTAGTTTCTAGTAGCACCCCCACCCTCCGGTCCCCATGCCCATAATTAAATACCATGCCCATAGTGTCTAGTGGCACCCCTCACCATCTGATTGCTGTCCCCATAAAAATCGTATTTGTCCCTGGTGTCTAGTGGCACCCCCCACTCTTTGATCACCATCCCCCTTGAAATGTGTGGCATCTCTGGTGTCTAGAGGCATCCCCCATCCTCTGATGTCCATCCAGGGCTGACAAGAAGAAAACGGTTCCTTAAAGTCTTTTTTTATTTGTAAAAAAGAAAATGGTCCATCAGCGATGCAACCCCCCCCACCCTGACCTCCTACTGAGAACCCATCACCTCGCATCCCCCCATATGAGAAATAAGCTAAGTGCACATTAATGTCTTTCAACAGGATTTTCAACTTTGGTGCATAACTTTGCTATTTTTGCATATTTTGACGTCACATTTTCAACATGGCATTTTTGAGACCCTACCTCATGAACAATGTCAGTGGAATTACGTAAATCCAGCCTGAAAGAAGATTTTGCGATTGCTTGGTAAAATCACCTTTCAGGTGGGATTTGAACATTTTCAACACCCTTGTTCATGAGATGGGGTCATAAGAAGGGTATGTTCAAATTTGGTGTCAGAATATGTTAAAATGGTGAAGTTATGCATATCTGTTGAAATTAAGCTACACTCGCAACTTTCATCATTTTTAATATTTTCACCCAAAATTTTCAACATAGCCATTTCTTTACACTAACTCATGAACACAACTGTTATTTTTCAAATCTTCACCAAAATGTGTTTTCTCTCCACTGGCACAAAATGATGTTGCGGTGGTGCAGAATGACGTTTTGTCAGGGACTTGAAAAATTTCAGTACAGTGTTCATAAGGTGGGGTAATAAGAAGGCTATGCCGAAATTGTGGTTGCTGTTGTGTTACAAATGGAAGTGTAGGGCCCTCTGGGCCCTATGCTTCCACAGCAACATACATATACACATCTATGGAGGGATGGGAGCTGTGCTCCCACAGGCAAATAAGGATATGATTACACTATCTGAAAAATTATGCATGAATGAGAGCGCAAGGCCTGGAGGTATATATCATTACCAAAGTAAAAGTAATTACTATATAATGCTGGTACTAGTACCTAACAATAAACTGACAGTCTCTAAGTACTGTTTAAAAGTCAAAAAGTTCATTTCTTCATTGAGTCTCATAATGCTGTCACAGTGCTGGCAGCATAACTCAGTCACTCAAAACTTGGAGGTATATATCATTACCAAAATATAAATAATTACTATATAATGCTGGTACTAGTACCTAATAATAAATTGACAGTCTTTAAGCACTGTTTAAAAGTCAAGAAGTTCATTTCTTCATTGATTCTCTTAATGTCGTCACAGTGCTGGCAGAAAACTCAGTCACGTCACTATTTCCTGCATTCAGTAGCTTAGTAACCAAATTACAGACCGTACATTGTATCTCCTTTTCTACTCCCCTAAGATCAACTATCACATAATCCATGGTAGTCAGAAAGTTGTTGACTGGATGTACAGTACTTACTATCATAGAGTTCTATGGTCTCCTAGCCTCCCCTGGCTGAAACTGGCAGACATGTGCCTCTACTTCTGTCGCCTCTGCCACCTGCTCACCCAACGCTTGCACTGGCATTTATGTGATATGCATTGGAAGTGACGTTACTCTCACTTTTGGTTCACCAATCCTAACACAGTTAATATTTTAAAAGTATGAGGCTTCAACAAACCTTAGAAGCTCATGTTAGGTACAGGAAAAGTACTCTTTATCTAAAACGTGTTGTAGTAGCCCTTATAGGGGCTATCAGATATCACCCTTTGTTAGCAGCCTCCACACAGCCAGCCTGCCTGCCTGCAGTGTTCCCACTATTCACTACATGAAGGGTATTTTATTGCTTTTTGTATTTTAGTAGTTTTGAGGCAGATACAGAGATAGAGAAACGCACACAAGCACAAGTCCCCTGAAGGACAGAGTTCTGCTATGATCACACAACCCTTTTACTAGCCAAGCCCTCACTGGCATTGGAGCTCATGTGATCTGAACTGGAAGCGACATCACTCTCACTTCCACTTCAGCAATCATAACAAAGTTAATATTTTAAAGGTACGAAGCGTCAACGAGCCCTAAAAGTACCTATTAGGTACAGTAAAAGTGCCATTTTTCTAAAAAGTGCTGCAGTAGCCATTGTAGGAGCTATCAGATATCACCCTTTGTTAACCGCCTCCACATAGACAGCCTGTCTGCAGTGTTCCCCCATTCACAAAATGTTTTTTGGTTTTTTTTTGCTTTTTGTATTTTAGTAGTTTTATGGCAGAGATACAGGCAGATAAAGAATCACAAGCACAGATCCTTTGCAGGACAGAGTTCTGCTACAATCACACAACCCTTTTACTAGCCAAGCCCTCACTGGCATCAGTGCTTATGGAATCTGGACCAGAAGTGACGTCACTCTCACTTTTGGTTCAGAGATCCTAACAAAGTGAATTTTTTGAAAGTATGAGGCTTCAGCAAGCCCTAAAAGTACCTATTAGGTACAGTTAAAGTGCCTTTTATCTAAAAAGTGCTGTTGTAGCCCTTGTAGGGTATAATAGATTATCACCCTTTGATAGCAGCCTCCACACAGACAGCCTGCCTGCAGTGTTTGAACTATTCACAAGATATTTTTTTGTTTGTTTGCTTTTTGTATTTTAGGGTCCCCATATTCAAAAGACTTGCATGGTACAAAATGGAAATGTGCGGTGCATCCCGAAAACTGCGTGACAGCGCGATATTCAAAAGCGTGAACTGCGTCACACATTTCCAATTGCGCAGTCACACATAAATAATGTATGCTGCGCAGAAAAAAACAGGCAGACATCTGCATATGCCACACATGTATATTCAGAGGAAATGCGCAATGCATGTGCCACACATCTCACATTTGTGCTGCGCAAACTTAGTTATAAAAGGGGCAGCCCTAAATCAACCAGACACCCAGAGGCAGGCCACTGAACTGCATTCAGGATGGCTGGGATAGCTTTCCACAAGGCTGCCATCATGGCTGATGTGAGGAGACTGAAGGAAGAGCAAGGTGGATGAGGAAGGACCCATAGCCATATATCCCGTAGAGACAGTACCAGCCCCAAGTCACATTTGAACAGCTAAGTGACACAGACATTGTGGACTGGTACCAGCTCAACAGGGTTATTCTGAAACAGCTGCTCCATAATGAGCTCCTGGCATCCACACACAGAAGTCATGCTATGACAGTGGAGACCAAGTTCACAGCAGTGCTGTGCCTGCTTGCCATGGGCACCTTCCAGATACCAGTGGGTGACACCACCAACATCACCTAGTCAGTCACCTTTTGTCTCCTCACACAGTTCCTAAATGCTCTGCTGCCCCATGCTAGTGAGTTCATTTGATTCCCTAGCACACCAGTGGCACAGACAGTAACAAAGCAGCACTTTTATAGGGTTGCATTCCTACTGACAGTGCTAGGTGCCATTGATTGCACCCATGTGGCCATCAGAGCACTATCTGGTAGTGACAAAGGACATATGCACAAACAGGAAGGGGTACCATTCCATTAACTGCCAGGTGGTGTGCGATGCCGGGTGGCTCCCTTTTGCTTGACACCCCGACAGTGAAACACGGAAAAAGATCACTACAGCAACAGTCGCTGTAATGGTCCGTTTCTGTGTTTCACTTTTCCCTAGTGTTCTGCCCCCTCCCCGGACCAACTCCAACCTGTAGTTAAGAATCGTAAAGTCCAGGGGGTGCGGAGTGCAGAGCCCGCCACATGGGGGGTGTAGGCAGCACAATACCTGCGTCAGCATTGTTCCGTCGCTGTGTGGGAGGTCAGCATTTTTACTGTCGACCTCACTTGGTGCTTCCACGATGCCACAGGGCACATCACAAATGTGCTTGCCCAGTACACCATGCATTCATCTGGCACCAGTCATCCCTGTGCTGTCGCTTTGAGTTCAGGGACATACTCAGTGGCCATCTTGTAGGCAAGTGCAACCACAGCCACAAACAAGGTGTCCACATGGTAACACAGTGCAGTGATGGCAGACGTACAGGCATCAGCACAGAAAGAAGGGGTGTTGGAATGGTACACATCCATGTGACACACTACAGGGAAGGAGGGAGTGATGGGACCTGAAAAAGGACTGACACTGAACAGATGTGTAAAGCTGGTATGGGAGGGATAACATGATGGTGAGCAGTAGGCACAGGATACAGGGGTGGTGCCAGCCAGTAGGAGGCTCTAACGCTGGGGGAAGGTAAGTGCAAGATGCCACATTGGATGGTGTCAGTAGACCTTTGGTCCATACCCATAGGCCACTCCACTGGCTCATTTTTTGCGCTCCTAGGGAGTGAAGCTGAACTGGCGCTGGGCATTAACGGCCTCAGCCACCTCCCTCCAGCCCTCTTCCTGCTCTTGCGGTGTCCCTAACCTCCTGCACAGGAGGTCTTCATGGACCACATAGGCCTTGGTGAGGGACTTCAATTCATCTTTCATGAAATTAGAGCATCTGTGTCTTTCTGTGGACATTTCTGGTGCTTGTGGAACAAATAGATAAAGACAGGCCCAGTTACAATGACATGGAAATGGAAATAAGCACCTTTCGCACAACAATGAAATCCACACACACACACACACACACACACAAACATGACACAACACCTACCTTCAAGGCTGCAGTACCTCTTGGTCACCTCTGAGGAGTTATGGTGCTGCTCTGCTTTTATGGTAATGTGCATGAAAATTAGCTGACTACATTCCCTTAATGAAAAGCAATGTGCTGTTTGGGCACAAACTGTGCAATGCAATGAGGCTATTTGCATATCCTGGCTGAATATTGCAAAGATGCACACCATGCAAGTGGCTTCCCATCGCACATTCCATCTGTTCTGCAGAACACCATGGTGCAAGATCACATATGTCAGCATGATAGATGCCACATGTCACTGCTCCACGCAGGGCAAGCACAGTGCCATTCTTTTGCAATAGCAGTGGCCAATTGTACATGTGCCAACACTGGTCAGTCGTGCACAGCACTGGCCTGTCGTGCATGCCCCTTGCAGACCGCGGTATGGTTGGCACGAGTCGAGGCACTGAGCGCCCTTCACAATATGGCGTTGCACAGCTGCCGCACAGGCATGATAGCATGTGGTGCAACCTTAGTTTGCTGCATGGCTTGCTATCGCACATGCGCAGACTGTAATTCCTTATCGCGCAAAGACATGGCACTAACACCAGCAGTGCTCGGCTAAGCAATGATGCCCTATCGCGCTACATACACAGTTTACAGGCCTACTAAAACATGGCTGGGTGTGACTGTGTAGAGCAGCAGCAACACACCCAGAGCTACCAGACAGATAACACCCAGCCAGTGGCACCAGAGATGGTCAGAGGTGGAGCTGGCTAACCTGGTGGATCTAGTGATCCCCAGGGAGGGCCAGCTATTTGGAAATGAAAACCTTGACAGGCCCAGGTCACAGGTGTGGGCCCACATAGGCAGTCTGCTCTCAAGGAGGACTGGGGTGCAGTGCACTGGGGAGCAGTGTCACCACACATTTGGCAGCCTGACATGGAGAGACAAACCTCAGCTGAATAGGTTCCATGCCATGGTGGAGGGGGGCACTGTGCCACACCCAGGTAAGTACATCATGATAATGTATGACATATAGGATGTTGTTATCTTTCAGGGCTATGTCTGCGTCCGACAGTGACCAGTATGGAAAGCGGCATGGTATTTTTTTTTATGCTCCTCCCCACCCCCCTGACCAGCCACTTCTTCATGCCACCAAGGCCCCTCAGCCACCCTCCTCCACTGGACACCATCTGCTGCACCCCACAATTGCCAACTGATCCCTACTTGGGTGACCCGATGTAACCCTTTGTCGGGTGAGTCCCCTTCCTTCATCGGATGGGTCCCCTCTCTCCAAAGGAGAAGTGCCGAGAGGCACATGTTTAGCCCAGGGATCAGCAGTGGGGTGGTCAGCACAGGGCTATCATGGCATGTCAGGGACTGGTAGCCATCATCCGGTCAGGCCAGGGGGCATTTTCTGCTTTTCTGTTGCCCACCCCATGAAACCCAGATTGGCCTGTGGGAGTGGCAACCTGTGGCGGGGGTGTGCGAGGGCATGTCGAGGCTTCACATCCATTAGCATATCTCCCAATCTGCCTGCCCACCCATCCACCCGGGAGGGAAGTGTTCAGTGGACACTCTGAATACCCTCCCTGCTGGTCTCCGCTCCTGCTACCTGGGCTCGGGGCCTGAACCCAGGTCGCCAGCATGCTAAGCAAACCCCTTTGCTTGGCACCATGGAGCCGGCCCTGGCATGGTACTCCTATTGATCCACAGTTGCAGAACACCATGCTGCATACTAGTCCATTGTGTTTGTTACAGACATGCCCTGCCCACTCTATAGTGCAGGAGTAAAGTGGCACATGTTCATGTCTGTTCAACTAAGGGCAACACCTGCCTATAGAGGCTGACAACATGCCAAGCAGTACCATTGTACATCATGCTGACTGGGGAATGGTGCCATCAAATGCCAGGTGCAAAATAGGCAACAGTGGACTGGCTGCAGGACCAGTGCATTGTACCTGTGTCTCCCCAGGACATGGCACAATGTGGTAAGAGGCACATACGTGCTCATCACTGACACAGGTGACTGATATGCTATGTAGGCCCCATGTGCACTGTGCAAATGTGCTGGAACACACACACTATGGCCACCTGTCCTGATATGCATATGTAGGTATGCACACCTTCGGATGTTGCTGTACAGTACAGTGTGCTGCAGGTGCCAGTTGCACATGTTCCACTACGTACCACCAGCTGCACTGCTGGCAGGCACCCCATATACTCCACAGCTGTCAACAGTCTGTGTCCTGTACGCACAAACCTGTCCTGCATCCCACCCCTGGGTCCCATGATACCTGATATGGGCCATAGACTGCACCATTCCCTATTAATGTAACTGTTGGACTTTGGCACATATATGTTCAGTACTGTGCTATGCAAATTGACATTGGTGTATCACATCCCCGGTGACGGTACAGCAGTCAGACATACCCTGTCAACATTGTGGGATGTCCCTCTGGCATAGCTTGCACACAAGACCAATGCACATCCAGAGTTCCTCAGGTTCTGAATGACCACCCTGCCCTCATAGTGTACCCACACGTCACTGTGAGTGTTTTACAATCCCACCAACATGCACAGTAGCTGTGCAACAGATGTGTGTTTCTGACCAATGTGTACATACCCACTATGCAGGTATGGCCACACATATGTCACAGTAGTCCTCACATGTACACGTGGCATCCTGTATGTCACTGAAGATGTTCCATTCCAATGCACAACCACCCTTGGTCGGTGACACAGATGGAACATGCATGCTGCATGCTGGTCTTGCTGGTCAGCATGACTATGTCCCACTGTGTGCTCCTGGTGATGTACGGCATGGCTGTTGTTCGTTGTGACATCACAATCCATTCTGTCTATGTTGTCCGTATGTGTACATGCATGTGTCCACCCGTGTGCCACAGGCCACACACCAGGACCATGTACATCATCTAACTGTGTCATGGCATAACAGTGAACAACATTCCCCCTGCAGAACCCCACATGTCCCTGTGCATCACAGTCCTCCTTGTGGCCTGGCATGTTTGGTTATGTAGGCATGTACTGGTACACAGCACAGTGTGTGGTACTGGGTACCTGTTGTGTATCTCCGAGATTGTGTGGTAGTTGACATGTCGCATCAACAGGGTATGCAGGTGCCATGCTGACATGTGTGTCATGCAGGTATCCACTGTCGTGCATCCCATCCTATCCTATAACCTTCGTAGCGCCATTGACAATGCAACCATGTATCTGTCCAGTAATATCTGCTGCAGGTCATAGGTCACAGTGGTAACAGGCACACAACTGCTGTGGTGTGTCCTGCCATGACATGATATGGTGGACCTGCATAGATGTACACATGTAGGTGTCTGTCATGGACCTGGTGACTGTCAGGTGCATTGGCACATATGGCCAACCCTCAAGCCACAGCTATGCGGTCCTGTGTCTGCCCATGGCATACCAATGGTTGAGTAGTACACCACCTTGGTAGGCACACAGCCATGATAAGACCCCCATCCAGTGCTGTCCTGCTGCCGTGGCCTCCCATTGGTGTCACATGTCCATCTACATCTGTTCCACTCATTCCGGTGTGATACAGGCATGGGATTGTCCATGTGCTGATCCATGTATCCATTGCAGCCCACACGGCACCACCCACTGGGACTGTTGTCTGTTCTGTGTGTTGGTCACATGTGGTGCACAATAGGGGTGCACCCCCAGCCTGGTTAACTGCTATGTCACCCATCATCATGGAGCATGGTCCACAGGATGCTGCCTATGTATTGTGCATGCAAGGCCCACAGTCAGGGGATGGAGGAAGGGCGTTGCACACATTACATGAGACACCAGCTGACTACATGTACATTGTACTATCAATGTACTATATGTGTATTGTGGTGGTATTTTGGGGTGGGGGCCAGTGTCCCTCCCTATAGGGTGACTATCCATAGGTACATTGTATTCTGTCCACTATTGAGGGTGCATATGTTCTCTTTTAGGTGTACACTAGACATCCATATTGCTGCATCGTATTTGGGTGGACCGTGGGGGACATGTGTGGTAATGCATTGCTCTGAATGTGTCTTTTGTCATTGTGTTCTCATTGCAGACCGAGAGGCCAGGGCAAGGGTCAGGCGGGACCAGAGGAGGGACATTGAGGATGCTGGGGGAGCCAGCCAGCAGCGTGCGGCACAGGTGTCACTGCACAGTCACTTGAGTATGCCTGTATGATTCACACTGCCATGCCCATTCTGTGCTGCACTTTCACGGTGATGCATCCACTGTGTCCTTGTGTTCATTGCATGTGGGTTGTGTCATGCAGTCACACATGTGGTGCTGTTGCCCACCATAGAGGACACGTCTACTCCCATGGTATGGGCACTGTGCACATCATAGTCCTGTGCCACTTGGCATGCCCAATGCGGCTGCGTAGCCCATTTCTATTTTGGAATGACATATTCCGCAGGTCAACCATGCACATGGTGCATGCAAGCACCCTATGTGGGACATGTGGCACCCCATGTGTTCCTGTCATGCTACATGTGGTCTGCACATGGGCTGTCTATACACTTGCACATAGGTGTCATGGTGGGGTGGTCATGTGTTCCCCACATGGGCCATGCTGAGCGGTGGCCTGTGGCATGAAGACATCCAGATGACCTTCCCATCTGGCCCTTGGGATGGTTGGGGTATGTGGTGGCTCCAGTTTGTGCCACTTACAGCTTCAGGGGTCTCTGCATAGTCCTGTGTGTCACGTCTCCTGGACAGACCGCCAGTTGCACTGTTATCTCCACACACCCATGCACCTGTTTCAATCTGTTCTGTGTGTCCCCCAGGTGTGTTGTCACATTAATGTATGTGCCCCTGTACAGCTATCCCAGCCACCCTTTGGTGCCCGCCATACATACACAGTTTGCTGGTGTCGTCCAGTGGACATGTCCCCCATACCCCCAAAATATTGCCCTTACATTGGTTTGGATCACATAGTTGTGGTGCTGGGCCCTTATGCTCAGTCAGTATGTTGTTTGCCTTTCATGGTATGTTACTCTGTTGTGCCCAGATGTGACACCCCTGGATACTGGTATGCCCCTAGCCACCTCCTGTGAATGCAACATTGTGTAGCCATGCCCAGTGCAGCATCTGCCACACCCATAGCATTGGTGGGTGTCATGGCCGTGTCACATCTGCCAATAGGGGATGTGTTGCCACAGCACTCGCCTTTGGCCATGCGTTCCATGTGCTTGTGGGCATGGCCATATGTTGCTGTTGATCATGTGTCACCATTGACTGTTGCCTGACAGCCTCTCCAGATGGCCTACAACACCAGGTCAATGTGTTGCCTGATTGTAATGCACACTGAAGGTAATGTCCACCTCCTGTTCCTCTGCTACACACACCCGCACATGCGACCCTCTGTATACATAACCTCAACCGTTGTGCAGGTGGTATTTGTGCCATGCAGTCATGCATGCTGCCACTGCCTTTGGCCTTTGCATTGTCCACCACCATACGCACTGTGTGTAGGCCTGTCATGTCAGCCTGATGTGCTAGATGTCGACCCCACTGTGCCCTCTCTGTGGTGTGGACATGGGTATGTGCCTTGGTCGAGTGCTGATACCTCTGCACCATGTGGTCTGTAAGTAGGTATGGCCCACCACACATTTCCATTGTGGGGGTCATTTAATAATGCTTCCATTGCCCAACAGGGCTAGTGACTGGGATTATACATCGGTACACAGACTATTTCAATATCCCAGCTGCTGTACCTACTGAGTCGTGTCCCTGTTCACTACAGATCTGCAGGACTTGTTCAGGGAATTTTCTCCCATGACAGTACGATGTCTACCAGTATTTGGCTAGCATGCCGATGTCAGTTTCAACACCTGCATGTTCCACTGCACAGCTGTCCCCAGGGCTGCCGGACTATGGGTGTATTCTTAGGTTGTGAGGGTGGTGTGGTTTGCCCACACTGTGTGTGTCATTATGTTCACCTACACAAGTTGCACGGTGGGCCTGTGACACATCTGTCCTTCCATACAATCCTGCCAGTTCATGGTGGTGGCCTGGATGTGCACTGTGTGGGTGACACTGACTGCAGCATGCACCCCTGCATACCCGCTTGCATGTGTCCTGGACTGTCATCAGACATGTACTGCCACTAGGGTGTGCCCCATGTGTGACCGCCCAGGCTGCATGTCATTGTGGTTGTGTCATGGTGAGACAGTGGACCTTCCATCATGCTGGTATGTCCACTGCAGTGTTCATCATCCTCCAGCATCATGGCTATCCATGGGTCATGACCACTGTTGTGCTCCCCCCATCCATGGTGGTGTGTGCATCTACCGTGGGGATGTGCATAGACATGCACATGCCTGGCATGTCTGTATGGTACACAAGGCTGGCCCCTTGCAGTCCTAGCATCAGGCCCTTTCAGCCCCTGTGGTGTGCCACTGGGCCATATCTGTCCCCTGGGCTGCTGCACTTTTGCACTAGCCACATTTTCACATGCACACCTGCAGTGCACCACAGTCACTGTTTGTGCATCTGTCCCCTGCCCCTTTGTGTTCTCTCATATTCAAATGTGGCCTGCTGTGCTGCTCATCTCCCGATGCGCAATCGCACGTACTCTGGGATATTTAGTCGTGTTTGCACGATCACATTCACTGGCGTACTTTCTGAATATCCCGTTGTTTTGTGCTGACACATTTATGCGGGTGGTGCATCCAGCCACCTCTGAATATGGGGCCCTAGTAGTTTAGTGGCAGAGACAGATAGATAAACAAACACAGGTCTCTGCAGGATAGACAGTCATGAAACCCTTTTACTGATATGTTACAGTGCATCAAAATGTGTATCAAATGTATATGTAGTCCCTCTGTTTAAAGTTAGCATCCACTCATACTTGGTGTGAGCAGTGAACCCTTATCCCTGTGGGCCAAGGAATGTCACTAGAAAGTGGTTTGGAGGCATTTGCAGTCCCGCTTCAGTCATTTTTAAAACATCTCTACTGTGCAGTATATTTTATTGTTTCCATTCTTGGGCTTTACCTTTCTTTGTATTGTTAATATTAATAGCTTCAGTGTTTGCCCTTTTTAGTTATGGGATATTTTGTGCATGCAATTAATTATTTATTGTTCAATTCACATTAGTGTTGTGTATAAACATACAGGTATTTCATCTAGTCAGGATCTGAACCCCGATCACCAACAGTGACAATCCACATTGTCTTTTGAGTCTGACCTCAAACTGTAAGGGATTTTATTGCAAAAAACAGTATGCCAAATTACAGTATTGCATTCAACACTCAGCATTTTCTGTGACCCTGCTGAAATCAGAGCTTAAACTTCACCTGCCCTCTATTGTGTTCTGCCTATGTGCATCCATCCCCTATTCTCTTGTTTTACAGGTCTGTGGGCCAGTCATTAAAGTCTGCATAAGGTGATGAATATGGTGACAACTACTGTACTTAGTGCTACCTCATTATGATGCTGTCAGGGTAACCAGGTGACAACCTGTTTGTGGGTGGTTGGAAACTACAAATTGTCCTGCTGTAATTATCCCCAAAGGGATGGAAATGTCTAGTTTGAGCTCCTTACAGCTTTATTAAGTACATGTGTGCTTGTTTTATAAAATGCAGTTTGGTCAGGCAGTGTCATTTCACAATATCCAGACACACAGGAGAGAAAAAAAACAAGGTGAATTCTCTGGGAAACCATGGTCTTGGATGTGTCCCCTGTCCTCCTGGGAGCACTTAATGAAATATGGCCACATGCCTGTGTTTTATGATGGGGCATGCATGAGTGCTTGGTTTATCAAATATAGTTTCACCAGGGAGTGTCAGTTCACAACATCCAGGCAGTAATCAGAGGAAGAAAATGGCAGTGGTGGAATTCTCTGGGAAAACATGGCCTTGGATGTCCCCCCCCCTTCCTTCAGGGACCACTTACTGAAATTTGGCCACACTCCTGAGTTTTATGAAGGAGTTTTATAAAGTACATTAGTGCTGGTTTTATCAAATACCGTTCAGCCAGGCAGTATCATTCCAGAACATCCATGCACTCAGGAGAAAAAAAAATCCACCAGTGGTGGAATTCTCTGGGAAACCAAGGTCTCACATGTCCTCCTTCCTCCAAGGAACACTTAATAAATGTGGCCACCACCTAGTTTGAACATCTATTTAGTGCACATGTAGTGTTCTGCTTACAGTATGCTTACTTTCACAGTGCAGGATGTGTGTGTGGAAATGTGTTTTCTGACTGGGCTTTGTTTATAAGGCAGAGTATGTATGCTGGTTTTATAAATATACTGTACAGTTTTTCCAGGTAGTGTCACTTCACAACATTCAGGCACTCAGGAGAGGGAAAAAAAAAGCACCAGTTGTGGAAATATCTGGGAAACAATGGCCTTGGATGTGTCCTCCTTCTTCCCAGAGAGCACTAAATGAAATGTGGCCTCACTCCTGTGTTTTATGATGGGGCTTTATTTACAGTACATGTGTATGTGTCTGGGAGCACTAGTTTTTATTGAAATATGGTATTTCACAATTTAACACATTTTATATACAGTACATTTGTAAAATTCAGTATATCAAGAAAGGCAATATAACAGAGTACTGTCTTCATAGATCCTTACACCAATCCCAGTCATTACAGCACATACAGTAGAGTACAAAACAAATCTGAAAATTAAATGAAAACATTTTTACACAACAAATATTGTACACTGCAAAACCAATGTGACTCACATTCCAGTTGTGTGCCCATGCTTGGCAACCCCAACTGGCAAAACTTTCTGCAAGTGTGAAATGCATCATCTGCAGTGTCTTCTTTTTAAAGTTTTCCAAAATTGTTTTATGGAATCAACCAGTTCCTGCTTTGTCTGTGTTTTTTTTTTTTCTTTCTCTGGATAAATATTTTCATGGCATGCCACATCATCGTAATGAGATTCATATCTGGCAACCTGGTGGTACAAAAAATAGACAGTAAAATACACTGCAATGAACATTTTTTAAGTGACTATTGTGTAGTGCTTACTCTGGTTGTGGTCTGGCCCAATTAATTCCCACAGTAGCAATAGTCACTGCTGATGTAGTATGTTTAGGGTCACTGTCCAGAAAAAAGTGATGTCCATCTGGATATTTTTTCCTTTTGTATTTCTTCACTGCTCCCAGGTGATATGTTCTGTGAAGAATTTGCAATTGAAAGTGGCACAGTACAACAACTTATATGAGACAGTAACTGTCTTAAGCCTTTGGCACCTAAAATTAAGCATCACTAATCATCAAAAATGTGCAGTGGGCCTTGCCCCCAGTTGGCTATGGAGCCCATTACATGAAGCTTTAGAGAATGTTTTGCCTTTGGTTTCATGGAATCCATGCCTTTCTTATGAAATGCCATTGAAGCAAACTACTCCAAAGACACCACCATTTTGTTAGAGAAAATGACGTCATGGAGTGTCTCCTTGTTGTTGATCCACATCCTGGCTTGTTCATCTCACTTCACTTTGTTCACATCCATGATTATGGCACAAAACCTGGAGGAAACAAAAGATGTTTTCTGTCATGAAACTGTATGCACAGTAATAACAAACACGAAAACTTTGTGTCGACAATCACCCATTTTTGGTACCCTTACTATGCCTGCCCCTATGTCCACCCCATCTGGCAGTGCTTCCTCTTTACAGGGGAGACAGATGTCACTACCCCATGTACAGCAGTCAAACATTCTGTAATTTACCTAATGGTGGTCTCGTTGTCATTAGTTAGAATACTGTCCACAAGTAGCATGGTTACCCTGTGTGCAAAAAGAGGGAAACAGTTTAAATCAGGTACATAACAAGCAGTAATTTAAGACAAATAAACTGCAGTAGGTTAACACTGAAGTACAATTCTGTAACTTTATTATACTGTATATAATGTGGTGAGTAACAGTGAATTATGGCATTTCAATTTACAGTACCTGGTGCAGATGGTAGGCCACGGGACATGTGGAGCTGAGGCCAGGCATTTCAAGTGTGCCCTCAGCATACTATCCATGATGAAGATTCCGGTGCTCTTCAGAAACACCAGAATCTTTCTCATGCTTTCCCCTTCAGTCCTCAACCTCCTAACGACTGCACTGATATCCACTTGTATCTTATTTACCATTGGCACTGGGAGATGTGATTACAGCAAAAGAGTGCCCAGTTGTGGAAACACATCATTTATTTGGAAACATCAAAGAGTACCATATCACTGCACCTGTGGTCCAATGGGGTAAGAATGTACCTATGATGTGGTAACACCACAAACTGCTTCTCCAGATGATGTCTGTGTGCAACCTAGATAGGACTCAATGAAATGCTACATTGTCCACTGTACTGTACATTTTCTAAAAAATTGCCAGTGATGTATCATCTCACTATTGCACCATGGACAAGACTGTTTTCAACAGGAGAAAATCTGACAAAGTAGCATCTCAACCACTAAAAAGAAGTTTCAGCCTGGCAAATAGGACACCACTTGAGACCAGGCAGTCTGCTGCAGTTGGGAAAGAGAACTTGGAAAGGCAGAATTAATGCAGAAGAAAGACAGAGAAGGAAAAGACACTAAAGTACCAGAAGACAAAGGCACCCAAGGTACAGTACAGTACAGTTCAGTTAATTTCTTTTGTTTCTGCAGCCATGATGTATTTTACAGTATATTGTTTTCACCTGATAATGTTTATTCATTTTTATGTTTGCTTGCACAGATGTGCAAGAAACATAGTGCCACCATATGAGTTTTCGTAGGTGTGCCTCCCCCACTTCCAATGCCCTGCTCTCTTTTGCACTGTGCCAGTGAATGTCCGAGCTGTCTATGACAGCCGTTCAGAATGCAGTGGCATACAGCTAAAAGTGAAAAACCGCTGCAATCAGCGGTTGTAACGTGTGGGCAATTTGCATACTGTCATCGGCAGGTAATTTACATAGTGCCATCAGCAGTATGCAAAGTGCCTACACGCAGCACTGCATCCTAAACAGTTGTCATAGACAGCTTCCTTTGTGTCTACCCTCCCCAAACACTCAAGTAGCACGCTGGGAGCCCAACCCAGAGTGCTCTTGCACTCTCCCCGGCCGCACACAGTATGGCTGACAGGGGTGCCCAATCCTCTGTCGGCTCTGCGCCCCCCCCAGATTTCTAGGTGCCACACTGGGAGCCCACCCCAGCGTGGCAAAAGTCAGAATGGTGACAGGGTGCCCAATCCCCCATCAGCTCAATTGAACCCCCCCAAAAGAAACAGACTTCCAGTTGCCACGCTGGGAGCCCACCCCAGCATGGCGAACATCTGTGTGGCGGCACGGGGTGCCCAATCCCCCATTGGCTCCACTGACCCCCCAAAACTTCCAGCTTCCATGCTGGGAGCCCAACCCAGCATGACACAAGTCCCACGTCGTCTTCCTAAAAAGAAAAGAAACACCTGAAAAGAAAAAATGGCCCCTCATTGATTGTCTTACCCCTCAACCCACACCCACCCTCTGTGCATCCACCTCCCCACACACCCCACCCCATACTTACCTCCGGAGTCCAGCATGACGGTCTTCTGTGGACCGGGAACACGTCTGCACTCTTCAAAGCCAACCGTGATCTGAAGAAATGCCCGTAAGCTGTATAATGGCATAAATGGTTTTTTTCAACTTTAGTGCATATCTCGGCCATTTTGGGGAATTTTTTCACCAAATTTTCAACATGGGGTCTTTGGGGCCCACCTCATGAATTCTGTCACTGTCATTTTGTTATTCGGTCCCAAAGATGATTTCACGGTCACGGCGCAGAACCACCTTTCGGAACCAAATAATGAAATTACAGTGTCACAGTTCATGAGGTATGCCCCCCAAAACCCTATGTTGAAAATTTGGTGAAAAAATTCCCAAAAGTGACTATTTTAGGAGCGTGCATTGCGCAGTTCCTACGCAAGCTTGTAACTTCACTAATTTTTTTTTATTTTCACTCTAGATTTTCAACATTGCCATTTCACCACATCTCCTTATGAGCAGTACAGCTGTCATTTTTCATATCTTGCCCAAAATGTGTTTTTGCACATGTAGCGCCCAATGGCATGGTCGGTGTGTGAAATCAATGTTAGGGACAGATTAAGACAATCACCATGACACTGTTCATGAGCAGAGGTCTTAAGATGGCTATGTTGAAAATTTGGTGACAGAAGTCCATAAAATGACTGTTACGAGCATGCATTGCACAGTTTCCACGCACCCTCGTAAGTTCACAAATCTGTACTATTTTCTGTTCAGATTTTCAACACTGGCATTCTTCCACACCTCCTTATGAACAGCACAGCTGTCATTTTTCACACCCTGGCCAAAATGTGTTTTTTCACTTACGGCACAGAAATGCATAGTCACCGTGGGAACTCAGTGTTCAGGACAGATTATGAAAATCACAGTGACACTGTTCATGAGCGGAGGTCCCAAAATGCTTGCATTGACAATCTGCTGTAAAATATCCCCAAAGTAATTACATTATGGGTGTGCATTGCGCAGTTTCTACGCACGTTCGTGACTTCAGTTTTTTTATATTTTCACTCCAGATTTTCAACATTGCCATTTTTTACACCTCCCCATGAACAGTTCAGCTGTTATTTTTCACATACTGTTCAAAATGTGTTTTTGCACCTGTGGTGCCAAATGGGGTAGTCACTGTGCAAAATCAGCTTTCGGCTAATGAACTGATATTGCCACTGTTCATGAGGTGGGGGTTACAAAAAAACCCATGTTGAAAATGTGGAGTGAAAATACCAACGAATGCCTGGGGCATTAGGGTTTCCGACCATAATGCCCCAATCTGTAGAGACTGACAGACATCAGGGGTGTGACTTGGGATTGCCACCTGTAATGTTCATGCCATTCCACCCCCACCCACACTGTACAGCCAGTGACAGGCATCGAGGCATGCCTTGGACTCTTCGGCCCCAAAGTTCATCCCATTCTCCTATACTGCACCCATCTCACCATATTTTCTGATGGAATGGGGTGAGCATAAGGCCCAAAGACCCTAAAGCACACCATGACACTTGTCAGAGTCTGAAGGGTAGAGTGTGGTGAAATGGCGTGGCCGTTATGCCTGACGACCCAAAGGCACACCACAATGCCTGTCAGTCTCTGCAGGGTGGTGTTGGAGTTGGCTTCAGTTCAGTACTTCACTGCCATTCCTATTGTGCATCTCTCCAACTCCTACACTACCAATGCCAATGCCAGCAAGCAAACATTCGGCATTGACAAATGCTTGTTATATAAACTGTAGCTATATGTTACTGTATGCCTTTTGCCTTATAGTAATTTACTTTGTAACAGTGTAAGCTTGTACAGAAAATGGACCACTTTGGAACATCAAGCAGCAGCAAAACAAAAAAAATACAACACACGAGGAAGGAAATATTACACACAAGGTACACAATGAGGATGGAAAGGAACAACAGCTAGAGGAGGAAACAGAGACAGAACAACTGGAGATTCACAGAGAAATGGAGCAGGAAAATGATGAGATTCACAGAACAATGAAGCCAGAAATCAGGGAGGACCAAGCAGAAAATCAGCACATCCAGACAGAGACAAGAATACAGCTTTACAAGCAAATAGAGGAGGACCAAGAGGAAATTCTTGGTGTCTCTGAACATGCACAGGAGGAACCAATGCCAGTAATCAGAACTGAACTGCGAAACATGACTGAAAGGGTAATGAGCCTCGAGCGAAAGATGGATCTCATGCTACAGCTGTTACAGATGCAAAAAGGTACACACAGTCCAGTGCTTTCACATTTATGTACGTCATCATCAGTGTCATTCATATAGGTTCTAGAATCTGATGGGCAGATTCCAAGCACTGGGAGCAGTGTTGGCATAGCAGTAATAAACTGCAACAATTCTCAGCATGTGCCTTTTGTGCTCTCTACTGAGGACAATAACATTACTGTGACATCTTCTCCATTAAAATGCTGTTTGTGCTGATCAGTGAGGCAAGAGAACTAGAACTAGTGACATGGCCAATAGCAGGCTGGAGCACCAGGCTGTTCTTGTTTTCTTGGACACTGGAGCCTTAGAATCAGTATCTGTCCTGGGAAAAACACGTCAGTTGGGATGGGAGCTGGGGAAAGAGATCCATACTAAGTGCCATATGCCATGAGGTGTTATGGATTGTACAGAGGCACTTGGAGGTTAGCAGCAGTCACATGAAATTAATAAGGGACAGAATAAATGAATCTGAAAAACCGAAGAAAGACCGGAAATCTAACAAATACATGAAATGAGGAGTTATATTTTCTGAAATGTTATTAGAATGAGTATCTGGGAGAGCTCTGTGGTGTCGCGTGGTGAGGCGCCCACTCAGCATGCTGGCGATCTGGGTTCATGCCCCGCACTCAGGATGACTGAAGCAGAGACCGGTAGGCAGGGTAAAGAACATCCTGTACTTAGTCCCTGGAGAAAAGCAGAGGTGAAACACATCTGATCAGAGGTTATAAAACTCCAACATGCACTGTAGGTTACTGAATCTCCCACTGCTGCCTACTGCTCTAATGTCAGCTGTAGGGGATTCTGGGATTTGTAGTAACAGGAGGTGTCAGCCTACAAGTAAGTAAAATTAGTGTGATACAATCTCCTATACTAAAGTAAACCAAATGTTTTTGCATACAAAGTGGGCATTGGAATCAGTCCCATACTGTATTTGAGTGTGGGGCCCATTGTGATGACTGTTCCCCTTTAAGCAGTTTGTCCCTTCATATGCCCCATTGAGTCTCAGTTGTTTTTCCATTCATTTCTGGAAATTAGTCCCAAGATTGCATTTTGGTTCTCAGACCCTTCCAGTCAGCATTGCCATAGCTATATAAGGTGCTATTACCTACTTGTTGACTCACATGTCTCCCAACAGTCATCATGACCATGTTCTGGTAATTCCCTCCAATGGATCTTTGATGGTGCAATCAATATTATGTGAAATGTTATTAGGTCCAAGATGTTATCCCCCTAGTAGGTGTTTTACTAGCTGGCTATGTTACAGTTCTGGAGGGTGCCTAGGAATTCCTCTTCACGGTTGTTTGGTGATGTTAAATTTGATCAATCTGTACCCTGGAAGTTGGAGTCGCCCATGATTAATACATCTCCATCAGCATATAGTTTCTTGATTTCCTTTGTAGGTGAGTATCTGTAGCTCTGCAACTACAGTATCAATGAATCTGTAACATGTTCCCAGCATTAGCATTTTTTTTTAGACTGGTCTGATTTTGGTACAGATACTTTTGGTAGGGCTACTTATTGTTTTGAATTGATGTAGCTCAACACTAGGTATATTGTTTTTAATAAACAGTTACCCCTTCTCCTCTTTTACCCACTCTGTAATTTCTTAGTGTGTAGCCTTCAAGGTTTTCATTTGAATTGTCACTCATCTCCACAATGTTTCAGTAATAGATATCAGGTCTATTCTTTCATCATTTACAAATAACTGTAAAAAGAATCCTTGTTTTGACTTCTCACATTGGCTAAGACAACATTAATAATGCACTTATGGGAGCATGGCGAGCAACTGATGATGAAAAACATCCTTTCACACAGCTCCAGACCCGCTGAGGTTTTAAACATATAGGGCTGGATATTCAAACTGCACCCAAAATGTGCGCAATAGCAGGAGCAAGCACAAGTCCATTGCGCACATGCGCAATAGATGCGATATTCAAAAATGGAGCAAGCCAAATTACGCAACCAGCCAATGTCTGAATATCGCACAACCTGCACCATAGCGCAACCAGGAAGGGGAAGCTGAGCAGATACGATGCACTATGGCACAACAAGGGCAGCCCAGCTGAGCAACCAAGAGGCACCATAGCGCAAGCAGGGAGCCCCCCCGCAGCAGAGCAATGGAACTGCAGAACCAGGGAGGTAGGCAGGAGCCCACCACCCATGCCACAGATGGGCACAGGAACACACTGCAGAACTGACAATGCACCCCCACACCCCAAGCACAGCACAACTGGGGGAGTGACGGAATATCCACCGGCCCATGGGGACAAGCAAACAAAGCACAGCCGGGCCATGTTGCCCCAGCACACCCACTGGCAAGCTGAGACTGCCACACAAGGGGAGCGGACCACTCCAGTGCACAGCAGCCCCCCCGTGCACAGCACACCCTGCACTGTGACCCCAAGACCCCCCCATGAGCAGTGACCATCACTGCAGGAATCCCCATGCATACCCCCATCACACTGCAACCTCGTGTACCACAGAACCACACAAGCCAGACCCACCAGGCACCCAGCAGTGGGTGGCAGCACACAACAATGCAACAATGGCAGACACAGTGCCAACACACACCCCCTGAGGCACAGCTGAGAGACCGAACATGTGTCACACAAGTGGTACCCCCACACGGAAAGGGTGTGCCCCGACACCACTGCCATTGATACAGCACCCTGCACAGTAGACAGGTGTCACAGCGACTCACCATGAGCCACAGCAGCCAGCACAGACACCCACAGCGGTGTGTGGAAGCATGCAGCACACCGGATGCAACACAGTGCAGGGGCAAACACACACCCATACCCTCGGGGACACCAACACAGGGACGCAGTAGTGTGGCAACTCAGCCCCCAGTGTGGGCACATGTAAACTGTGCACACACAGCCTGCAGTCCACCATGGTACAGGGGTGACACCCACCCTGTGCATGTACTGCCACCCACAACAGCTGCTGCATGAATCTCTCAATCTGTAGTAGTATCCGGACACCTAGGACAAGGTATGAGTCAATGGGCGTGACTGTCCATCTCCCTGAAGCCCACCCATCATGTATGGCATACTGCCAAGTGCCCCGCTCCTGTGATGGAGTGCACCCACCCACAGTGACCGTGTGCACAAGACATGCCCAACCAGGCAGCAACAGCCATGTGTACCACTGCACACACACACCACCCATGTCCAGCACAGCACAACCAAGGCTGTACAGTAACGTGGCTATGCAGTGGGCAGGCAGTGCCACAGCCATGTGCCCAGTGCATGCATGGACCACCATTGATGCACTCCCAGACATGCAGTGCTACTGGACAGTGCTGACTGTCACATGTCGTGTGCATGGCAGTAGTGTCCATGGATGGTGGCCATGCCCTGCTCCCCACCCTGTCACACAGCATGCAATAGCAATCATGTTGTCATGGCTCTCCCCCTCATCGGGCTGTTGCTGGCATTGTGGTTCTCCACCACCACGCTCGGGCACTGCTGCCACCACCCTCTGCTGCTCAGCCATGGCCCTCCTCCACTCTGCCACACCTGTGGGAAACAAAAGGTGAGAAACACATCAGTACAATCCCAAAGCATATTCCCCCTGCACCAATGAGTGTGCCCACCCACCCAGCCAGACCCATACATCACATACCCTGTAAACACCACCACAGACAACCCTAGACCAACCCTCCCCCATGTGCTGGACACAATAGACAGTGTTACCCATATAGACCATACAGATGCATAGATGGATCACCCACCTAGTCGAGGCACCACTCCCCTCCTGGCACGCGACCGCAGATGTGCCAGTAGCCCCGGCTCCCTCCTCCTCAGGTCCCCATAGCGGTGCCTGCATTGTTCTGGTGTCCTCCTTCTGCCAGTGGCCACCTCCAGGTCAGTGGCCACCTGTTGCCACACCTGGGTCCTGGCCCTGTCCAGGGGAACCTCCCCATACAGTGAGCCATAGTGAGGCTCCACAACGGCCACCAGGTTGGCCAGCTCGAGGGCACTGAATTGGGGGGCTCTTCTGCGTGCCATCTCCAGATCTATAGTAGGCAATATAGCACTCCACAGCGCGGCAACCCCACGTGGAATTGCTGCGCAATACATTATGCTGCTATCCCCTATCGCGCTGTCGGCACAGCGCCGCCATCCCCTATCGCGCTGTCACCGAACAGTGCGATAGAGCTGCAGACATGCCATACGTACAGTGCCAAGGGGGCAAAGGTCGGGCACAGGGTCATGGGTCTCTGGAGCATGGCCACGCACACAGCGCCATCGGACGTCTATGCATCCAGTGCAATTGGTCGCCTGTGTGCCATTGCCACAGTGAACTATTGCGCAGCTGTGCCACAGCGCCATGTAGTGACCATCACCGTAGTGCCACTGGCACAATGGTGGCCATGCCCTGAATTGCCTACCATGCACAGCACATCATCAGCATGGCAGATGCCTGCGTAAGCTACCTGGGCATGCGCAGGGTGGTGTACTACGCATCCACAGAACTGCACCTTTGGCTCAGCACGTATAACACAATTGCGCAAAGCGCAACAGCACGATATTCAGCCGTCATATTCAAATCATCCGATCAGCCATTCAATGGCGCAGCAACGTGATTTGCATCTCATTAAAGTTGCACCACACCTAATTTACATGGAGTGCGCTATAAAAATGCGACGCTGTTCTGCAGTGGCCATATTCAGTTACTGCAGTTTATAGGTGAGTTGCATGCTGTGTGATGTTCTGGACTATGGTCTCAGGGAATTGCTGTGTACTGCACAGTCACAGGTGACCACTCTCACCCATACAGGCTGTGATATGACCGAGCGAGGAATGGGTGAGGAGGATGATGGTGGGAAGAGGAGGCCCAACTTATGAAAGCTGAGACCGAGGCACTCTTGAGGCCTACCTGGATGAAGAGCCACTTCTCCAGTGGGCGGAGCGGGCACCTCAGGCCCGTGCTGCTGCATGGGGGGGTTGCACGTGCCGTCAACCTGCACAGTAGCCACCAGCGCTCTGTGCAGGAGTGTAAAAAGAAGATGGGGACCGACAGGAGGAGGGTGAAGGAGAAGGTGGCAGCCATCAGGGCGGCACGTGCTGCAACAGGCAGGGGCCAGCCGGAGGTGGTGCAGCTGACTCCGGCAGAAGACAGACTCGCTGCAAGCATGCAGCGCAGTGCCATTAAGGGCGTTCCTGGAGGTGGCTTCCAGACAGGTGGTAGCCCATCACTGCATGGTATGTCATGGTCAGGGGGGAAGGTAGATCACATGCACTAACGTGTTCTCACTTTCTGTTACAGATCCTGTGCGTCTGCAGGGGTCAGTGGTGGAGGGCCATCCGGAGTTGGAGGAGGGACCATCCACCTCCGCAGGTAGCCGGCGTGCATTGCACCAGTGTGCATGCCTGGCTGCCATCACTGATGTCATTGAGACAGGTGTGGGGGGTGCCCTTCCTGTGTCTCAGCGGTCTGGCATGCAAGCATGCCAGCATGCTGTGGCTGTGGCACAGACCTGCACCATTGATGATGCAATGACCACTATGGGCATTGACATGTGTGTGTCACAGAATGGACACACAGAAGGACAGCTCACGCTCATGGACCTAGCTGGTTCCGACGTGTGTGCCAGCACATCAGCACAGTCCCAGGCTGTGCCTGTCAGCACCGGTGGGGCAGCACCAGTGGCTGTACAGCTCACTGGCATTGTTGCGGCCACAGCAGTGGAACAACTGATCCCTTGGGCACAGCAGGAGGAGGGGCAGCAGCAGCAGTCACCCACCGGGACTGGGGGTACAGGGTTCAGCGGTGGCATATGTGCACCCCTGTGGACTTGCCCATACCTGGTCCTGGTGAACAGTGCCCACCCTCAAGGGGTGCTGAACATCAGGCCCTTCCATACCCTGAGGGACAGGTTGCCTATGTGGCAGACGACCACTTTGACGAGCACACCCGCCTGCTGCAGGCATCAGTACAGCAGCAGATCTGGGTTGCAACGTCTGTGGAGGCACTGTGTGTGGCTCTGGAGCAGCACAGCAGGGACAATGAGAGGATCTTGTCACAGATTGACCATTTGCGGATGGATGTGACCGCTGCCACTGACAGGCAGACACAGGTATTGGTCGCTGTTGTGGCCACATTGGGCACACAGTCAGGTGCCCCTGTGCCGCTCACACCACGCAGTATGCTATCCACTCCCCATTCCTGGCATCGTGCGACACCCATCCTGTCAACACAGGGTTCAGCTGTGGGCATCCTGAGCACTTCTGGTGCAGGTATGTTCTGTGTGCAGCAGACCCCTGTGCAGGCAAGGTCGCGTTCGAGCTGTGGAACCCCTGGTGCTCCATTGGTGCCACCCCATGAGGCCCGTGCTCAGCCTGCCAGTGCTGCTGGGTCTCGGCGGGGCTGCCCACTCATCCGAGGTGGCCGTGGCACTGTGCCGCAAGACTGAGCTGTCTCCCAGTGCAGGCCCTGTCTGGTGCTGCCCTGTGTGCAATGTGTGTTTCGGTGGGCAGTGCACCAGTGGGTGCCCAGCCCTACACGCAGACACACGGACCATCTGCACACCCTCCCGACTGCTGTCCACAGGTGCGTGTGCATGATGATGCCTGCATTGCGCTGTACACCAAAGTGCGAAGGTGCCCAGCATCTGACACATGTACATGGACAGTCAGTGGACATGGTGGCCTGTGGACATGTGTGTTTTTAGTGTTTGTGTTCCGGCTCTGTTGTGCACCTGACCCCTGTGCACTTTGTGCCTATTGTGTGTGTGTGTGTGTGTGTGTGTCCGTCCATGTGGCATGTTACTGTTCACCCCTCCCTGGTTGTATGTGTGTGCTTCTGTGCTCTGCAACTTCCCTTGCCATCATGCACCCCTGGTGTGTCTCCTGTGTGTATGTGGGTTGTGCCCTAGCCACTGTTGGTTGCACATGGCCCCATGACTTACCTGTGTTGGGTGAAGTGCTCCTCTCTGATGGTGTCCCGGTGCAGCTGGGCCAGCCGGATCAGTTGGGGGTCACATCATCCAAGGGGGGGGGGCTGCCCATCCCTATCGTCACCGGCGTCACCGTCATCCCCAGCGCTGTCCCTGTCTTTGATCTGTACGGCTATCCCACAGTCTTTGGCCATGTTGTGCAGGATACAACAGGCCAGGAATATCCCACAGGCCTTTGAGGGGCTATACTGTAGGGCACCGCCGGAGGTGTCTAGGCAACAGAAGCGCAACTTCAGCATCCCAAACACCCACTCAATGATGTTGTGTGTGGCAGCATGTGCCTCATTGAAGCGTTGCTGCGATGGGGTCGTGGGCCGCTGGTAGGGTGTGAGCAGCCAGGGACGGAGTGGGTATCCACTGTCACCTGTGTGGGAGATGGTGGAGGTTAGTGTCTTGTTCAGGCTCATATTGCCCCTAACCCTGTGTGCCACACCCATGGCACCTGTGGCTTACCCACCCTTGCCCCCGATTTGTCAGTCCTACATGCATACTCACCCACTAGATGTCCTGTGGGGATGTCCCCACTCTCAAATCGATGGCACAGTGCCGACTGGTACCATATGAAAGAATTGTGTGCTCCCCCAGGGTGCATGGCACAGACACTGATGATGCACCCACTGGCATCACACACCACCTGGCAGTTGACACTGGCATAACCCTTCTTATTCATATAGGCAGCCCCATCGGGGCCAGGTGGCATGCGAATGGCCACATGGGTGCAGTCTATCGCCCCTAGCACGCCAGGCATACGTGCTACCCTGTGGAACTCCTGTATGTTTGCTGTGCACTCCACCGTAGTGCTGAGGAAATGGATGTACTCCGCAGCATGTGGCAGCAGTGCGCTGAGGAATTGGGTGAGGATGCATGACGTGGCCGACTGTGTTATGCCTGTGGTGTCCTCTGTTGGTCTCTGGAAGGTACCCGTGGTGAGCAAGCACATGCAGGCTGTTACCTTTGTCTCCACTGACAGAGCGTGACTCCGTCGTGAGGGTGCCTGCATCACATCACTGCACAGCTCACAGAGCCGCCTCAGTATTGTCCTGTTCAGGTGGTACTGGCCCACAATCTCGACATCTGAGTAAAGCTCAAAGCTGGTGCGGGCTCGGTACTGCATGTTGGGGGCGTACAGCCGACGGGCCCTTCCACGGCCACGTCCCCCTGCAGCATGCCTTCTCACCCCCCTCATTACGGCTTCCATGTGGAAGGTGGCACTGTCCATGTCCCTGGCTTGTGTTCCCCCCCAGCTGTTGTTGCTCTGTTCCCCCCGCTGTCCTGACTGCTACCTCCACTGCACTGAGTACACCTACTAGCCTCTGCACTCTGTGGCCCCACACACCTTCCCTTGCCCCTATTTTGTCCTCTGCTCTCCCTGGCCTGCCCTCTTTGTCCCTCTGGCCTTGTCTCTCTCCCTGCCTCATGTGGCTTCCCTGTAGCGTTCTTGCACCTCTTCCTTGCTCCTTTTTATTTTGGCTCATTTCTGCTATAGCGCAACTTCCGCCTGATCCACTGTCGCACATTGAGCAAGTCTTTGAATATCGCACTGCGCACTTTATGCATGGTTCCACCCCCTTCGGTTGCGCATGCCTTCATTAGCATTGCGCTGTTGCTCAGCATGTTTTCAGTAGCGCAACTGCCTCCTGCTGAATATTGCAGAATGGTGCATTTTCTGACTTGCGCAGGCACAACCCTATTGCACATTGCGCAACCCTTTTGAATATCCCACCCATAATATATAGGGATCTCTTTCTAACTTTAAGTTTCAACCAGCAGGACAGAAAGAACAAGTATACAGGCAGCATGTGTGAATTTTACAAAATTTGGCAATGGGGAAACTGTAGCACTATCTGAGTCAAGATGTTGTAAAGACCAAGTAGGGAAAGCAGCAGGAGGGAGCAGGGTCAAGTGGGGCAGCCCACATGAAGACTCTGAGCCATTGTTAGGAGGAGTGCTCAAGTCAGTTAATGAATTGGTGACTTCAGTCCACAACCTTGATAAAAAAAATGGATTCCCCAGACAAGAAACTAGAGAACATTAATCAGATGGTCTTGTTTATTGTGAAAAAAGTGGACATGTTAAAATCTGACCTGGCTCAGGCAACCATATCCATCAACAAATCCTCTACAGCAGTGGCAGGAGTTATACAAGAAAATAAAATATTATGTCCCCCATTTTGAGCATTTGGAGAACTCAGCAAGACACAAATGTATGCCTCCTTGGTGTCTCAGAAGGGGCTGAGGGACAAGATTCACTTGGGTATGCCAATTCTCTTTATTAATATGGCAAGGAATAACTCTCAACTGTGACTGGCTAGTGCCCCTAAGGCCTTGGTAGATGGCATTACTACCAACTGGCATGAACTAGTACCAGCCACTGTGCTCAATCACATAGTCAAAAAATCATTGTGCCACATGTTCGAATTAGATTTCAAATAGCCACCACTGACTTCTCCACTTAGACCATTGTAAAATGAAAACGCAACATCCGATGTGTCAGAAATCAAGTTTACAATAAACTATAGCTAAATACTACTTTTTTGTCCCTGGAATCAATGATGTTTCAGTTAACATAACTGTCAAAAAAAGAAGACATGTAAGTTCTGCAGATGAAGCGCAGATGTTGACAAGCAGTACAGTGAATACATTTTGGAGTTCTGTTACTGAAGGCCCCAACTGCCCCAAAACAGATCATACCCCTGACAAAGTAACATCCCTCACTGACAGATCACAAAATTCAGCTCTTTTGACTAATTATTTTAAAACAAATGTGCTGCCAACAAACCTATAGCTGGCTTTCCATTACCTCATGGTAAAACTGCCAAAGCAGCCACAAGAGAGAGTGTCACTTTCACGAATGACATAACACTGACTAAGCGCAGCCTTCTGACTTCAAAACAACCAGTTCTGCCTTGAACAATCACACCCTTCCCAGAAAAAAGAGACTGTACTTGGTCTTGCAAACCGCAATGTAATAGTGAAAGCATTTGCTGAAACTGACAAAGTAGCAAAGTCAGTTTCTCTAACGAGATGCTGCTTGAGATTTCAGATGACGTTCTCCTCAGCTGCTGCAATCTCGTCAATGAGATCCTACACTAGGGATGTCACAATATCAAATTATTAGTATCACGATATCTGTGTAAAAAAAAATCACAATATATTGATTATCACAATAATCTGCAGCATTTCTAATTTTAGGAACAAAATAGTACAAATCTCATTGGAGGAAGGAGGGAATAGGGGAATCATGGTCAAACCTGGAGAAGGACACACTGCCAGAGCAGCAAGTTCAGAAAGAATATCTCAGTATATTGTGCTGCATGATAATCACAATATTTTTTTTTCTTACAATAAATTGTCGCCAGTGGGAACTATCATGATATATTGTCATATTGCAACATCCCTATTACCAACACAAACATAAGCAAAAGTGCTCCAATAAGCACAAATATTGAAGCAATAGCATATGGGAAGATTAACAAATCTGTAATTCTAATAGTTGATGCTCCACATACAAACCTGCCTGATACGTATATCAAAAGTAAGGCTGTTGTCTGTGGTGAAAAAAAAAGATACCAGAAGTCCCAGCCTCGCTGCCCAAACTCACTTCCTTATTCAGCCTGAAAGGATCAAAACAAGTATGTGTGTCTCTGACAATTGATGCTCTACTGTACATGTTTTTTCACCAAATAACCTGACATATATATACAGAATATTGACTGCAATTCAGTCATCTGTACAAAAAGAAATGAAACTGCCTGGATTATTTTGTGTACTGTAATGATACGTGATGCTAAATAAACTAATTTTCCTGTTAGAACTATTTTTTTATCACCATGTATTTATTTTTTATTGCAAAATGCCATATGGTAAGTGAAATAAGGCACTTCAGGGTGTGGGTAGTAGTAGTGTGATCACTGTACTTTCAGGGACAATAAGGCATTTAGCCTACGGCCCTGTGCCGCATTATGCCCCTCCTTGGGTGTATGTTGATCACACTATTACCCCTACCCTGTTGTGCCTTATTGCTTACATTAAAAACTCTTTTGGACTTAGATCTTTTTATTTTTGTTCCGATCCCCCCATCTTTGGAACTGCTCCGCCTGCCACCCTCCTGCCCAGGCTTTCCCCCCAGGCAGGGCCACTGGGGGAGCTCCCCATCCCAACAGACACTGTTGGCAAGCCCCGGCTTACCCCCCCGGGCTGGGACCATGGGAGCAGGACCCCCAGCGGATGTCAGAGGCAGTGGACGGCGGTACAGCGGGTCGTCATGCCAGGGAGCTGTTTTTTTTTTTGCAGTGCTTGTTCCCTGGGGGTGGGGATATGCAATGACATCCAGCTTCCACCCTTCCCCCCTAACATGAGGGCGCCGGTCGCAGCAGAACCCCCACCCTCTGCCAGGGGTCCGTAAGGCACCGGACACTCTTCCTCCCTCCCCCAGAGAAGGAGAGCAATCCCAAGGATGCTCGATCCTTCTCCCCCGGCTGGCCCTCCGACTTCCAGATCCATTCCCGAACCAGGGTCTTCAGCATCGCAAGCGGAAATCCAACTGCTGTGCCAGCAGGCAGGCTTGGACTTGGATCTTGCTAACTGTATCCATAAAACCTACCGCATCATGCTGAGAAGGTGTGCAGAGAACTCCAATATGCCTCAAACATGGCTCTTAGTAACACAGGGAGCATATATTAGGGAACTAATTATTTCTCAAGCAAAAGATAAAAAGGTTTTAAACTTGGAAGAGAACACCTGTGTGTTCCTCTTTCCAGACCTCAGTTATGACATGAGACAAAGATGAAAGGGGGTTTGTCTGGATCAACAAGACACTAGGCATATCTCGCACCTTACCACTCCCAGCCAAACTCTGCATTACCTATGCCGACAAGACATAGCTTTTAAATGATACAGAGGCCAGAAAACATGTAGAAAAAATAAAAGAGGATTTTGCTCACCAGGCACAACTCCCAAACTTAGATATAGAGAAGACCTAATGGGAACATGGACAGTTGCTCTAATTATTACTGAATGTGTTCATCTCCTAGTTTATGTGTGTTAAAACTATTGTATGTATGTAATTGCCACACCTGCTCACTAACTTAATGTTTGATTAGTCATACACCATTTCTGAGCTGCCACAAACTACTGATCTTTTCTCACACTGAAGGCAGCCTGTAAGGATGTCGGGGAGAGCCGGTGTTTTAAAATTGACTGCTCCACTTTATTAAATTAAACAGATCTGAGAGCTGTAGGTTCAGTTCCCACATCTGGCACTTGGATTAATATCCCAGTACTGACACTGTAGTGCAGCATGAGAGGGGTGCTGCACTCCTGAGGTTCCATCTTTTGGATGAGACGTTAAACAGAGGTCCCATCTGCCTGGATTGGTGGTAGTTCAGGTGGATGTTAAAGATCCCATGGCACTTCTCGAAAAGAGATGGGGAATTTTTTATTGAAATCAAAACAAAAACATAATGAAATATGTACAAATGAATAATACATTTCACAGAAACATAAAAAAGATAGATACAAAACATCAATAAGTATAAATTCATACAAAAACCTCAAATCATAAAAATAACTTCTAATCCCTTCCCCTCATACAATAGTCATGAAATGAAAGAAAGTCTACTTAAAAAAATACAAAACAGTATTTCATCATACAAAACTGAAATAAAGTAAAATAGTAAAACAAAGAAAAAGCTTTCATATGAATACTCTATATTAAACCAACTCCTTCCTCCCAACTTTTTAGTTAATGATCATAACAAATTTTTTTTTTTCAAGAAAAATTTAAGGGAAAACATGGAAAAAACTTAAGAACAAGTTAAATGTTGGTTCGTATAGAGAAATAACTCATCATACCTAGGTAACATTAAATAAACCCATACATTCCCCATAAAGAGGTCCAAAAAACAACACTGTATTTCATATGTTCTGTTTGCTTCAAAAGGTGTAAATCTGAACATAGCATAAAAAATAATTCTTCAGTAGAAATCAATTGTTGTTGTAATAACAACCTGCATCTGCTGATCCACAACCAATATAAAAAATGGCCATGTATCACTCTTAAGGTACTAAGACTATCTTTAGGCAAAAACCCTTCATGAACGCCATAGAACAGTAATTCTAAAGATGGCGGTATAAGAAGCATATTTTTCCATCGGTTTTTAACCACATACCAAAAATTAATTGCATATGGACACTGAAAATAAAGATGCAACATAGTTTCCAATTTTAATTGGCAACATTCCCTTGGGCAATAACAATCCTGTAAACTTTTATGCTTCTGATTGCTACAGACGTTCACCCTATTTTGGAGTCCTAACCAAACTGTATCCCAAATATGTTTTGGTACACGCTCATCCGTTATATAGGCTGAAATTTCTTGTTGGTGAATCAAAGAAAATCCAGAAAATGGTGAATTGAAAAAACACTTTTGTAAAACATCCACATAAAGGGCTTTCCTAGCAGTATGTCCAACCGAGAACCAACTTATATGCCATAATTTTATTTTATCAAACACACCTTCCCATTGCATAGCCAATCTTGGGTGTCTTTTATTCTTATGGTAAAAGGAATTTAATCTCCATTCTGAAAGAACCCCAGACAACTGCTGGTTTACAAAAAAAACTCCAATTATGTGAGCAGCTAGTCATTAATGGTACTAGATTACAGTATAAAAAAAACATAAAGAAAAATAATACAGGATGAACCATATTAATCCCTCCCGCCTGTACTGGTAAATATAAAACATGCCGTCGTATTGGATTCAATCGACTCCCCCAAAAACAACTAAAAAAAACAGCCCATCAACTGAGTCTCTAGATGTCGTGGTAACAAAAAAAATGTAGCTCAAAAACAAAAAAACAGGAAGCAAAAAAGGTTTAATCATATAAATTCTTTTCAATTTAGACAACTTCCATCGGTTCCAACCTGCTACCATATTTTGTCCTTTAAGTAAGGCTTGTTGCCAATTATATTCTGCCATATCAGAGCCTCCAAAATAAACCCCAAATATGTGACAAGGAACCCTATCCACTTGGAATCCTCCCACCATTTCACTCATGCTCTGAAATCCACTAAGACGCAAACAATGTGTTTTCTGCAAATTAATCCTAGCTCCTGTAATGCTACCAACTCCTGTTATTAAAGTACACGCTGTAATAATAGAATCACTGTCTTTCAAAATTAAACATACATCATCTGCATATGCCAAAATCTTCATAAAATTCCCAAATTCCCCTCCTATCTCCCTAATTCTAGGCGACCTAACCAGTAATCTTAATAATGGGTCCAATGCAAAAACGTATAGAAGGGAACTAAGCGGGCACCCTTGACAAACATCTCTAAAAATCTGATGTCGGGAGCCCAACCTCCTATTTTCATATAGTAATACATACACCAATGCATAGCATAATTTCACCCATTGCACAAATAATGTTGGAATACCATAAGCTTCCAGACACTTCAACAAATAAATGTGAGAGACTTCATCAAAGGCTTTGGCCTGATCCAAACTCACCAAATACCCTAAATTTGGATTCACCAAGTCTGTCTCATTCTGATATTCCATCAATTCTTGAATCAGCAACAATGCTTCAGTGATTCGTCTGCCAGGAACAGAACAATATTGATCCCGACTTATAAGATCCGGCATAACTAAAGATAGTCTATTCCCCAATAATTTTGAGAAAATCTTGAAATAGACATTCAGTAATGTAAGTGGCCTCCAATTATTAATATCAGCCTGATCCCCAGATTTAAAAATAAAGACTATTAAACCTTCATACATTTGCATAGGCAAAATCATGTCTGTTATAAAAAAATTGTATAGCAATACCAATGTTGTTGGCATCAACCGCCACAAAAGTTTGTATAACTCGCTTGGTAAGACATCTGAACCAGAAGAAACATTTGGTTGCAAAGATACAATCACCTTTTCTATTTCTACAAAAGTAAAGTCCTGAAGTAATGCTCGTTGCCAATTCATAGATAAACTTGGAAGGTTCGCTGACACAAATAACTGATGAAATTTATCAGAATTCACCACTGGTGCTCCAAATTTCTGTTCAATATAATTATCAGCTATTGTCATTATACCTTTATTATCCCAATCCTTGTCACCAGAAGGGGCTAATAAATTAACAAAAACTCATTTTTCTCTCCTATCTTTACAGGCCAAAAAAGGATTAACATATGCAGATTTCCCTTGCATCCCAAAAGACTATTCTTTATGTAATGAGGAATATCTATCATATTGATATTGAACCATAGAACGTTTAACCTGTGAAATTGCATCAGTCAAAGATCCCTCCCCTTCTTCCTGTCTTGACAATAACTCACCTAACAGATTCCTAAAAGAAAGATACTCCTCCATCTTTGTTCTAGCCTGTGATTTTCCCAAAGCCTGAACATATCCTATCAAACAATTTTTAAGATCTTCCCACCAACATCCAATATTATCATATAATTCAAGAGTTGTCATTTTATCTTGAAGGACAATCTTTAATTCTTCTTCTATATTTGGTAATACTAAAAGAGAAGTGTTGAGTCTCCATACTCCAGAACCTTTCATCCCTCTGGGTGGATTCTCAACACTTATTCCTATCAAACTGTGGTCAGAAGTTTCCACAGGCGCATTCTTAATTTTAATAATCATCAAAGTTTTTTGTACAAATATAAAATCTATTCTTGAATGCAAAATACCCTTAGAAAAAGTTGATTTTACTTTTAAACCCCCTTTAGCGTGTGCATCTACTAAACCTGCTTGGGAAAGAACATTCTGCAAAAATAATTTATCGCAATATTGTTTGCCCTGTTCTGTTCGCTGCTGACAATTAATATTAAAGTCCCCACAAAAAAAAAACCTGTCTACTAGTGTATAAGTAAGGTTGTATTTTTTTCAATAAAACTATTCTTTGTGCCTTTGTCTGTGGCCCATAAAAGGAAATTAATCTACATTGTAAACCATTAACAGCTCCATCTAGTAACAAGATTCTCCCTGGTTCAACATCTACTAATCGAAAAATCTGAACATCCTGTGATAAAAAACATATCTCTATACCACAACAGGTATCTTCCCCCATGGACCAATATGTCTTTCCCCAAGGCCAATCTATAGTAGCCTGAGTCACCTCACTCTGAGTATGTAGTCTAGTGTCTTGCAATAAAAATACATCATAGTCTAACTGTGATAACACTCCGAAGGTCACTAATCATTTAACTGTAGACTTAATACTATTAACGTTCAAACTTGCTATGTGCAGAGAAGATGGCTCAGAGAGGTGGTTTGATTATTTTCCCACTAGATCTTGTAATCCTTTTTTTTTTGTTTGTTTCACATGTCTATTAATGGACAGTTATCCATATACAGTTCATAGCCAATAGCTATAGAAAATCCACATAATACAGTCATATGCATTTGCCACAGCACTTAGACAGTTATACTTCAGACTTCATTCCACATTTCTGTCCTTTTCTATTAATTGTCGAAATTTGTCCCCTCTAACCCACTACCCCTAACAATTAACTATTAATTTGGTCTGTGTCCCTTCTTTCTATCTCATCCCTACCTTACTCAGAGGTCCACTCTCTCAGTTAAATAATCCACTACCCCCCAGCAACATTCTTTCCCCCATATTCAGAGCACCCAAATATTTTGCCCAAGTTCTCTCAAATCTATCTTCCCTCCCTTTTAAACTGTATGTCAGTTTGTCCACTGCTAGGACTTTTATCGTGAGTTCTTTCCATTGGTCCACTGTAGGCCCCACAGCCATGGTCCAAACATTCTGTATTCCTATTCTAGCCACTGTAAGTAGCACCCTTATCCACCTAGGGTAGAGAAACCAATCCCCATTTTCTTCTCCTTCTACCCCCAGCAGTAATGATTTTTGGGAAATCTCAATAGGCTTTCCTCTCATAGACGTGATTTCTTTAGATATATCTTGCTAGTAGGAATTTGTCACTGGGCAACTCCAATAATAATGTTGATAAGTGCCCCTATTTATTTTACACTTGTTACAAAATGGAGAGACCCCCGGACAAAAGCCGTGCACCATAGTTGGTGGATAGTATAACCTCTGAATATATTTGAATTGGGCTTCTTTATACTTGCTACACACTAGCAGTTAAAAGCAAAATACCAGTGCACAACCCCCCCCCCCAAAAGAACATGGTACATTTTAATATTTAAACAATTACATGGCCATTGGCTCTACTTACTTTAAACTTCATGTAAAGAAGGGGGTCCTCTTAGTTTTCAGATTGGATTTCCAAAGTGAGCAAGCTACACCACCCCATCACGGTGGGACCCTTTCGGTGTAGTCCCTACACTAGCTTAATAGCTCTGAAATGCCTGCAGTGGCTACTCACAAATATAGAGTGCTGCCTGAAATGGCCTACAATGCATGGCCTAATTGGCTCCTTAAATAAGGTACTTCCACCCAGGAACATTTACAGGTGGGTGGTGGAAGAGAGCATGTTGCAAGGGGTGCCACACCTTCCCCAAACAACATGCTCTGCTCTGCATTGCCCACAAATGTAATTCACATTTCTGCTAGGGGGGTGCTACTGGGTTGTGGTAAGAACAACAGTTAAAAGCAAAATACCAGTGCACAACCCCCCCCAAAAGAACATGGTACATTTTAATATTTAAACAATTACATGGCCATTGGCTCTACTTACTTTAAACTTCATGTAAAGAAGGGGGTCCTCTTAGTTTTCAGATTGGAATTCCCTTTCCACATCCTCCATCAGTCTCCTTGTTTCCCTGGGCCCACTGAGCCGTTTTAATAGTCCCTTACCTGAAAATATCTGTACATATGTGAAGTGGGTACATTCACCCTCTCTCTAACCTCCTGGAATGTGCATACACTACCCCCAGATGTCAGGGTCACCATGCATTTTACCCCCCTTATCCTGCCATAGTTTGAATCAGTCATCCTCCAGACCTGGTAGGAAATCCGGGTTCCCCACCAGCAGGACCAGTAAAGTCTGACATGTCTCAATGCCTTGTCTCTTCTTAATTTTCACCCATGTGCCCAAACCCACCACCACTAGCGGATTAGGTGCATCCAGCTTTCTATACCGCCTGAGTCTTTCACATAGGTAGCTTGAAATTCTCCCTGGTATCCCCTCTTCTTCAAGCTCGACCCACCCGGCAACCTCCTGTCTGTGTACCCAATTTTGTATGTACCTATATTGTGTTGCCAGAAAGTATCCCATCATATCTGGGAAACTTAACCCCCCTTGTGCTACTGGTGCTTTTAACTGTTTCAGACTAATTCTGGGGTGCTTGCCCCTTCAAACAAAAGTTGTAAATGCACCTTCCAGCTTTTGTATATCCTGAGCTGTCAGACCGAAAGGGATCATCTGCATTTTATATAAGATTCTTGGCAAAACGTTCATTTTCAGGAGGTTGATCCATCCCATCCAGGAGATACTCAACTCCTTCCACCTATTCAGATCTTGTAAAATTTCCCTGATCAGTGGTCTGTAATTCGCGTCATAGAGGCTCCCCACTTGCTTTCCCACCTCAATTCCAAAGCATGTAAGTGTGTGTTGTACTATTTTTAACCCCCATGCTTCCTTCCTGTTGCACCCTCCTAAAAACATAATTTCAGACTTTTGCACATTAATTTATACTCGGAGAAAACTGCGAATTGTTCTATTACTGATAGCACTTTAGGGACCGACACCTTTGGTTCTGTCAAAAACAGTAGGACATCGTCCGCATAGAGAGATATAACATGCCTCCCCCTCTGTCTTCCCCTGATACCCTTTATATCAGGCTCATCTCTAATTTTAATAGCCAAGGGCTCTATTGCCAGTGCAAATAACAAGGGTGGCAGGGGGCAGCCCTGCCTTGTTCCCCTATATAAATCGAAACTCTGGGGTTGCTATCCCATTAACTAATACCTGTGCCCTTGGGTGTGCATAAAATGCTCCTACCATCTTTACAAACTCTTCCCCAGCCCGAATCTCTGCAAGATATGCAGCATATATTCCCTCTCAATTCTATCGAAGGCTTTTTCAGCGTCCATTTAAAGGACACAGGCCTCACCCGGGTGCCTCTCCCCCCACCAAATGACATTCAATAGCCTCCTTAAAGTTATGGTAGGAGTGCCTTCCTTTGACAAACCCGGTCTGGTCCAGGTTAACCAATAGGGGGAGTACCTCTTCCAATCGGTTTGCTAACACTTTAGTCATGATTTTGCAATCATGGTTCAGGAGCGAGATTGGTCTAAAGGACCCGCATTCCTCCAGATTCCTTCCTGCTTTGGGCAGAACAGTGATCAAAGCCTGGCAGCACGTCTCAGGGACCCCCCACTTCCCTGGCCTCTTGTAAGATATTACACAATGAGCCTGACACTTCCTCTTTCAGCAGCTTGTAAAACTCCGCCCCCAGCCCGTCAGATCCTGCAGCCTTCCCATTTTTCAGCTGCCTGATCGCTTTTTTAATTTCTATCACCGTTATTTTTCCCCCCAGTTTTCCCTTTTGTACTTCATTTAGGCTAGGTATTTTCATCTCCTTAAGGAAGCCGTTCCTTTCTCCACCGTTCCCTTGACATTCAGCCCTATATAACTCCTCATAAAACTCCTTAAATCTATTATGGATTTCTCCTTCCTCCTTCAGTATTTTCCCCTCCTTATTTTTAATTTGTACTACCCAATGGCTACTTTTCCCCTTCCTTCATAAGCCGGACCAAAAGGAGGCCTGCTTTATTGCCCCTGTCATACATCCTCGGTTTTGCAAAAAATATGTTGGTGTCCACTTCCTTACCCAGATTAGTGTTGAGCAGTTCCCTTGGCAACCTAAGTTCTCTCTGTGTTTCTTCTCCTCCTCCCCCAATTACTTCCTTCTCTAGGTCATTTATTTTGATTTCCATATCCCTTTGCCTCTGCCTATTTTCTCTTTTTTGCTTAGCTGTATATCCAATTATAACCCCCCTTATGAATGCCTTACCAGCTTCCCAGTATATACCCTCGCTTTCCACTGTACCCTTATTTGTCTCCTCATAAAATTTCCATTGTTCTTTTACAAAGTCCCGAAACTCCTCCCTCACTAACATATATATAGGAAATTTCCATCGACCCTTTTGTGTATCTTTCTGGCCCAGTGCAATCTCCAATTCTACCATGGCATGGTCAGACAGAAATATTGGACTATGTCCCATTGCTCTAGTATATTGATATAGATCTCTATGGATATATACATAGTCCAGCCGTGACCAGGAATGATGTGGGTTGGAAAAAAGTGTATATTCCTTTACCCCTGGATTGGCTGATCTCCATCCATCAATCAAGCCTAATTCTCTTAGCCCAAGCAGCCGTTGTTGTATATCCCCATCTGTCCTGTCCCTATTCCCTGAGTAGTCCATTTTAGGATCTGCCACGTAATTAAAATCCCTCCCATTATCAGATCTGTAAACTGTTCCTTAACCAGAACATCTAACACCTTCTGGTAGTAGCTCCGGTCCCCATCAGCCAGTGCATATAAATTTCCAAATGTGATCATTCTGCCCTCAAGCTCCCCCTCTACAAAAACATACCTCCCCTCTATAGGGTCCCTCACCACCCTTAGTGTGTTAAAGGGCAGGTGTTTATGAATTAGAATTGCTGCCCCCCTCTTATGCAAGTTATAGGCTGCTGCGTGACATTCCCCCACCCAACCTCGCACAAGTTTTTTGTGCTCACTATTTGATAAATGCATCTCTTGCAACATAGCCACTGAAACCCTGTGTTTTTTAAGGGCCAATAAAATCTTCGCCCTTTTTGCCGGAGACGTAAAGCCTTTTATGTTCCAGGAGACTATTTTGATCCCCCCCATAGGCTGGGGCATACCATTAGTCATTTCTCCAATATAAACCTCCCTTAAATGTCCTGGTCACAGCTCAACCTTCTACCCCTAGTAAATACCATATGACACAGACCATTCTAACAATAGTGATAATACAAGTAAACAATTGAACAATAACAAACTGTGTAACAATGACCCCAATTTTACCCCTCCCTCCCTTGATTCATTTCCAAAAACAACCCTTCTTTATCCCTTCCTCCCCTATGCTGACCCTCCCTCCTCCCTAACCCCAACTGCTCTCTCCCCTCTACATATACTACAATCTTCAGTATATAATCACTCCCCCATACACACTACTCCTGCTCCGCCTTTCTCACCCCAAACTTATCATCGTGCTATGTTTGCTTCACAATGCCCCGACCATCTACTTTCATGTTATTACTATACTACCTGCGCCCCCTCAAAATTGGTGTCTGCACCCCACCTCTGCCCAAGCCCCCCCCTCAAACCCTCCCCTGACTGGCCACCACATACAGTATATCCCTTATCTCTCCATTCCCCTTGGTGTATTTGCCCTTTATGCTGTCACCAGGCATTTCATCCCCATCGACTCTTACAGATTCTCATTCTGAGTGCTCACCCAGGGCATTCCCCCAACCCTCAAGACATCTCCACATCCCTCCACTTGATCCTCAACTCCTGTTTTTATTAGGCATGTCTCCCTCAATTCAGGCCTCATGTATATCCCTGGCCTTACGCTTTCCCATCTTAGCCCTCTGTATCACCATGGGGGAAGACAAGAGAAGGGTGGACACTCGCGCCCCATGGTGCCACATGCTCCTGGTGGAGAAAAAGTTCTGTCTCTAGTCCACACTCGTGAGGCCACCAGCAACCCTTCCCCCTCCCATATGAGGCTTTATAAACTTGTAGCATGGTCACCCCGGAGAGTCCTCTGCCTCTTTTAGCAGCTCAGTTTTGTCACTAGTCCGCATCAGACGAGGTCTATAGGGGTCGTATCCCTGTTGTGACTCACCAACATTCCTTCTGCACCATCTACAAATCCTTGGGAATCTGCATCTAGCAGCCACCCATAGGGTTGCAGGGAAGGGCAATCAAGAACAGGTGCACGAGACCATCGAAACAAATCTCTAGCTCCTCCATGATTTTCTCTTCCCTCACTGTTTATTTCCCTGTAAGGTGCAGACACTGATCTAGTTCGTCGATCACCAAATCAGCCTCCATCTTCTCGCCACTCTCTGCGCACTCTGGTCCCACTCACATTCTCCCATTCTTCCTGTCCCAGTCTTCCAGAAATGTTTGCAGCTTCTCTGACTCCCAAAATAAATATGTGGCCCCCTTGATTTTTACTTTGACTGTGGCGGGATATACCATAAAGAAATCAAGCCCTCGTTGTCTCATCCCATCCATCAGGGTAGTAAACTGCTGTCTTTTTTTCTGCACTCTTTGGGACATATCTTGGTGTAGGGTTAGCTTGTGGCCTTTGTATATTAGCTCTTTCTTATTTCTAAAGGCCACCAACAAGGCCTGCCTGTCTGGGTAATGATGCATCCGGAAGATCACCTGTCTAGGGGTTTGCCCATTCTGAGGCCTCGGGACCAAGGCCCTGTGTGCTCTCTCAACTTTAATCTTAGACTTAGGCATGTCCATATCTAGCAGCTTCGGCAGAGTCTCTGAGCAGAACTTTATCAGGTTTCCTCCCTCCGTTCCCTCTGGCAGGCCCCTGATGTACAGATTATTTCTCCGACTATAATTTTCTTGGTAGTTTAACGCTTCTTTAAGCTCCTCCACCTCTTTTTCCAGCTTTTGTATTTTGTAGGGGTTTGTAATCCTCTTTTTTACCTCCAAACTCTGGGCCTTTCAAGGAGGTAATTTCCGACCACCCAGTGTGTCAATTGCAAACTCCTGACTCCTATTCACATCGAGTAAAGGACTCTCATTACCCACTTGGTCTCCCCAAGAAGAAAACATAGAGAATCTATTGGACAGAGGCAAAGGAGACAGGAGAAAGACACTGACTCTCAAGCCTCTTCGTGCTCTCTACCTCAGACTGTAACTAGGCCTCTTCCTGGTCCAACATTTCAGACTGATGAAGTACTCCACTTACAGAAGGGACTACCAAATTGCATGTTTCTAGTGGAGAAGAGACCAACAAACTCCTAGTATCTCGCTGAGGAGAACCCTGTGGAGTCACATAGAGGGGTTCCCGTTCTTCAATTCTGGAATGTTCTAAAGAAGGATTGAACTCCATATTTTTGGGCTGGGAGAAATCCCTAACTACAGGAGGTAGGGCTATGGGTGGTATTGGGGTCCCTCTCCTATCCTCCATACCCCCTCCACGTCCTCTGCCCCATCTCCTACCTCTCCCTAGATTATCTGACTCAAACTCAGTAGAATGAAACGGTCTTCTAGCCTGATACAAAAAATGTTCCTGATCTGAAGAAGCATCACTATCATGCGTAGCCCATGGGCAATCAGCAAAAGTGTGGCCCTCATCCCCACATAAATGACAAATCGGGGAAGCAGTGCAATGAGCAGCAGTATGACCTAATACCCCCCACAAAAAACACTTTACTTGATCACAAGAGGTGTTCAAGTGTTGCAAGGAGCCACATCTGTAGCAGCTCTTAAGCTGGCCTGCATAAAAAACAATACCCCTATCTCAACCCAAGAAAAAAGAGCTCGGAAGGTGTTGAATACCTTCCTCCATTTGGTTAAGCTGTTCCCGTATTGTCCACCCCCTGTCCAAAAACCATTTTCATCTGATAGGTTTGGGTTGACCATATACAGAACACTTTTTTTCTAGCCAAAAAATAATATTAGCAATGTTAACTCCCTCATTCCTGAAAAGAATAGTTATTGTTTTTATAGCTGGTTCGGTAATCGGAATGGCTATATAATCCCTCCAAACTTCAGTGTCTTTCACCTCATAATATTTTTTCCAAAATTTATCCAATGATTTCATTGTTACAAAACTAACGTCATATGAATGATCTCCGGGGGGGTGTATGAACGCATACACCTCCGATGGTGAAAAACTTAATGAGTCAACCAAAAGAGAGTTTTTCCAACCCAAACTCTGTCTCGGACTACAGGGGCCTTTCCTTTATATCTGAGCCTAACCAAAAAACACCGTCTTGCCACCTCTGCTGGTTTGCGAAAAAAACCCGCATATGTTTTAGGACCAGAGTCCTTCTATGGAGGGGAATCCCCTTCCGATGTATGACCAGTAATAATCTCCTCCAGTGGGACAACAACTGGTTCAGATTGTGTTGTATCCATCTCACTCTCCATTCCAATTCTGTTTTCTAAAGCCATAGTATCCAACATATTGTCATTACCTCCAATTCCTCCCTGTATATTTGATATTATAACCAAGGGGATCGATGGGTGTGCTTCCACCAAATTACCCTTATCTGAGGAAACGCTCGTCACCTCCCTCTGCTCCTCACTAAACAAAGATTCAGTACTTACTGACCCAGGCAAAGGAAACAGCGGATTGGGAATCCAACGTCCATCAAACCATAACCATCCCGTTTGTCACAATGCTTCTCCTAAAGTCCAGTCAGGCAAAGAACATCCACTATCCATCTCTCCGTGAGATGTATGGAAAAAATCCGGATCTGAAATTCGCGTCTCAGCAGAAGTTGACGGTGTTACATCTAAAGGTATCCGTTTACTTCTGTCTTGCGTAGGACTTGCCGCAGATTGCTTCCGCTTATTGCGTTCCGCCTCAAGCTGTTGGCGGCATGTTTGAAAATCATTTTCAGCCAGCGTGATGAGATTTAAAAGTTGAGATTTTTTCAATTCCAGCTCATTCTGTAACCACAATTCAGCAGTTGCTTCCTCCATATCTACTGCAGAAGAAGTATTCTGTTCCAAAACAACAGCATTTTCTTCGTTCTTTTTGGGCCCACCTTCTCCCTCAGATATTGAAGGATGCACCAAAAGCTCCTGTGCCTCAGAGACACAACCATCCTCTTCCACTACCTCCATCAAACTGAGGTCTGCCATCCCTGCAGACAGACTGACAACACCACCTGCCTACAGAGTAGGGGAATTTCCCCAGTGTCCTGGCCAAATTTCCCTCATTCACAGCTTAATCTGGTTCAAGGTCAGTTGGCATTCATCTGTATCCCCCTTCCCCAGGTCGTGCCTGAAAATAGACAGGATTTATCTAGTGCACTTACCCGGTCAACAAAAACTAAATAAATAAATAAAAACCTTTTTTTTTCAGTCTACATTTTTTCCCCTTCCGGTGGGGCTGGCAGGGGGCTCTGGCCCCTTCTTCGGAGGGCTCAGTTTCCGGTCCCCAATTTTTCACCACCAGCTCACCCGGTAGGTACCCACATGTTGCCCCCACGTGACAGGGTTGAGGATGAAGGGCATCTACTTTCCCTCCCCCCCGTGAATCCAGTGGGCAGGCATGAGAGCTATGGGGCCATCATGGAGCCTGCCAGCTCCACGTTTCCACTGTTCTCCGCTCCCTTTTTTGCCGTGGCCACTGGGGTACATGTGGAGGCACGCACACGCAGTGATCCACAGCACCTCCCCTATTCGAACCACTCCCATCTGCACTACCCTCGGGCCTCCACCCAGGAGAAGACAGCAGCTCAGCAGCCACTCAATCCATCATCATCCACCCCCTGCCGACCAAGGCTCATTCCTGAACCCGGGTCGCCGGCATGGAGCGAGGTGTGGCGTCCAGCGCCTCAACCCTCAGTGCCACCGGGCTACCTATTAAATTAAACCTTATGCCTCATTCCAGGGGTTTGCTACCACCTACAGTGGTTGAGGGTATGCTACTTTGAAGGCCATGTGGTTGGGGGCAACCTGGTACTACATGGACACACTCACTTTTCCTCCCACATGTAGCACCTTCTTTGGAGTGAAACGGCTAGGCAGAAGATGAAATCTTGCCTTTGACCACTACTTACAAATGTAGGTTTAATTTGAGAGAATGCTATGCGTTAATTCCTGTAGAGGGGACATCAACGAAACGCGTTTTGTTACCCCTGCTAATTTAGTGGGTCTGGGTTTCTGATCCAAGCGACTGTAAAGTGTTTTTCAGGCAGTTAAATTAAAGTTATTTTGATATTTCATTGAATGTTTTTTACATCTCAAAGGCTGCAAGCCAAGTTCATTATTGATTTCAGTTGTAATTAAGGTATTCTGTGCAGTTCGGGGGGCTCATGTAGCTCCATCTTTAAAGATCAAGGAGGTTTTCGACTGTTCAATACCAAAAAGTGTCTGGTGATAAATATAGAGAACAAAAACCCCAGGACAGAGTACTGGATGGGAGGGATAAAGCTGAGCACTACCACTGAGGAAAGGGACCCAGGAGTCATCATTACTGACTCACTTAAACAAGCAAGCCAAAGTCTATAGTAAGGCAAATAGGATGCTGGGATGTATTGGGAGGAGTACCGACAGTAGAAAAAAAAAAAGAGGTATTATTTCCTCTTTATAGATCCCTGCTGAGGTCACATCTAAAGTACTGTGCCCGGTTCTGGAGTTCTCAGCTCAGGAAAGACAAGATGATTCAGGGCCAGCAGGACAGATCTTTCTAGGATCTGCTCAAGGTACTGAACATGTACTAGCAGGAGATCAGACAAGAGAGGGGTGATATGAAAGAGACCTTCAATTTCCTAAAAGAAGTAAACAAAGTGAACTGCAAGGAACTATTTAGCATGGGTAACAGTTCAAGGATACGGGGGCATGAGTGGAAACTGATGGAAGGGAGGTTAAAGAGGGATATGAGAAAGTTTTATTCTACAGAAAGTGTGGTGGAGCTGTGGAACAGTCTGCTAGCAGAAGTGGTTTCAAGCAGAGTGAAGGGTATAGTGGTTACTCAGGACTGTAGGAGTATGGAGGGGAGCAGGTGGGGTCGATAGTGAGGTCTAGTAGCCTGTATTGGACAATAGGTCCTGGGATTTGATAGGGAACTATGGGCAGACTGGATGGATCATTGGTCTTTTCCTGTTGTCACTGTCTATACTTCTATACGTGGGCTAAAAAAAACACTGGCTGGCTTATCAGAGTCCTGTACTCTTGGTCATTATTGACTAACCCTACTTGTTTTATGTTCATCGTCTTGTTGCTAATGACCACTTTTTTGTAACTGATTACTTGTACTAACTGTTAAAACTGTTATCCGTCTTTCGGATGAGACGTTAAACCGAGGTCCCATCTGCCTGGATTGGTGGTAGTCCAGGTGGATGTTAAAGATCCCATGGCACTTATCGAAAAAGAGTAGGGGAATTTCCCTGGTGTCCTGGCCAAATTTCCCTCATTCACTAAAAATACCACCAACAGCTCAATCTGGTTTAAGGTTAGTTGGCATTCATTTGCATCCCCCTCCCCCGGGTTGTGCCTGAAAATAGGCAGAATTTGTCTAGTGCACTTACCCGGTCAACAAAAACGAAATAAATAAAATAAATAAAATAGTCACCTTTTGGTTGAACCTCTCAAAATAAGCAACATCAGAAGTAAAGAATGTTCTCCTGGTATGATACTCTTGGTATATTTATATTTTTATGCCTCTGACTCCAGTATTTACTGGCCCAGATATTCAAAAGGGTTGCGCCATGCGTAATAGGGTTGCGCCTGCGTAAGTCCGAACTTGCTCCATTCTGCCATATTCAGCAGGAGGCAGTTGCGCCACAGAAAACATACTGAGCAACAGCGCAATGCAAATGAATGTATGCTGAACTGGAGGGGGAGGAACCATGCATAAACTGCACAGCCCGATATTCAGCAGGGCTGTGCAGAGTTGTGCAGGCGCAACCCCAACCTGTGCCTGCACAACTTTGAGCCAAAAAAAGGCTTAAGTTGAGGGCCACCCACAGGTGAGCTGCTGCATTGCAGGGTGCAACACAGCAGCTGCCACCTGTGGCTGGCCCCCAACCCAGTCCCAGTGCCCCCCCTGCAGCCCGATTGCGGACAGCCGACTGTAAATCCCCACCAACAGCCCCCACTGGCCCGATCGCGGGCATAGTGTAATCCCCCCCACCAGCCCGATCGCGGGCAGCAATGTGACTCCTCCCGAACGTATCCCTGGTGGTCCAGTGGACAAAAGCCCGATCGCGGGCAGTAGTTGTTTAAGAACACCCCTCCTCCGCATTCATCCCTGGTGGTCCAGTGGCACATCGATCGCAGGATGTATATTGAACAAACCCCGAACATAGCCCTGGTAGTGACTGGTGTCCCCCCTACCCCACCCACCCACCCATGAAGCCCCATCATCCCGCTCCCCGGCGGCGGCGGGCGGCAACATCACCCGTCTGCCGCCCAGCGACCGCCGACTGACTGCCCGGTAGATGCAGCCATTGGTGCAGAGCAGAGCCAATGGGCATGCAGCCCATACTGTACAAAGACAGTCCAGTTTTGCGAATGAATGTATTCATTCACAAATCTGGACTGTCATGTGCAGTATGGGCTGCATGCCCATTGGCTCTTGCTCTGCACCAAGGCGGCAGCCCACCGGCAGTCAGTCGGCGGCGTCGGGCGGGCAGGCGGGTGGGATGCTGCCGCCCGGCTGCTGGGGGAGCGGGGTGGTGGGTCATGGGTGGTGGGTGAGGGGACACTCAGCCACCAAGGCTATGTTCGGGGTTTGTTCAATATATGCATCCCGCGATCGATGTGCCACTGACCACCAGAGATGAATTCCAGGAGGAGGGGTTATTACACAACCACTGCCTGCGATCGGGCTTTCGTCCACTGGACCACCAGGGATCATTCGGGAGACATACTGCTGCCCGCGATCGGGCTGGTGGGGATTAAACCATGCCCGCAATCGGGCCAGTGGGGGGTGGTGGTGGGGATTGTGCACTGATTCGCCCGCGATCAGGCTGCAGGGGGCATCGGTCCCTGATGGCTGTTGCCTGGCAGGGTGCCAGGCGCAAGTCCTCGGGGATCGGCGCACCTGCATGCTAATGGCATGCAAATGGGGCCATAATCAGATGCAAATGGCCCCCCTGTGCCTTGCATGAATTATGGCCCCATTTGCATGTCACCTTTTGAATATGGGGATTTTGAGCATGGTGCAATGGTACTTGCGCCACCGCAAGTTGAATGCTCCACTCTGACAACTTGCAGTGGTGCAAGTTCCACTGCGCCATGCACAGTGGCTGTGGCCAGGGGGTGATACTCAAAGGAGTTGCTCAAGGGCGCAACTCCTTTGAATATCGCTCTGGACACATCCCAGTGCAACTATTTTGTGCAGCGCAAGGGCTTGCGCCTCAAAATAGCGCAGTTTGAATATACAGCCCACTGTGTATCTACTGTTATATGCAATTTTTTATTTAGTTTTTGTTGACTGGGTAAGTGCACTAGACAAATCCTGCATATTTTCAGGCACGACCCGGGTGAGGGGGATACAGATGAATGCCAACTGACCTTGAACCAGATTAAGCTGTTCTGAATGAATTAAAATAAAATAAAAAATAATAATGGGCTTATGCTTTGTCCCTTTAGTGACATTAAAGTTAGAATGACCATCAGTAGCTGTGGTTGTGGGTGCCTGCTTGACTTTGCATGTAATCCCGCCTAAATTTAATGCCTTAGTTTCATATTCCTCCTTGTCCCCCTTCTCTGTTAGTCTAAAGAATTCATTAGTGCTGTTTTTAACCTTAGATCCAGTATTCTTGTGCCTTTGTTGTTCAGATGTAACCTGTCTGTACAACAGAGACTATGTTTATTAATAAAAGCATTCCAATATCAGATAGAAACATGAGATGCTCTGGACCAGTTCCCTAACCAAGCATTTATTTTTATAATGGCTTGCTGCCTGCCACAGCTAGCTCTTGGGATTGGGAACATTTCATAAAAGAGTGTTTAACATCCCCTCTTTCATTTCAGTGATTTTCCTAGTTCCATACAGTAAGTTTAGATGTTGCTATCTGATTTCTTTTCCAACATTCATGGGCAGACTAGATGGGCTACTAGGTCCCCACCTGCCATCAGATTCTTATGTCATCATTGGTGCCTATGTGTACTACTACTACTACTACAGTGGGGGATGCTCCAGCGTCTTTAAGCTTGTTTTCAGCTCATCTGAAAACAAAACAACATAAATATGTTGCTTATCCCTGTGATGTACTGCTATACATTTTATAACTGCTAAATATGTTATCAGATTTCTGATAATGGTCAATAGTTTGCAAAACAGTTTAGTCGAGTTGTAGTGGCAGGGTATTGGCACTTTAAGAGCAGTCTGTGAAGCATTAGCTGCTGCTACTGATGCTAATCACTTAAGTAAAACCCACCTGTGCTGTTTCAGTTTTATACAAGGGATTTTTTTTTTATTTTATTTATTGATTTTGCAAGTATTACTCACAATTACAATAAAGCACAGAAGGATACCATAAAAGAGACCATTACAGAGTATTCCCTTACAAAAAACTAGTATTAGATACCTCTTCTTACGGTACATCAAGGGGGGTATTTCCTAAATCAATTACTGTATATAGTAAATATATATCCGAATGTATGCAGCCAGGAAAGCCATTAGGGAATTGAGAAAAAGGCAGTTCAGTCGAGAGTCCAGGTTACCAATTTGACTAAATGTTAGTTGGATTCCCTGTTTTTAGAAAGGAGCAAAAAATACAATATACAAAATCTGACCCGAGCTCCCAGGAGATATACCTTTCAATGGCATTACATCAAGCATGATGTAACAGGATTCATAAAAATGTTAAACATTGGAGGAAGAACCGATTAAGTAAAGAATTATCCATTATCAGTCCCCTCTTAATAATAACGGTGTAGAATGAACACCCAAACATCAGGGACTCCAGGAACAGAAATTCTAAAGTAGGCCAGGCAAATCACCATTTAGCATGTACTTAGAGTCAGGAGGCTCAAGCAAGTACTGTAGACCATTAAACTGTGAGTCTCAAACATCAGCCTCCTAACTAAAGCCCCATGAAATATACTGTACAGCACCCCATTAGAGTTCAGTCCTCATCCGATGAACACTGCTCATCAGACCCTCGCAGCTCTTGTTCCATGTGGCTCAGAAGTTTATCTGCATCCTTGACCTCATTGAAAAGGTACTGCTGGCCATTCCATGTCACCCGAAGCTTGGCTGGTAGAAGTAATTGATGCTGAATTTTCATCTGCTGAAGCCATCCCCTGAGGCCATCAAAAGCTTTCCGTCACTGTCTTGTGCTGTACGAGAGGACTGGAAACAAAGAGAGGGTATCTTCTCCATATTTTAAGTTCCTGTGACATCTGGCAATTGTGAGGGCCCTGTCGCGATCACCAATCCCCGAGCAGACAGTCAGAAATGTTCTGGCAGTCGTAGGGTCTAATGCTGCTCGCCTCGGAGTTATACGGTAGGCTTTTTCTAGAGAAAATGGGGGATCGAAGTCTTCCAGACCCAGAATCAGGGGTAGAAAGAATCTATAGTGTATGGTGGAATGTCGTTCTCCACCGAAATCCATCGCTATCAAAATGTTGTTCTCCTACACTAGTGATGTTCGCAGTGCAGTAGAACGATTTTTTGTTCTACTGCACTGCGCATGTCACACACTGTGTCCTCGAGCAGCATTTGACAGTTAGGGCTCACTCCATAGACAGGACACATAGTGAAAGCAGCAATGTCGGAGGCAGTACTATCAAAGCCACTATCGAAACGGGATAGATTAATCCTCAATCAGGAAAACAAAAAAAAACGAGAAATGACATATGGCAATTACATAGTTTCCTGAGAGACAACGACGAGCACAGGGCAATACATGATATTCCCACTACAGAGTTAGACCCACTGTTAGCCGATTTTATCTATAAAATAAGAAGGTTAGATGGCAATGAATAAACAGTTAAAATGTCGAGCGTGAAAACGTTGAAAATGTAAAGTTCTTTTTTTCTTCTAGTAATCCAGTAAAAATGTTTTGAAGCAGAAACATGCTGTAGTGATTTTTTTTCCCCAAAAAACAATGTTCCACCATACACTATAAAGAAAAGTGCATGGGGAACAGTTGACAACAGGGCTAATCTTTCACCTCGTTGGCACTATGACGACTGATTACCTCTCGAGGTAATCCGTCGTCATAGTGCCAACTCAGTGAAAGAATAGCCCTGTTGTCAACTGTTCCCCATGCACTATCCTATATATTGAATTCAAGACTGTCCTCCCCCTCAGCATTTTCCAACAGCCCAATGACCTGCACGTTTCTTTCCCGATTCTGATTTTCGACTGTTTCAAGCCGCTGACACAAGTAGGCATTTTCTTTAATGAGCTTGGTAGTTGCTTCAGTTGATTTTAAAGTGGAAGCCTCAGATTGCTGCATGACTGTTTCGCAATGCTCCATCCTACTTTCAAGGGCAGACACCTGCGGGATAAGGGTGTCAAACTTTTTGTCAAGTTCCTGCACCATTTTCACTAGTTGATGGAGAGTTGTCTGGATTGTACTTAGCGAGGCCTCCTCTGACTGCTTGACATTCAAGGTTGTGGTTCCGCCACACTGTGCAGGCCGCTCTTCTTTATTTTGCCTTTTAGAAGTGAAGAAATCTCCCGCAGCAGTGGCTGAGCCCTTCGATTTACCCATTGCGCCGATCGCTAGTATCTTAGCTCTCATTAGATATTTTTTGCAGTATCTTCCACTTGGAAAATCCTTGATTTTATTAGTTTTAACAAATTCTCTCCCAGGAGCTCAAGCTTTCTGCTGCTTCCTTTGGGCTGCTCAGCAGCACCCTGCCCCCCACCCCATACAAGGGATTTTGGCTGCACTCAAGGGAGAAAAAGAAATAAGACAGATTCTGAGAGTCAGGCATGGAGACTTTTCTACCAAAGGGTAGATGTACTGAGTGAGACACTGAACAAGAGAATTACTGAAGAGAGAGAAGGACTGAATTAGAATAATACTAAAAGGGAACTACTGAGGTTTTATGTTAATCAGCCGTGGGTTTGGTGTACTGATTTTGTGTTCTGTGGTCTGGCTGTCAAATGAGATTAGGCTACTGAAAAAGTACTTTATTTGGGGCTGTGCTTCATTATTCCACTTTTACGTGGTAACAACTGACCAATTAAGTTGAAAGATTTTAGAACCCATTTTATCTTAGTATAAATGAATTACTGTATAGTAGAAAATATTTGCATTAATTTTATTTTTGCTATATTCACAGATCAGATTTTCATGGAAAATAAAATGACCTGAACATTTTACACTACATATACTTGTATGAGTAAGCTTCTACTAGCTGTTTATAAGGTTTTGCCTCATGGACAGGGCCACTGGAAACTTGTGCCCACAATGTTTTTGCGGAATCTGCAATTTTCACCATTCTCCACAAAAACTGGCATGTTCTGCAATTTCTTGGAATTTTTGAGTTTTTATATTGAACTGTATAAAAGTATTAACATTTTTAATAAAATACTCTCAAATATATTGACAAGTTTGCATGCAGACTTGGGTTTGGCTGAAACAATGAAGTGCAAGGTAGGGCAAGGGGTTTATAGGACACTGATTTCTTTTGAATCCTTGTCTTGTTTGGTTTCAAAATCCACTGGCCAAGCATAAGTTCACTTAAACACTTAACAATTGTTCTGCATTGAAGCAGTCTATCAGAAAACATTTTGTTGCCACCCAGACTGAAACAAAAGATGGGATAAAAGGTGCAAATTATCCCATTCACTTAAATGGGATGATAACTATGAATCCTTTTTGTAAGTGGCAGGGCAAGTATTTCCTTGTGAGCATACTTTCATTCAGACTAGTTTTGATTCAAACAGCTGAGGATTTTTGGATGGTCCTGCTGATTTTAAACTTGAATAAGCTAGTTTGTGACAGTGATCTCACTCTTCGTAACTACCCTCTAGATGCTCACATGCAAAGACTACAATAAAAACCTGACTAAAGTCTAAAAGCAAGCTTATAAGATGCAAAATGTATCTGAACATTTATCTTTAACGAAACAAAATCATTGCAGCCAGAGTAAAACAAAGGTAAATTATAGGGTACCTTGACTACTGTATGATGCAGTAAAAATATATTGTTTTGTTTTTTTTTACATTTTTTGGTAACCGCGTAAGGCCCACAAGGCACAAGTGCCTGTTTTCAGGTACAACCCAGGAGCACTGAGGAGGTTAAGTGACTTGGTCAGACTCACACAGTATGCAAGTGGAGGTTGTGGGAATCAAACCCAGGTCTGCTACATGTCGTCAGCTCATTCACAGTTTGTTACGTTATCCTCTAGATTATACTGCCAGCCCCAATAACTCCCAGATTTAATGTTTAAATATGTGATTTCAAAAATAGCGTACAGTACCTACAGTACAAATTATGACCATTAAACACTTTAACAACATTTTACTAAAACTCAATTATTCACCACTCTATCTGCTTATTTTTTCTCATACCAAACTGGGTGAATAGCTGGCAGAGCACTGTAAACAGCCGTTGATTAGGCTACATTATTCTACAGCCAGAAAGAAAAAAATTATATTTCTTCTGGCTTTATTTAATATTGATTTTCTGTGGCTCATTTTGATAGAATCTACTTAGCACTGTATGAGGCAGATGCTTTAAGTCTGGAAGACAGGCAATGCTTACGATAGCTTATCAGTTTAGTATATCTAAAAATCTGAAGCACACACACACACACCCCAATAATAGCCGGACCCAGAGCTTCTGTAATAAACTTTATTGCACCAACCGATCCACCTGACGTGTTTCAGACAAAAGTCCTTTATCAAAGGCTAAAAGCATTACAACACACATATCAGTTAAATATCAATTCATCTATGACATCATAATGATGAAATACAAACTCATTGGTTCAACATTTACTTATTTAAAACACCATCACCCTTAAAAACAAATCTAAATATTAAGTACATATCAGGTAAACATCCATAAAATTGTACTATGAAAAATAAATATCAGTTCATAATCATTTCCACACTAGTGATTCCACTAGACTAAATATCTCAAATGTTTCTATCTATATTCCAAGTAAGGTTTAAGCTCCAAGTGTGCATTAATACCCGTTTTTTTGTATGCATTTAATCGTAAAATCCATTCATTTTCTTTTCTTAGAATTTTATTACGATAATTGCCACCTCTCTGACCATGGAAAACTTTTTCAATACCTACAAACTTGAAATCATGAACCTTCGTTTTTTCTTTGTTCTCAAAAACATGCGCTGCCGTCACATAGGTTAAATCTTGTTTATTTATAGCTCGAACATGTTCCAATACTCTGATCTTAAAAGCTCTCTCCGTTTTACCAACGTAAAATGCTCCACAACTACACTTTGCTAGATAAACAACCCCCTGTGTATTGCATGTGATTAATTGTCTGATATCAAAGGTTTTCACTTGTCGACAAACTACACTGAAGTTATTCTCTTTTGAAATATAATTACAAGCACTGCAATTTTTGCGCTGTTGACAACCTATGCAGTTTTCTAGCCAGCTACTGATGTGTTCCATCGTGGATGTAAAATGTCTTCTCACTAAAGAGTCTTTCAGTGTGGGTGCATGCCTATAAGTCAAAATCGGGGACAGAGAGAAGACTTCTCATAGCCCTGGTTCAACAGCTAACACTTGCCAGTGTTTTCTAATTATTTTCCCTATCTCCCGACTTTGAGCACTATAGGTTGTCACAAAATGGAATCTTTACTACTTTCGGATACCTCATTCCTATCTGCTAACAGTTCTTTTCTATCAACTGAGACTGCAGCTTGATAACCTTTTTCTATTGTTTTTGCAGTATATCCTCTATTATTAAGATGACTTTTCAGGGCTACTGCTTCTGTTTCAAAATCTTCTTGTTTACTACAATTCCGTTTTAATCTAAGGAACTGTCCTTTAGGGATACTTTCTACCGTATGTGCAGGGTGACAGCTCGTAGCAAACAGTAAGGTGTTCCCATCTGTTGCTTTTCTAAAAAGATATGTACTCACTTGTCCTTCTTTCCTCCCCCCTTGGTAATCCGCAAATCTAAATAATTTACAAATTCCTCACTCACACAGTATGTAAATTTCAAGTTCTCATTTGTACCATGTAAATAGTTAAATTCTTCGAGCATTTTTTTATCCCCTTTCCAAATTAATATGTCGTCTATAAAATGTCTCCACAGCAACACATTATAAAAAAAAATGGGTTGCTGTTGTCGTTAAAGACGACATCATATTCCCATTGGCCCACAGTTTAGTATTCTTTTTAAGAACATAAACTTTTCTTTATGTTTTAAGCATATTCAGGTGTCAGTGTATTCATTTAGCAATTTATACTAACTAATATATGCTGCAGAAAACATTAAAAGATTTATTGTGAAGCACTCAGGGTCTATAGTAGAATCCCCACAATTTCCCGCAATTTTGGGTAACCTTTTCCGCAATTTTCCAGTGGCCCTGCTCATGACCCCAACCCTTGCTGTCCTCTTCCTATCATTATTTCTTTTATTAGCAACAAGTGACAATAAAAACAAGTGACAATAAAAACAACAAGTGACTGTATGCAAAAATGCCAGCTACCGATGTCCTGCTGCTCGTGATCAGTGTTTGTTACTCCCACAGCCACATTAAAGTTGGCACTACTGACAGTATCTCACCAGTTCTTGAGCACATTGAGGTTTTCGGAGTTGGCACTACTTATCTTATCAGTTTGCCTACTAAGCAAGCTGCCACAAAATACGGGCAGGTAGAGATACAGTGTCTGATGTCCTGTTGCCTGTCATTAGTCGGTGGTTGATGGTAGTTTCCCCTGAGACCACATTCCCCTATCTGAGCCTGTTCTTTTAAAATACAGTACTGTTAAAATACTGATGTCGCCTCAAACAGTGAACAGGGTGTGAATAAATACTTGAAAACACCAAAAGTGGATGGGACACTGAAACTGCATGGTGCTAGAATGCCAAAACCACATGGTGCACAAATGCCAAATGATCTCCAGTCAAGATGCTTTGTTGCCGATCTCCACTAATGAGGTAAACTGACACTGTCTCTCACTTCTCAAAGTGGAAAGAGAGTTCTGATTTCTGCCAAGCTGGGCCAAGTTTTTACTGACGCATAACCCTGCTGAATATGTAAAGCATTCGGCTCTCTGTGAAAATGAACTAGTGCAAATATGCGCTGGGCTGAAAATCTGCTCAATAAAACTTAAATATATTCTGTTATACAATATGTAACCATAATAATGTAGTTAAATGTGTACCGATGTTTATAGACATGTATCAAACTGTACCAATCGGACAAAACCATGTCAATATGGCACCAGGCTTTTATTTTTTTTTTTAAATTAAGCTGCAAACCTTAATGGTTTTAAGGTTAGCTTTTTCAAAGAAATTATCCTTAGAAGAGGTTACAGAGCTAGTATACTGCCTGGAATTATTTGTAACTTTCAGATGTAGTAAGCTATCACTTCTTCTTTCCCAAGTATTTTTTTTCACTTTCTGTTTGCTAATTACAAGACTTTCCACTTGGCAGTACTGAAGTGATATGTGGAGCATCACCCTGTCTGGAGGCTAAAAAAAAAGGTCAGTTCTGTTCCTCTCACTACATCAACACTGAGACCACATTGACTGTGACATCACTAGTGACCAAAGAAAACCATTTCTTATTCCCAGATTATTCTCTTTCACATGAAGCAGTTGAGACTGACTCTTCTTGGTTACTCTTGATGTCACAATTTCCTGCATTTTAGTTGGTAACTTGTAAAAGTCACTGCTCAGACTACAAGGACTGTAGTGCCTCAATGTGTTTGGTCACATGTCTGACGATGTAGTGGGAGGGACAGAATTAACTTTTATATGAACACACGAATGTGCCAGCAGAAACGGACCATCCGGTCTATCTAAGTCTGCTCTAGTGTGCAGCTAGCACCCCTAGTTTGCAGCTGCCCCACCCCCTTCCCTTTGTCATCCCACTACCACCCCCCGCCTTCCCCACCCTCACTCTCCCCTGTTCCCTGTCCCATGCTCTTTTGAAGCTGTTCACAGATTTACATGATACCACCGATTCTGGTAGTGTCTTCCATTTTGCTACCACCCTCTCTGTGAAATAGTGTCTCCTCATTTCCCTCCTAAATCTTCCTCCCTCTATTCTTAGCCCATGCCCCTTGTGTCCCTCCCCCTCCTTAGCTTAAAGAACCTGTCTGCCTCATTCTTATTAATTCCCCTCAGATACATGAATGTCTCTGTCATGTCCCTTCTATTCTCCAGAGTGTACATATTCAGGTCTCCCAGTCTGCTCTCATAGTCTCTCCCCTCCATTCCACATATAAACTTTGTTGCCCTCCTATGCACCCCCTCCAGTAGCCTGATATCACACTTTAGGTATGGCCTCCAAAACTGCACACAATACTCTAAGTGAAGCCTTACCAGTGATCTGAAGAGGAGCAAGATCACCTCTCTTCACCTGGACAAAAAAAAAAACCCTCGCTCTACACCCCAGCATTTTGTTCGCTTTTGCAGCTGCTCTCCTGCACTGGGCAGTGTTGTTCATGGTCCCTGTTATCATTACTACTAGCTCCTTCTCCTCCTCAGTGATCCCCAGCATAACCCCCAAGCCAGTATTCTATCCTTGGGTTTTTTGCTCCAAAGTGCATAATCTTACACTTCTTTGCATTGAACCCTGGCTGCCACCTCTCTGACCACTTCTCTAGCTTGCTTAGGTCTCCCTACAGCTGCTTCCCTCCCTCCCCTCCATCTACCACTGCTCCGATTTTAGTGTCATCAGCGAACAGACTTACCTTGCTCACCACCCAGTGTGCAATGTCTGATATGAAAAGCCCAAACAATACTGGCCTCAGCACAGAGTCCTGTGGCACCTCACTTGTCACCGGCCTTGGGATTGAGAGCTCCCCTCTCACCACCACCCGTTGCAGCCCTCCCACTCAGCCAGCTTGTAATCCAGTTCATCATTTTTGGCCCTACCCCAAACCAGTTAGCTTCCCCCCAAGCCGCCCATGAGGTACTGAATTGAAGGTCTTGCTGAAGTCCAAGTAAAGAACATCCACCACATGACCCTTATCCAGCTCACCCGTCACCCAGTCATAATATTGTATCAAACTGGTTTGACAAGACTTCCCTGAAATGAACCCATGCTGTCTCACATCCTGGAGGCCATTGTCCTCCAGGTACAACACCAGTCTTTCCTTTAGTATCGTTTCCATGAGTTTGCGCACTATGGAGGTTAGACTTACTGGATGATAATTACCTGGTTCATCCCTTGGCCCGCTCTTGTGTAATGGTACTACATGTGCCATCCTCCAGTCCAGTGGCACACATCCTGACTCCAGTGAGGTGCTGTACAGATCCGCCAGTGGCTCTGCCAACACCTTCGCCAACTCCCTCAGCACCCTGGGGTGGATACCATCCAGCCCTGGTGCCTTGTCTACCTTCAGTGCCCTCAGTCCCTCTAGGGCCTCACTTGCCTCAATTCCACCATCTGTCACCTCCTTCCCCTGTCCCCACCTCCCAGCCCATGGTGGTAGCAGTCTCCCTTTTCTTCCATGAACACTGAGCAAAAGTATTCATTCAGTGCTTCTGCCTGCTCCTCCCCTTTTCCGTCCACTCCCACCCCTTTTATCATCACTATTGTCTCCTTGCACTTCCTTTTCTCCTTGATGTATGTGAAAAGTGCCCCCCAGTTAATTCCCTACACTAATCTCAGCTCCCTCTTGGCCTTGGCTTCTCTCACTTTTCTGGTTACCTCCCTGGACCATCTTGCATATTCCTCCCTGTCCACTTCCTTCCCTGTTCTCCTAAACCTCTGGTGAGCCACTCATTTTGCCCTCACCACCTCCACAACCTCGCTGTTCAACTGGCATGGTTTTCTTGCTCTGCTCCTCTTACTCTATGTCTTGGTGCAGGCATTTGTTGCCTCTGTAATCCCCATTTAATAATATCCCATTTCTGCTCCACATCTATCTCCTGCCTTATGCCCTCCAGTTTCCCTTTCAGTACTTCCTGCATCTTCCCAAAGTCCGCCCCCTGAAGTTGACCACCCGAGTAACTGATTTCTCTGGCTCCCCACACATCATGATATTAAACCACACCATTTGGTGATCACTGTCGGCTAGTGGGTCCTCCACCTTTATTTCCCTTACTGCCTCCCCATTCGACAATACCAGCTTTAAAGTGTTCTTTAGCCTAGTAGGTACACTAACCAACTGTGTCAGAAGACCCTTCTGGATAGCGTCCAGGAGCACTTGCCCCCTAGCACTGGAGGTTACTAGTGATATCACAGTCAATGTGGTCTCAGTGTTGACTGGAGGTAGCGTGCAGACAGATTATTGCTCCACACATCAGCCCAGTACTGCCAGTTGGAAAATCTTCTAATTAGCAAACAGAAAATAAAACAAGCATTTGTCAATGGTGAATGTTTGATTGCTGGTATTAGCATTGGAAATGCAGGAGATAGAGAGATGCAGAATAGGAATGGCAGTGAAGTATTGAACTTCACACCAGCCCCACCTCCACCCTGCAGAGTCGAACAGACATTGGGGTATGCATTTGGGTCATCACTCATGCTGCCCATAACGTTCATGCCATTTCACTTCACCCTATCCTGCACACACCAACACGTGTTGAGGTGTGTCTTGGGGTGTTCGCAGGGCCGTTTTTGTGCATAGACTAACTAGGCTGCAGCCTAGGGGCACCTGCAAAATTAGGCAGCAAAAAAAAAAAAATTTCTGGGCTGGCTGCTTGTGTTGTCTGCCAGTATGTCTTGCTAAAAACCAAACAAAAAAAAAAAGACACAAAAGTCTAAAGACGTTCCAGTTCAGACTCCTACTAAGGGACCCCCTGCCAGCGTCATTTAAACAATTGGCTTCCCGCCCTCCCCTTTGTCGTGACAGACATAAATGTCTATTGCTCCTGGTGTTGTGCTGATGACAAGCCCCCCTTAGGCAATGGATGACGTGACATCAATGTACATGACTGCTGGCGCCCCCCGGCCCCCACTTAGGCAATGGCTGACCTGACCCTGACTGACGCAGACATCAATATACTTACTCAGACTGTTGGTGCCCCACCCGCCTGCTCTCTACCCCTCCCCCATATGAAACTATTATCCTCAGCAAGTCAGCAGTGCCCCGTGGACCTTGCGATTTAGGATTTCAATTAGGTCCGCGGTGGGCATATACTGTGCTGTGCATCCTCCAACTGGCTGCAGTTTCAAGTAAGAGGGGCGACAAGTTTAAATGGCCCCAGTACAAGTACAGCAAAGTACTTGGAAGATAGAAGGAGAACTGTATCAAGCGCCACTCTGCCAGCCAGAATTGGGAGGAAAAGAGAGAGATAGAGCGCCGCAAGCCACAAGCCGCTGTGTCTTCAAGTCCACTCCGCCTCTGTCTGGGAGAGTCACCATCGCAGAGACAAGTGTGACTGCGTAGGAGATTCGGGAGTCGGAAGCAAGCAGCAGATGCGGAGCGGTAGTACTAGTCTGGAGCAGCTAGACCAGCCAGCTACAGCTACAGCTACTTAATTTTAGCCCAGCTAACTGTATTGTGGACTGAAGTGAAAGAAATTAAAATCCTCCATCCTCTCCTGACCTGACTGACTGAGCGTGGAGGAGTCGGGTAGGCTGGAGAGCAAAGACTGAGAGGGACCTTCCTTGCCAGACAGAGAGTGCAGACAGTGCCGCCAGCCCAGTAGTCGTGGCTGGTCTGGTCGGGGAGAAGTTTGAAAGCAAGTCGAGAGGTCACTGAGACTCGCACAGTCAGCATCAGACCCACTTTACTTTAGTAAGTAAACAGAACTGTTCATCTTTTTGAGTGAGCAGTGCCAGCCAGTGTGTGTGTGAGGCGAGCTGTAGACTAGGTGTGTTCCAAATCAACGATATGCATCATTCATCATAACTAGTCAGACGGACTGGTGTCGTGGTCCTGTCAGTCAGCTTCTCTGGATAAATAACTGCTGCCTGCAACTTCTGCCAGACTATTTACCTTCCCACAGAATCATTCAAGGCATATCAGGTACCATTTTTGCTTTATTGCACACAATGTCGTCTGACAGTTTGTTTGAAGCTTATCTTATTTTATTGTCTGTGTTATATAGTAACAAAAATAAATGCTGCTCCTGGTTGATCTGTAGTGTATCCATTTTTTTTTAGAAAGTTCAGGATGCATGCTACCTCCCCATGACCTGCAGTGAATTTGAAGGGTTTTTTTTTCTCCTGTAAATTAAATTGATAGCAGCAGCTTCAGAGTTCAGACTGTTTACCCACAGGTTCTATATTATCAGACAGTGACACTGACTGGCACTGCAGTAGCTTTTATTCTTAAATAATGTTATCATCACACTTAGTAACAAAAATGCAGCCCCCTGACCTTCGGACCACTTGGATAAAAAAAAGTTTAACCACTAGCCTCCATTTTAAAATGCTACTTCCCATGACCTGCAGATTTTTTTTCCTCTAACTCCTAAAGAAGTTAAACGGGAGTTTTGGGCAGTGCGTTTATTCTTGCAGCTTGTCTGTTATGACACTAACTTTAGTTTAGCCTTAAAATGCTACCCCTGAATGACTTGCAGTGATTGAACTCAGACCATTTAGGTAAAAGTAACTTTTGTTCTGTTCAGTGCATTACTTTTTTTCTAACTAGGCAGACTCTGAATAAGAATGCACACTGTTTGGCCTTGTTCAGATCAAATGCATAAATAAGCGAGTGTTTGTGCTTGCTTGTGTGCTAATAGACTGTTTTATTCCCACCTCTAAATAAGTGTAAACAGTTTATTAAAAGGAATTTTAACATTCTGACTGTAAAAATGTTCATATTCTGGAAAAGTTTTGTACAAGTTTAGCTTTCAAAAGGGTATGAGTGGGACTAGGCAGGGACTCTGTGGTGTGGATGTAGCTCAGCAGGACATGGCAGGGAGGTGTGTGTGTGTGTGTGTTGGGTGGCACACGCCTGGTGCACGGGTCAGTGGTGGTGGGGCACCTGAAGTTTCAAGCCTATGGGCGCTATCTATGTAAACACAGCCCTGGGTGTTCGGCTTTACAGTCACCCCATTCCATAAGGACGTATGCTGAAATGGGTGCAGAGAGAATGGGTGAACTCTGGGGCTGAAGAGTCCAAGGCACACCTTGATGCCTGTCATTGGCTGCGGGTGGTGGGGTGGGGGTGAATGGCGTGAGCATTACAGTCAACAATCCAAAGGCACACCCCTGATGCCTGTCAGTCTGTACAGGGTGGGACGTTATGGTTAGAAACCCTAACACCCCGGGCGTTGGTTGGTATTTGCACTACAGATTTTCAACATGGCCTTTTTGTGACCCCCACCTCATGAAAGCATTTGGGACCTCTTCTCATGAACAGTGGCACTGTGATTTTGTTAATGTGTCCCGAACTTTGAGTTCCCACAGCAAACGTGCCATTCTACGCCAGATGTATGAAAACACAGATTGGGCAGGATGTGAATAATGACAGCTGTATCATTCATAGGGAGGTGTGAAGAGATGGCGATGTTGAAAATCTGTAGTGAAAATATTAAAAATACTCGAACTTCTGGGCTTACGTGGAAACTGCATGTGCGTAACACAGTCATTTAGTGGAATTTTTTCACCAAATTTTCAACATAGGCATTTTGTGACCTCTGCTCATGAACAGTGTCACTATGATTTTCCTAATCTGTCCCGAACATTGATTTCGCACAGCGACCGTGCTATTCTGCGCCAGATGTGTAAATGCATATTTCGGAAGAATATGAAAAATGACAGCTGTACTGTTCATAAGAAGGTGTAAAATGCCAATGTTGGAAAATCTGGAGCGAAAATATTACAATTTACTATGAAATTACGAGGGTGGAACCCAAGTAACGACGTCAGAATATTTTTTTCATGGACTTTTGTCACTAAATTTTCAACATAGGCATTTTGTGACCTCTGCTCATGAACAGTGTCACTGTGATATTTTTTTTAATCTGTCCCTAACACTGACTTCCTACAGCGATCGCGCTTATTCTGTGCCAGAAGTGCAAAAACACATTTTGGCCAGGATGAAAAATGACAGCTGTACTGTTCATAAGGATGTGGAAAATGCCAATGTTGAAAATCTGGAGTGAAAATATTACAAATTTGTGAAGTTATGGCGTGCGTGGAAACTGCGTAACGCATGCTTTTAACACAGTCATTTTATGGACTTTCGTCACCAAATTTGCAACATAGGCTTTTTGAGAGCCCACCTCATGAACACTGGCACTGTCACTTTGTTAATTGGTCCCAAAAGGTGATTCCACGCAGTGACTGCAAAATCACCTTTTGGGACCGAATAACGCCATGACAGTGGCTGAATTCTAGAGGGGGGTCCCAATAACCCCATGTTGAAAATTTGGTGCCAAAATTCCAAAAATGCTTGAGATATGCACCAAAGTTGAAAAAACCTGATTTATGCCATTATACAGTTTACCGGCATTTCTTCAGTTCACAGAAGATTTTGAAGAGTGCAGACATGTTCCTGGTCCACCAAAGATCATCGCGCCAGGCTCCGGAGGTAAGTATGGGGTGAGGGGTGTGTGTGGGGAGGTAGGGTGCGCAGTGGGTGGGTGTGGGTTGGGGAAGGGATGGCTGACGATGTGGGACCATTTCCTTCACGGACAAAAAAAAAAAAAAGATGTCCTGAGAAGGTTTTTTTTTTTTTCAGGCTTGTTTTCAGCACACTGGGGTGGGCTCCCAGTGTGCCACCTGCCTTTGTTGGGGGAGGGACTTAAGCCGACGGGGATTCTCTCCTAAGCTGCCACAAAATGTTTTTTACGCATGTGCACAAGCGAACATAAAAATACTTCAGATACAGGAAGTGATAGTTGACTGCATCTGAAAATTACTATTAATTCCAGGCAGCATGTGAAAATTACTATTAATTCTAGGTAGTACACTAGCTCTTTGACTTTAAGGCTGCCCTGATGGGTCAGTGGCAGTGGGTTGCACTGCCATGCAGGTGACCCAAGTATATGAGCAAGTTTGGGACACCACACTGGGCAGCAGACCTGACCGCAGCAGCTGCTATTCATCAGTGTGCTATAGGAGGGAGGGAATGCAGCTAGGAAACTGGGGCTGTAGCAACCTCTGCAATGGGCCAAAGGAGCTTCCTCCCTTTTCAGAATGTTACTGCATGCAGCTGAGGCACTGGAGAGCTTTGCCCGTGCCACGGGGAGGAGGGAGGAAGGGGAGAAACCAGGGAGGAAAAAACCATGTACCATGGAGATGATGGCCTGAGTTCTTGGATGTTCCTGGGTCCTAGTGTCTGTCACTGACATTAGATCCTAAATCACATAGTGGACTGCCTCGGGGGTGAGGGAAGGCAGCCCTCCCACCAGAGCCTCTGTTGTGGAGGGGAAGCCATATCTTGGGCACAAGGTGGGCAGTGGGTCATCTGGTCTGAGCCAGTCAAAATTGAGGCCATCCAAGGATGGGCCACACCCACGACCAAGTAGAAAGTACAGGCCTTTCTAGGTATGTCAGTAGTACCATACGTTTGTGCTGCATTTCAGTGGTGTGGCCAAACCCTTGTCTAATCTCACCAGGAAGAAAATACTGGAAAATGTCCAGTGGATGGAAACATGTGATACTGCGTTCTGCCAACTAAAGGAGGCACTGTGTCAGGCATCTGTGCTCGTCAGTTCAGACTACACTCTTTATTTATTTATTTATTTATTTAGTTAAACATCAGTTTAGAAACCTTTGAGCCAGAGGCTCATTTACAAAGGTACCTCGTCACAAAGAGGACATCAGAACAGTAGTACAAGGGACACAGTACTTACAAACAAAAAAGTTACAGTTCAATTACAATTTTGTTTCAATAGAATACAATCTCCAACGAAGCAAAAGATAACAAAAGGTGCAAAACTTATGGTCGGGGGAGAGCTGGTGGGAGTAGAAGGGAGGGAGATAGGGGAGGAGGAATTAGTAGGGAAAAGAAGGGGGGGTTGGAGCCGCTCAGTGAGCATTGTCAAACAGAGTATATATATATATATTTTTTTTACACTAGGCTAGCGGCAGTTGCATTTGCGAGAGCTCTTAGGTTCACTGTGCATGTAGACCTTGGAAAAATTAAGGTGGGGTTCACACAAACTAAGGACATGGCAGGGGAGCCAACTGGCTCACATGAAAAAAAAAAATCAGTGTTTCTAAAAAAATGTTTTTTCTTTCTTTGGAGTGGGGAGATATAACCATTTGCTAGGTTCCTGTATTGTGTTTCCCAGCAAAGATAACAGTTTGAAGTTACAACCATTTACTAGGTACCTGTATTGTACTTCCCTGCAAAGGTAACAGGTTGAAGTTAGCAGGCACTGGAAACAGTCAGGCTTTCTTATCAGCCACTCTGAGAAGAGGGACAGACAACATGGGGCTGGACTGTAAATTTATGACTTCGGGTTGTCCAGTTTTGGACCTCTGAAATTTGGGTGGGCACTAGAAGTGTCTAATGTCAGGAAGCAACTACCTAACACAAACATTCTTGCAAGGGCTCATGGTAATTATCCAATAGGCTGGACTGGTACAAGCTGGTTCCCAAGGACAGCTTCAGACAAAAGATTTTGAACAGTAATGTCAGCGTGACATACTGGATGAATGTGTCATGGGGGACAAGTAGAGGGTTTTAGATCTCACAGGGCCTAACAGTCTTGGGACTAGGAACAAACTGCCATCTAAAAGTTCATGTCTGCCCTGATTCAGAGTGTCTTCTGGTAAGCTAAGTAAGCTAATCTACCTTGCAGAGACAGAGGCCCAGATATTCAAAAGGGTTGCGCATGGCGCAATGGTGTTGCGCCATGCACAACCCACTGATGTGCCCCGGTGCGATATTTAAAAGGGAAAAGTGCGCCGCACAAATCCCGATGCGCCGGGGCACATCAGTAATGTATGCAGGCACAGGTAGGGGGGGCGTGCTCATGTACAAACTGCACAGCCCGATCATTCAGCCGCGGCTGCAGAGTTATGCAGGCGCAACCCCTACCCGCGCCTGTACAAAGTTATGCTCTAAAAAAAAGGAACAAGTGAGGGCCACCCACAGGTGAGCTGCCGACTGCAGGGCGCAACACAGCAGCTGCCACCTGTGGGTGACACCACCGTTCCGCCGCACCTGGCGGCGCCCCATGCCCCAATCAGGCACTGTGACATCCCCCAAAGTCCAATATCCCTGTTGATCCAGTGGACTGCGATTAGCCCAATCGCTAGCATAACTGTATCCCCAAAGTCCAATATCCCTGGTGGTCCAGTGGACTGCACGGAGCCCGATCACGGACGGCATTCCTCACCCCCAAGTCAGAAATCCTGGTGATTTGGTGGACCCCCACCCACCCGCCCACTGAGCCCCCACCGCCGGGGTGGCAGCACCACCTGCCTGCCGCCACACTCGCCGACTGACAGCTCGGTGTGGCTGCACGCCCATTGGTTCAGAGCATGAGCCAATGGGCAGTAGTCATGCTCATACTAGTCAGTCCAGATATGTGATTCATTCACATATCTGGACTGACTAGTATGGTAGATGTATGCCCACTGGCTCATGTCTGAACCAATGGGCGGCAGCCATACCAAGCTGTCAGTCGGCGGGTGGTGGGTGGCAGGGCTGGGTGCTGCCGCTCACCGGCTGATGGGGAGGGAGCGGGGTGGGGCCCAGTGGGGGTGGGGTGGGGGTCCACTAGATCACCAGGGATTTCGGACTTGGGGGTGAGGAATGCTGCCCACGATCGGGCTCCATGCAGTCCACTGGACCACCAGGGATATTGGACTTTGGGGGACACTGATGCCCACGATCAGGCTATCGCAGTCCACTGGACCACCGGGGATATTGGACTTTGGGGATACTGATGCCCGCTGTCGGGTTAATCGCGTCCACTGGACCACCAGGGATATTGGACTCGGGGAGGGATATGTTATGCCCGCGATCGGCTAATCGTGGTCCACTGGACCACCATGGATAGGGACGTCTTTGTCCCTTACGGACGTCCCGCGATCGGGCTGCAGGGGGCGTCGGTCCCCGACGGCTGCTGTCTGGCAGGGCACCAGGCGCAAGTCATCGGGGATCGGCGCACCTGCATGCTAATGGCATGCAAATGGGGCCGTAATCAGATGCAAATGGCCCTCCGTGCGCCTTGCATAAATTATGGCCCCATTTGCATGTCACCCTTTGAATATCGCAGGTGCTGTGCACGGTGCAATGGCACTTGCACCACTGCATCTCAATGCTCCACTCTGACCACTTGCGCTGGCGCAGTTCCACTGCGCCATGCACAGTGGGGGTGGCCAGGGTGCGATATTCAAAGCAGTTGCGCCATAGCGCAACTCCGTTGAATATCGCCCTGGCCACACCCCTGAGCAACAAATTTGAGCAGCACACAGGCTTGCACCATAGCCTGGCGCAGTTTGAATATCTGGGCCAGAGTGTTAGAGTTATTCTCTGTTAACCCATTGTTTAAAACCAAGTTTCTTTTCATTGCTGTAGAACTGCCATCCCCTATAGCATTGCTGTACTATCCTGTAGTACCTGTGTAATGATCTTTGATTTCTTTGGGGTACAGCTAACCGATTTATAACTGACAATAACTGTATTTCTACCACTGAGAAGAAGGCTACTGTTACCATATCCTATTTCTAAGGTAAAGTGTTCTCAGCTGTGACAGAGAAGGGCAGGTCATGTGACCTTGAGCAAGGCGCACTGTACCATAAGCCAGCGTGTTGGCACAGGGGTAGGACTTCCGCACGCAACGCTGGTGACCTGGGTTCGAATCCGGACTCGGGCTCTCGGAGGGGGGGAGGATTGAGCATCCCATGGATTGCTCTCCTCCTCCTCCTCCTCCAGGAGGAGGGGCGGTGTGATCGAGTGTCCGATGCAAAAGTGCGGATCTCTGGCGGAGGCTGGGGAATCCGATGTGATCGGTGCCCAATATGTGAAGAGGCGGGATGGACGTCAGGTTCGTCCCACTGACGTCATTGCACATCTCGCCTCCTGAGGGGATTAGCATCCACAAAAAATGCTGCCTGCTCCAGGGATGTCACCACCTCCTGGTACTGTGGCTCCCAGGTATCAGCCCTGATCAGGATCGTGTTCCACTGGGTGGCCTACCCTCGCATCCCCACCCCCAAGGGGGTGTGTGTTTTAGAGCCTCATGTGATGCGGGCCGTAACCTGGACCTGTCTCTATGGGGTAGGACTGTCTCAGCGGCCCCACCTTGGGGGTTAAGCCAGGGTAAGTCGGGGATCAGTTATGGGGGGGGTCTGGGAGGTATGGTTGATAATATGGACCAGATAGTGCAAAAAAAAGGAGCACTGTACTTTGTGAGCAGTGGCTCTGAAGGGATGTGAACCTGCAGATACCACAAAAGAGTGTCTAAGCTGACTGGTGGCAGTTACTGAAGTATTGAGAAAGCCGGTAATAACAGTGATACGGGCTGAGTCTGGGGAAGGACCAGTCTGTCACACTGCTTGAAAAATTACTGCTGCTGATATTGCATTGCACTATTCTGAGTACTGGACCCCAAAATTGGTTTCCCTATTATAGCTATAACCTTGTTCCTGTGCCCTGGGGACATTATACTTAATACAACTCCAAAGAAGCCATCCCATTTGTCCACACTTATCTCTGCCTGTGTCTAGAGGGGTTTACATTCTGCACTCCACAGCCCATACGGTTGTGAGGGCTAGGTGTAGGTCAACCCTCCCCCAAAGCTGCAAGGCCACCTGGATGCAAGCAGAAGCAGGTAAGCCACGAGGAGCAAGGCGCGCAATGGAAACTTTCAAAGCTGTGTTTTGGTGCCTTTTCTAAACTTGGCCTTTTCTACTGCAGCTACCTTAGCTACAAGGACTAGCATATGGACTTTCATTTTTACTGAGCCTTTTGCTTTAATTTAATTTATTACAGTGCCTTTAATTTTAAATTTAGGTCACCAGGGTAGTTCAGATAGGTTTTGCTCAGTCTCAGCAACTAATTTGATCCAGTTACTGCTAACTTGTTTTTATTCTGTAAGGTACAAGATTTTGTTGTACACCTTATGACCCCACTGCTGATCAATTTTATTCTCCCTGGTACCGACAAACTGAATTAAGTATTAGCGTTTCTGCAGTATCTGTGAGATGCCTAGTGCCCCCTGCTGGTGAGGCTCTAAAGCTCACGCTCTGTGTCAGTACCACTGCTTTTGTGCTATTCCTAGAGCTCTGCCTAGGAGCTTAAAAATCTGCTTGCGTCCCTAACCGCAGCTAGCAGGGTGCTCTGTACTCTCCGGGCCATTTTAAAATGTAATTTGCTTCCCAGTTACCCAACAGTGATTCCTGGCCCAAGCACCACATACACAGACCCCCTTCCACTCATTCTGCCCTGCCCTCCAGCCCCTTTGTTCTCCTCAGTCCCTCCCTCCTCTTATCTGCTTTTAATCCTGGTGTCTCTTCTGCTTTTCTCCACTGCTTGTGCAGTCGTGAGGGCTAGGTGTAGGTCAGCCCTCCCAAAAGCTTTAAACCAACCAGACATAAGCAGAGCAGGTCTTATAATAGAAACTTTCAAAGCTGTGTTTGGCTCCACCAATGCTTCATGTTGGCTCCCCACCACCACCCCCCTTGGTCGCCAGCCTATTTTATAGCCATGGTCACGTGCAGACGAAATTCTATCAGCCCACTTTCCCGCTTGCTGCTTATCAGCAGTCACCACTAGAGGCCACAACCTACATTAAATGCCACCATATTGCTGAGGTACAATATGTGGCTTGCAGGCCCAACAGCTATTTTGCTTCTTGCTCCACTGGTTTTGTTACCCCCATCCTCCTTCCCGGAGGCACAGCCCAGTCAGTCAGATCCACTAGCCTCCCCATCTACCATCTCCTCTACCTCTTCCATCGAGGTAACTCCTGATGCTTTACGTCTCAATTTATTGACCGGTTCTTGTATCCTACCACCTTCCTTTCACGCCGGATTAGTCACTCTGAAATTCCATGCCCATGTCTCCTCTGCAGTCCCAGTACAGACTCTGGATTTTTCTCTCAAGCTCCTAGGGGTCTTGCCTAAAACTAAAATCCTGATAACCCTGCTACTCCTGTTATCCAGGAATGTTGAACCTAAGCCCGGGCCAACCCCCCCTCACTAACTGCCTGTGGCCTAAAACATGTACACCTAAATATCTGCAGCCTTGTAAACAAACTTAGCCTGCTGCAACCAACTGTTCTCTCCCTTAGACCAGACATAATTATTTCTGAAACATACTGAAACCACACAATCAGGATGTGGAATTTGCAATTCCTGGCAACTCTATTAGATGGCATTGCCATGTATATAAATTCCTCGCTTCAGTTTACACAGGTCCTGCTGCTCAGGCCCACACACTCCATAGATGCTGTATTAATTAGACTCTCTCTTGCCTTCACCTGCCCCATATTCATTGCGGGATCCTACTGTTCCCCTGTCCATGCTACGCCCTACATTGCAGAACACTTGAACACTCTTACAGCACTGACCACTGGGGGCGAGCTTCATATCCTCGGAGACTTCAACCAAAACTGGCTTTCTAGTTATAGTTCCAAGTTGCGTAACCAGGTGGCAGCACTAAATTTGACTCAATTCATCACCGAGCCCACATGTATAAACCACAAGTCACACAACCACTCTCTCCTAGACTAGTCCCTTACCTCGCACCTCCATCGTATAATCGCCTCAGGACTGTTACTGGACTCCCAAAGTGACCATTACATGATCTACTCAGTTAGAAAAATCCATCGTCCCAAATCATCTCCCCCACCACCGAACCATCTTTACTAGATCCTTCAAATCCCTGGACCTAGCATCACTTCTTTATGACCTGTCTAGCACAGACTGGTCTTACATCCCCAGGGCTACATCAATCGACTCTGCTTGGGAGTTTTTCAAGGCCAGGTTCACCACTGTCTGGAACTCACATGCACCTCTTAAACATGCTTAGGTGAGAGGGGCACACCTGCAATGGATTTCTGCGGCCATTATGACCCTCAAGGCCTCTGGCTCTTCCAAGCACCATCAAAAGTATTGCGCCCTTCATAATGCCTGTACTCGTTAAATCCGTAGGGCAAAGGCCAATTTTTTCAGCGCCACTTTCTTTTTTTTTTTTTTTTTATTTATTATGCTTTTTTCCTGCTGAGTCGTCGGTAACTCAGCCCTTGGTCATGGGCCCCTCTATACCCCCACCTCCAGCAATCACCGAGCTCTCCACAGTCACCCCTGGCTTGCCCCCAGAGGGTGGGGTTGCAGAGCTGTTCCCCTACCAGCTTCACACTACAAGTATCTGGTCGGGAGAGCTAGTACCGGAGACTAATCGGGACCCAGAGGGAAGGGTGCCATGGAGATGACCCAGTAGCGATGTGCAATGATGGCCAGCGTCCATCCTGCCCTGAAGTCTTGCCAGTGTTGGTGCGTTGTGGTGAACCCAGCTTCTACTGGGTGCTGCTTGTGCGCTGAGCACTCAACCCCTCTTCTTCCCGGAGAAAGGAAGCAGTCCTGGGGACACTCGATCATTCTCCCCCCAGCCAACCCTCCAATGACCCAGGTCTGTTCCTGAACCCGGGTTGCCAGTGTTGCAAGCGGAAATCCAACCACTGCGCCGATTGGCCGGCTTCAGCGACACTTTCAATGCTAACCTAAGCTAGCCATCAAAATTCTGGAAGGTGGTTAATTCACTTTTCCTCCTGCTCTCAGCCCCGCCCCTGCCTACAGGAAAAAATGCTGCTGGGTCATCTCCATGGCACCCTTCCCTCTGGGCCCCGATTAGCCTCCGGTACTAGCTCTCTCAACCAGATACTTGTAGTGAGAAGCTGGTAGGGGAACAGCTCTGCAACCCCACCCTCTGGGGGCATGATTACTGATCCACTTGAAGTGGCTTCCCATTTCAATTCCTTTTTTACTGAATGCACTGCTTCACTTTTAGCATCCTTCAATCCGGGCCTACAATCCTCATCTCAGCCCTCACACTCCAACAAAGTTCCCACAGCTGGTCCCTCTTTCGATTTCCCTCTGACTTCCCCTGCTGAAGTCTACAAAGCCCTCCTTGCCCTTAATCCCACCAAGGGCAAATGTCCTACTGGCCTGGACTCCAAATTACTATACTTGTCGGCTCCTGCAATTGCTGTCCCCCTGGCATCACTCTTTAACCTCTTGTTCTCTCTAGCCGCTATCACCACTGAGTGAAAACACGCCATAGTAATCCCACTTCCCAAAGGTGATGACCCCTCTGCTCCTGGGAATTGCCACCCGATTTCCCTCCTACCTATCCTGGTCAAAATCCAGGAACACTTAGTCCTCTCACAACTCTCCTCCTATCTTGATTCTTCTTCTTTTTTCACACACTACCAGTCTGGCTTTAGGAAGTCCCAGTCCACCACCACCTCTCTCCTAAGATTCTCTAATTCCATCCTCACTGGCATGGATAGAGGCCATATTACCTCAGCCATTTTTGTCGACCTGGCTAAGGCCTTTGACAATGTCTCCCAACCCCTTCTTCTTTCCAAGCTCCTCGTGTAAGGCTCTCAAGCGTGGCTGCCAGTTGGTTTCATTAGGCATTGGTTTCATCAGAACTGGCAACGCCACCTCTGCTAACCTCCCTGTGATCTCTGGTGTTCCACAAGGCTCAGTCCTTGGCCCGCTTCTGTTCTTCATCTTCCTCAATGACCTGCCCTCTGTCTGCCCTCACACATCCATTCACATGTATGCAGATATGGTATTGTACACATCTGGCCCCTCGACCTCTGATGTAGCAACCAGACTCCAGCAGGACTTTAATGTAGTCCAGCACTTGTTTTGCGCAAATCAGCTTTTTCTAAACACCACGAAAACTGTCTCTATGACCTTTGGCACAAGGCAGAGACTTTCAAGGCTGCCCTTCATCCCCTCCTTCCACACCCTGGATGGGACTAGTCTTGAGACTTGCACCTCCAGCAGATATCTCGGCATCTGGCTTGACCAACACTTAGACTTCTCTGCACACATCGATGTCATCCACAGAAAGCTCCATCCCAAGCTGGGCACGTTGTTCTGTAATTGTGGATGCATCCCACTGTCGGCTCGCCGAGCAATTGTGCAGAAGATGATTCTCCCTATTTTCTACTATGGGGTCATAGTCTACAGTGCCGCCCCCAAGTCCACTCTAGCCAGACTGGACCCCCTTTTCCACTCCTGTCGCTTTGCCCTCGACTGTCTTCCACACACTCACCACTGTGTCCTATACAGTAGCCTTGACCTTCCCTCATTGCAGGACCGGCGTCACTCTCACAGCCAAATACTGGACACGGTCCCTTCCTCACTATCTCGCCTCCATCCTCTCGGCCCCTACTATGCAGGGCAACGCACTGAGAAATAATGACTTGCAACAACTGTCCATTCCACATGTTTACCTCGTCAGGCCAGTCAGCATTCACTTATCGAATGCCTAAACTTTGGAACGCTCTCCCCTCGGACATCCACCATGCTTCCCCCGGTCAGCACCTTAACTCTCTTCTCAAAAACACACTTCTTCCCCATCTGCACATGCACCCAAGTGAGCTCCTGACTAGGAATCTGAACTGCCTGAAACTGGACAGAATCCACTCTATGTACAGTTCCTTTATTGTTGCACAACTGCCTGTGGAACTGCACTCTACCATGTACGGTTATCTTGCTATGTGTTTTTATTTTATTTTACTTTGCACTGTTCCTTTATTTTTGTCCTATGCCTCGTCATTGTAACTCAATCTGTTACTATATCTTACAGTTGTACGAGTTGTACAACTGCCTGTAGTACTGCACTTTCCTTGTATTGCTTGTATGTTTGTACTGTCGGTTTGTTTATTTTGGAATGTGTCTGGACATTTATAATTCTACTTGTACTCATAATAATTCTGTCTGTACTCCCTCTCACCCTACCCCCAGGGTGCATCTGAAATCGAGCAGTGCTCTGCTCAGTATGCCTTCCTGGTTAAACCTTTAAATAAATAAAATGCTGTCCAGTGCCTATAACTATACTAGTCACATCACATTCCTGAGAATCCCTGGAAGCCAAAGGCCTCCAAAGTATGGATTCTAAAAATGGGGTTACCAAACATAATCATTTAATGTGTCTCATCAACCCCAACCTCTGATTCTTATCTCATAGGTCAAAGAAGCTATACTGTCTAAAACTGTATCCTTGTTTAGCCATTAATGTGTAAATATGTTTTTTTACCTCTGTTACAAGGTGGGACTAATCAGCTTGTGAGGCTGAGCTGTTGGTCAGTTTGTCTACTAGCCTTCAAAATCTGATGGCGTAATCAATATTTTTAGTGGCCATCCTTTTTAAGAGCTCATAAATCTCTTCATGCGCAGATAGCAAGTTGGCAGGTAACTTTCAAAATCTGGTAGCCAAACCAATTGTTTTTAGTGGCCATTGGCCACCTGGCTACCCAATTTGTCCCACCCTGCTATATTATTAACGTGAATTTCAAAGATATGCCGATGGGCTTTACAGCCCATTACCTTATGGCCGCAACAGTCACTCCCTACACTCCCTAGTACTACTCTATAGTCAGGTGAGCTCTTTTCTTATTAGCCTGACTAGGAGCTGTACTTAAGGATTACTGCTTCAGGCTCCACTGCTATAGTAGTATTCTGCAGGGATTAAGAAATTCTCCTCCATTGAGAATCCCTTCTCTTGCCCGCACTTGTAGTGCCCATTAGGTGATAGTCTCATAATGAGGGTATATTACCTGCTTCTATGCTTGTCTCTGCTCATCTTACATGTATTGGACCCGAACGTGAATCAAAAAATAACTCCTAGAATGGAGAATGGTGCCCTTTTTATGTTGTCTGACCGGGACTTTTCCTATCAAGTAGAAGAACTTGTATGTGCTCTAACTTCCCCTAGCCCACTGCTGGTCCTTCACCTGCACCGGTATACAGGAACTCTCCTAGAGCCTGCCCACAGGGCTACACCACCTTCTGCATGCCCCCCACTCCCACTGACTCTCTCAGTCAAGGTATTATTGTATGCAGCATCAGGAAAACTGGGAACTGGCCTCAGAACTCCCTATATTACCGCAGACAAATCAAGTAACCAAAAGAAGACCCAGCCACCCACACTTCTCCTAGGACTCTGTAGGAAACTCTTGCTCCTGCTTTTACTATGCGCAGGAAATGTTGAGCTTAATCCAGGCTCTCTGGCACCCATGGAATCCCCAGCAGAGCTACAAAGCCTCAAGGGGCTTACGTTGTTGCATGTTAATGTATGTAGCCTATTAAAAAAAAAAATCACTTCTGTTCATGCCTGGGTATATCATACTGCTCTAGATGTTCTGGTGATTACGGAGTCCTGGCTCTGACTGGCGACCAGTAACAACAAAGTTAACATCCCCTTCTACTCTTTGTTCAGAGCCGACAGGCAAACCAGAGGTGGTGGGGTAGCTATTTACATCAAGGATACAGTAAATTCACAGCCTCCATAATTGACTCAACCTCTGTCCCAAAAGAATTTGAAAGCTTGTCATTAAAGATTGAAATTGCCACCGGTGTCTCATTATGTATAATAGGATGCTACAGACCCCCATCAGCTGGACTACAGTTGTTAAAACATCTTGAAAACATCCTGGGTACGGCATCTTCAGAGTGCATCATACTAGGGGACTTCAACTTAAGACTGGCTCTCCAGCGCATCAACCCCGCTTAAAATGTTCTGTGATTCCCTTGGGTTGTCACAGCTAATAAACGAATCTACTCGTCCTAACAAGCTCAACCCTAATAACAGTACTCTCTTGGATATCATTTTAGTTAAGAAACCCCATTTATTCTCCCATGCTGGCATCTTTTTCTCCGATATGAGTGACCATTGCTTCATCGCATGTGTAAGATCCACTCTTAAATCCACAACTGTACCAACATTCTCCTTTAAAAGGTGCATATGCAACTTTGATCTCCATGGGTATATATCAGACCTAAGAGATTCCATGCGATGGCAGGACTTCTATCTAGCCAAGTCCCTGACTACGACTTATGATATTTTCTCAGAAATTGTGCTAGGGGCTCTCAACAAGTATGCTCCCATAGTAAAAGTCTGTGCCAGAAACAAATCCTGTCGGTAGTTTACAGAAGACCTGAAAGATGCTTTGCTGAGTAGAGATGTACTCTGGAGAACTGCTAGGAAAACTAATTTAATAAATGACTGGAATTCTTTCCGGAGGGCGAGGAACCTCTGCACCAAAATGGTCAGAGAAGCCAAAGCTAATTTCTACCGCTCTCAGCTGGAGAGCGCCTCAAAGAAATGCCTCCAAATTCTGGAGGACTATCAAAGACATTGAAGGTCACACCACTGTAAATTCCCTACCTACTAAATTACTGATCAACAATACTGTCATCTCCGACAGACCGTCTATCCTCGATGCTCTCAATAATCATTTTGCCACTGCAGGGCTAGCCTTTGACTCCTCTCCCGCGAATATCCTCCGCCAACAACTTAGATTGGATACACAAGAAAAACCCATCCCCAGTTCATCCTTCTCTCTGCAGCCTACCTCCCTGAAAGAAGTCGAAGATCTTCTCCTTCAGCTGGACACTAGGAAAAGTGCTGGGGCCCGACCTCATTGACCCGTACTTCTTAAAGGTCGGCTACCGTGTCCTTGCAGTCCCAATTACTCATCTCTTCAACTTATCCTTGTTCCAGGGTGACCTACTGCCCATTTGGAAAAATGCACTTGTGGTCCCTTTGTTTAAGTCAGGAGATCCTACTGACCTCAATAACTACAGGCCAATCTCCCTACTTCCAATCCTGTCAAAGATGCTGGAGAAAATAATGAACTCCCAGCTTCGGAAGTACCTGGAATCAGAAAAATTGCTCAACCTGTTACAATCCAGTTTTAGAACACAGCACAGTACAATCTCTGCTCTAGCCAAGGTGACAAACGACTGGCAGCTTGAATCAGACAAAAAAAAACTTTGTCTGCGCAGTTCTCTTGGACCTAAGCAAGGCGTTTGATACCGTTGATCACAGATTGCTTCTGTCGTCCATCCAGAACATTGGTTTGGATTCCCTATCCCTTAAATGGTTCTCCAACTACCTCTCAGGACGACTTCAACAAGTAAAGGCAGAAGGGGAAGTTTCTCCACCAAAACGCCTATTGAGGGGTGTACCGCAAGGTTCCATTCTTGGTCCCTTGCTCTTCACCACATTTATATTAACAACGTAGATGCCCTCATCAAAGAAGCACAAATACACCTATTCGCGGATGATACGGTACTCTATGCTAAAAGCCCCACACCTGAAGTGGCCTGTAAAGCCCTTCAAAATGAATTTAATCTGCTGCAACATCAGCTTATAAACCAGAAACTGTTCTTAAATGCAAAAAAACCAAAGCAATGTTTCTCTCGCCCTTCAAAATGCAATAAATCCTGCAATTGCTGGGACACTCCCGCAGATCACTACCATTCTAGGTGAGCAGTTGGACTATGTACCAAAGTTCAAGTACCTGGGGGTCTGGTTAGACCACAGACTTACTTTCACAGATCACTTAGAAGAACTAGCAAAGAAACTTAGACAAAGACTTGGTCTCTTCTTTAGGATTAATAATCTCCTCACAAGAGACGCTAAACTGAAACTGGCTCAAACTACCTTTCTTTCCCTATTGGATTACGCGGGCGTTCTATATAGTCAGGGACCTGCAGGTACCCTAGCCAAACTTCGATATGCTTTATCCACAGAGCCATAAGATTTATCAGGGTCTTCCATACTCAACCCACCACTGTGCATTGTACTGTAGTGGGATGGTCATCCTTGCTTACAGATGGCAAAAAATGCTGCGGTTTGGACATAAAAGCTATCTCAAATAAACTGCCCCAGTATATCTCTGTCTGTTTACCTTTGTGCACTCTGGGAAGTATGCCCTGAGAAGCACCCTCATATATCTACCTTTATGTTTACAAAGCAAAATCTCGCATTGGCAGAGCAGCCATCAGCTTTGTGCTCCCTCAACTGTGGAACAAGCTGCAAAAAACTTTGAAATTAACTCACCCCATCAGCCTAGCTAGCAGCTTTTAAATCTCTAAATCTACATCATAATAAGGAGTCCTGTGCCTGTCTACCCTAAGTAGTGACTCCTATAAGTCCAAGCACACTCTAATTACTACTGTTAAAAGACTGATCACATCTATAATCGACTCTTCCCTCTCCCCTTTTTCTACCCCATATCTGTCCCTTCCACATTCCTTTGACCCTGGTTCCAGCTCTAAATTCTCCATACCGTATCACCATATATCTTTTTATATTAGGTTTTCTTTCTGTTATTGCACCTGATATGTATATTTCTTTACTTTTATGAAAACTGTGTCCTACCAAAACTAGCTGTATCTTCTGTTCCAAACATATACTACTGTCAATGCTACCTGCTGATACTTTGTATATACTGTATTATTGTATCTCACTTTATTTGTATTATTACTATTTTCTTGTGTGTTGCATCCCATGTATATTGTCCCTTGTTCCTTGTTAACAAACCCAGGTCCACCTCGAAAATGAGCTTGCTCAACGGTGATCATCTGGTTAAATAAAGACTTTGAGTGATTAAAACTTAAATTTTTTGCTCAGTCTATTTTGGAAGGAAAGGGATCGTACATCTCGCTGAACCAGCTGTCACTCGATCCCTTCCATTCCTCTGTCTACTGGACCCACCCCTGCGTTCAGATGTTTTATGATGTCTTACCAGGGAGAGCGCAGGGACACACCCTAAAACACCTGCCTGTACCCTGCTTTTACCTACCTGGGTGATAGGGTCCAGCTAGCTGCAAGGAAGGTTAGTTACAAAGCTGGCAGATATTAATTGGGGTTAGAAAGAACTATATAAACAATAATAACAGTGCTGTAGGAAATACTACGAGGCAGAATTCTCTTTCGAAATTAGAGTCAGTTTATTTAGCAGACTATAAATACATTTTTTTTTTTTAAAGAAATGTTATTGAATTTTAGTATATGAAAAGACATTACACCATTGCTCCTTGTGGTATGGTAGCCCATCCACTTACAGTTGTTCCAAAAGAGAAATTTCATTTTACATCTATTTCCGTACTCAGTATTTTCATATGCCATATTTCTTAACTTAGACAATTTCACATTTCTCTATTTAAATTAGCCACAAGGATCCATTACTATATGGGCAGCACCTCTCTCATTTCCAACCAGCAGGAGAGCAATCATGGGACAAAATTTGTGTCAGTTTGTGCCACATACCAAACCCATTTCTGCCATTTGAGGCCAATAACTGTTTTTTTTTTTTATTTCATCAATGGCTCTCTCAACGACAAGGTAAATGGCTATGAACATGGCTGTGCAGCCTAAACAGTGAAACACATTTGCAGAAATGAGTATCAATTTCTTTCCCTGACAAATCATCTAGAACTGTTGTACCACACATTTTTCACCCCCACCCCCAAGATGAACAGTAAATGTCCTGGACACATTTCAGTCTTTTTTTTTTTTTTGCCACAGTTCGTAGTACCTCAACCCCAAAAGGTGAAATTCCTGAGGATGTTATAGTTCCTTGCTGTGATGCTGCCCTGGCCAGGGATGGACGAGGTGTTGTCTTCCTGAAGTCCTGCTGCACTCTTGATCCTCTTTGATCCTGGTCAAAAGGTGAAACCCTCCCTATACTTTAAACTATAAAATAAACTCTCTGCAGGTGTCTGGATTTAACTGAAAAAAAAAATTTGCTGGAACTTCCTCTCACTCCTCCTTTGGTTTATTTGGCAAGGTGCAACGCTCTGTAAATACTTACACTAACTTATTTTTCCTGACTAAAATCTTGTTTCTAACTAGGCAGTGGTAGCCCCCGTCTGCCCTGTCACTTTAAACTTTTCCTGTTTTCTTCTTTTTTTTCCCCTTGAGTTGCCTGTGGCTGAACCCTCCCGCAGCACTCCTGTCAGCTTCTTGAGGAGGAGAGAAAGCCCTCTCAAACTCCTCCTCCTCAGCTTTTTAGCCCACCCTATTCGGCATCCAATTGGTGCTTTTAGCTGCCAAGGCCTCTGGCAGCCAATCAGGAGAGAGCTCGAGCTACCCTAGAGGTGGGAGCGTCTCGAGCTGCCCCTCCCATCTGCCATCTTTGCCACACTTTGATGCCCTTTATTACCCCTTTCTGATGTGGCACTGTTACAAATATGAGTGTGGGTAGATAAGTGGCGTATTCCAGCAACCTGCTCACACTTTTTTAATTTAATTTGTGGTTTTCCCCGTTGGAAGCTGCTGAACTGCAGTCCCCCCCCCTTCGTCAAACTGGCTGATCCTGCCTCCACTGCTGACGTCAGGATGTCCTAGTGATGTCTGCGTCAGCCAGCATGCTCAGCAACATCATGGTCTGCCTAGAATTCCCCTGTATTACCCCAGGTAGCCACTTTATTTTTGTGTATTTATTTATTTGTTTATCTAGCCCCTCTGGGCTTCTGCTGGCCGCTGCACTGCTATTGAGTGGGCTCTCTTAGCCTGATTTCTCTCTGTTCCTGTCTCTGTTTGTTCTCCCCCAGTTTAAAATTACAGCCCCTCGGGGCTCCCACACAGCTGCCGTGTGGCTCTCTTAATTCTTTCTCCCCTCGTGGAGCACTCAGCCCTTCCTTGCCTGCGCACTGCAGGCACCTAAATAACTTTAAAACATTGGCCTCTGGCTCTTTCTAATCAGCAGTGTGGCTTCGAGATGCCGACCCCACCGCTTATTTCCCCGCCTCTTTCACATCCCCCCCCAGCTTTGCATTTATGCTGCGGTGCAGCGTTACTTTAGGCGGCCCTGCCACCACTCACACTCTCCGGGAACCCCGACTGTCTCTAATGCTGTGGAGCAGCCTTTTCTAAATAGCAGCATCCTTGTTGCACCTTTGCACTCCTCTGGCTGCCTGCTAGCTCTAGCCCCGTAGGGCATAATTAATTATAATTACTGCCGCCGGAGTGGCGATCAGGAAGGTGGAGGGGAGGCGCTTTCCCTACTGCCTCCTCCACCTCCTGCTGATTCCACTTCAATTTCCCAACTCCCACCCGTGTGAGGAAGCCACAGCCCTGTGCTCTGCATGCAGGCTGCTGGGTGCTAAGGCACTCTCTCAAGCGGTCCATGCTAGCGGCTGGCTTTCCTTGACCCAACTTTCTCCTGTTGCTGCTGCCACCCAAAACTAGTGCCCACAGTGCTAAAAGGTTCAGGGAAACCCCAGGGAAGGGTTTAAAACTTTTTTTTTAAATAAATACTGGCATCCTGCACCTGGGTGCTACTCCCCTAGACTACCAGGTCTACCTTCTACAACACGGCCCCCCCAAGGCATTTCCAAGACCCAAAGACCACCAATGCCTCCTTTATTTATCCACAAGGCTACTAGCCCCCCCACTAGACCACTTGGGCTACTAACTAAAATATTAGCTACTCAGCCACCACTAAGGGCACAGGGGTTTTGCTGAGCCCCCCAACCCCTCACTCTCTTTCCTCTATTTCTGCCTTTTACTGATTCTTTTACCTTTCTAACCTTTTTTCTCTTTTTATTCACAGGTCTGACAGGATGAGGGCTCCTACCTGTCAGATAAGTATTACTTTTTATTTCTATCCTGTTCCTTCCACTCTGCTGGACCCCCTAAAGAACTGTGGATCCTTTGTGACTCCTTTTCTATCGTTATTTTTACAGGTGCACTGGTGTCACCCCTTTGGACTCCTATCCTGGCACCCCGCAGCAGGTAAGTCCCTCTATTTTACTATTTCTTATTGGGAGGGTTGACTGTAATGGGTGGCCATGCCAGTTACAGCCCCATTGTAATCTACGGGGGGCATTTTAAAAACATTTTTATATATGTTAAAGCAACGTTTTATACAAATGAAAGCCACTGCTCTACTGACAGGGACCTCATTAGTTGAGCAGTGGCTTTCATTTATCTAAAACGTTGGTTTCACATATATAAAAAATGTTTTAAATGCCCCCCATATACTACATTGGGGCATGTCCCCACGCTCTTTCTGGTTAGACATCATAAAACGTCTGAGCGCATGGGCAGGGCCAGCAGACAGGGAAGTAGAAGGGATCGGGTGGCCATTAGTTCAGCAAGATGTATGATCCCTTCCCTTTCAAAATAGCCTGAGTGAATTATTTATTTATTTATGACTTTGATAACTGGGTGAGTGCACTGATCCTAGGGACCATTTTCAGGCACGACCCAGGCCATAACACATGGCGCCAGGGTGACAGCGGAGTACAAGGAAACAGTAATACACATGAAACAGATTTGATACAAGCAACAATAGTAAGCACAATATACAGGTTTGATGCATAGGTCCATTTGAGAACAGTGAATACAAGGTTTCAATATCGGACATGAGGAGATTTGGTACAAAACAAACAAATCGTAGGCACAGTGTACAATGTGTGACTGCATCATCCAGTGAGCAAGTAATACACAGAATACTCAATAAAAAAATATATACAATGGCCCAACTATTCAAAAGTGTTGCGCCGTGCGCAACCCACTGATGCGGCCCGGCGCGATATTCAAAAGGGAAAAGTGCACAGCACAAATCCCGATGCGCTGGAGCACATCAGTAATGTGTGCAGGCACAGGTAGGGAGGGCGTGCCCATGCATACTCTGCACAGCCCGATATTCAGCCCGGAATGTGCAGAGCCATGCATGCACAACCCTTACCTGCGCCAGCACAAAGTTGATCAAAAACAAAAAGGAACTGATGGCCACCCACAGGTGAGCTGCGTGCGGGCGCAACCGCGCAGCTGCCGCGCGTAATTAGTTTCGGTCCGGCTGCACCTGTGGCGCCCCCATGCCCGATCGCGGTCATTTGTTTAAAAAAAAACAACTATGTCCTATATCCCTGGTGGTCCAGTGGCCCGCTATCTGCCCGACTGGGCATTTGTAAAAATTAAAGATTCCAATGTCCAATATCCCTGGTGGTCCAGTGGACTGCTATCTGCCTGATCGGGCATTTGTAAAATGAAAAATACGTTCAATATCCCTGGTGGTCCAGTGGACCCGTCTGCCCGATTGCAGGCATTTGTACATAAAAATACACAAGTCCAATATCCCTGATGGTCTAGGGGTACCCCGCTCCCCACCCGCCCACTGAGCCCCAGTGCCCTGCTCCCCGGTCGGCCATGCCATACACTACATTCCAGATATGTGATGATTCATTCACATATCTGGAATGTCGCTATCTGTCTGAGCTGCATGCGATGGCTCATGCTGTGAACCAATGGGTGTCAGCTCCGACTGTGTCAGTCGGTGAGCAGCGGAGCAACAGGCGGGTGAGGTGCTGCCGCCCGCTGGCTGGCCGGGGGGCGGGCGGTGGGGCTCAGTGGGCGGGTGGGGAGGGCACCCTAGACCACCAGGGATATTGGACTTATGTATTTTATGTACAAATGCCTGCAATTAGGCAGACAGGGGTCCACTGACCACCAGGGATATTGGACGTAATTTTCTTTTTACAAATGCCCGATCAGGCAGATAGCGATCCACTGGACCACCAGGGATATTGGGAATATTTCTTTTTTTATACAAATGCCCACGATCGGGGTGCAGGGGGCATCGGTCCCCGACGGCTGCCGCCTGGCAGGGTGCCAGGCGCAAGTCGTTGGGGATCAGCGCACCTGCATGCAAATTGGGCCATAATGACATGCAAATGGCCCCATGTGCACCTTGCATACATTATGGCCCCATTTGCATGTTGAGTTTTGAATATCGTGGTTGCTGTGCATGGCGCAATGGAACTTGCGCTAGCGCGTCTCCATGCTCCACTCTCTGTCTACTTGCGCTGGCGCCGGTGCCCACTGCGCCATGCACACACTAAGTGGCAGGGTGTGATATTCAAAGCTGCTGAGCCATGGCGAGCCTCGCTGGAATATCGCCCAGTCCACACCGCACAGCCAAGTTGTTACGCCAAGCTTGCGCCAATAGCCTGGCGCAGTTTGAATATCTGGGCCTATATGTACAGGCAAGGAAGTCAAATATTACTGTGAAAAATGATATAACAGTTGTAAGCAGGGGAGTTGACTAGGGTGGGTAGGTGGAATTATGCATGGAATGACTATCATAGCCATAAGGTAACTGGCTATAAATGTATTAGCAATAATAAAATGTTGGAAATTTCTTCTAAGTCTGCCTCCTTTGCCACAGCCTCAAAAAGAGTTTTCTTATGAAAATGTTGTTATGCCTCTTATTCCTACAGTGTGGTGACATCCTACCTACATAACCCAGGCCCAGACATTTCCACCTACTGTATGATGCTAATATCTTCAAGTCCAAGAGTGAAGAAACTGTATGCTGTAATGAATGTAGCATCATACCAAAACCTGATGCAGCCTGACAGTAGATTGACTATTATTCCAGCAGTACAGAAATTTGTTTTTTTTTTTTCTTCCTCTCCTTCTACCGCCGGATTGTATCATCAGGGGGGCGTCCCCAGCCCCATCCCCCGGCGTCCACCAGCCGACGCTGACCTGACCCCAGGGCTTACCCCCCTGGCTGTGTCAGCCTCCCCCACCGAGGACCGGATTTAGTTGGTCAGTGCCGTGGCTAGCCATGGGTGGAGCCTGCGAGGCACCCTCCGCCATCCTGCACAGCAGTATTCTTTTCTCCTGTTCTCCCAGGAGTCGCGACCGTGCCATGACGTCAGTGGAGGGGAGCGCTCACACATCCGCACGTGCTCCCTCCAGACGTCTGGCCCAACTCCTCCCATACTTGTGGTGTGGCGCCCCATCCTCCAGCCTCCGCCGGGGGACGAACAAGCGCCGACCACCAACAACCCCCCTCCCCGGAGAAGAGCAGTCCATCGGACGGTCAATCCTTCTCCTCCCCTGCCGACCCCTGACGGCTCGTGCTCGTTCCTGAACACGGGTTGCCAGCGTAGCACGAGATAAGGCACCAGCACCTCAGCCCTCAGTGCCACCGGGCTGGCCAGCAGTACAGAATCTTGGCAGAACAAAAGGAGAGGTACTACAGGGGTTTCTTCAGGTCCTGATATGGTAATGGCATTGATTTTGGTGAGAGATCGGAGAAACCATTCTATCTTGGTTCTCCTTGATCTCTCTTCAGCTTTTGACACTGTAGACCATGGGGTTTTGCTCGAGCACCTGAGGTCCATCTGTGGACTGTCTAGTACAGTGCTCAGATGGTTTTCATCTTTTCTATCAGGGAGAACACAGAGTTGTGTCGGGGATTTTTTCCTCTGACCCTTTCTCGCTCAGTGTGGTGTTCCCCAGGGCTCGGTGCTTTCCCCATGTTGTTTGCAGTGTACATGCTGCCCCTCGGAGATATTGTAAGATGGTATGGGCTGAGGTTTCACTGTTATGCTGATGATACCCAGCTCTACCTGTCTTATGCCCCTGACCAGGTTAGTGCTTTCTCGGTATTTAATAGCTGCCTCGCTGAAATCCATGACTGGATGAATTCGAGCTGGTTAAAGTTGAATGCCGGCAAGACCGAGGTTATGGTTGTGGGCCCAGGTCGTGGGATAGAGGGGTTGGGGTCTGACCAACCCTCTGATTTATTTCTGGTGGGGGATCAGATCCTTACCTCTGAATGGTTGCGTAACCTGGGAGTGGTACTCGACGACGGGCTGACCCTTCGTCATCAGGTGTCAGCAGTCGTTAAGTCTGCATTTTACCATCTTAGGAACATTGCCAGGGTGAAGCACCTTGTTCCATCCAGCAATTCACCTGTGTTGGTCCATGCCTTTGTGACCTCACGCCTTGACTACTGCAACTCCCTGTACCTGGGGCTTCCTGGGGTTGATATCCGCCGCTTGCAGCTAGTGCAGAACGCTGCTGCGAGGTTGTTGACAGGGCCATCCAGAAGGACACACATTACCCCTGTGCTGCGCGATTTGCACTGGCTGCCTATACAGTGGCGGATCACCTTTAAAGTAGGTCTTTTGACCTTCAAAGCCCTGCACAGACTTGGCCCCGACTACCTGAAAGAGCTTCTGATTCCTTACAGCCCTGTACGACAGCTCCGTTCGGCTGACGAGGGGTTGCTGGAGGTTCCGAGGGTTATTTTTAAATCCTCTGGAGCTCAGGCTTTTGTGTTTATAGCCCCAACCCTCTGGAATTCTCTGCCTTGCGGCTTCAGGAATGCACGACCGTGGAGTCTTTTAAGCGGGAACTCAAAACCCATTTGTGGAGCCAGGCTTTTATGGCTTGAGGTTGTTGTGATTACTTTGATTTTATATGTGTATTTTTTAATTTTATTACTTATCTGTACAGCGCCTTGGTGCTTGAAAGGTGCTTAATAAAGTTTTATTATTATTATTATTTTATAAACATCAGTTCAGCTCATTATGCAAGTGGGAGGTTTTTTTTTGTTGCTATGTGCTACTTCAGTAGCAGCTTATGGTCACAAGTGGTAAGTGCAGAATCAAGAAGTAAATTGGTGTGACAGGTTTGCTGACTTTCATCTGGCCAACTAAACATCATGTCACACCTGAAATGTGTTTCCCGATTTAAAAAAATGTAGGACTAATGCAGGGAAGGTGGTATGCCTGGAGAGGAGTGGTAGCCGCTGCCTCGAGAAAGAGGAAAACTTCCCGCTCCATCGCACAGGAGCTTGCACATCAGACAAACTGGCGCTTTCGAAGAAACTGCAGGTTGTTTTTTTATAATCTTTTACTTGAAACTTCAATAATAATAACAGCTCCAGAGAATTAAATGAGCTGTGCACTCGAGCAGAGTAGATAGACTTTTATGGCCTGTTTCTGCCGGCAAATTTGTATGTTCGTATGATACCAACAGACTACAGCGTTCCACTTCATATGTCATAAACTATATTAATTTAATTCCCTCTGATAACTTACACTAGGATTTTACATTTTATCATGAAATGCAAATAAAAAAAGAATAAAAACCTAACATTAATAACAAAACATTATTTAATTCTGCATACTATACTCAGTACTCCCTCTGGCACTCAATTAATTAGTGAATATATTTTTAAGCATTGTCAAGATTCTCTTCTAGTTAGCACTACCACAGCACTTCTTGAATTCACCAGTTTCATTCAGCAATCATTTGACCAAGGCACTCAAGTAGGGGTGACCTTTATAGATTTAACAAAGGCCTTTGACACTGTTACCACTTCTCCTCCATCAACCAACTACAACTGGCCTATCCTTCAAAACACTGCACTGGTTCAGAAGCTACCTTGAAGCTCAATCTCAGCGGGTGACAATATCTAATGTCACCTCAGAACAGTGGGTCATCCGATCTGGAGTACCACAAGGATCAATCGTGGGTCTCCTCCTCTTCAGTGTCTTTCTGAACAACCTGCTGTGCTCCTGTCACCATTGGATTCTCCTATATGCAGATGACACTCATTTATACAAGCCACCCTAATCCTGACCTAATTGAAAGCAGTCTACAACTCCGCTTTAAGGAAGTCGAGGACTGGTTTAGTGCAAACAAATTGGTCCTAAACTACAGGAAAACAAAAGTTATGATGTTCACCTCCTCTTGCAATAAATACAAAAATCATGCTCTTACCATAAGAAACAACCTGGGAGTTCTACTTGAACAAATCCAGCACTTTAAGTACTTAGGAATAACCTTGGATAGCCATCTCTCCTATGTGCTTCACATTGACACTGTTGCCAAGGCTGTTAATATCAGGATTGGGCACCTTTATAGACATAGACCGAGTCTGACACCGGAAGCTCTCAAGCTTGCAATCGCCAGTTCTGTATTGTCAATCATCGATTATGCTTTGGTCATATATGGGTCTGCTACTGCTATCTCACTCAGAAGACTAACTGTCACTCTAAATAAGGTGTGTAGACTTCTCATGGGTTCTGCACGACTCACTCATACATGTGAGTTATATGTTCAAACTGGTTGGCTTCAACTAAACGGTAGGATCAAATATAAACGTGCCTATTAACTAAAAAAGTGCTCCTAGGGCTCCTGCCTCTGGGTGTGGGAAACCTTCTGAACCAATCTCACAGGACCCAGGACACTCGCACCTCAGCCACCCAACTCCTCCTTGTTTCTAGGTGCTGGACAACTTAATGCCAGCGATCCTTTTCCTATAGAGCTCCACTCTGGTTCAATGGGCTGCACAGTGAATCATCTAATCTACCCAATCTTGGCCAATTTAAGTGTATGCTCTGTCAGCAACTCATATCCAAAAGCTCCTGTGATTGCATCACCTAATTAAAATAACATTTTTTTGGCCCAGGCCTGGTAAGATAAATAACCCATTTCATTTACTTCTATCTCAGTTTTCTCTGTTCACCGCCGCCCATACTATATGTACTCCTGTCCACATCCATACCACTTCTCAAGTGCATACCTGCTCACCCCCCTACATCCTGCTTACATCAACAGATATACTGACAAGGCCCCTGGCTGCTACCCCTTTCACTGGGTCTTAACATCCTATTCCCCTTCTTCTTCTTCCCTTGATTTACTTCTACTCCATTCTCTTATTTTTGAATAGTGCCAGTTATCTGTGATGTTACTTGACTTTGTTTACTGTATGTTAGAAACTCAACTGTTAGTCTTCCTATGTATGTTTGTAACCCTCCACACTGAAGTAGAACTTTTGTAAATTAGCTGCTTTGCACTCAAAGGTATTTTAATCTGAGACTGAATAAATAAATGATCTTCCCAGGCCATGGGTTTATATCCCTCGTACATAATACATTGCCTACTGCACTCTACCTTATCTGTCTAGTGCATTCCCTTATTATCCACTTCCATCTCGTAACATCTGCGCTTCCGACAGTGGCAAGGAATCCACAAATTTTCCGCATTCCATCAGGAATCTCTTATTTCCTTTATAAAATAGAAGTCAGCTGATCCACGGCCAGCATTTTATCACCATGCTCTTCAGTTGCTCTAATGTGGGTGTGACACATGAGACCCATGTACAGTATTTTGGATGCCTTGCCAATTACTAACATTATTATAATCTATTTAGGATATAAAGACCACTCCACCCCTGTCCTGTCTCAATGCCAAATAACAGTAATAAGGGAGTGTTTGCAATAGGTTTTCCCCATATAACTGAAATTTCATGTGCTATCCTCCTCCAGTACTGCTGAAGAGTGACACATTCCCAAAAATAATGGAAGTACACATCTTGCACCGTCCTGCATCATCCACAGATGGTCAAGATGTTAGGGTGGAATCTGTGGACCATGCTAGGTGGGCAGTATAGTCTGTGCAGAAATTTATATTGAGATTCCTTGTGTTTATTGCAGACTAAGAGCCCCATAGGAGATTCGATTACCACCTGCCAGTTCTCCTCATTAGTAGGCACCCCGAAGTCTGTCTCCCATTGTTGCCTTATTTGTTCCATTAAATCCAGAAAGGAAGATCCATTTCTCCTGGCTGTTCTACCAATTAATCCTTTAACTTCTTTTCTCATCCTATAAACATCCTGTTCCACTTCTATTAATGCAGAACCCTCTACAAGCTCCCTATGCAACGTTCTGCTAAATGTATGAAGCTGAAGAAAGAGAAAAAAGTGCGACTGTTGCACTTCCAACACACTTTGTATATCAGTAAAGGAGCATAAGCCAACTTTATTATATAAATCTCCCAGGCATCTCACTCCTTTATCTTACCAGCTCCTAAATCCTGGGTCTTCCAATCCCAGTAAGAAGCCTGGGGTTTGAGCTATTGGAATTAATAGTGTCTGATCTTGTTCTGCACCCCGCCTGTGCTTGATTTTTTTCCCCATGCTTCTGTAACCACCCGGTGCCCTGGGGTTACTAGAATCCCCTCAGTAACAGTGCTAGGCAGGGAGAGGCAGCTGGTGATGAACTAGTTAAATGGGTTGTCACCTGCTCACTCTTCTGTTTACTTGGCTTCAGCTGAGATGGAAGTGATGAGCTCATTTGGAACTCTTGCAGCAGCAAAAGCCTTGTGCCAGACATGAGACAGGAGTTAGAATGTTGAGACAGGAGTCAGTGTCAGTAGTGTAGAGTTGCAGCCTGAAGTTGGAGGAGTGAGAAGTGCTCAGCTGAGGGCTCTGAGTTGAGGGCCCCTGCATTTTCACCCTAGTCCTGGTATTCTTCAGCTTGCCAAGAGAAGTGGTGGAGACCTTTTCTACAGCAGGATTTCCTGACTTTCATCCCTGGAGGGGTGAAAAGGACTGCTTGTGGATGGATCCAAGGGCAATCCCTTTTTTGATCTAGGATGTTTGAAGCTGCCTGAAATGTCTAACAGTGAGTAGGATCTCACTTTTGCTAAAGGAAGCAAGTACCTGTGCTGTTGTGTTCCCTGGCTAAAAGGGAAGGCACACCTTTTCTGTGAATTCAGAAGTGTGAGACTAGAAGAACGGCCCGCCGCTGACTGGGGGGGAGCGGGGTGGCGGGACTGATTGAGCAGGTTGGGAGGGGGGTACCGCTAGACCACCAGGGTACCATTTACATTGGATTGCCCGCGATAGGGCTGGATGCGGCCACTGGGCCACCAGGGATGTTATTCTATCATAATGCCTGCGATCGGGCTGGGGAGTGGGTCCACTGGACCACCAGGGTTACTATTAGTATTGAAAGCTTGCGATTGGGCTGGGGAGAGGATCCACTGGACCACCAGGGCTAATATTTGTATTGAAAGCCCACGATCGGACGTTGGGGTGCATTGCCGCCGAGGGCCAGGGGGTGTCGGTCCCCGATGGCTGCTTCCTGGCAGGGCGCCAGGCGCAAGTCGTCAGGAATTGGCACACCTGCATGCAAATGGGGCCATAATGACATGCGAATGGCTCCATTTGTGCCTTGCATGCATTATGGCCCCATTTGCCTTTCCCCTGCTGAATATCGCGGTTGCTGCACCTAGCGCAATGGCACTTGTGCTGGCGCATCCCCCTGCTCCTCTCTGGCCACTTGCGCTGGTGCAGTGCCACTGCGCCATGTGCAATGCGGGTGGCCACAGTGCCATATTCAACGGTGCTGAGCCACGGCGTACCACCATTGTATATCACCCTGTCAACACCCTAGCACATCCCAGTTGCGCTGCATCCAGGCTTGTGCCACAGCCTGGCGCAGTCTGAATATTACGGGCCAAAGAGTTTTCTGTCGGATACAGTCAATTTTGCTATTCTGCAAGTTTCAAGATCTGTAAACCTTGGGGATCCACCCTTGCTTTAAAGAACATCTTTTGGAATAAAGTCACACTCTAGAACCCCAACTATGGTCTGGACAGTTACGTTATTGCTTCTTGTGTGGCGTTACTGGGTACCCCTCCAGAAGATAGGTCTAGCATAGCCCTAGCAAAAATTCTCTCCCCAGGACCCGGTTTTGTTAATACCAAATAGGTTATTGCTGTTGTACACCCCCACCCCTTGACCTCTAGAAGAGAATGAGCCTGGTATACATTCCCAAAGCTAGGGATGGTGCCATTTTTATGTTGCTTGCACACATGTGCAAGAAACATAGTGCCATCATCCGAGTTTTCGGAGGTGTGGCACCCGTCTTCCAATTCAGTCAGTGTGTTTGCAGGTGCAGCCCCAGTTCCCCAATCACTGCTGCAGCTGTCTATGACAGCAGTTGAAAATGCAGTGGTCATGCAGTTGAAAGGGAGAGCTCCACTTCAGTAAGCAGAGCTCCCCCACTCCACACACACATGCACGTACGCATTTGTGTGCTCATCGCCTTCCCCTCCCCCCACGCACATGCTGGCACAGCTAAAGGTAGTGCCCAATCCCCGCCAGCTCCGCCCCCCACAAGCTTCCAAGTAGCTATGCTGAAGCCCACCCCAACATAGCAAAATTTATTGCAGCCAACAGGGTGCCCAATCTCTTGACTCCAGGTCCCCTTTCCCCAAAGCACCAGTTGCCACTCTGGGAGCCCACCCAGGCATGGCAAAATGTGTTATGGCCGATGGGGGTGCCCAAACCTCCATCGGCTCAAGCCCCCCCAAACAGCCTTCCAGCTGCCACGCTGGGAGCCCACCCCAGCATGGCAAATGTCCCTCATCGTCTTGTAAAAAAAAAAAAAAAAAAATTAATAATAAACCTGTAAATACAAAAACTGTCCCTCGCTTCTCCCTGCCCCCTCCCACAACCCGTACCCACCTACTGTGCACCTGCCTCCCACACCCCCACCCCAAACACCTCCGGACCTCGCCTGCGCACGATCTTTGGTGGAGCGGAAACGCCTGCACTCTTCAAAGCCAATCGCGAACTGAGGAAATGCTGGTAAGCTGTATAATGGGATAGATAGGGTGTTTTCAACTTTGCTGCATATCTCAGGCATTTTTGGAATTTTGGCACCAAATTTTCAACATGGGGTTTTTGGGACCCCTCCTCATGAATTCTGTCACTGTCATGGCGTTAATCAGGCCTGAAGGGTGATTTCGCGTTCACTGCGTGAAATCACCTTTCGGGACAGATTAACGAAATGACAATGCCAGTGTTCATAAGGTGGCTCTCAAAAAGCCTATGTTGCAAATTTAGTGATCAAATTCCTAAATGACTGTTTTAATGAGTGTGCTATGCAATTCCCACGCACTGTAAGTTCGTGAATTTTTAATATTTGCACTCCAGATTTTCAACATTGCCATTTTACCACACCTCCTTATGAGCAGTGCAGCTGTCATTTTTCACATCTCGCCCAAAATGTGTTTCCGTGCATGTAGCACACAATGGCACAATCGGTGTGTGAAATCAATGTTCGGGACAGATTAAGAAAATCAGTCACACTGTTCATGAGCAGAAGTGTTAAAATGGCTATGTTAAAAATTTGTTAAAAAAATTCCCAAAAATGACTGTTTTACGAGCATTTGTTGCGCTGATCCTACACGCGCTTGTAAGTTCGCGAATTTTCAATATTTTCACTCCAGATTTTCAACACTGCCATTTTACCACACCTCCTTATGAGCAGTATAGCTGTCATTTTTCACATCTCACCCAAAACATGTTTCTGCCCATGTAGTGCATAATGGCGCAGTCGATGTGCGAAATCAATGTATGGGATACATTAAGAAAATCACAGTGACACTGTTCATGAGCAGAGGTCTTAAAATGGCTATTTTGAAAATTTGGTGAAAAAATTCCTAAAAATGACTTTTACGAGCGTACATTGCGCAGTTCCTATGCACGCTCGTAAATTCGCAAATCTTTTATATTTGCACTCCAGATTTTCAACATTGCCATTTTACCACACCTCCTTATGAGCAGTAAAGCTGTCATTTTTCCGTGCCTAAATGTGTTTCCGTGCATGTAGTGCACAATGGGCGCATTGGTGTGCGCAATCAATGTTTGGGACAGATTAAGAAAATCACAGTGACACTGTTCATGAGCAGAGGTCTTAAAATGGCTATACTGAAAATTTGGTGAAAAAATTCCCTTCAGGCGTTCTGCAATGTTACTAATGAAGACATTAAACAGGACTGGCACCAGGGGACCGGTCCTGCAGCACCCCACTGGTCACCACCCTCCCTAGACTGCACACCATTTACCACCACTCTCTGCCTCCTGTCTGTTAGCCAATTTCTAACCCAGTTTACCACCCCTTTCCCCATGCCCAGCCTACCCAGCTAGTTTATCAGCCTCCCATATGAGATGGTGTCAAAGGATTTGCTGAAATCAAGGGAAGCATTGTCCACTGCCCCAACCCGATTCACTTCCTTTGTCACTCAGTCAAAGAAATCAACCAGATTTGTCTGACATGATGCCCCACTGTGAATCTATGTTGTCTATGGTCCTGGGCTCCGATGGCTTCTAGATGCCCCACTATCCTTTCTTTAAGCAATGTCTCTATGATCTTCCCCACTACTGAGGTGAGGCTGAACGGCCTATTGTTCCCTGCCTCCTCCCTGCTGCTGGACTTGTGTAGAGGGACCACATGTGCCCTCCTCCAATTCACTCATGTTGAATGACTCAGTGAACATGGCTGCCAGAGGTACTGCTATCTCCCTTCGCAGTTCTCTTAATATCCTTGGGCGTATGCCATCTGGTTCCATCGCTTTGTCCACCTTCAATTTAGTGAGCTCCTGCAGGACTCTTTTGCCTTTGAATGGACTATTGTCCACCTCTTCACCCCCTTGGCAACTGCTGTACTGCTGTGGCCCTTGCCCTTTCCACTCTTCTGTGAATACTGAATGGAAAGACACAGTGGATGTCTTGGGAGGAAGGCATGGAACTATCACTTTCAAATACCTAAACAGCACATGCAAGCAAGCAACCACATTGCATTGACAAATGCTTGTTCTAAATGTTTCTGAGTCTGTGCCCAGTATGGGTGTCAGGGGTAGATAACTGTGTAAAGTAGCCGAGGCGGTTACATTTCAAATACCCACAATTGGGTTAGGGTCTGGGAGCTGCTTATATGCTCAATAGATGAATGATTTGTTCTTATTATTTTATCTCCTTTATTTAGACATTCAGAATTCAGAAAAGAGAGTTTTAAGATCTTCTTCTAGCTCATGGTTATCAATTCCAAGCATTTCAATAACCATGGGGGAGTGTGCTTATTTTGTACAGGCAGCTAAACTTTGGAATACTTTGCCATTATCCTCTCTTAATGCAAGCAGTCATTCAGATTTTAAAACTCAGTTAAAGTCTTATTTGTTACAAATTAACTGTATTTGTTTTTAATGTTGCACGTTATTGATGTATTGTAGTGTATTCGTTAGAATTCTGTATATTTACTATGCCATCTTAGCCACAGTTTCAGTGGCTCCAGGTCACTCCTGAAAAGGGGCCTTCGGCTCAGTGTACTTACCCGGTTAACAAAGTAAATAAGTAAATGCCCTCCATCCCCTGTTTGCTAAGTATGCTGAAAGGCGTCATGGGCATCCCTCTTCCTCTAAGCCTAGCCAGCTTGCCCCCCCCCAACCCAGTCCTGAAGGAACCAGAGCTGTGTAGCTAGGTAATAGCCTTGCAAGTCCGGGAATCCCAATCCACCCCTTTCTTTCTCCATCTCAAGTCTAGCTAAACTAATTCTAGGCCATTTACCCTGCCAGATAAAGTTGGACAATCCTTCTCCAACCTCCTGATATCGTCTCTGGATGGGGCCATTGGTATCACCTGCACAACACATAATATTTGTGGAAGTACATTCATTTTAATTAAATTTACACGGCCCATCCATGAGATGAGGAGGGCCCTCCATCTACTCAAGTCTTTAAGGACAGAATCAAACACTGGTGTATAGTTCAAGTTGTATAGGCATTCCACTCTCTTGCCCACTTTAATCCCCAGATAAGTAAAGTGTCCCCCCACTTTCTGGAGCCCCCATGCATTGTTTGCATTACGTCTTTGCACTCCCCCATGGCTCTTGAGTTAAGATTTAAGTTTAATTTCTATCCTGAAAAGACAGAAAAGGAGTCTATGACCTTCAAGAGTGCTGGCGTCGACACATCTGGTTCTGTTGCGAAAATAAGCGGGTCGTCAATATACAAAGTAATTTTATGTTGCCCTCACCTCCCTGGTATTCCTTTAATGTTCACACTTTCCCTAATTTTAATTGCTAGCAGTTCTATTACTATAGCAAACAATAAGAGGGAGAGAGGGCACCCTGTCTCATGTCCCTAAAAAGACAGAATTCATCTGAGGGGATACAACATGCCTATGAGTGCCATAAACCCATCTCCCAGTCCAAACCTATTCAATACATCTAATAAGTATGTCCATTCTGTTCTATCAAAGGCCTTCTTGGCACCTATTTTCAGCACAAACATCCGCCTAGGATGCCGAGAACCCCCACCACAATATATTAAGTAATGTTTTCATGTTGTGGTAAGACAGTCTGTCCTGGACAAATCCTGTTTGGTCAACATGCACAATGGACGGCAGTACATCTTCCAGCCATCTCGTCATCACGTTTGCCACTATCTTACTATCACGATTTAGTAGGAAGCTGGGTCTATAGGAGATGCAATCATGAGCATCCTTTACAGGCTTTGGGATAATACAGATGTTGGCTTCAGAACAAGTTTAAGGGAGCCCCCCCTCACCCCTCCATTAATTCTCTCAGTGGCTCAGCTAGGGCCGACTTTAGTTCCTTGTAATATTCTACCACAGAACCATCTGGTTCCCCTGCTTTCCCATTCCGCAAACTACTTACAGCTTTATTGCTCTCTATTGTAGTCACTGGGGCTCCCAGCATCTCCCTCTGTTCTTCCAACAACTTTGGGATTCTTAGCTTGTTGCTCAGCACCTTGGCACTCTGGCATATACAGTTTTTGGAAAAATTCTTTAAAGCAATGCTTGATCAAGGGACCCTCCTTCAGTAGTTGGCAATATTTATTTTTAACCACAGCGATATGTCCAGCAACTCTGTCCCCCTTTATTAATTTTACCAATAGGGGATTGGTCTTATTGCCCCATTTATGCAAACATTGCCTAGTGAAGAGGAGTTTTGTCTTTGCCTCTCCAATGAGCAATAAATTTAATGCTTCACGTACCACCTATAATCCTCTTGTAAGCTCATCTCCACCTCCCCCAGCTGCTTTCCGTTCCAACTTCTTAATTTTCTGTTCCAACTCTTCTACCTTTTGCCTTAGTTCTTTAAGGCGAGCTACATAACTTATGATGACTCCTGTCATGAACGCTCTTTCCACCTCCCAATATAATCCCATTGATGATGCATTCTCTTTATTCATAGTGGCATACACTTCCCACTGTGATTTTAAATACTTTTGAAAGTCTTCCCTAGCTAATAGATATGTGGAAAATCTCCATCCATGATTTATTTAAGCAATAATGCATGACAGGGTGTGGTATATCATGGGATATCGTCATGCTTTGGGTGGTTGGTGCTGTGTGCGTCCAACACCTGAGAAGTGACAATATCTCATGATATACCACATCCTGGAGTTCACTATTGGTAATAGGAATTGGCTTAAAGATTTTATCAGTAACTGCCAGCACTACTGGATGTGAAGTGTTCTCCCTACTGGTACCTGGTGGAGATGTGTATGGATTTTTTTAATCAAATTCCGATCTGCTGAGAAGTGCTATTTGAATGGCAGGAATGGAGGTGGACACTTCCAGTTTTCTGCTGGCAATCGGTAAGCAATCGGTAAGCCCCCCCCCGCCATGTCGCAGCATGCATGTTTGCCTTTTTTATTGAAATGTTGCTTTTGTGCAATAAAGGTGCTCTAAATAACTCAGGCAGGGTTGCTGTGTCAGCATCTTGTGTGTGAGGTTGATAGTGACAGATTGGGCAGTTTGAAAAGAAGGGACAGTTTGCCAATTGGGAGACACATGACATGAGCAGGCGGATCAATGTCTGGATAGCGTGGCAATCAGCAGCAGTTCTTGTGTGTATGATGGAGGTGTTTTTTCACTTCTAGTCAGCGGGAGACAGCTGTGTATATGGCAATAAGGCATACAGTTATGTATATGGCACTGTAAATTTACATTTTCCCTCGAGTGGCCCTTGTGTTGTTCCGGTGGGTTGACCATTGCTGTGGCCAGTTCAGCGGTTGTGTTGGGGTCAGAGGAATTTCTCAAGCATGAGCAGGCTGATGGCCAGAGGCTTTCTGAAGCCATGAGGATGTACTCAGATATCATCATGGCTTCAAAAGACCTCTCAGCCAATCAGCTCACTCCATTTTTGGCAGCCAGTTCATAATTGTTCTTTTATGTTTTCTTTTTTTGTTTTTTTGTTTTTAAAAAACACCATGTACACCATAGCATGGTTTGAAATGTGAATGGGACTATGACATACTTCTAATACTCTTATCATAGCATGTTCTGGGGAGGTAAATATAGTCTATCCTAGACCATGATTTATGTGGGTTTGAAGAAAAAAAAAAAAAAAAGTATATTCCCTGGCTCCTGGGTTTGCAGTCCTCTAGCTATCTGCTATATCCAATTCCAGCATGCCCAGCTGACAATTCATTGTCATTTTCGAGGTGCGGTGTCGACCTCCATAATAAATCAAACTTGGGGTCCATTATGCAATTCAAGTCCCCTCCCAGCACAAGACCTGGTAACTGTTCCCTATGGAGAATATCTAAAATATGTTGATAAAAACTAGCCTCAAAACTTGCAGAGTATGGATACACCCAAACGTCATCTTCTCTCCATATAACTCTCCTTCCACAAAGATATATCTCCCTTCTACTGTGTCTTTTATTACTCTGTTAACCTTAAAGGGGAGGTTTCTCTGTAACAGAACAGCTACTCCTCTCTTATGGCCTTTGTATGATGCAAAGTACCACGCCCCCACCCAGTCTCCCACTAGCTTTGCATGTTCCTGAGAGGTTAAATAGGTCTCTTGTAATAGTGCTATATGTGTCTGCTTATATTTTTGTGCAGCCAGTAGTTTCATTCTCTTGACTGGTGAGGAAACAGCAGTTTAATACATTTATATTGATGATTTCTCAGTAAAAACAAATATGCCTGCCAAACCAGCTACTCTCTTGGACAGCACCTCACATGGTCAGTTAACTAGTGTCTAACTCTTACCAGCTATAAAACACTGCTGTGACACCTGCTGACTCTTAATGTACAAAGGGGAACTACTTTTCTACTTAAATTTTTTTTTTTTTTAAACCTTTTTTATTATAAGCAATATTTAGAAGAAACAAATTTATACAGCTTCCCATTTTAAAACTGCAATAAGACACTCCAGGGTGTGGCTTATATTCATAAACTGCACTTTCAGGTGGTTTAAGACAGTTACCTCACAATTAGAAGTGTGCAAAGAGATCCATGAAATATTCGCTGAATATTCGCCAAATACTTCGAGGGGTATTCAGCAGTATTTATTGTCTGGTATTCAGAAGTTTGGGGTACCATAAACTTAAAAGCTATTTAACCTTAGGCTGCTTCATAATATATTTGGGATGCCATTGTCTATGATACAAAGTGTCCTAAAATGATGACTGCAAGACTTCAATGCAAACATACACTTTCAAAGATTTATTCCAGCCCTCTCATACAATAAAAAAAAAACTAAAATAAAAAAAGATACTAAAAAAGGAGAAAAAGAAAACAAACCACTGAATCTCTAAAAGGCTTTTGAGAAAGCAATAATCGCTGTGTCAGTGTGTCCCAAAAAATAATTTACTCAATGATTAGTAAAATTTAAGTAGTAAAAAAAAAATCATCTTTTTTGCACCATTTCATTTACAAACTATGATTTAACAGAAATATTGAGAGCGCAAGATAAAAAAATGCAAGGCAGCATGACACACAAAATATGTTTTTTTCTGTATAACACAGGCACCTTCAGTCGTTAAAACAGGGAAGGATGCAGCTGTTGTTCCACAAACTAAAAACAGAAAGTGAGAGAGGGTGCCGTGGGTCTTGCGAGCCATGACTACTACATTCTCTGGTTTAATTCAGATCAGTGATGGTGGCAATGGTGAAATAAGGGGTTCTGATTTTTAAATCGTGTATCCTCAAAAAGCTGAATGAGCCAAAATCTGTAAAGCACTTGACTCCAGGTTTGTGTGTGTGTGTGGGGGGGGGGGGTTAAGTAGAAGAATAACCTGGTGTGATCCAAAAAAGAACCTGATGAAGCAGCAGGGAGGGCAATGCAAATGGCAAAGTGAGTCACAGAAAGCAATTTACCCACCCCCATGTGCCTGCTACCACTGACTAGATTAGGTTAGGAGCAGAGACTGGACCCGAACCGAAGTATGTGTGAGGAGCCAAGCTGTTGGATGCTGTGCAGGGCTGGATATAAATGATCTTACACACCCTTCTCCCAAGCAACTTAGCCTCCCAATTTCCCCTCCTCCTCCTCCCAATCCTAACCATCCTCCATAGTCGCAAAAATGTTTTCTAAATTGTTCGTCAATGCCCAATCCATTTAGTATCAACTCCTGCATGTCCCACCACAGTTCTCATTGTACAGTATAGTGGGTCTGTAGAACAGGAATTGGTATTCTGAGTAGGTTGATGTAAAGAAATGACTGCAAAAAAACCCAAAACATTTCTTGGTCTGTGTGAGGAGGAAGGGGTGTTTTGGAAGGCTAAGTGCATGAAAAAGGATGTTATCGACATTCACTGCTTTCACTGGTAGAGAAGCAGTAGGTGCATATGGCACACCTTTTGTCCTCGTCTGACTCCACAAAATGGGCCCAAAACATTCCTACATGTAGTGGCTACAGTGCTCTTTTGTTTTTGCACGGAGCCTGAACAGTACCCCACCGCTAGGGTCACTATGTCCTCCTGTACTGCTAATTTCATCAGAGGGTTGCTGTTCAGCCATCTGGTGTATCAGAGGATGGGGTTACAGTGGCATTGTTATGTTACTACGTACAAATGGAAGTGTGAACTGCTTAATTTTCTTTGGTGCAGCACGGGGAGGTGCATCAAGAGTGTCAGCTGCTTTGCGTTTTTTAGTGTGAGCATCCTTTGCAGTAAAGAAACTCCCTCTTCATCCTCTTCTGAATCAGTAATATGCCCCACCTTAAATTTTTTTTTTCTGGGGGGATGTATTCAGACCCAGATAATTCATGCCATTCATCATCACTCTCTTCAGATGAAAGCAGAGATGAGAATGACCTGAAATTGTCTGCATGTGTCCCGAACAGGGGTGATGGGTAGGGGGCAGTAGGGAACTAGTGGTGGTGGTGGTACAGGAGACAACAGGTTGAACTGTGGTAATGGTAATGCAGACAGTAACGGTAATGGCGGTGTCACAGACAGAGGTCTCAGAAGGTGCTTCAGGTAAGTTAATGACAGTTGTAGGTGTATAACTTGCAGTGCTGACAAAAGTACTATCAGATGTAGCAAACACTGGACTCAAAACAGCAGTGGTAGTGGCACTGGCAGCAGGAAGCAGAGATGGAGCTGCAGAAGCACGGCAATGAATTGGGCCCTGGGCCATATTACTGCTAGTATTACTTAAAAAGCAACTTCCTAGTAGCTACTCCTCAAACGTATGTCATAACTGACCTGGCCAGGAGTTGTTGAGTAGAAATCATTCCTTTAAATCCTTGCATTTAAAAAAAGTTATATGCTTTGTAATTTTATTCCTGAACCACACGGGGGAAGGGAGCCACTTCCTATACTGCAGCCATGCTGGCACATGCAGCCCGCTTGTGATGTCAGAAAATGAAGGCTGCATGTGTGTGCTTCATTGAGTTGTATGGGGGCGATATTTCTATACATTTTAGTACCATTTACAGTTGTGATTTTAATAAATCAAAGAGACTGCTCGACTAACATACAGAGGACAGACAAGACAACTATCTATAAGTTGTACAATAGCATATAGAGCAACACAGAGCATTAGAATATGCAACCAGTTAATCACCATATAACACATAAAGGGCAAGGCAATTTTATTTGTAGAGCGCCCTATCCCAAGGCGTGACAAATAAATACATCATAAACAAATAAAATAAATTACATAATAAAATTTACAAAATAAATATAGTCATAAATAGATCTAAAATCAAAGGTGCTGCTCAATCAATTCAAGGATTGATCCCAAAGACTTGGTTAAAGAAGTATAGGGGCAATCCCCACATATGCCTCATATCCATATATAGTATCCCAATTGTGTCCGGTGTCCCCCCCCCCAAAAAAAAGGTCAGCAGTCCACCTGCCTGCTCAGGTCCCACCTCCCCACACCCACTCCTGGTCCCCAATGTCACTTTACTTTGGTAGTGACAGCAAGTGGCACAGCCCTCTGTTCACCAGCCTGGCCGTCTGGCCGTCATGTGACAGGCAGTTGAAGTGCACTGTCGGAATATTGCCCTGAGCCAGCCATGTGCTAACTGCCACACAGATTTCCTGTCTTCATGGCACAAATGAATATGGAACCTCCTGTCATGTCTTACTGCTTACTAAATGGTGCAGTTACAGGGAATTCATCAGTAACTGCTATTAATAATCCTGATCAGGTATGAACACGTGGTTGTGTTAGATTATTTATGTATTCACTGTATAACAGCTGAGTAACATTCTAGTCAATTAAAGCCTGAAATAATTTTAATAGAAATTAAGCTAGCAAAAAGCATGTTAGAATACATAATACTTTGAGTAAACCAATCACTTTGATCACATTTATTTAACTGCAACAGCTGCTTTATGCTTTGTGGCACTTGGGCTCATGTTGCATGGAATGGACAGGTGAAAATAGTTGGGACTATGGTATCAGGCTAAACCACAAAAGGCATAAGAGTACAATAATTTAAAGTGCAAATGTGTAATTTAATTGGAATTAATACCAAAAAGGGGTTTTGGTTCCAATTAAATAAGCTCAGAAGGCCGGAGTCCATTAGTAGCCTCCATCAGAAAAACCCCTATACATTTTTGATTATGTATTTATCCAGTCTCACATTGAATTATTGTTTAACGGCACTCATAACTACATGTTCGGGCAACCAATTCCATGATTCAATAATCTTCTGAGTATAAAAATACTTTCTAGCTGTGGTCTTAAAAATGTGACTATTTAACTGTAGTGGATGACCCCCGATTTGTATGTGGTGCTTTTTAAAAGTTACATTTAATTCAGACATCAGGCATGCATCATTAATAATGTCAGATAATACTGGTAGATCTTCCCTTGTTCTTCTTATTTGCAGAGGCATCAATTTGAGAGAATTCAACCCATCATATGGCAAATTAGCCAATCCTTTTACATTTTTGTTATCTTGCTGAATTTTCTCAGTTGCATCATTATATTTACTTATATAAGGACTCCCAAAGTTGACTGACACAGTCTAAGTGAGGACGTAGGTATGATCTGCAAATTGGCAGCACAACCTCTACATCTCTACTTATTCATGTTTTTATAGACCACCATGTCTTAACTCTAGAAATGAGTGCTGTACAATGTGCATGAAACTTACATATATTTGATATAATTATCCCCAAGTTCCTTTCCTCAGGAACTGTTTTTAAGGTAGTATTACTTAAAATATTATCTTGATCTGAATTTCTTTTCTCAAGGTGTATTATGCTGCACTTTTGTAAACTGAACTTCATTCCCCATCTGTAGGCCCAAGTAGTAATGCAATCCAGATAATTTTGTAGGGAATGAATTTCCATAATATTACTACAGGGACCATCAAGTTTACTGTCATCTGCGTATTTAGATGTCCAGTTATTCACCTCCGAGTTCATATCTGAAATAAACAGAAAGAATATTATCGGACCCAGCACTGATCCCTGTGTACCCCATTGGTGACACTCCTGCTAGTGGAGTGAAATTCATTTATTGATACTACTTGAGTTCTTTTTTTTTTTTATTTTCTCTTTTTTCTTTACTTAGTCCATATTGTTTATTCTCATTCTCACCCCAGCTACCCCTTCTGGCTGAACCCATCACCCAGCTTCTCTGGGACTTACCTTACCATCATCATCATCCTCTGCTACAGAACTGTGACAGATGACCAGTCACCAGTGCAGGACCTATAAGGGGTCAGTCATCATCCTACTGCTGGGAAGTTTTTCCTCCAATGTTCTCCCTTTTACACCCCGAGGCCTCGGCAAACATGGTCGCACATGCACATGGAGGAGTGCATGTGCGCCGGAACCGAAAATGGCCCCGCTCCACCCACCTGGCCTAGTGCCAGCCCATCTGCCCGGCGCTATCATCAAGCCTCCACAGTCAAGGGCTGTGAAGGCTCATCTCTCCAACCCGGGAGAGGAGAGCTGCCTGGCGGACGCTTAATCTTCTCCTGGCCCTCCCCCCACCAGCCAACCCCTGGCCCTTCCGAACTCAAACTGCCAGCATGGGAGAGGTGAGATGCATAGTGCCTCTGCCCTCTGGGCCAGCTATTTGAGTTATTTAACCACTGTAAGACCCAATTTATTATTTTTGTTAAAATTAAGTTGTGCCATTTTATCTATAATTGCCCTATGGGATACAGTATCAAATGCCTTACAAAAATCAATATAAAGGATATCCACAGGGATGCAATTATCAAACGCTCTACTGATTTTTTCATAGAAGCAAAATAAATTGTTGAAGCATGATCTTCTAGATTTAAACCCATGCTGGTCTGCATCTTCACTGTTTGTATTATTAATATGCAGTATTATTCTATCTGATAAAATATTTTCCATAATTGTCCCTGGAAAAGGGGTCAAACTAGGAAGATAGTTCCATGTATCTGACTTGTTCCCCTTTTTAAATATGGGGACTGCCTCTATTTTCCAGTCATATGGCATTTGTTCATTATTTATAGATTTATTGAATAGTATAGCTAAGGGTTTTAATACACTTATGCCTCGTAATTTCAGCATAGTAGTTGAAGTTTTATCAGAACCACGGAAACTGTAGTCTAAGTTTTTTAATTTTATTTCCAATTTCCACTTCTGAAATTAAATTGGTTCATTGGGGGGGGCACTGTGGAGCCCAAGCAAAATTGCCACCGGGATGTAAAGCTCTACATTTATTTACTTTTAAAAAGTCATAAAACTTATTTTGCTGGACACATTGGCGGACGCTAATATAATATTCAGAAACTGGACCAGCAACAGATCGACAATGGGAAACTTAAAGAAAGAAAAACATCAGCAGATGGCAATAAAAGTAAAAGTGCCTCAGGACTATCAGCCACATGGTCAATGCAGGGCCGTAGTTTTCCTGAAATAGGCACGGAAGGGGAAGAGACCACACAGACCTTGGTCATAAAATGAATAAAATGCTTTCATCTATGGCAGGTCTGTCCGAAAGATTTGATTCACTAACTGAGTCTCATCACTGGAATCAAACGTCATTACAATAAAAATGGATGCAATTGATAATAAAAAGCAATCTGAAGCTGCCATGGGAGCCACGACTTCACTTCAAGGAAAACACCCATCTGCAGTCCCGGCTTGAGAATTTGGAAAATCAAGCCCGGGCCACTAATCTATGGATAATCGGTATGCTGGAACAAAGTGAGGGTGACCACCTAGGATTATTCCTTAAGGATTGGCTTGAGCATCAACATGGGCAGCCACTGATAGATTGTAACATCAATATCCAAAAATCATACCGTGTAGCCTTCCGTGGTAGGCCCATGAACACAGACATCCCTAGAGCAATAGTGGCGGTAGTAGATGGCACAGGGACTTGAGACCTGATACTGGCATTGGTGAGGCAAAACATACATTACTTCAAGATGGACAGCAGGTATATCTACCCCGAACCTGAGTTACTCCACCGCCAAAGAAAAAAGCGGCGATGGCATCAGCGATGCTTTTCGCGAGAAGCGGGGATCCCTAACAGCATGTTGTTCCCTGCCTGTCTTCGTTTGGTGCACGAGGGGAATCTTCATTTTTTCAGACTCAGCGGAGGCCCTGAAATGGACCCAAAGACATGCAAAAACATCTAGGAGAGCTGACCTCTCCCATTCGGAATTGGAAGGAGGAGGAACGGACACCTAGAAGTGTCCCCATATTTCGTGTTCAGATTTGTCCACCACACTGATTGACTTTTGTTTGCCTTGAAATCCAGTTGCTTTTACCTAATGAATCCTAAATTTTGAAGTATTTAAATGGCGGAATATGGGTTTAATGAAGGCAATGCGTGCTAGTAGATGGAACTGGGAGTTTTTCTTGTTCCATCTCTGGCTGTATCGGCAGATTAGTATGGTTTAGAAATTAGTCAAGTCAGTGGTGGGATATAATTGTAACGAGTTATGTTTCTGTAAAATGACATGATATAGGTAAATGGAAATAAGGTAGAGTTAAATCCCAACTGATTCGTACCTGTTTGGTACACTGATAGGGTTCAAGCACGCCTTTTCTCAATCTTCCTTAATAGGAAGAAGAGTTTAGTTTAAAGGTTATATTTTGGGGATTACTGTTTATTGTTGCATGCAGCTCATCGGCTGGTAGTTCACAGCAAGTATATTTTAATTATTCTAAATTATTTAGTTTTTAATAATCTCTGATACCCCTGGTGACGTATCTCATTGGTGCAGTATGAATTTTATTAATTGCATGTATTAAGAGGGGTAGCACCCTCATGTGGCATTTGCAGTTTTCCTCATGCACTGCATCTGTAAAAGTGAATGCATGTTTACCATAAATCAATAAATATAAATAAAAAAAAAGAAATTGGTTCATCAGTGATATATCTAGTGGTGAACTGTCCATCGTAATTTGTAAACACTATACAAAAATAGTTATTGAAGTCTTCTGCTAAATGGTTAGGATCCGACAGAATTTTTCCTTCCAAGTTAATCAGACCAATTGTATCCCATTTCTTCTTAATAAGTTTATAACTGTAAAAACATTTTGAAATACCTCTGTTTGCTTGTTTAGCTAGGTTAATATTGACTTTCTTCTTGGACTTTTATATTTTATTTATTAAATTTTGGTAACCGGGTGAGCCCACTGGGCCCCGAAGATCCCTTTTTCAGGGGCGGCCCGGGTTTACATGGTAAAAATTACAACATAATACATTACAAAGAAGGCATACAAACATACTACAGGGTTATACATAGTTGTACATCAGCTGGTTACATATGCCGAGTTCGACATTTGGTTGGTGCAATCATAAGCGATACTACCCTAAAGTGTAGGGGGGGGTGTAGACTTATTAATTTTATTAAATTAATTAATATTAAATTTTTACAGTGCCTAATGCCTCTGCTACTAATATTTTTTAACCTTAACAATATGTTGGTTACAGATCCTGATAATATTTGTCTTTATTTTGTACCATGTTTCTTCTACAGTTCAGTTGTCAAGTTCATATTCCCAGTTAATTCTACTCAATCGATCCTGGATTTTCTTCCTATTCGCAGTATGATATACTGTAAATATATTTCAGTCTTGCCTGACAGCCTAGTTATGGAAGACCTAGTGAAATGTACAGTGTTACAATCACTATCACGTATGGGTTCTTTCACTGAGCATTTTGATATATTTATATTAATTGATTCAAGCACTAAATTGAGAACACTATTTTTCCTAGTACTCTCATTGACTACCTGCTGCAAATTTAACTGCATACAAGCCTCCAAAAATTCCTTTGTTGGACCATGTTTTGCTTTATTTGTTGTCCAATTTATGTCTGGCATGTTAAAATCACCTGTGATAACACTATCCATATCACATGCCCTCTCAATTTCATAAATATTTCTATATCCATAATTTTGCCTGTGTTTGGCGGTCTATATTACAAACCAAATATTTGATAATTTTGTGCTGCATCTACTATTTAACCCATATTGATTCAGTTTTTGAACATTAATTTTTATTGAAGATTAAATATCAACTGCTGTTAACCTATCAGATATGTAGATGGCTATGCCTCCTCCCATTGTTGTCTGTCTCTACAAACTAGATTGTAACCTGGTATACTTCTCCCTAGGTATCATCCTTCACCGACCAGGTCTCTGTGATGAATATTAAATCAATCTCCTGGCCTGAACACAAGATCTCCAGCTCATTTTTCTTATTGTTTAGGCTTCTGGCGTTAAATAATATACATTCCAATATATCCTCTTTTTTGGAGGTGGAGGCGCTTGGTGTAGACCAATAGTTCTCGGACTTTGTCACAGTGAGCCTCCCCAAATCCATGGAAAAGATTTTGAGCCTCCCCCTGAATTGAAATAATCTTGGGCCTCCCCAAAGAAAAATGTGTACTGTGCTGCATGTACACCATAAATAGATTGAAACCCTTTTAGTACTTGGCTCACATTCAGTTCTTTATCTTCTGCTTAAAGTTGGACCAGCATAACATTCTGTGGTGATTTGCATATGCAGCCCATGATGCTTTGCATTGTGGGGGCATGTGTAATATTTGTATTTTCTTGAAACTTGGCTTCCCAGCCAAATGCCCTTTGGGGTAACCCTTGCCTCAGTGTTTGCACACAGAGATTCTTTGTCTTTTAAATAGTTTTTTTATTTTAATGGGTTCACCACAATATATCCAAGGCACACTGCCTTAAGGGTAGCTGGTCCATTCCAGTGGGGTGTCAAACAGATGAGGCATACTGAGGAGTCCTGGTAGGATGAAACATGTGTCTATGTCTTCTGTTAGCACCCTTTGCAAACTGTGTGAGAGGCCTTTCGGCACCATGCAATTCTGCTTAAAGTTGGACCAGCATAACATTCTGTGGTGATTTGCATATGCAGCCCATGATACTTTGCATTGTGAGGCATGTGTAATTTTGTATTTTCTTTGTCTTATACTGACTTGGAACTTTTGAAAAGAGCTCCTGTGCTCAAAGGTTTTATCTGAATAACAAATAATTAAAATATTATTATTCAGCTTATTGTAACCCCCACACACACACAGACCAGCCTAATTGCTCTGCTTTTTCATTCTTGAACCATTGTTACCCTTTGTTGCAGTACCTTCATGGGTCAGACTACTTCCTCTGTTTCCTCTCTATATGAAATAACCTTCCTACACACTTTGCCTCTCCTCCCCCTTCTCTGCTCCTAAGCAACTTCTCAGGGGTTACTTTGCTCCTTCTTGCTATTGCTCTTAGCACTTCTATGCTCAACCCTTGTATTGGGCTGTTCTGCCATCAGTTTACAAATTGATCAATTACCACCACTCATTATTAATTTATTGTTCACGTTAATTTGTACCATTGCTCATTCTATATTTCTTGATTGTTTTTCAGTTACCTTTTTAAATGTATTCACTCCCTACCCTTCCCCGGGTACACCTGAAATGAGCCTTGGCTCATTCACCATCCTGTCACCTATTAGTAAATAAATACATAAATTCACCTACTACTATTATTCTCTTTCAGTTTGCTTCATCTCTTCACACAAAATATATAAAACTCAAAATTTAAATACAGTACTTTTTCAGACTTGCTTGAGCCTCCCCTGGAACAGGTTGGGGCCTCCCCAAGGAGGCTGGCCTCACCATTTGAGAACCGCTGGTGTAGACTGTATCACTTATTACTGAAGGTCTCCTTGACATGTGGAGTTATTGGAATCCCTCCCCCCTTCCTAGTTAATTTAAATTAAGCCCATCTATACTTGAGCAGATTATGGTGCCCAGTTTGTCAGGTGGCGACCACCATGTGCATGCATATGGTACTGGTCAGAAAATGCATTCCATGCATCAATAAATCGAATGTTCTCCCAAGTGTGCCAATTCTATAGTCTGCAGTTTATTTTCTGTATTGTCTTATTTTTCTCTTGTAGCACACAAGGTACAGATAGAATACCACTGATTAGTACTTCACACCTCTTAAGTCATGGCCCATATCTAGTAATTTGTAGCAGATATCCTTCTCATGATCTATACCAACAGAATTTGCTCCAACATGCAGCACAACAGGGCCAGGATCCACACTTTTGAGTAAACAAGGTAGCCTGGTTTTAATATCTTATATTTTTGCACCTGACAGGCTAGTTACCATAGTACTGAGTTTGTCATTTTTACAAATGGTAGTGTCGCAGTGCTTAATGATGGAGTCACCTATGACTAGTTTAGGTCTAATTCTACCATTTGAAGCAAGTGTAGGTGCAGATTGATCTGTACCATCATTAGTTGTTTTAAGTGGATCAGATCTATTGGTTAGTGGGTACAGGTGTGGGTTTAAAGATCTCTGCACTCCTTTGTTTGTATTTCTTTTTATGTGGTTTAACAACAGACCAATTATTATATGTGATTTTTTTTTTTTTTTTGGATCTTCTATTTATACTCTCTTGCCTTCGGGGCTTCTCTCAGGGTCTATTCAGCAGCCGCCGTACACAACCGCCCGCCTGAACCGAGCTGCTCTGGGCTACATCAGGTATGCAAGGTCTGGGCACTCTCCCCCACCAAGGAGCGACCCCAGACCCCAAGGAGAACTGGAGAGTCATCCGGCATTGGGTGTGAGATCGGACAGACTACCTCCGATCGCCGCTGCCTCACCCGAAGGAAGGGGGATTTTTCTGTAGTCTCTCCCCAAAGCACGGATGTGCAATGATGTCCCGCCCAGCGTATGGGCGCTCCCGCATGCACCCAGAAGACGTTCGTCGTGCTCCAATCTCCGAGCATCTGCTTGCCGTGCACTGCAGTGTCCCAGCCTCCGCCAGGGGGTACCAGTGCAGCGGACAATCCCCGAACCCTCCCCAGGAGAGCGGTCTACAGACGCCCAATCTAGTCCTCCTACCTACCGCCCCCGGCAGCGAGCTTGCTCCCGAACCTGGGCCACCAGCGTGGCACGAGGTGTGATGTCCAGCGTCTCAACCCTCAGCGCCACCGGGCTGTATTATATGTGATGTTATCATCCTCATCCCTTGTGCGTTTGGATTGTCTGTCATGTTAGAACTACCTCCATGTAGATTTAATATATCACTCTGATTCCAAATGTCCTGACAAATGTTTCAATTTGTGTAACCACCAAGGCATTTTCAATTCAATTTTAACATTATTTAATTCTGTTAATAATGAGTCATAAGCTAAGCATTTTATACAGAGAAAACCAGCATCTTCATCATTTGCTGATTTTTCAGTGTAAATTTTACATTTCTTGCACTGAAATATAGACCCCCTCTACACATTAAGGCTAGAATTGATCTAGTAGGATCCATTGAATAATGAGTAACACAATATTATACAATGGGCATCCAGAATCCATTACTTTGATTGGCTGTCTGGCATTTTTAGCCATGGGCATATCTCATGACGACCCACAAAAAAAGTGACAGTTAACCGCACCTGGCAAAATATCAATCTGATTCCCAAAAATCAAAACAATGAAGCTGCCATATCGATCCACCACTAAAGCATGACGCAAAAGCTGGACTTTCAAACAAGCACTGCAATTTGTAACACATAGACCCCTGGCACAAAACAAATGTTTGAAACACTAGTAGCCCATTCCCAGCACCGAAACAAAACAATAAACATTACAACCCCCAAATGTATCAAGAAATAAACCTCAATCACATTCCACAAATCCAAGGGCTAAAGTCTGTTCTCCTCAGACTGCCAAAACCCACAGCTGCTGCAGCTGAAACCTCTCCCGATCCACTCTCTTCTCCCTGCCTGTACGTGCCGCCCAGTCTCCGCACAGGAACTGTCCCATTTGTGGCCATGTTGAGAGGGGCATAGATGTGGAGAACAGAGACAGAGATGTATTTCCGGAGGATAAATGAGTGAGTGAAAATGGAAGCCTTTATCCAGAGCTATCTGCAATACAGGGGAAAGGAACGGCTGAAGTCTTGAAATCTGCAGCAGCGAGTATAGCGAGCGTTCACTCTGCAGAAGGAAGACTGGTTCCTTTGTCCCTCCCACCTGCTTTTAGTTCCACTCCAGCACTCTTGCCTTTTTTTTTTTTTTTTTAACACAAAAAAGGTAGTTAAAAAAAATAAACCTGATACCATTCAAAAGAAACAGAAACAGGGTGATATGGTCTCCTCTTCCCCAACCCTCCCATCTGCTCTCAGCCCTCTGCTCCATTTCAAAGTGCCATTTGGGGTAGAGAGCAACATGTTGATTCAAAAGTGAACAGCAAGTCAAAGTGTACCAGGCTGTCGCTTTTTAAAAATAAAAAAGAAGCCTGCTGGCGCAGCGGTTGCATTTCCCCTTGCGACACCAGTGACCCGTGTTTGAGAACAGACCCGGGTCGTCGGAGGGTTGGCTGGGGAGAAGGATCGAGCGTCCCTTGACTGCTCTTCTTCTCCGAGGGGGGGGGGCATGCATGGTTGGTGCAGCAGCGACACCCAGCGGAGGCTGGGTTCATCGCAAAACACTGACGCCTACTCCACTCAGGGGCAGGGCGGACGCTGGTCGTCATTGCTCATCCCCCACCCCTGCCTAAAGGGGGAAGAACCTTGTGTCCCTGGCTGTCTCCATGAGGCCCTGCCCCTCAGCAGCCGGTTCCCTGACCAGATACTGGTATCGCAGCACTGGCAGGGGAACAGTGCCACAACCCCGCCCTCTGGGGAGAAAGCCAGGGGTGACTGGGTGAGCGCAGGCATAGGAGGAGGTGGAGGTACAGGGGTCCGTAACCAGGGCGGACAGTGACAGCTGGAGGCACAGCAAAAAAAAAAAGAAGAAGAAAAATAAATAAAAAGAAATATGACTCAGTTGCGGGTGGGGGAGGGGGGAAAAGAAGAAGCCTGGGGTGGTTCTGGGGGTTTGGGGGGTATGAATCTACTTAGCAACAAGAAACTGTTTTTTCTGGCGCAACAATTAATTCAATAAAAATAATTTGAAGCACAAAATAAAATTATATTTTTCTTTAGTTTTTGGTTAAAGAACTGAAGGGAGCTATTGCATAATCACAATAAACCACGCCAGTGCACAATAAACAACGCCTGCAGCCTCATGACCAAATCACACCAGGCGTGGGTAAATCCCACCATAACCACACCCTATCATGGTTAATTCCTTAAATATTTAAGGATATACTGTTTACAAGGGAGGTTACCTATTAGATTCTAGATGTAAGAGGTATGCCTCCCTCTGTTGTCTTCCTTGGCTGACACCGACACACGCACTTGCCTCTGCCTGCGTGTTGCTTCCATTCGCAGAGGCACCGCCTTTGATGTCCTGGGACTGGATGGGGTGGTTCAGGGGAATGTCTGGTGCACTAGCACCCTTAATACAATTTAAAAAACCTAGCAAGGGTTATAACCTGCCTTTAACAAGGCAGACTAGAGCCCTTGAGGAGACAACAAAGGGTCTCCCATATTCAAACTGCTGCTCTGCTTGTGCCTATGTAGGTCACCTTCCCCAGCTCTGTAAATGCTGTTCTTTTGCTGCTCAGACCTCTCTATGGCCAATTACAGCAGATACAAGCCCACATACAGCTCTCCCTTGTGAACTGCGCCCTGCTCCACACATCCCTCACAGAGGCGCCGCCTTTGATGTCCTGGGACTGGAAGGGAGTTGGGGGAACATCCAGTGCACTGACACCCTTAATACAATTTAAAACCTCTAGCAAGGGTTATAACCTGCCTTTAGAAAGGCAGACTAGAGTCCCCGAGGAGACAACAAAGGGTCTGCCCTATTCAAACTGCTGCTCCACTTGTGCTTATGTAGGTCATCTTCCCCAGCTCTGTAAATGCCGTTCTCTTGCTGCTCGGACCTCCCTACAGCCAGTTACAGCACATACAAGCCCACACACAGCTCTCCCTTGTGAGCTGCGCCCTGCACTTTTTGCACTTTAAATTATAATGCGCTGACTTTTTTGTGGTTTAGTGTATTTCAGGTGCACAGGGCCGGTCTGTGAACAATGACAGTTTCAAGCGTGCTCCTCTCCCTTTTTGTTTTACCTATGATATCAGGTATCTGTCCATTTTTATTAAAAATGCAATGAAACTCTCTCCTACCCATCTGTTATCCTCTCTCCACTTACTCAAAACACTCGAGCTGTCTAATTTCTCAAAAACATGCACCTGCAGCTAGCCACTTTCCTGTATTACTAGAATGCCTGCCCTTGGACCCATGCCCCAGTTTCCCAGCAACCTCAACAAATGATATTTACTTACATGCTCAATGTAAATTTGTATTTTCACACCACCACTGCTTCTTGATGATGCACCTGGGCTGTTTATTTATTTTATTGGCAGACACCCCTCTAGCCTCTGCTATGTTTACCAATGAACTGTGAATGGAAAACCATACTTTCAATATTCCTGTAGTGTATGGGTGAAATGTTGTTGTGCATGGATTTCCATATACAACAACACAGAGAATTGTGTATGGTTCTTCATATACAACAAGGCTGTGTCTGAATCCAGAGGTTGCTGTGGCAACCACAGACCTTCGGAGTGCACCTCAGGAGGACCCTTGGTGGCCACAGCAACCTCGAGATTCAAATGCAGCCTTGTCTGTGTATGGAGAACCATACACAATCTTTTGTAGTGTATGGTTTTCAATATGCTGAAAATGAACAGATGCCGCACTGGTGCTTACTTATATGTGCTGAACAGCTGGCATTTTTGAGTATCGTATTTCATTAAAAAGATTCTAACTTTGCATTGCCTCTGTCCGATCTGTAGTGTGCTGACTGGAAATGGAGGAGCCATGGAGCAGAACAAACAAAACAGACTGTCACAGAACCAGTAATTTAAAAAAATGAAGCTTCCTTCATGATCACCGACATGGCTTGAGGGGAAGGTATCCGCGCAACAACGTTCTAAGTTGTTGTGCTGCAGTAGAGACGTCACTAGTGTAGTACAATGACATCATGACGTCGCTACTGCAGCATGAAAAGGAAAGTCAAGGGATGGTTTCCATTTGCAATAGCATTCTACCATACACTATATTGTTATGTCTGGATTTCCATACACAATAACATCTTCAACATTCCAAGCAACTGCCTTGGCTTGTGCTGCTCCTGCCATGTATCCAAGTGCAGAGTATTCAAAGGCCTCTGACAGGACCAAAACGATTAAAAGAGAAAAGCTCTTTATTCCCTTTGTATGGTACCTTTAGAGATGGCCTGAAGCTGAGGCAGCTCAGGCAAAAGGCAGGAGTGAGCAGCATGCAGCGCAACAGGCAACTGGCTCAGATAGAGAGGCAAGGAAGAGCACAGCAGCAGCACGTTCATTACTTTTACTTCCTGTTCCTGTTTTTCAGCAGTGCAGATAGCTAGCAAGTGACTGATGGTTTATTGTGCAAATGATGTGCACAGGCAAAAGTCATAATCACAAAATATACCCCAATGTTTCACACATGCACACTTTGTCAAACACTGGGGCAAGTTTTGTGCCTGGGACTGCTGCCTGTTCACCTCATTTGCACAATAAATGTTTTGAGCAAATTTTAAAAAGACTGAGTGCAATACCACGCAATAGTTTCAAATCAAATCAAATTTTATTTATAAAGCACTTTTCAAAATTATCAAAGCACAAATACAATACAGATAAAACATAGAAACAAAGAATTTGACGGCAGATAAGGACCGCTTGGCCCACCCAGTCTGCCCATTTCCCTACCTACTGGATAAGCTGCAGATCCTAGTTAACCAGCAGCCTACTTCTTCCTACCCCCACCCCAGAACTGCCTTATGACTATCCATGCATACTTGAATTCCACCACTGATTTTGACTCCACAACCTCCTCTGGAAGGCCGTTCCATGCATCCCACAACCCTCTCTGTGAACTCTTCCAACCAAATTACCTCTGAGCTTCCCCCTCTATCTTCAAATTGTGCCCTCTTGTTCTTATACCCCTCTTTTTTGAAAGATGCTACCCTCTTGGACTTTGTTGATTCCTTGAGGTACTTGAAAGTTTCTATCATGTCCCCCTCTCCCTCCTTTCCTCGAGGCTATACATATTAAGCTCCTTAAGTCTCTCTTCATATGTCTTCCGGTGCAGACCCTGCACCATTTTAATGCCCTCCTCTGGACAGCTTCCATCCTGTCTATGTCTTTCGGAGATTGGGTCTCCAGAACTGCACACAGTACTCAGATGGGGTCTCACCAGCTGTCTGTACAGAGGATAATAACTTCCTGTTTTCTACTGGTGATGCCTCTCCTATGCATCCCAGTATCCCCCATCCCTCCTTGCTGCCCTCTCACATTGCTTGCCCATCTTTGGGTCATCTGATATGACTACCCCAGGTCCCTCTCCATTTTGTTGTTGTTAGTATCTCCCCCCATTGTATACTCTTCCCTGGGTTTTTGTTTCCCAGGTGCATTACATGCACTTCTTAGCATTGAATCTAAGCTGCCATACATTAGACCATTCCTCTAACCTTGCCAAGTCCCTTCTCATCCTTTCCACCCCACCTGTGCATCAACTCTGTTGCAGATCTTAGTGTCATCTGCAAAGGACATCTTTCCTTCAGTCATTCTGCAATGTCGCTTATAAAGACGTTGAAGGGACCGGTCCTAATCTGAACCTACGGTACCCCACTAGTAACCTCCTTTCTTCTGAGTGGACTCCATTTACTATTACTCTCTGTGTCCTATTCTCCAGCCAATTCTTTACCCAGGCTGTCATCTTGGGACCCACTCCCAGGCTGGCTAACTTGTATATTAATCTTTTGTGTGGACTGTGTCAAATGCCTTGCTGAAGTCTAGGTAGGCCATGTCCACAACCTCCCTGATCTACTACTTTGGTCACCCAGTCAAAGAAATCTATCAGATTAGTCTGGCATGACCTTCCCACTGTGAATCCATGCTGTCTAGGGTCCTGTGCCCTGTGGCCTCTAGATGCTGACAATTCTTTCCTTTAGAAGTGATTCCATCATTTCCCTATCACTGAGGTTAAACTAACAGGTCTATAGTTTCCTACTTCTGCCTTGCTCCCACTTTTGTGAAGGGGAATCACATCTGCCCTCCTCCAGTCTCGGGTGCCACCCCATCCTCCCATGATTTGTTAAAAAGGGTAGTCAGTGGTGTCACTAGTTCTACCCTTAGTTCTTTTAGAATTCTGGGATGAATCCCATCAGGCCCCATTGCTTTGTCCACCTTCAGTTTTAAGAGTTATTTCAGAACCCTTTCTTCTGTAAATGGGCCAGTATCAACTTCTGTATCCAGCGTGTTACTACTGTTTGTTTTATGTACATCCCCTCTTCCTTTGTAAATACTGAGCAAAATATTTGTTTAGTATCTCTGCCTTTCACAGTCTCCCTCTGCCACCCTCCCTCCCTTTATTAAGCCTCACTATACCTCCTTGGTCTTCCTTCGCTCCCTGATGTACCTATAAAGGTTTTATCCCCTTCTTAACTGAGTTGGCTATCTTTTCCTCGGTTTGGGCCTTTGCTGTTCTGACTGCCTTCCCTGCTTCCTTTGCTTTAACTGATACAGTTCTCTGTCCTGCTCCTTCTCGATTCCTTGTACTTCCTGAATGCTTTCTTCTTCTCTTGAACCTTCCTGCCACTTCCTTTGAGAACCATAGTGGTTTCTTACATTGTCTTGTTTTGTTTATTGCTTCACACAAAGGCTACGTTACCTCTGTGATGGCAGTTTTATTATTCCCCATTGTTCTTCACCCTCCTTCCTGCCCATTTGCTAGTGCATTCCTTAGGCACTCACCCATTTTAGCAATCAGCCCTCCTAAAGTCCAGTACTTTTGTCTTAGTGGCTTGACTCTATTGCTGTGTTTATTGTGAACCATACTGTTCGATGGTCCGCTAGTTCCCAGATGGCTACCCACTTCTACATCTGTAATCCTCTCTCCATCTCCATTTGAGAGAATCAAGTCTAATATTGCTCCCTCTCGAGTGGGCTCCAGTACTAGTTGTCTAAGGCATGCCCCTGTGGGCATCTAGAATAACTGCACTCTTGAGTGGCAGCTGCAACTGCACTCAGTTAACATCTGGCATATTCAGATCACCATCAGCAATATCTCCTTTTTCTGCCATTCTAAGTATACTTTCTATCATTTCCCTGTCCATTTCCTCCCCTAGAAGAGGTCTGTATCTAACCCTCATGTATTGTGGTGCCATTGCCTGTCTCCAAATTTACCCAAAGTGCTTCTTCTCCTCCCTGTTTACCCTTTTGTTCTGTTGCTTTTATTCCTTCCCTTAAGTAAAGAACTTCTCCTCCTCTTTTACCCTCCCTGTCCCTCCTGTAGACAGTGTATCCTGGTATGTTTATGTCCCAGTCATGGTTTTGTGTACCATGTTTCTGTGACTGCCACGATATCAGATGTTCCTCCTCCTCCATCAAGGCCACTAATTCAGGAAGCTTGTTACCCAGACTACGAGCATTAGTACTCATTGCTCTCCATTTTTGATGGCTTTACCTTCTGTTGCAGCATCCCCCACTGACGTTTCTACTCAGTCTTTTCTCATTTAGTACCCTGTTTTGTAGGGAGAGGCTGGGATTTTCCTGCTGCTTGTCAGTGCCTCCCCTTTGACTAGTTTAAAAGCTTGCCAATGAAGCATTTAAACTGATTGCTCAAAGACTTGTTCCCTTCCTGGACAGATGCAGACCATCCTGCCAGTATAGGCTGGTGTCCTCCAGGTGGAACCCCAGTCCCAATGAAGCCAAACCCTGTGCTCCGCACCATTTTTTCAACCATTCATTAAACTGCATGGTGCCAACTGCCCTCGCCTCCCCCATGCTTCTGACAGGCAGCACCTCTGAGAAGGATACTGTGTGTGCTACTCGTCTTGGGTCCCTCCCCAACTCTGCAATATCCTCCTGCACTTCTCTAATCTCATGATGAGCCAAGTCATTTGTCCCTAGGTGGACAATTACGTCTAGCTCGGAATCCCTTGCAGCTGTTCTCGTGATCCTGAGGATGCGCTTCCTGTCCCTCCAAGCCATGGCACCAGGCAGGCATCTTACTTCATTTTTCCCAGCTCCCCCCAGTTCTATACCCCTAATAATTGAGTCCCCCACCAGGAGCTGCTTCCTTTCCCTTTGGTGCCCTCTGCCTCCTTTCTGTGGGCCTCCCTTGTGACAGATATCATCAGTCTTCTCTGCGGGTGCATCCATAGGGAAGCTATGCTCCCCCAGAATGGTGTATGGAACCAACAAATAAACATACATTTAAAAACAATAGATTGGCCTAATCAAAGGCTTTCTCAAATAAATAACTTTTTAAAGAAGCCTTGAATTGCTCTGTGGACTGGCACTCTCGAATCCAACGAGGTAGAGAATTCCACAGGGTTGGGGCCATAAAAGAAAAAGGTCTAGTCCCAGATGATTGCAGACGAACCCTGGGAACCTCTAGCAATCCCTCGCTGGCAGAGCGGAGCGCACGAAGAGGGCGGTAAGACCGTAGGAGATCTTGCAAGTAGTCCGGTCCCTGACCGTGTAGGGTCTTATAGGTCAACAATGCGACCTTGAAGGTGATTCTCCATCGCACTGGCAGCCAGTGCAGTTCGCGCAGCACAGGTGTGATATGGCAAGTTCTTGGGAGTCCCATCAACAACCTGGCCGCAGCATTCTGCACCCGCTGCACTCGACGGAGATCCACCTCCGGCAACCCTAGATATAGAGCATTACAGTAATCAAGACGCGAGTAAACAAAGGCGTGGACTAATACAGGAAGGTCATCATGTGGAACAAGGTGTTTTATCCTGGCAATATTCCTCAGATGGTAAAAGGAGGACTTGACAACGGCAGACACGTGTGCCTTCAGTGTCAGCTCGCCGTCAAAAATTACGCCCAGATTTCGCACCTGTTCAGAAGGTCTCAACTGTTCATCCCCCAGCACAAGGCCGGAGGAAAGTCCAGGAGATGACTTCTCTACATGGTGACCTGAGTCCACCACCAGCACCTCGGTCTTGTCCGGATTTAGTCTTAACCATTTAGCACTCATCCAGCCCTGAATCTCAGCGAGGCAATTGTTAAAGACCGATAAAGCGTCATTTTGTTCGGGTACAAAGGACATATAGAGCTGAGTATCATCTGCATAGCAGTGAAAACTCAGCCCATAATGCCTTATAATGTACCCCAATGGCAGCATATATACACCGTGAACAACATGGGGGAAAACACAGAACCCTGCGGCACCCCACAGGACAGAGCAAAGGGAGCTGAGGAAAAAATTCCTGATACTACCCTCTGAGTTCTGCCCGTGAGAAAAAATTGAAACCATCTGAGTACTGTCCCTGACAGTCCACAGAACAGCCGAAGGCGTTCTAGCAACATCCCATGGTCCACGGTATCAAATGCTGCAGAGAGCTCGAGGAGAACCAAGATCGAACGGCTCCTCTGATTTCTCGCTATTAGGAGATCATGAAGTACCCGAACCAACGCCGTCTCGGTACTATGCCTCTTCCTGAAACCGGCCTGGAGAGGATCATAGATTTCATGGGTGGTAAGAAAGTCCTCGAGCTGCAACGCGACTACTTTCTCAATAATCTTGCCCAAAAAGGGCAGGTTAGAGATCAGTCTGTAGTTAGCGAGACAGTCTGGGTCAAGGGAAGGTTTCTTCAAAAGGGGTGTCACAGTAGCCTCTTTTAGACATTCTGGAAACACCCCTTGGTCTAAATAGCACGAGACTATCTCGGCAAGGATTGGTCCGATCATATCCATACACCCCACAAGGAGGCGTGTAGGACCAGGATCCATACTACAGTAAGTCGGTCGCAAGCCCTGGACAATCTCCATGATATTCAGGATCGCTGGCCAGTCAAAATCCAACCAGATAGATCAAGGGCCTGTAACTTCACATTGACCACCGCCATGCTCATTTGAATGCAAACTGTGGATCTCTGACCTGATCAACGACACCTTATCATCAAAGAACTGCGCAAACTCATCACACTTTATTTGTGAAAAAGCTCGCCGACCCCACAGACAGGTTGGATTGCACAATCTGTCCACGGTCCGGAAGAGCTGAGCTGGTCGATTCCTTGACGCAGCTATCTCCCTTGACAGGAACTCTGCCTTCTTACGGGAGATTTCTGATTGATAGTCCATATAATGGGCCATCAATCTAAGCCTGTCATCTTCCAGACCCGATTTCCCAGAAGCGTTCCAATCTTCGCCCAACCCTCCTCAACTCCCTCAACGTCCCATCAAACCAAGGGGACCGAGGGTGGAGGGAGAGGGGGAGAACACGGACAGGAGCTATGGAATCCAGAGCCCTCAACACCATATTATTATAGTGTAATACTAAGACATCTGGATCCATGCACTCCACAGGCCGACTTGATAGGTCCAGCACTGTCATCAGACCCACAGGGGTAACTCCCCGCAAAGGACGGTACTGGACCATCTCCAAAGGGGTTGGTCTCAAAGGGGGGGCCGCGAAATTGAACCTTATGGAGTGATGGTCAGACCACCCAACTGGTTCCACCACCAGTCCAGAGATCTCCATCCCCATGGTGAACACCAGATCCAAGAAGTGACCCTAAATATGGGTAGCAGCGGTAACAACCTGTGTGAAGCCCAACTAAATCATCAGTTGGAGGAAGTTTTGGCCAAAAAGCGAGAGATCGTCATCGACCCAGGCATTGAAGTCCCCCAGGACCAACCACCTGGAGGGCTCCAACACCAGGTCGACAAAGAAGTCTGCAACTTCCTGCAGAAAAAAATCACCAGGTGGACGGTAAACGAGGAGAATTCTGCTGCCCACACCACACAGTTTAGTTTTTTTTTTTTTGTTTAAGCTTTTGCCAAGAAGCCAATAGTTAACAATACACTGCATTCATTTAGGATAGTGTTTTTTTTTTTTTATGTTTTTTGTTTAATAAAGGAAGAAGCCGAGCATCACTGGAGGACAATCAAGAGACAGTTGGAAATGACTCTGTCCTCAAAAAACTATACAAAACAGTGTATGGATGGCCATGCACAACAAGGCTGAGTTCCCATCTTGGAGATGAGATGACAGCATGGACCTCTCATGCTTCACTCTCAAGGTCCACATACTCTCATCTCATTCCCTCAGTGGGAACACCTTGTTGCACAGGAGTACCCCTACACCATTCTATACATAGTATCTAGTTTGACCTTATTGTGTGTGGAAATTCATGCTCTCGATATCCCTGTAGTGTAGATCTGAAACGTTGCTGTATATGGGGGCAATTTCAAAAAATTTTATAATTACTGATGACCCCCTTTAACACACGGACTAGAGCCGCGTTTCAAATGACGTAATAACTCGTAGAATGAGTTATTACGGCATCCTGTGGCAATCATTAGTAACTATCCTTCTTTTTAAATGAGTGTGTGTGTGTAAGTGCAAGCAAAAGGGGGACTCAGCAGCAGATATCTCAGCATAGCTCCTTCAGTTATAGACTTTCACACTGACTTACTTGCACCAGTAATTCTAAAAAATAAAACATGTGTAAGTTGTGTGTCATTGAGGATTTTTCACACACCCTCGGTGTGTGAAAATCTCATAAACCCCAAAAGCGGGTTTATTGATTATGAAAAATCCTCATAATACACACCTGCACAGGCATTATTCTCCATGTTGTGTATGGCTGTGACATCACAACCATACACAACAGCTTCTGTAAATCAAAACATCCTCATGCCACATAGCAATGTTGATGCAACTAACAACTGCTGTTTCCTTGTGTTGCCGCTGTCTCACCATCTCTCACTCTCTTTCTTCTGCTACTCTCCATCTCCCACACTGTTGGTGGTGGCAGTAGCTGGCACTCGGAGCGCTACTTTAACTTCTCCTGTCCCCAATGCCACCCAGCTTAACTACCCCATGACGAACTTCTCAGCATCTATATTTTAAAAAAGAACACCTCTGTGTTCTCTTAGTTCTTAGTGCAATTCATGGTTCCATCCTGAGCTGATGCAAGGTCACCTGTCTCTAGTTGGTGTCCCTTTCGGCCTACAAGACCATGGATGTCCCCCAGGCTGTCTGGGGTCACACCAATGCTGCAGGACTCCTAATGGGAGCTATTATGCAAGCGCAAGGCACACAAGCAAAATGGTCCTCCAAAGTAGGGATATGCCTGGGAAGAAGCACCTTCTTTTCCATTTAAGAAAAAAAAAGAAAAACGCAACCTGGATGAAAGCTGAACTCACCGCAAGTAGCATAATCAACTTGTCACATTACTTTATGTTAAATGTAACATGTTTTTTAAAACTATAACTAATTTTGCATCTGAACAGTGTCCTTCATCTTTTCTCTTAACAGTGTTTCTAAAAACTATACCTTATGTAAAACAGTGTATGGTCACCTATGCATAACAAGGCTCAGTTCCTATCTTGGGGTAGGATGACATCATATAGACCTCTTGAGCTTCACTCTCGAGGTATGTGATGTTATCTCATCCCATGATGGCAACACAGCCTCACAGTGTATGGTGGAATGCTGTTATGCATGGAATTCTATGCCTGGAATATGCTTCTTCTGCTGCAGTAGTGACATCATTATGTTGGTCTGCTGCAGTAGTGATGTCACTACTGCAGCAGAACAACTTGGAATGCTGCCACATACTTGATTTCCCCTATCCAATTAAGTTGGAAGTTGCTGTTTTTTTAAACTCGAACTTGCAGAAACATCTGTAGCACACTGTGTAAGTAATTTGAGCCTACCACCAACCCTCAAGTGTCCCCCCAACCACCAGTTAGCTGAACCAAAGTACAATGTTCGAAATGGACATGGATTCTCATACACTATGTAGAATAGCGGATGGGCAACTCTATGCACAACCAGTGTGTTGTGCCATCTTGGGGATCGGATTCTCATGGACCTCTCGAGCTTCGCTCTCAAGGTAACAGTGAATCAGAACCCCTCGGTGGCACAACACACTGGGTGTGCATAGTTGCCCATCCACTATTTTATATGCTGTGCATGGACAACCATGCATTATCCTATATCTAGGTTTGCATATTTTGTGCCCAATTGTTGATCTATAACTTTTTCTTGCAGTTGTATGAAGCTTTGCTTATGCTTTAGTTTGTATTTCTGTAAATAATTGCCTGAATTTTGCACTTTTGCTGCTCTGTACATACACTTGTCTCCAAATTGTTTTGCGGTTTTTGCTTGCTCATGTTCCCCTTCCTGGGATGTGCCTGGAAATGAGCTTCAGGACAGCCTGCCTATCCCAGTCACCAAACTTAAAATAAATACTGTACATTGGTAAAATTGTTACTAGTTGTATACTTCAGCATATATGGTACTTAACTGCAGCTATTTGGAAAACAATGTGTGGTTTAGTTCTCTAAATAACCTGACACAGATGAGGTTTCCTTGTCTATGGGGACAGTTGGGGTTCTCAGTTATCATCCCATAATGCAGTTATGAGGCTGTAACCTGAAATCTAACAGCTGCCAGTTTATTACACAAGATCATTTTTTATCTGGGAACAGTTCACTAACTAGGTAGGTCTTGTCCCTCAAACACCTGTTACAAAAAATGTTTTTTTTTTATTGTCTACCGTTAAATTGCAAAATTATCTTTGTATCGGGCTCAAAATCTCAGCCACTTGTATTGTTCTATAAATATAAAGATAATGCTCCGCATGTTAAGCAAGTATAAAATTGATGAGATGTGGCGTCAAACTGCAAATTTTTTTGTTTCTAGTTTAGACAGTAACTGCGAGGGGATTTGGGAATTATTATTACGCATATCAAATTTAGGCGTTATTGAGAAAACAGAAATTATGACTTGTAGTACTTTGGAAGGCACTCGGGTAAGTTCGTAAGCCAGGTCTGTTTTAGTGGTTTACTGCCTAAAATCCAAGGGCGCCAATGTCCATTTTCAAGGGTGACCCGGCAACTATGAGCGGGAGAAAAAGAAAAAAAATATACATTTATATGTTGTCATTATGTGAAACTTCACTGGACTCGGTAAACTCTGGAGAAAAGAAGCGCAAAGTCTCTGGAAGGAGTGATGACGAGAGATGTTTTCCAGAACGGAAGGTGAGAATAAACAAGAATGTTGTAAGGAAATATAACTAATGTATGTAAGCGACTGCAACAAAAGCAGACAGTATCTAAGGCAACTGCAGTGGAAGTGAAAAATCAACATGAGACCAATGGCTGGAAGTGCATCACTTGTTCTTTCAATAGATACCGCATTAGGAAGGCATATTGTGCGGTTCAGCCGGTGTTGGTTCTCTTGATAGTATTTAACACGAATCATTAATGATACCTACAAGTGAGTTTGTAGCGGTGGCGAGGAGAACAAAATCAGCTTTGGTTTATGACAAATACATTTTCGTAATGAATTATAGTTTCTCTTTGTGAGGAATAAATAATGCGACCACGATGGTATTATTATTTTACTCTCAAAAAAGCAAAACACTTGTGTATTTCATATGGGGGCAGTTACAAGTAAAACAATGATTTCACCCAATACGTTACAACATGAAACAAGGTAAATGGGCTCCAGAACCATAGCTTCACATTTCCCAAAAAAATAATCGTTATCAATAAGGAAGATTACGGAACCAATTTACACAAACAAGCACCTATCTGCGTATCCTTTTATTTAGGAGTATGTACTATTTATTTAAAAGGACGGTTTCAACTGTGTTCTTATTTTGATAACAGTAATGCATACCAGTTCTTATTTTCACTTTACCCTTCATTTTCCCGCGGCGGAAACTTTATAAATTACTACTGCACCCCTACATGCTGATGGATATAATTGTCGTTTTCTACGTTCATTGACCTCTTGTCACCTTTGGCCGGGACACACTTTTCTCTGTGGCTCCCCGGTGACTGTCTCCGTCACAGCTGTCAGTACGTGAAGTTTTGCTAACGGTGCCTTCGTTACTTTCAGCGCGTGTGCATTTCGCTGCTTCTCTAGTCAGCCTGATTTGGTGGGATTTGTCTGTCAGTTTCGGTAGAAGGAGGGCGGCAGCAGCAGTAGTAGTGATAAGTAACGGTTGCTCGCTCCCCTTGTGCCGCCCTTCCCCCCCGTACTCCCCACCCCTCCCAGCATGGCCCTCCGCGCACTCCAGCGTGCACCGCTCCCAGGAGAGCGCCGATTTGTAGTGAAGAGGAGCTGTAGGGGGCGAGGCTGGTCCATGTGGGTTTGTGTCATTGGTTTGTAGACAGAGACCCCGCCTTGCAAAAAAAAAAAAGACCATACCTCTCGATCTACTCTCAATCAGGAAAGAAAGAGAATGTCTTGGAACCAAATACCAGTAGTGAACCATCAAGGACATAGATCACTTTTAAATTAACTCCCTCCCCCCCCCCTCAGTTTTTCTCCTTTTCCTGAATTCTTCCGGAGAGGACGATCGATTATTTGCCTTGTACTTAACAGCTTGCTCTGTGCAGTCAGAGCTTGGGGATTAAGTTTTTTTTGTCATTTTGAGGTGGATCATTTAGCCTGGAAAAAAAAGATCGATTAGGAAGGGATGTGTTAAGGGAAGGTGTTGACGGTGTTGGATGTGGAAAGTGTTTGATGCCGCCAGCGATCGCCATCCGATGCATAGGTAAGATTAAATTTTGGGTGAAATGATTTTAAATGTGCGGTATGTACAGTTGCAATCTTGTGTCCGTCCGTGGTGTCCATGTGTTTTCGCTTCACTGCGCCACACAGAGAGAAAAAGGACAAGGAGCTTGAAATCTGAGGACATCTTTGGTCACATCCCCAAAAAACGTTTTCTGGTCTGCTTACAATCCTTACATATCCCAGTTTTTTTTTTCTCATCTAAAACCAAAGTTGAATGTAGTAACGCGCTGCAGTGTTCGCGAGGAATGGTTGTTTTAGGTGAAGAATGCCTTTTTATTTGTGATTTTTTTTTAATGTGCAAATATTTGTCATCAGATTAATCATGCATGTGTAATGCAGCCTTGGGCAGCAGATACGGGCCACGTAAGGGACTAAAGCATAAAAGAATAACAAAAAGCTTGAAGCCTAATGGTTAACGAGCTCTGTCTTTTTTTTATCTTCCGAGGAAACCGTTAAGTTGGTGTCCCGAGCAGCTTGTCTGTGCAGATTGTAGTGTAACTGAAAGACGTTAAATGAGGTGAAGTGGAAATCTTTTGTTTTGCTGGGCTCTGCATTGTATACTTAGTGCTGAGTGTGATGGACAACATCTGCCAGCAGATTAGTAGGGTTACCCGCAGTTTAGAGACCCTGCGAAAGTGTGCTGGAAGAAAATGGGCTTCTCTTCACATGGGTGCGGAGTTTCAGTTGCGGTACCTGCAGTTAGTCTCCGGATCATTTATTTACTGAAGGTCAAAGGAAAAACTTTAAAGGGGGCGGGGTACCTTTTTTTTTGGCTGCTCCTAGTCAGGTCGGGTTGCATGTTCACTCTCTCTTACAAACGTTTTGAAGTCACATTTATTCTAAAGACTTGACAAGTTACAGATTTAGTTTATTGACACTGCACCAGCGAGGTTAACATTGCATTTTTCCGAGGCAGCAAGGGAAAGAGCAATTAGAGGGAGCTGCAGAGTAGAGATGAAGTTGTTGTCCATCTTAGAATTTCAGAGGCTTCACCGACACATTGAATAGAAGGTGGCAGCTGCATGTAGTTAAGCTGTTCGGGCACTTGCACAGGTTTGTTGCGGGTCAACAGCTCGGTACCTGTAACCAGCTATGTTATGACTTCAGTGTGTGTTGTGGAGTTGCCTTTGGATGCAAAATTCACTGTTAAATCCTATCTATCTAAGGGTTATGACTCCTTCTTTCATAACAGTAAAATGATAGTTTATTTCAGTGATCATGGGGTTTTTAGTGCAGCTACTTTTTAAAATTATACCGATCCTTGGAGATGCAGTTAAGGGCGACAGGAGGAAGCACCAGTACTTTTCATTAGTGCAAAAAACAGGTGTTATAGAGAGGATGATGCCTGAGCATCACTGTGTACAGATATTTTTCACACCCGAGGTGTGTGATATCACATAAACCTTGAGACCGAAGGTCGAGTGATTTTATTGGTATCATCAGTGGTGTGCGAAAAAATATAAAAAAAATAAAGAGTTTTAACTGTTGCCCGTATTTTATTGTGTGTAACTACAGATTGACAGAACGGCAGTCAGCAGGTACAGTAGTACTGGCAGCAGACCGAACACACAAGTTAATGTTGCCTGCAGTTGTATCTTGTGCTAGGTGCTGTGTGCAAAAGCGAGGCAGTTCTCTGTTACAGTGGTGTGTAACACAGTGTGTGTAATGGTGAATTTCAGGCTCTGGTTTTGGTTTGTAATAGAACCCAACCAGTAATCAGGGTTTTCATTTCAGTTACTGGTTTGTTCATTTGAAAAGAGAGGACAAGCAGTGAAAAAGTCAGTTACTGAGCCAGCACAGTGAGCGAACCACAGGATGAGTGCACTAGTTTGGTTGGTCCTCGGCTGCTTTAGGCAGGGAGTTTGAATCAGGGGCTCATGTTCAGACCTGCCATTCCAGTGAGTTAGCACACACACCAGGCAAGAGATCTAAGTTCCTTGGATCCTGGCAGTGTTTGTCTGGACACATTCCTGCGGATTATGGCGGAGGCCTTGCAACCCTTACTGCCACACGAATAGGTGACACTATGCTAGTGTTATGGGACCACTATTGGAGGTATGGTGGACAAGTGGAAGGGACAGTGTGTGGGGGGGTCAGTAAGCTGGTCTTAACATATCTGAGATGTACTGTGCATCTGCACAGGGTCCTGGGAGCAAAGAGGCCCCCAGAAACTTCCATCTGTCCAGCTGGCCTCATTTCTTCCCGGTCGTGTCTTTTGTCCATGTCTTCGTAGTTTATTGCTAATACAATATTGTATTTCTCTGTTACTTGGGGACTGCATTCTAATTCATACTAACATACTAAAATGCCAACAGAATCGGCCTAACGGTCTTTCGAGTCTACTCAATTTTCAGCACTCGCACTGAGGGCTGATTTTGGTACCCCACTACTTGGGTTATACTGTTCCCAGTCCCAGATGTTCCACCTGTATTGGGCCTGGTCAGATTCACCCTCCCCCTGTACCTGTCCCATCCCCTCTTAAACCCGTCCAGAGTCTCCACCTCTACCAGCTCCCTGGGCAGTGCACTCCATGGCTCCACCACCCTTTCAGTGAAATAACACCTCCTCTTCTCCCCTCTGAGCCTGCCCCCTTCCAGCTTACACCCGTGACCTCTTGTTGCCCCACCCTCCTTTCTTTGGAGCACCCTGCCTGGACCTCCCTTAGTGATCCCTTTCATGTACTTAAAGACCTCTATCGTGTCCCCCTGTCCCTCCTCTCCTCCAGGGTGTACATGTTGAGCTCCTTGAGCCTGTCTTCATAGGTCCTCAAAGAAATCTCAAAAATGTCACAAAACTAGCTGAACAGGAAGACATGGGAGGTCTCCGCTGACTCTGCAGGGCTGAAGATGTTTCTTGGGGCTTCCCTATGCTCTGATAAGTGGCCCCAGCAAGAAATTTTGCACAGGGCTCCTGGAACAGTAGGGCTAGTAGTGAATTATAGAAACAAAGAGTAGCTCAGTTCCAATCTTGGACTAACTGTAGTAGTAATGAGGAGGAGGAGCCAACTTATTTCCCTCACCTCAGTTGTTAAACTTTAGTTGCCATAACAACTTGCATCTATCGCATGGAGGCAGATTTCTGTTTTACTTTATCTAAAGAAGTTTGTACTATGATGGGTGAGAGTGAAACATTAAGAACAGCAGATCAGGTGGTGCTGCGTATGCCAGAGGAAAATGTTCTTCTGAGCACATTTCCTCCAGCAATCCTGGAACTCTTGTGAAGTCCAACTTCCTCTGTAAAGTTCAGAAGATTTTTAATCAGAATATTTAACAATAAACATGTCAAATCTCCAGATATCTCCATGTTTGGTATACTTGGAACTAATTACGGTGTACCGTATATGAATAATCAGGGAAAAAAAGCCTATTGTTTTCTCAGTACAGGCCATGTGCTGTACTACTGTACATAAAGGTAATCTGGAGACAGTTGAGTTGCGTTTATGATCTTGCTCTTATTCAGCATCAGTACCATCAGTCATTTTTGTATCTCACCCCACCCCACCCCCGTCAGTTCAACTTACCTCCCACTGCGGCATTCCCTTAGTAACTAAGCGCACTTCATCTGCCGGGGGGGGGGATGCTGCCCACCTTTGCCCTGCCCTTTTACTTGTCACCAAAGATCCATGTAAGCTTTAGATGACATGCATTTCTGGCTTTCTGTCCCCCAAACACTAACTGTTTTTTCCAGATTGCTCTTTTTACTTTCCATCATATGAAAAATGACTATATTCCAGGGTAGTGCACTGCCAATTAATTAACAGATCCATTGGCTAATTAAGAGATCAGCCATACTCAACATGACAGGCATTTTTATTCTTGTCACAGGAATACGGTAGGAATATAAAAGTGTTTTGCTCATCCACCAGAGCTTCTGGTAGACAGTTTGTTTTATTGTGGGGGGTTGGGACCCCCTTCCTTGCAGATTTTCTTGGTCCCGCTAACAGTTGTAAGAGCCCCATTCTAGCAAATACCTTATTTCATTGTAAATAATACACATAAATGGAAAGTATATGGCTGTGGTGGAAAGAGTGATGCATCAGTGCTCTCTCTCCCACTCTTCTGCTTAAGCACCTCAGTCAGACTACAGTGATTCCTGGTCCCTTTGTTTCCCTTCTTCATGCCCTCGGGGCCGGGCACCTCATATCTTAGGGTCCGTGATGCCCCTCTCCTGTCTAGAAACTCCACTGTCCTTCTCTAACTACCCTCCAGATAGATACCCCCAGGTGCTCGCTGCTCCAGCCCAAGCATCCCATCACAGGGAGCCCTCTGCTGACCCAGGAATAAGGGTGGGTGGGGCCTTAGAGTGTCAGAGGTCCTGGGACATGTATGTCTGTGTGTGTGCACGTGTGTGTGTGTGTATGGGGTGGGGATGGGCATCATCCAACATGCCAGACCGGTCTGTTTTTCCATTTTCTACTAAGTTTCTTCCTTTCTTCCTTAATGGAACACCAGAGCCATGGCCTTTGGGCAGATCCTTCACTGAGGTGATCACCCATTTAGTAAGGCTGAGTTGGTAGTCATCCTAGGAAGTAAAGCAGCAGGCACTGGTCAACCCGAGACAGAAAATAAATGTTTTCATTCTTGCACTGCACTGCTATGCAGGTAGGGTACAAAGTTACATGTGCCAGAGTCAGGTTACCTGCAGTGGTTTGAAAAAATCAATAAAATGTCAGCTGTTGGGCAGGGATTAGGGAAAGAAGGAGGTAGCAGCACGGATGCATGGAGATGGAGGCTTGGTCATTTCTCTGTGTCACTTCATAATACCAACGGCCCCTCCCAAGGCCAGCCCCCAATGTCATGTCACATCTGTATCATGCTTGTGAGTGTAACCAGGAAGGCGTGCAGCTGCAAACAGAAATGAGAGCTGTACTCAGAGGATCCTCTGCAGCATCTGTGCATGCACAGGGAAATTCATGTTCACATTAGTGATTCGCCACACAGCCGTGGTCAGCAGTTGGTTTAGGCAACATCTGCGTATGCTACTATTTTCAGCAAATCGGTGTCTCTTTGTCAGCTCTACAGCACCAACCTTCAGTTTTGCTGTTATCTGACACTTCTTCACTGCTCTGCTCAGCATCCATCCACCAGTCTTGGGCTGCTGCCTGTCTGCAAAACCCTCTTTCCCTCCCATCAAACTAGCGCTGAAGTACTGTGTCTGTTGAGTGTCATGAAATTCTGTCAGCATCCTGTGCAGCCACTTGACGTCAAAAAAACAAAACTTGACTTTTTCTGACGCTAGGTATGGACCAATGTATGACCTGAGACTGTTGTGGGTTTCATTAAGACTTTGCTGGACAGGAAGTGTCTCATGCAATTGTAATTTTATTTAACTGAGGCATGGCAAGGCACCACACAGTTCTGTCATGTGCCGCTGACTCTTAAACCACTGTTGCTGTGCATTCTGAAGTTTAGGCCGATTCCATGTTTTTCCTATAAAGTGAAGTGCATAAGGTTTGGGGGCAGGATTGAATATCTTGGGCAGTGGTGACATATTTAAGCTGGCAAAAGGGAAAGCACACTGTCTTGCAATGTTGCTTCAACCTAGGTCTGGGAGCCAAGTAGAACTTGGGCAGGTGGGAGAGCAGGGAGCATCACAAGAGTGGGTGGCCTAGTGACTCCAGCGCATTGATGTACATCCTTCTGTTACCATGTGTAATTTCTGCCTGACCCTAATTTGAGGAGCGTTTAATTGCTAGTCACATCACATCTACCTAGTAATTGGTCTTACACTCCATAACTGTGGAGAGTTCATTCACTAGTCATATCATATAAATTGGTCTCACACTCCATAACTGCACTATTTATACATTACTAGACTGATGAGGTTCAAACTGCAGCTCAGAGGAGCTCAAAGGTAAATCCTTGATGTGAGTAATCTCAGTGACTACCGTATATGGCCTTAAAAGGCTGATTTCTGTTAAGACGTGTTAATGTTCTTTTAATGTAACTAGAAATTAAGTGGGGGCTGCAACTTGCTCCTTCATTGTAGCAGACAGTTTTGGTGCTGTAGCCTCCCAGAAGGGGTACTGACTAGAAAAGTGATGCACAGCCACCTCTATTATTTCCAGTGGTCTTTTTACCTTTTCTGTTATGCTTTCTAAAATGTTCTGTATCGAAGAAGAAGAAGAAAACAAAAAAAAAAGGGCAAAACAAAAATGGTCCCTTGTGCAGACAGACCCTCCTCCCCACTCCCACTAGTCCTGACCCCAAGCAGGGCTGGCCCTAGCTATTTGGGGGCCCTGTGCGAACCTCTTTGCTGTGGCCCAAAATCAGAAATTGCGAAGCCCCCAAGGAACATCCTCATCCCTGTCATGGCCTCCCTCTAGCTTCATTTTTAGCTAGTGTTGTGCCATTTTTGCACTTTACTTAAATTAGTACATACAGGACCAGGAAGAAGGAGGCCAACTGGACAGCTGAGTTTTTTTTTTGGGGGGCGCCCTCTGCTCTTGGGGGCCCTGTGCAAATGCACAGTTCACAGTCCCTTAAGGCTATCTCTGACCCTAAGTCATCAGTCCCAGCTCAGCATAGTAACTTTGCACTGTAGTGCATGCAAAGGGCAGAACACGTAAATAATGTTACATATAATTCATCACCAGCCCTCTTTCTGGAGTCTGAATCTTCTGTGCCCATAGCTTGCCTAACAGGAGGGAGAATAACATTTGTACACACCGGCCCTCTTTGACAATTCTCTTTGGCTTTCACCCCAGTTGTGTGTGTGTGTGTGTGTGTGTGTGTGTGTGTGTGTGTATATATGGCCATATTTGCTGCCCTGTCTGTTTATATACCCAGTGTTGTGCTTCAGAGAGTGCATAGCAAGAGCACAAAAATAAGAGCAGTTTTTACTTCTATGCCTTTAGCATTATATTTAATTCAAAGGGAATCTGGCGTTAACAGGGATTGAAATTAAGTTTTGTAGCCACTAGCCAGCAGGGCTAGTGACTGGGAAAATCCACTATCCCCACAGACATTTCATTTCATTTCACTTCACTTTTTATTTTATACTGGAAAGGCATATGGGTTTCCACTGGCCCAGGTGGTGTACATACTGAAATATGCCTTCTCCAGTACAAGCCCACAGGGGCTAGTTAAATGAAAAGCTTACTAGCCCAATAAAAAAATCTACCAGCATTTGGCTAGCAGGCTGGTGCCACCCCCTGATTAATATGAAAATATTAGTAGGGGAGTGTATCAGGAAGTGTGAGCAACATAAAGTGACCACGAGCGCCTATAATGCCTACTCCACCACACTCAAATTCCACTTGCAAGACATGGCTTACATTGCTTATGTGTTCCATTACCTGTTGTGCCTAAGACTCCATCAGCCCAGTGTGGAAGCTGGTCCTGAGTCCGGAACCCAGGACTCCCGTATGGTAGCTCAACCTGCTACGCCTATCGCGAAGCTGGGAATGTGTGCCCTTTGTATAGGGTTAATGGAAGCTCAGCTGAGCAAAGAAGGAATCTTGTGTATAATGTAGAAGAAAAAGGGGCGACAAGGTGTTTCCAGTCTGGTGATGGAACTCGTAGAACTCTGGGCCAGTAATCTTCTTTCTTTGCCAAATACTGTGAAACTATTTATTCTCATGCAAGATATATTTTGCGCATGTCACAAATCAGCCACAGTTGTGCAAATTTAATTTCATGCTCTGCAGTTAGCTCCTAATTTATGCTCACTTTAATATGCAATTTTGGCCAATTAGTGCCATTTTTATTTTAGTGCAGTTATCACTTAAGCGAATGTAACCCCCCTGCAAATGGGGGTTCCCAAAAGACTTCCAGGAGCTTGCTTGAATGCTCCAAGCCTGAATGGTGTTTGGCATTTAAGCCATTTATCAGTGAGTGTTTTTAGAACCTCTGGTACTGTCTCTTTAAGAGCTGTCTGCTTGCAGACATAATTAGTTTGTATGGGGGACTGTGTGTTTCTTTGATTATCACTCAAGCTGCTGCCAATTCACTCCATTTTTGCAGTCACTAGGAGTGCAAAGGGAACCTATCTGAAAGATGTAACTGTTTGCCAGAAATCATTTACAGTAATAATGAAATTACAGTTTGTCTAACCTGTTTTCTTTTGCAGTCAGAACAGTGTCTGCCTAGTTCCCCATTCTGGTTTTGAACTGCTGAACTGGACCAATCAGTGTGGGGTAAGCTAGCTCTAAAATGGTGCCTTGGACGAATCAGAACTTGGACTCATAATCTGAGCCAGCCACAAGAGGATTGTATGGGCAGTGACTCTGGGAGATGTAGTTTAGACTTCAGTGCCTTTTTGGACCAACAGCAGCAGTCTATTGTGAGTGACAGCCAATCCAGTCAAGAACTGGGAGGAACTCAAAGGAAGTGCCGGTTTTGTCGGTTGGAGTTTCAGTTGAGCTTTGGCAGTGAAGAAGGAAGGAGCCCTGTGCTTTTCAGTGTGCAGTTTTAGTCAAAAACGTGTGTAAGGCCCAGAGTTCCGGTCTGCAGCTTGTGTAACAGCTTGTTAGGACTGAATCCGTCCTGTGAAAGAATCAAAGGATCTCTGAAGAGTAGAAACCAGGCTCACCCTGTAGAAGACTGGAGGAATTGCTGAAAATTACACTCGGTCTGTCAGGAACTGAATCTGCTGTGTGTTCTCCGGGTATTGTGCAGTAATTGCGATCGGGATACAGATGCAGCCTGCCTGGTATAGTGCTTTCTTTATATGGATGTGTGAAGAGGTTTGTGTACCTCAAGTGAGCCCTGCTGACATTGAAGGACCCTATCTTATTTGGAGGTCGTGAGTACTAATTCAGGGTCACTCCCTGTTGAATTGCCACATTAAATCCAAATGGAATTACTGTACTGCTGACTGTTTAATTCTCCTTTTCTCGTGTGAAAGGCCCTACCAGCTGCCACGGTTTGGACTAGCCACTAGGGCTTGGGTACCCAGGGACAGTAACTGATAGGGATAGGCCTGTGCACAGAGCCATAGATAGATTATTAGAGTGATAAGCTAATTAACCTGATTTCCCCTGTCCTTGTTATATCCCCTAAATAAATCAGAGCTGCTTGTTTCAGCAAAGTTATACTGCACTGAGGTATTTGTCTATGTTAAAGTACTGTACTGTGATTGTTGCACTGTATCTCATTTCACAGGAGGTCCCAGTGCCGGAACCAGACCTGGGGTAAGTGTATACTGTGAAGGTAATTCTGATATATTGTGGGGCCACTAGTGGAAGAAAGGGGTTGCAGTGTCCCAGAGGGCTGTGACCAAGTTAGTTTAACTATTGCAAACCCTGACCTCTGGGTGGAGGCACCGCCATTGGCTCCAGGCCCCTCAACCTGTTAGTGGCAAATCAGGCAGGGTAGTAGCCCCTGGGATAGCGCCATCTAGGGTTACATCTTGGAGGCTCACCGCTGGGATTGTGTGTCCTCTAGTGGCCATATTTACTGAACCACTGTTAAGAAAAAATGGGTACCCGACAGAAGTGGCTGTGCACCGGCTGGTGGAGTGGTGTACTGGGGAGAGATCGACCCCAAAATGCTATGCTTATCCTGGACATCCCCTGGGTATCAATACGGACACTGTGCAGGGAGTACTTTCCAAGGTGGAAGGTTTACAAAACCCTGTGGTGGTGGGTCGGCATGCTAATCTGCTCACCCACACTTTCCTGGCCCTAGTAGAGTTTAAGGATCCCATAGATAGCTCCAAAGTGCCACAGACCATTACCCCAGAGGGAGCCCTCACTGCTTGGAGAGTGATAACTAAGGACAGTAAAGACCCGGGGGGGAATCAGCCCCCACCACTATCTGAAACTTTTCAGGAGAAATTTGCTGAATGGTTGCTGGGAGAGGGGAAAACTGTGGAGGACTTGAAGAAACTATTCTTGCCACCTGGGGTGTTCCTCCCCAACACCCTCTCCTGCTCCAGTGCCCGTAATGGTGGCTGAACCAATGCAGACCCTATTTCTGCACCTGCCATTAGTCCGACTCTTACGAAGGTTGAGGATCTTCTCTGGCACCCTCCCCACCCCCAAGGGAGGATGACTGGGAGACCTGGATAGACTATGTTGCCCCAAGTGCTAGAATGGCAATGCTCGGAGCGGCGAAAGAGGGTTAGTGAGAGCCTCCGAGGTCCTGCCCTGGCTACCATCCGTGCTAAATGGGCCAGTAACCCTGAAGCGACTGCACAGGCCTATCTTGAGGCCTTGGAGAATGTGTATGGGAGCCCAGATTCTGATGAGGACCTATGGTGGAGAGTAAGAGATGCACAACAGTACCAAGGGAGTTGTTGTCTGTGTATGTATCTCGGCTGGAAAAATTGTTGCAAGAATGCCTCAGAAGGTAGTTTGCCAGCGATTGAACTGGACCGAACCAGGCTGGACAGGATCCTTAAGTCTGCCCCTTCTCAGAACTGCTGTTGCTTCAGTTACGCCTGGCAGATCGACTGGAATCCCCACCCTCCTATGATGAGTTAATGAGAGAAATTGAGGAGTTGAGAAAGAGCGACCTCGGGAGGGACCTGCACCAATAGCTGCGGCTACGACCCGGTGACTGAGGGTGACCCATCAAGTGAAGTTCAGGGGCAGAGGTTGGCAGTCAATGAGTGCTCTGACAAGGAAAAGATATGTCACAATGGGGCTAACTGTTGAGAGAGATCCGGGAATTCAAAACAGTCCTTTATGAAGGCCACGCCTGCAAGTCGGGCCCTGACCTATATCCACTGCATCTGCTATGGGGTGGGGGTACCCACCCATGTATCTCCTGCTGATAACAGCTCGAACTCGATTCCTTGACCATGGAAGTGGAGAAACTGACGAGATGTCTCCAAATGCTTATCACGCAGAGACAGAGATGGCACCAAGGTTTCCAGTTAGTAATACCCCGCCCTGGCTCCCAGTGTGGCGCCTCGGCCAGCTCAACTCCAGAAAGTATGTTTTGCTATAATTGTGGGAAAGATGGGCACATGAAAAGGGAATGCCAGTCCCCAAAAGACACTGACAAAGTTGCATATAGGCTACAAGGAGAGCTTCGGAGAAGAAATGAGTGGTTAAGAGGTGCACGACATGATCCCAGTGAGGGCACCAAAAATGCTAATTCACGTCCCTTTGTGGCAAGGTCAGTTGCCCAGGCCCCCACTACCGCTTCCAGACTGGTCCAGAATAGTGGGTCCTCCATGGAGACCACTGTAAAGGTGAATGGAGTGTCTACAAGAGCTGTATTAGACAGTGGCTCCCAAGTGACAATTATGTTCCAGGATTGGTATCAGAAGCATTTGTCAGACGTGCCCTTACAACCATTAGAAGGACTGCATGTATGGGGGTTAAGTGAGAAGGCCTACCCCTATTCCGGTATATCCGATTTGGCTGTCTTTCCCCACCTCCGTGGCTGGAGTGGCCGAACAAGTAGAGACCCTAGCCTTAGTGTGTCCCCACTGGACTGTATGATGGTGTCCCTTTGTTGATTGGAACAAATGCTCATATGTTCGGAAGGCTGGCACAGTTGTGTTATGAAAAACAGGGGTCAAAGACTAGTAGAGCTTTAAGAGTTCGGCTTTAATTAAGAAGGCCTATGAGGCACAGAGATGCTGAAAAAACAGAACCAGAGGAACCGTCGGAATTGTATGGAAGAAGGATCCTGAGTCTCTGATCCTGGCGCCAAATGCCCAGTGTACCTTACAGGAGAGGTCCATGATCAGAAAGGATGTTAAGAATAAAATATTAATGTTGGATGCACCAGGCGATGGAAAATTGCCAGAGGGACTGCTAGTCAGCTAGTATTTTGCCGCTAGAGCCCATGCTTATGCCAGAAGGGTAATGGTCCAAGTTCACAATGTGTCTGAAAGAGACATTCGAGTAAACAGAGGTTGCATCCTGGGCTAATGTGCATTGTGCAGACACTGCAGTGCTACCCAGCAGCAAGAGTTCAAGGAAGAATGATAGAGTAACGCCTGACTTGTTTGATTTCGGCGACTCCGCCTGCCAGCTGAATGGAAAGTGAGGATCAGTGAGAAGCTTGCCCAGAGAGACCAGGTGTTTTCTTTAAAGGAATGGGATGTAGGATGCGTGCAAGGAGCTGAGCACAATATCCGGCTGCATGACGAAAGACCATTTCGTGAGAGGTCTCGCGCCTGGCACCTGCTGACATAGATGATGTGAGGCGGCATCTGCAAGAGATGTTAGCTGCTGGTGTAATACAAGAATCCAGAAGCCTTATGCTTCCCCCATTGTGGTAGTGAGGAAAAAGAATGGAACAGTAAGGATGTGTGTGGATTATCGCACCTTAAACACGGACTATCCTGATCAGTACCTATGCCCGCATTCGAGATGCTTTGGACTGCCCTAAGCAGGAGCAAGTGGTTCTCTGTGCTGGATCTCCATAGTGGGTACTACCAGATCCCGATGGCCCCAGAAGACCGTGAGAGACGGCCCTTTATCTGTCCACTTGGCTTCTATGAATTCATGAGGATGCCTCAAGGATTTCAGGTGCCCCAGCCACTTTCAACGATTGATGGGCGTGCAGTGGGGAACATGAACTTACTAGAGTGCCTGGTATACCTAGATGATGTTATTGTGTTTGGCAGCTCACTGGAGGAACATGAGAGCAGATTATTTAAGGTATTGGACCGACTGGAGGACTTTGACCTTAAACTGTCCATTGATAAGTGTCAATTCTTTCAAACATCAGTAAAGTATGTGGGACACATAGTATCCACCGAGGAATAGAGACCAACCCAAGTAAAGTTGAGGCCTTGACCACCTGGCCACAGCCCAAAATCTAAAAGAACTGCAAAGATTCCTGGGATTCTGTGGTTATTATTGGCGCTTCATCAAGGACTATTCAAGAGTGATCCGCCTTTACTTAACCTTACTCAAGGGTATCCCCAACCCACAAAAAATACCAAAAGTCAGCGTCCCTCAAGACTGAAAGAGTGTATTTTCCGAAGTGAAGTATTTGGGGCCGCTGGACTCCTGATTGTGAGACTGCTTTTCATGAGATCATATATCAACTTACCCATGCTCCAGTGCTAGCCTATGCCAATCCAAGAAAACCTTACGTCCTGCACACTGATGCTAGCTTGCAAGGGTTGGGGGCTGTGTTGTACCAAGAGCACGAGAATGGCCTGAGACCAGTGGCCTTTGCCAGTAGAAGTCTGACCCCATCCGAAAAGAACTATCCTGTACATAAGTTAGAGTTCCTAGCTTTGAAGTGGGCTGTTGTTGACCAATTCCATGAGTACTTGTATGGGGCTAAAATACTAGTAAAAACTGACAATAATCCTTTGACCTATGTGCAGACCTCAGCTAAGTTGGATGCCACTGGCCATAGGTGGCTTTCTGCATTATCTACATATGACTATGCTCTCGAATACCGAGCAGGTCTGAACCACATAGATGCTGATGCTCTCTCCCGGAGGCCTGTTCCCCAGAATGATTGGGTCCGATTGGCAGAACCTGACATTCGGGCACTCTGCCGGAAGTTTGACAGGGAGGAACAAATGTCCACGGATGCAGTGGACTGCATGGTGGATTGCTTGGGACCCTCTGAGAATTGCATACCTGCTGCTTATTGCCACTTTTCTGCAATAGACATTGGTGCACTGCCTCAGCTGGACAATGACAGTATTCGGCGGGCTCAATCCCGCGATCCCATGATCAAAGCAGCTTTAGAAGCCCTCTATGCAGGAAAAGATGTGTCCAAATTACGCTCCACTGATTTGAGAACTGCACTGTTATACAAAGAAGGTCCTAAGTTGAAACTGATCAATAAACTGTTATACAGAGAAACAGTAGACAGAGGGGACAAGTAGACAAACAACAACTAGTACTGCCACTGCCTTCGAGACTCAGTACTGAGGTCCTTGCACAACCACATGGGGCACCTTGGTATAGACAGAACACTTGACTTGGTGAGATCCAGATTCTATTGGCCTAAGATGGGGCTGATGTGGAGCAACACATTCAAACTTGTAGTCGCTGCTTACAGAGGAAAGCTTTGCCCCAGAGGGCTGCCCCTTGTTAACATCACCACCAGTGCACCCATGGAGCTGGTCTGTATTGATTTTCTGAGTTTGGAGTCAGATCAAAGAAATATCAGTAATGTGCTGGTGGTCACTGACCATTTCACGAGATATGCCCAAGCTTTCCCCACCAAAGACCAGAAAGCATCCACTGTGGCCAAAGTACTTGTAGAAAACTTTTTTGTTCACTATGGGGCTCCACAAAGAATCCATTCTGATCAAGGGAGAGACTTTGAGAGTCGTCTGATCAAAGAGATGCTTTCTCTGTGGGGAGTGCGAAAGTCCAGAACCACTCCTTACCACCCCCAAGGGGACCCACAGCCTGAACGTTTCAACCGCACTTTGCTAGATATGCTAGGCACCCTGCACCCAAAGGACAAGCCTAGATGGAGCCAACAAGTTAGCACCCTGGTACATGCTTATAACTGCACCAAAAGTGATGCCACTGGATTCTCCCCCTACCGCCTGATGTTTGGAAGAGAAGCTCGACTACCAGTAGATGTGTGTTTTGGGGTCTCTCCTGATGGGGTTCAAGCTGACAACTATTTACAGTATGTGCAAAAGTTAAAGGCCCAGCTAACTCATGCGTACCAACTGGCTCAAACCATGGCTGCCAAAAGAAATCTGGCCAACAAAGAAAGGTATGATAAAAAGGTGAAAGCACAGGAACTCCAGGAGGGAGATCGGGTATTGCTAAGAAATCTGGGACTGCATGGCAAGCACAAGATTGCTGACAGATGGCACCATCTCCCTCACATTGTAGTGGGCAAACTAGATGATCTGCCAGTGTACAAAGTAAGGCCTGAGAATAATTCAGAAGATGTAAAAACAATGCATAGAAATCATTTACTGCCCATTGGACAAATCTTAATTGAGTCTGAGCCCCTAGAAGATGCCCACTCTGGACCAGTGACTAGAGCTGCTGCTAAGAAAAGATCAAGAAAGTCTGCACCTACAGAAGCAAAGTTAAAGTGTTCCCCTCCACAAGTCCCAGTTGAGCATGACTGTCAGTCCATATCGGAAGAAAGTGAGAGTGACTTTGAATACTATCCTTCTTACGAACTGAGTCAATTGTTTCGGGGCAATCCCCTAGTCAATACTGGAGATGAAGCTGGGCCTTCTGGACTGTCTAAGCCCCCAGCTTCATCCCTGGAGCCAATGCTCCCAGAAAGTGAAGTGCAAAGCATCAGATCAGATGAAATGGAATCATTGTGCATGGTTGAACTGTTTGAGCTTTCAGGGAGGAAAATGATAGATTGGGTCAGACTGGTGATACCGAACAAGAAGAGTATTTTGAGTGCCCTGACAGTCCACTGCCAGTGTCCGAAAGCTCTCCATGCAGCCAAATGTTGTGGACTCAGAAACTGTAACTCCTGGAGCTGAAAGTGCCCCAAGTTCCAGCCTCTCTACCCCATGGAGACTCCCCGACAAGTGAGGACAATGCTGAAAATGAGGCTCAGAGTGCAGAGACTATAACAGTTCCCCTAGAAAGACTGGTCGAGCTGTAAAGCCTGTGGTGCACCTCAGTTATGATTCACTTGGGAGGCCTGTGGACTTGCCTCTCAATGTTGTCCATAAAGGTGTATGTGTCCCAGGCTCATTGCCCAAACTGAGCATCAGTGCTAACTCCAAGTTACTTGTGTTGCCCTCTAAGTATGGTGCCCTTGCCCGTCCAGCCCCAAAGGTAACTGATAGGGAAGGGCCCTCTCTTCAGGTTTCATGTACAAGAGGTAATAACTTGAGTTATGGTACAATGTGTATGTATACTGTGTAAAGAGTGACGACTGCAATGTTTCAGAAATGTGTTCTTGGTAAAATGATATATTGACTGATGATTACATGCGAGCCTAATGCAAATGTATATGGTTACAGTTGAAACTATGGGTACTTGCTTGACGCGGACGCCAAGCTTTCCCAGGCTAGGAAGGGTGTAACCCCCTGCAAATGGGGGTTCCTAAAAGACTTCCAGGAGCTTGCTTGAATGCTCCAAGCCTGAATGGTGTTTGCATTTAAGCCATTTATCAGTGAGTGTTTTAGAACCTCTGGTACTGTCTCTTTAAGAGCTGTCTGCTTCTGGACATAATTAGTTTGTATGGGGGACTGTGTGTTTCTTTGATTATCACTCAAGCTGCTGCCAATTCACTCCATTTTTGCAGTCACTAGGAGTGCAAAGGGAACCTATCTGAAAGATGTAACTGTTTGCCAGAAATCATTTACAGTAATAATGAAATTACAGTTTGTCTAACCTGTTTTCTTTTGCAGTCAGAACAGTGTCTGCCTAGTTCCCCATTCTGGTTTTGAACTGCTGAACTGGACCAATCAGTGTGGGGTAAGCTAGCTCTAAAATGGTGCCTTGACGAATCAGAACTTGGACTCATAATCTGAGCCAGCCACAAGAGGATTGTATGGGCAGTGACTCTGGGAGATGTAGTTTAGACTTCAGTGCCTTTTTGACCAACAGCAGCAGTCTATTGTGAGTGACAGCCAATCCAGTCAAGAACTGGGAGGAACTCAAAGGAAGTGCCCGGTTTTGTCGGTTGGAGTTTCAGTTGAGCTTTGGCAGTGAAGAAGGAAGGAGCCCTGTGCTTTTTCAGTGTGCAGTTTTAGTCAAAAACGTGTGTAAGGCCCAGAGTTCGGTCTGCAGCTTGTAACAGCTTGTTAGGACTGAATCCGTCCTGTGAAAAGAATCAAAGGATCTCTGAAGAGTAGAAACCAGGCTCACCCTGTAGAAGACTGGAGGAATTGCTGAAAATTACACTCGGTCTGTCAGAACTGAATCTGCTGTGTGTTCTCCCGGTATTGTGCAGTAATTGCGATCGGGATACAGATGCAGCCTGCCTGGTATAGTGCTTTCTTTATATGGATGTGTGAAGAGGTTTGTGTACCTCAAGTGAGCCCTGCTGACATTGAAGGACCCTATCTTATTTGGAGGTCGTGAGTACTAATTCAGGTCACTCCCTGTTGAATTGCACATTAAATCCAAATGGAATTACTGTACTGCTGACTGTTTAATTCTCCTTTTCTGTGTGAAAGGGCCCCTACCAGCTGCCACGGTTTGGACTAGCCACTAGGGCTTGGGTACCCAGGGACAGTAACTGATAGGGATAGGCCTGTGCACAGAGCCATAGGTAGATTATTAGTGATAAGCTAATTAACCTGATTTCCCCTGTCCTTGTTATATCCCCTAAATAAATCAGAGCTGCTTGTTTCAGCAAAGTTATACTGCCTGAGTATTTGTCTATGTTAAAGTACTGTACTGTGATTGTTGCACTGTATCTCATTTCACAGGAGGTCCCAGTGCCGAACCAGACCTGGGGGTAAGTGTATACTGTGAAGGTAATTCTGATATATTGTGTGGGCCACTAGTGGGAAGAAAGGGGTTGCAGTGTCCCAGAGGGCTGTGACCAAGTTAGTTTAACTATTGCAAACCCTGACCTCTGGGTGGAGGCACCCGCCATTGGCTCCAGGCCCCTCAACCTGTTAGTGGCAAATCAGGCAGGGGTAGTAGCCCCTGGGATAGCGCCATCTAGGGGTTACACGAATACAGCTATAATTATTTTACATCAAATATAACCTGGTCTACAGTAGGTATGTTGCTGAGCCGACCTGATAGTGCGGTGGGAGTGCTGATGCTCGCTGTGCTGGCAACCCAGGTTAGAGACTGTACTCTGATTGCTCAGTGTCCAGCCTGGGGAGGGCGACTCGAGCATCCCAGGGACAGCTGTTCTTCTGACGGGATGGGGAACACAGTGTTCTGTTGTTGGTTTGCCAGCTTGGGTAGACCAGAAGACAGCACAGCAGGATCACAACAGAAGGAAGGGGCAGAAACCAGCCACCAGTGGCATGCATGCACACCACCACATGCACTGGTGCACATCATTGCACACTGACACCCTTGGGTGAAAACCAGGAACTGGAGGGGAAAAAAAGCCTTGGTCTACCATTCCACTGGCACCCCCCTTCTGCAGGTTCATGCATAACGAACATGACAGGCCACCCACCATTGTCATTGTTGATTCACCCATATTGGTGCAACAGTCATTTTGTCGACATCGATATGGGCGCAGGCAATATGCTGCCTGGTATTTCTGCGCCAGGCATTGTGGCTCCTGGGACAGAGAGTGCCAAAGCCCCATCCCAAGAAATAGTCTTGTTTTGTGGGGGGCTTTGGGCTTTGCCCCCCGCACCCTCCACAGCTAAATATAACATCCTCTGGGGCAGGCATACCCTGGAGGGGGCAGAAATTGGGTGCAAAGGGTGGCATGACTGAGGGGCGCGCTAAAATCAAGATCACCCCTGTCATCGTCACCCTTATTGAGGCACCCTAATTGCAGTGACAAATTCAGTCACCGTTCTAACGATATACTGTCATTGTCCTGGGCAAATAGTGGATAACCAGTAAGTCCAAGAAATGGTTGGTGTCATGATGGATGCTGTCGGAGGATGAGGAAAAGCTTGTTTTAAAAAAATATAGATACAAATCTATAGTATTTTTTTTTTTTTTTTCCCAGTTCTATTTTACTGCTCCAGTTGGCCAGGGCATCTCTCAGAGGTGCTTGCTTAACCTAGCCTCTACTCCCTGCCTGAGACCTCTCTTCCCCTGGGCAGCCACCACCCAGGACCTTCCAGCTGTCTGGATCACCCCCTGGGGGAGGGTCCACCCACCTACCTGGTGGCCTTTCTGGAATTAGAGGGTTGGTCCTGGTTGGCTTCAGAGGGAGCCTGAAGGAGAAATGGTCCGGTGCTGGGGATGTGGGTTTCGGTCCCTGGAGTCCTTGTCACCTCCCTGGTCCACCGGGGATTTTTCCTTGTTTGTTGCCCCCTTGGAGCACAGACATGTAATGATGTCCATGGCAGTGATGTGCTGACGTCTGCCGCCGATCCACCCCCACGTCTGTCGGCGCCGCATGTTCCTGGCGCTGCCCCAGCTGCCATCAGAAGCCGCCTAGGAGCAAAGCTAACCCCAGATCCCTCCCTGGGAAGGGGCTGCAGTCCTCCAGATGCTCAATCCCTTCCCTCCCCTGCCAACGCTTGGTGGCCTGAGTCTGTTCCCAAACCTGGGTCGCCAGTGTGGTGCGAGATGTGGCGTCCAACGCCTCAACCCTCAGCGCCACCGGGTTGGCTGATCTGTAGTATGCTACTAGATAAATACTGTAAGTTTGTAAATAAAAGCCCACTAGCAATTACCTAAAGCAGTATAAAGCTAACTTTCAATCTTTAGCACCTGTATTACTAACCTACTACTTCATGGCATAGTTTGGTTTTATAAGCAGATCTGAATAATCAGTTAAACACCTGATTAAAAACATCAGTCTTTGATAGGCACTACCTGGCCACCTTCCCACACTTTATTGAGTGTAGGTTATATTCAGATTATGCTTTTTTATGACAGCATTTCCTAATTAAAATGTGATAAAACTCTCAGTGTAAAATGCATGCAGCAAATATCCTGTTCTTTCATCAAATCTGTAGAGGTGAGAGAGATTTAGGGCATTTAATGTGGCAGATAACAGTTCTAAAGAACTCTAATATTAGAGTTTGGTTTTGTGTTGGTTTTTTTTTTTGTCTCAAACATTCCCGTTTGTTGTGTGTGTGTGTTTTTTTTTTTTAATTTTCAAGTATCAGAGTCAAGGGTGTTATTTCAGGTTTAATATGTAGGAAAGTGGTACAAAAGCATGTCAGAGAGCAGAAGGCGTGGAGACATTTTAGGGGAGCCAGAGGCACGCCCTCCAAAAAAGATCTTATGTTTTGAAAAGTCACGAAACATTGCTTTCTATCTGTTCCAGACTACAGTGTGCATTATTTTCATAAAATGTTTTTACATTTTTGAGTTAGTTAAGAAAGGTGCCGAAATTTAGATCCCAGCAAAATTCCTGAACTCCATGCAGAGTGGATCAACAGCACTCCCGCATGCTGCTTCTGTTTTTAGCAGTCAGTGACCAGCAGGGGCCACTGCTAAGTTAGCACCTGATTAGAAGACATAGCCCTTAATTGCAGATATGCAACCCATTCACCACTTATTGATCTTCAGACTGGGCCTTTCTCAGTCTTTTCTTCTAAATTTTGTTTCACCCCTTTTGTCCTGAATTTTTAGCCCGTTCCCCACCCCTGTAATAGGGGACTCGTGGCGACACACTTCTCCAGCTGGGATAGCAGTCAAGTGGCTACCTTTCCACTCAGTTCCTGTGCTGTTCCATGGTTGTTTGGAAGGGGGAGGGGGTTATGGCTTTCTAACCCTCTTGAAATTGGGTGGTTCCTGAATAAATAATTCAGACAACTCCCTGTCCTTACTACACCAATGGGATGGATTCCCCTAAGCAAAGAAGAGTCTGCTAAGTAGCAGCTCTCCACTCTTCTGTCTCCATACTCATGATGGGGAAAACCCCTGTTCAAGTTTTAAAGCAGAAATGTTAGTTTGCAAACAAAACAAATCATCACGAATTGTTGTAGCAATATAGAGGATTGTGTACAAACAATCACACACAAGCCTGTTACTCAGTAGAGAGGTTTCTGTGGTACCAGTAGACCTTGAGAGCGTAGGTCGAGAGATCTTGCTACTCAATCAATCAATCAATCACTTTATTTAACCAGGCATAAACACCATTGAGCAAGTTCATTTTCAAGGTGGTCCTGGGCATAAATACAATACAGCACACTTCATAAGATTACAATATATGGTGGACAACAGTGCAAAAAAAACCCCAAAAAACTGTGGAAACCTTGAAATTAATAAAACAGTCTTATTGTGTGTGATTGCTCATACAGTCTTTTATAGTTTGTGGGCAACCAAACATTCACGAATATGTCCTTACTTTTGTGTTTTTGTTCAGTGCTGCTGTCTTCCAGGGCGAGCTCTCATCGCTGCAGCCGTTTCTTGAAGAGCGGAAGATTGAGGAAAGCACATGCGCAAAGACGTTCACTGTTGTTGTACCATTGTAGTGATGTACTCAAGAGGGTATAACAACTTCTTGATGTCACAGCGATGGCACAACACTGGGATTCCACTGATTTCCATATAAAACAGCAGTATCCCATACACTAATTTTTTTTCTGACATAATTTGATTCATCACCAGTGTATTTTAATTTCTCTCTGTTTTTTAAAACTGCTTTCAGTACTAATGTTGTAATTAATGACTTGCGTCATTAAAGATGGCAGCTACTAGCAGTTTTTAAAAATCCCTCGAGCTTACATTTTGATTTTACTGGCTGGATTCATACTGTGGATGTATTAGATGGGGGCCAGCCCACATTTCTAATGATAAACAGCACACCAGCTCACCAAAATAATTAACTTATTCATAGAAGCAGTTATGTTCAAAACTGCATATCTCACTTTAGGAATGATATACAGTGACAAGAAACATTGATATACTGTAGTATGTTTTTGCCAGAAACACATTACTACTTAAAAAAAAAAAAAAAGAAAACTATATGGTGAAATATTTTCATTGTTTTCCAGCACAGGTCAGTAGTGGCCGAAAGCCATTATTACCTGAGGGCTGTTCAGTGGCCTATGTGGAATGAGTTGTGGTGGCCTTAGTCCAGTTCCCAGTGGGCAAGTGTCCACATGACAAAACCACCAATGCAGCTGGCACTAATAGACACCCTTGTTGGTAGTCTCCCATGAGAGGCCAAGGATTAAATGAGCATGGAGTTTGAACTACCCTGTCACCTATGTCAGAAATCACGGTATTGATACCGTGGGCAATTTCTTGTACCGCGATAACCGTGATTCATGGTATACCGCGGTATACTTCGGTATTAGGACCTTTCAACTAGTTTTTTTGCATTTTCAGGGATAACTCAATTCGAGGAGGCTTCTTTTTTATGCAAAAAGTACTTGTTCTGCAATACTGCAGTATGACGATAACCGCGGTATTACATGTGACGGTTATCATACCGTCAGAATTTCATACCGTGACAACCCTATTCACATCCCTCCTAAACTGAGGCTGACCGTATAGCCTGGAGATTAGAGTAAAGAGCTGTGAATGAGCTTGGTACACCTAGCAGACTTGGATTTGATTCCCACAGCCTCCACTGGCTGTGTGACTACGAGCAAGTCGCTTAACCTCCCTAGTGCTCCCGGGTCACCCCTGCAAACAGGCACTTGCGCCTAGTGTGCATTACCCGGTTACCAAAAAGAATACAATGAAAATACTACACCCCCAACTTCAAGCACTAGTGCTTTGTTAGCATTCTAGAATGCCTCTGAGTATGTTCACCCCAGGTGAGTATGGTTGTACCTAGACAGTGACCGTCTCACTATGTAATTGACTACCGAGATCAAGTTTTGTTACCAGCACTTGATCATTAATTACATTTTTCCTGTTGTAATATTACTCCCACTTTCCTGCCTCTATCTAACTGCTTGGATCAACGCAGTTCCACCAGTGTCTGAGGGCGTGATATTTGGACGCGGTGAAATCTCGTTTGCATAACTCTCTGAGTGATCCTGCTTGCTGCATACTTGTTTGCTGAATCCCATATTCAAGACATTGACTGTTATTATCTGGGAACTGTGTGCTGTGCTGGACATTCATTTTCATTACTGTGGGGCAGTGACTTGTGTTTTTTTGTGGATGAGGGGGCTCAGCGGCGAGCCAAGCAGGTTGTCAGTGGGGGGAGGGGGGGCTACAGCTCTTTAAATCCCTGAGCCATGCAGCGGCACGAGCATTGTGCGTGAGTGTGAGTGGTATAATAGAAATATTGTCTCAAACAGTACACCCGGGGTAAGTGGGACTGCATTATTGTTTAGATTAAGAAGCTAGATACTTTTAAATATGGGTGGGTTTCTTTACATTTTAATTACAGTATTGGCACTTAACTGTATTTCCTGGCAAGTGGCTCTGTGTCATCCAACCTGGGATGTGCAACTGAATGGCCTGGTATTAGGAAGGTTGAAGACAGGCACCGACTGTAGTTTGAATATCTTCAGTCTTTGTTGTCTGCCCAATAACAACAATTTAATTCCAGTTCAAGCTAGTTATTGTTCTAATTCTGTTTTATTAGCTAAAAATCATTTTTTAAAGACAGGCTTAGGCTGGTACTTAGGGCAAGAATGTGTGTTATGTGATAAAATGCTTACTAAACTGTTATATTTAATAACAGTTTTTCCTTCTAGGGCCAGTATATTGTTATGGTTGCTTTTGTGTGGAGATGTTTCCCCAAATCCAGGGCCTTTGTCATTATGTTTTAAAGACAAGAAGGGTATCTCCTTCCTACACGTAAATGTGAGAAGTATTTTACCCCAAATGGATTTTATTAGGGACTTTGCAATTGATAATAATCTGTTTTTTTTTTGTTTTTTTTTTATTATTTTTAGAAACTTGACTAAGTGCTCAAACTGATGATGATGTGATGTTGGACTTACAGGGATATAATATGATGAGGGCCGATAGAAATAAAAGGGGGGGGGGGTAATATTTTATTCTCTCTCCTAAAGCTGGTCTCCAGGCGCCTCACTTCTGGGAGGTCCTTCCTAGTACCATGTGACAGGCAGGATGTAACAGACTGCTTCAGGATGGCGATACGCTCCATCTCGTTTCTTCCAGACTCCAGTTTACTTCTTGCCTGTCTAGTGGCAGGACCTCTGTCACAGGAGTGACAGAGCAGAAGACTTCGTCTGCAAGTGTTTGTGCTACTTTTCTATTTTTGGACAACATCAGCACAGGGGTGTAGCCAGGGATTTCAGATCTGCACACTAAGTGGACTCACTGCTACCTCCCCCCTTGTTAGGGTGTGCCCCCCCCGGGGTGCAGCCAGACAATATACAAATGTACACCAGGACTGTGTTTGTTGCCTCATTTAGCACAATAAATACAACTTTTGTAACTCATAACAATGGTTGTTGCTATGCATGGGTAAATACAAATGCCATGCATTGCTCCCTAAGACACCCACATACCAGCCCAGAATCTATAAAGTTGTATTGTCCTTGGGATGCAAAGACAGTATTAGTGACCAGTCCTTCTAGTTTTGACTCCTATGAATAAAATTACAGAAAGGTTCAGCATTTTCTTTTGTTAGTTTTCATGGAAAAAGGAAGCAGTTCAAAGCCTATTTGCTACCCCCCTTAAATAAAATTGCACACCTTGGAGTATGCCTGGCTACACCCATGCATCAGCAGTGCTAGTCAGCGCTAGCGTAGGGACCCATGTCTCAGCCTTGCAAGCTGCACAGATGGGCTCCCTCTCACCTTCCTGTGCTTGATGTCTCCCCTGTATTTCAGCCTCGGGGCCTCGGGACTAGTGGAGCAGGAAAGGGGACAGCACCTCGCGAGGGTCCTCTCTGAGGGAACCTCGTAGTCATTCAGCAAGCTATGTCTCGAAGCAGGCAGCCCAGGCCCGACTCTCCTCCATGAGGAGCCCCCCCACGACACAACCAACGGAGACGTTTATCGGGGCTAGTCAACAGATTATACACAGCCAGTGGATACATTTATTAGGGCTGGCCACAGATTACAGTTATTTCAGCCGGTCCGCTTATGGATATCCTCTCCTAACCTCCTCGCCAACGAGCCCCTCAGGAATTTCGGTTTGTCGACGGTGTCAGCTGCCCAGAGCCTTCTCTCCTGTCGACGGCCACTGAAAACTAAGACGTAGGCCGTCATCGAGCCTGTCAGCTGGAGAACCGCATAGTCTACTAGGACTCTCCGATGCTGGGACCTTAACTTGGAGCTTTCACGCTCTTTTACAGGCCAAGAGGTGGGCCATTCTCAGCGGTAAGGGGACAGAGCATTACGCCACTTGTGTAGCATCGCCTGGTGCAGCTCTTCGACGGACCTCTCCAGGGGGCACCTCGATATCAAAGGGCTGTATTTCAGAATAAAATTTAAAATTAAGCCAGCCCGGTGGTGCTGAGGGTTGAGGCGCTGGACGCCACACCTTACACCATGCTGGTGACCCGGGTTCGTGAGCGGACTCGGGTTGCTGGTGAGTCAGCCGGGGGAGATGGGCTTGAGAGTCCTACAACAGCTCGCCTTCTCAGGGGAGGGAACAGGCTGATGCCCGTGCACTTGCCCGACTCCAAGCAGAGGCTCAGAGTACTGCAAGCCCCAATTGAAGGGGATAGGTGGCCATTGTACGGCATGGACGTTGGAGCCTTGCGCCATGACATCGGGGGAGTTGCACGCTGTACAGGGAGGGAGAAAACGAGAAAAGAGCCTGCCACCGCTGGGGAGATGGAGAGCCAGGAGACGTGCCGACGATGTGACTGTGCTCGCCCAACTGACCCAGACCGACTAACTGTAAGTTACAAGGTGTCCACACCCCCACCTTGTCCCTGCCCGGGGGGGGTAAACCGTGGCTCCATGGGGCACTGGGATCCGTTCTGGGCAGGGTGGCAGGTAGTTGGATGTCTGCCATGTCTCTCTGGATGGGTCGGGGGTGGCAGGCTGGGGTTAGGCGGAATAAAGAGTAATTTAAAAAAAAAAATTAAAATTAAAAACTGTGAGCATGTCCTCATCAAAATCGGACAGGCCCCCCAGAGACAGAAAATGGCACAAGTGCAGAACACTCATGCCGGCCACATTTGCTGGGTCTTTGTGTGTGACATGCGACAGCGCAAGGTCACCAACCTTGGACGAGGCAGATGAGGCATCCGCCTACGAATCTCTGGACATTGAAAACCAGCCCATGGATCAGGGACAGTCTTCCACCTCAGAGAGGATCCGCCAGAAGGAGGAAGAGGGCCAGATCCAGGAGCAGATCCAGATCCCGAGACACCACCCATGGGAAGCACAGGTGGGACAGGTCTGACTGTTCATCCCCAGAGGAGGGGAAACTCCCAAACTCGGACTTCGACTTGGACTCCTCCCCAGCCATGAAACTTTGATTTGGACGACCTAAATTTTTTTATTAAACAAGTGTCAGACGAGATCCACCTGAGTCCATCCTCTCTGGAACCCAAGCAAGCGAAGCCAGCTTTCAGGCTCATGTCGACTTCAAAGCCAACAACAGCTTTCCCCATTCCTCCAGCCATAGAGGACCTCTTAAAGGAAGAATGAGAGGGACCTGAGCGTTCCTACCCTGTCCCACACCGCCTAACCAAGCTACTGAAATTTGACAAGAAACCTTCAGAGAGATGGCTAGACTGTCCCAGCATCGACCCTCTAACCTCAAACCTCACTAAAAAGACGGTTATCCCAGCAGGGGTTTGAGCCTCCCTAAGGGATCCAGTGGATAGGAAAGTGGACACCTTGCTAAAGAAAGCTTTTCAGTCCACTGCAACCTCTCTCGAGGCAGCTACTGCTAACCTCTTCTCAGCTCAGGCTGCTGTCTCCTGGGCCACTGATCTGGCATTCCAGCTGGCAGATGAGCCAGAGAAGAAGAAATCCATTTTGCAACACCTACAGCTCATGGGGCTAGCTTCGGCCTACTCAGCTGACATCTTGGAGGAGGCAGTCAGATGTGCATCAAGAGCTATGTTTTACCAGACCTCAGTTCGACGCAACTTGCTACGGGCATGGCAGGCGGATGCCTCCTCGAAGATGCATTTGGTAAATGTCCCTTATGAAGGACGCCTTCTTTTCGGATCCACTCTAGAGCAGGTGGGCAAGGAATCTGGGGAATTGGCGAAAGTGCGAATGCCACAATCCCGGGGAAGGAACAGGCCCTGAGAATTTTCGTGCCCCAAATCAGTCTAGGGGTCAGAATAAACTAATTCCAGGCAGACGATCCTGGTTCACCTCGCGCAACCAATGCAGCTCCAGGGGCGGCAGGCGCGGCTCTTGAGATGCTGGGGGGTGACTCCAAAAAATCCCAGTGAGGGCTCACGGACACATTCTCATGTAGGGGGCAGGCTTTCCAGCTTTTTCGAGGAATAGGTCCACACCCCCATGGACAAGTGGGTGCTAGACATAATTCGCGAGGGTTACTTCATCAAGTTCGACTCCAGACCCCTCCTGCCCTACATAGTGCCCTCACCAGTCTCAAACAACCCAGTAAAAAGAGCGGTGACCCTGCAAGTGATTACAGATCTTATACAGGCAGCAGCGATCAAACAAGTTCCTGTTCAAGAAAGGAACAGAGGAGTGTACTCCCTATTCTTCATAGTGCCAAAACGCTCAGGGGGTTTCTGGCCAGTGTTAGATCTCAAGTTTCCAAACAATTTTGTTTGTCACAGAACATTCAAGAAGGAGACTCCATAAGGGGGATTTTTCGGCCTCAATAGATTTACAAGATTCTTATCTGCATATCCCAATCTGGAAGGCACACCAGCAATTCCTCAGGTTCAAAGTGGAAGAACACCACTTTCAATTCACGATGCTGCCCTTCGGCCTGTTCACAGCACCCAGGGTCTTCTCCAAAGTCCTTGTGACAGTGGTCCCTCGACTCAGAATGCAAGGGATCCAGCTCTTCCTATACCTGGACGATATTTTCATCAAAGCCCCACTATATGATCAAGCAGTCCAGGCAGTAGCGGAGGTCACTCAGTGCCTTTCCTCTCTGGGGTTCATAATCAAACACAAGAAGAGAGCCCTGTGACCATCACAGTCTCTGAACCATCTGGGGGTGAATATCAACACGATCCAGAACGAAATTTTTCCCACAGAGTCGAAATTCAAAGAACTGAGGGCTGTCATCAGCAAATTCCAAGTGGCCTAATCACTGTCGGCCCTCTCATTCATACAACTCATTGGGACGATGGTCTCCCTTTCAGACTCAGTCCCCTGGGTGCTAGTCCACATGCAACCTTTCCAGTGAAGCCTCCTCCAGCAATGGTCCCAAGCAAGGGGCACAGTAGATCAGAGGATTCGGGTATCTCGTCAGCTAAAGGGCTCCCTTATATGGTGGACTCAGCAGGTCAACATCATGAGGGGTCTCAATCTGGGACACCCTCCCCAGATGAGAGTCACCACTGATGCCAGCCTCCGGAGCTGGGGGGTGCATTCGGAACAGCTATTGGCACAGGTGGTCCCTGGTGGAGTCTCGCCACAGCATCAGTGTACTGGAGATGCAGGCAGTCCACCTGGCGCTGCAGCAGTTCAGGGCACAGCTTTTCAACCGGGACATTCTCATCCTCACGGACAATTGGACAACAATGGCCTACATTAACCGCCAGGGAGGCACAAAGAGCTCTCGGATGCTGCAGGAGACTCTTCTACTTTTTCAGTGGGCAGAGGACAACCTGAGCAGTCTAAGGGCTGCCTACATCCCGGGCCAGGAAAATGTCACAGCAGATTGGCTAAGTCGAAAGGACATCCTGCCAGGCGAGTGAGAGCTCAAGGACAGCGCCTTCCAACTCATCACGGCATGGTGGGGCCATCCACAGGTAGATCTTTTCACCGGCTGAAAAAATTGCAAAGTTCCGCAGTTCTGCTCTCTCACCAGGGAAGAGAGGGCCTTGGCATGGGACGCCTTCTCCATCAACTGGAAACAGTTCAGTCTTCTATATGCCTTTCCTCCAATTCCGATCCTATCAAGGGTACTGCAAAAGATTGCCCAAGATCAAGCAGAAATGATTCTGGTTTGCCCATACGGGCCCCGCAGACCGTGGTTTCCCTGATTTAGTCCAAATGTCTCTACATCCTCTGGTGCTTCAAGAAAGCCCAGACCTGTTACATCAGGGACCGGTGCTGCAGCCCAGTCCTTGCAATCTATCCCTGTCAGCATGGAGATTGAGCGGGAAACTCTCAAGGAGTTGGGTTTCTCTGCATCGGTCATTGAAATGATTATTCAATCCAGAAGGACCTCGTCTTCTGAGATTTATTATAGGATCTGGAGAAAATTTCTGTTCTGGTTACGAGCCACATCTCTACCAGATGACTCGGTGTCTCTGCCTACTATCCTTCAATTCCTTCAGAAGGGTTTCGACAAGGGCCTCCAACCTGCTACCTTAAGAGTCCAGGTTTCTGCTTTAGGGGTGCTCCTCTTGGCAGACTCAGGGGAATCTTTAGGAGCTCTCCCTCACGTTCGACCATTTCTGAGAGCAGCACCGTTACAGCGTCCTCCAGTACAGCTCGTAGTTCCACCTTGGAGGCTCAACCTGGTACTCGAAGCACTCACCAAGCCCCCTTTTGAGCCTTTAATGGAGTCATCTTTGCTTCATCTCACTAAGAAGACTGTCGTTCTTACTGCAATCACCTCAGCCTGCCGCATCAGTGAGGCTGGAGCCCTGTCATCCAAAGAACCTTACACTATCTTTCATCAGGACTCAGTGGTTATGCGGACAGATCCCGCCTTTTTACCAAAGAAAATGTCTTCTTTTCACTGCAACCAAGTCTTGAACCTCTACCCTATTTCCATCCTCATCCCAAGAATGAGAAGGAGAGGCAGTTTCACACACTTGATCCAAGGAGAGCTCTCAAGATTTACATCAAGAGATCTGACTCGGTATGTAAGACTTCAAGTCTATTTATCCTTGCGTTAGGCCTGAATGTGGGTAAGAAAGCATCAAAGGACTCTGTTGCTAGGTGGATTCGCTCCACCATCTCCATGGCTTACCAGAAGGTCGGGATCATCCTGCTGGGACCAGTGCGGGCTCACTCAACCCGGCATGGCTAGCTGCCGCCCCCAAGCAATTCAGAGACGCCTCACAGGCAGACTTACAGAGCCACATGGTCATCCATTCCTACCTTCACAAAGTTCTGCAAGTTGGATGTTTCTGCCTCAGCTGAGGCGTCATTTAGCCGGAGTGTCCTCCAGGCAGTGGTGGACCCATAAGAGACTATGGACATTCTTCCCACCCAGGAAGTGGAGGGATATACTGCTTTAGTGTATCCTAAAAGTGAGGAGCCTGGAGACCAGCTTTAGGAGAGAGAAACAGAAATTTAAATACCTGTAAATTTTCTTTCTCCGACTGCTGGTCTCTGGGCTCCAGCCCTCCCAGAATGCTGAAAGTCGGCCTCTGGCCACAAGTTTCATTAACATTTTTTGGTTTGTTCCCAAGTTATATGTTTTCTCAGTTGACAACTGCTATAGAAATACTGATGCCTGGAGGAAACTAGCGGGAGGGTATCGCTGTCCTGCAGGTGTCTGTTACATCCTGCCTGTCACGTGGTACCAGGAAGGACCTCCCAGAAGTGAGGAGCCTGGAGACCAGCAGTCGGAGATAGAAAATTTACAGGTATTTACATTTTTATTTATTTAGAGAAATTTACACCAAAACGTCTATATTTTAAGGCGGGTCCTAGCAGCTGTGAATACTTGGCAGTGGAACTACAACTACATATGGGGAAACCATTACTAATTTTTGGCGGGTATAGGCCCTCTTACTTTCTGATTCAGCAAATGTCATCTGTTTCTGCTGTTCTTTCCTTCTTTATTTTGACTCGTGAACTTTTGCTCTTGGGCAATTTAAATGCAGATTGGCTGAGCCCACAGAAATCTAAGCATCTAAAATCTATAGCATTAGGCCTAGGTTTAACTCAACTTATATGTGAACCCACAGGAGTAAATATAAAGAACCCACAAGATTCTTCACTTTTGGACATAATTTTAACCAACTCTCCATATTTCTATAGAGGCGCTGGTGTTACAGTAGACATGATTAGTGACCACAATATGGTATACTGTATTAGGGGGTATAGCAAAGTAAAAGGCCTGGCTAGATATGTTACATCCCGATCTTTAAAAAGATTTAATTCTTTTAAATTTATGTCTGATCTGGAGAGCACTAACTGGGACCGACTGTAATTGATTCAAGGTCCAGACTTAGCGTGGGAATGTTTTCAGGATTAATTGTTGAAGGTATGCAATAGGCACATGCCTGTAAAAACTAAGAGGGTTAAGGTAAACTCAGCCGCTTGGTTCTCCTCCTCCTTACAGAAACTAAACAGTGATAAGAACGAAGCTTGAAACACTGCCAGGCAGACTGGCACAATTTTACATTGGCAGAAATATCGAAAAATGAGAAACAACTATGTGGCAGGTGTTAGAACAGCAAAAATAATTTATTTTCGGACTAAAACTGTTGAGATCAAAGGTAATTCATATAAATTCTGGTCTCTGATAAAAGACTTAAAGAGCCCGTGACACCGTTCGAAAAACTTGGAAAAACGTGAGATTTAGACAGTTCCGTTTACATTTCATGTATTTTCTATAATTATTTACCTTTTTTCTTTATTACCAAGGACAGCTGTATGAAAGAGGATTACTGTCCCATAGACTTTATCTGCTCTTTCTGCTATCCTACATATGACATCATAATCTGGGTTGCACCTGGAAATGAGCTTTTGGTCATGGTGTTTTTCCCAGTTATTAACTTTTAAATAAATAAATAAAATAATCCCCCGTTTATGGCATCGTAATTATCCTCACAGCAACAGACTGTGATGTCATAAACAGAACTGTGATGTCATATGTAGGCAAGCAGCCAGAACAGATAGGGCAGTGATTCTGTTTACATGCAAATGTCCTTAGTAATAAAGAAAAATGACAAACACAGAAACAATATTAAAATATAAGCTCCCTTGTGCTAAACATTACATTTTCTCAAAGTTGTCACAACGGGGTCATGGGCTCTTTAAATGGTACCTTCAACCATAGGCACACTATTAATCTATCCCCTGAAGAATTATTTGAGCCAGATTGTAATGATGCTGATAGGTTTAATAGATTCTTTTGTGAATCTGGAAACTTCTTTGGTAATAATGTTAACTCCTTGTTTGTCCCTTATATTCCTAATAAGGGCAATAATTTACCCTGTTTTTCCTTTAAAGATATTGAATACCATGTTGTGTTGGATAACTTGTTGGGCCTAAAGAGTAATGGAGGTAGTGGTCCTGATGGTCTGTCTGCTAGAATGTTGAAATTTTCAGCTTTAGTTATTGCCCGTCCCTTGGCCCACCTGTTCAACCAATCTGTGGCGCTTGGTATATTTCCTCAGGCTTGGAAGTATGCCAGGGTCATCCCTATTTTTATGGGGGGCAGCCCTGGTCTATTTTCCAATTATAGACCAATATCTCTTCTTCCGATTGCAAGTAAGATTCTGGAACGTATACCGGTGGAACAGATGGTTGATTACTTGAATGGGCAGAAACTGTTTGATGAGTTCCAGTCCGGCCTTTGTAGGGACCATGCTATGGTGGTCTCCGTGTCGAGGGTCTTGGATGATATAACTAGAGCCAACTGACCAACAGAAATACACGGGAGCTGTGTTGATAGATTTGTCCAAGGCCTTCGACACTGTTGACCACCAGTCCTTGCTGCACCTGTTATCAGAAATCGGGATGAGCAGGCCTGTCTTGGCTTGGTTCTGCTCATATCTGAGTGATCAACAATTCACCAGAGTCAATGGTCTGGATTCGCTGCCCTTGAAGGTGGAAAGGGGAGTGCCCCAGGGTTCTGTACTGGGGCCACTCCTTTTTCTGATCTACCTTGGTAATAGCACAGAGGGGGTGAACTATCATCTCTATGCGGATGGTAACAGTTCAAACAACATGAAGTCTTGCTGTATTCTGACTCTATGCAGTTAGCCCCAGCACTTGAACTGCTCCGGAGAGGAAAGGGTTAACTCTATGTCAAGGCATAGAACGTTGAGCTCGAGCTCGGTTTTCAAACCTCTGTCTCAGGTACTCCTGAGTGTAACCGTCAGATTCTTTTCTCCGCCTAACTGAGAAGTCGCTCCGGAGATCCTCTCCTTCACTTCAGTTCAGTCACAGTAAAAATTGGTCATTTTTTCCTAACCGTTTCTTTATTTTCAGAGTTCACATCTCTATCCCAGTACAGTAAGTGTATTAGTAGGTAGTAGAGTGTTTTTTGGTAAAGAAATTGTTTTCTGTTCAGTTTCTTTCTGGTTGGTCCGGTCAGGAACCAAAATAATTGTCTTTTATCTGTCTTTCAAAAAAAAAAAAAGATTTGTGTGTGGTTTCCGGTATCTATTGGTTCCTGAAAAAAACGACGAATTTTGTTTTGTTTTTTTCAACCGACTCGTGATGCGGTTGAAACCGGTAGGTTTGGTTAGTTGCCTGACTTGAACGCTGGTAAGGGTGACTTGTGTATTGAGGATGTCTGAGAAACCCAAAAAGAAAACCGGGCCCACGGGGTTTTAGCACTGCACTGAGTGTGGGGAGGCCTTTGCCAAGGCTGACCTGCACCTCATCTGTATTTATTGTCTGGGGTTTGACCACCTCAAGGAAGACTGCCAAATCTACAAGAACTTTCCAAAAGCCACTGCTGAAAAACATTTAAGTAGGCTAAAGGAAAGGGAGGCTGAAAAATCCGCTGACCCGGATGGCCAGCCTGGATTCGGTTCGGCGAACCTGAGAAGTGCCAGTGACCTGGGCGTCCCCCCTCGGGCAAGAGGAGAGCCAATTCCACGGAATCTGTTCCTACAAAGAGAAAACACAAGTCAGCGGGTTTGGATCCCGGTCCCCATGTTCTGACCGCCGACGAGATAGCCAAAGCAATCGCTATTGTGCAGTCGCTTCGCCCAGTTCCGACCGATCCAGCACTGTCTCAGGGACGGTTGGTTCGGTCGGACTTACCTGCTTCTGACTATGAACCTGAAGCATTTAATGAGGGCGAATGGGAAGGAGACAAAGATGATGAAGATGAAGATTATGAAGGCCTAGATGAACCTATTGAGCCTGATGTCTCCCCAGACAGGCCTTCCAACGTGTCTCCTCCCAGGCTTTCTGAGTCCCCCTCCCACTTCTTGTTTTACAGGAAGGTGGCTGAGACTCTTCAGCTCCCTGTGGAAGAAGCTGAACAGGATCAGGAGGAGTCTGACTCTGTTGAGATGATGGATGTCCCAGAGTCCAAAAGGGTGTCTATCCCTCTGCACAAGTCCCTGAGGAAACGGACCCAAAAAATATCACAACTTCCAACATCCATACCTCCTGTGGATAAGAAGATGGGCAGGAGGTATGCTCTGTCAGGTCCTGGAACGGAATTCCTTACCACTCATTGCAGCCATGTTGGGGTAGTGCAAGCTGCAGCCTGTGACAAGGCTAATATTCCCCCTGGCATCTCACCCCCCAGATAAGGATTCCAGGAAAGTGGATGCCATGGCTAAGAAACAGTACTTGACATCCTCTTTGGGACTCAGGCAATCCAACTACATGGCATATACAGCCAGATACCAGAAGTCTAGGTGGGATACAATTCTGGAGCTGGCTAAAAGTGCCCCTTCCCAGCTGGCCAAGGAGCTGGAGCAGGTGGCTGTGGATGGCATCAAAGCTTCTAAGGTCCAGTTTCATGCTGCTGTGGACTCGAATGATGTTCATTCTAGAGTTATGGCTACATCTTTTTCTATGAAATAGAAGAAATTAAGTACAAGCACCCGCACAGCACAATCAGAGCATCTTGTGGATAAAAAATTCCAAATTTTATTGTAGACCAGGACGTACACTACATAGACTGACGTTTCACTTGGCCGGCTGCCAAGCTTCTTCAGAGTAAATGATACCTTACAGGTACTTTGCTTAAATGTTCTAGTCACCATGTAATGTGATTTGTATACACCAATGTAAATACAGCACCATTCATGCACTAATTAATTGACAAAACTTTTAAAGAGACAGTATTTATCCATTGTTCCCATATTATTGCTAAGAATCACCTCAAATACATAACACTGTACTTGGTAACCTCAAATGAAATATTACATAAGTATCTACATATAAATATCCATAATACATATATAAAGTGTAAAATGAGGTAACCAGGCATAATTACGTAGTAAAAAAATAATTTTTTATATAAATGAAAGTGCATGTGTTAGGGAGAACAACACCTGGTTATTTTATTTTTTAAATATTTAATATGCAACCCACTTCACAATTATATTATTGTGAGTTATCTATTTCATTTGGAACATATGGCTGTATTCGCTTGTTTAAAGTACTTTTTAATTAATAAATTTTCCAGGATCCATGATAATGGTACCTGTAAATTATTTGTACTTCTTTAAAAAAGCAGCAAGTTCAATACTGTCATTAAGGCCCTTATTTGTACATGCTCCTAAAGTGTAAATCCAAAAACTCTCTCTTTGACCTATTTTTTTATTTAGGTCTCCACCTCTTGGTCCTAATGAAACTAGTTCCAAACCCAAGAAATTGAAGTTATGGTTACTTGGACCACACTTTAAAAATATGTCTGGCTATAGCATATGAGGCATCACATCTTTCCACTGCTCTCACATGCTCACCAATTCTAACTTTTAATTTTCGTACGGTCCGTCCAACATAATAGGCGCCACACTCACATGTTAACAAGTAAATCACACCTGTACTATTACATGTGATAAAATCATGCAATTCTACACTGTTTCCAGTGACCGGATGTTTAAAGGCTTTGCAACAATTAATGTATTTACAGTATACACAATTCCCACATCTATGTGTTCCTTTTGGTTTTGATGTCAACAATGTTTGTCTATCTTTTATGTTGGAGCCCACCATGTTGGATACCACATAATCTTTGATACTTTTACACTTCCGATACACAACATTAGGTCCACTATTAATTATCCCTTTCAATTTTGGTTCTAGTTCCAAAATGGAACAGTTGTTAACTATAATTTGTTTTATTTCATGTGCTTGACTAGAAAAACTAGTGGTGAAGGGACAGTCAATTTTAAGTTTAACATCCCGTTTGTATATTAAAGTCTCTTTTCTATCTAGCCTATCTACCTTCCTAATGGCTGATGCTATACTACTATTACTGTATCCCATGCTTTTAAAACGTTGTATTTGCTCACTACGTTTAACCTCAAATTCAGAGTGTTCAGAACAGTTCCGAAGAGTTCTTATCAGTTGGCTTTTAGGTATGTTAAATCTAGTGTGGAAAGGATGACAACTATCAAATCTCAATGTGGTATTTCTGTCTGTAGTCTTCTGAAATAAAGTAGTACATGCTCCTTCTTCATGATCCTTATAAATTTTTAAATCCAAAAAAGTGATAGTTGTTTGATGAATATCATGTTTGTACATTAGACAACGGCTGGTTGATTCCATCCACTGAATAAATAACCCAAATTCTTCTACAGTACCCTTCCACACTATTAATATGTCATCAATAAAAACGGTGCCACAAGTCCACCTTGTTAAGAAATGGATTTGTGCCACTACCTTCTTAAATTGCGCAGAGTGCTTCAGGTCATTAGATATCATCACTCCTAGATCTTTCTCCTCCATTGTGGGAGATACCTGGACCCCTCCCAGGTAGTACTTCATCCTGGGGTTTCTGGTTCCAGTGTACATGACCTTACACATTTTGGCATTGAAGCCCAGCTGCCAGATCCTGGACCACCTCTCTAGTCTTCTTAGGTCCTCCTTAAGGTCCTGTATCCCCTCTGCTGTGTCCCCCCTTCCACAGAGTTTTTTGGTGTCATCTATGAACAGGCATATTTTGCCCTTAATGCCATCTCCAGTGTCATTAATGAACACGTTGAACAGCACCGGTCCCAGCACTGAGGCCTGTGGGATGCCACTTGTGACTGCCCTGGTACCGAACAACCTTCCTCCTACTATCACCTTTTGTGACCTATTCCCTAGCCAGTTTTCCACCCACTTAACCATCTTTTCTCCTATTCTGAAGTACGTCAGTTTCCTGATCAACCTCCTGTGTGGTACAGAGTCAAAGGCCTTGCTGAAATCCAAGTAGAGGATGTCCACTGCCTGGCCCCCGTCCACTGTTTTGGTGACCCAGTCAAAGAAATCAATCAGATTCGTTTGACAAGACCTCCGCCCCATAAATCCATGCTGCCTTGCGCCCTGGAAGGCATGTTCCTCCAGATGGTCTGTCAATCTTTTCTACAGTATTGTCCCCATAATCTTGCATGCTATCGAAGTGAGACTGACTGGCCTGTAGTTCCCTGGAGTGTCCCTGGGACCGCTCTTGTGGAGGGGGCACAATATGTGCCATTCTCCAGTCCTGCAGCACCATGCCTGACTCCAGTGAACAGCTGTACAGGTCTGCCAGTGGCTGTGCAAGCTCCCCTGCCAACTTCTTCAGCACCCTAGGGTGTACTCCATCTGGGCCCAGTGATTTGTCTGTCTTTAAAGCTAGCAGCCCTTTTTTACTCTCTTTCTCCATCTATTGCCCCATCTTCCCCCCTCTGCCTTTTGGGCCCCTTTTCCTCCATCGGTACTAGTCCTTCTTTCCCCTTAGGAAAGGCAGAGCAGAAGTATTTGTTCATTAACTCTGACTTTTCCTTATTCTCCTCTACAAACTCCTTCCTCTTCTCAGTCTGACTATTCCTTCTTTCTTGTCTCTTTTCTTGCTTATGTAGTGGAAGAAAGTCTTCTCCCCCCTATCTTAATGCCCTCTGCTAATTGCAATGCTTTGTGTGTCTTTGCTCTCTGCACTGCCCTTCCTGCCTCCCTCACCAGCCCTAGGTATACTTCTCTGTCCTCCTCTCTCTTGGTCCTCTTGAACTTCTTATAAGCCAACCTCTTTTCCCTCACTGCCTGGGCTACCTTAGGGCTGAACCAGCTTGGTGCTTTGCTTTTTGAGTTCTTTCTGTACCTAGCACATTCCTCCGTTGCTGCCTCTAATCCTGTCTAAGAAATAGCCCATTTTTGTTCACTGAGTAGTATTCAGGAAAGTTAAGATACAAAGTCCGTTCTTTGTTCTTACATGTACTGCATCAGTTTACCTCATATAGTTTAAAATCTGGGTGCTGCCTGATTTAATTTTGCCGTTAGCTTTTCCATGTCGTACACTAACAGCATTATGTCTTAGCAGTGGGATAGTGTAGGGATAATAGCTGTAAGCCATTGTTTCATCTTAGCTTTTTTGGCAGCCACCAAACAAATCAATAGCAGTTTTCTAGTTTTAGGACCCCGGAAACCCTGGGGAGAGTCCAAAACTAAAATGGTCTTATCTGATAACTGAAAGCCATCTCCTAAAATAGTTTGCAGGGCTATTGTCAGTTGCGCCCCAAAAGGTGCAGCTAACGTACATTGCCAGAAAACATGTCCATGTGATGCAGGTGTGACTACGCACCCTCTTCAACATTGTGCATTCTTTGTTGGGTGAAACTTGGCCACAGTTTGGGGCATATGAAAGAAGACAGCTTACCATCAACACTCTTGCCATGTGTGCGAGAACGTTACTCTGTGTTTGTTTGCCAGATATCTGTCCCATTGAGTATGTTCAGTTTTGGTGGCGATATTTCTCTCCTGTCTCTGGCAAATGTGATCCGTGGACCATGTTATCAATTGTATTTTATTTATTTTTTTATTATTTTGGAGTACACCTTTGAGCTACAAGCTTATTTGCAAAGGTTCCACGTCAACAGAAATTGTACAGTCATCAAAGCACAGCAGGGAAAACTGGAAACGTTACAAACTGTCAAGCAGGAGAAGCAGGGAAGTATGTACAGAGTTTACAATGATTGCAAGTCATTGCCACACAACAGTGCTTTGGCAGTGCCATACAAGGGTCAGAACAGAGCTATACACAGTATTTACATTTTTAACATGCCATTTCAGTCCGGTCTTGTATCGCACAAGGCCACTGTAGTAATTGTTACCCAGAAAGCTGTATTTTGGTAGGGTAAACTCCATATTTGGTGCTGTTACAAATAGGTGATATAATCAGTAGGGGAATTAGAAAGGTGGATAGCAGCAAAAGAGCCTTGTCAAGGAAGGGGAGAGTGGATGGGGGGAGTGTGGGGGGGTGGTGATCGTAGGAATCACCCTGTCACTCTGGGCAGTTGCAATGTCTTGCCGGGTTAAGGAGTCTGAGAAGCTCCCTCTTGAACTGTGCAATATTGTTTATATTTAGCACATGTACTGGCAGTTGGTTTAACCATTTGGGCGCTCAGATAGAAAAGGACCAACAGGCCGAGTTAGTTTTCCTAAAGGGTACTATAAGGGCCTGTCTAGCCATGCTTCTTGTGATGCATAGTTTTTTTTTAATTTTTATTTAATCTTTAATGTGCCCTCCACTCGGGCAATCAGCGATCACGGACCCCCTTGGCTGCAGCATCCCCACATTTGCCGCTCTCCCAGGCCCCCCAGGGTAAAGATGTGGCACCCGGCCCTAAGGTACCACGAACAACGGGATAGGACGGGAGTCGGCCTGGGGAGCCGATTTGCAGTGGGGGGGCGGGTATCATAGAGCCAGCGGGCAGGCTTGAGTTTTTCCCCTGTAGGTGGGGGGCAGGAATGTGCAATGATGCCTGCGTCCGTCCCTACCCCCTTGAGTCCTTGTTGGCGCCGGTCGCTGTGGTGCCCCTGGCCTCTGCTAGGGGTCCCTCATGCTCTGGCGACATCCTACACCCTCCCCCTGGAGAAGTCCATTGGTCGCTCAATCCTTCTCCTCCCGGCCAGCCCTCTAATGACCCAGGTCCGTTCCTGAACCCGGGTCGCCGATGTTGCAAGTGGAAATCCAACTACTGTGCCGGCAGGTCGGCTTGTGGTGCATAGGTTTTTTGAGGGTCAGTAAAGGGCTTGTAGAAATGGTGGGGTGAATCCAAGTTGGAATTTTGTTCTCAAGAGGCATGCCTGATATCTGATTCTTTCAGCCAGTGGTAGCCAGCCGGTGCTGGCATAAAGATCGCAGGTTTGAGTATATCTGTCTGCATCTAACGTGAACCGGCAGGCCTTGTTTAGTGTTACCTGGAATCTGTGCAGGGTGGAGTCATTGGCTGCCCCATACATCACCAATCCATAGTCTATGATGGGCAATATCGAGCAAGTGGCAGCAATTCGCTTTGCTTCTTTGGTTAGGTTTAGGCGGTGGCTGTATAGAACACCTAGTCTCCTGTTAACGGCCTTTGTAATGTTGTCAATGGGGGTGAAAGAAAGGGATTCATCAGTGACCACACCTAGGTACTTCAATGTTGGGTCCCGTTATTGTTTATTGTAAAGAGACTTGTGTTTTTACTCAATTGGGAACTGGCGAGGAGCATAATTTTTGTCTTTTTGCAGTTCAGAATGAGCTTATTGTGTGTGAACCATTTACCTAGCTTGCTAAAGTTTTGTTGCAGTTCATTTGTGAGGGAGTCCTGGCAGGGGTGGCTAAAGTAGAAAACTGTGTCATCTGCATACATTAAAACTTTAGAGGTTGGACAAGATTCCGGTAGTTGGTTTATAAATAGACTAAACAGGGGCCCTAGTATGGAGCCTTGAGGCACACCTACAGTGATAGGCCTGGAGTCTGAGAACACTCCATTCAGTTTTACCCACTGTGTTCAGCCTGAAATGTGTCAGTTGAGAGACCAGTTTGTTTGAGTTTGTTGAGGTGAAGATTATGATCCACAAGGTCAAAAGCCTTGGTGAGGTCAACAAAGATAGACCCCACCAAGTGCCCCTTGTCCAGTACCTCATGTATGAAACTTGTAAATTCGATTAGTGCAGAATTTGTGCTGTGTAATTTACGGAAATCACGTTGTTGGTGGCATTGCAGGTCATGTTTGTCAAGATAGTCTACAAGTTGGGAAGATACAATTCTCTCAAGGGCTTTGGAAATAGGGGACAGGACGGACACTGGTCGATAATTTTGATACAAGAGCACGGTCACCACTTTTATGGATTGGTGTTACAGGTGCGATTTTCTGTGTGGTGGGGAACTGTGAGTAGTGGAGCGAGAGATTAAAGATTTTGATTAGGGGTTCAGCAACTTCTGGCAGGGTTGCCGCAATCAGAGCCGTATCAAGGCCATCACTGCCCACCCTAGTTTTGCCTAATACCCTCTTGATCTCTCTGATAGTATCTTTTCTTATAATTGTAATAATGCTTTAGACAATTGGAAGGTGAGAGAGGCGATTAACTCCTTTCCCAGTGCCCTAATCACCATCTGCAAGAATAAGGGGATCACTTTTTCTTTTGGCCTTCATACCTGAAGCAATGTTTTTAGGTAATTAGCTACTTGTAGATAGTGAAAGTAGTCTCTTTCTCTTAAGTGATATTCAGTTTGCATTTCCACAAATGGGAGAGTGTCACGTCCCTGTAGAAACTGATACGGCATATGGCTATGCATTCTTAACCTTTGCTACCACCCATCCCTAACCCTATGTGTACAACCCTGGCAGCACGTTATCCTGTACTAAGGCTCCTAGCTTTTATATTAGTCCATGCATTTCCGTCACTCCGGATGTTGGAATCGACTGTTATGTACACTTTTTAGGCTTTACTTTTATGTAATATGTAACCTGTGCTTAAGATGTTTAAGATGTAATCTATGCTTATTTTATGTATTCTTTCATATCTCTGTTGTGTTTTTAATTTATGCTTACATGTTATGTATGCTGTTTTGCACCCCTGCTCCTACCCGGGGTTGCACCTGGAAACAAACCTTGGCTCGGTGTGCCTTTCCTGGTTATCAACTTTTAAATAAATAAACTTACCCGTTCTTATCTTTGATGAGCAGTGCCTAAGTGACCTGTCATAAAATAAATTGGAATTGCAGGAAAATAGGGTGACCAAAAATCTTAGGTTCTGTAAAGTGTGTAAGGGTTTCTGTAGGGGTGGGTGAGAAAATGATAAGTTGGGTATCAAACTGGTTAAGGGATAGGAGGCAATGGGTGTTGTTAAATGGTAGCCACTCAGGTGATAGGAATGTGACTAGTTGGGTGCCACAGGGTTCGGTGCTGGGACCACTCCTCTTCAGTCTCTTCATAAGCGACATTGCAGAGGAGCTTGAGGATATGGTGTGTTTCTTTGCGGATGATACTGAGTGACAACCCTGTTGCAGATTTTTGTAAGGGGCAGAAAGAATGCAAAGGGATCCAAGGAAATTTGAGGAATAGTCTATGGGAGAAAGCTGGGTTTCAGTGCCAAAAAGTGCAAGGCTAGGCACTTAAGGCTACAGAACCCAGAGGCTGTGTACAAGATGGGGGGAGTGGAGTTTACAGTTACCAAGCAAGAAAGAGACCTAGGGATCATCATATCTGTTGGCCTCAAGGTAGCTGGGCAGTGTGACAAAGCAGTGGGAAAGCCTAGCAGGATGCTGGGATATATTGTGAAAGGGATTGATAGCAGGAGGAGGGCGGTAGCGTTGCCGTTGTATCGCTCACTGGTGAGGTCCCACCTGGAGCACTGTGTCCAGTTCTGGTGGTCGCACTTCCTCAAGGACATTAAAGGGTGGCGGTGGTACAGAGGAGGGGAACCAAAATGGTGAGAGGGTTGCACCAGAAGTCATACAAGGACAGGCTGCAGAACTAAACATATACTCCCTGAAAAAGAGGAGCGCAAGAGGGGACATGATTGAAACCTACAAGCACCTCAGAGGAGTGAACAAGGTACAAGTGGAAGGTCTGTTTCGGAAAGAAAGGCACTGGAACAAAGGGGCATGCAAAGACTCCAAGAGGGGGAAGTGTAAGAGAGATGAGCGGAAATACTTCTTCACAGAAAGAGTAGTGAATGACTGGAACAGCCTGCCAGAGGAGGTAGTGGGGACAAACACTGGGGAGCTTCAAGCATGCGTGGGATAGGCACAGGGGCATATTTGATAGAGGAACAGGGGAGGGAGTGACACCTGTGACCAGCAAGGGTCACTTTTGATGGAATAGGCAGGGACAAGGGGTCGATTGGATGGGCCTAAAGGTCCTTTTCTGCCAACAAAATTTGTGTTTCCGTATTGTAAAGGTTTGAGGAGAGTTCTTCAGTGGGGAGAGCTGGGTATGCACACAAAACTCTAGCAGGGTAAAGAATATCTTCTTCAGTTACTTGGATTGTTTTCCAGTAGAAAACATATCCTTGCTCCATCCAGAAAAAGCTGTGTGGATCTGCGCTGCACTGTGATATAAGGCTAGATGTGGGAGGGCGCAGCAATGTGCTATAAGGCTAGTTGTGGAAGGGCTAGTCCCTCTTGTGGTTTGGGAAGGTGCAGGGCAGAGAATTTGATGCAAGGTTTAGCTGCATTCCAGGTGAACTGTAGCATGGTATTAGTTCACATTTTCTAAACAGTGCAGGTAGGTGGTGTGGGGGGGATGTGTGAGAGAGAGAGAGAGGGGGGGAGAACAGGCTTGCAATAAGATCATCCAGACACTGTTAATCTGTTTTAGGAGGGTTAGTGGTATTGTATGCCATGTATCAAAGTCCTGCACAAATTGTTGCACCAGGGGTTCATAATTAAGTGGTTGCAATTGAGAACAGTCAAATAGGATCGTCACCCCAAGTTATTTTAAAAGGAGGGAGGTCCCATCTAAAAATTTATAAGTGTTGCCTGATCTCAGGCATAGGAGTGTGATGGATCTGTGGCACTTCAGTTTTGGTCGTAATAAGTTGATATCAAGCATAGGATCCAAATTTTATCAGGCCTTTCCAGAAATAGGACAGGGATTGGTTTGTATTTGTTAAATAAACAGATCATCCACATGTAATGTGAGTTTTTGATGCCTATTTCCCAAAGTGAGGTCCTGTGTATCCGGGTGCTGTCTCAGAGTTTGGGCCAACGGCTCTAGATATATTTCAAATAATAATGGTGATAGACTAGAGGGTATTCCTGGTGAGTACTTCTATATAAAGGAAAAGTAGCAGAAATTTGATCATTAACTTTTTAACATAAGCTTGTGGCGTATGATAAATGGCTTACAGTAGGTCAGTCAAAAGGGATGGGGAGTGCATGTATTCCATAATTGCAAATAAAAAATTCCACGCCACCCAGTCAAATGCTTTCTCAGCTAAGAAACAAAAAGGGAGTCTTTGACCAGGTGGCATGGTGGAGAATATGCAGTATCTTTTTAATATTATCTTGGGTTTTCGGGTCCTGACAAAGCCAGTTTGGTCTCCATTAATTAACTCGGGGAGGAGCTTATTTAAACAGGCTAATATAGTAAAGATCGTATACTCTGTATTAAGTACTGAGATAGGTTGGTGTGAGGCACATGGTTTCTTATCTTTATTTAGTTTCAGAATGGCCAAAATAGTGGCCTGGCCAGGTAGGGGGAATGGGTTCTCCATTATGAACCTCCTGGCACGCCTTTTTTTTTTTTTTGTATATTCTTTATTTATCAAGTCAGTATTACGGCAAGTATACACTTTTTCAGAAAAATCATTATATATAATATACATATGCAGTAAAGATATGTTTATATATAGGTGGGGAGTTATACATAGATCTAAATATTTAGACAACAACTTCACCTTTTCAGGGAATAAAAGAGTCATCCAGAGGGGAAATATAAAACACCCAGGGCCTCCAATACAATTCAAATTGAGAAGTGCGATCTGTCCTACATGCAAATAACCTTTCCGGATAATAAATCTCAGACATTATGAAATGCCAATGTATCAAGGTAGGGGTGGTGGTTGTCTGCCAAAGGCGAGTAATCACCTTTTTTGCGGCAGCTAAGTACAGGTACAGTAAACTCTTTGTCGGGGGAACAAAACCATCTTCCCCGATGTTTGAAAGAATCATTTGGTTTGTCAGAACAAAAGCAGGGTCTATTAAGAGTTGAAGGCTCTTCTAGATATCTGTCCAGTACTGGGAAACCTTCGGGTACAAACAGAATATGTGAGAGATGTTAGCCCTCATTTGTCCAGAACCTCTCCAGCACCCCCCAAAACTTTCTGGAAGAAATTTGGTCAATTTATCTGGAGAAATAAAAAAATGCATGCGACATTTCCAGATATATTCACACCAGTAGGGGGCATGTGGGGCCTTCATGGAGAAGTTAATTGGTTCCATCCATTTGTCATAAGAAATCTGAGTATTTAATTCTTCGTTCCATCTGGCCAAAACATTTCCAGTTGTCCTTCCAGTGATCCCAGAGAGATCTATATAGAAGACCAATTAAATGTGCTTGTAACTTTCCCTCGATTGCCTCCATAATCAGAGTCATGAAAGCTGGCATCGGGGAGGGTAAAGTTGCTTGATAGGAGCCCTGACTCATCAGTAACGAGCAGGTCTGTAGATATCTAAAATAATGTTTAAACGGGAGTCCAAATCTAACCTGCAATGTGGCAAAGGGAATTACCCCATGTGAATCTAAAAATTGGTATATCATTGATAAACCCATTCTATGCCACTCCTTGTATGTATGGTTTAGCCGAGGTGCAGTAAATTGGTTTTCCTTAGCTGTCAATCTGAAATAATAAAAGACTTCCGCCATCTCCTGGTCGGCCCTCACCTCATACCAAACCTTTTAAGTATTGCGGGTTCCCCAAGAGAAATCCTTAAAGCATGATGTAAAGTCCAGTGAGGAAAATAAAACTGGGAGAACATCATATAAATCGTTCAAAGTAAATTTTATAAATTTCTATGGGGGGTAATATGTCGATTAAGCCAAACCAGAACAACCTTACATGTTACCGCCTTATGGTATTCTTTTAGGTGTGGAAGGTTTAAACCTCCCTTAGCAATAGGTAATTGTAATAATGACCATCTGATCCTTGGGTGTTTGCCCGCCCACAGAAACCTAGAAAGTATTCTGTCCCATGAACAAAAATAAAATTTAGAAGGTATCAAGGGTAAGGGTTTGAAAAAAATATAAAATCTTAGGGAACACTGTCATTCGGATAGCGTGTATGCGTTGATAAAATGATAAAGAGAGGTGTGCCCATTTCACAATTAACTGTTCTATATCTAATGTTAAAGGCTCTAAATTTAAGAGCTCCAGGAGATCAAGTCCCTAGGAATAAAGACCCCCCAAATATTTAAGTTTATTATTTCCCCACCTGGCTGGAAGTTGTGCCCTTAAGCCTTGAGATGGGACAAAGTTGAGGGTCAAAATCTCTGTCTTTTGAATATTGATTTTGTATCCACCAACACCTGAAAACCGCTCAATCACCTCTAAGGTGGCCGGAACTGAAATTTCAGGGTCTAACAGGGTCAACAGTATGTCATCAGCATATAGTGAGAGAACAAATTCTCTCCCTCCCAGAGGTATCCCTTGAATGTTAATGTTTTGTCTTATTGCCTCGACCAATGGCTCGATATATTAGGCAAATAGGAGTGGTGATAATGAACAGCCCTGCCTCGTCCCCCTTCCCAGAGGGATTCTGGCTGATAGCTGTCCATTCACCTTGATTTGGGCCTTTGGGGTAGCATAAATTCTGTGCAATAAGGAGACAAACTCCTCAGGAAATCCAAACCGAGAAAGGGTCTTCCAAAGAAAGTACCAACTGACATGATCGAATGCCTTCTCGGCATCCAAACTAATAAAGACAGCTGGAATTTGTCTCTAATTAACATGGTCAAGTAAGTGGATGGTTCTGCGGGTGTTATCGGATGTATGTTGAGACTGTACAAACCCCGATTGGTCTGACCAGGGAAACCAGGGATCATATATTCAATCCTATGGGCCCATATAGCTATAAACAACTTGCAATCCACATTTAGTATGGATATTGGTCTATATGATGTTACCATTTCGGAGGGTTTGCCTGGCTTCAGTATAGGAGAGGTATTTGTATAGTCCCATGAGGGTGGTGAGGTTCCCCCCTCCTGTATCTCATGAAACGCCTTAACTAACACAGGAGCTAGCTGTTTATAAAAGGTTTTTATACCACTCGGCAGGCATCCCATCCGGTCCCGGGGTTTTTAATGTTTTGCTGTCTTGAGACCACTCTTTTAAGTTCCTCTAGTCTAATTGAGGCCTTCAGGCTTTCTGCCACTTCTACAGTCAAACGGGGAAGAGTGAAAGATTGAAAAAAATCTTCCACTTTAAAAGGGTCTGGGTGGGGGGCGCTGTGGAGCCCGAGCAAGCTGGAGGCTTAAGTAAATTGCTGTCTATATCAGCAGCAATTAAATCGCTAATTTAGTACTCTTAGCAGCTTGTGACAACAACTTTATTCGAGGAAAATGTCTTGGGAGCAGACAAGTTTCAGGATGGGCAACCCACGTAAAGATAGACAGCAACAGCATGGTGAGAAAACCAAAATGCTCACTGGCCCTCTAGCCACGAGGTCGACTCTGAGAGAGTTAGCATCAGCCCCTACGGAATGAAAGAGAAGAAACTCTTCAAAGCGTGGGTCACAGACTTACCCAGTTGGTTCGCTCTGTCGCCAACCTATCAGACAAGTTTGACTCACTAACAAATAGAGTGGGCAAAGTCGAATCTGATATGGTCGAGGTAAAAACAGAAACTTTTGAAAGTAAAAAAAGATACGATGCGGCACTTGGAGCCACTGCGAACTTAATGAAAGAGAACGACCATTTGAAAGCCAGATTGGAATCACTAGAAAAACAAGCTAGATCCCTCAATGTTCGAGTGTTGGGAATTCCCGGGCGCAGTGAAGGAGATCACATCGTCTTTTTTTTGAAGGAATCGCTAGATTCCCATTTCGGCAACTCCCTTGCAGATAGGCCAGTGCATATACAGAAGGCCTATCGGGTGGCAGCTTGGGGACAACCAGTTAACCCTGATGCTCCAAAGGCAATTGTGATGGTTCTAGAAGGTGTGGGTGCTCGGGACTTTCTTCTCAGTTTTGCCAGACAGAAGAAACAATTATTGTGTGATGGGCATGAAGTAAATCTCTACCCAGACCTGTGTTTGCGACCAGAATGAAAAAAAAAACGTTTTGACGGAGTTTGTGCACTATTAAGGGAAGCCAGAATTGTCCATGGAATTATTTTTCCAGCCCGACTCTGCGTAGTAAACCAGGAGAAGATTTTCATATTCTCAGACCCAACAGAGGCACTAAAATGGGCCCAGAAGAACACCCTAACTCGACCTCCCAGAGAAGAAGCTACGGATTCCGAGGAAGAAGAGGAGGAAATCTCTTGAAGGACTGGTGGTCTTGGCCACAGGTTTGCTCTTTACACAACAACCTGAACACTGTTTGCTCTTAATATTAAAAACTTACTATGCCTTAAGCTGCAGTTAATGAATAAGCAAACGCCACCATTGGCGCAGTGGATGTTTGTAGTGTTCTTGTTTAAATTACTACTGTGTTATTTAGCTGATAATTTTTGGAGGCAGTAACATACCGCCCAGCTGTAAATTACACTTATTGTTAGCCTTTTTTAGGCATAATCTAATAGTATATGCATGTTTACTTTTGTTCTATTGTAGAACTAAAGGTATTGGAGAGTATAATCTCAATCTTTACTTGTAATTACATGCAGCTCCTGGACTTCAGTAAGCAGCAAAAAACTTTAATAATAACTGGATTATTTTTTTAGAAATACCCCCAAGGACGTATTTTATATTTACATGGCGTGTATAATGAAACTGAATGTATTAAGAGACTTGGCACCCTCAATGGAAGAAATGTATCCTTATGTGCTGTATCACAAAATTATATGTATGTTTCACAGAAACTAATAAATATAAAGTTAAAAAAAAAAGGGTCTGGAGTTACCGAGGCTGTGTACAACTGGGAGTAATATTTCTTAAAGCATTCCATTATTTGTTCTGTGTGAGTGGCTCGGTTGTTGGATGTCGGGTCTATTAAATGAGAGATATATGTAACCATCCTCTGTCCTCTCAATCTTCCAGCCAGACATCGAGCCCCCTTTGAACCTCCCTCATACCTATAAGATTTTAAATAAAATAAAGCCTGTTGTGTTTTCTCATCTATAAGCTTCTGAAGACTAGGTTTGATTTGATTTATCTGTAGCCTAATCTCCTCAGTTGCTGGTGTTCGAGTCTGCAATTCCCCCAGTTCACCGTGGAGTTTAGTATATTGGTGTTCCCATCTTTTTTTCTGTGCCGCAGCGTAGGCAATAATCTTCCCCCGGACCACCGCCTTGACCGTATCCCATAAAATAGATGCAGGAACCTGTGTCCCAGACTTCTCAACAATCACCTGAGTAATTTTAGCATTAAAGCTATATCTAAAGGCCTTGTCTTTTAAAAATGAGGTATTTAGGCGCCACCCAGTGGTTGATCTAGGTATTTTAAAATCTAATTTTAAAAATAAAGGGGAATGGTCAAAGAAATCTAGGGCCTATAGTCAAATCATGTAAATAATCTGTATGTTCTCTAGAAATAAAAAAATAGTCCAGTCTGGAATAAGAGTTATGTCATGGGGGAATAAAATGTGTAACCCCTTGCGGAGGGGTAAAAAAATCTCCAAGCATCTGTCAAGCCCAAGGTCTCCAGATTAGCACGACAAAATTTCACTGCAGTTGAGGATCTATGTCTATGTGGAGAAGATGAATCCAAATGTGGGTTCAGGGTGAGGTTAAGGTCACCGCCCATTATCAGACATCCCTGGAGATTGTCAATTAATTTATCAAAAAATCCTTTCAGTGCTGCAACAGACATCATTGGGGGGAAATACACATTTACCAGAGTAACTAGTTTCCCAAATAATGTCCCTGTTAAAATGATATACCGTCCCCAAGGGTCAATAAATTGAGAGGACAAATGAAAAGGAGAGGTCCGGGGAATCATCACCGCCACTCCACGGCACTTCCCCTTTGGGAAAGACGAAGCAAAAATCTGAAAACGGGCCCCCCATGATAATTTGGAATGTTCGTTGTCTGTCAAATGGGTTTCTTGTTGATAGACAATGTCATTTGGATCTTTCCTTAAGTATTGGAAGAGTCTTGCTCTTTTAATCGGATTATTCAATCCATTTATATTGAGGGACAATGCCCTAATTATTTGAGACACCATTTTAAATTATTTAGAAGGTGTAGACCTCTCCGATGCACCCCATCCCATCAAAATGTCCCTGTCGGATACTAAATTCTCAATCTTACTAAGTATTAACACCAAATCCAGTGGTTCTCCCTTATTATAAATTCTATAATCGGGTAAATCTCTGAAATACCCATCTCCCCGAAAATGAGTATACCTTAACATTTCTCTAACTTTACTATTGAGTGCACACTCCTGCTGTAGCTGAGCTGTATGTTGGAAAAACAGAATAACCATTTTCTCAGAATCATTATGTAATCTAGATTCAATAAAAAGGGTTCTAAATAAATCAAACTGTATTGACTGTACATCGGGGAAAAACACCCCTGAACAAAACTAACTATATACATCAACTGTGACTTCCAAGTTAGGGGAGAATGTAGCCAAACTCCCTAATCGTGCCTCCAGAACATCAGGAGGAACAGGAGGAAATCCGAGTGCAATAGGCGCTCGGGCCTCCAGAGGGTATAAGTTCCCTCTAATACAAAAACAAAAAATAAGCAAAAGACAGGCAACGGATTCAAAAATACACCCCCAAAAAAACCTTCTGTCTTTTAAAAACAAACATGAGCCTGCTAACCTAGTAGCGGTGGCAGACCGCTCTTCGTTATCATTGTAGTATGTAATATAATCATTGAATTATAAGATTATTATGGATTTACTTCAACAGTTTAAGCCATTAGCCCCCCTCTCTCCACTCCTGCTCTCTTCTTAATACGCAGAGTGAGGAAAGGTTATATATAAATATTCTCCCTCCCTCTCAATCCTCTAACGTTTAATACGCTTAAGAATTGGCCAAAACAACAGGCCTGAGTGTCCAAGGGAGCGTCCCGGTAACAGGAGAAAGTGTTAAGGATCCCAGTCACTGAGTCTCCAAGAAGAACTAACTCTCTAAGTAGTTTGATTCTCCAGGATTCAGTCAAGTTCTGCCGCGTGCAGACCAGCAGAATGCCGCCAGACGGTTCTTCAGGCTTTTGGGTCTCGAATCTCCACTCTTTCGACTACTTCCACGCTCCTCCACTGTTTGCCATGTAGATATTTTCAGGGATAATGAAGGCTTCATCTCGGTCCTCTTCTTGATCTGGATGCCCAGTGTAAGCAGCTCCTCCCTGGCCTCCTCAGCCGAACAAAACTCCCTTCTGCCTGATGGAAGCTACACCAGCAAGCGAGCCGAATAAGGGGTGGTGAATTTAATATTGGCATCTTTCAATGCTGGGAGTATATCTGTGTAGGCCCTTCTGTTCTGCATGGTTTCGGGGCATAATCATTATCTAGATAGATACGTGTTTGGCCATAAAAGATCTTCCCTCTTTACGCCATGCTGTAGTCAAAACTCTTTCTTTCACAGCATAGCTGAGAAAACGGAGAATGATGGATCGTGGTCTGGCCTTCGGATCAGTGGGACGTGGTCCCAGCGCCCTATGTACTTGCTCCAACTCCATGTCTGGGGTAACTCCAAGGCCGTTTTCAGGACCGTAGTTATAAAGTCTGTAAGTTCTTGGCCTTCCGATCCCTCAGGAATACAGTAAACCCTTAAGTTCTTACGACTTAGTTCTTTTCAGCATCCTCTTGTCTCGAATGGAGTAAGGCATATTGATCCTGTGGCTCTTGAATAGATTCCTCAATATCGTCAATTCTGTTTTCGGCCACAGTTATCTGCCTCTCTGTGGCATCTGTGCGTTGTTCCAGGTTAGCCACATCTCTTCGCAGCTCACTATACATTTCTTTGATCTCAGTCCTGAAGGAAAGTAATTCTTTGTATATTGTATCGAGCTTCACCCGTTTGTTTTTTATTTTATTATGGGTTAAGGCAGCCAGATCAGATGGTTCAGTTGTTGCGACCGAAAGCTCCGAGTCGGAAGGCTCCTGGGCCGACATTCCGGTCGTGGTGGAAAAGCTCCGATTTACTGCTGTTTGAAATTGCACAATGATAGATTGTCTAAGTAGTATTCCCTGCACTTTTTAACAGATTTTTAATGGTCTCCAACGCAAAACTCTGTAGATGCAGGTAAGATAGCTGAGAGAGGCTGCGGAGCTCGAGATTAATCCGCCATCTTGGTTGTAGGCTCGACCGGAAGTCCCCCTCCCGGCACGCCTTTGATAATGGTGGCAGCAGAGAATCTTTAAACATCTTGTAAAATTCACTCATGTAGCTGGCGGGGCCAGGGTTTTACCATTTTTCAAATTTCTAAGTACTAAATTCAGCTCCTCCTGTGTAATTGGGGCTGTGAGCATTTGGCCTTTCTTCTGGGAAAGTTTCCGAACTCTTTAAACATGCCAGATAATCTGTTGATACAGGGGTTTGGGAATCCATCTCAGGGTGTGAACTGTCCCTGAGGGTGCCTTCTGAGATCTCAGGTGACATATTTGTGTCAAGTAGTTGTGCAATCCTGTCCATAATAAAAGTACGGCATTCAGGTGAATTAAGAAGGGAGTTATCAAGACACTACAGTGTATTTCCCTGGGCCATCACCTATTTCAACTTCAGTAATAAGGGACATGATCCGACAAACAAATCTGCATAATTTCACAGTCCTCTAATAAACTAACATGTTTTGCTGAGATGTGCAGAAGATCAGTACGCATATAAATTTGTTGTGTGCTCAAAAATGCATATAATGACATAGGAAAGGATGCAAATATCCCCAAGTATCAATCCAATAACTTTCTTTTAATATAACGCTGCCTCTCTTCTGTGCTGTTGTTTTCCAGGCATGGGAAATATTGGTAGTATCCTCTCTGTCAAAAATCAGTTTTTGCAATCCCCCAGGAGGGGAATTCCCTTTTGATGTTGAAGGATAGTGTTCAGTAAATGCTTGTTCACAGGAATATCAGTTCCAGAAGGTAAGTAAAGACTAACTAGTGTGAATTATTTACCTATATAAAGCCCTACAGCTATAGCAAGCCGACACGGTGGGTCCACATAGGAACCTGTACATTGGAATGATGTAGAACGGGGATGAATGAGGACTCTGTATTTCTGGCGCCAAAACTTCATTTGAAAAATCCACTTCAGGGGCTTGCCTAAAAAAGTACTGAAGATCCTAAGACACTAGGAGGCTGAACCCAGGGGTAGTAGGAGACTTTATCCCACAACCGGGACCCTCTCTCCCCTCTTATCGGACAAACTGCTCCACTCAACGGAGCACACAATTACAAAGAGTAATGCAAATAAATTAATTAGAGCTTATTGGAGCTCTCGTAAAGGAGGCCAAAGAATACAAGCATAACCCATTTGATCTTATTGGAGCTAACAGAGAAGAAAGTGTTTATCTCCTTGAATTACCTGTTGGAGCTCATCGGAGCTTAGGAGTCCAGCTGCTCACTGGAGCACAACAAACTATATAGAACTTTCAAAAGAGCTCACTGGAGCTCGCGGAAAACAAACCACAGAATCCCAAATTTAGTTCATTTGTGCCCAATGGAGCTCAAGGAGACTGGAGAGAATTAATTTTGTCCACCCTCCCACCCCACCCCACCTCCTTCACCTATTAAATAGGCTGAAAAATGCACCACCCTTGTCTGCCCTGGTTGTAGGCTGTACAGGGAAGAGGAGGGGGCACCACTGCATCTGAGATGAAAGTGGTGGCGCTCAGTTGGGCTAAGCACCCAGATGTCCTTGCAAGAGAATAGTCAACTAGTGGCACACTACAGTCTGTCAACTGTCAGTTTGCACCTACTAGAACTCGGGACATTGATAAGCAGCTAATACACTAGTGGTACTAAAGCTGAGGTAGTGAATCTGCGCTACTAGACAATACTGTCTTTTTTTTTTACTTCTCTGCTGCAATATTGAACTTGTCTGGGTAGGAGCTATTTTCTAAAGCGTGGGAGCAGCCTTAATTGTTATTGTACAGCTGTCTATGCCTACAACCTGCCTGATAGCTGCTTTTAACTACCTGCATAGCTCAGGGAAAGTTCTAGGGAAATTGAATCTTAGAACTACAAATGGAACATGTAAACTGCTAGCCTTACCACACCTGTCACTGTCCTGATCTACTCTTACTTGCTAGAGGTGGCAGGGAGGGAAGCCTGTTACTACGAGCCAGTTATCCACCTGTATTCTATGTATGTATTGTTTTTATTGCTTATATCTAGTGAGAGGCTTGAGTGTTTGCATTGAACTTCTAGTATGTCTCTACAGCTATGTGTATCTCGCGGAGGATAAAGTGTCTTGCTGTCACAGTGTCTTCTCAGGGTGCTGCAAGTACTCCCCTAACCCAGAACGAGAAGCCATTGTCAGGTGGCTAAACTGAACTTAGCCAATTATTTTGTTTATTTCCCCTTGTTTCTCTTTATTACGGACTTAACCGCGTGATCATACCTGCTCACGGCTGTCCCTCAAGCTTTAGCCTGCCATAACAATCCCTGTCCCTTGCTTTCCTCAACTCTTTACATTTGTCATATTCCCGTCTGCTCACCAGACTATCTAACAAATTTGGCGCAAAATATCTCCCAACCCCCTGCCACAATCACAATGCCTTTGAACTGTCCTTCCTATAAACTAAAGAACCAGAACCAGTTATCCCCAATCCAAGGCATAAAATAAGCGGGTTCACATCACAATTTGAGACCCAAGAATCGGGAAACGCGAGTCAGTTTCCAGCTTGATTAGCAATGGTTGCTAATCATAGAAGCTGGCTGTCCCCCGTATTTTTTTTTCCCCTTTCCCTGGTGTCTAGTGGCACCCCCACCCTCCAGTTGCCAGCCCTTTGTTTCCCTGGTGACAATCTACACTGATTGCCATCACCGTAATGCTTTTTATCCCTGGTGTCTAGCAAACCCCCCCCAATCCGATCGCTGTCTCTGTTATTTTTGACATTCCCTGGTGTCTAGTGGCACCCCCAATCTGATCACTGTCCCCGTTATTGTGAGGTTCCCTGGTGTCTAGTGGCACCCCCCACCATCCGACCACTGTCCGTTTTTGTCCTTCAATGTTTTTTTATTTAAACCTGCAAAAAAAAAAAAAAAAGTCCATCGCCGATCGCTCCCATAGCCCCACTGACCACCAACTGTGCATCCACTCTCCACACCCCCCCTTGACACCCTTGCAGACTGTCACTCACCTGAATAGGTCCCAGGTTCGAGATCCCTGCACCCGATCGAAGACATGTCTTGCTGCTGGAACCAGTGACTGCAGTATGAGAACTAAGGCAAATGCAGTCCTGTGTATTTAATGGGGGTTTCAACTTGGGTGCATAACTCGGTCATTTTTTTTTATTTTTTTTTTTTTATAATTCAAGTTTATTAGCAATCAAGGGTACATCTTATTATTCTTTTACATTTCGTTAATCATCCATACATTTACATAGCAATATTATAGTTCATGCAGGTGTCATTTCATTCAGCAAATATACATTTTTAACTTTCCCAGGTCGCAGTTCCCTCCTCAAGATAAATATCTGACCTTCCGACTATCCTATTTATCATTCTTTACTGTTTCTTTTCCTTTTACTACTTTCTTTTCCTTTTACTACTCTAACTTAGTTATTGTCGTCCCCTCTGGTTTCCTTCCACAACACCCATCTAGCCCATCTGCGCAGAAATGCCAGGACTCTAGAGTTGATCTTATGGGTTAGTTCCTCCATTCCCATTATAACCGGGACCACCTCCTGCCATTGTGCTAAGGTTGGAGGATCCACTGTTAGCCAGTGTTTTGTAATGGCCTTATGCAGAAGTATATTCCAGAGGTACAAGGCCTCCCCTCCTCTAATTTCTGGTGGTGGCAGTCCCAAAATCAGGTGTGGCAGGGTCAACTCAGATGTGATGGAGAACTTCTCTCCCAAAGCCCCTTTAATTTGTCTCCAGAACGTTTGCAAGGTCGGGCATTCCCAAAATATGTGTGTGTGATGGGCAACCGGTTCCCCACACCCTCTCCAACATCCCTTGCACTTAGCTCTTCCCCACTTGCCCTGGGTTTTTGGGGTGTAGAAGAATCGCGTCCTGATTTTCCAGGCAAATTCTTGCCATAATAGTGAATAAGTTGTCTTACTAGATGAGTTGTGTATTTTACACCATTCTGTTTCTGTTAGCTGAAAGCCTGCCTCCTCCTCCCATCTATGTCTAAGGGGTTGGACACAGGGACGGTACAACTCTCTAAGGGTTCTATATAGCCTGGAAATATGTCCCTTCATAAGTGTCTGCTTTTGTATTGCTTGGATCACCTCTATCAATCCCCCACCTGTCGACCCACCCTATCCACTTGCTTGGCTTCAACTATGTGCTGTCTTATCTGTAGATATCTAAACAAATCTGTATTTTGTAACTGGAACTTCTCCTTTACTGAGCTAAATGGTAGAACTACACACTGGTCAATTAACTGTGCAAGTGTGACAAGTCCCATCCTTGTCCATTGTCTGAACATGTGGTCCAGTTTGGCTGGGGTAAAGGTATTACTCCATGCAAACCACTGCAATGGTCATAAAGCTTTTGAAATGTGGTACTTGATCTAGGTCCTATATACTGCTCACAAGGTGTTTCTAGTTGCCATAGATGGTAGTTCCTTTATATATGGTCTAAAGGACAAGTCCACCATCCTTGCCTCCAGTGGTGCCCCCCTTACCGAGCTCACCTCCATATTTTTCCAGTGCGCCTCATACCCTTCCGCTGACCACAAAGCCGCAGTTCTCAACTGTACCGACAAATAATAATCTTCCAAGTTAGGAAGGGCTCTGCTCCCCACCATCCTGCTAGAATATATAATCGAAGCTTTAATTCTAGCTTTCCCAGGGGACCATATGTATTTAGTAATAATTCCTCGCCACTTTTTAAATTGGGTCTGCGGGATCCACAAGGGCAGGCACTGAAACAAGTACAGGAATCTAGGCAAAACGGTCATAGTGATAGATTGTATACATGAGTACATAGGGAACCTCAGCAGTAACCATTTGCTGATGTCCTGCTTAATCTGCTAAACCAGAGGTTTGTAATTTACTTCAAATAATTTACCCAGATTTCTGGGGATATAGGTCCCCAAGTATCTAATTTTGGACACGTCCCAGTTCAGCGGCACTATTGCCTTAATGTTGTCCGAGGGATTGTAATGTAGCCGGAGAACCTCAGTTTTGGCTGTGTTTAAGCTGTATCCAGCATGGAACCCGAATTCCTCAAGACACCGCCATGCCTGTGGTATAGAGGTATCTGGCTGTGTGAGATACAGCAGGACATCATCTGCGTATTATGTTCTGAGTTCCCCATCTCCACTCCGTGTATGCATTGGTCATTTCTTATAATTTTTGCAAGGGGCTCAATATACAGAGCGAATAACATGGGGGAAAGGGGGCCCCCCTGCCTTGTACCTCTTCCCAGGTTAAATCTATCCGACACCCTTTCATTAACCCTAACGCACGCCTGCGGGCCAGCATACAGAGCCCTGAGACTTGTGATGAATTGTCCCGGAAAGCCCATTTGCCCCAAAACCTGGAAGGGAAAGCTCCAAGACACTTTATCAAAGGCTTTCTCTGCGTCCAGACTCATCAGGCACGCAGGCGTGCGCACCCGGTTTATCTGATTAATAATGTTCACAGCCCTCCTGACGCTGTCTGAGGCTTGTCTGCCAGCCACAAAGCCTGTTTGGTCCATGTGTATTATTTGTGGGATAAGCGATTTGATTCTTTCAGCTATTATAGCAGTAAACAGCTTATAGTCTGCGTTAAGTAGAGAAATAGGTCTGTATGACCCACACTTTGCTGGGTCCTTCCCTGCTTGGTGAATTACCGTGATAGTGGCATAGTTCTACGATGGGGGTACCACTTCCTCTTCTCTCCATATTTCATTGAACACTCCTCCCAATAGGGGGGACACTTCCTTAGAGAATGTTTTATAGAATTCCCCTCCAAACCCATCTGGTCCTGGGCATTTCCCTGTTTTTATGTTCTGTATTGCATTGATAATCTCAAGGTGAGAGATATTTGTTACCAGTGCATCCCCCTGCTCCCTGGTCAGTGTGTGCAGACCTCAACTTTTGGAGTAAGCATTTTTTCTCCTCTACTGTAGATTCCTGTTGGGGTCTGTAAAGCGTTTTATAGTACAAGACAAACGCATTTGCCACTTTCTCTCCCCGGTATAACATCTGCCCTGTGTTGGGATGCCTAATTTTAGTGATATATGATTTAGCAGCCTGTTGTCTCAGATGGTAGGCTAAGAATTTTGTCGCCTTTGGTCCCCCCTCATAGTACTTCTGCTTCAGGTAACGTAATGCCTTTTCTGTTTCCATATTCATTAATTTTTGAATTTTATCTTTTGTTTCCTTAAGTTTTTCCCCTGTGTCTTTGTTCCATTTTTGCTTTAACTTTCCCTCTAGTTCTTTCAGTTGATCTGTGAGAAAAGTCATTTGGCACTGTCTTTCTCGATTCCTATGTGCTGAGATAGAAATTAGCCTTCCCCTAACCATTACCTTTATCGTGTCCCGTATCATTTGGGGTGAGATATCCTTTCCTGCATTGGTGTTTATCGTGTGTTCAATAATATCCTGTATCTCTGAAATTGTTTCCTTGTCTCGTAGGAGGGATACATTAAGTCTCCAATGTGTGTTTTTCGTTGCAATGCCAACTCAGTCTCTGCGTACACAGGTTGATGATCTGAGTGTATGGCCGATCCCACCCACACCAACCGGTACATAGGCATTTCTTTATTATACAGTGTTCCATATTGCGTGAAAATATAGAGCGGTGGTAAGGGGAGGAGCCACGAGAGGGTCACCAGGGGCGGAGCTACCGTATGGAGTCGCCTTGGGATACAATAAATGCATAAGAAACAAGAAATAAGAGTAATATGATGATCTGGAGGCCTCTGTAGTATGCAGTAGCAAATAAAAAATGTGATAAAATATATTGGAGAACCTCTGCATTCTAGTTGCAGGCCAGGCAACAGTTTGTGAGAGTCTTAACATTTTGGTGAGGCCATACTACAACTCTTTACTAGTGCCTGCAAGGCCAAGATCTAATCTTCGGTTTCGCAGTCCTGCCCAATGAGCTGCAGCTTCCAAATAAGGGAAACTGTCAACATCGGGGCCCTCAATTGAGATAAGCATAAGTGCATTTAGCACACTGGCACTTAATCTATTTCGTTCCTGCGTTTTTTATTCGATTCAGTGCAGAAAACCCCCTCTCACAATCTGCAGTTGACATGGGTATTATCATTGCCAGCTCTGCCAAAGTAGATATGTTTGGATACAGGTCTACATACTTAGTAGTTAGAGCATGTAGGACATCAGAAATAGTCTTAAAGGCCATCTTTTCTGTGAACATGAGACTACACAGAGAAGCCCATTCCAGTGCAGAAGCATCTACATCCACAGCAGTAGCATACTGACCAAGAATAATCTCAAGGCTATCACTACCATACCCTTCCAACTCTTCAATATCAACTTCCTGTATCATGCTGGGGTCAAAGATAATGAACGCCATCCAAAAGTTCTGTGCTTGGAAACCTTTGCTCAATTTGAGCAATTAGGGCCCTAATAAACTTGTCATGCACAGAGGTTGTGAAATGATTCAACTGTGGTTAGCTAAATGGCAAATTCAGGCCATTATCATTCAGGAGTACTAGTTCAGGCGAAACGGAGGAGAAGTACTGACCAGGTACCAGTAGGCGTGCCCTAAGAATCTCTAAAGTGGAATGTAAATGTCTCTTTATATCAGTAAAATTCAGAGCTGATGTTTGAAAGCATTTAGATAAGATGCTAAGGTGTGGAAGTATGTCACACATCATGCATAAAATAGAGAAAAACTCCCAGTTTTCCACCATTTTTACTAGGCCCACAGCTTGGGGATCATGCCTTTCAGAGGCCTCTATGCAAGGACGTAACAACGGATGGGAAAATCTTCCTTAGTGTGTCACATGCTGCATCATGGGACAACCACCTAACTGCTTTTGCCTGTTTAGGCTTTAAAACAGGGTTTTCCATTGCCTGCTGAATTTCTTTCAGGGCAGCCATGCGAACAGCAGAGTTTTCATAATATCTGTATAAGTGATCTAGTGTTTGATTAAACTTTTTAATGGCGTTCACTTCATTTGCTGCTGCCTTTACAGCCAAGGCCTCCGGTGAGCCATACAGTGATTTTCAACAAGAATTGGGCTGACTTCTTTCAGCTTTTTAGCCACCCGTTTTGCCTGCCCAGCATAACGGCTGCTCCATCACTGCCTAACCCTGCAAGGTGATCAACGAGATTTGATTGTTATCAGAGAACTCCAGCATTTTTTAACAATTGAGTCTGCCTTTCCATCAATTAGTTCTCAAGTCCCAGGAAAGAAACTCTGGTTCCCTTCTTTGCAGTACATACCATACAAAATGAGCTGCTTCATAACAGCAATATCAGTTGTTTCGTCCACTAAATATGAAAAAATTTGGCAGCCTTCAAATCTGCAAGAACTGATCTCCTGACCACCTCACCCAGAGAGAGACCATTTCTCTGACAGTTCGATCAGAACGATATTTACCAGCATCAGCAATATGTATATTGTCTAGGTATTTGCATCCCAATGATTTGGCGAGATCCAGCAGTGAGCCATATTTCGTTGTGAGGCAGCTCATTTTTATTAGCCAGTACATGCAACGAGGGATGCCACAAAAGCTTCTTGTTCCAGGGTCATGGCTCTGCTGCATTGCCTGCTCTATTCCACCTTTTGAAGCTGAAATTCTGCAGTTAGCTTCCAGTTCAGAAGCAACAACGTGAACTGAACTGTTTTGATACCTTTTTATAGCATCTTCTCTGAATGTCTTACACCCACTGAGTACCCAAACTGTTCCTGATTTGGGCATCTGTTTATGTTTTATGCAAAATGCACAAAACATGCCATCATTTTCTTTGTACTGTAACCAACAGTATTTGTTAAGCCAGCCAGTATAAAATCCTGTTGCTCTATGCTTAGAGGTGTTTTTTTCTGTATTACAGGAGGAAGTGCAGGGAGTTTTTTGGACCATGACGTCGATATCAACTGGACCAACTGGCATTGTCCCAATCATCGACTCACAATTGTCATCTTGATCAGGATGTTTCCGTTTTTGAGTTAATTTGAAACCAAAGTTAGTTAGTTTTTGCATTGTGTACAATAAAGCTTTTTTTTTTCCTAATTGTTGTCGTGTGTTTATTTGTCAATACAGAACGAGAACTTGGTAATGCTGGTTGAGTCCCAAATATTTTTTCTCATACAAATATTTTTTTGCTCCCTGAATCAGGGTTCAGAACAAGTGACCACTGACGAAGCAAGACTGCACAACCTGACTAGTAGTGCAGAACCCCTGGTGGCACAGTTAAGGAGACCAGAATTTTTTTTTCTCACACAAATCTTTTTTTTATTCCCTGAATCAGGGTTCAGAACAAGTGACCACTGACGAAGCAAGACTGCACAACCTGACTAGTGGTGCAGAACCCTATGGCACAGTTAAGGAGACCAAATTTTTTCTCACACAAATATTTTTTATTCCCTGAATCAGGGTTCAGAACAAGTGACCACTGACGAAGCAAGACTGCACAACCTGACTAGTGGTGCAGACCCCTAGTAACAGTTAAGGAGACCAGAATTTTTTTCTCACACAAATATTTTTTATTCCTGAATCAGGGCTCAGAACAAGTGACCACTGACGCAGCAAGACTGCACAACCTGACTAGTGGTTTAGACCCCCTGGTGGCACAGTTAAGGAGACCAGAATTTTTTTTCTCACACAAATATCTTTTTATTCCCTGAATCAGGGTTCAGAACAAGTGACCACTGATGAAGCAAGACTGCACAACCTGACTAGTGGTGCAGAACCCTGGTGGCACAGTTAAGGAGACCAGAATTTTTTTTCTCACACAAATATTTTTTTATTCCCTGAATCAGGGTTCAGAACAAGTGACCACTGACGAAGCAAGACTGCACAACCTGACTAGTGGTGCAGAACCCTGGTGGCACAGTTAAGGAGACCAGAATTTTTTTTCTCACACAAATATTTTTTTATTCCCTGAATCAGGGTTCAGAACAAGTGACCACTGATGAAGCAAGACTGCACAACCTGACTAGTGGTGCAGAACCCTGTGGCACAGTTAAGGAGACCAAGTTTTTTTTCTCACACAAATATTTTTTTATTCCTAGAATCAGGGTTCAGAACAAGTGACCACTGTGAAGCAAGACTGCACAACCTGACTAGTGGGACAGACCCCTGGTATACAGTTAAGGAGACCAGAATTTTTTTCTCACACAAATATTTTTTATTCCCTGAATCAAGGTTTGGAAATAAGTGACCACTGGCCAAAGCAAAGCTGCACAACCGGACTGGTGGGACAGAGACTGTAGACCCCCTGGTGGCAATATGTGGGCTTCTGCTAGCTTTATTTTCTTTTTTACTTTTTGCAGCTAGTAATTCTCTCTTTTTTTATAAAGCAGCACTCAGAAGAGAAAATAATGCAAGAGCCTAGAAGGTCCTCTAAATCTCTCCCACCGCCCTTCCCTCACTCACAACCCCACTCCACAGCAATGCAGAAATATAGTATATCAGGCTCAAAAGAATAATATGGGCATGTGAACAGTCAAGCTATCACACACACTACTGGCTTTGCAGTGCTGCACTTGACTAGTAATCTTCCTTTTTTTTGTTCTTTTTACAAAATTCTTTTTTTTTTTTTCAAAGCAGCAAGAAAACCAAACTGAAAAGTGAGCTGCCTAGTACTAGTCTCTGTGAGACCACTCTCTCCCTCCACTCCCCCACTCACGACCCCACTCCACTAATGCTAGGGCTATTATTAAATGCAATTACCAGGCTGAAAAATGTGCTCAAAACTGTCTGGCAAGCTGCTCAGTAAAAACGCAACCGATGCTGACACTCTGAACACAAAGTCAGAGATCCACTCTCGACGCAAGACACAAGCCGAATGTAAAGCTCCAAAGTGACAGTCTGTACTTAACTGGGACTTACCCAAAGTAAACTGCTCTGATAGGGCAAGTCAGCTGTCACTCTCTGCAGATTTGGCGCCTTTCCTCCCGAGCGACCTGGTGACCATCGGAGCAGTCAATCACATGATCCTGGACTGCCAGCACCCGAACTACGGTTGTGCAACCTCCCACCGTCTTTCTTGTGCATGACAAGGAGCATGGATGGGTTCTTGTGCTCGCGCATGCTCCTAGCGTGAGTACGAGGATTTAAAGTGACAGGCAGCTTTTACCTGCACAGAAACAGAGGCGGGACTTTAAAATGAGAGGCGGCCATTTAAGATAGCGCGGCGGCCCGCCTCTCAGTTGTAATGAATGGGGAACACTGTTATATGTAAAAAACATATCTAATCTGGAGTGTATTTTAAATCTGGGGGAGAAATATGTGAAGTCCTTGGCAGTCGGATATTTTTCTCGGCACACATCCACAATCCCCACCTCCCTAAGTAACTTCTCGAATTATTTAGCTGTCTTATTCCTCCCACTTGGGATCTTTGATGTAGTGTCTAGATTTCTATTTAGGGTCAAGTTCCAGTCTCCCCCATTACTACCACTCCCCTTGCTTTTTCCACTACAAGATGGATCAGGTCAGAGTAAAACTGGATTGATGAGCCCGGGGGTGCATAGACATTGATGAAGGTGACCCAGGCATCTTGCACTCTCCCTCTTACCACAGTGTATCTCGCCCCTTGATCTATTACAAGTTTATCCTCCTCAAAGGGTAGATCTGATGCCATCATGATGGCCAACCCCCGCTTCTTCCCCTTATCCAGAGATGCGTGATACAACGTGGGGTATGCCCTAGACTTGAGTTTTATTGCCTCCTCTGGGGAGAGGTGCGTCTCCTGTAGGAAACGGACTGAGCAGTTTTGCTGTTTAAGAAATTGTTGGATCTGCCACCTTTTACGGGGATTGTTAATCCCATTTATATTATAAGTAACAGCTGTCAATCTAGGACTAGCCATTTGAGCATATTAGAGATATAACATTGTTAACCAGAGGGACCCCTGCGGCCTCCCTTTGTTTCTTTACCACATGCTTTGCTGTGAATGCCTGAATGTACCCCACATGAAACCAAACAATTTTAAAATGCACAACTTTCTCAACATGTTTAACAACAAACATCTATATAACTTTTTAAGAATCCTTGGGGTATCCAGTCCCCTTTATCAACTGTTCTACTCCAAACACTAAGCAGAGTATGCCCCCGCTTAATGTTCCGGGTGTCTGTTATCTTCCTAGGTCGAGCTGGGAGCCCCCTGCTTGAGTGGTGCCTCCCTAGTGACATCCTGATCTCTCAACTATATCGTGAGAGGACCGCAGAACCGGAATTGGCAGGAAAAATCCCAACGTCCGTGTAGTGTAGGCCTACGTCCGCAAGGATGTGGCAGATATCCTTCTCTTCACCTTTCTAAGGCCCCCTCCCCCCCGTCCGTTTTTATGTCAGCATTTAACTATTAACTATTATTGTCTCCTCTTTAACTTATATAAAGTACCTTCCAGAGTCTCACCCCTCTCGAAGAGTATGCATAGCGGGGCCAACGTATATCTATTTCAGTGTTTGTTTTTTCTCGTTTTTTTTTTCTTTCCCTTTTGTTCCTTCCTTCCTTCCTTTCTTCCCTCCCTTCCCTTCAAAAAAAATAAAATAAAATATTTTTTTATTACAATCTTCTTTCTTGGCCCCTCTCAAATGTAAGATACATGAAAATCCTTCTCCAGAAAGTATATTATCCCCTTTTGTTTGAACCCAAGCAAAGTTTTCCCCTTACATTTTAAACCTTCTGACCATTTAGATCTGGTGACCCCTCCTCCCTCAGTCAGCACTCGACCTCAACGCACTCATTTTGTGCAGATGTTACCATGTCTGAGGTCGAACCCCCCCCCCCCCATAACCCATCAACACCGCACTCCCTTTCCCAGAGTTAAAAAATGTTGTACTTGCAGTTGTAATGGGGTATACCCCCAGTCGGGAGTCCAGCATCTCCATAAAAGGATACAGCTTGTGAATAACGGGGGGGGGGGCATCAAGTCTCAGTCCATCTCAGGGCTAAGGAGCGCTTGACTTCAGAAGTATGTCCCTTCTTTAAGGACCTGCCAGGTATTAATTTCAAGTGTCCTTACTGCTGCTTCTACCGTGGGTGTCACTCGGTACTCCTTGCTGTGCGCTGCCTTTCGCCGGTCGCAGAAGGCCCTCGATGTGCGTCCATGCTCCAGAGGTCATCAACATGGCTCCCAGATCTGATCGCAGTGTCGCAGGGTTGGCGCCTACAGGATCGCTCTTCGTCTTCAGACCCTTACATGCTACAGCCCAGGCCGATCAAAGGAGTTCTTTCTCAAGCTGCTCTTTAACTAAGGCTGGGGTTTCAGTTCCGATCTCCTTCAGATAAGGAGCCGCTGCAAGAAGATCCTGGTACGTGCGGGTTCCCTGCTCTGTCTCCACATGAAGTCTCGCTGGATACAGAATTTGTGCTTTTATGTGCCTGGCCCGAAGCTGTTTCAGTATGGGCCATATGGCGTGGCAGCTCTCCTGGACTGCCGTCGTGTAATCATTGTCCAGGCTTAATCTATGTTGCTTGAACCTGATTTCTTTCTGTTTCCATGCGTGCTGTAGCAGGTCTTCTTTCACAGTGTATGATGACACCCTGAAGATGAAGGATCTCGGTCTGGCTCCTGCATTGGGTCACGGGCCCAGGGACCTGTGGGCCCGATCAATGGCTATTTCGTAGTCATTTGGCAGCTGCAAAGTCGTTTTAAGTAGTTCCTGAATGAAGGCAATGGTGCTGGTCGCACCTGCCTCCGCACCGTCAGGCACCCCATATAATCGGAGGTTTTGTCTTCGGCTGCAGCCCTCCAAGTCGTCTAGCCGGTAAGTTAGCTCCCACTGTCTGGCCATCAGATGGAGGATTAAACGGTCATGCCGATCCGATTGTTCTGTTATTGTATTCAGCCCCGATTCCAGTTGGTCTGTTCGATTTTCTATATGCTCCATATTTGCTTTTAGGTCTGTTAGTGTGTGGTCGATTTTGTTGACTGTTGCCGCCATTTGTTTTATAGTTGTTGTCAAGTCAGCCCATTCATTGGAGCCTGCGGCCTGTGGCACCATGTCCGTCACCCCATCCAGGCTGTCCTCCGCTATAAGCTGTCTGTCCGACTGCTGCATCTCTTTCAGTCGTTGTACCGGAGTATTTAAGGTCCTGGGAGGTTAAGACCTTTGACCTAGTTGTTTTCGCCGGGGAATCCATTCTGTTAGAGGCAGATGTGGCTTGATTTGGATCAGGGGTTAGGCAGAGTTCAAAAGTCAAGCCTCCATTACCTTGCCAACGTTACCGGAAGTCCCCCTTGGTCATTTTTTGAGATATTGACCCCAAATTTTTAACATAGCCTTTTGGGGACCCCACCTCATGAACAATTTAACTGTCATTAAGCAACTCCTGCCTGAAAGGTGATTTCGCAGTCATTTGACGAATTCACCTTTCGGGCAGGATTTGTGTAATGGTAGTCTTATTGTTCTTGAGGTAGGGTCACAAGAAGGCTATGTTGAAAATTTGGGATCAAAATATGAAAAAATGGCAAAGTTATGACCATTCGGTGCAATTTCGCTACTCACCCTCATAACTTTGGAATTTTTAAATATTTTAACCCCAGATTTTCAGCATAGCCTTCTTATTACCCCACCTCATGTATGTCACAGCTGTCATTTTTCAAATCCTGGCCGAAGTGTGTTTTCGTATCTGTGGTGTGGAATGGCATTGCAGTTGCGCAGAATTACGATTTGGCGGGGATTGAAAACCTTTTCTGCACCAGGTACATGAGGTGGGGTAATGAGAGAGGCTATGCAGACAATTTGGTCAAAATGGCAAATTCAGTTTCGGAACTATGTATACAATGTCTGTTTTATCAATATATACAATAATAAATAATTACATAGTTTAAAGTAAAAAATACCCATTTTATAAAACTGCTAATCAAAATTGGCTGATTGCTAATCATTTTTCATTTTGATTAGCAAAGGCTGCTAATCAACTCTCCGACACTAATTTATGCCTTGTGATCTGCAGGAAGATGGTCGGACTGTTCGGTGGCAAATAAAAAGGTATTACCTGTGGCATATACAGGCCCCCATTACAGTCACTCAGTAAAAAGACTGACACCCGCCCCCCTCACTATAACTTTTCTAAAGGCAGCCCTGCTCCTGTTGCTGCTCACTGCTGGTGATATTGAGACCAATCCTGGGCCACTGCTGCCTATCAGTAGGATTGCATCCCCTACAGATCTTACCTGGAACTACACGAAAGGATTAAAAATAGTACACATGAACATTAGTAGTCTGCACCTTAAGATGCCTGATCTCGAAGCCTGGATGAGTCTCTACTCCCTTGATGTTGTTGCAATCACAGAAACTTGGCTGAAACCAGTCATTCAGCCTAGTGAATTAGACATCCCTGGATACAAAGTGTACAGAAAGGATAGGACAAGGATAAAGAAAGGTGGAGGAGTCCTACTGTACATCAAAAGCTCCCTCCAATCCTCTGAAGTTTTGTTTTTGTTACTGTCACTTGATGCTAAGGCGTGTGAACACATCATTGCCAAAAGTCTGGGAAAAACCAAACCACTGTACATAGTGTACAACTACACAGCACTGCCCCTAGCTATTCCAGGGCCCTGTGCGAACCTCCTTGCTGGAGCCCCATATCAGAAGTTGCGAAGAGCCCAAGGAACATCCCCATTCCTATCATGGTCTCCTGTAGCTTAATTTTTAGCTAGGTTTGTGCCATTTTTGCACTTTAGTTAAACTAGTACATTCCGGACCAGGAAGAAGGAGGCCAACTGGACAGCTGAGGTTTGGGGAGGAGCCTCTGCTTTTGGGGCCCTGTGCAAATGCACAGTTCAGAACCCCCTAAGGCTGGCTCTGCAACTACAGCCCTCCCACAGTAGCCAAAACAGCTCTGCCAGAGCTCCTTGAAAGTCTTGGAGAACTGTACCCTCGTGAATTCATAATACTGGGAGAATTTAAATTGGCTGGACAAAGGGTCTAAGGCCTATATGAACCTAATCACTGATACTCATCTCCACCAAATTGTTGGGGAACCAACAAGGCACAACAGCAGAATTGGGAACCATACATTACTCGATTGGATCCTTGTGTCCAGACCTGAAAGACGTCAAACCGCTGGGACCTTCTCAGATTCGCTACGTGATCACTCCCCCATATGCTGTACCTAGAGAAATCGCTTTCCAAAACCTCCCCCAAAAACTGTCACTACCAGAGACTACACCAAGCTTGACAGTGAAGCTTTCCTTAATGATCTCTCAAAGGTCAGCTGGAAAGACCTGGACATCATATCAGACATAAATACAGCTCTGGACTTCATAATTCATAATGTTGAGCCGGCCCAGTGGCGTGGAGGGCAGAGGCATTGCTGCCTCACCTCCTGCCATGCTGGCGATCCATGTTTGCGATGCAAGTAGGTCACTAGGGGTTGGCTAGGGAGGGAGGGGATCGAGCGTCTGGAGAACAGCTCTCCTCTCCTGGGGAGAGGTAGGGATGGAGTCCACTGCTTTTCTGGCCCCAAGCAGCAGCTGGGGGGCTGGCACAATGGACCCATAGGCAGAGGAGGCGGACACAGAGCAGATACCCGACATGCTGCATGCTGAAGCGCGTGCAGCTCGGCCACTGATGTCATTGCATGCTACCGCGCTACACTTGGGGGAGAAAACGGTGGCCGACCAGCAGAATGACACTGATTTCCCTCGCCCCCCACAGGCACCACACCTGGCCAGTTGGGCACCTCGGAGGAGCAAGGTAGAGAGGTAAGTCCCAGTGGACGCCAGGGTGATGGGGCCGGGGGGACCGGTGGACGGAGGGCTGGCCGGGACAAATAAAGTGGGGGAAAAAAAAAGTATTCATAACTTTACATTAGTCATACATAGGCATGCCCCTGTCATGCAAGGGCAGTACAAGGGCGTATGTTCATAGTGGCTCTCCCCTGACCACCGCATCCTGATGAAGCAAAGAGACAGGGCCTGGAATGCATACAAGGATAGTGGTTCTTCACAGGACTGGCAAAAATATAGGAGATTACGGAAAGCTGTACATATCCACACTGAAAGCTGCCAAGATTTGCTACATCAGGAATTTGCAGATGGAAAACCTGAGTGGCCCAAATCAACAACCTCCTAAAATGGTGACAAACCGACATGTGTCAGGAAATTAGAATAAATGGCACACTGGTCAAGGACTATGAACTCATCGCAGAAGGCTTCAACAAATAGTTTACCAACCTGGATTGCTTTAAAGTCTACCAACCAACACTTATTCCACTTCAAACTCGTAACCAGGAAGGAGGCTCTAGCACACTTGTTCAGAATAAAGTCAGACAAGTCTGCATGGCACTACGAGCTTGAGCCAAGACTTCTCCAGCTAGCAGTCCCAGTACTTGCAACTCCCATGACCAAATTGTATAATATGTCACTGCTATGTGGAGAAGTCCCTCTGTTGTGGAAAACTGCCTGGGTCATCCCTATCCACAAAGGAGGCGCCAGGGACTCTATAGAAAACTACTGCCCTATCTCGATACTGAGTGCCTTGGCCAAGGTACAAGAATGCCTTGTCTACAACCAACCGGTATACCCTCTGCATGGTGAAACTGCTACAGTGAACACGTCGATGCCGACAACATCGACAGTTTGCTGTATTAGTCCACCTGGGACCCCGGCACTCTTTCCCCTGGTCCTGCACCCCCTCCCTGAATCAAATCCGACTTGGAGTTGACAATCGTTAAGATCAAGGGTCCCCCCGCATGGGGGGTTGGGGGGTGAAGCCCCCTGATAGAAAAGTAACTGGTTCTCCCGCTGGATTTGTGTCCATCGCTGTGATGTCGGTTGACAAAACAGTTGTCGAACCGGCATCATAGATCCCAACCAACTGACCACATACCTTGAAGCTTACAACCTAATGACTGAGGCCCAGCATGGATTCCGAAAACACCATGGACTGACACAACATTGGTGCACCTCACATCAGTCATATAAAGCCACTGATAAGGGAAAAGCTACAGGAGCCATATTCATCAATCTTACCAAGGCTTGTGATTTGGAGAATCATGAAATACTTTTCTCCAAACTTGAGAATCTGGAACTAGACAATCAGGCTACTACCTGGTGCAGCAGCTATCTAGTAGGCCAAAGACAAGCTGTCAAATGGAGCTCTGGCCTACCCTCACACTGAGCAATCACCAGTGGAGTCCCTCAGGGGTCAATTCTCGGTCCATTACTCTTCTCCCTCTTTATCAATGATTTGCCCTTAAATTGTGGAGAAGCAAAAACAATCCTATACGCCTACGATGCTGTACTGTACAGGGACAATAATGTCATTTCAGACATTGAGCAAGGACTCACCAAGGACTTTGCGGCACTTAGTAGATAGCTCTCATCTAATCACCTAGTGCTCAACATCAGAAAAACAAAGACCATACTCTTTGGACCAAGAAGGCTAGGTTTTGACAGAACCGAGCTCCTAAAGATTGCCGATACCAGTGGGACCACATTGGAAGTTGTAGACAGCTTAAAGTACCTTGGAATGTACCTTGATCAAGAGCTTACAATAAAACAGCATATGGGACCACCAACCTGCTATATAAGTATCAGTGGCGAGTGTGACACATATATCAGACAAGTAATCTGTAACCTGCAGTACATCTGTAACCTGCAATACAGCATGCAATAAACAGTAATAGTAAACCTTTAAACAAGAAACAAAACAGTAGTCAGTAATGCAGCACTGAATTGAAGCTGTTGCCATTGCCAGCAAGAAAGGGTATTCATACTTCCAGGGTAGGAGAGCAAGAAGGAAAGCTCTCTTACAGCCTGAGGATACAGCCGGTAGAATTTGTCATCTGCCTCATGGAGGAGGAAATGTGAGCATGTGATTTACACATCACGCCTCCTTCATTCTAACCATAAAGGCAACACAGGGTCAGGGTTTTTTTTGGGGGGGGGGGTTCATAGATGAGGAGGAGGAATGTAACAGAACAGAGAGTAAGTTAGAGGAACTGTGACAAGAACAACAGTGCCAAAATGGTTTTCTTTTGGATTGCTTCCTCCAGTCCCCTGAATACATCATTTGTAATAAGCAGCAGGGGACACTGTAATAATATTGTTGAAGCAACCAAATACCCTGTGAAGGGATAAGAGCCATAACAGTGATCTTGTCTTGCTCAGTTATGCAGTATTACTAGCATAGAGTATGTAGACTGTTTGCATTCTTCTTCCACTAACCAACTATAGACACCTGCACTCTTTTTCCCCGTCCTACTCTACAAATCCTGTCTGTGTCTAAAGTGGCCTGTAAGGCACCCTAAGGACTCAACTGCTTGAACTAAGAGCTTGATCATTATTGCTCTAGTCTCTGTGTCCAATACTTTTTCTTCTTCTTCTGAACTATCAGACCACAATTCCTGTGTGCATACTATCTCCCCTCCATGTCCTGTGTTTTTTTTTTTTTTTCCTGGCTTTGCAGCTAGCTACAGTAAGCACCCCCCCAAATGTAACAGCTCTTTTGTGAAGGTGTTGTTCAACTGCATTAATAATCTGCCTGCCCTGAAACCTCCCCCTGCCATTATCTCCTTGTTTACTTGGGGCCGAGGTTTCTAGTGCCCATTGTCCCTCTTGGCCTTAAATTAATAGACCCTTCTCCACTCCACAGGCATCCTGTCAAGTACGGGTGACTGCCTCCTCCTGCAAGGCGCAGGAGCTGCTCTGAACCCAACGGCTGTTCTGCGCTGATCCGCCTGCCTCTCGGCCTGCAACCAGGTACAGAATTGGAAGAGCAGCCCACAGCTACCAATGGGATTGAACTTGGCGCTCTTTGTCTTTCAGGTCATTTGGCTGCACTACTAATGCTACTGAGCTCTGATTAGGCATAATGATATTCCCCCTCCTATCATTGGCTCTTGACTCTACCATTCCTGAGCTGTCTCTTTTTTAATACAAGTGCTTTTTTTTTGTGTGTGTCTACTTTTCAATTCGCAAATTATACTACAAAGCCACTAGAGGGCAACAACTCTTGGAGGGTGCATTCGTCTTCTCACTACTCTCCCCCAAGCACTTCTTGTCCTGGGTCCTTCTTCCTTAAAGCAAGTTACTGCACCTGAACAAACCATAGTGAGTCACCCTATTGCTGTGCCATAGAGACCACCACAATTATGGGTATCGGAGTACCCCTCTTATACCGACACTGGGCCACTGCCCCCTTATCGCCACTTGCTGGGCACCCACTGTCATGCTGACCACCCAGGCTCCTACTGATCACTCTTACTATCCTACTTCTCGGACTCCTAAGCCCTTCCCTCAAGGGTCTTCTTCTCATACCTCCCACCCCTTCGAACCACCACCGACTGCCACCCACCCTGCCACTACCTCTCTTGCATCCCCCATCCCCCCCAACACATCTCCCTGCAGTCATGTGCCACCATCAACCTCCATGCCGGATCACATTCCTATCTTTTCCAACACTTATCACCCTGGCCATCCCTTGTACTACCCGCATTATAACTAGGCAGCTATCCTTGACAATAAGGCAACGATCATTTGCTCTCCTCAGGGTCTTTGCCATACTCCTACTAATTTCAGGAAATGTTCATCCTAACCCAGGCCCCATCTCGTCCATCCCTAGCTTATCACACCACGGGCTTAGAAATGCTGCAATGAACATTTGCACCTTAACCAAAAAGACAGCAGGTCTCCATTGCTGGATACTGCAACATCAGCCAGATGTGCTAGCACTGACAGAAACCTGGCTCTCCAGAAAAACACCTGACTCTTTGGTTGCCCTCCCTGGCTTCACCCTTCACAGAGCCGACAGACTGGGCAAACGTGGTGGGGGGTGTGCTGTGTACGTCTGTGACTCCATGATACGCCAAGCCCTTCCAATACCTCCACTAGACCATGGTGCTCAAGCCTTATCATTAAAACTTACTCCAGATCCCTCCAGAGCCCCTGCAATTCTTACTGTTGCATATGTCCCCCCAAGAAACCAAGCTCCTGCTATACAGTCCCCTGCTAACTACATCTCCGGCTTCCCCCTCTCAAAACAGAACACATCACATTTGAAGACTTTAATGTGAACTGGCTTGCTAGTTCGGCTTCCCATGCCAAGGACACCCTCGCTGCACTGGACCTGACCCAGCTGATCAGCCAACCTACCAGGGTGAACCCCACTAATGGCTCTAGCATCCTGATTGACCTTCTCCTCACCAACCGTCCGCACAGAATCTCTGACCTGCTGGTCCTTCCAGACTCCCTAAGCGATCATTCACCCATCCTTTTTTCCTAGTTGTGTCTTAAGCAGAAACCCAAACCAAACTATATTGCCTGGCGTCGTCTCCGACCCGGAGGCCTCACAAAACTAAGAAAATACTTAACTCAGTGGGACTGGTCCCCCATCTCCAGGGCCTCTACTGTAGATGAAGCCCATGATTATTTCACCTGTGCTTTTAATAAAGCATGTGACATCTATGCCTCACTAGCAAAAGTGCAGTCCAAAAATGTAATGCACCTGAGTCACGACTGCACTGCTCCTACAGCTAAAGCACAGAGATGATCTCTGACATAAAGCAGTCACATCTGGCACGCAGGCGGACAGGCAAGCCTATAAAGTGGCTTGTAACAGATGCACTTGGGCCATTAAACAGGCCAAATCGGGCTACTACAAAACGACCCTTGCCTCCTCCTGGGGGAATGCTTGGTTGTTCTAGGGACATGGATATGTTGTTCATCCACACTTATTGGCAGGTTCCTTGCTGCTTTAAATCTTGCCGGAAGGTCTTCAAGCTGGCTCCTCCCACCCACCCGGGTGGTAAACTCGCTCCGCCCCCATGACGCCAGATCTTCCTTACCGCTGAAGCTCAGGTTCCTCCTTAACGCTTCGCATTAAGACTGGTTCCAATTCTTCGAAAGTTCAAAATCAAAAGTTTTTTACAAAAGACTTGGTCTTCTTCTCCCTCGGGCCAGTATGTGGACAAATTGACTCGGTTTTCGGAGGTGCCCTTTATGGGCAGAAGATGTTAGGACGATCCGCACTCCACGCAAGGCCTACTGCCTGGGCTTGAGCACCCACCATGCAGGCTCAAGACTTGTGCTCTTCCTTTTCGCCTACGTCCTTGAAGACCGTAGTTGTCTGACATAACTGGGGCGCCTGAGAAAGAATTCCACCGTGAAATCTAAAGAGGTCTGACATGGTGTCCTGGGCGTGCGGCTCGGGCGGATCAGCTCGAGCAGATGATCGCTCGGAGGAGGCGGGCGGCCGCCGCCCTCGGCTGCGGCATTTGTCCCGCCTTCTCAGTGCCTCAGACGGCTTCTTTTTTAAGGAGCTTTGTCTGACCCTCTCGACGCAAAGGTGAGGGTCCAGCAACCGGACCTTTTCCAAGTCCAAAAGAGCAAAGTAAGTCTCTCCGTCTGACACTCTTGGGAGCGGAAAGATCCCTCCCCTGGTTTGCTGCCTCCACTTCTGGTTTCCACCTCAGCTCGGCCACTGGCTTCACTGTGTCCCACAGCCAGTTGATCGAGACTCCCGCCGATCAGTCGAGATTTTTCTGTCTGCTAGACGGGTTGTCGGCTGGAGAAGTTGAGAATCCCTCTCCCGGTTCCCCCGTGGGAGTTGAGGATCCGCTGGCTTTCACCTGTGCCTCCGGTTCCGAGCTTTTGTGGATCGTCCGAGCCGAGGAGAGTGCCGATTTCCAACACTTCTCCCCGCCTCGCCCAGTCGAGACTCTCGGTTCCGGTTCGACATCTCATGTCCAATCGATCCCGCCACAGGCGGTCTCGGTCTCAGCATCAAGCAGCAGCGCCGCTTCCTCTTCCTCGATCTAGGGAGGCTTCGCCAGTTGCGCCGGAAGTACAAGGAACTCATGGCAACAGTTCTTTGACCGGGAATAAGCCGACCCAGTCGCTTCCCCGCCACCAAGTGGTTGTCACCGGAGCAGCCGAAACAACCCCTCGCTGTAGTCGAGGAGCCTGTTCTCAGGCTGGTTGTTCGCCAGTTCCAGCTGCCCCACCCGATTCTGGTGGAACCTCCCCGCCACAGCTATTAGTTGGGGTCTACCAAAAATTCTCGGTCGGCCTTGGGTTTGCCCCATAGGCTGTCTGTCACCCTCACTCCCAGTAAACCTCGGCAGGTGGAGGGTGACTCAGGCCCGAGGTAGCTCTTTGAGGACTCTTCTGAGTCCGATGATGGTTCCTCCTCTTCTCCAAGCGCATGGACTTGGAGTCCTCGGAGGGCAGTCACTGGACGATAGCCTCGTCCTTCTTAGGGTTGCTTCTGACTCATTTTGAGTCCACCGGGATGAAGCTCAAACCCGCTTTCTAAATGGGCTAGTATCCCTCACGGAGATTCTGGACCGAGGGATTCTCCTATGGAGGTTCTTCCGTGGCTGAAGCTATAGTGGTCCGGCCTTGGAACTTGCAGCGGCCCTGCTTCCTGCTCCTGCTTTCGGCCAGGTTGGCTAGGAAGTATGCGGTCCCTACCGTTCCCTCTGTCCGTTTTTCGAACACCCCTTGTCCCGAGGGGTTGGTTATCGACGCGCGCTCGGGCGTGCGAACGCCAGGGATGTGGACAAACCCTCCCGACAAGGAATCCAAGAAATTGGATTATGGAGGGCTAAAAGTTCTGCTGCGCCTCTCTCGGCTTCCAGGCCAGTTCGGCCGTCCTCATGGCACATTTTTCCTCACCCTGTTGGGCTCCTGGATGAGGTTGTCCTCATCTTCCCGCGAGATCTGCAGATTACGGTCAGGCAGGTGCGGGACCAGGGCAGGGCAGTGGCTAAACAGCAGCTCCAGACTGCGTAGACATCGGGACTCATGTGCCAGGTCTGTGGCGGCCGCAGTGGCTATGCGTCGTCGGGCTTGGCTGAGTATATCCACCTTTACCTCAGATACCCAGCACAAGTTGGCGAATGTTCCCTTTTTGGGGACTGACCTCTTCGGCCCTGGGGTGGAAGGTCACCTGCAGAGGATCAAGAAGTCCAATGCTACCTTGGACTCGGTCTCTTCCGCTCAGAAGGACAAAGGCCGCAAGCCACACTCTAAGCCCTTTCGTCCTTCTGCGCCCGCGGCACGCCCGCCCAGCAACGTAGGCTGCAGGCTCAGCTTGGTATCCCAAACCTGCTGCGGCTTCTCCAACAGGAAGCAGGAGGGAAGGCCCAGGAGGTCCCTCGCCTGTCCTCCTCCAAGCCTGCCCAGTGACGGGCTGAGGGTGTCGCCCCATCCCTGTCACTCACCCCTGGTTCCCCATGGGGGGGACGGCTCAGACACTTCCTTTCCGCCTGGTCCGCTGTTACCACGGACAGGTGGGTACTGGAGGTGGTGTGAAAAGGCCTACCTCTAGAATTCGAGCAGGCCCCACCCTTCAGAGCCGTCGCACGTCGGGGGGCCTCGGGGTCCGCAGCCTCACTGGAGGCTCGTCGAGCCGACATCGCTGTCCTCCTCCAAAAGGAGGTGATCATGGAGGTAGAGGACCCCCCTTTAGACCCGGGGTTCGTGTCCAGGTATTTCCTGGTTCGAACGGACGGGGCTGGCGCCCATTCTCGACTCCACACGACCTGAACAAGTCCTAAGGTCTCGGACCTTCAGAATGGTCACTGTGGCGCAGATAATACCATCTCTGGAACACGGCATGTGGTTCTGCTCTCTGACCTGCAGGACGCTGCTCTTTCACGTCCCTATCCGTCCTCACATCGGAGATTCCTCCGCTGAGCGGAAGGATCCTCTTCGAGTTCCAAGCCATGCCCTTCGGCTTATCTCCAGCTCCCAGGGTCTTCACCAAATGCATGGCAGTGGTGACAGCATTCCCATGGCACCGAGGGGTCCGGTGTACCCTTACCTGACGATTATTGATAGCAGCCCCTCCAGACGGAGGTGGAGCGTCCAGAGATCTGGCCTCCAGGTTTGCTCTCAAGTCGGCCTTCATCAACGAGGCCAAGTCGGAACTCTCGAGCAAAGCAGGTGATCCTGTTCATCGGGCAGAGCTCGACTTCTTCGAGCCAGAGCATGGCTCCCCGAGTGACAGGGCCAGGTTCTTACCTCCTTGCCCAATCATTTCTGGTTGGGCAACGCGCCTGCCCGGGACTTCCTGCGCCCTGTCTCATGGCGGCCTGTACCAGCGTGGTCCGCTGGGCACGCTGGGCACATGCACCCCCTTCAGTGGGGACTGGCCAGCAGGTGGTCACAACGCCATGCATCCATTGGACCAGCTAGTGACAGTGACCCAGGAGATGTGGAACGCCTCCAGTGGTGGACCGCTCCATCCCATCTGCAGGAGGGCATCCTGCTTGTCCGCCCGTGCCGACGGGTCTCTATCGACCGATGCCTCTCTGATGGGTTGGGGTGCCCATCTGGGGAACACCGAGTGCACGGCCTCTGGTTCCCAGCGAGAGTCGATGCCACATCAACCTGCTGGAGCTCGGCGGTCCGCCTAGCTCTCACCGCCTTTGCTCCGCTTTCTCCGTGGTCAAGTGGTCCGAGTCAGACGGACAATACACCCGACCATGTATTCACCTGAACCGCCAGGGCGGGACGCGCCTCCATGCTTCTATGCAAGGAAGCTTCCACATTTGGTCACGTGGCAGCCTGGAGGCGGATCTCAGCTATTCATGTGGCAGGAGCTCCAACACCTTGGCCGATGCCCTGAGCCGGATAGGGGCTGCATCTCACGAGTGGTCTTCCTGCCGGAGGTAGTACAAGATCTGTTCTCCCACTGGGGCACACCTCAGGTGGACCTGTTTGCCTCCAGGAGAATGCGGCTGAGGCTGTTTCATGCCCGCCTCAGCAGGGCTCGCTGCAGGGGATGTTCTCGAGGCTGTGGACCCGGGCCTCTTTTACACCTTTCTCCCATTTCCCTTGATTCACGAGGTGCTTCTCAAGACAAGGAGGGACAAGGCGCGGGTGATTCTGATAGCCCCAGACTGGCCCCGCCAGTTCTGGTACCCAGATCTCCTCAACCTCAGCTACAGGCTCCCGAGGCAGCTTCCAGCTCGCCCGGACCTGCTCTCAGTCAGTCAGGGGAAGGTGTTCCATCCGGACCTTCAATCCCTGCACCTGACGGCCTGGTTCCTGAGCGGCTAGAGTTCCAGGCCTTGGTCTCTCCGACGAGGTCCTCAATGTTGTTGAGGCGCCCCAGTGAGTCGACTTAGAAATGCTATGCCTTCAAATGGAAGAGGTTTTCCATTTGGTGTCAGAGTAAGGGCTGGACCCTTCCTCCTGTTCCTTGGCAAGCATTTTGGACTATTTATGGTCCCTTTCTAGTCAAGGGCTTAGGTAGACGACCTAAAGATGCACCTGGCAGCCATCTCTGCTTACCGGGCGCTGGCCGGGGAGCAGTCGGTGGTGCAGGAGAAGGTGGTCTGGTGCTTTTTCAAAGGCCTTGATCACATTTCCCCTCCGGTGTGAGAACCTCCACCTCCGTGGGATTTACTGCTGGTACTGGCAAAGCTCATGGGCAAGCCATTTGAACCATTGCACAGGTGTGAACTCTCTCACCTGTCGTGGAAGACCGCCTTCTTGGTGGCTATCACGTCAGCCAGAAGGATGAGAAAACTCCAGGCGCTCTGCATTGAGTCTTCTTACCTGGTCTTCCACAGGGACAAGGTTGTCCTGTGCCCCCACCCGAAATTCCTTCCGAAGGTGGTGTCGGAGTTTCACCTTAACCAGGTGTTGACTCTGCGGTGTTCTACCCCAATCACACCTCGGAGGCCGAATACAGGCTCCATACTTTGGACCCTAGAAGGGCGCTCGCTTATTATAAGGAGCGCATGGCTGAAATTCGGGGAGAGGTTCGCCAGCTGTTTGTCACCTACGCTGAAGCCGCACCTGGCAGACCTGCAGCCAAGCGGACGATAAGCAGGTGGGTCATCTCCTGCATAGATCTTTGCTATAAGTTGGCGGGCATGGAGCCTCCCAGAGGGATAAGAGCTCATTCTACCCGTCATACTGCTGCATCGGTGGCTGCTTCCAGGGACGTCCCTATCCAGGAAATCTGCAGGGCTGCTACCTGGAAGTCAGCACACACCTTTATTACCCATTACCACATCGGCCTTGAGTCACGCCGGAATGCTGGTTTTGGGGCCTCGGTTCTCCAGTCTTTATTCCCTAAGTAGGGGGTGTGCGCCTTGCCTCCCTCCTCCCGGAGAACTGCTAGGAGTCTGCCAATAAGTGAGGATGAACAACATATCCATATCCCTAGAAATACAGGTTACTCACCTGTAACAGGAGTTCTGGGAATGGTATATGTTGTTCATCCACACGACCCACCCGACCTCCCCGGCTTCGACGCACAACCTGAGCTTCCAGCGGGCCAGATCTGGCGTCATGGGGCGGAGCCGAGAGTTTTACCACCCGGGTGGGTGGGAGGAGCCAGCTTGAAGACCTTCCGGCAAGATTTAAAGCGGCAAGGAACCTGCCAATAAGTGTGGATGAACAACATATACCATTCCCAGAACTCCTGTTACAGGTGAGTAACCTGTATTTCTGGGACAATATCAAGGAACTCAATGGCAAATCCTGGCCCCCCCATCCCCCCTACTAACTGTCAACAATGTCCCTACCACCGACCCGTTGGCCATCGCCAACTGCCTCAACTCATCATTCTCTGACCTTAGTGCAGTACTCCCAAATAACTTCTTCAACCCCACTCCTGCAACGCCGCCCCCGAACACCCAGCGTCCCCCCTTCCATCTCAGGGTGATCTCTACGAATGAGGCAAGGCCTTTTCTCATGAAAGCACTCAATGGCTCTTGCTATTGCAAAGATTCTTTTGATATGAGAATCCTACATCTAGTACTAGATACAGTCCTCTCCCCACTGACTGACCTCATTAACCACTCCCAAAGTTTGGGGCAGTTCCCAGCAGCCTGGAAGACTGCCACAGTCACCCCAGTACTGAAGAGTGGTGACAGCACCTCTCCCAATAACTACCATCCCATATCCATTCTCCCACCACTCTCGAAAGTCCTCGAAAAAATATAGCCACCCAACTCACTGAGTACCTACTTGCTCATAACCTGCTTTGCAGGGAGCAGCATGGCTTCAGATCTGGGCACAGTACAACTACGGCTCTCACTGAGTTCTCTAATTTTATTCACTCTGCTCTGGATAGAAAACACCTAGCTGGAACTGTCTTCATCGACCTGTCAAAGGCCTTTGATACAGTCTCCCACCCCTTACTCTTAAGCACACTCTGCCACATAGGTCTGTCCCAAGGACCCGTCTCCTGGTTTACCAGTTACCTCACAGCTAGATCACAATGTGTCAAAATAAACAACACCCCCTCAACCACACTGCCAGTCCGCTCTGGGGTTCCCCAGGGCTCCATCCTCGGCCCTCTATTATTCAGCATCTACTTAAACACCTTGCCCAATTTCTGTTCTGGCAACCTACTACTCTATGCGGACGACGCGGTTCTTTTTGCCTCACACCCAGATCCCACAGTATTGCAGTCCTCCCTCCAACACACATTTAACCAGATTGAAAACTGGTTCATAGACCAAAGACTTGTGATCAATGTAAAAAAGACAGACTATGCTCTTTGCCCTTCGACAGACTAAGGCCAAGAATGTGCAGCTAACAATCCTCTCCCACACTCTCTCCTTCCTCTGGAACAAGTCCATACATATAAATACTTGGGCCTTACATTTGATTCCAGCCTCTCCTTCCATTCACACATTGACACGCTATCATCAGCCATAAATGTCCGTATAGGCCTATTGTATCGGCACAAGGATTCCCTACCTCCAGAAGTCCTTAATCTGGCTGTCACCTCCTCAGTCCTCTCCCTAGTCGATTATGGGCTCACTATCTACTCGGCTGCTGATCACACAGCTCTTAACAAAATCCACCTTGCCATAAACAAAGCATGCAGACTCCTCACCAGGGCAGACAAGCGTACCCATACCTGTACCCTATATGCCCTGACAAATCTCTTCACCCTGGATGAAAGGCTGTTTTATCAAACTTGCCTCCTCACAAAGAAAATACACCTGGGGCTTACCCCCTTGGGGGTTTCTGCCTCTCTCCTATCCTCCCACGCCTCGGTGAACACCCGCACTGCCAACCGACAGGTGTCGTCCATCCCGAGGGTTAGAACCTCCTTAACTCAAAGGTCATTCCCACACAGGACCCCAGCCTGGTACAGTGAACTCCCCTCTGACGACGACTCCATCTCCAAATTAGGACCTTTCAAGTCAGCCCTCAAAGAGCACATTCTCACTTCACGGCGCTGCCAGTGTACCAGCTATTGCTGGGTCATCTATCAATCCTCTTACGGGACCACCCCGCCACTGAGCTTCTACCAATAGGGCTACTAAACATTACCTATTAAGAATGCCTCCTTTGGCTGCACTCACAAGGTATCTTTCTAATTCTCTACTTCACTGTAAATATTAAACCTGTTACTCCCTCCCCCTATCAGCAAACTTATTGTTCTCTTGAAAACTGTACAATACAGCTCTCGGTAACACGTTCAATGCAATGTATAGCTGATCTTGATTCTGCAATATTGTATAACTAAAAGAACTGTAACCTTTTAGCTGCCATTCTATGTCTATATGTAGTAAGTGTTTATGTTTGTTTTTCTGACGTGGAGCCTTAGTAAATGAGTCCCTGATTCGAAGGTTGTAATCCTAAAGTCGATTAAATAAATACAATTCTGAGATCTGTTTCAAAAGGTATAAGTACATGTAGAACTCAGGGCAGTGGTTAAATATATAGTAGAGATTTCCAGGCCTTGTAATTGCCCACAGTGTACAGTAGAGAATTCACCAGAAGCTTATGAAAGGCACTTGGCGATATATGCTGCCTCCGGATATACCAGAGCATGTGTGGAGTGCATCTAAGTGCAAGAATAACAAGGAAATTTCTGTAGAGAAGACCTGGGATATGGCATGTGAGGGCTTGTAAGTCGTCCCCAGAAAATCCAGTTCTGCATGACAGCCCCCCAAAGCAGGCCAGTTCTTGTGTTGCCTTTAGAAAGCAGCAGGGATGGGGAAGTTAAAAACAAAATACAAAAATTCACAGAATTTGTACAGATGCTGTAACCTAGTGCACCCAACAGGGCTAACGGCTCATGGCCTCTCTTGTAACCTTGCGAGGGTCCCAAAAAAGATTGCTGTGTCCCACAGAGTGAGCTGGAAGCCAGTGAAGGGATGGCATTACAGTGTAGCAGCAGTGTGAGAGAAGATGCAAGTTCCTACTTTCTGAATAATTAAGTACAGTTTGTGAGCGGGTCCAGCGTTACCTGCAAGCAAAGATGATGCAAGTCCAAAATGTCCAGAAAGTTCACGGATCAGGCACTTGTTGAAAAAATTGCAGGATGGCCTGAATATCTTTAAGTGTTACTGCAGATTGTGTTTTCTGTTTAGCATTACGTGGTTTAGCGTCTTGAACTTGTCAGTTGCGGTGGGTTGAGGGTGCTGCAGCTTCGCCTATGATGCTTCTGGTTTGTAAATCCTCGATCACCACTGCAATGATGTCATACAGTACTTGCCCCTTTGGGTAAAGCACACTCAGTTTTGCAGGGTAAGGGGTTTGATATAGCCGTTTCTGGGCTCTGCTAAGACCAGTCCATATTTTCACATTGATCCATCACCGGGGGGGTGAGTAGTTGTGTTCAGCGTAAACCTTTGTTCCATCAAGAAAGATTTCTTTAAGCTGCCGCAAGCCACGTAGGATTTTTTGTTTCTTTGCATAACTTACAAATTGCATTTCAATTTAAATTGCATTATGAGTGAACGAGGTTGTTGTTGGTTATTTTCTGATGGAAGACCTAATGCATGATGAGCACGCTCCAGGCCAAGAACAATGTCAAATGGCAGGCCCATCTTAAAGCAAAAGAAAGTTTCTAAAAATTTAAAAACATCAGAGACTTCTGCATTTTTTTTTCTGTTATGCTGTAATGCCACATGTTCTTGCAGCAAGAATGTCCTTTTAAGTCCTCAGATTTGTTGTTCAGGGACTGAATATTTTGCAGCGCTTCAAGCAGGAGGTAGTCAGAATGGTCTGCACAGGAGTCCAGCGCAGTAATGGCTATAAGTTTTTTTTTTTTTTTAATTAAGATCCACCAGCACCAAGTGAATTTCAGAAATTCAGTTTTAGTTTCCATGTGGACTGCACGCAGCTCAGCTAAAATCAAATCCAGTTTCTGTTTTTTTTTTTTTTAGGAAGATTCACAGGTGCAGGTCCTGCCGTCTTGTTATAGGCCGCTGTGTCTCTGGAGCTTGAGGTCTCGCTGGTGTAGTCTTCTGACTCCCATCCCTCGGCATTTCTGGGTAACTTTTTGCCCGGTGTTTGCTCATCATTTCCCTATATATAGCAAGGATGTGCCCTGGTGAGTATTACAAGGTTCAGTTTTGTAGTTTGTTCAAGGTTCTGGGCAATTTAGTTGGGGAATAGAGATGGAGTTGAGCGCTAGCCCTCCCTTCACTCTGGTGATGTCACTGGAAGTCTCGCTGCTGTTGTTTTACGTATGATTTGTCTGTATTCCTTCATTGTATGATTTTTATTGGCTGCATTGTAATGTTATAGGCCCCCCTTACCCTCCCCTAGGATGCATCTGGGAACAAGCTGTTAACCAGCTCAGTATGCCTTTTATGCTATAAGTTATGAAATAGATAATACTTTTCTTCTTATACTCACCTTCTATTTGCAGTCTTGCCCTCACGTATATCTTAAATCTTACTTATGAAGTCAGTAGACATATTAGTCTGGATTCTACCTAATTTCAGAGCTGGCTTTTGTAGAATTAGCTGGTTTTAAAAGTAAGCAAAATTCAGATTATTTTGTTTGGCGCTGTACAAAAATTAAGTGGCGGAGTTAATAAACTATAAATATGTGTCTTGATTGTTCCTTGCTGAAGACAGTCGACGTCTAAATAGCTGTGTGGTATGTTTGGCAACACCCTTGACTTCTTTCTACACATGAATGTGGTCTGCAAGTCTGTAAATTCTAGGTTGGGCCTTTCATTCAGAATTAAACAAACTCTAACCCCTATATCTCGCATGATGAGAGAACGTGGCATCCTACTGCCTAAATTAAGCTATTTCGTGTCTTATTTAAACATTTCCAAATCCAATTTGAGGAGGTGGGAGGTAACCTATAACAATATGTGTTTATGCCATGGCTGCCGCCTGTCAAACACATTATTGTTTACTTTATTCCAGCCTGTATTGGCTGTCCCCTGCTGTTATACACACCTTTAACCTTAGATGTTTTATTGACAAAGTACTTTTACAATAAACCTTCCTGTTACTCCTTATCTACACTGCTTGTGTAACTGGCCTGTGCCTGTACCCCGAGGGCTGTAGATCAGGCATTATTATCGATCCCAAAATGCCACACAAAAATTGGGGAGCTCACATTTTCTGATTTTGCCCCCAAATTCTGGAACTCTCTACCAATCAGGATTCATTGTGTCCCTGCTCAACAGTTGTTCAAACTACTGTCTTTGTCACTAATTTGCATGTGTGACTTGCCTGTCTAACCAAGCCAGTTTTTTCAGTCAATTTCTAAACCCTGTATATTTGGTATAAATTATAAATGGTATTGTATAATTTGTAATTATGTGCATATCCATCTGGGATTATTATCTTTAGGCATTTACATTTTTGTAATTTATAGTGTTTCTCTATGAGTGCTTTCAGATCATTTGTGTATGCTGTTGTCAGTTGTCATTCTAGGCAGGCAGTGGTGGTACTGGTCGTGCTAATAGTGGTGATTGGCAGCTTCAGGAAGTCAATCATTGGATGTCTTTGTCTTGCAGTCACCCACTGCAGCTCTGAGAGGTCTTGGCAGTCTGTTACCAGTTTTATACAATGAGGTAACAAAATGCTGCATTCTGATTAGCTAGTAGCCATGGTTAATGACACTACTGAAAACACCCAGACAAAATTTCCTGCAAGCCAGGATGAAGTGCCAACAAAATATCCTTATGACACATTCTCACACTTCAAAATTCAAAGTGTTAGCCATGTGTTTTCTGGTCATAAAGACCAAAACTGAAACCATATCAAATGTAAATTCTACATCCTTTCTTTTGGAGGGCTTGGCCTGTGGTTCAAGGGGAGGGAATAACTTCTACCCCTAGCACTATTTAGCATGCCTCCAAAACTCACACAATGCTTAGTTCGTTTTGAACTGAGCCACTGTTTGGTTTGTGGTTGTGCTTTGCTGCCTCTTTTTTCCTTCTTTGCTTTTTCTATTTTCTTTCCCTGCTTGCGGCTTCTGCTGCTCTCTTCTGTTCTTTGTTGCGTCTGTTGCCTGGTGTCTGTCTACTCCCCCCCAACCCCGTCCCTGGAGCCTTTCGCCGTTCCCAGCAGCCCGTTTTTCTCTCCCCCATTCCTCCTCGTGTTTGTTTTCTTTTGGGCTGCTCCTCCCACTGCAGGGCTCTTTTCTCCTAGACTGGACTGGCTTCAGCAATCTCCTGCTCGCCTTCCAGTCGACGTCCGGGTGGTACGCCTCCGCTGCTACCCGGACATTCTCTCTGCTTCCCTTGAGTTCTCTACCTTCTCCCCAGACCACTTGCCCACAGTGCTCGTCCTTTACTCTTCTGGGACTTCTCCCTTCGCTCTGCTGCACTGAACTGGCAGCGGTTCCACTTCTTCTGGAAACACCGTACCCTCTGCAGTATTACTGGATACCGTTCAGTCCCTTCATTTACTGGGCTGATTCACACTTACTGCCTGGCTTCTGGCACCTATTTTACTTCCAATATGTGATCAACTGGAACATCTGAACCACTGTATTGAGGCATTCCCACAGCATTTCTCAGCAGCATTAAATTGACTTGTCTCTGGGCTGTGCCTTTTGCTCGGTGCTGGACTGCTCATTTTCTTTCCTTAAAGGTGCAGACACATGTTTTGTTGTCGTCGCATACAGCTTGCCAAGGGCTCTTGTGAGCCGCATTCTGACTGGGTCTTCACTCAGTCCAGCCCTTTATGTTCATGTCCAGCTTGTCCCAAGGCACAGCCCCTACTTTGGCATATTCTGCCGTAGTCACTTCGCACGACCTGGCTATCAATCACAGGTACTCCTTTCCTCCTCCATTTACATAGCAATCTCATTTTGCTACTGCTGGTCCCTTGACAGAACTTTAGCTCTGATGGAGATCTCCAGGCTCGTCAACCTTAGCCCAGGTCTACAGAGCCTCCCTCCTACTGGTGCCATAGTCGACCCCAGGGAGGGTACATCATCACCTCATCCTGTGCTACAGGAGCTGCCAGCTCTTAGACAAAAGCCCCCTAAGCCTCGCTATTTTCTAAAGGATTTGACAATCCCTCGTCTCATAGTGCAACTAATGAGGCTGGGCATTCCCCATTCTTCTACTGCTGAGAAACAAGACTTATTCGAATTGCTCCTCTTGGCCGAGGCCGGATCTGACAGTACTCTGTCCGACGTCTTGCGGCCTCAGCCTGCACCCGATGCCTATGCTGAAATTCCTGCTCTCCTCACTCCTCTGGCTTCCTCTCTCTCAGACCTCCAGAATCACTTTCTGTCCTTAGAAGCCCATTTGTCTACTCAGCAGCAGCCTAGTCCAGCAGTAACAGACCTGCAGGCGTGCCTTTCTGCTCTTGAAGCCCGAGTGGGTTCCCAGCCCAACCTCTCCACGTCTGGTCTACCTTCTGCCTTGCCCGTATGTCTCTCCAGTCCTTTGGAAGGGCTACCTTCAGCTCCCATACTGTCCATGGCTCAGCAGCTTCAGCTTCTCAGACTACCTTGGATACCGCACCTTCCAGTTTGGCTACTCCTCTTCCTGCGATATCTGTGATGAACCTAGCCCCGATTCATCTACACAGAGATGTCATTGATGGCAAGGACGTTAACCTTATTTCTCTCCTAATTTCTTCCCACGACACCTTAGAAAACAGAGTCATCTCCTACGGCGACGTCTCCATGGTGCTGAAATCTAAAGACCCATGGCTTGCCAAAAAGCTGACTGTCCCTGAATTTGTGGTGGCATTCGACTCATACAGGGACATTGTCTGTACTGCTTTTCCTGCCCACCGACAGGAACTTGATTCTTAACCTGTATCTTTTGGTTGACCTGGGGGCCAGATACGGAGGCATGCTTTTCTACGATAACCACCGCTCCTCCTCTGCTAAGGCAGCAGCCATCTTGGCTCACTTTAATACCAAGACTGATTGGTCTACCTTGGACAATTAATTATTTTGCCACCACTTTGCTGGTTAACAAGCTTTATCCTGTCAGCTATGTGGAACCTACTCTCACGTCGCTTCACTATGTCCACTCAATCCGTCAGTCAACAGACCATCATGCAAGACTCTTGCCCAAGGAATCTATTCCCGTAGCCACTGGCCTTACAGGTAACATACCAAATCCAAGGGCACTTCCTTGCTGTAGTCACAATGGCAGGGGTTGACCACTCACCTTCATTGGAAATTGTCCAATCTGCAACAATTATAATTCTTCCAGCTGTTTTGCCAATGGGTGTCATAACGTTTGTGTTTGTACCTTCTGTAATGGAGCCCATCCTAGGACCGTCTGCCCAAGCCTTCAACACTAACGGCGCCTTGCTCATATTTATTTGCCATCCTTTCCTGGCGACATCTAGTCCAGCAGTCTCTGGTTAACTTCATTCAAACTTCCAATCACTCTGGTGGATTTCCGTGAAGGTCGTGCTATACCTGGCCTGGCCTACATAGAGGCCGTTATTCATAATTGAACACACCCTACCCACTAGAGTACCTATGTGGAGGTTGCACCATCCCCAATCTGGCCTCATGGGGGGCCTCTCTCCTGATTTGATCTCTACTGTGGCAATTATTCTACTCAACAGCGGATCCACGTGGAGATCCTGCTCATTTCTCGATTATTTCATACATGCTAGATGGTGGACCCACGTTGGGGCCCCGCCACCCATACCTGCCCCCAAGGGGCCATCTCACTGCTCATACATCCTCGATCTAAGCACGGGTAGACCTACGTGGGGGCCTTGCTCATTCCTCATCCTTTCTGTCCACACTCATGGCAGACCTACATGGGGTCCCGCCATCCCTGCCATGCCCCGTGAACAGGCCTTACTCATAACTCAACATTCTACAATCTGAATACTGGAAGACCCATGTGGGTGTCTCGCCATCTCTAATCTTGGCCATGTAGAGGCCTGCCCATAGTTCACTCATCCTTAACTCTGCCCTCGGTAGTACCACATGGGGTTCTGCTGTCTCTAACTGACTCATGTAGAAACTCAGCCTGCAATTGTGGAATTCCCGCTCAGGGTGGCCCTACATTTAAGTCCCATCCATCCAGCCAATCACAGAGATCATATTCTTCTGGGACAAACTTCTTGAAGTCTTCTCTTGACAGCCCTCTTTGGAATGCAGCCAACACCAACTTGGCCTACAGATTTCACAAACAGTACATCAACTCTCGAGTCCTTTCTAAAAAACTGGCTATAGACATTATTTCCAGTTCAGCCTCAATGACCCCGAAACTCAGTAACACTCTTAGGAACTTTTGCTCCATAGCTCATCTACATCCATGGACAAGACCCTGTTTCCGCCCAGCAGCTTTCACCTACATCTCTTGAATTAAGATCATCCCTGGAACAAAGAAGAAAGCTCCTGAAGAAGACTACATCTTGCACTCCTACATTACATTAATATAAGATTACCTCCCTTCGTATGCTCAGAGGAAGAGCAGTTCGGCAGCCATGGTTCCTCGGAGGTTTCCCCCATAGGAGGTTTTTCCACTCCTGTGTGCTGCCATTCATGCTCTCCAAGTTGGAGGCGGTATTCACGATATACTGTTTTGGGCTTTAAAAATTCCAGTCTGGCCACTCGATACAAAGGAGTGAGAACGAGTAAAGGCACATTAATGCACAATCATAAGTTCACACACGCACGTTATTCCCTCTCATTGAATTAGAGAGCTTGGCCCGTGGTTCAAGGGGAAGGAATAACTCCTCCCCCTAGCACTATTAAGCATGCTTCCAAAACTCACACAACACTTAGTTCATTTTGGACACCCTCCAGCCTTCCCATCTCCTCCTTCTCGGCACTCTTCTTACCCCTTTTCTGGGCTTTAAAAATTCCAGTCTGGCCTATTGATACAAAGGGGTGAGAATGAATAAAGCCACAATAATGCACGATCATAAGTTCACACAAGCACTCTAATCCCTCATACTGAAATGTTTCTTACTCCACAAGTGATTTTTAGTCATTTTGTTACTAGCGCTTAGTTGTTTTTTATATTAAATCCTGCTTCTTTGTAGAATCGTATTCTGTAACATGTGCCTGTCTTCCTGCTCTGCCACTTCCTCACTCATTCATTTTGTAAGCCTGCTGTTCTGTAACTCATGCCTCCTATCTGCGCATACTGCCGCTTGTCACCTCATTGACTTGCCCAATTCCTTGCTTGCTCACTCACTCTGCGTGCAGTAACAAAATATTTTAATACCACACACAACACAAATGAATCTATTTCAGCTATTAAATAGCTACCAAAATAAAAACACTTAAAGAGCATGTTTTTCTGGTGCTCACTTGAAAAACCCAGGAGGAGCCCGATCTGCCCCAAAGTTAAATACTGCAGTAATTTTAATTTTCTGTTGATGGTAAGCCGGGAGGGAAGGGATTGTATTTTGGTTCCATAGAGCTGAGAGCCTGATCCCTTCCACTTCCCGGTCCTGAGCTCTGTCCCCGTGCTTTCACGTTGTGTGATGTAAGAATATGGAGCATGTGGGGGTATTCTCCACAGGCTTGTATAGGGTCGGTTTTAAAGTGTCTTTTTGCAATACTTTAGAATGACAATTTTATTTATTTATTTTTATTAAGTATGCTTTATCTGCTACACCCAGCCTGCCCCAGTCTGCCTCTCCTCCAGCCTCGTCACCCTGCCGTCTCTAGGACTTAACCTAACCAGTCCACAGTACTCCGTGGTTAATCTCGTGTGGCGGAACCTCCTGGGCGGCCCCTTCTAACCCAGGAGGGATTTAGCTTGGATGCGACTGGAGAACCCAGTAGGTGGGTGTGGGGCCTGCAAGGATAGAGGCGTCATCTGCTGGCTGGGGATTTCCTTATTTTCCCCCCATGGAGGCATGGCTTGCGATGACATAGGTGGCGTGCACTCCTGACGTCTGGTACACCTCCCAGTGTGAGACAGCCCTGGCAGTTGGACCCCCGACCTCTGCAAGGGGTCAATGCGGGGAACATCCCCACCCTCCCCTCTGGAGGAGGAGAGCAGTTCTTGGGACGCTTGATCCTCCTCCCCCCAGCCGACCCTCTGACTCCCAAGATTGCTTCCAATCCTGGGTCATTGGTGCTGCATGCGATAGCAGTACTGCTGTGCCAGCGGGCTGACTTTTGAATGCCAGTTCTGCAAAATCAAGTTCATCCCCCAACTAACAAGGATCGTGATAGTTTTTTTTGCTATAATTTTTTCTCTCTTGGCTCTTGGTTGGCTATACATCCCGACCATCCTCCCAGCCCACACCCCAACATCAGGCTGACTTTCCCCGTATCCCCCATAGCTTGCCCTCCATAGCAGGGTGGTGAGGAGCTCCCCAAGCTCAACTCACCTTGAAATGGATCCAGATTGGAGGAAGTGCCATTCGGGGTCGGGCTGCGGAGGTCAGAAGCTCATACTGGCCGACCAGGAGCCCTTTTCCTTGTTTTTGTGGTCCCTCAGAGGTGGAGCGTGCAATTACGGCAGCGATGGCACTGTGTATGTTCGCATACATGCACCGCATCAAGCATCTGCTCCACCTCTACCCCTCTAGATGCAGCATCGGTGTGCCAGCCCCCAGCCACCGCTAGGGCCCAGGCATGCACCAACGTCTGGTGACCCCCCCGGAGAAGGAGAGCTGTCCCTGGGATGCTCGATCCTTCTCCCTTGCTGACCCCCAGAAGCCGCGCTCGCTCTGGAACACTGGTCACCAGCGTGGCACGTGGTGTGTGATCCAGCGCCTCAGCCCTCAGCGCCACCGGACTGTCCTAGGGCCTTGTTAGTTGAGCAGTGGCTTTGATTTTTTCTGAATTGGCACTCTAAAGTATAGCAAAATTACATTTTCAAACCAGCTCTATAAGCACCCCCACATTCTCCATATTCTTTTATCACAAAACAGAGCATGGGGTGGAGCTCAGGACTGGGAAGTGGAAGGGACAGGCTCTCAGCTCTACGGAGCCAAATATGATCTCTTCCCTCCCGAATTACTGGCAGCAGAAAATAAGAATTACTGCAATATTTAACTTTGGGGCAGGTAAGGCTCTTCCTGTTTGTGGAGGGCAATTAGTGAAAGGGCAGGAAACATGCTGTTTTGCACATATTTTGAACAAAACTTGCAAACAAAACTCATTTTATAAGTGCAAAAAAAAAAGCCGCTTGAAGGTGTTGGTAGTAGTGTCCTGAACAAGCTTCCCATAGCTGAAGGCACTTGGCCTGTGGCCTTATGCTTTCCTGTGCCCCTGGGCATGCGTTCAGGGCAGTGCTGCAAACACCATGTCGTGTCTTATTGCTTACTTGTGCACTCTGCCTAGAATGCACCTCACGGTGAGAAATTAGCTACACCCAAATCACCCCTATGACTTTCTCTCTCCTAAGCTGGTCTCCGGGCTTCCTTACTCATGGGCTGTACCTCCTGATGCTAATAGGTAGGCAGGAATCAGACCTCTGCAGCAGGGGACATCCAGACCCCCACTTCCTGTCTCCCTCAGTTTACTTCCTGCCTTCAGACTGGCAGGTACTCTGCAAGCAGAGCTCTGTCACCACCACATTGCAGAGCTGAAGACAGCAGACTGTAAGTCGAACAATTTCATTTTTATTTGGATCCAGAGGAATAGTAGCTGTGTTACAGTGCTCCTGCATGGGTTCCAGTCTCAGCCTTGCTAGCTGCATAGACTGGCTCCATTTTACCGCGGTGTGTTTTCCTGCAATTTTGGGCCCCACACCGCAGTGTACTTGGGAGGATTGCAGGGGCAGAAACCTCCCCTAGAGCAGTTTTTTCTTAGAATTGGGGAGAATGAAAGCAACACCGGGCTGCTTTTTGAATTGGGGTGAATAAAAGCAGCATTTAGAGTGCTTATTTTGGACTTTCTCCCTTGTCAACAGCAGCCCTGGTTGTTTTCCATTGACAGTGGGCAGTTTGTTCTCCTCAGCTGCTCGTTGACGGTGGACTTGCTCACTAATTCAGCTGCTCGTCAACATTCAGTATTCTCCCATCGACGAGGGCTGCAGTGCAGGAGGAGCGCTTATCTGGAAGCTCTCGCTAGGAGCAGACTTCGCACTTGGGGGCAACAAAAATACACTGGAATGCTTAATCAGCGCTGGGAGCATTCCCATACCCTTGCTGAAGGAAAACCAAGAGAAAATGTAGTCCTTGGGTGTTTTTTTTTTGTCGACGGCTGGCATTCTGGTAGTGTCAGCCACCCATCGACAATGGGCCTGTTCTAGTCATACAGCTGCTCGTCGACGCTCTCGTCGATGAGTGCTGTGGGGCATTATGAACGCTACTTGGGACTAACAGAGCTCCCACTCAATGTCGGGCAGGCCCCCACCCCCCTCAACACAAAAATGAGATTCTATTCATTAAGGTGCATTTAGCTCAACTTGATGCAGTTCATGCACCTCAGTATTTTGCCCTTAAAGGGCCAGCAGCAATTCTGGCAGCCTCAACACCATAGCCGGTACTCCTCCAGGGGGAAGGGGTACGCTGATTAAAAGGGGGAATAGGAGCATTTGGGGTAGGGCCTCAGGCACACCTGTCAGGGACAATAATTGCCAGCGACGCAGGAGGTTTCGCCCCCACTTCTGATCACTTTCGCTGGATTGCTTTGCCTAATATGGGAGCAGGCAACATTAGCGAATGTCGAGGAATCGAAGGAGGCAGCCCTTCCTCGACTCAGACTGACAGCCAGCAAACAGGTCTGAGTGAGCAACAACCACCAGGTCTGAGAGGGCAGTGGCCACCAGGAGACGCAGCAGTCCGCACCTCCCTCTATGACCGGTGGGCCCTGCATGTTTCACATGCACCTCAGGGGTCACCAGATGGGAGACCTCACAAGAAGGCATAGGAAGGAGGACCCAATCCCCATTCTTATTTGGAGAGAGTCTCAAAGTAGGTCTAGGGAGCACTAATAAGGGAGAGAGTCACAGGGAGCATTCCCTGGACTCCTCAGACTCCATTTCATTTCCCACCGAAGAGAAGGGGATCCAGGGGGATCAGCATCATCAGACTCTAACTCATTGCCCAGAATCTATGACCTGGAGGGCCTAGTCTTTTTCATAGCCAGGTCATAGTCGAGATTTACCATGCATCTTCCCCGGGGCTCTCACCTAGTCGAAACAGGCTTCGCCTGGCAGCTGCCACCAAACCGGCCATAGCCTCCCTCTTCCTTCAGACATAGAGGACCTGTGATAGGAGGAATGGCAAGGTCCAGAACACACCTATCCAGTGGCCCGGCAGATCTCTAGGCTTCTCAAGTTTGACAAGAAGCAAATCTGAAAAGTGGTTTGACTACCCCACAATCGACCCTCTGATTTCAAACCTAATCAAGAAACTGGTCATCCCTGCCAAAGGAGGGGCGTCTCTTAGGGGCCCAGGGGATAAGTAAGTGGATGCCGATCTTAACTAGGCCTTCCCAGCTTCAGCTACGTTTTAGGGTGGCAACCGCCAATCCTTTTTCAGCCGCACCCATTACGTCCGGGGCCCCGGATTTCCGGATTTGGCCTTTTCAATTCACTGTGGACCCAGAAAAGCTATTTTTCATCAGCTGCAGTTAATGGGTTTGGCTTAGGATTATACAGCAGATGTATAGGAGGAGGCGGTTAGGTGCGCCGCTCACACCATGTTTTATCAAACCTTGGCTCGCTACAACCTCCGGCTTTGGGCCTGGCAAGCAGTCACCTCTGTGAAGAGCTAGTTGGTTATTGCACCCTATGAAGGTATTCTCCAGTTTGGTTCAGCCCTGAAGGAGGCAGCGATGGAATCCAGGGAGATGGTAAAGCTGCACATGCCACTGTCAAGAGGCAGGGGCTGGGCTGGCCCGGTGGCACTGAGGGTTGAGGCGCTGGATGCCACATCTTGCTCCACACTGGTGACCTGGGTTTGGGAACGAGCCTGGGTCGTCGGGGGTCGGTAGGGGAGGACTAGGATCGAGCGTCCGACAGCTCTCCTAGTCCTGGGGAAAGGGGTGGTTGCACACCATGCTCTGGCGGTCCCTGGGGACGCCCGGAGGAACTGCAGTTGCGTGGGTGCTATGTAGGGGGGAGCATGGCAGACATCCGTACGTTGTGCATGGACATCATTGCATGTCCATGCTCCCATCGGGGAGAAAAAGGGAAAAACGGCAGCATAGTCCACGACAGCTTGATGGCCGCAAGCTTCACCGTCCAACAATGCCTGAAATAAGGTGTGTGGTGGTATTGGATACTCGCCAGATGCGGGGGCTTGGGGGGGCCCTCTCGATGGTCGTAGCTACATATGCCAGCTGGGCACGTCAGCTTTGGGGTCGGCGGTGAAGGAAGAGCGGTGGCTGGATACATAGCAGGACTGTGGCTACAAGGTGAGAAAAAAAGAGATGTGATTTAAAAAAAAAAAAAAAAAAAAGCGGGGCCAATCTTGCTCCTCAGGCTCCAGACATATTTTTCGTTACCAAGGTTACAATAAGGGCCAAAACACTAACTACTCATGGAAGAAGAGCATGCTATCAGGGCCCATCCTTGAGTAGGGGCAGACATTTAAACATGTTCTTGAAGAAGGGGTCCAAACCAGGTTGGCCAGAGGGGTCCTAGACATTATCAACAAGGGTTACTTAATACAAGCCACCACTACTACATGTGGTGCCCTCCCCTATCTATGGAAACCCATCTAAAGGGCAGACAATGATACAGGCCATTCCAGGTCTTCAGCAAACCGAGGTTTAATTTCCCCACCAACATCAATTGAGGAGGTGTCTCCCTATCCTCCATCGTGCCAAACTGCACAGGGGGATTCAGGCCAGTCCCGGACCTCAAATTCCTGAACAGTTTTTGTCCTCAACAGACCCTTCAAGGTGGAAACCTTGTCATCAGTCATCGGAGTCGAAAAAAGGGGATTTTACGGCATCCATCAACCTGCAAGATGCCTATTTGCATATGCCCAGTCAGGAACTACACAGGCACTATCTCAGGTTCAAGGTGGGGGAGCAGTACTTCCAATTTAAAACTCTGCCATTCGGGTTTTCCTTAGACCCATAAACATTATTAAAGGTGCTAGTAGCGGTCATAGTCCACACAAGAGACTCCACAGCCCAACTAAGCAGTACAAGTAGTGGCGGAGGTAGTCCGGTGCCAGTAGGCACACAGATTCTCATCAACTGGAGAAGGAGTTACCTAAATCTAAGCCAGACCTTGATCTTCCTTGGGGGCAGACATCACAACACAAGCCAGCAAGATCTTTTCCCCAGAAACTACATTTTTTAGGGATCTGCTAAAGCTCATCAGGGAGTTTCACATAGCCCCTCAGCTGCATGCATGTTTTTTCAGGCAGCTATTGGGGACAGATTAATCCCTCCCTCCAATGAGGGTCTCGGAGGACAGAGGTCATGAAGGGTCACAAGTTGGGCCATCTACACCAAACCCGAATCATGACCAGTGCAAGCCTCAGGAGCTGGGGGCTCACCTGCATCAGCGGTCTGCACAAGGCAGATGGTCTCGGTTGTAAACAAGGTACAGCTAAATGTTCTCAAGATGAGAGCAGTATGCCTTGCCCTGAGGCCTATGAACAGCAATTCTTCAGTCGGGCTAGACTGATTCCGACTGACAATCTGACAACGTTGGCATACATCAACCATCGGGGCAGCACAAGAAGCTCAAAAATGCAAAGGGAGTCCCCTTCTTCTCTTTCAGTTTGCTGAACACCACTGAGCAATGTATATGCCAGGACAGAAAAATGTCACAGCAGACTGGCTCAGTCACAAGGTTGTTCTACCAGGGGAATAGGAGCTGAAGGACAGTGCCTCCCACATCCTAACAGAACAGTGGGGCAATCCTCTGATAGATCTTTTCGCCTGCTGCCGGAACTACAAGGGAAAGCAATTCTACTCCCTGGCCAAGGACGAATCAGCGGTGGCTCAGGACACCTTTTCCCTAGACTGGGGTCAGGTCGGTCACCTGTATGCCTTTTCCTCCAATACTGCTTCTGTCCACAGTCCTCCACAAAGTAGCTCTGGACTGAGCAGAACCGATTCTAGTCTGTCCCTTATGGCTTTCTGCCAGTGGTTCCCATTTCTCATTCATTAGTCAAGGCGTCCACATCTAACCTTCAAGTTCAGCCCTGACCTTCTCCAACAGGTCCGGTTCTGCATCCCAATTTGATCAGTTTGTCTCTCTAGACCTTGGAGATTGAGCGGAAAAAACTTCAAGGAGCTAGGCTGCACAGCTCCTGTTATTGAGATGATGGGGAACTCATGTCACCTTTCTTCCTTCAAAGTGTGCTATAGAATTTGAAGGAAATTCTGATTCTGGCTTCATTCCAAACATATACATAACTGTCCAATGAAATTGCCTATACTACTGCAGTTCCTTTTAAGATGGGCTGGACAAAGATCTGCAACCAACCACCTTATGAGTTCAGTTTGCGGGGCTGGGGGCACGCTTGTTGATGAATTCAGCGGAGTTATTGGACTCACATCCTTATGTCTGGAAGTTTCTAAAGGCAGCAACATTCAGACACCTTCCTGTCAGCCAAAGGCACCACCTTGGAGGCTTAGTCTGGTTCTCAAGGCTGTGACCAAGGCCCCCTTTAGAGTCTCTCAAGGAGGCATCCCTTATGCATCTCAAAATGAAGGTCGCCTCTTTTTCATAGCTGTTACTTCAGCCAGGAGAATCAGTGAACTAGGAGCATTGTTTACCCAAGAGCCATACACTGTCTTTCATCAGGCTAGAACAACTCCAGGTTTTTTGCCAGAAGTTATGTCTCCCTTCCATTACAGTCCAGGGTCTATTTTTCCTTCCTTCTGCCCACTTCCTAAAAGCAATAAGGAAAGGGAATTTCAACCACTAGACTCGAAAAGGGTGATGAAAATGTATATTAAGAGAACAGAAGCTATTCACAAAAACTTCAAGTTTGTTCATGTCAACTATGGGCCAAAATTGGAGGTAACAAGGATTCAAAAGGCTCTGTAGCCAGACAGATTCTATCCGTCACCTCCACGGCTTATGATCAAGCCGGTGTAACTTTGCCTGGCCCAGTGAGAGCTCTTTCCATCAGAGCTGTGGCCCCTTTGGGGGCATTCTTCGGAGAAGCATCTCCAGCAGACTTACACAGAACGGCTACTTGTTCATCCATTCTCACATTTACAAAATGTTATTTATTGGTGGTGACATCCTCGGCTGAGGCATCCTTGGTCGTGGAGTGCTTCAGGTGGTGGTGGACCTTTAAGGGCACTTGACATTCTTCCCACCTGGGACATCTGAGGTTGTACTGCTTTTGTATATCCCATGAGTAAGGAAGCCTGGAAACCAGCTTAGGAGAGAGAAATTGAAATTTAAATATCTGTAAATTTTCTTTCTCCGATGGCTGGTCTCCGGGCTTTGGATTCCCTCCCAGAATGTGTATAGTTGGCTGGCCTCACGGCTATGTATGCCTTAAAATTCTTGATTTTGGTTTCCAAGTTCTTGTAGTATTGCCACATTGGACTGCTTTAGGAAGAACTGAGGGAGACAGGAAGTGGAGGGCTTGATGTCCCCTGCTGCAGAGGTCTGATTCCTGCCTACCTATCAGCATCTGGAGGTACAGCCCATGAGTAAGGAAGCCTGGAGACCAGCCGTCGGAGAAAGAAAATTTACAGATATTTAAATTTTCTTCAGTAAGAGGCAGTACCATGCAAAAACAAAACTGTACTCATAATCACCCAGTCAGAAGATAACTAATGTGTGGTTTTGTTATCCTGCCTCTTACACCAGATTATTTTCATAATTTCTGTCCCCGTATATATAAACTTTGAAATAACCAGTCTGGTGTGGGATGTGGGATAACAAAAACCCTTGGTTGGTATTCCACCTCAGGGCCTGGTATTCCACCTATACAAAAAGCAGTGCATAAACTTCAGAGTGGCAGTATGGTGGAGTGATACACCGGTTAAAATACCAGTGTGAAGAAAAGTATGTTTCTCCATGAAGATTGGTATGCAAATCAGGGTGGAATACTATTCATTTCTAGCCCTGAAAATCAGTTCACTGTCATTCAACTGTGCTTCCACTAAGGGAATTTTTGACTTAGTGGAGACATTGGAGTGCGGGCATCACATATCATTCTGGTGAATCTTATCCTGTATTGTCTATCCCAGAACTACACAATACCAGCACTCTCTGACCTTTCCTGCACTTTCTCTGCAAACGCTGCTGGGGTTCTGTGCTTTGCTGTGCTGGATGCCTCCTCCTGACTTGCCTTAGTCTCTGGCAGATTTGCCTGACCTTTTCTGTACTTGTCTCCAGTGAGTGCCTGTCTCTGCACTGATCCTTGAAACTGTCTGCAGTTCATTTCCTGCAGTGTACTTGATGCTCCTTCCTGTCTGAGCTGACCTGATCTCATCTCATCTCAGAACAACACTGCCCGACATTCCCTTCAGTTGTCTCCGCTGATACTGTGAGGACTTACACTTCCTGCCTTTCGCTTCTGTGGTGTACTTGCTGTCTCCTGTACTTACAATATCTGCCTGCACTGGTAGCCAGCACTATCCTGCTGCACTCACCTCCTTTGACAACTTCACATTTGTCTGATTTTTCCTTGCACTCCCTTTATCAACATTGTGCAGACATTGCCGTGCTATGCTTGTGTCTGCTGAATTTTGCAGGCCTTCCACGACCCTGGAACACTACCCTACGTAGTCCTACTTGTATGTCAGCAAGCAACCACGCTTGGTATAATGTTTATAGAGGCCAAGGGTAGGGTTTTTAATTTCCTGTGTCCTGTAGAAGTCCTGGTTGCACCTGATTTTTAAATGCAGTTAGGACGCAGCAAGTTTTGGATTGTCTTTATCTGAAATTGGAATATGAACCCATGCTGCAGAACAACAGGTTCAAACGTCACAAATGTGACAAACTGCTGGAAATCTCACCGGAGGCATCCAAACCCTGTTTGTACTCATCGGGGTTGCATCTGTGAATTGTGTCCCTGATAGTCCCATTTAAAAATATTGCTCTCTGAGAGTTGGATGTTGAAAAGTTAGTGTGGGCACTAATGGGTGTTTGCCCATGCTGTCTGGGTTTTGTGGGGGTGAGGTCTATATTCAGAGAACCCCATAGTGTGGGCTAAACCCATTAACATCTGAGTGCTGGCAAAACGCTGTGCCTATAAAAATGAGAGGGTCCTCTGCATATGGGCGCAGTGGCAGTAAATGGCACCCAAAGCATCGTTATTCTCTCCTAAAGCTGGTCTCCAGGCACATCACTACTGGGAGGTCCTTCCTGGAACCACGTGACAAGCAGGGAGTATACAGACTTCTGCAGGATGGCTATACCCTCCTGCTCGTTTCTTCCAGACGTTGGTTTACTTCCTGCCTGTCTACTGGCAGGAGCTCTGCAGGACCTCTGTCACAGGAGTGACAGAACCGAAGACTTCTTCAGTGAGTGAACAATTTTTTCTATTTTTGGACTGATGTAGCGCTGTTGAGCGCTAGCGCAGGGACCCCTGTCTCAGCCTTGCAAACTGCACAGACGGACTCCCTGCTCCCTCTCTCACCCCACGCTCTGAGGCTTCTTCCCATGCTAGGACCCCCCCCCCCGAAGCACCCGAGGAGGCAGTCACAACCTGACTGGGGCCAGTGGATCCGCAGCAGCTGCCTGGAGTGGAGCAAGTGCACAGCGAACTTCTGGGGCCAGCCGAGTTAAGCGCGGCAGCCACCTCATCGACGAGCACACGAGGGATTTAGGCTTGTCGACGGGCACCCGGAGCTTCTCTGCCGTCGACGGTCACGAAAGGCTTAGAACGTCAACGCACCTGCCAGTCAGAGAGCCGCATGGATATATCGGGCTGTCTGACACTGGTTAAATAAGAGGGAGCTTTCACACTCTTTAGGCAGGCGGGAGATAGACCATTAGGAGGGCAAAAGAGGGTGCAACATTTCTCTATCGTCGACGATCATCAGCCGATTAGTTCATCGGCAGATCCACTTGAGGGACACCTAAGCTTGAAAGGGACTGGATGAAATGATAGCAGGATTCAAATCATATAAAACAGATCCACTTGGGGGACACCTAAGCCTGAAAGGGGCTGGACTAAATGACAGCAGGGTTCAAATCTTATAAAAAAAAAAAAAAAATAGTAACATGGCCTTAGCAAAATTGGACAGACCCCCAAGAGGCAGAAAGTGCCACAAGTGCAGAACACCCATGCTGGCCACATTTGCAGGGTCTCTGTGTGTCAAATGCAACAATGCAGTGTCACCAGCCCAGGACGAGGCGGATGAGGCGTCTGCCTCCGAATCTCAGGATCACTGAAACCAGCTCAGGGGACAGGGGGAGTCTCCCACCTTAGAGGGGCGTCGCCACTCGGCTGGGGCTCTAGCCCCAGATCTAGTAGAGAAACTGAATAGGGCCTTCGCCCTCAACCGCTCGTATTTTGATGTCCTTCAGTAGTCTCCGGAGCCCAGGACCCATAGGAAAGCCCCCTGCAAGCGCACTCCCTCCCCCCCCCATCCTCTGATGAGGACACCCTCCACTCCTCACAACACGTTAGGAGGAGGAGGAAGAGGCCCAGATCCAGGAGTACATCCAGAGCCGGGGACACAACCCACGAGAAGCACAAATGGGACAGGTCACCTTCAGGTTCTGGCTATTCATCCCTACAAGATGGGGAACTCCCAAACTCGGATTCTGACTCGGACTCCTCGCCAGCCAGAAACTTTGATTTGGAAGATCTAGATTTTTTCATTAAAAAGGTGTCGGATGAGATCCATCCGAGCCCATCTTCGCCAGAGCCCAAGCGAGCGAAGCCAGCATTCTGGCTTGTGTCAGCTTCAAAGCCAGCGACTGCTTTTCTCATCCCTCCGGCCATAGAGGACCTCTTAAACGAAGAATGGCAGGGACCAGAGCGTTCGTTCCCTGTCCCTCGCTGCCTAACCAAAGTACTGAAATTTGACAAGAAACCTTCGGAGAAATGGCTCGACTGTCCCAAGATAGACCCTCTTATCTCAAACCTCACGAAAAAGACGTTTATCCCAGCAGTGGGTGGAGCCTCTCTGCGGGACCCAGTGGATAGGAAAGTGGACACCTCTCTAAAGAAAGCTTTTCAGTCCACCACAGCCTCCCTCAAGGCACCTACGGCTAACCTCTACTCAGCTTGGGCAGCACTCTCCTGGGCCACTGATCTGGCATTCCAGCTCGCTGATGAGCCAGAGAAGAATCTATCCATTTTACAGCAGCTGCAACTCATGGGGCTAGTCTTGGCCTATTCGGCTGAAGTAGCGGAGGAGACAGTTAGGTGTGCAGCAAGGGCTATGTTTTACTAGACCTCAGCTCGACGCAACTTATGGCTACGGGCTTGGCAGGCGGATGTTTCCTCGAAGATGCATTTGGTAAATGCCCCTTACGATGGAGGCCTTCTTTTCAGCTCAGCTGTAAAGGAGGCGGTCAAGGAATCTGGAGAAACTGCAAAAGTGCGAATGCTACAATCCTGGGGAAGGAACAAGCCCTGGGCTTCGGGAGCTAGACACAATTTTCGTGCCCAAAATTATTCCGGGGTCAGAACAAGTCTACTCCAGGCAGATGATCCTGGTTCACCTCGTGCAACCAACGTAGCTTCCGGGGTGGCAGGGGAGGTGCCCTTGATGCTGAGGGCGACTCCAGAAAATCACAATGAGGACTCACGGACCCATCCTCACGTCGAGGGCAGGCTTTCCAGCTTTTACAAGGAATGAGTCCACAGCACCACGGACAAGCGGGTCTTGGACGTAATTCACGAGGGTTACTTCATCGAGTTCGACTCCAGGACCCCCCTACCTCACATAGTGTCCTCGCCAGTCTCAAGCAACCCAGTAAAAAGAGCAGCGACCCTGTAAGCGATTACAGATCTCCTACAGGCAGTGACGATCAAACAAGTCCCTGCTCCAGAAAGGAACAGAGGAGTGTACTCCCTATTCTTCATAGTGCCAAAATGCTCAGGGGGCTTCCGGACAGTGTTAGATCTTAAATTTCTATATGGCTTTGTTCTTCACAGAGCATTCAAGGTGGAGGACAGGGTCTCTGTCCTCCATCATCTGAGAAATCCATCAGGGGGACTTTTTGGCCTCAGTAGATTTACAAGATGCTTATCTACGCATTCCCATGCAGAAAGTACACCGTCAATTCCTCAGATTCAAAGTGGAAGGTCACCATTTTCAGTTCACGACGCTGCCCTTTGGCCTGTCCACAGCCCCCAGAGTCTTCTCCAAAGTCCTGGTGACAGTGGTCACTCGCCTCCGACTGCAAGGGATCCAGCTCTTCCCATACCTGGATGATATTCTCATCAAAGCCTCAGGGTACGATCAAGAAGTCCAAGCAATGACGGAGGTCACCCAGTGCTTTTCCTCTCTGGGGTTCATAATCAACCAGAAGAAGAGCTCCCTGCAACCGTCACAGTCTCTGAGCCATCTGGGGGTGAATATCAACATGATCCAAAATAAAGTTTTCCCCACAGAGTTGAAATTCAAAGAACTGAGGGCTCTTCTCTACAAATTCCAAGCAGCTCAATTTCTGCCGGCCTGCTCCTTGATGCAACCCATAGGGACGATGGTCTCCCTGGCAGACTCAGTCCCCTGGGCACTAGTCCACATGCGACCTCTCCAGTCAGGTCTCCTTCAGTAATGGTTCTGATGAAGGGGCACAGTGGACCAGAGGATTCAGGTATCCAGCCAGGTGAAAGACTCCCTGATATGGTGGACTCAGCAGAACAATATCATGAGGGATCTCAATCTGGGACACCCTTACCAGATAAGAGTCATCACTGATGCTAGTCTCCGGGGCTGCATTTGGAACAGATCTAGACACAGTGCAAGTGGTCTCTGGTGGAGTCTCGCTACTGCATCAATGTACTGGAGATGTGGACAGTCCGCCTGGCACTGCAGCCATTCAAGACACAGCTTTCCCACTGAGACATCCTCATCCTTACGGGCAATCGGACGACAGTGGCCTACATCAACCGCCAAGGAGGCACAAAGAGCTCTCGGATGCTGCAGGAGGCTCTTCTTCTCTTTCAGTGGGTGGAAGACAACCTGGGAAGTCTAAGGGCTGCATACATCCCAGGTCAGGAAAATGTTACAGCAGATTGGCTAAGTCGAAAGGACATCCTACCAGGAGAGTGGGAGCTCAAGAACAGCGCCTTCCAGCTCATCACGGCACGGTGGGGCCACCCGCAGGTAGATCTTTTCGCCTGCCGAAAAAATTGCAAAGTTCCACGGTTCTGCTTTCTCATCAAGGACGAGAAAGCCATGGCACAGGGCGCCTTCTCCATCAACTGGGGTCAGTGCGATCTCCTGTATGCCTTTCCTCCAATTCCAGTCTTATCAAGGGTATTGCACAAGATTGCCCAAAAACAAGCAGGTATGATTCTGGCTGGCCCCGCAGACTGTGGTTTCCCCGATTAGTCCAAATGTCTCTTCATTCTCCTTTGGTATTCCAAGTAAGCCCAGACCTACTACATCAGGGACTGGTGCAGCACCCCAGTCCTCGCAGTCTGTCCCTCTCGGCATGGGGATTGAGCATGAAACTCTCAAGGAATTAGGTTTCTCTGCACCTGTCATAGAAACGATGATTCAATCCAGGCGGGACTCATCCTACAGCATTTATTATAGGATCTGGAGAAAATCCGTGTTCTGGTTACAAGACTCCTCTCTACCAGATGACTCTGTGTCTCTGCCTACCATCCTTTAGTTCCTTCAGGAGAGTTTCGACAAGAGCCTCCAACTGGCTACCTTAAGAGTCCAGGTGTCTACTTTAGGGGCGCTCCTGTTGGCGGACTCAGGCTAATCTTTAGGAGCTCTTCCTCATGTTCGACGATTTCTGAGAGCAGCAACGCTGGAGCAACCTCCAATAAAACACGTAGTACCACCTTGGAGGCTCAATTTAGTACTCGAAGCACTCACCAAGTCCCCTTTTGAGACCTCAAAGGAGGCATCCTTACTTCATCTCACTATGAAGGCCGTCTTTCTTATTGTGATCACCTCAGTCCGACGTATCAGTGAGATAGGAGCCCTGTCGTTCAAAGAACCTTACACTATATTTCATCATGACTCAGTAGTTATGCAGACAGATCCGGCCTTTTTGCCAAAGGTGATGTCTCCTTTTCACTGCAACCAAGTCTTGAACATTCCCTCATTCTGGCCTCATCCCAAGAATGAGAAGGAAAGAGAGAATTTCACATGCTTGGTCCAAGGAGAGCTCTCAAAATTTACATCAAGAGATCTGACTCAAGTCTATTCATCCTTACGTCAGGCCCGAATATGGGTAAGAAGACATCAAAGGACTCTATTGCTAGGTGGATTTGTTCCACCATCGCCATGGCCTACCAGAAGGCCAGAATCGATCTGCTGGGACCAGTGCAGGCGCACTCAACCCAAGTGATGGCTTCGTCCTGGGCGGACTTCAGAGAGGCTTCTCTGGCAGACTTATGTAGAGCAGCCACATGGTCATCCATCCATACCTTTGCGAAGTTCTACAAGTTGGATGTCGCTGCCTCGGTTGAGGTGTCCTTTGGCCACAGGGTCCTCCAGGCAGTGGTGGACCCATAATGGACTTTGAACATTCTTCCCACCCAGAAAGTGGAGGGATGTACTGCTTTAGTATATCTCAGTAGTGATGAGCCCGGAGACCAACTTTAGGAGAGAGAAATAGAAATTTAAACACCTGTAAATTTTCTTTCTCTGACTGCTGGTCCCTGGGCTCCATCCCTCCCAGAATGCTGAAAGTCGGCCTCTACACTAACCTTTCTTTTCTTTGTTTCCAAGTTATGTGTTTCCTCAGAGGACAAAGGCTATAGAAGTACTGACGTCTGGAGGAAACGAGCGGTAGGGTATAGCCATCCTGCAGAAGTCTATATACTTCCTGCCTGTCGCGTGGTTCCAGGAAGGACCTCCCAGTAGTGATGAGCCCAGAGACCAGCAGTCAGAGAAAGAAAATTTACAGGTATTTAAATTTCTATTTTACCACCTCTGAAAACCTAGTCTTAACTGGGTGCAAAGTTCGGGCTCCCACCATACTGAACGTGGGACAGCTGGCTGCAGCCGCCCGCCCCTCCCACCCATGATCCCCTATCCAAGTAATACATAATATTCTCTGGTGTCTAATGGCACCTGCACACCCATCCCATGGATGGTAATAGTTTTCTGGTCTCTAGAGACACCCCCCTCCACGCACCCATCCTGTCCCTGTGTATATATTCCCTGGTGTCTAGTGCCCCCCCAACACCTATCCCATTGATGGTAATATTGTTCCTGGTGTTCAGTGACCCCCCACATTGCACATCTGTCCTGATGATGTTAAAATGCCTCTGTTGTCTAGTGACACCCTCACCCTGCTGATTCCCTGTCCTGGTTAAACAAAGTATGCCCTGGTGTCTAGTGGTACCACCACCCTCCATGTCCCAGTGCAGGTTAAGCAAAGGATGCTCTGGTGTCTAGTGGCACCTCCCAACCTCTGAGTTCTTGTCCCAGTTAAATAAGGGATGCCCTGGTTTCTAGTGGCACTCCCTCAACCCTGCAAGTCCCCATCTCCATAGGTGTTTGTGGTTCTTCCTAGTGTGTAGTGGCACCCCCAACCTCCGATTTATTTGGCCCATGCCCCGTACACTGTCCCTGGAGTCTAGTGGTCCAACGCCCCCCCCCGACGTGCTACCTGACCACCACCCATCCACCCTCCCACTGGCATGGCTGGGGACGTGTGGTACATCCTGAGATGGTGACCAGCACAGCCCATCTCTCACCACTTCGGCGGCTGCATATGAGCTGCAGGGAAAGCAGGAAGTTATTTTGTTTTTTTATGGAAAGGGTGGTGGAACGATGGAACAGTCTGCCAGCCAAGGTTGTGGGTGCCAAAACCATAAATGGATTCAAGCACAGCTGGGACAGACTGAAGGGTGGTTACTCAGAGCAGTAACAGTAGGGTAGAGATCGGGGTCTGGATAGTGATGGATAGTACCCTGTGTATACAATAGGTCCCAGGCTTGATAGGAAACTAAGGGCAGACTGGATGGACCACTGGTCTTTTTCTGCCATCATTGCCTATATCTGTGATGACACACCTTGACAGTATAGCATCTCTGTAGCACTGCACTCGGGTACCAGCTTTTATGGAATGAGCCTAATCACTGTGGGACTAGAACCCATGACTTTCTGGCCCAGAGGCATACGTGATACCAACTAAGCCATGTTGACACCAGTTATACATGGATACATTATTATGTATGCAGGGCTCTTGCTAGGATTTTTAGTTTGGGGGTCCTGGACTTTCAGGGGAAAAAATGGGGGTCCCCTTGGATTTTGTGAGGGTCACCATTAAAATTAGGTGACTGGAATGTGTTGTCAAAAAAATAAAAAAAACACCACCTGGAATCATGCATGCATACTGTATCAGCCCTTTGGGACTCTCTTGGTCTTGTGAAGTGAGAATCTCTGGGATGTACGGTAGAAATTCAAGCGTGTCCCTTTGCACAAAATGTGTGTAAAGGACGTGGGTACCTGCGTCCCTGAAAGGCCTGGTAAGGAAATTGATTGACTCAGTTTTCTTGTTGTATGACATTTCGGAAGTGACATAGATACAGTACATAGAAGGTGATGGCAGAAAAACACTCATTGTCCATCAAGTCTGTCCTATAATGGCCATCATCTGTGTGAACGTATGTAGGTCTGACACCTTACCAGACTAGCCTTCATCCCTTTATGCTGCTCCCCTAGTCCTTACTGTCCTCTTGTATCTGCCCCACCCTGCTTTCAACCATTGATTGTCCCTGATTCCACCAACTCCTTGGGCAGCTTGTTTCACTGCTCCACCACCTTCTCCATAAAGAAGAACTTTCTGACATCTTTCCTTACCCCTCCACCATTTTCACTCCTGTCCCCTAGTTATTTTGTTTTTGTTTCTGGTGAAAGTTGTCCTTTATCCACCCTGTTTCTGTCATGTCTCCCCTTCCCCAATCCACTGCTGTCTTCCAACGAGTACAAATTGAGGTTTCTGAGTCGTTTCTCGTAGTGTATGTCTTACCCTGCCACTTGGTCATCTTATTGGTCCTTCTCTGCATGGCCTCCAGCCTGTCCCAATCTGTTCTTAGGAGTGGACTCCAGACCGGGGCACAGTACTCAAGATGTGATCTTGTTCGTGTCCAGGACAGGTGCAGATTTACTTCCAGTCTGCTGTTAAAGCCCCTGCTAATGCACTGCAACATTCTGTTCGCCTTGCTCTGAGCATTACTGAATTGTGTTAAGACTTTGAGGCTGGAATTACCTACAGTTTCCTCTCCTCCCCTGTCACTGCTAACTTCACCCGTCCCATCCAGTGTTCCCTGCCAGGGTTTTCCATGCCAGTGTACACCACCTTGCCTTTCTTTGCATTAAAACACAACTGCCAGATTGTAGACCATTCCTCAAGTTGCTCCAAATCCTGGTACAACTCCCTGGCCCCCTCTTCAGTATCCACTCTTTCCTCAAAGTTTTGTGTCATCCTCAAAAGAGACACATGTTCCCCTTAATGCCCTCTCCTGTGTCACTTAAAGCCCTTTTACACAGAGCCTACCTTGTAGCGTAGTCATTGGAATTGGCCTGCTCCAGTCCATCTGCATTGCTGGCCTTTTGTTTTATACATGATCTGCCCTGCATCGCTCCGATGGCTCTTTTATACTAGGTTCCGAATGGAAGAAGGCCTCTTCAACCCATTATTACCATTCCCCACATTAGTGGGACCATTTTTGCCCATTTTTTGTTAACCATATATCAACGCTTTTCTTGAAGCTTTCTAGGGAGTTATTGCACACTAAGTTCATTGGCAGTACATTCCATAAACTGCCTGTTCTATTCAAAAACATATAATGTCTGCTGTTTTTTCTTGCAGTCTCTGTTTTTATTTGCGTCTTGTGCCGTCTCAGACCTAGAGGTTTACCCTGTATAACTATTCCCATTTCTTCGATTAATTCTGGTTCTCATTATTTTATACATAGTTAGAAGGTCGCCCCTCACTCTTCTTTGTTGTTTTGACAATGTTTCCATCTGGCCAAGAGCCGGTGAGTTGTCTGCAGAGTTTTGAGGGGGGGGGGGGGGATTGATGTGAACACTGCTGTCTGACTACATGGAGGTACACAATGGCCAAAACATACTGCATACCCAGGAAACCAGGGAGTGCATGGAGATGTAATGCTCACTTCTACAGCAGTGCAGCGTGCCATTGTGTTACACAGAAGCTAATGTCATAATTGCTCTGCAGCACTCACAGTGGTGCAGAGCAGCTTGTGTAAAAGGCCCTTTAGGAAAACATCGAACATGACTGGTCCTAGGACCGACCCCTGTGGTGCCCCACTTGGTGACCCCTTTCACTCCTGATACCTTTCCATTTACTACCACCCTTTGTTGTCTCCCCTTCAACCAGTTTCCCACTCAAGCTATCAATCTCTTCCCCCAGCCCCAAATCCTCCATCTTTTTCAGTACGTTTTTGTATGGCACCAAGTCAAGGCCTTACTGTAGTCGAGGTATAGGACATCAACAGCCATATCCTTGTCCACAGCTTATTGTGACCCAATCAAAAAAGGCGATCAGGTTTGTCTGACATGATCTTCTCACTAAAAACCATGCTGTTTCATGTCCCGTAGCCCATTCCTCTCCAGGTATTAACACCATTTGCTCCTTTATTATGGTCTCCATGAGCTTTCCCACAGTTGAGGTCATGCTAAAAGGCCTATCGTTTCCCGGATCCTCCCTGTGCCCCCTCTTGTGCAGTGACTTCACTGCCACCTTTCTCCAATTTTATGGCACTCCCCTTGTCTCAATAGAACACCTGAACAAATCTGTTAGGGTGGGTCGCCATCTGTGAGCTCAGTTTCTTCATAATCCTCGGGTGCAGGCCATCTGGCCCTGGTGCCTTATCTACCTTGAGTGTTGCAGGATTCTTCCACACCATGTCCTCATTGATCTACATGTGCCCCATTTGCCCCACACTTCTCTCCGAGGTCATGATGTGACTATGCAGTAGTGGTCCACCCCCTTCCACTGTAAACAGCAAACAGAACTGTTCATTCTTCTTCTTCTACCTGACCCTTTCCTTCTTCAACCTGATAATTCCCCCTTTAGTCTTCCTCTTTTCCCTAATATAGGTAAAGAATTCTTCCCCTAACAAAAAAATCTTTTTCTTGCCTTGGCTACGGGCAGCATCCCCCCTTCCCGCCAGGCTGGACAGACTGGGAGGTCTGCTGCTTCATCCCTGTGGCGGAGCTCCCTAAAAGGAGAGACCAAGATACACCTGAGGCCCCAGTTGAGGCCTATGCCTTGGGCGTCATTCAGGTGCTGGTGGTCCTGGGGCTTCACGGTGCTGCAATGCCTAGGGATTTTCCTGGTAGGTTCCCGTCCCCCAGGAGGTGTGAACATGCAGTGATGTCAGCACGCTCCTACACCCAACCCACAGACGTTTGCTGACGCCTCCGCCTACTGCCTGGTGGTCCTGGCTGTTGCACATCCAGCCTCCACTGGGTGTTGCTGGCATGTTGAGAAGCCATAACTCTCTCCTCCCACCCCGAAGGAAGAGAGCTGTCCATTGGATGCTCATTCCCCCGGCTGACACTCTGATGCTCCATGCTTGTTCCTGAACACAGGTCGTCAGCGCCACAAGCAGTAGCACTACCACTGCACCGGCGGGGCTGGCTATTTTTCTCCCTTTTTGATCATACTGCTACTTTTAGTTCTGTATCTGCCTTGGCCTTTCTGACAGCTCTTCTTGCCTCTTTCAGTTTTCCTTGATATTCCTCCCAGTTCTCCTCCTTCTGGTTGCTCCTATATTTTCTGAGGGCCTTCCTTTTGTCTCTCGCTGCCTCGAACCTTGAATTTGAATTTGGGAAATCAGCTTTGAAAAAGGTGCTGCATTCAAGTGAATGGTGCATGCCCCAGTGCTCTCCCTATACAGAAGTCACAAAACACCGGAATGTGGGGGCAGATCTTAGAGTTTGGAAGTGGAAAGGGATTATGTTGCCAGCTGCTTAGGGGCAAATTACAGTCCTTTCCCTTCCTTTGGGGGCTAATAGAAAAAAAAGTTAAACATCGTGGTGGAGCTGCCATTGAAGTAAGGGAGCTCATGCTGGAAAGGTTCACTTTAATAGTCAAGCTTTCAGGAGTATTTTACATAGATTGGGGTTATGAGTGCTTTCCGTGTACGACAGTGAGATGACTGCATATACTGTGTTTGTATTGATCATTGCTTTCCTGTTTTGTGTGCTTTGAAACCCTTGTACAGTAACTGAAGTACAGAAGAAATAGGAGAGTCGTTTTGTTGCTTCATGTACTAGGATGATAGTGCAGTGAATGGTTTTTCTCATGCTTTAAAGGGCACTTTAATAATGAATATTGAAGACACTCATTGCATTAATGTACTTTCTGAATACCATAAAGTATTTATGATTGCAAGGAGAGATTATAATACAAATATGTCAAGTATATTTATTGTGATTAAGATGGCCTAGATTTGCTTCCCAAGAAAGGAAAGTGATTTTCATCTTGCTAATCGGTTAGTGTTTTAAAATATTCCTTAATAGGTGCTAATTGTTCTGTGAACTTTCCCACATTGATGATTCTGAATTGCTACTTGTACAGTATGTGCTGCCAGGGAAGGATTACTTTGTTCAATATCATTACTAGTCTTGAGCGTTTGAGTAAGGTGCCATTTTTTTTCATATAACAGAAAACCAGAGACTTGGCACAACACTACAGATGCTGGTGGTATCCTGCAAGACCAATTAGCAATATAATTTTGATGTTATAACGTATACAGTATGTAATGAGGTAGCCAAAAGTGACCTAAAATGGAACACTGCATGCTGAAGGTATTTAGCCATTTAAATTAGTAACTTTATGCTTGTAGAGTCAGGCTGGGGGACAGAAGTGCATATGCTATATACCTCTTGGTATTTTATGTTGCTAAAATATAGAAATTTGTGTTACTTTCTGTTGACGTAGATGAAGCAGAGGACCCATTTATGGAAGATTACATGTATTTTTCAGCCAGTGTTAGCAGTTTGATCTTTGTTTTTGTAGTGATTCTCATTATTTGTGAAAAGTGCTAGATTGGCAACTGAAGTCTTCTATATATCCGATTACGGTACAGCATAATAAGCCACAGTGTAAGCTTGCTTACACAGCCCCAGATGTCCCAAGCCTGTCACAGAGAGGCCTTTTACAGTAGGTGACGGTAGTGCAGACTTCATGCCTTTACTCTGTGCTTGGCTTATCACGTGAGATTGCAAGCACTGGTGGCATTGGTATTTTTTTGCCTTGTTTGCAGTGTGAACAACAATTCTTTGGGAACCAAACTCGTTTTGCATTGACTTCTAAACTTATTTCAGGAGGAACGACTCATCTGTTTCTGACCTGATCAGTTGGAAACCAGTGATCTCAATGTGGAAAGCTCTGTAACTCACCGAGCCATCCTGTCCCCAGTAGTATGACATTCTCGGTGTGAGCACTTGGGTCTGAAAAGTTGTGGCCTCCATGGCTGAAATAAACTGAATATTGTAAGTCACATGTGACCTGGATAAGCCACTACAGAAAAGTGAAAAAAATTTACCCCACAGAGGTCTAGCGGTCAAAGTTTGCAGGCAGAAGGCAGATAATCACAAAACACGCAAAGGTAATTTTTTCCTGCAAGAAACCGTACTTACAGTTCATGTATGGACAAGTTGCTGTGCGTTGTGGACAGTTTTATTTTGTCATCCTGGAATCTCTTTTCTGTTTATCCCACCGTGGAGTGCTTCCTACCAGTGTATTGGACTGTGGGTGCGAGTGATGCTCATGCTGTGCTTCCAGTCTCTGTGCCATCAGCTTTGATCACCTGAAGTCCTCTCACTGTTTGAACTGGAAATAGTGCATGAGACTGAGGGATGCAGGGCGTAAGGCAGATCATGTTTGTAGGGGCTCGAGATCCATAAAGGTGCTGCAGCATAGCACTGGATAGGCCGCTGGAATTTGATGGGCTGCGCTTGCAAACATGATAACATGGAGCCAACAGCTAGTCTGAAGTGTAACTTTGGCAAAACTGCTGCATGTGGAAGATGACGGATTCAGTCTCATGATTCAATGTGCACAAGCCACTGTGGTTAAATGAAACCCCAAAAACATGACACACAAATATCATGGTCACTGTTGGTGATCCTTAGCTCACACCCAGATTCTGGTGAGGGACATTCACAACAGAAGTCTGTGTCCTCTGGGAATGGGAACGAACAGGAAAAAAAGAAACGGACAGGATGAAGCCTGCTGTCTTGTGCTCCACCATGGATTACTTACCATGCACCAGGGAGACTTAGGAGACAGCACCCCTCAAGCCAGTGGCCAGGCCTTGAGGCCCCCACCCCTTCCCGGGCATAGGAATAAGTGTGGGAGACATCAGAGAATGGTCTGGCAGTGGCCGAGCTGGGGGGAGAACTGTAGATTGGGGAGTAAATTGTAACAAAAAAAACCTTCTACATGATCCAGGGTGTCATCTTTAAGAAATATTAATCATATGTTAATGTGTCCCCTGGAGCCACTTGTTACTGTATAAGAGTAGTTTCACGTGTGTTTGGATGGAGCAAAAACAGCGAAGCTGAGCTGGCTTAGTCTGAATGCAAGTGGAACCATCCTTGTACAGCAAAGAGTGGTGATGGGGAACGTATTAATATATTATCGATTTGAGATTGATTAAAAATATATTATATTATTAAAAAAAAACAAAAGACTGTCCCAGAACGTGCCCGTTAACAGGGTATCTGAGACTCTGCGAGTGAGATGCATTTCACTGAATAAGAGTGTCACACACGCAGAAGAAAGGAGTGCTCGGATTGGCCAGGAGTGTTCCCTCTATCTATAATAACTCACCGTAAGGTTTTTTTTTTTCTTCAGGTTGAAATTATCAACATTCCAGAGTTGATAAAAGAAAGGCTGCTGGTTATATGTGTAGCTAGGTTCGAACTAGCCCACGCTGCACCCTGCACCAGGCGGGCTGCATTTGATGTCATGATATACTCGGTGTGCTGACTTGTCATAACAGTGCTTTCCACTTGCTGCTGCCTCAGTGACATTTCACTAGGCCAGGTAAAAACTGATACATTTATCCTGAGATTTTCTGAGCATTTTTCTGGAGCAGCAAGTGAATGCTTCCAGATTTTTCTTTTTTCTCCCATTTTAAGTTTGTTATAATAACAACAAAAACTACATATTTTGTTCAAGGGAAATATCGGGGTCATGAACACAGTGTTTACCTCTTTTGAAATGATAATCCGGTAACTGTTCATGCAAACACGTAGTTAGTAAAACAATTGGAAAAAAGAAAAGATAGATCGTAATGATCAACTTTTCATGGTAAATTTAGCCCAGAAGTACAGTAGCTTTAGAATTTTGGCAGCAAAATTGTAATTAGTGAAAGTATTATGAAGGGTGCATCATGAATAAAGTATCAGAGATATTTTTTGTCATGTGACCTGGCGTGAGACTATCGTGATATTCTCCCTCTAGGTCACATGACAAGCAAATATTCTCAGTCTAGGTCACCTGACAAGTAAATATTTTCATAGTAGGTTCCTCAGAAAGAAGCCTAACATCATTTCATTCTAGGACTTCATTGTACTCAGAAAGTTCTGCCTATAGAACTTTAACTCTCACTTTGTAGACAGCAGGGATGCCACAGTATGACATTCTGGTATAATAACTGTCACATGTAATACCATGGTTTACCAATACCGCTGTATTACAGAAAAAAATTATTTTTGTACGAAAAAGAAGCCTCCTCAAACTCTTGCATCAGGAGCTGTCCTGCCAGCGAAGCGGCAAGGCGTCCGTATGTGACGCTGACATCCTGGGTTTCGGGATGGACCCAGGAATCATAGGGCCAGCTGGGGGGAGATGGAGCGAGGTCCCAAGGGGCAGCTCTCCTTCTCCGGTGGGGAGGGTGGGTGAGCGTGCGGTGCATCAGTGACCCCTGGCAGAGACCAGGGGATCTTTGCCGACTGGCACCTAGTACTGTCAGAGGCGGGACAGATGTTGGGTTCATCCCAAAGGATGTCATTGCACATCCTGCCTCCAGAGTTCCAGTGAGCATGTACAGGTTCCGGCCTCAGTCATGATACCCTGCTCTGCATCTGTCTCCATTGCCCCTACTGCATGCCGGGGGGTCCCGCTCCCATGGCTCCACCCTGGGGGGTAAGCCAGGGCAAGCTCCCAAGTGACTGTTGGGAGGGGATGCCTCCCGGGCGTGCCCCTTTACTGGGGGGCAAGCTGGGATGGCGTGCTGGGTCGGGCAAAAAAACCAAAACAAACTCTTGCATCAGGGAGAGTTGGCATGCAAAGGGCAGTTGTCCCTGAAAATACAAAAAAATTGTTGAAAGATGTGAACACCGTGATATACCATGAACCACAGTTATTGCGGTATTGGAAATTACCGATGGTATCAATGCCGTTATTTCCGATATCGCAGTATACTGTAAAACCGTGACATCTCTAGTAGACAGCAACACATTCAAACATTTTAACACACAAACCCATGTCATTGCATGTGTCAAATATAGCATGAGCCTAATAAAAATATGCCTATTTTATTTCTGATCAGCAACCCCTGTGACATCACTCGTGATGTACTGGGGTCATGGACCTCTCATAAAATAGCAGGTCTATTTTCATAAACACCACGCCATATCCCTGCATATTATATTAGTGTGTATCAGATAAGTGCTATAATTTAGCAGTCACCAAGGTCAGAAAAATGTATGTTCTACATATTCCTTTCATAATGCATGATAGATATAATCATTTAAAGGAAAGCTGTCATAAACCCTTGTGCCAATCACTGGGGCTGCAGAAACACCTAATTAGCACAACCTTTATGTTTTTTTTTTATTTTGCAGCTAACACATGATATGCAATTGTAATCTTTTCTTGCCTTGATGGAGGTTGCTAGTGCTGCCCTGGAAGCGCCATTCTGACAGTGCTGCCGCAGCGGAAGACCGAGCTTGACCTTGTGGGCTAGTTGGTGAGCTTGGTTATCTTCCTGTTGTGTGCGGAACGCCACTTTCTGATGATTGGGGCATGTTTTCACGAAGCGAAAAGAAATGTGCTTGGTAGTATTCACCTCTGGGTTTGGGCATGCGTGGCCCGAACTCAGAGCTGCAAATTTCAGTAACAATTAAACAGGTTAGACTGCTCTGTTTTCGATGGGGTTTGTTTCTAAAGGTAAAGCTCAAAGAAAACGACCAAGCAGAGCGTTTCTTTTTGCTTCGTGAAAACATGCCCCGATCGTCCCAAAGCGGCGTTGCAGCATAGAACAGGAAGATAAGTAATCTAATTTGCATGCAGGTTGCAGCTCTTGCCACTACAGTCCATGACATGGCGCCTCTCACTCTGGGACATAAAAATGCACATTTTAACTGAAAGACATGCCCTACAACAGACATTAAACTCTCTCACTGCAAGTTGGCAGGTAAGTAGTGGCTGGCAGGAAAATAGGGTTTATGATAGCTTTCCTTTAAAGAGACCCACCAAGGTAAACAGAACTGTCCCTGCACCTGATATATAGGTGCTGGACCTCGTGGGGCTGCTTCTGATGTGGAGCTTGCTGAAAATAATGATGTATTAAAACTGGTAGCACTCATAAAAATTGAGTGGCCGATCCTATGCCTTCAGTCTTGGTGCCACCCACACTGCGCCGCCTGCAAAGTTAAGACGCAATGCCAGGAGAGGGGATGCGCCCATCACAGTCCATGAGTGGCACTTTTGATCTTTTTGTTAATGGTTATTTAAGAACTGGCCCATCAACAAGGGCCTTGTTAGTCGACCAGTGCCCACGCTTTATCACCAAATGCCATTATGAAATAAAAAAAGATCGAAAAGGTGCCGCCCATAGTCTATGATGGAGCGCGTCGCTGCACTCTTCCTAACCTCGTGTCTTAGCTTTGCAGAGTGCTGGGATGGAGCGTGGGCGGCACCAGAAACTGGGAAGTCCTTGGGACCCGTTTTTTCTAATTTTACAAACGTTACCAGTTTTTCATACATTGATTATTTTCAACAAAATCTGTATTAGAAGCAGCCCCATGAGGTGCAGCACCTATATATCAGGTGCAGGGGTCGAGGCTGGTAGGTCTCTTTAATGATGTTTTCACCAATTAATGTTTGAAAGCCTCCAGCTGCTCACATAACTAGCCTCTGTGTTTTATTTTACAACTTGTTTACCCAGGGTAGCCTGGTTGAGATGCAGTATCTCATTTTCATTTGGGTCCTGCTTGTACCTATTTTCATTGCTGGGCGGAAAGTAGCACTAAGATACTAAATGATTTCTCAAGATTGCACAGTGAATGTTTGACTGCTGAGGTTTAACATACTAACATACTAAAAGCCAGCAGAATAGGCCTGTCAGTCTTTCGTGTCTGCTCGGTATCCAGCCCTTAGCAGACGCTTTCTCCCCCCCCCTTGTCCCTGTGAGGGTCAGTCTTGGCTTCAGTATCCCCGTGCATCTGTTCCACCCCCTCTTGAAGCCCTCCACAGTATCTTGCTTGACTAGGCTCCTGGGCAATGCATTCCATGGCTCTACCACCCTCTCTGTGAAGTAATGCCTTCTACGTTCTCCCCTATAGGTTCCTCCCTCCAGTTTCCACTTATGCCCTCTGGTTGTGCCCCTTTGCTTTTGTCTGAACATTTCTTTGGCTCTACCCCTGTTAATCCCTTTCACATATTTGAAAACCTCAATCATGTCCCCCCTATCTCTCCTCTCCTCTCCTCCAGTGAGTATAGCCCAAGGGCTTGCAGCCTGTCCTCATAGGTCCTATTCCCCCATGCCCCGGATCATCCTGGTTGCCCTCCTCTGGACCCTCTCCAACAGTACTATGTCCTTCTTAAGTGGCCTCCAGAACTGCACATAATACTCAAGTGCGCTTCAACCAAGGCATTGTACAGAGGTAGATCACCCCACGCCTCCTGGCAGTTCATTCCTGGCTATGCAGCCCAGTAACTTGTTTGCCTTTGCCGCCGTTCTTCTGCAGTTCTCACTGTTGTTCATTTTGGTGTCTACCACCACCCCGAGGTCCCTTTCACTCAAAGTGGCTCGCAGTGGAACCCCTCCCAAGGTATAAACATGCCCTGGGTTTCTGACCCCCAGATGCAACACCCTACACTTCTCTGGGTTAAACCTCAGCCTCCACCTCCTTGCCCAGCCCTCCAGGGTGTCTAGATCCCTCTGGACTGCCTCCCTTGCTTCCCCCCGGCTACCAATGCTCCCAGCTTAGAGTCGTCCATGAAGAGGCTCATCCTACTCCTAACTCCTGTCCCTATATCGGAAACGTAGGCGTTGAACAGGAGTGGCCCCAGTACTGACCCCTGGGGCACCCCACTGATGACCTTCCTAGGGGAGGAGACAGTCCCTCTCACCACCACCACCCCCCTCTGTGTTCTATCTGTAAACCAGTTTCCCACCCATCTAAGCAACTGTCTTCCCACCCCCATGTCCCCCAACTTTGTCAACAACCCGAAGTGGGGTACCGAGTCGAACGCCTTACTAAAATCCAGATATAAGATGTCCACTGGACTCTGTCTGTCCAGGGTCCCTGTCACCCAGTCATAGAAATCTATGAGGTTGGTCTGGCATGATCTCCCTGGGACGAAACCATACTGCTTGACATCCATGTGTCCCAGCCTATCCATTTGCCTCCCGAGCATCCCTTTGATGAAGCCCTCCATTAGTTTGCCTACCACTGACGTTAAGCTGACAGGCCTGTAATTTCCCATCTCCTCCCTAGACCCCCCTTTGTGGATAGGCACCACGTGAGCCACCCTCCAATCCTGGGGCACCCTTCCTGTCTGGAGAGAAGCACTGAACAGCACAGCTAGTGGAGCTGCTAGTTCGTCCTCCAGTTCCTTCAGTACCCTTGGATGCAGCCCATCTGGTCCTGGTGCCTTGTCAGTTTTCAGCGCCCGTAGGGCCTCTCTTACGCTGCCCTCTGTGATTTCCCCCTCCCTAGCCCTCTCCTCAGTGAAAGCCCCATCCTCTTCTGGGCCTGGCCCACTTGGTGCCCCAGCCTCTTTTGATCCTCTCATCTCCCTATGCCCTATCCTCTCAGCTGCCCCCCATTTTCTGGTTGAATGAAGTCCATGTCTCCCTCCCTAAAAACTGAGGCAAAATACTTGTTCAGTACCTCTGCTTGCTCCCCCGCCTCCTGAGCCCATCCACCCCCAGTCCTAATCCTGGGGATCTCTGCTCTCCCTTTCCTCTTTTCCCCTATGTATCTATAAAAACCCTTTCCCTCCCACGTATATCCTTAGCCTGGTTGTGCTCCATCATCGCCTTCGATTTCCTCACCACCCTTGAGACCCTTCTAGCTGACAGCTCGTATTCCCGTCTCTCCCATTCCCCCATGGAATGCTTAAAATGTGCGTAGGCAGCCTTCTTACCTCTTACTGCCTCTTCACCTCCCTTGTCCACCAGCACGGCTTGTCTGGGTTCTGCTATTTTTGCCTTACTCCTTGCACAAGCTAGTAGCCTCCTGTACTCCTTTTTTAATGGCCTTCCACAATCTATCTACATCCATGTCTGGCCTGATCTGGCTCAAGCTCCCCATCAGTATCCTGCCAATGCCGACGAAATCCGCTCCCCTGAAATCCATTACCACTGTGTTTGAGTGGTTGTCGTCCCCCCTAGGCACAGCATAAACCAGACCATGTCATGGACTCCTCCTGCCAGTGGGCTACACACCTCCAGATCCCTTATCCTGGTGCTGTCTGCAAGACAGCGTCCAGTATCCTCCCCCCAGTAGGCTCCCCCACCTGTTGGACCAGAAGGGCATCCTGAAACACATCCATCAGCCTGTGCTCCCTGGCCACCGCTGATGTCATGGTGTCCCAGTCTGCCCCTGGCATATTCAGGTCCCCCATAACCACCACCCTACCCTTTCCCCGGTCACAGTGCCCCTTGATGTGCTCAAGCAATTTTCCCTCCAGATCCTCATCCATTGCGGGTGGTCTGTATACCACCCCTACTCTTAATCTTTTTCCTCCCCCCCGATTGTAGGGTTACCCAAATAGCTTCCACTCCCCCCTCTGCCTCTTCCACTCCACTTACCAATATTCCATCCTTGACTATCAGTGCTACACCTCCTCCTCTACTCACTTCTCTATCCCTTCTGAATATTTTATAGCCCTCCAAATTTAGGTCCCAATCATTTTTCTGGGTGGCTCATGTTTCCGTAATCATTGACACATCCGCTGATCCTTCGGCCAGCATCGCCTGTAGCTCGGGCATTTTGTTTCATACTCCTGGTGCTGACCAGGACTGTCCTCCACCCCACCCCCTCCCTGCACAGCTGATTTGGCCCTGTGCACTCCCTATTTGACCTCTCCTGCACAGCTCTTGCATTGTGTCCATCGGAGTCCCCTGCCCTTATTTGCTGCTGTAGACCAGAGACCACGGTCAGTCCTCCTGTCTCCAGTCCTGCACTAGTCCCTCCCCCCTTTACAAGTTTAAACCCCACTTTACGTTTATGAATTCGGCGAGTTTCAGCTTTAAGATCTCCTTCCCCTCTAGGTTAAGATGTAGCCTATCCCTAGCATATAACCCCTTATCATCCCATGTGTCCCCCCAATCCCCCACCATTCCAAACCCTTCCTCCCTGCACCACTCCCTGAGCCACTGGTTCACACGTCTTAGTTTGTGCTTGGCCTCCCTGGATGCCCTAGGCACCGGCAGGATTTCCGAGAAAGAGATTGAACTCCTAGTAGAATGGCAGACCCTGGCTAGCTCCCGGAACCTCGCCTGGATTTCCAGTTCGCTGTTCCCTTCCAAATCATTTGTGCCCAGGTGTACTAGGAAATCAGGGAATCCACCGCATTCCAAAGCTAAGGAATATAGCTGGAATTTGGCCTTGTGAACGGATAGTCCCAGGATACATTTAACCCTGACTTTGCTGCTTGTACCTTCTCCTACTTCCTCCCACTGTATGCCCCTGGTCATGGAGTCCCCCAGCAGGATCACCTTTACCCCACTTACTGGCCCTTTTGACCCCTTCCAGGCTCTTCCTTCTATCATCGCCCCCAGCTTACTCCTCGCACCCCCATTTGTCCGGGGTTCACTAGTCTGTGCGTGACCTACCGTGCTCTTCCTTCTGCATGCGGTTTCCAGTTTACTCTTCTCCCCAACCTTCTGGCCGGCCAGCTGCCCCGGACTCCCTTTTGGGCCAGAGCCACAGATCCCCTCAACCGCCCTCCTCCCTGCCTCCCTCCCCTCAGATCTTGTCTCCCACTCCTTCTGGCATAATTTTCCCTACCTTCCTCCTCATCCGCCTTCCCTCTCAGCAGATATCCCCTCCCCTGGCCCTCTAGAGTGCCTCTCCACCCCCTCCTTGGCTGACTCCCAGCCTGGGTGTCTGCTCATCCCCAGTTCCCCCTTCCCTCCCTGCCTTCCACCACCGCCTGCCTTACTGGTCTCCCTCACTGCCTGCCTTCTCCTCCAGTGTCAGTTCCTCCTCACTCCACCCCCGGCAGCCTAACAAATGTTCTCTGCCCGCCTGGCCCCCTCCCAACTACCTCCTCTCCTGGGTAGAGCATGGTGTATCTGTTTCTAAGAGTAATGCCTGCCCTCGGCATGTTGTCATCTGCCTCCCCCCCTCTTTATCTCCCTCTGGCCGGCCCCACTCCTGTTGGGTGTTTTCCATTTGTTGCTTGTGATACGCCCTACCCCTTCTGAGTTGCATGTAATACGCCCTCCCTCTCCATAGTCACCATGGGGCCCGTTCCTACCTGCACCCTAGGGTATGCTGTAGTGGCCTCTCCACCCTCCATGGGACCGTTTTCCTCCCAACCCCTCCCTCTCCCTCATGTCTTCTACTTCTCTTCTGATCACCTCTGCCTCTGCCCTGAGTCCTGCCAGCTGAGAACACACTGGGCACCCTCTGTTCTTCCATGCCCAATTTAGGATTATCGCTGCCCCGCACCCTGAACACCCAATCACCCTGCCGAAGATGCCCGCTGTGGTCGGCCCTGAATCCACCCTCATTTTGGTGTGAGCAGGCCTAGCCACTTGCATCCCAATAGTTTTTGCCCACCTCACTTGATCAACTGTTCAATCCGCAGATATTCCCTTTAACAGTTTTCAAAACCCCTCAGCACTTATAAATCAGCAGTTATCACAGCTCACATGAGGCAGCAATATCAAAGAACAGCACTATATAATCAGCAGTATAAAACAGTATACACAGTACTCTATTGTCAGCAGTTTCCCAGTTCACGTCTCTCAAATCCCACAGCCGTATGTGTGACTAGCATGTACTCAATAGTGTCCAAGCATACCCAGCATACTATTTTGCCTCCCTTCCTCCCAAGTTCAGTAGCAGTAAAACAGCACAGCCCAGAATCAGGTCCCATACTCCGTGCCTCTCAGCTGCATATAGTCAACTGCTCCTATCGTATTTTCAGTCCTCACCCACTTTGCTTGCTCCTCCCAGCTCCAGTCAGCAGCAGCAATCCAGGACACCCACAGCAGTCCAGGCTTCCCACTCACAGCCTTCCCCCTCCAAGGCTCCACCCCCACCGACTATTTAATAGAGGTCAGGGCTGGGGTGGGCGGTGTGGGACAAAGAAACACAACAGCAGCTCTTGCGACTGGGCTAATGGCCTTTATAGCCCAGTTGCTCCATTGAAAATCGCGCGCTTGGCGCTGATTGGCCCCACTGCTCCTTGCTCCTGAGTGGCGGCGGCCCTCCGAAACTCCTCTGCCGCCAAGGCAGCTTCCTGTGCCCCCCCCCGGGTCTCCTGCGACCACCAATGTGGTCCTCCTCCCTCGCTCCCACCGCCGATGTGGCCCTGGATCCCAGCAGCACAAAAAACACAACAGCAGCTCTTGCGACTGGGCTAATGGCCTTTATAACGCAGTCGCTCCGGTCGAAAAATTATGCGCTTAGGCTGACTGACCCCTTGCTCCTGAGCAGCGGCGGCCCTCCGAAACTCCTCTGCCGCCGAGGCGGCTTCCTGCGGCCCCCAGGTCTCCTGTGACCAATGATGTGATCCTTCTCCCTCGCTCCCACCGATGATGCAGCCCTGGATCCCAGCAGCACAAGAAACACAACAGCTTTTTTAGGTTTTTAGGTTTGAACCTGATATCCTAGTTCCCAAGCCGGTGCTGTAACCACTAAACCACAGTGCTTTACCCTACATTGTGCATGCACACCTTGTACAAAGGTGATGTGTATTACAGTTTTCTCTTTGAGGTTCTGGTAGGGGTTTAATGGCTTAGAGGGGTAGGGTATCAGTTGATCAGTTGCCAGGGGGATCCATATGAAAATCCTGAAGGATCAGTACACTCCATCACAACAGCATAAGAATTGTTAGATGTGGATGTGGGCCTCACACCCAAACATTTGAAACCACTGGTAGAGAGGATATGCAGTCCAGTGAGACCGTACTAATCTAGGCAGAGTAAGGCAAGGCAAGTTGTCATGGGCCAGTGGTGTATAGGAGGTGAGGGGATTTAAGCATTCTGTCATCATGAGCAGAGTTTGGGCCAGTACTGATGGGGGAGGTTTCTAAAGTGGTCTTGGGGCTGCGCCCTACACACTTTAAGTTGGACCCAGGTTTTTACCAGCTTCCTGTTAAATTGCTGCCGATGCTAGTTCTAATAATTGCTGAGATGATCAGGTGTTCATTTCAGGAGGGTGTCTTCCCCACTGAACTGAAGAAGGCAGCGGTGAAGCCCCTTATGAAAAAAAACATTTGTGGACCCTGTGGATCTGGCAAACTACACGTCTGTCTCAAGCCTCCCGTTTTTATGGAAAGTGGTTGAGAAAGTACTAGCGGGCACAGTTGCAGGATCACTTGAAGGGTTATGAGAGCTTTAATCTATTTCAGTCAGGGTTTAGACCTTGATACAGCATGAAGACCACTCTGGTCATGGTGTTCAGTGATCTTCTCCTGGTGAGAGACAGCGATAAGTGTTCTGTCTTGGTACTGCTGTCTATCTCTTCGGCTTTTGACATGGTGGATCATGGGATACTGTTGTCCCATCCGAGGCACTATGTAGGTCTCTCAGGTACAGTGTTACGGTGATTTGAGTCTTATTGTCTGGCAAAGTTCAGCAGGTAGCATTAGGCAGTAACATCTTGAAAGCTGCTGCCCTCTGCTGTGCAGTATCTCTAGGTTCGATTCTGGCCCCCAGTGTTATTCGCCATGTACATGTTTCCATTGGGAGAGATATTCAGATGGCATGGTATTAGTTTTCACTGCTATACAGATGATACCTATTGTGTGCACCTGACGGGGTCGAACACGGTGATTGTGTGTTAGACTAGTGTCTAGCAGAAATCCAGGACTGAATGACTTCAAGCTGGCTCAGACTTAACTCGTCGAAGACAGAGGTGTTACTGATTAAATCAGGTTGGATGGGTGCAGCAGTGGTTGGTAGTAGTGAATTGTTGCCATTGTTAAATGGCACTGCATTACGAGCTGCAGCTAAGGTACGAAACTTGGGTGTCATTGTGGACAGTGAATTGACTCTTGAACATCAGACAGTGGCAGTTGTCCGCAGTGGATTATATCATCTACATGATGTTGACTGTATTCGTGTCTGTTTGGTGCCCGCTGTCTTGGAAACTTTGGTGCACACTTTTCTCTCACCTAAGCTGGTCTCCGGGCTTCCATACTGATGGGCTGTACCTCCTGATGCTATCAGGCAGGCAGGAACCAAAACTCTGCAGCCTGGATATCCCCCCCTCCACTTCCTGTGTACACCAGTTTACTTCCTGCTTTCTAAAAGGCAGGTACTCTGTAGCAGAGCTCTGTCTCCTCATGGCAGGGCTGAAGACATTAGACTGTAAGTCTCATTTTTATTTTTCTCTTTGGTTATCCTCAAAATTGGGCAAGAGCAGCATTACAAAAGCTCTTTTTCTATTTGGTTCCAGTCTTAGCCTTGCACGCTATACAGACTGGCCCACATTCCTAGCAGAGTTTTTCATGCAATTTGGGGCTCAGCCGTATGCTGCACAGCCCGCCTTGAAATTCCCCTCAGCTCTAAAAAACTGTCGATCGACATCACAGCCTCAGAAACTGGGATATATATTGTGTGTGTGTATATATATATATATATATATATGTATACGTTTATTGGATTAAGGAAAATACTCCCCATCTATGGCAGTGTATTGGGTTAAGGAGCATACTCCCCATCGATGGCAATAACTGGTGATCTCCTCGTCGACGTCTGGAAGCATTCATACAGCCGCTGATAGACACGAACAGCCCTAGTAACTAGCGAACTCCTCGTCGATGGCTGAAAGTGTTTATTCAGCCGCTCGTCAGTGCTAACAGCCCCAATAACTGATGATCTCATCGATGGCTGGAAGTGTTCATACAGCCACTCCTCAACGCTAACAGCCCCATAGCGCTTCTGGAGTCGTTGACGGCGCTCCTCATTGACAGCGCCATACCCCCCCAGCAGCAATTGAGGGGCTAGCAATCCACTTTTCTTCCAAGGCTTGCATAGCTATAACATTTCACAGGGGGTCCCCAAAGGATAACTAGGAAGGCCTCCAACTCTCGATGACAGCACTGGGGCATAACGGCTCACAGAATCCCCAGTTCTTAGGAGCGTGGTGATCCTCAAGGGCATTGGAATCAAGCCACAAAATTCCTCCTTTGGCCACCTTTACAGGCTTTTCACACTGGGGATCTCTCCCTGAGGCTCACGGGGGAAGGGACCCCATTCCTCAGGGACATTGAGATTAGGCCACACTATGTCAGTGGACAAGCCTCCCAAGGGCAGGAGACACCAAGAAAATGCAAATCCCTCCTTTTTGACAACCTTTGCAGGCTACCTGTTTTGAGGTGCGAGAAGGGAGCGACCTCCAGGGCGGAGGACCCGGTGGAGGCCCCCTCCTCATCTGCTCGTTCGGATCAGCTGCAGGCCGCTCGGACTGAGGTGCACACGTTCACACAGGAGGGCCAAAAACTGGCCACGCCTCGTTGGCACCAGGTCTAATAGAATCACTGAACAGAGCATTTGCCCTGGGTCCCCCATGCTCTGAATTGCAACCTCCAAGCCCCTGAGCGGAGGGTCCACAGGATGGTGACTCGAAAGGCAACCAAGTTCCTATCCTCTGACAAGGAGGAGCACCTCTCTGCACATCTTGCCAAGACAAAGAAAACCATTAGTGCGGCAGAGGGAGAGGCCACTCTATGAGACCCGGTGGTCAGAAAAGTGAATGCATCTAAGAAGGCCTTCCAAGCTTCAGTAACTTAGCTCAAGGCAGCGACAGCTAATCCTTTCTTAGCCAGAGCCTCTCTTTCATTGGCCAAGGTTCTAGCTTCTAGTGGGTGGAAAATTCTGAGAAAAACAAGGCGGCACTGCAGCAGCTCCAGCTCTTTTGGTTAGCCTCCATTTATTCAGCAGATGTGTTGATGGCAGCAGCCAGATGCACTGCTAGAACCATGTTCTATCAAACTACAGCATTGCACAACCCCTGGCTTCGCACTTGGCAAGCACATGCTTCTCTAAGATTCCCTTGGTCAGTGCTGCTTATGGAGGTAATCTACTATTTGGCTCCACTCTCAAAGAAGCGGTGTATAATCAGGGAAAAACACTATGGAGTGCAGGCTGCAGACAAAGACCAGAGATAAGTCCTTGTCAGCAGGCCTCTGGCAGCATTAAGGTTATCTTCTCTCCGGCTCTGCCTTCAAAGAAGTGGTAAAAGAATCAGGTTGAAACCACTATGGTGCACTTGCCTCAGTCCAAGACCAGAGAAAAGTCCGGGTTAGCAGGTCAACGGCGGAATTTTTCGCTCCGAAATTGCATTAAAGGGCAAAACAGAACTTCTCGGGCAAACAAACGGGGTTCTCCTCCCGGAACCAGCGTAGCTTCGGAGGAGGAGGAAGTGTCGCCGACAGGCCCGGGGGAGCAACAACATCAATGAAGCACTTCAAACCCGTCCTCGAGTGGGGCTCATTGCTGACGGGCTGCAGGCTCAGCCTTGCATGCTGCACAGCCTGACCCATTCTTGCTACGGGGGCAGACTTTCCAGTTTTCATGAGCAATGGCTCCATACCACAACAGACAGATGGGCTTAGACATCATGCGCAAGGGATACCTAATCGAGTTTGACTCTGAGCCACCATTACCTCATGTGGTACCATCGCCCGTTTTGGTCAACTTGGCATAAAATGTGCGCCGTTCTAGGCAATTACAAACCCTCTACCACCAGGGGCTATCAAGTGGGTGCACCACCGCAGAATTCAGCCGGGGCCTCTACTCGCTTTTCTTCATTGTTCCCTAACGTAGTAGCTTGGCAGAAGACACCAGGAGAAAGGACTGCTGTGTGACTGGACTCTCTACTGGGACTATATTGCCTCCTTCCCCAAAGCTGGTTCTACTTTTATAGGCACAGGATTTGACTGACAACAGGAACTTCCTGTTTGGGAGCAGGAAGTGAGTGGTCACAGAGCCACCAAAGACCCACCATCCTAGAAGGGCAAGAGTAGCTCTCCGGCCCCCTCTAGCTGCTGGAGGTCTGCCTCTGAGCAAGTAAGGGGTCTACTGAGAAATATAGGATATTCTTGCCTCAGAACAGGACAATCAGGAGCTTTTAGGGCACGCAGGCAGAAAGTAAGGAGAGAGAGAAAAAAACAGAGGAAAGAGTAAGGATTGCAAACAGTTAAGGGGCCAGAAATAAGACATGATGGGAGTGGTGCAGTGCAGTGGCTTGGAGCAGCAGTCTTCCGGGAGACGTTCTGGAGGATGCGGTGTTGTCCCAGCTGCAGGCACCTCTCTGGGCTGAGGAGGAGGTTGCTCATCTCCAGGCTGAGTTGGCCAGGATTTGTGGGACCTCCTTCCATCCGGGACCACCAGTGCCACTGCCGTTCCTCAGAGGTTGCCAAGAAGAGGAGGCGGTTGGACCACAGTGGGCTCCAGGGAGGTGAGGGTGGTGGAACAGGCGCATCCACTCAGTTGTACCTCTCCACAGTTCGTATGCCATTCTGGCAAAGTGTGGTTCCTCTATGGAGTTACCCGCAGTGGAGACCAAGGAGGATGCTGGGAACCTCCACAAAGGAGACCCACAGGAGGGTGGCAGGGGACCCCGCAGGGGAAGGAAACAACTCCTGGTGGGGGACTCCATTGTTAGGAAGGTAGAACTGGGTAGGAAGGGGGGAGGGAGGTAAGGTGCCTGCCTGGTGCCGTGGCTTGGAGGGACAGAGAGCGAATCCTCAGGATTGCCAGAGCAGCTGCACAGGGGAGGGAGCTGGATGTCATTGTCCACCTAGGGACAAATGACCTGGCTAAGAAAGGGATTACAGAAGTGCAGGAAGAGTTTGTGGAATTGGGAAGGGCCTTAGACAAGTAGCACGCATGGTAACCTTCTCGGAGGTGCTGCCCATCTATGGCATAGGAGGCTAGGGTGTTCGCACATGGGATTCAATCAGTGGTTGGAAAAATTGGTGTGTAGCTCGGGATTTGGCTTCATTGGGGACTAGGGGTCCACCTGGAGTGATGCAAGCCTATACTGGCATGATGGGCTGCATCTGTCCAGGAGGGAACCAGGATCCTAGGTGATAGGTTTAAATGCTTCATTGGCAAGCATTTAAACTAGCCAAGGAGAGTCACTGGAAGGACGGAAATCCTAGCCCCCAAAAATAACGGTAGTAAGTGCAGTGAACACCAACATAGAGGTGTCGGTGGGGAGAAGGGCAGGGGTAAATGGAGAAAGTGACAAAGGCAAGAAGGACAGGATGGGGCAAAAGGGAGGCCACCAGGAAATGGAGGGTGAATGAGTACCAATGCCCGTAGTCTGGGCAACAAGCCCCTGAGCTGGTGTCCTTGATGGAAGAGGGATGCCTGGATATCGTAGCAGTCACAGAAACATGGTACACAGAGAACCATGACTGGGATGTTAACATACCAGGGGAGGAGTCGCTCTCTATGTAAAGGAAGGGATAAAAGCAACTGAACAAAAGAGTAAACAGGGAGGAGAGGAGTCACTGTGGGTCACCTTGGAGACTGGAAAGGGCACCACAATCCGCACAGGGGTTGTGTACAGACCCCCATGTCAGGGGAGGGAATGGACAAGGATATGATAGAAGGCATTCTTAGAATGGCAGAGAAAGGAGACCTGAATATGCCAAATGTTAACTGGAGCACATTTGCTGCAGCACATCCAAGAGCAGGGCCATTCTTGATGCCCTACAGGTGGCAGGCCTCAGACAGCTAGTTTCGGAACCCACTCGTGAGGGAACAGTCTTAGACCTCGTACTCTCAAATGGGGGCAGTGAGAGGATCTCAGATCTAGAAGTGGGTTGCCATCTGGGAACAAGTGACCATCAAACAGTGTGGTTCACGTTAAACTCGGCTACAGAGTCAAGCCATACAAAAGTGAGGGTATGGACTTCAGGAGGGCTGACTTTGGCAAGATGGGAGAGTGCCTCAGAAAAGTACTAGCAAACAGGCTAGAAGGAGGTTTGGAGCAACAATGGGGAATCATCAAAACTGCCATCACAAAGGCAACAAGCCTTTGTGTGACGCAAATAAACAAATCAAAACGAAAGAAAAAGCCACTATGGTTCTCAAAAGAGGTGGCTGTGAAAGTCAGGAAGAAAAGATAGCATTCCGGAAGTATAAGAAAACACAGAAGGAGCAGGACAGAGAGCTGTACCAGTTAAGGCAGAAGGAAGCAGGAGGGAAGTCAGAATAGCAAAGGCCCAAACTGAGGAAAAGATAGCCAACTCGGTTAAGAAGGGGATAAAACCTTTATAGGTACATCAGCGGCGTAGAAAGACAAAGGAGGATAGTGAGGCTGAATAGAATGAATGGTGGGTGGGCAGAGGGGGACAGTGAAAAAGCAGGGATACTGAACAAATATTTCTGCTCAGTATTCACAAACGAGGAAGGGGAAGTGCCTAATCCAGTTAACAGAAGCACTCTTGATAGGGAGGTCGAACCCAGTTCTTTCACAGAAGAAAGGGTTCTGCAAGAACTCCTAAAACTGAAGGTGGACAAAGCAATGGGGCCTGATGGAATTCACCCCAGAATTCTAAAAGAATTAAGGGGGGAACTAGTGAAACCACTGGCTACTCTTTTTAATAAATCATGGGAGGATGGTGTGGTACCCGAGGACTGGAGGAAGGCGGATGTGATTCCCTTCACAAAAGTGGGACCAAGACAGAGGCAGGAAACTACAGACCTGTCAGTTTGACCTCTGTGGTAGGGAGCGTGATGGAGTCACTTCTGAAGGAAAGAATAGTTGAGTACCTAGAGGCCAGTGGGGCACAGGACCCAAGGCAGCTTGGGTTCTCAGCGGGAAGGTCATGTCAGACGAATCTAATAGATTTCTTTGACTGGGTGACCAAAGTAGTAGACCAGGGAGGGGCTGTGGACATGGACTATCTAGACTTTAGCAAGGCATTTGACACAGTCCCACACAAAAGATTAATAGTCAAATTAACCAGCCTGGGAGTGAGTCCCAGGGTGGTATCCTGTGTAAAACATTGGCTGGACAACAAGACATAGAAGGTAATTGTAAATGGAGTCCTCTGAAGAAAGAGGGGTACTAGTAGGGTACCGAGAGTTCAGTATTGGGTCCAGTCCTTTTTAATGTCTTCATAAGTGACATTGCAGATGGACTGGAAGGAAAAGTATGCCTCTTTGCAGATGACACAAAGATCTGCAACAGGGTTGATACACAAGGAGGTGTGGAAAGGATGAGAAGGACTTGGCAAGGTTGGAGGAATGGTCAGAAGTATGGCAGCTGGGATTCAATGCAAGGAGTGCAAAATAATGCCGTGGAAAACAAAAACCAGAGGAAGAATACACAATGGGGGGTAGTAATAAAAACAAAAAGGAAAGGGACCTGGGGTAATCACATCAGATGACCTTAAGGTTAGCAAGCAATGTGAGAAGCAGTAGGGAGGGCTGGGGTATACTGGGATGCATAGGGACAGGCATCAGCAGCAGAAAACAGGGAGTTGTTATCCCTCTGTACAGACAGTTGGTGAGACCCCATCTGGAGTACTGCATCCAGTTCTGGAGATCCCATCTCCAGAGGACATAGACAGGATAGAGGCAGTCAGAGGAGGGCAGCTGAAATGGTGCAGGGTCTGCAAGAGAAGCCGTATGAGGAGAGACTAAAGGAGCTTAATATGTATACCCTTGAGGAAAGAAGGGAGGGGACATGATAGAAACTTTTAAGTACCTCAGTGGAATCAACAAAGTCCAAGAGGGTAGCATCTTTCAGAAAAGGGCGTTACAGAACAAGGGACACAATTTAAAGATGGGGGGCGGTTCAGGGCAATGTGAGGAAGTATTATTTCACAGAGAGGTAGTGATGCATGGAACAGCCTTCCTGAGGAGGTTGTGGGATCTAAAACTGTGGGAGAATTCAAGAATGCATGGGACAGACATAAGGCAATTCTTGTGGGGGGTAGGAAGAAATAGGCTCTTGGTTAACTAGGATCTGCGGCCTATCCTGTAGGTAGGGAAATTGGCAGGCTAGATGGGCCAAGCGGTCCTTATCTGCCGTCAAAGTCTATGTTTCTATGTTTCTAACGCACAGGGGGATTGAGACTAGTTTGGGACCTGAGATTTCTAAACTGCTTCGTGTGCAACAGATCCTTCATATGGAGACCCTGCCATCCATCATCAGGGAGTTCCCTCAAGTCGACTGTTTGCATTGGCATCTGTTGACTTGCAGGACGCCAGTTTACACATTCCCATCCATGAGGCACACAGGCAGTCTCTCAGATTCAAAGTGAGGGGACATGTCTTCCCATTCAAGGCTCTTCCATTTGGGCATTCATCTGCCACAAGAGTCTTCTCCAAGGTCCTAGTGACAGTCATAGCTTGACTTTGTAGCCAAGGGTTACAGCTTTTCCCTTATCTGCACACTATTCTCATCAGAGCAACACATTTTGGCAAGTGATACAAGCAGTGGTCGAGGTCATACGGTACCTCTCGGCACTCGAGTTGATCACAGCTGGAGGAAGAGCTCCTTAATTCCAACGCTGACCTTGAACCATCTGTGGGCCGATTTCAAGACACAAGTGAACAGGGTGTCTCCCACAGAAACAAAATTTGAGGACCTACAGAAGCTCATCAGGAGATTTCAGACGACCCACCAGCTGCCAGCTCATGGCTTCATGCAGCTCATGGGGACTATGGTTTCTCTGGCCGATACAGCCCCCTGGGCACTAATTTACATGTGACTCATTCAGGCAAACCTCTTCGGACTGTGATCCCAGTCCAGACACAACCAGGACCAAAAGATCCCAGTTCTAGGGACATGGATATGTTGTTCATCCACACTATCTGGCAGGTTCCTTGCCACTTTAAATCTTGCTGGAAGATCTTCAAGCTGGCTCCTCCCACCCACCCGGGTGGTAAAACCCTCGGCTGCGCCCCATGACGCCAGATCTTCCTTACCACTTGGAAGCTCAGGTTACCTCCTTAGCGCTCTGCGTTTTAGACTGGATCCTAACTCTTCAGTTCGTCCGAAATTGGTTTTGAAGTTTTCTAAACTTCGGTCTTCATCTTCCCTCACGGCTGCGATGGACAAATCTATTCCCAGCTTTCGGAGACACCCTTGCAGGCAGAAAATGTCCAGGATGGATCCGCACTCCACGTGCGTCTACTGCCTAGGCCTAGATCACAGCCCGCAGGCTCACAGTTGTGCCGCTCTTTCGTGGCATCCTGGATGATCGCACTGCCGATTAAGCTCAGGGCCCGAGAAACGCTTCCGCCAGTAAAATCAAAAGAGGCTCATTGGATGGTGTCCCATGGCGGCTGGCTCGGCTGAGCAGCTCGAGCAGATGATCGCCCTCGAGGAGGAGGCGGCCCAGGCCGCATCTTCCTCCTCCTCGGCCGCGACATTTATCCTGCTCTCTCTGAGTTCCTCATATACGGCTTCGTTCAAGGAGCTTTGTCAGTCCCTTTCCACGAAGGGAGAGGGGCCATCGGGACATTCTTCTCGGCCCAAGAAGAAGGAGTCAAAGGGTAAGTCCCACCATCGGCGTTCGTGGGAGCGGGAGAGGTCTCCTTCTCCGGACAGCCGACCGTCAACTTCGGTTATAGTTGCGGCTCAGGCCACTGGCTTCACGGTGTCCCCGTCAGGCCAGCCTGCCGAGACTCCCGTCGACGCAGTCGAGATTTTTCTAGATCCGTTAGACGGGCTGTCGACTGGTGAAGCCGACAACCCATCTTCACCGGTTTCCCCGGTGGAGACCAAGGATCTGCCTGCGCCTTCGGGGCCACAGTCCCTGGTTAAAGTGCCCGAGCTGAGGGAAGAGCGGGTGTCCCCCGGCCCTTCCCAGACCCGCCCGAGAGTCTCGGTCTCGGACTTCATCTCGGTCAAGTCGTTCCCGCCGACATCGGCGGTCTCGGTCTCGATACCGAAGTAAGCAGCGACACCGTTCCTCCTCGTCCTCTTCCTCGGATGAGGGGAGGCTTCGGCGTAAATTACGTCGGCGCTACGAGGAGCTTATGTGGCAGCAGTTGCTGTTGTCCGGGTCTAAGCCGACTCCGGTCCAGACCGCGGCCATCAAGTGGCTGTCGCCTGAACGACTCAGTCGAGTTGCCCGTTCCAGGGCCGGTTGCTCGGCCAAAAACAGCTGCTCCACCGATTGTGGTGGAACCGCCGCCTCCACAACCGAAGTCTGGGGCACCGACCAAGGATTCTCAGTCGGGTCACGGCCTGCCCCACAGGTTGTCGGTCACCCTCACTCCCGACCATCCTCGGCAGGTGGAGGGTGGCTCAGGGCCGAGGCAGCTCTTCGCAGACTCTTCGGAATCCGACGACGACTCCTCCCTGTTCTCCAGGCAGGTCGACCTGGAGTCCTCCGGGGGCCAGTCATTGGACGATAGCCCATCGTCCTTCTTGGGTCTGCTTCGACTCATCTCGGAGTCCACCGGGATGCAGCTCGAGCCCGTGTCCAAATGGGCCAAGTATCCCCTGACGGAGATACTGGACTGAGGGGATTCCCCACGGAGGCCTTTCCGGTGGCTGAGGCCATTGTCGGCCCAGCCTTGGAGCTTTGGCAGCGGCCTGCTTCCTGTCCTGTGCCCTCGGCCAGGATGGCCAGGAAGTATGCGGTCCCTACCGGCTCTTTGCTCGGTTTCTCGGAGCACCCCTCTGCCGAGGGGTTAGTCACCGACAGCGTTTTCCGGCGTTCCGGTAATGCTCGGGATGTGGATAAGCCCCCGACAAAGAGTCCAAAAAGCTGGACTTTGCCAGGTGCAAGGTGTACGCTGCATCCTTCCTCAGCCTCCGAGAGGCCAGCTCGGCCGTGCTGATGGCACACTTCTCCCACGCCCTCTTGGGCTCCCTGGATGAGGTTGTCCCTCATCTCCCGACCGACCTGCAGACCACGGTCCGCCAGGTGCGGAACCAGGGTAGGGCAGTGGCAAAGCAGCAGCTTCAGACTGCTCTGGAGATAGGTGATTCCTGTGCCAGGTCAGTAGCGGCCGCAGTGGCCGTGCGCCGCAGGGCGTGGCTGAGGATATCCACCTTCACGGCGGATACCCAGCACAAGTTGGCGGATGTCCCCTTTTTGGGGACTGACCTCTTTGGCCCTGGAGTAGAGGGACACCTCCAGCAGATCGAAAAGTCCAATGCCACCCTGGACTCGGTCACCTCCGCCCAGAGGGACAAAGGCTGCCATCAGCAACAGCAGAAGTCCTTTCGTCCTTCGGCCCCTGCATCTCGACCGGCCCAGCAGCACCAGCAACAGGGCCAGCAGGCTCGCGCTTAGTGTCCCAAACCCAAGCCGGCGGCTTCCTCCAACAGGAAACAAGGAGGTAAAGGCCCAGGAGGTCCCTCGGCCGGTTCCTCCTCTAAGCCTGTCCAGTGACGGGTTGAGGGGTGCCGCCCCCAGCCTCATCACTCCCCCCCCGGGTTCCCCCCGTGGGGGGGACGGCTCCGCCACTTCCTTTCCGCCTGGTCCGGTATCACCACGGACCGCTGGGTGTTGGAGGTGGTAGGAAAAGGCCTGCCTCTGGAGTTCGAGCAGGCTCCACCCTTTCAAGCCGTCGCCCCTCGGGGGTCCACGGGGTCCACAGCCTCGCTGTCGGCCTGCCAAGCTGATATTGCCCTGCTCCTCGAAAAAGAGGTGATCAGGAAGGTGGCGGATCCTCCTCCAGACCCGGGGGTTTGTGTCCTGGTATTTCCTGGTCCCAAAACGGACGGGGGGCTGGTGCCCTATTTTCGACCTGCACGACCTGAACAGGTTCCTAAGGTCTCTGACCTTCAGAATGGTCACTCTGGCTCAGATAATCCCATCCTTGGAACGAGGTGTGTGGTTCTGTTCCCTGGACCTCCAGGACGCGTTCTTTCACGTCCCAATCCTTCTGTCTTATCAGAGATTCCTCCACTTCAGAGCAGAGGGAATCCCTTTACGAGTTCCGGGCCATGCCCTTCGGCCTCTCCCTAGCTCCCAGGGTCTTCACCAAATGCATGGCAGTGGTGACAGCATTCCTGCTGCGCCGAAGGGTCCAGGTGTACCCCTACCTGGACGACTGGCTGATTGCAGCCCCCTCCAGAGTGGAGGCGGAGCAGTCCAGAGATCTAGCCCTCCAGGTTTGCTCTCAGATTGGCCTCCTCATCAATGAGGCCAAGTTGGAACTCGTGCCGAAGCAGGTGATACTCTTCATTGGGGCAGAGCTCGACTCTCTTCGAGCCAGAGCTCGGCTCCCGGCGGACAGGGCCGAGGTTCTTTCCTCCTTTGCCCAATCATTTCTGGTTGGGCAATCGCGCCCTGCCCGGGACTTCCTGGGCCTTATGGCGGCCTGCACCAGCGTGGTCCATTGGGCCCGTTGGTACATGCGTCCCCTTCAGTGGGGACTGGCCAGCCAGTGGTCACAGCGCTGCGATCCGTTGGACCAGCCCATGACAGTGACCCAGGAGATGTGGAACGCTCTCCGGTGGTGGATCGTTCCGGCACATCTGCAGGAGGGCATCCCGTTCGTCCGCTCTGAGCCGACGGTCTCTCTTTCGACCGATGCATCTCTGATGGGTTGGGGTGCCCATCTGGGGGAGCACAGAGCGCACGGCCTCTGGTCCCCTCGGGAGTCCTGATGCCATATCAACCTGCTGGAGCTCCGAGCGGTCCGCCTAGCTCTCACCGCCTTCACTCCATTTCTACGGGGTCAAGTGGTTCAGGTCCAGATGGACAATACCACGACCATGTACTATCTGAACCGCCAGGGCGGGATGCACTCCATGCTGTTATGCAAGGAAGCTCTCTGCATATGGTCCCTTGTGCGCAGCCTGGAGGCAGATCTCCTAGCCATTCACGTGGCAGGAGCCTCCAACACCTGGCCAATGCCCTAAGCCAGATAGGGGCTGCGTCACACAGTGGTCTCTCCTGCGGAGGTAGTACAAGATCTGTTCTCCCACTGGGAGCACGCCTCAGGTGGACCTGTTTGCCTCAGGAGAATCCGGCTGAGTCTGTTCCATGCCGCCCCCTCAGCAGGGCTCGCTGCAGGGGGATGCCTTCTTGAGGCCGTGGACCCCGGGCCTCTTCTACGCCTTTACCCCATTTCCCTTGATCCACAAGGTGCTTCTCAAGGCGAGGAGGGACAAGCCGCAGGTGATTCTGGTAGCCCCAGACTGGCCCCACCAGTTCTGGTATCCAGATCTCCTCAGCCTCAGCTCCAGGCTCCCGAGTGGCTTCCAGCCCGCCCGGACCTGATCTCAGTCAACCAGGGGAAGGTATTCCATCCGGACCTTCAATCCCTGCACCTGACGGCCTGGTTCCTGAGCGGCTAGAGTTCCAGGCCTTGGGTCTTTCCGACGAAGTCCTCCAACGTCGTTGAGGCGTCCCGTAAGGAGTCGACCAGGAAATGCTACGCCTTCAAATGGAAGAGATTCTCCAGTTGGTGTCAGGGGAAGGGCTTGGACCCTTCCGCCTGTCCCTGGCAAGCATTCTGGACTACCTGTGGTCCTTTCTCAGCAAGGGCCTGGTTGGCGACCCTTAAGGTGCACCTGGCAGCCATTTCTGCTTGCGGGACGGGCGGGGAAGCAGTCGATTAGCGCAGGAGAAAGTGGTCGGGCGCTTTTTCAAAGGCCTTAACCACATTTCCCCTCCGGTGCGAGAACCTCCACCTCCGTGGGATCTACTGCTGGTGTTGGCCAAGCTCATGGGCAAGCCATTCAAACCGATGCACAGGTGCGATATTTCCCACCTGTCGTGGAAGACCGCCTTTTTGGTGGCTATCATGTCAGCCAGAAGGATGGGAGAGCTCCAGGCGCTTTCCATCGAGTCTCCTTATCTGGTCTTCCACAGAGACAAGGTTGTCCTGCGCCCCACGAAATTCCTTCCAAAGGTGGTGTCGGAGTTTCACCTCAACCAGGTGTTGACTCTGCCGGTGTTCTACCCCAATCACACCTGGAGGCCGAATACAGGCTCCATACTTTGGACCCTAGACGGGCGCTCGCTTATTATAAGGAGCGGATGGCTGAAGTTCGGGGAGAGGTTCGCCAGCTGTTTGTCACCTACGCTGAAGCCGCACCTGGCAGACCTGCAGCCAAGCAGACGATAAGCAGATGGGTCACCTCCTGCATAGAGCTCTGCTATAGGTTGGCGGGCATGGAGCCTCCCAGAGGGATAAGAGCTCATTCTACCCGCCATACCGCTGCATTGGTAGCTGCTTCCAGGGATGTCCCTATCCAGGATATCTGCAGGGCTGCTACCTGGAAGTCGGCACATGCCTTTATTACCCACTACCACATCGACCTTGAGTCACGCCGGGATGCTGGTTTTGGGGCCTCGGTTCTCCAGTCTCTATTTCCCAAGTAAGTATCGAGGGTGTGCGCCTTGCCTCCCTCCTCCCGGAGAACTGCTAGGAGTCTGCCAGATAAGTGGATGAACAACATATCCATGTCCCTAGAAGTCAGGTTACTCACCTGTAACAGGAGTTCTAGGGAATGGTATATATTGTTCATCCACCATTTCCTGACCTCCCGGCTCGACGCTGTGACCTGGCCTCAGCGGCTAGATCTTGCGTCATGGCGGGCCGAGAGTTTACCACCGGGTGGGTGAGAGGAGCCAGCTTGAAGACCTTCCGGCAAGATTTAAAGCGGCAAGGAACCTGCCAGATAGTGTGGATGAACAACATATACCATTCCTAGAACTCCTGTTACAGGTGAGTAACCTGTATTTTCTCACCAGATGAGGACTTCCATTCATTGGAAGATTGAGGATCAATATCATGAGAGGTCGCAAGTTAGGGCTTCCATGCCAAATGAGAATCAGTGGCGTGCATCAATCATCATGGCAGCACAAGAAGCTTGTAGATGCTCAGGGAATCTCTTCTGCTCTTTAGGTGGGCTGAACGTCACCTTGCAAGCCTAAGGGCAGTGTACATTCCAGGTCAGGAGAACATCACGGCAGACTGGCTCAATTGCAAGGAGTTCCTACTGGGGTATGGGAGCTGAAGGAAAGCACCTTCCAAGTCCTCACAGAACGTTGTGGCTGTCCTCGGGTAGATCTTTTGCCTGCCGGCAAAACTCCAAGATCAGGCAATTCTGCTCCCTGACCAAGGCTGAACTAGCGGTGGCTCAGGATGCCTTTTCCCTAAACTGGGGTCAGTACGGTCTTCTGGATGCCTTTTCCCCCATACTGTTCCTATCCCGAGTTCTCCACAAAGTAGCACTTGATCGAGCAGAGCTGATGCTAGTCTGACCACACTGGCCCCGTCGTCCATGGTTCCCCCTTCTGATTCACCGGTCAAGGCAACCACCTGTAATTTTTCAGATCAGCCCGGACCTTCTTCATCAAGGCCCTGTGCTGCATCCCAGTCTGCACAACCGGTCCTTCTCGGCCTGGAGATTGAGCGGGAAACTCTCAAAGAGCTAGGATATAGCGCCCGTTATTAAGATGATGGTTTACTCACGTCTCACTTCATCTTCCAAAGTGTACTAACATTGCACAACTTCCTTCAAAGTGTACTACAGGATTTGGTAGAAATTTCTGTTCAGGTTTCAATCCCGACAAACACCAAACCAGCCAATATCGTTACCTATTCTGCTCCAATTCCTTTAAGAAGGATTCGTCAAAGGGCTGCAACCGGCCACCTTGCGATTTCAGGTTTCCACTCTAAGGGTGGCCTTGTTAATAGATTCAGGGGAGTCTCTGGGTTCTCGTCCACATGTTAGAAGGTTCCTGTGGGCAGCAACTCTAAAACGCCCACCAATTAAACCAAAGGCACCCCCTTGGAGACTCAGTTTGGTCCTCAAAGCACTGACCAAGTCTCCCTTTGAACCTTTCAAGGAGGCATCCCTTATACATCTCACGAGGAAAGTCACCTTTTCATAGCCATTATTTCAGTCAGAAGAATTAGCGAGCTGGGAGCTCTGTTGACTAAAGAACCTTATACTGGGTTTTATCAGGACTCTGTAGTCCTCCGAACAGATTCAGGTTTTTGCCTAAGGTACTGTCTCTGTTTCATTGCAACCAGGAGCTGATTCTGCCTTTCTGCTTTCCTCACCCAGCAAAATGACAAGGAGAAGAAATTTCACTGCCTGGACCCCAGATGAGTGGTAAAGCTTTACATTAAAAGATCAGAATCAATGCGCAAACCTTCTAGTTTGTTCATTCTCACTGCGGGTCAGAATATGAGCAAAGAAGCTTCTGAAGACTATAGCCAGATGGGTCCGTTCAACCATCACCACTGCCTACAATCAGGCTGGAGTGCCTTTGCCTGAGCCAGTAAAAGCCCACTCAACCCAGGCTATGGCCACCTCGTAGGCGGATTTCAGAGAACCTTCTCCAGCAAACTTATGCAGGGCGGCTACCTCGTCGTCTGTTCACACATTCACCAAGTTTTGCAAACTGAATGTGACAGCCTCGGCTGAGGTGTCTTTTGGCTGCCGAGTTCTCTAGGCAGTGGTGGACCCTTCAGGGCAATTAGATTCTTCCCACCTGGGATGTCAGGATGTATTGCTTTAGTATATCCCATCAGTATGGAAGCCTGGAGACCAGCTTAGAAGAGAGAAAACAAAATTTAAATACCTGTAAATTTTCTTTCTCCGACGGATGGTCTCTGGGCTTCCTCCCTCCCAGAATGTACAAATGTGGCCAGTTGGCCGAATGTTTGGATAATATTTCTCATTTTTGTTTCCAAGTTTATATAGTACTACCAGATTTGGACTGCTTTATGAAGAACTGGTGTGTACAGGAAGTGGAGGGGAAGATATCCAGGCTGCAGAGTTTTGGTTCCTGCCTGCATGATAGTATCAGGAGATATAGCACCAGGAGGTACAGCCCATCAGTATGGAAGCCCGGAGACTAGCCGTCGGAGAAAGAAAATTTACAGGTATTTCAATTTCGTTTTTCTCCCGTCTTGACTACTGCAGTGCTCTTTACCTAATGCAGTCTGCGAGGCTGGTGCATCACTTGCAGCTCGTGCAGAACTCAACAGCATGGCTGACTGCTGGGATCTCTTGGTCCGAGCATCTCACGCCGGTTCTGTGGGAACTGCAGTGACAGCCCGTGAAGTGGCAAATCAGTTTCAAGATAAAGTTGTCGGTCTGCTAAGCCCGGCATGATTGGGGCTCTGGCTGTCTGAAAGACCTTCTGCAATATACACACTCATTCACCCTCTTTGTTTTTCTGAGGTGGGGCTCCTTGTGGTTCTTCATGCCCGCTTGAAATCTTCGGGTGATAGGGCTCTTTGCGTTACTGCTTCTATCACGTGGAACTCACTCCCTGCTAGTATTAGAGGGCCCCATAACTGGAACATTTTAACCCTTGCTGTGGCTCGGACTGATATATCAGTCCAGAATTATTATGTGCTCTAATTCTGTTGGCAGCCTAAGTGTTAAGATCTTATTTTTTATTTATTTATTTAGTTTTTGTTTACCGGGTAGGTGAGCTAGCCATAAAATGACTATTTTTAGTCACGACCCGGGAGGCTACAACAAGAACAAAACAGCAGGTACAAGTACAGCACACAAAGCATAGGAATACAGTGGAAACACATCACAAATAAGGCCGAGGTATAAACATGGTGGAGACAAAAGTACAAGTGGGAGCAAAGATAAGTATGTAAAAACATATTTCCAACTATCCGACACACAGTGAAAGCAAAGCAACAAGTATATTTACAGTAATCTAGTAGAAACATAGAATTTGATGGCAGATAAGGACCGCTTGGCCCACCTAGTCTGCCCATTTCCCTACCTGATGGATAAGCTGCAGATTCTAGTTAATCAACAGCTTACTTTCTCCTACCCCCCACTAGAATTGCCTTATGCCTGTCTCATGCATTCTTGAATTCTCCCACTGTTTCTGACTCCACAACCTCCTCAGGAAGGCTGTTCCATGCATCCACAACTCTCTCTATGAAAAAATACTTTCTAACATTACCTCTGAGCCGTCCCCTCTCTATCTTCAAATTGTGCCCCCTTGTTCTTGCACATCTTCTGAAGAAAGATACTGCCCTCTTGTACTTTAATTCCCTTGAGATACTAGTAAGTACATAGTTTGTGTACATATTATAACAAGTACAGTTACACATTGAAAGAAGTCAGGAATTACAGTATCATCATTACATGCCACTGGAAGTGCAAAGCAGCAGTCTTAAAAAATAAGGATGAGTAAAAGAAGAAAGGTAGGGCACTTTCACTGGGAGGGACAAATAAGAACTAATTTAAGTAGTGACGTACCAGGTGTCCAATCATACAGGATAGGAGGGGGGAGAGCATAAGAGACAGTTTAGTGGGAGTAAAGTGCAATAGGTGGGCAGGAGTTAAAAACATACTTGTTCAATTTGGCATTTGGGACCACTTAAAATTCTTTTTGTACATTTTTTGGGATAAGTTGCATATACTTTACTGTTTCGCCGAAACGGTAAAGAGGGAACCTGCACCTACTCTAAAGAACACACAGTGTGTTAGCTCCAAAACTTTAAAGTCACACCAGCCAAAAGCTTAACAAATGTGAAAAAAACTTTTATTATAGTGCAATTCTAAAAAAAATGACTCGCGTCTTCACATGTGTATAAATGTCCATGGAAAGTCCATCATTTGAAAATATATTCCATTAAAAGCATCGAGCCAAGAACAGACGGCTGGTATAAAACTTAAGCAGCAAGAGCACAAGCTGAGGGACACTCACTGGTAACATCACCTGACGCGTTTCGCATGTTGCTTTTTCAAAGGCTTGGCTCGATGCTTTTAATGGAATATATTTTCAAGTGATGGACTTTGATGGACTTTCAATGGACATTTATACACATGTGAAGATGTGAGTCCTTTTTTTAGAATTGCACTATAATAAAAGCTTTTGGCTGGTGTGACTTTAAAGTTTTGGAGCTAACACACTGTGTGTTCTTTAGAGTAGGTGCAGGTTCCCTCTTTACTGTTTCGGCTGAATGTCTTTGAACCTAGCACTACTCATTCCCGGGTGCAATCCCATTCATTCTTAATATTTACTTTACTGTTTCCTGTATTTTATTGATGCTATGATGTTTATTTATTTTTAACTTACGATCCCATCCCCTCACCTGCTACCCCTCCAACTCCTCCACTTGTCCCTTGGGGCTCCCCAGACACCTCCCGATCCCCTCCTGCCTTTAGCCCTGGGCACCTCCTCCATAGAGTCATGGCTTCACCTCCAGGCATGGTCAGGGTGGGCCCCCGCATCAGGTGGTGCTCTGGTGCTGTGGGAGGCAGGGGAACCTGGATAGACCAGGGACTGTGATTGTCACAGAGGTGCTGGGGGCCACGGTAGAGTTTCTTCCTCTTATTCCCACAGGGATGTCATGTACTGTGACATCAAGTCACGTTGGTGTGCACTGTGTGCGTGTTCATATGCTGGCACCAGCCATGTCCCTCTCTCCCACCTCCTTTTCCGGCTGCACTGCCTTCTGTGAACTTCAGGTGGCAGTATCGCAGCGAAGCTTGGAGCTCACCATCCCCAGAAGAGGAAAGCGTTCACTGGAATGCTCAATCCTCTTTCTCCTTAGCCAGCCCCTTATGACCAAAGCTCATTCCCAAACTTGAGTCGCCGGTGTTGGAAGCGGTAGCGCTACTGCCACACTGATGGGCTGGCCCAGATGCTAAAATTTTAAATGGTTGTATTGTACAGCGCCCTGAGCTATGGATGGGCGCCAAACCAGTAAATTGCCTTACCTTACACACAGATGACCTAAGTATTGTTCAACTGCCAGCAGTTGGTTGCATGCATGCCTTTGGGACTGAGCGATCAGAAGGCTGTCGATTTTTAGGTCCACACCAGGAACTTGGGAGAACACCCAGTACTGACACTGTAGTGCAGCACCAGGGGGTGCTGTTTTGTTGAGGTGCCTTCGCTTGAGATGTTAAACCTAGGTTTCTTTTGTCAATCTCTGGTGGCTGTCCAAGTGTCCAGGTGGAAGTTAAACATCCCTTGTGGCACCTATTGTAATAGTATGACATTTTTCCTGCTGTTATGGCCAACATTTTTTCTGTCAGTAAAATAGATCCATGTACAGTGACCCACCCCCAGGATGCACCTGGAAACAAGCTGTTGCTGTTAATGGTCAAAAAGTACAAATAAAAACTGTCAGACCCAAAGTTCGTCTATCGTTGAGGCTTTAATTTGAAAAATAAAAGTTTGCCTTTGCTACTTTCCAAGTACACTGGAAGATACAGACCGTTTTGCTTGTTGATTGAACTGCATGGGATAAATGATGCTTCCCTGTGATTAACAGCTGAGAATCATCTGCCGTAAATCAAGAAGGAACTTCAAAATAATGTTTTTGTTACGTTAGTGCAGTGCATCCTCTCCCTGTTAGGCCTTTTTGGAAAGCCAAGCATTGTGTCATGTTGTTATATAGCAAGGGAGATGGATGGGCTTTCCTGTAAATGGGAACCAGACAGAGCTGCCGCAGATGATCAGCCAGAGATGTGTAGCACTGCAGACTTGAGAGGTTTGCTGCTGGTATATAAAAGATAGCAGGAGTTTTGTAGAACCAGAAACCGGTTTCTAAAACAAGCCCTAGGGGCACTGATACAGTTGTAATAAAAGTAGGAGGGAACTCCAGAAAGATAGCAGAAGACCTCTTGTCCTTACAGTATGTTGCCAGTTTTAAGGTGTGGAATTCTTTATTATTTCATATTATTATGGGGAACGACATACCCAGTTCATGCATTTTTTTTTTTAAACTTTGTATTTATGGGTTGCAATGCAAGTACATAACATACTGTATAGATTATTTGTGTACATCAAGAGTAAAGCCCCCCAGACATACCTTGTTTAGAAACTTCTAAACATGCACACACTATACCACTCTCCAGTGTTCTCAGGAATGGCTGTGGCCTGCAGAATAGAACAAGCTCTGGCCACAGAGCTGCATCCGAGGAATTTGGGGTAGAAATATTGACAATTTTTTTTTTTAATAGTTTTAAACCAAATTTTCAACATAGCCTTGGCCTCTCCCCCCATGCCATGAAATGGCTAATGGGTTATCTACATGGCAGAAAGCAGCGTACCTGCTTCAATAAAGTCCTCTCCCGAGCCCCTACTGGTGACCTCCGGAGTGCCTCAAGGCTTGGTACTGGGTCCCCTCCTCTTCTCCCTCTTCATCAATCAACTACCCATGGTTACTACCAGCTGTAGTGCCACCATGTATGCAGATGATCTGGTAATCCTGGCTCACTCCCAGAATGCCACTACCCTAAACCAGAACCTGACCGATGACTTTAACAGGGTATTGTCATGGGTTACTAGTCACAAGCAGGTCCTGAACCTGAAAAAGACACAGGCTATGCTCTTTGGCTCAATGGCTAAAATCAAAGTCTCATCGGCCTGCTTACACGTCACCAGCGCAGATGGAGCCTCACTACCCATAGTGAGCTCCATCAAATATCTGGGGGTAACACTTGACCCCCAACTTGACATGGGTAATCATATCCTTAACATCTGCAGGGCGGCAAACTGCAAACTGGGTCTGGCCTATAGGGCCAAGTATATCCTTACACCGGCAGCCAGGCTTGCCCTAGCGAAGGGTGTGCTCCTTCCCTCCCTCGGCTATGGGCTGCACCTATTTGCTCACTGTCCAAAGACACATCTCACCCGGTGGTACACTGCTTACAATAACATTTGCCGTTTTGCCTTGGCTGCCCCCCGACTCACCCACCGTTGTGAGCTATATGAGAAACTCTGCTGGCTCTCACCAGCTAGATACCTTGATTTTGGTTTGGGATTCCTCTCTGGGAAAGTGATCAGAACTAGCACCCCCCAGGGGCTGGCCCGGCTTTTGCCTAAACTGAATCCCACCCCCTACCAACTTAGGTCTCTCACATCAGAGATGCTCAAAGTCCCTCCTACCCCGACCCTCATGGAGGATCGGGACTTTGCCATAAGTGAGCCCAGACTCTGGAATTCGCTGCCTGTGGATATCCGAGCTGCCCCCTCCTATGTGAGTTTTCGAAATTCCCTGTGGGATTTCCTAAAACTAGCATCAGAGTGTGACTGCCCCAAACCTCCCTAGAGTAAAGTGTCAAATTGTTTTGTCTGAACCTCCCCAGGGTGTCTCCATTGAATTCCTGGAGATATTTTCCCCACTGTATCAATGACTTCTGATTTCTCCTGCCTAAAAAGACTTGGGCATTTTTACACCCATTATTGCTCCACGGTCATAGGCTAACCATGACATATTGCACCTTGGTCACTTGGTAGAAACTTGTACTACCAAGTGTTTCTGATTCTGTCTAACATGTGCATATTTAGAAAAATGTGATGAGCTGTATATACTTGTCCGCGATCCAACTAGCCTAGGGGTGTATACGACAATGTTATAAGTTATATTATAGATAATCCAGTCCTTGAGCTATGCTCCACTCCTATGTATGATGACCTGTATATATCTGTCAGTTGAACTAGCTAGTCTAGAGTGTATAATCTGAAATGTGCTTACTACTATATGTTTCCCCTAGCGTCAAAATGATGTATTTCCCACGTTTGTTTACTGTGACAAAAAACTGTACTCTCTTTGCCATGTATCCTTGACTGTTGTTCCTCATGTTGTATTCTCCCGGGTCGTTCCTGAAAATAGGCATAATACTTGTCTAGTTTACTTACCCGGTAAACAAAAGCTAAATAAATAAATAAGACCCTGCCTCATAAAGAAGGGCAGAGAAAATGTTCAACTTTTGGCCTCAAGGAGATTTTGCGCAGGGACTGCAAAATCAACTTTCAGGACACAAAAGCACAGTTTGGGCTGGAGTTGAAAAATGACAGCTGTCACTTTCATGAGGTGCCGTAAAGAAAAGGCTGTGTTGTAAATGTGGTGTAAAAAATATTGAAAATTACCAAAGTTATGAGCCTGCATTCGCAAAATTCAACGTAGGCTCATAACTTTATTGTTTTATTAATATTTCACACTAAATTTTCAACATAGCCTTCTTATTACCCACCTTATGAACAAGAGCAGAAACAATTTTCAACTCCAACTCTTGCCCGAAAGGTGATTTTAGCGCAGGGGCCGCAAAATCACCTTTCGAGATGTAAAGAAACATTTTTGCCAGGATTTTAAAAATTACAGCTGTCGTATTCATGAGGTGCTGTAAAGATATGGCTGTGTTGTAAATTTTGGGTACAATACCAAAAATTACCAAAGTTACGCGTCTACATTTGCAAAATTCAACTCAGGCTCATAATTTTGATTTTTTTAATATTTTTACACCAAATGTTCAACATAGCCTTCTTATGACCCCACCTCATGAACAAAGGCAGAACATTTTCAAATCCTGCCTGAAAGGTGAGTTCGCACAGGGACTGCAAAATCACATTTCGGGATATAAAAAAAAATATTGGCCAGGATTTGAATAGTGACATCTGTAACACTCATGAGATGCTGTAAAGATATGGCTATGTTCTGAATTTGGGGGAAAAATATTGAAAATTACCAAAGTTACAAGCCTGTGTTCGCAAAATTCAACGTGGGCTCATAACTTTATTCTTTTTTAATATTTTACACCAAATTTTCAACATAGCCTTCTTATGACCCCACCTCATGAACAAGGGTAGAGAAAATTTTCAAATTGTGCCCGAAAAGTGATTTTGCGCAGGGACCGTGAAATCACCTTATGGGTTTAAAAAAAAATTAAAAGATTTTGGCAAGGATTTGAAAAATGACAGCTGTCATACTCAGAAACTGCAAAATCACCTTTTGTGACAGATCTGCCCAATGACAGTTCAATTGTTCATGAGGTTTGGTCCCAAAGAAGGCATGTTGAAAATTTGGGCCAAAAATATGCACAAATGCCCAAATTATGCCACTAAGTTCAAAACCCCATTCAGATACTTTGAACCACATACCTGTTTCTTCAGTTTGCAGTCGAGCTTTGAAGACATGTCTGAGGTCCAGAGAGGATTACGGCATTGGACCCCCAGAGGGTAAGTTAGGGCTTGGGGTGGGGGGATGGTAATGGCGCAAAAGACATTGATGGATGTTTTTTCCTTTTACAGGTGTTAAAAAAAAAAAAAAAAAAAAAAATCAGGACTAAGGATTCCCATTGTGACACTGGGGGATTTGGCACCCCCAGTGTCATTGTTGTGTTTCTGGGGGTGGGATGCTGGGTGCTGAGAGGGGGGTATAAAAAAAAGTGTTCTCAAAAAAAGTTCACAGGGGAGCATAGTCGTGACACTGGGGGTTTGGGCACGCCCAGTGTCATTGTTATGTTTCTGGGGGTTGTGGGGTGGTGGGTGCTGAGAGGAAGGGTCAGGTGGGAGGATATCCATAATAAAAAATAAATAAATTGGTGGTCATTGCTGAACACTCCACCGTGACCAAGATGCTCTCTACTGAGCATATGCTAGTAGTTGAGCTTGCACAAATACATTTTTGCAGCCATCTTGGACACTGAGTGTGCCCCGTTCCACTGTGACCACTGACAGTTAAAACAGTGCAGTGCGACTGCCTGTGGATACAGCAGAGCGGAGTGCTTCACAGATGCGGAGGCGACTGTGTTGCAACTCCAACAAGTTTGGTCGGAAGGAATGCGACTGTCCTTTTCTCATAGCAAGATGTCTGCAGGGCTATGCCCACTGCAGCCCTAAAAAGGAGTGAAAGTCTAGCCAGGTGAACTTTGTAGGAGCTGTTGCTCTCCCCTAAACATCATCAACAGGTCTATGTGCCAGCATTCGCCTCCTCTTGCAGGGTTGAAAAATATGTGCTGGCATTCCCTGCTTTTCGCAGGATTAAAAATATGGTGGTGGGCTGAACAACCTATAAAACAGTGCAAGAAATTAAAAAAAAAAGTCCTTGCCTCAGCTAGGTTGTGGCTTCCCCACACCTTTAGGCAAGCAGTCATTACTGCCATGCAGGGGGAAGAATTGCACAAGATCAGTAGTCGGTACACAAACTGTGGCATGTGCCTCAGCACTCCAGAATTTAACAGCAGTGCTCTCTAGGAAAAAGAGGATATATATTAAATAATAACTAAACAGGTCAGATATAATGGCACACAACAAGTAAACATCCTGTCTGTGGTGCAGTGGAGACTGAATTTGGCAGCCCAAAGAAAGATCTCTAATTAAACCAACAGATTTACATTCAGTCTACTTTTCACTCATCCCCTCCTCAAGCTCTGTGTGACAGGAAGCTCCTGCCACTCTTGAGGACCGACCTTTCCTTAAATCTGTTGCAACAGTTCTTCTATATCTAAGCCTAATCTATCCTTTACTATTTCCAGTCCATAAGGTTGGCCACCTATGGCACCCCCTTCTCTTTCACTTGGCTATGCTATAGTGTCCTCTTTAATTTTCGTTTTCCCTCTCAGGTCCTCATACGGGGAGGTTATTGTGGTGACCTCCAAGCGTATGTAAATCAGGTTGTGTTAATCGTTGTTGGTTTAGTATGTGATAGCACTATGTCATGATATACCTCATGTTTATGAAACCTGTAAATGTTGAAAATGCCATGGCACTAGGTGTTTTTGATAGTGGTAAAAAGTACTAGGTGACTATTATAGACATTAAGTTAGTTGTGCTATTTAAAATGCATGTAAATTGCTGTAAACTGTACAAGTCTGAAATGTCATGGTGATTTGCATATATCCCATGATGCTTTGCATTATGGAAGTATGTATGATGTTGTATTTCTTCGAAACTTGATTTGTTGCCAGTGCCCTATGGGGAAACCTATGTTTCGGTGTTTCTGCATGGAGGTTCTTTGTTTTTAGCTTGTTTTTTTTTTTTGTTTTTTTTTTCCTTTTGAGCCTCCACTACCCAAGCAAACGGGGCCCACATAGGGATGAAGGGTTTTCACTGTGTCAGTAGGTGCTGTCTAAGTGCAGTGAAAGGACATACATGGTCTGTTGCTGCAAAGTGATGCACTGAAGAAGGAATATGGCATTGGAGAAGCTTATTTCCTGTATTTTAAATAAACATCACACAGAGATTGTGTGTTAAACCTTGGTCTCTCTGTTATTCCACAACCCCGCCACACTCTGGTTCAACCACCTCTTCTTTGGCCTTGTGTTTTTCCAGCAATACCTTTGTACTTCTCTTGATCTGTAAACCTGAATCTTACTTTTGTATTTCACCTGCAGCCAAGTAGCAAAAAGCAAATGAGCCGTACCTTCCAACATAGACCATTTCACCACCTGGAGTTATCTTTTGCGGTCTTAAAATGAGTTTCCGACATAGCTGAGAGCAGCTACCACTCACAGATTGTGGTAGCTGCCTTCAGCGATGGTTATTCCAGACAGGTTTAAAACAGTAATGCTGCCTCCTACCTTTGTATTTTCACTCGTAATGTCTGATTTATGTAGGCAGCCCGACCGATTCTAAAAGCTGTGGCACTGGTGACACCCCCCCGGACTCAATCACGTAATGACGTGTGACCAGGGAGAGCGCAGGGTGCGCCCCATTGAAAAGGTGTACCCCGGTGGTCATGAGGGACCGAAAAGGAGCCCTTCCCCAACTCGCTCGCAGAACGTGGGACTGGCAAGCAGAACAGCTGTCCCCTGGTGGTCGTGAGGGACCAAAAAGGAGCCCTCCCCCAACTCACTCACAGAACTTGGGACCGGCAAGCAGAACAGCTGTCCCCTGGTGGTCATGAGGGACCGAAAAGGAGCCCTCCCCTAACTCACTCGCAGAACGTGGGACCGGCAAGCAGAACAGCTGTCCTCTGGTGGTCGTGAGGGACCAAAAAGGAGCCCTCCCCCAACTCACTCGCAGAACTTGGAACCGGCAAGCAGAACAGCTGTCCCCCGGTGGTCGTGAGGGACCGAAAAGGAGCCCTCCCCTAACTCACTCGCAGAACTTGGGACCGGCAAGCAGAACAGGTGTGCGCCACAACTGGAGCAGCACCAGGAGAATACGGCTTTAACGGCCGAGGGGCTGAGACTGTTTTGAATTGGACATTTTGGTGCCTAAAGCTCCAGCATTAATGTTGTATTCCCTTAATTGAGGGGTAATGTCCTGTCGGCGTAGATGTGGAGATAGTTTTTCCTTGGGGGCATTAACAAAGTAAAGTGCACAGCAGCACGGAGCCTTTAGCAAATTACTTTAAGAGGGCTTGCAGAATGTAAACGTAAATTTCAGCAAAGGGCGCAGCACAATGTGGGACTTTTAGCAAACTACTCATAGAGAGGTTGTTAGACTGTCTTTTCCAATTTTTAAATTGGGCAAAGCACTGGGGGAGGGATTTTTAGACCATAGTCTGTAAAGCAGGGAACTGTTAGTCCGAGTTAATTCTACACAAAGGGGTGCTAGTCACTGAAATACGAGTGCTGCAATCGGGAGCAAAGCCTGCAAAAGCATACCAGGTTACACTGTTTCTGACTCGCTCCACTGAGGCAAACCCAAATAAATTGTTTTTGGCTCCGATTCCTCTAAATCCAGAGTCAGATCACTTACAGGCGGGTCCACAGGCAGAGAATTACATCGCCCAGTGTGCACTCCGTTTTTCAGGTCCCCCCCCTTCCCACTTTCTCTGCCCCTCCTCCACCTACCTATATACTTAAACTTTCTCTCCTTCTCTCTCTGCAGCTGTCCCCCGGTGGTCATGAGGGACCGAAAAGGAGCCCTCCCCCAACTCACTTGCAGAACTTGGGACCGGCAAGCAGAACAGGTATGCGCCACAGCTGGAGCAGCGCCAGGAGAATACGACTGTAACGGACGAGGGGCTGAGACTGTTTTGCCCCGCCACCCCCACCATCACCCTTGCTCGGCTGTCTAATATGTATAGCAAGTCACGTGGCTGCTAAAACCTATCAGCGCATTCTTCCATCTGCTGCTTATCCTTTTCTACCACCAGTGGCCGCTGCCTCTTGCCACCCTCACTTTTCACTTTCTCTAGACCTCCAAAATCCAGTGAACCACCTTTAAAGCCATACTCCTCTATTAATTTTTCCTTGCACAGTAGCACCTCAGTTTCTCACCTCACTGGTATCCCAGCCTTAAAACATGATCACATCCCAGCCCCGGGGGAATGTAAGTCTCTTCCTGCTGGCTTCATACACCTTGATTGGATTGTTGTTGGCTACGGACTTCGCTGCTAACATCCTAGCAAAGGAACAAAGATTCCTCTACCATTGCACCCCTACTTACCTGCCATCATGCCCTACAAACATGCCCTATGTAACCTCAAATAAAGACACATCCCTATCCTCTATACTGCTGGCATCCTTATCATACATGGAACAAAGGCAGCTTGGGCATCTGCTGTACTCCATTACATTTCGCAAGCACCTCTGGCAGCCTCCCACCTGCCCACTCTTGTTCCTCCTGCTTCTAGCCCTCCTTGCAGGTAACGTTGAAACAAATCCAGGCCCAACAAACATACACATAAACAACATGGATGCCGCCTGGCTGGGAGGCCATGGAATAAAGATTGCACATCTAAATATCCGCATCCCCCCTTCCAAATTCGCAGAGTTAGAGGCCTGGGCGACCCTCTACAAGCCCCACATACTGGGTATATCCGAGACCTGGCTAAAGCCGTACCACGACTCAGCGTTGTACCAGCTCCAAGGCTACTCCTTCCTCCGACTGGACAGGCCGGGAAGGAAGAGAGGGGGAGGTGTTGCACTGTATGTACAGGACCACATATCAGCTGCCATTGTTGCCTGCTCGAAGACCGACTCCATAAGTGAATGGGTTATCACCGAGCTGACTATTAATGCAGGAAAAAAACTCTATGTTGCCTGCTGCTACAACCCCCCTCCAGCCTCTAACCAGGGCTTGTTTAGTTTTCTCTCCAGCCTGACAAGCTCTACCCCATCCAGGGATACGTTCCTGCTCGGGGATTTCAACCTAAACTGGGCTGCAAACCCTAACACAGACTACACAACTGTACTAAAGTCCCATAACTTGGATCAAGTAATCTCTACCGCAACAAGATACAACCATCGCACTACAAACCACTCATTCCTTGACTGGATTTTAACAAACTGGCCTCATCTAATCCTCCAAGCAGGGGCCATGGCCGATGCAATTAGTGACCACACCCCCACCTACATTACCGTGAATAACAAGTCCCCCCCCCCGCCAAAAATACTGTCCTTCAGAAATTTCATCACCCCAAACCATGACCTCGCTACCGGACATGCACTGTCCTTAAACTGGTCCTCCCTATATGTGACAAAAACGTCTCTTCTGCTGTCAATCTATTCACCAGCACCCTCCGGAAACTACAGGACTACTATTTTCCCACAAAATCCAGGAGGGTTAGAGGCGGCTGCATGCGCTGGATAACCAAAGAATTGCTGCTGCAAATGAAGGTCAGGGACTCTAGTTCGAAAGCTTTTAAAGCGTCCCCATCTCCTCATCTATGGAACGCATTTAGGCAACTACGGAATGCATGCAAACAAATGACAAAGTCACTCAAAAGAAAATATTTTAATGACCTTCAACAAAACACACTGGGGAAATCCTCGTAAATTCTGGGCAACAATTGGGTCTATACTAAACTCCAAGACCAACAAGCAAATAACACAACTTACGTCTACAGCAGGCTTAATAAATGACCCTGCAGGCATCGCAGACCTTTTTAATGCCATGTTCACTGACCTTACCCCGTACCTTAGCAAGCTTCCCCCTCACTCGCCCTCCAACCAAAACAGAATCGGTAGCCCCTCACTCCTCAAGACCATCGTGCCTCCACCCCCTTTCTATTTCAGAGCCATTGGTTTCACTACTACTGTAAGACTCCTGGAAACCCTACCCCTTAGGGGTAGTCCTGGTAGTGATGGACTCTACCCCGTCTTTCTGAGGATCATATCCCCAGCCCTGGTAAGACCACTAACACACATCTTTAACCTTGCTCTGTCCACATCAACTGTGCCAGACACCTGGAAACACGCCAAAGTGATACCCATCTTCAAAGCAGGAGATCCCCTAGCCCCAGAAAACTACAGACCCATTTCCCTGCTTCCTCATCTTAGCAAACTGTTAGAGAAAGTTGTCCATATCCAGTTATCTGAACACCTAAATAAGTTCACCCTCCTGTGTCCCCTCCAGCATGGTTTCCATAAGCATCACAGCACCTCCTCTGCCCTGGCAGTCTTCTCTAACCACATCCTCAAGAACATGGACATGGGTAAGGCTACAGGTGCGGTCTTCATTGATTTGTCAAAAGCTTTCGACTTAGTGGACCACAACCTTCCTCTCTCCATGCTTCGACAATTTGGCTGTGCCCCTGGATCCACAGCCTGGTTCCATAGCTACCTCACAAACAGATCCCAATCCGTGCTCATTGGCAAAGCTGCCTCAGTCCCCCTTCCCACAAGCACTGGTGTACCCCAGGGATCAATTCTCGGCCCCCTTCTCTTCTCTGTTTATCAGTGCACTACCTGCTGAGAGGCTAAACTGCAGTGCGATTCTCTACGCAGATGACCTAGTCCTGTACCACAGTGACAAGTCCCTGGAATCCATCTCCTGTACCCTCAGAGACAACTACGGGACGGCTGAAAGCTGGTTCACATCCAGAAAACTCCTAATAAATGAGAAAAAGACGAAGGCCATGCTTTTCGGATCCAAGCCCTTCTTAAACAAGACCGCTAGATCCAACACCACCCTGACTGTATCTACTCCTGCTGGCCCCCGAGCAGGTCACTTCCTTCTCATATCTTGGTGTTACCCTCGACTCCTCTCTCACGTTTAATGATCATACAGCCCTGATCATTAAAAAGATTAATCAGAAACTAGGTGTGGCCTATTATGCCATTTACCTGCTTTCACCTGAAGCTCGCCTTGCCATAGCGCAAGGCAACCTTCTCCCTTTCCTGGACTACTGCTCCCCCATCCACTCCCCAATACCCACAAAGCAAAACCCCCGCCTATATACGGCATATAATGCTATCTGTCGCTTTGTCCTCAACGCCCACTCATTAACCCACCACTGCAACCTCTATCAGTCCCTAGGATGGCTCTCACTCCATGGACGCCTGAACTGTGCTGCTGGCTGCCTGGTGGGCAGCGCCCTCTGAAGTAAACTGCTATCCCCTTACACTCCCTTTCTAATAACTAAAGCAGCCACTAGACCACTCAGAGCCTCTTCCCTTCCAGCCCTCGAAGTTCCTCGTGTTTCTACGATGATGGGCAGCAAGGCTTTCTCTGTAATGGCCCCCTCCCTCTGGAACAGTTTTCCCATCTCCATTCGTACATCCCCATCCCATGTGTCATTCAAAGCCAACCTTAAAACATGGCTACTGATGGAATCCACCTGCAAATGCTCGACGGACAGAGCAAAGCTCCGTGAGCCACCATAAACTACCGTAATCTGTTGCCACTGCCACCTACTCTCCAGAGCACTACGAACAAACATGATTCGCTGGATGACTCGCACTGCCCACCTCATATGCTCCCACTTCTCAGCCAGATACAGCATAAATGAAAATATCTAGATACTCTACGCGTATGCTTAACCAATTCTCCTCTGTGTCTCTACCTGTATTCTTTGTCAAATGTTATGTTCTCTCAACGCCTGTAAACTTTTATGTAAATGATGACTGTTTTTAGCTGTCCTAATGTTGTAACCACTGTACTTTCCAACGTGAAGTTGTATCCACTCATGTATTTCCCTGTACTGCCACCTTTGTGGCCTGGGTCCTGACTGAAAATGGTCCACTGGATCAGTGCACTTAACCTGGTTACCAAAAACATACATAAATAAATGAATGAATGAATGAATGAATGGGGCTGGATTTCCTATTAATTTTTAAGGTCAAGAATGGTCACTTACAGATTAATGAAGGACACCGCTCGACTAACAAGGGTCATGTTAGTCAAGCAGTGTCCTTAATTAATCTGTAATTGGCCATTCTTGATCTTAAAAAATTAATAGGAAATCCAGCCCCATTCATTTCAATGGGGAGCGCCCCCACACTCTCCCTGGTCACACATCATTATGTGCTTGAGCGCAGGGGAGTGTCACCAGTGCCAGAGCTTTTAGAATTGGTCGGGCTGTCTACATAAATCAGAAATTACGAGTGAAAATACAAAGATAGGAGATAGCATTGCTTTTTTAAACCTGGCTGGAATAACCATCACTGAGGGCAGCTACCACAATATGTGAGTAGCTGCCCTAGATCGGAAATTTCCTTTAAGTCTGGGAAGAAAGAAAGCTGATTTACTTCTCTGCCAGATAATGTCCCCTCACTCCTAGGCCACCTGCAACAAAGGGGTACGTGCCTCAGGGCAGGCAAGAGTTACTAATGCTGCAAGAGTCTCAGTGCAGCACCATCTCTGGGCTAAGACTGAATGGGAATTATAGAGGCATGAACAATTTTCACCTGTGCATCAGTGGGCAGAAGAGCCAGATCTGTAAAGATCAGGCGTTCCAGCACAGGGATCAGCTCTAAGTGACTCGCAAACAGGGGTGGAAAACCCACCACCCGAACATTACCTTGGCATAGGCCATTTTCAAGTGCATCCACCTTGGAGCTCAGAAAACCAGTATCCTTTACTTACTTGGCATTTGTAGCCAGTTACTGCTTCACTCCCTGTTTAAGCTACACAGCATCTTTTTTTGTTGTCCATTATGCGGGCATGTAAATCCACCAACTGAGCCTCCACTGCTACCAGTCACTGATTTGTTTCCTCCCTGGTTACCTGTATGTTCTGTAACATCAGCATAATTTGGTCTGCTGCAAGTCACCGCTTGAGCTTCCATGCTGTACAGGCCCTGGACCCTTCGAGCTAGTTGCTGTTGAAGAGTACACCTCAACGGTTTGAGCTACTTGTGGCTGATTCTTTTTTGGCCCTTTCCAGACATGCAGGTCCACTACTGTAAAGTGCTGAGGTGAGAAAAGTGACTTTTAGCTGGAAAAGAGGTAAAGTAAATAAAATAAACATAGTTGAGTCACTGAGCTGCCTGCTAGATTTATTTATTTATTGAAAAGTTTCACCAGGTAAGGCACACTGAACAACAAGTTGCTCGTCTCCCAGTGCGACCTGGGGGAGAGGGGAGTTGGAGTTACATAGTAAAATATTATGAACAATGCATATTACAACAGAAGGAGACAGAATAGTATACATAGTAGACAGTTTCAACTTTTGCTGAAAATCTGAAATAACATAGAGTGTACAGAGTTTCATGTAGCACTGATTGTATACAGGGAGATATTCCAAAAAGGCAGAAGCACATTAGCAATAACACATGGTATTGTGGTTATGACAGTAACAGTGAGAAAAGTGATCTCTATGGCCATGTGGACCAATGACTAGCAAATAGCAGATACATAAGGAGATTACATGGCTAAAACCATGCAGATTGGCTGCAGTATAACATAGTTAGCTAGTAGGAGCTCCACGAGGGAGCACAAACATTCCAACAAATGCAGACTGCGACAACATAAAGCAGAGGACAAACTTTAAGTGCAGTAATAATAAGGGCTTGCATGTAGGTAATGCCTAGATTAAGGGCAGCAGTAGAGTATACGTATGAGGTCAAGAAGGGGTTGAGTTAGGTGCAGCCACAATTTACAGTAAGGAAATTATGGAGTGCCATAGTTTAGTGAGCCAGTCAAGGAAGAAAAACGGATTTGGGTAGGAAGCAGTTCCACAGTTTCGGGAGACGGTATGAGAAAGCAGACTGGCCAATTGAGGTGGACCTCCGGGGTACTGCCAGGGTTCTGTGGTCATGGGAGCGGAGGAGTGGGGAGGGAGAGAAAGGGAGGAGGTAAGATGAGGGAGAGTACCAAGCCAATAGATGGAGACAAATTTTGCACTGTGATGCAGCCGTCTGTTGGCTAGAGATGGGAAAGCCAAAGCACGGTAGAGGTGACAGTGATGGGTTAGCGGAGGCGCATCCAGGGCAAAGTAGCAGAATGAGTTTTAAAGGGTATCCAATCTGGCTAAGGAGGAGGCGGGAGCAGAGCAATAGACAACATCACAGTAGCTGACAATCGGGAGAATCATCTTTTGGACCAGTTTGTGCCTTGCCGGGAGCAGGAGGCAGGCTTGATATCTATATAAGACACCGAGTTTAGGGCGTAGTTTTTTCAGTAATTCTTCAGTATGGTCCGAAAAGGTGAGATGCTGATCCAGCCAGACGCCCAGATATCTGAAGGAAGTAGAGGTCTCAATAGTTGTCCCATCGAGGGTAGAGAAAGAGAGCAAGGATGGGATTCTAGCCAGTCTTTGTCTAGTACCGAAAGTCATGGACACTGTCTTCTTAGCGTTTAGGAATAGTTGATGAGATTGAAACCAGCTCTGGACATTATTGAAGTCCAGCTGGAGCCGGGAGGCAACATCTGAGGGAGATGACTCCGTGGAGAAAAGGACCGTATCGTCAGCATACATGTGAATGGAAGACCCGGTGCAGACAGATGGTAGATCGTTCAGAAAAATGGAGAAAAGGATGGGACCCAGTATTGATCCCTGCGGGACACCCATGCAGATAGGGAGCAGAGGGGAGAGGGTATCAGAGATTTTTACGGATTGTGTGCGGCCATTTAAGTATGCACTAAACCATTTTGTTGCATGGTCGGTTAGACCTGCGGAAGACAGGGAGCGGAGTAGAAGGGCGTCGGAAACTGTGTCAAACACTTTTGCAAGATCAATAAAGATGGCAGAAGTAATATGCCCGTAATCCATACCAGACCGGATTGAGTTACTGACCCAAAGCAGCGAATTCGTAGTAGAGTGGTTTTTGTGGAACCCAGATTGATATTGGGTGAAAAAGTTAGTATCAGAGAGATAAGATGACAATTGGGCTAGGACTAGGTGTTCTTGCAGTTTGGCTAGCGTTGGGAAGAGTGAGATGGGGCAGTAGTTCCCAGGGGAGGAGGTATCGCCGCTCTTAGGGAGTGGGAGGACGGTTGCATGTTTCCATTTTGAGGGGATTTCAGCCATTTGAAAAGAGAGGTTGAGAAGGGCAGTTAGTGGGGGAGCAGTGGCTGTGGCAGACAGATATAGCAGCTTAGGATCAAGACTGTTAGGGGAGCTTCCTTTGCTCGTATTTAATGCCTCTAAGGCAGTCAGTATGTCTTGTGACAGGATATTGGAAAAAGAGAAAGAGTGTGGTGGAGTAGGTGAGCTGCTGTTAAGAGTCAGGTGTCCGCTGGCTAGTGATTGGGATGGAGTCTAGTAGGGCAGATGCACAGGAGGTGAAGTGTGAGTTAAATGCTGCAGCTACACTAAGGTGGTTGGAGATGACAGTATTATTTATTTTGAGGATTGGGGAGGAGGAGCCTGAGGAGAGAATAGTGAGTGGACCACATTCCAGAATTTAGATGGGTTATTTATATTGGAGTTGAAAGTAGAGCTGAAGTATTCATCCTTTGCCAAGTGAGTGGCTTTCATGCATTTATTTCTCAGGGCCCGGTATGCTTCATAGTCTTTAGGGAGCTTTGTACTTTTCTGGAGCTTCCAGGCTGCATCACAGGCTTTTTGGCAGGCAATGAGCTCTGGAGAGATCCAGGGGAGATGGTTCCCACGGATTCGGACCTGTCAAATAGGGGCATGTTGATTCCAGATGTCGAGGAATTGGTCTCTGAAGTAGTCTGCTGTCTCATCCAGGGTACTAGCTTCAGCTATGGTAGCCCAGTTTGTGAGTGACAAGTCATGCAGGAGCGGGGCAATATTCAGGGATTTATATGACCTGATATGTAATATTTTATGGGGGGCTTTGACTTTATGTACTCTGTGTATCAAGAAGGTCATGCAGTGGTTGCTGAGGGCGTCTGATAGTGTTCCAGATTTAATGATCCTATGAGGATGAGCGGTGAGGGCCCAGTTGATCAGGGAGTGGTTTCCTGTCTTGTAGTTATGCCGAGTTGGTTCATGGATGAGTTGAGTTAAATTGAGAGCATCTATTGCATTGTGCACTTTATTGGGTGTGGAGGACAACCAGTTTAAGTTGAAGTCACCTGTGATATATAATTCGCCGGCTAAAGCGTGGGTAGTTAGGGTGGCTAAGAGATCGGTAGCGATTTTGGGCTGTAAACCAGGGTGGCAGTAGACACCTGCTACAAATAAAGGTTTGGAGAAGGGAAGAGGGATTTGCAGCAGCAAGGCCTTGTAAGCTTTTGGTTCTGATCTGGAGAAGATGGCAGTGAATTGGATGGACGTTGAGATATAGATTCTTACCCCACCTCCTCTACCTAGACGGTCCTGATGCAAGATTGTAAAGCCAGGGATTGTGAGAGAGGAGTCACAAATTTTGCCATTTAGCCAAGGTTCTGATAGTATTATTATATCGGGGGGGGATGTGAGACCATGCGGATTTGTCCTACCTGCTTGCCACCCCCACAGACACACACTTATATCCTTTTGATTTGTGAGGCTGGTGAACAGGGGAGGGTCAGCTCTTGCGAGATGCTCTTGCTTGCAGTTCATGTCCAAGCTGCTGCCACCATGCTCCAAGGCTTGCCATCCCTCCTGAGGGTTCAGGTCAGACTGCCTGATTCTAAAGAGAAAACGGTTCTAGGGGCGTGGATATGTTGTTCTGTCCACACTGTCTGGCAGTTACCATGCCGCTTTAAGATGCCGGAAAGTCTTCAAGATGGCTCCTCCCACTCACCCGAGTGATAAAACTCGGCTCCACCCCATGACGCCAGATCTTCCTTACCGCTTGGAAGAATCAGGTTTCCTCCTTAGAGCTCTTGTTTTTGCAGGCCCTGGCTCTAAAATCTTCGGATTTTTTTTCAAACCTTACTTTAAAACTTGTTTGAGTTCAGTCTTCACCCTCTTCTCTCATGGCTGTGATGGAAGGCAAGACCGTTCCTGGGTTCCGCCAGTGCCCCTGCGGGCAGAAGATGTCTCGTTCCGACCCCCACGCCTCGTGCATTTACTGCCTTGGGCACTGCCACGATCCGCAGGCTCGCGAGATGTGCCTGTCCTTCTCGCCTTCGGTGCTCGAGGACCGCGCTGCCCGACTTCAGCTGGGACAACCGGAGAAACTGTACCTGCTGGTCAAATCGAAGGAGGCCCATTGGGTGGTGTCTGCTGTGGCGGGCTCCACGGAGCAACTTGAGCAACTGGAGCAGCTCATGGCCCTCGAAGAGGAGGCGGCGGCAAGCTCCTCTTCGGCTGCGGCCTTCATTTTGCTCCAACTGGGATCTTCCTATACGGCTTCCTTTTGGGAGCTGTGCCAGTCCCTCTCAACTAAAGGGGAGGGCCCTTCGGGATCTCATTCTTTTCGGTCCCGAAAAAAGGAACCGAAAAAAGGCCACCGTCGACGCTCTTGGGAGCGGGAGAGATCTCGTTCCCAGGACCGTTGACTCTCGACTTGGTCAATTTTGACCGGGCCGCTGGTTTCACGGTGTCCCTCAGACCAGTTGGCCAAGACGCTTGTTGATGTGACCGAGATTTTTCTCGAGCTCAGCGACCGGTTGTCGACCAAGAAGGCCGACAACTCTCTGCCTCAGACACCGGTGCCTTCTGAGGACTTGCCTCAGCCGAAGTCCCCGGCCCAGGACCCTGAACCAGAGGAGCAGCGGGTTTCCCCCACTGCTTCTTCGGTCCACCACCGACACAGCCATCGGTCGGGATCTTGGTCTCGGTCCACTTCCGCATCGGGGAAATCCCGCCGACGTCGGCGGCCTCGATCCCGACATCGTGGAAAGCGGCGCTGCCGCTCTTCTTCCTCATCCTCCTCGGCTGAGGAGAGGCTCTGGCGCAAGTTGCGTCAGCGCTATGAGGATTTAATGTGGCAACAGCTCCTTCTGGCTGGCAGCAAGCTGACGCCGGCTTCTACACAGGCAATTAAGTGGCTGTCGCCTGAACGGCCGACGTCGAGGACCCAGTTCCGGCGCGCCGGCTCAGCCAAAACCGTCTGTCCCGCCCATTGTGGTGGAACCACCACCTCCTCAGATGAAGAATGGGGTGCCAACCAAGGACACTCAGCCGGCTCAAGGTTTGCCCCATCGGTTGTCTGTCACGCTCACCCCCGATCGCTCTCGGAGAGTGGAGAGTGGCTCAGGAGGTCACCAACTGTATACGGACTCCTTGGAGTCCGAAGACTTCTTGTTGCACTCCCGTACTGGAATCCTCGGGGGGGCCTTTCTCTGGACGAGAGCCCCACCTCGTTCTTCGGCTCATCTCGGAGTCCACCAGGATGCAGCTCAAACCTGTGGAGAAATGGGCCAGATATCCCCTAATGGAGATTCTGGACAAGGGGGATTTCCCCACGGAGGCCTTCCCTATAGCCGAGGTCATTGTGGGCCCAGCGTTAGAACTATGGTAGCATCCAGCCTCCTGCCCAGCGCCATCGGCCAGGATGGCCCGCTAGTATGCGGTCCCCACAGGCTCTCTCTCTGGCTTCTCTGAGCACCCCTTGGCCAAGGGGTTGGTGGCAGACTCTGTCTTTTGGTGCTCAGGCAACACGAGGGACGTGGACAAGCCCCCAGATAATGAGTCCAAAAAATTGGATTATTCAGGGAAAAAGATGTACGCTGCCGCCTCTTTGGGCCTTCGCCAGGCCAGCTTGGCCATTATGATGGCACACTTCTCTCATGTCCTTTTGGGCTTCCTGGATGAGGTGCTCCCTCATCTCCCTGCCGATCTCCAGACCACGGTCAAGCAGGTCCGGGATCAGGGAAGGGCAGTGGCAAAGCAACAGCTCCAGACTGCTGTGGACATTGGAGACTCTTGTGCCCTCTCAGTAGTGGCTGCAGTGGCCATGCGCCACAGAGCTTGGTTGCGGATCTCGACCTTCATGGCAGATACCCAGCACATGCTCACAGATGTTCCCTTTCTGGGCACCGACCTGTTCGGGCCCGGTGTGGAGGGCCACCTCCAGTGCATTGAAAAATCCAGTGGCACCCTAGATTTGGTCACATCTGCGCAGAAGGACAAAGGCCGCTATCAGCAGCATAAGCTCTTTCGTTCCTCCGCTCCTGAGGCAAGACCTGCCCAGCAGCACCAGTAGCAGAGCCAGCAGACTCAAACTTGGTGCCCTAGAGCCAAGTCAATTGCTTCCTCGGTCAGGAAGCCTGGGGAAGGGCCCGGGCAGCTCCTTGACTGCTCCCTCCTCCTCCAAGCCTGCCCAGTGTCGGGTTGCGGGGTGCCGCCCTCAACCCCGTCACACCTCCCATGGGTCCCCCCGTGGGGGGCTGGATCAGCCACTTTCTTTCCGCCTGGTCCGCTATCACCACGGTCCGCTAGGTGCTGGAAGTGATCGGCAGGGGCCTGCCTTTGGAGTTCGAGCAGGTCCCTCCCTTTCGAGCCCGCGCCCCGCGGGGGGCTACCAGGTCCGCAGCCTGTGTCGGCTCTCTGAGACGACATCGATCAGCTCCTCTGCGAGGGGTACTCAGCAAGGTGGCGGATCCTCCTCCGTGCCCAGGGTTTGTTTCTAGGTACTTCCTGGTCCCAAAATGGACGGGGGCTGGCACCCCATTCTCGATCTACATGACCTGAACAAGTTCCTAAGATCGCACACCTTTCGGATGGTAACCCTGGCTCAGATAATACCATCCCTGGAGTAGGGCATGTGGTTCTGCTCCCTGGACCTCCAGGACGTGTTCTTTCACGTCCCAGTCCATCTGTCTCATCAGCGGTTCCTCCGCTTTCGGGCAGAAGGAACCCTCTACGAGTTCCGGGCCATGTTCTTCGGCCTCACATCAGCTCCCAGGGTCTTAACCAAATGCTCGGGTGGGGGATCTGAGGATTACAGCTCAGGAAGGAGGCAGTGAGAACTGGGTGGGCAAACTCGGGCCACCCAGGAGATTGGGGGGGGCGAAACAAACTGGCATGTGGGAAGAAGAAGGAGTACAGTAGGGCACGCACAGGTGGGTGACCTCCAGGCTGACGGAGGCGGGAGGAGCAAGCAGGAGGTCGATGACAGAAGGAGGAGCCTGGAAGGAACAAAACGGGCTAATAAAGTGGGGGGCGGGGTGAAGGTGATTCTGCTGGGGGACTCCATGACCAGGGGTATCCAGTGGGAGGGGGCGGGGGATAGTAAAAGCAGCCCAGTCAAGGCTAAATGTATACCAGGACTATCCGTACACAAGGCCAAATTCCAGCAATACTCGATAGCACTGGAATGTGGGGGATCCCCAGACTTCCTAGTATATCTGGGAACAAACAACTTGGAAAGAAATAGTGAACTAGAAATACAGGGTAGATTCTGGGAGCTGGCCAGGGTTTGCCACTCTATAGGAAGCACAGTTTCCTTCTCCGAGATTCTGCCAGTACCAAGGGCGACCGGAAAGAACAAGCAAAAACTTAGAGGGGTGAACCAGTGGCTCAGGGACTGGTGCAAGGCAGAGAGGTATGTGGTGGGGGATTTGGGGGATACTTGGGAGGATAAGGGGCTATATGCCAGGGATAGGTTACACCTCAATCTGGAGGGGAGGGAAGGAGATCTTGAAACTAAAACTTGCTGGATTTATAGGCGAGAGGTGGGGTTTAAATTTGTAAAGGGGGGAGGGTCAAGTAGAAGAAAGGCCCCAGGGGGGCTGCTTGAGGGTCCAGGTCTAGGGCACGAAAAGAGTGCGGGGGACTGCGTTGCAAATCCATGGAAAATTGGGCAAAAAAAGGGCTGCGCAGGGCTGGGGGACCGGAGAGAGGGGAGAGGTCGGGGTGGAGGACTGTCCTGATCAATGCTAGGAGCATGAGCAATAAAATGCCTGAGCTCCAGGCTATGCTGGCTGAGGGAGCAGCAGATGTGGTTGCAATTCCGGAGACATGGGCCACCCAGAGAAATGATTGGTACCTAAACTGGGAGGGCTACAAGATATTCAGGAAAGATAGAGGAGTGGGAAGAGGAGGAGGTGTTGCGCTGATAGTGAGAAATGACATAGTGGTTAGTGGAGTGGAAGAGGCTGGAGGGTGTGTGGAGGCGATTTGGGTAACCCTACAAACGAGGGGAGGGGGAAAAATTGAAAATAGGGGTGACGTACAGGCCCCCCACAATAGAGGAAGCTCTGGAGGATAAACTGGTTGAGAACATCAGGGGTCACTGTGACCTTTGAAAGGGTAGGGTGGTGGTCATGGGTGACCTTAATATGCTGGGGGCTTACTGTGACACTATGACATCCTCTGTGGCCAGGGAACAGAGACTGATGGACGTCTTTCAGGATGCCTTCCTGGTCCAACAGGTGGGGGAACCTACTAGAGAGGGGCAGATATTGGACGTTGTCCTAGCGGACAGTGACCAGATAAGGGGCCTGGAGGTGTGCATTCCACTGGCCGGTGATGACCATGCCACGGTCTGATTTCTGCTATATCTGGGGGGGGGGAACCGCACTAACACAGTGGTGGTAGACTTCAGGGGAGCAGAATTCATGGGCATAGGTAGGATTCTCCGGGAGAGGATGGACAAGATTAGGCCGGATATGGATGCCGGAAGCTTGTGGGAGACCATTAAAAAAGGGGTGCAAGAGGCTACTAGGTCCTGTACAAAAGTAAGGTGAAAGCATGGTAAATCCAGCAAGCCATGTTGGTGGACCAGGGAGGTACAGGAGGCGGTGAGGGAGAAAAAGGCTGCCTACGCATGTTTTAAGCGCTCTAGAGGGGGATAAGGAGCAAGGAGAGTATGAACTGATGGCCAGTGGGTCACCAGGGTGGTGAGGGGAGCCAAGGTAGGGATGGAGCAAAACCTGGCCAGGGATGTCCAGAGGAGGGGGAAGGGATTCTATAGATACACAGGAGAGAAAAGAAAAGCGAGGAGACAGATCAGCAGGATTAAGACTGGGGGGATGGGCTCAGGAAGCAGGGGAACAGGCAGAGGTGCTAAACGAGTAATTTGCCTCAATCTTTACAAAGGGAGACAGGGGATCCCTACAGCCTGATGGGAGGGAAGAGGAGCCAACAAAATCGAGGGGTCCGGCTGAGACCAGAGGACTGAAAGAGGCTAGGGTACAGGCTGGGCCAGACCCAGAAGGGGTTAGGCAGTTGCATGAGGGGGTGGACGGGGGGGGGGAGAAATCACAGTGGATAGGGTGAGAGAGGCCCTTTGGAAGCTAAAAACTGATAGGGCGCCGGGGCCGGATGGGCTACATCTGAGGGTTATGAAGGAACTGGCAGCTCCACTGGCTGCACTCTTTAACACCTCTCTGCAGACAGGATGGGTGCCCCAAGACTGGATGGTGGCTCATGTACAGTAGTGCCTATCCACAAGGGGGGGGGGGTCTAGAGAGGAGATGGGGAATTATAGGCCTGTCAGCCTAATGTCTGTGGTAGGCAAAGTAATGGAGGGCATTATCAAGGAGAAGCTTGGGAGGCAGCTGGAAAGGTTAGGGCACCAGGATGATAAACAGTATGGTTTCGTCTCGGGGAGATCGTGTCTGTCCAATCTTGTAGAGTTTTATGTCTGGGTGATGGGGGCCCTGGACAGACATTGGCCGGTGGACGTCCTATACCTGGATTTCAGCAAAGTGTTTGATTCGGTACCCCATAATGGGCTGATAGCAAAGCAGGAGAGATGGGGGTGGGCGGACAGGTGCTCAAGTGGGTGGAAAATTGGCTTTCGGGGCGAATACAGAGGGTAATGGTCGGTGGGATAGTCTCCTCCCCCAGGAAAGTAATCAGTGGGGTCCCCCAATGTTCAGTATTGGGGCCACTGCTGTTCAATGCTTATGTCTCGGATATAGGGAGGGGGGTTAGGAGTAGGCTGAGTCTCTTTGCAGATGACTCCAAACTGGGAGCACCGGTGGATAGGGAAGAAGCGAGTAAAGTACTTCATTTGGGGGTCAGAAACCCGGGCCATATATACACCCTGGGGAGGGCACACTGCAAGCCACATTGGGTGAGAGGGATCTAGGGGTGGTGGTAGACATTAAAACGAATAACTCCAAAAATTGTAGAAGAACTGCAGCCAAAGTAAACAGGATATTGGGCTGCATAGCCAGGGGAATTATGTCCAGGAGGAGGGAAGTGATCCTCCTGCTATATAATGCCTTGGTCAGGCCGCAACTCGAGTACTGTGTACAGTTCTGGAGACTTCATCTGAAGAAGGACATAGCACTGCTGGAGAGGGTCCAGAGGAGAGCGACCAGGATGATTCAGGGCATGGTGGAGAGGCCCTATGATGAGAGACTAGAAGAGCTTGGGCTGTACACACTGGAGGAGGGGAGAGACAGGGGAGACGTAATAGGGGTCTTCAGGTACATAAAAGGAATAACCAAGAGTGGAACCAAGTAGCTGTTCAGGCTAAAGAAGGTGGGGAACAACCAGGGGGCATGAGTGGAAGCTGGAGGAGGGAAATTACAGGGGGGAACATAGGAGGCATTATTTCACTGAGAGGGTGGTGGAGCCATGGAAAGCGCTGCCCAGGAGGCTGGTGGAGGAGGGCACAGTGGAGGGCTTCAAGAATGGGTGGGACAGGTACAAGTGGAAACTGAGGCCAAAGAAGACACTCTCGGGGGCTGGGGGGGGCGGCAAAAGCGAGCACCTACTAGGAGACTGACTACCAAGCAGACATGACAGACCATTAGGCCTATTCTGCTGGCTTTTAGTATATTAGTAAATGCCTCGCAGTGTTGGCAGCATTCTTGCGGTGCCGAGGGGTCCGAGTCTCCTCTTACCTGGACAACTGGCTGATAGCAGGCCCCTCCAGGCAGGAGGCAGAGCGGTCCAGGGATTTGGCCCTCCAGGCTTGCTCTCAACTTGGCCTCCTCATCAACGAGGCCAAGTCGGAACTCGTGCCTTCGGAGGTGATTCAGTTCAGTTCATCAGGGCAGAGCTCGACTCTCTCCGAGCCAGAGCCCGGCTCCCAGTGGACAGGGCCGAGGTCCTTTCCTCCTTTGCCCAGTCATTTCTGGTTGGGCAGTTGCACCTTGCCTGGGACTTCCTGCGCCTTCTGGGTTTCATGGCAGCCTGCACCAGTGTGGTCCGTTGGGCCTGCTGGCATATTTTTATTTATTTATTTCAGTTTAGGATTAATACCTTTGAGTCAAGGACTCATTTTCAAAGGTTCCAAGTCAGTGGTGGACAAAACATTACAGATAGTACAAAATATACAGAAAAACAGGGAACAATTTACACAGGCAAATACATTGCAGTTATATACATCTTATTTCAGTGGTACCAGAGAAAGGATTAGGAAAGGAGAGGAGGGTGGTACTCTGTCTTAGTGATCACTGGATGGTCGGTCCAACAAAAAAGACAAAGATGGTAGGGTGGTCAGCCGAAATTGGGCCTCGTCGGGGGGGTGATCAGCTGAGAGAGGGCATCGTCTGGGTGAGGCGTATGGGGGAAATAAGTAGGGGGGGTAGGTAGTGAGAGGGGTAGAGATGACGGGGGAGGGATATGCGCCCCCTGCAGTGGGGGCTGGCCCGCCAGTGGTCTCGGCGCACAGGTCATCTAGACCAGCCAGTCTCTGTGACCCAGAAGATGTGGAACGGCCTGCAGTGGTGGCTCGTCCCAGCTCATCTGCAGGAGGGAATCCTGTTTGTCCGCACTGAGCCAATGGTCATCTTGCCGACCTTCGCCTCTGTGATGGGTTGGGGTGACCATCTGGGGGAGCACAGAGCCCATGGACTCTGGTCCCCTCAGAAGTCCCGATGCCACATCAACCTGCTGGAGCTCAGAGTGGTCTGGCTAGCCCTGACCGCCTTCTCTCCGTTTGTTGGGGGTCAAGTGGTCCAGGTCCAGACGGACAACACCACAACCATGTACTGTCGCAACAAGCAGAGCGAGAGGCACTCCTTGCCTCTGTGCAAGGAAGCTCTTCACATTTGGTCTCTCATGCTCAGCCTGAAGATGGATCTCCTAGCCATTCATGTGGCAGGAACCTCGAACAGTCTGGCTGATGCCGACAGCCGGATAGGCGATTCATCTCATGAGTGGTCTCTCCTGCCGGAGATAGTACAAGACCTGTTCTCCCACTGGGACACACCTCAGGTGGACCTGTTCACCTCCAGGGAGAATGCCAAGCTGAGGCTGTACTATGCCCCCCCCCCCCCAGCAGGGCTCCCTGCAGGGGGATGCCTTCTCCAGGCCATGGACCCCAGGCCTCTTTTATGCCTTCCCTCCTCTGCCCTTGATCCACAAGGTGCTCCTGAAGATCAGGAGGGACAAGGCGCAGGTGATCCTGGTAGCCTCAGACTGGCCCCGCCAGTTCTACTATCCAGATCTCCTCAGCCTCAGCTCCAGGCTTCTGACGTGGCTTCTAGCCCGCCCGGCCCTGCTCTGCATCAACAAGGGGAAGGTACTCCAACCGGATCTTCAATCCCTGCACCTGATGAACTGGTTCCTGAGCGACTAGAGTTCCAGGCCTTGGGTTTTTCTGATGAGGTCTTCAACGTCATTGAGGCATCCCGCAAGGAGTTGACCAGAAAATGCTATGCCTTCAAATGGAAGAGATTCTTCATTTGATGTCAGGGCAAGGGCTGGACCCCTCATCCTGTCCGCTGGCTAGCATTCTGGGCTTCCTGTGGTCCCTATCCCAGCAGGGGCTTTCATCGACGATCCTCAAGGTGCACATGGCAGCCATCTCTGCTTACTGGGTGCAGGCCGGTAAGCAGTTGGTGGCGCAGGAGAATGTGGTCTGGTGCTTTTTCAAGGGCCTAGATCGCATATCCCCACTGGTGCGTGAAGCACCACCTCTGTGGGATTTACTGCTGGTATCGGCCAAGCTCATGGGCAAGCCATTTGAACTGATTCACAGGTGTGACATCTCTCACCTGTTGTGGAAGATCTCTTTCTTGATGGCTGTCATGTCAGCCAGAAGGATTAGGGAGCTCCAGGCACTTTCCATCGAAGCTCCCTACCTCGTCTTCCACAGGGACAAGGTTGTCCTGCGCCCCCACCCAAAATTTCTTCTGAAGGTGGTGTTGGAGTTTCACCTGAATCAGGTGATGTCTCTTCCGGCATTCTACCCCAATTACACCTTGGAGGCCTAGTACAGGCTCCATACTTTGGACCTGAGATGAATGCTCGCCTACTACAAAGAGCACACGGTGGAAGTTCGGGGAGACGTTCGCCTGCTGTTTGTCACCTACGCTGAAGCCGAACCTGGCAGACCTGCAGCCAAGTGGATGATTGGCAGGTGGATCACTTCCTGCATTGATCTCTGCTATAGGTTGGCGGGTAGGGAGCCTCCCGTAGGGCTTAGGGCTCATTCCACCCGTCGTACTGCTGCGTCGGTGGCTGCTTCTGGGACGTCCCTATCCAGGAAATCTGCAGGGCTGTTACCTGGAAGTCAACACACACCTTCATTTCCCATTACCACATCGACCTCGAGTCATGCTGGGATGCTGGTTTTGGAACCTCAGTTCTCCAGTCCCTGTTCCCTAAATAGGGGGTGTGCGCCATGCCTCCCTCCTTCCGGAGAACTGCTAGGAGTCTGCCAGACAGTGTGGATAGGACAACATATCTATGCCCCTAGAAAAATAGGTTACTCACCTGTAACAGTAGTTCTAGGAGTGGTATATGTTGTTCATCCACACGGACCCACCCGACCTCCCCGGCTTCAGCACACAACCTGGCTTCCAGCAGACTAGATCTGGCGTCATGGGGCGAAGCTGAGAGTTACATCACCTGGGTGGGTGGGAGGAGCCAGCTTGAAGACTTTCCGGCCCATCTTTAAGCGGCAAGATACCTGCCAGACAGTGTGGATGAACAACATATACCACTCCTAGAACTACTGTTACAGGTGAGTAACCTGTTTTTCCTGCCCTCAGCTGCTGTCATTGCTCCACAGTTGTAAATCCAAGTAACCTATACCTTGGGAGGCTTAAGTAAGTTAAAATGGCACCACCTTTATTCCAGAATCACTGGAGCACAAGAGATTTTTGTCTTTATTGTTGAGGTTCTGGCAGAAAAATTTCTGTTTAGGTTTATGTTTTATTCACAGCTGTTTAAAGGAAATCTGCGATATAAGGTATTGGGCTTCACAGCCCAATACCTTATAGCCGCATGAGCCGACAGGTACAAAAATGTAAATTTAAAAGTTCTTACTTTCTTTTGTGGAAGGGATCATAACTGGTGCTGAAGCCTCGGCCAGCCGGATCCTTCTGGCTTCCTGGTGCCCCTGCTCCGCCCCCGTGATCTCAGAAATTATAACGTGTGGCCAGGGAGAGTGCGGGGGCGTGCCCCATACAAGTCTATGGGTGCTATTTTGAAAGCCAGTGTTTAGCCATTTTTATCATGAAATCTTGTCCGCCATTTTTGTGAGTCAGTGCCTGTACTCATTACTAGAGAAGTCTAGCAGTTACAGCGTGTGACTGTAAGACTGAAGGTCAGAAGTTTGAATCAGCCCATGACTGCTACTGACTTACCTTGAGCAAGTCACCTGACCTCCTTGTGCTTCTCTCCTCTCAGCTGTAAAACTGAGTAGAGGTAGAACGCTTATATGGGAAGTTCCATCTTGGGCTATGTTGGATAACAAAAATTGTAACGTGGACATTCACAATGTTTATGACTGCGACATAAAAAAGGTGAGTGCATGTTCAAAATATGAAAGTTAGAATCGGCTTTTCGATCATGAAGTCTTCTTAAGGACTCATCCTTAAAGACAAAAAAGGTGTAGTTATGGACTATGCTATACTATCACTGCTCACGTTTTTCTTTATATTGTATATTATTGCTGGAAATTATTATTGAGACATCGATTCAAGCATGTTTTCCTTACCTTTCAGTTTTATCTGCAGCCTGGAGGCTCATGCAGTGTTTTATTGTTTCAAATATAAAAAATTGCTGTCACAATCTCAAATCGCAGTGATAAAAAAATAATGCGACCTACTAGAAATCTTTGTGGGTTCAAGACTGTAACATAATTCAGTTGTGGTACGCTGTAACTTGGCCAGAGTTAAACTTCCCACAACTTGAGGCAAAAGGTAAGCTATTCTTGGATCGCAGGGGAGGACCATCTGAATGTATGGTTTAAAACCTGCTCAGCTTTTTTGCTGACAAATTTTTTTGTGTGTGGTTAGAGTGCATTTAAGCACTGAAGTAAAGTGCCTGATTGACTGCACAGGCAAACTAAGTTTGTTATCACCTGACAGAGACAGCACTGGCAGCTACATAGCATGCATCCCCATAATGACCCCCCCTGTGCCTCCCCCATACACACGCAAAGGGCCTCAACCCTGCCTTGAGGGGCCACATCTTATGGCTGAGACATTGTTTTCACTTTTTATGTACATTCAGTCCTTGAACTTACGTCTGACTGTCAGCATGCATGGCAGTAGTTCTGACTGTGACTGTGTTTTTGTTATGTGGTCACATGTCCACTTGGAAACAGCCTGAGAACCACCACAAGTCATTTCACATAGGCCATCAGTTATTAGATGATCATGGCTTTTGGTCACTGACGATTGTGAATCAATGTCCTAGCAGTAGAAGACACTAGTTGCCATTCCACTGAACCAACCAGTCCTCCATCACTTATAATTCTCAGATGTTGGGCTCACATTGGCCAAACCTTTTGGAAGCTACAGTACCTTATAAAATGGGCTTCGGTATCCTAGCACCTTTATTGGTATAAGCACATTACCTGACCATTGATTAATCTCTGGTATATGCACAGTTCGTAACCAGCCTACCCTACTCTACCTAGTAACAGCCTAACTAAATGAAAATAAAACATTCTTCCATAAAACAAAGAAAACAAACTTTTTTCCCATTTTATAATTGCAGTAACCTACAGCAGGGCATGGTTGGGTGGGAGGACACTTGACCTTCAGTCTCATTTCTACAACCACCCAGGGTATACGTTAATGCCTGACAACACCCATGCTCTGTCATGGGTTATAGGCAAGGCCACTGTTTTTCGGTTTTTAACGGAAAATCCGGTAAAATTCCAGAATTAGGGCTGCTTGAAAACCGGTTAAAACGAAGATTTCATGGAATCTGGCATTTTCTATCAGATCAGTAAATCTATAAAAAAGTCTGTTTTTCTTTTAATTCCTTCCTGTACTATTTTCAGTTTGCTTTATTTAATGCTCTGTATATTAAGCCTTCTTTAATTCTGATTATTTATGCACATACTAAAAGAATGATAACAGAATCCCGGTAAAATCCGGAAATTAGAGTAACAATCACCGGTGAAATTCCGGAATCTTAAGCCTTGAAAACGGAATTTAATTGTTTTAATCACCGTAAATCAGTGGCCTTGGTTATAGGTTACTTGTGGCACTTTCACCTCCTAGACCTTGTCCCAGAACAGTGAGGTCACTGGCTTGCTAATTAAGTGGTTCCACAGAATAAGGATAACCACTGTAGCCTAGTTAGGATTGAATTTGTATCAACCTGTCGGCCATCACCAAACACTGGGCTGACACTGCCTGTAGGTTTCACATTCTGAATTACTGTGTCTTAGAATGATGAAGGACTCGCAGTCTGCCCTTCTGAGCCACTGAGCTTTATCTCCTAAACCTGGGCTACATTCAGACTACATTAGAATCAAATGAACTTCTGACCAGTAGGATTTCAGAGGTGGATACAGCACTTTGACGGCCTTGCTCAGGTTGATGGGAGATACTGTGACAACATTGATAATGGATTCTCACAGCAACAGTATTTATCAACCTGACCACGGCTTTCAGTCTGGTGGATCACACCATACTGGTCAGCAAGTTAGAAGATTTTGAGGTTGGTAAATATTAATAGAATGGTTCTAGGACGCCGGCCTGTCGGCGCAGTGGTTGGATTTCCGCTATCGACACCAGCGACCCAGGTGTCGGAGGGCTGGCCAGGGGGAAAAGGATGGAGCGTGATGAGGACTGCCTCTTTGGGGAGTGTGTCTGGCGCTTGATCAGACCTTCAGTGAGGCCGGAGGTACCGCTGCAACTGGTGCCTGAATGTTCAGGGGTGTGGACACTGGACATCATTGCACATCCCTGCCCCCAGGAAAAGCCCGACAAAAATGCCGGTCCCCAGCATAACAGCCTGTCCCGTTCCGCCACCCAGTGCCCGCCGGAGGGGTCCCACTCTTGTGGGGGGTAATCCGGGGCATGGTGGCAGTAAACGCATGGGACCTGAAAGGGGAAATGGGAAGGCAGCCCCAAAAATACAATAAAAAAAAAAAGAATGGTTCAAGGACTATCTGCGCAACAGAATGTTGATGATTTTTGATCGTCATAGAAAAATCCTCATTCATGGAAATCACAACATATGTCCTGCATGGCTCTGTTCTAGGTCTGCTCCTGTTTTCCATATGTATAAATTACATAAGAGAAGTGTGCAACACTGCATCAGCTGTAATATATGCAGTCAGTGTGGTTTTGTATGTGGCTGGGAGGACAGGAGCGTACATGGAGGAATGCCTGCCGTGCACCTGTGATAGGCTGCAGGTTTGATTTTGCTAGCAGCAGGATGTTACCTAATGAGATGAAAACAAAGACCATGATATATGGAACTGGGCCACAATTAAACTCAAAGGAGGTACTTTTAAAAATTGTAGGAACAAATGAAGACTTACAAGAAGCAGTTACACATTTCAACTCTTTAGGAGTCACAGTTGACCAGTTGTTAATTTTTCTTGAGCATGTAGACAAAATTACAAAAAAAGTAAACGGTAAACTTGGCTTTCTCTGCAGAAATCGGGTGAGCCTGACATCCGAGGTAAAAAGTACAATAGCAAAACAAGTATTGTTACCAGCACTTCAGTATAATTCAATGCTGCTTTATAATTTGCCAGAAAAAAACAAGGCACAAATATGTAGAAGTACAACATCTACAGGTTTGCGACTAAATCTAAAAAATGTACACATCGCTGTGACTTGTATTTAAACCGAGGCATTTTACCTCCACTGCAAAGAATGTATCACTCTGCCGTGGTTTTTACACACAAGGTCTCAACTTCTGGTGTTCTAAAAACACGGGGCAGTAGTCTATCCCAGTGGTGTGGAGGGCTGAGGTGCTTGCGCCTCACCTGCCGGCATACTGGCAACCTGGACCTGTGTTTGGAAGCAACCTCGAATTGCTGGAGGTAGGCCTGGGGGGGAAGGGGGCAACTGGGCATTTCAGGGACTACTCTCTTCTCCAGGGGAGGGCTGGCTAAGTCATCTTGCCCTTTGACTACCACAGATGGAGGCTCAGGCTCAGTGCAGGCACCAAGAGACTTTGACGGGTGGGAGGCCGCGGTTCCACAGTGTGTGTGTGTGTGTGCACCTTCACACGAATACATTTGCATGCCGTTGCAGCCAGGGCAATAGGAAGAACACAATAAATGGAGTTAGGCAGGCTTAATGAAGCCCCGCCTGCGCTCCCTCGGCCTGCACCACCACTCGGTCCCCGGGGCACTTCTGGATTGTGCACAGTGGGGGGGGGGGAGATCCATGGGAGACTTAAGCCCCCGGGACAGAGGGAGGCATTAGTTGTGGGGGTGAGGAACGAGCTGAATGGCTGCCCTCCTGACCCTGAGTAGAAAAAGCTTTATGGCAAAAAATAGTGGGTAGTAAAATAAATACCTGGGGAAAGTTCTAAGTCTCTGTGTAAAACCCCAACCAGACAAAATCTAGAAATATTACCAAAACAAAAATTGCCAAATGCCCTTTCTCACATTATGGATCTAGATTATGGAACAAAATTGTCAAATGCAGTGTTTTTAAATAAAGGTTAAAAGAAAGTGTGAATAACAAATTCACTTGTTTGTGCAATTGAACCCAATGAAATGCAGTACTTACTTCCCTTTGGCATAACAAAACAGGGCTGCGTGGGCCGACGAGGGGGCATGTTTTGCAGACCAGGAAACCGGTCTTTTTTTTTTTGCCGACCTGCAGTATTTTAATTTTATGAGAGACATAACTTTAACTAGAAAAGGAGTTTTTCTGTCACATTTCTTAGGGAGTTGTCTGAGGGGGTAAGTCATTAAATGGGTGGGGCAGGCAGCTACTAGGAGGCAGCTCTTTAAGAAAATGGGGATGAGGTGCAAACTGGAAGGGCTTTTACTGAAACAAAAAAAATTGTTTTAAAACATAAAGCTGTGTAGATAATGCTGAGCAGTTTTTAGACAACTGTAGAAAGAGGAACAGTGGTGAAGTGCAAATTGAAAAGAACCTTGCTGACAAAAAGAAACATATTTATTACAGAAAAGTCAAACACAAATGTGTTGAACAATTGGTGGAGGAAAGATTTGCATTACTGGTGTGACTGTGGGGCTACCCTACCAGAGAGCATGCCGTGTGTGTTGCTTGTGAACAAAAAACAAAACATCTACAAAAAAAACCCCAAAAAACTCACCAGCTTCCATGTTGGGAGAGTATTGTTGCCTGGGGAACAGCACAGGGATCACTGGGAGCTGTAGTCTCTGCATTCAGCTGAACTACAAGACCAGGGAGCAAACTTTTTTAATTTCTTGGATGCATGACTGTTCTGCAGCATAGATCAAGCTTCTCAACGGTGCACCTAGCTGTTTTAAGTTAGTTTAGTTGATTTACTGAGGTGCTAGTAGCGCCAACACAGCGAGTCACTTCTGGGTCCTGGGAGTTTAAAAGCTCTCCTCTAGCGAGCGGAGGATTCACGCAGCAGAGGCAAACACTGTCTGCTGGCATCAGTCGGGATGGAGGCCACCCACTATACATCTGGTCACAGGTAGCTTGACCTGCTCAAAATAGGTTTCCTGTATTCTGTTGAGCTCTTATTTAACTTTTATTCTTGATAGTAATTTAAGCAAGGAGGCCTAACCACATAACACTAGAGGGAGTGTTGAGTTTTATGGGCAGTTTTGCTTTGACAGGTTTATTTTATTTTAGCAAATTTTTTGCTGACCATATGGGGAGGGCAAATCCTTTACCTTTCGGACTCACTATCCCAGGAGGGCATCCTTTGAAGTCAGAGGACCAAGAAATACTTGGCTAGACATTAAACTTGGACTGGGGTACCTAAGTGCATAGTACGGTGCAATTTATAAAGTTTTTGGTCTCATTTCATATTCTGAGGGGTTCACACCAGTACAGCTATTTGATCAAATCAGGACTTCAGAGTAGGGGGGTACAGTAGTCATCCAAATTGCATGATAAGTCACTGGTTATGGGTCTGCATATATACAAAAGGGTGGGATTTGAATTAAAAAAAAAAACAACAACATTGTGTGATATAAAAAGTGGTTCCATCTCAGGCGATTACTACCTTATTAGATTTTCTCTCTCCTAAGCTGGTCCCTGGGTTTCCATACTGATGGGCTGTACCTCCTGATGCTGTCATGCAGGCAGGAACCAAAACTCTGCAGCCTGGATATCCTCCCCTCCACTTCCTGTGCACACCAGTTTACTTCCTGCCTTCCAAAAGGCAGGTACTCCACAGCAGAGCTCTGTCTCCTCATGGCAGGGCTGAAGACATTAGACTGTAAGTCTCATTTTTATTTTTCTCTTTGGCTATCCTCAATGTTGGACAAGAGCAGCATTACAAAAGCTCTTTTTTCTGTTTGGTTCCAGTCTCAGACTTGCATGCTGTACAGACTGGCCCACATTCCTAGTGGAGTTTTTCCCACGATTTGGGGCTCAGCCGTGCTGCTGCACAGCCCACCTTGAAATTCCCATCAGCTCTAAAAAGTCGTCGATCGACACCACGGCCTCAAAAACAGGATATATTGTGTGTGTGTGTGTATATATATATATATATATATATACATACACACACACACACATATACACGTATATTGGGTTAAGGAGAATACTCCCCGTCGACGGCAGTATATTGGGTTAAGGAGAATACTCCCCATCGACGGCAGTAACTGGAGATCTCATCGATGGCTGGAAGCGTTCATACAGCTACTCGATGGTGCTCCTCTTCGACAGCGCCACCCACCCACCAGCAGCAATCGAGGGGCTAGCAATCAGCTTTTCTTCCAAGGCTTGCATAGCTATAATATTTCACAGGATCAATTGTGAGCAACATTTAAGGGGCTAGCAAGCAGCGTTTCTTTCAAGCACAGCAATAAACTCGGGAAGCTTCTCGAGGGGGGTCCCCAATGGATAACTGACAAGGCCTCCAACTCTTGACGACAGCGCCGGGGCATAACGGCTTACAGATGTCCCAGTTCTTAGGAGCGTGGTGATCCTCAAGGGCATTGGAATCAAGCCGCAAAATTCCTCCTTTGGTCACCTTTACAGGCTTTCACACTGGGGATCGCTCCCTGAGGCTCATGGGGGAGGGGACCCCATTCCTCTCGGACATTGAGATTAGGCCACGCTGTATCGATGGACAAGCCTCCCAAGGGCAGGAGATACCAAGGAAATGCAGATCCCTCCTTTTTGGCCTCCTATGCAGGCTACCTCTGTTCTGAGGTGCGAGAAAGGAGCGACCTCCAGGGCGGAGGTCCCCTCCTCATATGCTGGTTCCGATCGGCAGGCCGCTCAGACTGAGGTGCATGCCTTTGCACAGGAGGGCCAAACCTGGCCACCTGGCCACACCTCGATGGCCCCAGATCTAATAGAGTTACTGAACAGAGCATTTGCCCTGGGCACCCCATGTTTCGAATTGTAGCCTCCAAGCCCCCGGAGCGGAGGGTCCACAGGATGGTGACTTGAAAGACAGTCAAGTTCCCATCCTCTGACGGGGAGGAGCACCTCTCTGTGCATCTTGCCAAGACAAAGAAAAACAGTCCGGCAGAGGGAGAGGCCACTCTACGAGACCCGGTGGTCAGGAAACTGCATGTATCTTAAGAAGGCCTTCCAAGCTTCAGTAACTTAGCTCAAGGCAGCGACAGCTAATCCTTTCTTAGCCAGATCCTCTCTTTCATGGGCCAATGTCCTAGCTTTCAGCTGGTGGAAGATTCTGAGAAAAACAAGGCAGCACTGCAGCAGCTCCATCTCTTTGGATTACCCTCCGTTTATTCAGAAGATGTGTCGGAGGCAGCAGCCAGATGCACTGCTAGAACCATGTTCTATCAAATGTCAGCGCAGCACATCGTCTGACTTTGCGCTTGGCAAGCAGATGCTTTTCTTAGATTCCCTTAGTCAGTGCTGCCTACAAAGGTTATCTACTATTTGGCTCCACTCTCAAAGAAGCAGTGTATTCAAACACCCCTAGTTGTCACTTACAGCTCCATGCTAAAACCTCTCCAGCAAATGATTAAGGAACTGCAGCCCTTGCTGAGTGAAGATGAAATACTGAAGGACATCTTCCATGAACCACCTGTAATTGCCTATAAGTAGCCCTCCCAACCTCTCGGACATAATAATTCACAACAAACTCGCAGCAGATCAGAGTAACTGGGGACCAAGAGGGACAACACCATGCAACATGACAAGATGTAAGACCTGTACCCACATATGCACACAGACCACCATCAAAACAAGCCAGCACAGAACAATACAAATCAATGGATCCTACACATGCCAATCCAGCAATGTAGTTTACCTAATTCAGGGCAAGAAGTGTACAGATAGATGGTATATTGGGGAAACTAGGCAACCACTGCAAACCAGGATAAATCATCACAGACACACAATAGTAAACAAAATTAGCAGCACACCAGTAGGAAACCATTTTGCACAAACAGATCATTCTCTGTCTGACTTATCTATCCTGATATTAAGAGGCAATTTCAAAAACACACAGGATGGAAGGATATGGGAACTTAAATATATTTAAACAATTTAAATCAAATATTTGTGGACTGAATCGGGACATTGGATTTATGACACACTATGGTAAACTGTAATTCTTTAGTTTTCTTCTCTCTTCTTTTGTGTTCCTACCTGTTTTCCTGCCTCTCTTGCATTTTCCTTTCAGCCTAGTCCTACCCAGCCGCTCCCCATCTCACACTTCACTTTGTATACTTACCTACCATTTTGTTTATCCAGACCTTTCATGTTCTGTGTAATTTCATTCCTTCTAGGCTTCCTTTCATTTCTTAACATTCCCTACCTCCTACCCTTCGTACTAACATCTTGCATCTTTCTTACGTGTTGGCTGTCTTGTCTCCTTTTTAGCATTCTTTTATTTTCAGATGCTCTGTTCCTTTATAGCCCCCCCCCCCAGTTCTTCTCACACATCCTATTGTTTTTCACTTTGCAACTTTTATAGGCTCTTACCTCAGGGCTTAATTGGTTTGTGTTCCTTTTCTTCTCTTCTGAGCTTCACCCTGCCTACCTTTCTACCCTTCTTGGACTGTTTTTATACATTGCTCCGAAGTTTATATAAATATTGCTTGTCTTGCTCAGTTTGTCATTTACCTGAAGAAGGGAACTGTGAGGCCCCGAAAGCTTGTATAGAATTCCATCTTTGTACAAGACTCTTGTTGGTCCAATAAAAGGTATCAAACCTTCCAGCGTCTCCTGTCTAATCAGGGGAAACCACTATGGAACGCAGGCTGCAGATAAGAGATGAGTCCTGGTCAGCAGGCCTTCGGTGGCATTAAGATGATCTTCTGTCTGGCTCCACCTTCAAAGAAGCAGTGAAAGAATCAGGGGAAACCACTATGGCATGCTTGCCGCAGTCTGAGACCAGAGAAAAGTCCAGGTTAGCAGGTCACCGGCCGAATTTTTCATACCGAAATTACATCAGAGGGCAAAACAGAACTTCTGGGGCAAACAAATGGGGTTCTCCTCCCAGAACCAGTGTAGCTTCGGTGGAGGAGGAGGAAGTGTCGCCTGACAGGCCAGGGGGAGCAACAACATCAATGAAACACTTCAAACCCATCCTCGAGTAGGGCTCATTGCTGATGGGCTCCAGGCTCAGCCTTGCATGCTGCACAGCCTGACCCCATTCTTGCTACGGAGGCAGGCTTTCCAGTTTTCATAAGCAATGGCTCCATACCACAACAGACAGATGGGCTTAGACATCATGCGTAAGGGATACCTAATTGAGTTAGACTCAGAGCCACCATTGCCTCATGTGGTACCACTGGCCATTTTGGGCAACTTAGCATAAAATGTGCGCCGTTCCAGACAATTACAAACCCTCTACCACCAGGCGCTATCAAGCAGGTTCACCACTGCAGAATTCAACCAGGGCCTCTTCTTGCTTTTCTTCTTCTTTGTTCCCTAACGCATAGGAGGACTCAAACTAGTTTGGGATCTGAGATTTCTAAACCGCTTTGTGCGCAACAGATACTTCATATGTATACCCTGCCATCCATCATCAGGGAGTGCCGTGAAGTCGACTGTTTGGCATCTATCAACTTGCAGGACACTAATTTACACATTCCCATCCAAGAGGCACACAGTCTCTCAGATTCAAAGCGGGGGACATCTCTTCCCATTCAAGGCTCTCCATTCAGGCGTTCATCTGCCACAATAGTCTTCTCCAAGGTCCTAGTGACAGTCATAGCTCAACTTTGTAGCCAAGGGTTACAGCTTTTCCCTTATCTGCACACTATTCTCATCAGAGCACCGCATTTTGGCAGGCGGTATAAGTAGTGGCCGAGGTTGTACGGTGCTTCTCAGCACTCTAGTTGGTCACAACTGGAAAAATAGTTCCTTAGTTCCAACGCTGACCTCGAACCATCTGAGGGCAGATTTCAAGACACAAGTGAACAGGGTGTTTCCCATGGAAACAAAATTCAAGTACCTGTAGAAGCTCATCAGGAGATTTCAGAAGGCCCACCAGCTGCTGGCTCACGACTTCATGCAGCTCATGGGGACTATGGTTTCTCTGGCCCGATACAGTCCCCTGAGCACTAATTCACATGCGACCCATCCAGGCAAACCTCGTCAGATTGTGGTCCCAGTCCAGACACAACCAGGACCAAAAGATCCCAATTTCTCACCAGATGAGGACCTCCATTCATTGGAGGACTGAGGACCAATATCATGAGAGGTCGCAAGTTGGGGTTTCCACACCAAATGAGAATCAGTGGTGTACATCAGTCATCAGGGCGGCACAATAAGCTCGCGGATGCTCAGGGAATCTCTTCTGCTGTTTCAGTGGGCTGAACGTCACCTTGCAAGCTAGAGGGCGGTGTACATTCCAGGTCAGAAGAACATCACATCAGACTCAGTCGCAAGGAACGTTCTATTGGGGGAATGGGAGCTGAAAGACAGCTCCTTCAAAGTCCTCACACAACGTTGGGGCTGTCCTCCGGTAGATCTTTTCACCTGCCAGCAAAACTCCAAGGTCAAGCAATTCTGCTCCCTAGCCAAGGCTGAACTAGCAGTGGCTCAGGACGCCTTTTCCATAAGCTGGGGTCGGTACGGTCTCCTGATTGCCCCCCCCAATACCGCTCCTATCCAGAGTTCTCCTGACAAAGTAGCTCGATCGGGCAGAGCTGATGCTAGTCTTCCGCACTGGCTCCGTCATCCATGGTTCCCCCTTTTGATTCACCGTCAAGGCAACCACCTCTAATTTTTAGAATCAGCCCGGATCTCCTTCATCAAGACTCTGTGCTACATCCCATTCTGCACAACCGGTCCCTCTCGGCCTGGAGATTGAGCGTGAAACTCTCAAAGAACTAGAATATATAGCTCCCGTGATAGGAACCTCTCAAAGAGCTAGGATATACAGCCCCCGTGATTGATGATGGTTCACTCGCATCACACATCTTCCTCCAAAGTGTACTAACATTGCACATCTTCCTCCAAAGTGTGCTGCAGGATTTGGTGGAGATTCCTGTTCGGGCTTCAATCCCGACAAACACCAAACCGGCCAATATCATTACCTATTCTGCTCCTGTTGGGATTTGTCAAAAGGCTGCAACCAGCCACCATGCAAGTTCAGGTTTCTGCACTGAGGGCGGTCTTGGTAATAGATTCAGGGGAGTCTCCGGTTTGTCATCCCCATGTTAGAAGGTTCTTGCAGGCAGCTACTCTAAACACCCACCAATTAAACCAAAGGTACCCCCTTGGAGACTCAATTTGGTCCTCAAAGCATTGACCAAGGCTCCTTTTAAACCTCTCACGGAGGCATCCCTTATACATCTCACGAGGAAAGTCACCTTTTTCATAGCCATTATTTCAGCCAGAAGAATCGGTGAGTTGGGAGCTCTGTCGAGAACCTTATACTGGGTTTCATCAGGACTCTGTAGTCTCCCGAACAGATCCAGGTTTTTTGCCTAAGGTACTGTCTCCGTTTCATTGCAGCCAAGAGTAGATTCTGCCTTCCTTCTGTCCTCACCCAAAAACATGACAAGGAGAGGGAATTTCACTCTCTGGACCCCAGATGAGCAGTAAAGCTTTACATTAAAAGATCGGAGTCGAGGGGGGCGCTGTTGAGTAGCCACACGGGAGGCAGAATATTCCGTCAGCTCCATATTTCCTGCTATTTTTATTTAATTACTATTTGGAGCCCATTTTCTGGTCCAGTGCCTTCGGAGACTTATACTGCTGACAACTACTCCACCATGGGGAAGAACAAGGGTTCTACTGCAGTCCCACCAGACTTTTTTCACTCGCGAAGTACCAGGGGAGGTGGGCCCTGCCAGAGTGGTGAATCCAGGGCATCTGGTTCTACAGCACTAGAGGAAGTATCGCTGGCCATGGTTAACCAAATACTACAGCAGCTGGTGCGCACGGTTCAAGATCTTGACTGAAAATTTGACTCGCTAAGTGCGTGAGACTAAAACAGAGTTGACCCAGCAGATGGTTTCCAAACTGGAGATGAACTTAAATAAAACCATGGATGTATCCACAAAGCTTATTGGGGATACTACAAAACTATACTGGCGTATAGAGTAGCTGGAGAACCAGATCTGTGAATGGAATATTCGCATATTGGGCTTGCCTGAGTCGGTAGTGGGGGAAGACCCTCTGGGTTTCATGAGAACTTTCTTGCTGGACATTTTGAGTTTTGGTGAAGATGACCCGCAACTCTCTCTGGAGCAGGCCTTTTGAATTACTCCTCATAAAGTGCCTCAAGGACAGAGTGGTCCCAGAACTCTGGTGGGTACTTGTTCGGGTGTGGGAGATCGTGACCGCATATTGGCAGCAGTAAGAAGACGTCGACAACTCAGGTATGACGACTCAGTTTTATCAACTGTATCTAGATCTTTCTTTTGAAACTCAGCAATGTCGCCGCTCCTTCGATGGAGTACAGAGCCGCTTGAGGTTGCTACAAATCTCCCACCAGCATTTACATCCTGCCCAGCTATGTGTTAAATGGCAGGACAAGATTTACATGTTTAACACCCCTGTGGAGGCAGAAAGGGCACTGGGCAGGATTGAGTTGGAGTTGTTCCAGGAGAAGGTGATAATGAAAGTGTCAGGAGAGTGAGCTACAAATGGACTTTTCTGATCATTTACTTATTATTAAACTGTTTAAAAGACTGATACATAACGGTGCCATGCTTAATGGGTTTTTTTGGTCAGGGATGGGTGGAAATGTATTCTTTCTTTTAGGTTTGAATGGGCCCTGTCAGCTACTTAAGGACATGGCATAATATTGTTCTTTGTTGCCTCTTTTTTCTTTTGTTAGCAGCATTTGAGCCAACCATATATGGACTTTATATAATGTGTTGTTACAGAGCCCGAGAATTCTATACATAATGTGAATCATACTTACTATGTTAATTAGGACTACTTAATTGGAGAATCATAAAAGGTTGCTCTGCTGCTTCGTAGGAGTTTACTCCTGGCATTGGTTACTATTAATGGGGCTGTAATATATACAGATGTCTAATATGATTATATAACCTGTTGTTGTTCTATATGGAGCTGATTACTATTACCAAATATGCAATCCTGTGGAGGGGCTGTTTGCCTGTTGGCTCGCACACTGCTGGTCCAGTGAGGGGGCCAGTTGTTACCATTTCCCCTCTGAGGTCCCCCTTTGGCTGTAGGCCTTTGTTTTTATTTTGTTAAATTGTGTGTCAAATGTGGTTAATTCCCCATGCTGGTTTCTGCATGGAATGGGTTATGTCTTATCACTGATGGTTTCTATAACTGTGACTTGTGTTACATCTGTTTCTCATCTCTGTATTGATGCTGTGTGCAAGTGTATCTTGCATAAAAGCTAACAAAAAGATAATGCCAAAAAAAAATATCGGAGTCAATGCACAAACCATCTAGTTTGTTCAGTCTCACTGTGGGTCAGAATATGGGCAAAAAGCTTCTAAAGACTGTATTGTCAGATGGATCCGTTCAACCATCACCACTGCCTACAATCTGGTTGGAGTGCCTTTGCCTGGGCCAGTGAAAGCCCACTCAACCTGGGCTATTGCCACCTTGTGGGCAGATTTCAGAGAAGCTTCTCCAGCAGACTTATGCAGGGTGGCTACCTGGTCGTCTGTTCACACATTCACCAAGTTTTACAAACTGAATGTGACGGCCTCGGCCTCTGCATCTTTTGGCCGCTGAGTTCTCTAGGTGGTGGTGGTGGACCCTTAAGGGCAATTACATTCTTCCCATCCGGGATGTCACTGGATGTACTGCTTTCGTATATCCCATCAGTATGGAAGCCCAGAGACCAGCTTAGGAGAGAGAGAAAATGAAATTTAAATACCTGTAAATGTTTTTTCTCCAATGGTTGGTCCCCAGGCTTCTTCCCTCCCAGAATGTACAAATGTGGCCAGGCGGCCGAATGTTTGGATAATGTTTCTCATTTTTGTTTTCAAGTTTACATAGTACTACCAGATTTGGACTGCTTTAGGAAGAACTGGTGTGCACAGGAAGTGGAGGGGAGGATATCCAAGCTGCAGAGTTTTGGTTCCTGCCTGCATGATAGCATCAGGAAGTACAGTCCATCAGTATGGAAGCCTGGAGACCAGCCGTTGGAGAAAGAAAATTTAGAGGTATTTAACTTTCATTTTCTCCTTACTTTACAAATATATTAGCGTTTCAAGGATGACAGAAATACTTAAGGGTCCCACAGCTCTAGGAGTACTGCAGGATGTGGTTGAATGTGTTAATTGTCAAATGTTTGCACATGATTCATCTACAGTAGAGAAAGACCAGTATGTGTGTGAGAAGTGTATATCTAGCAGCTTATTATTACTAGAAGTTGAGAAGTTAAAGAAGGATATTAGATAAAGGACTGGATATCAGAGGGGTGGAGGAATGCCTTCTTCGTTTAGAGACAGAGAAACAACAGTTTTTGGAACTACAGTCGGACATGGGGGAGGACCTCTGAGAAATAAAAGCACTAGGAAAGAGGATAGCCCCACACATAGTGATTCAACTGCCTCAAGAAGTGAAAAAAGAGGGGGGATGGATGAGACCAAATCAGTCTGAAAATACAGAGAATCATGATTGGTCTTTAGTTATAGGATGAAAGAAATATAAGAAAGGTAGAAGGGCTGAGTGTCATCTTCAACAATCAGTTCCAACTCAAAATAGGTTTGAAATTCTGGAACAAGAAGAACCCAGTCTAGGAACAGATACAGACTCAATAGAACCAACAACTAGTAACCCACATAATAAGGCAAGGGAACAGGAACTTCAGAAAGTCTTCATAGCGGACTCCATTATTACCATTTGTAAGGCAAGGCAAGTTTTATTTTTAAGGCGCCCAGTCCTGGAGGCCCTGGGCGCTGTACAGATAAAATACACAAGTGAAATATGCACAGTTATAAATAACACAATGGAGAATCATAAAATGATAACATAGCAAGCTTATAACAGTATAAACAGCTGCCTGTACTACAAGCACTATAAATCAAAACAGTCTTTCAGAAGGCAGTGTCTGGGAAGGCCAGGTTGAATAAATAGGTTGTAAAAACGACAAGCTGAATACCATGGTGTAATGTTTTCCAGGTGCAAAAATTAATGCTTTAGCTAAGAGAATGGATGATACACTCATTAACTCTGGACATAAACCGACTGTGGCAGTCTATATTGGCACAAATTATTTGGGGAGAACCAGTGAAAGCAATATAAAAACAAATTTCAAGCAACTGGGGAAGAAATTAAAAGATAAAGTTGTAATAGCTGAAATTATACCATGGACATAAGTGAACAGCCAATGAAATGGTCAGACTGGCAGTTTACCACCGGTATAAATCCTCTGATAACCAACGGCTGTTGAGGAGCAAATGGTGGTTATCTAAATCCTAATCACCTGGAGCACAGGAATAAATACAATAAAAATAAAAACACAAAGCAACCTCTTTAAAAGTTGTATTTTGGCCGGTCTGGTGGCGCTGAGGGCTGAGGCAGTGGACGCCTTACCTCGCTCCACGCTGGTGACCCATGTTTGGGAGCAAGTATGGGGGGTCGGCCGGGGAGGAGAAGGATCAAGCGCCCAACTGCAGCTCTCCTTCCCTGGGGTGGGGATTATTGCACACTCCCGGCGCAATACCACCACCTAGGGGAGCTTGGGTGGGTGGAAGGTGCGGTAGATGGGAGCAGCAGCAAGAGCATTGGGTAGAAGCCAGCAGGGGGTGGAGCAGGAGGCACAGGCTCATTGGCCCCCATTGTACACTGACTTCAGGGGAAGGACGTAAAAGGAAGAAAAAATAACCTCGCTTTCTACTAGACGACGACACCTCGCGCTGCATTTCCAGACGGCTGTGGCAGACTCCGATGTGCTGGTACCATGACAAGAGAAGGACTGAACTGGAGGAGAAATCGGGGGTCCCTCCTCACCCGCCCGGGGGGCTACTGGGTACCTAGGATTAGTGGAACACGCGCTCTAGGGGCAGATTGCGACTGGATCGGGAGGCAGTAGCGAGGATGTCCGAGAGAGTGGAGAGAGGAGGTCAAGAGGAGCATAAACACAGGGTAAAAAAAAAAAAAAGTTGTATTTTATTATAGTAAAAAAATTAACCTTGGTATAATCATAATAAGCCACTTGGAGGATGTGGGCTATCGGGGGATTTACCATGGCTGGCGAGGATTTACCCACTCGGCTGCGCCTCGTGGGGAAACCACTCCAGCTGTGGTAAATACCCCGATAACCCACGCCCCCTCATGGTTTATTGCTTAATTCTACCATTCCCTAGAGCAGCAAACTACAGACAAAATTTTATAGGAAGGATTAAGAAATGGCTGATGGAGTGGTGTAGGTGTAAACATTTTATAACTGGAATACTTTTATTGGAAGGAATGATATGTACAGTATGTAAAGGATGGACTTCACTTAAATAAGAAGGGTGCAAGGCTGTTGGGATTAAGATTATCCAGGGCTCTGGGCAATTTAAACTACATCGTCAGGGGACAAACAGGGAGGGCACTTTGATATCCACAAGTCAAAAGGGAAAAACATGGACAGCAAGGGAACTAAATTGGTTAAAAGGAATAAGACTCTTGATGTATGTCCCAACTGTCTTGATGTTGATTTTCTGAACTTCAATCATATGTGTTAAATTGTCTTAGTTGACCTTGTTTTTCATCCCTGCGTGGATGGTCCTACCTGTATGTATCACTTGTCTATCCCTGCGTGGATATCTGCTGTGAATTTGTTATGGCTGTATTCATGCACTTGTGTCTGTTTAATTGACTATAAACTGTACTCTTCCGGGTCGTGTCTGAAAATGGGCAGGATTAGTGCCTAATGCACTTAGCCGGTTATCAAAAGCAAATAAATAAATAAATATAGAAACTCTGAATGTTATTCTTATCAATGCAAGATGCCTCAATAATAAGAAAGAAGAATTGGAGGCAATTATAATTATGGAGGATTTGGATATTATCTGTATAACAGAGACATGGTGAGAACCACATTTGACATGGGACACTGAGATACAGGGTTATAATCTATTCAGATTGTATAGAATACACAAAAGAGGGGGAGTTATAGCTATGTATCATGAGAACACTTATAAGCTATTGATGTATCAGACAAAATTAAAGCTGTTGGGAGCTCTGTAGAATCTGTTTGGGTCCACTTTCTTAACTCTAAAAGCAGAAATACTGTGATAGGAACGTGCTGTAGACCACCGAACACCAATGACCAGCTTAACAGTGAGATTTTAGGAGAAATACAAGCTGCTCGTGAAATGGGTGATGTTATTTAGGTGGGTGACTTTAGTTTACCAGATACTGAGTGGAACAAACTAGAAGGTAAATCTAACTTTTCAAAGGAATTTATCAAAACAATGACACATTGCTCACTTAGGCATATTGTTAATCAACCTGTCGGGGCTCATCTTTTAGACATAATATTAGTATCTGATGACATTTTGTGCTCATCATGTGCGGTAAAGGGTCCCCTAGCAAACGGTGACTGTTCTTGGTGACATTCAGTATATGGATGTACAGCAACAAATCAAGAGGCTGCACTGGGATATATTTATACTTTTGAGCAAATCTCCTTAACATTCATTCTGATTTAAATAAGTTAAATTGGAAACATATTTTTGGTCCATCGGAGGTGGAACAAGCATGGTGGACCCTCAAATCAGTTATTCTTGAAGTATGTAGGAAATGTATACCCAAAATTTAAAAATATATAACATGGGTAAAAAATGAAATTGTTGACCAAATACATCAACCAGGTGTTAAAAAAGAAGCATAAGACATTTAGGGAATATAAAGCATCTGGTACTGTAAATACATGGGAAAAGTTTAAAGTATTGCAAAAACTGTGCAAAACCATTATCAGAAATAAAAAAAAAAAAAGGAAAGTGGAGAAAAGCTTGGCAACTACAGCATTCAAATACTGTACAACAGCAACATATTTTATGGATCTATAAATTCCCTCACAAACGGTCAACAACCGTTGGACCATTGAAGGTTCTAGATAAAATAATTAACTCCCCTCAGGAAATGGCCAAAGAATTTAATAAATATTTTATTTCCATTTTCACTAATAAAGCTATGAGTCCAATGACGCGTAATAAGACGGAAGTAAACCAGGGTGTCAGTACTACTTGGATTACTAAGGAACGAATAAAAGAAAAAATAAAATGCATCAAGGGCAGAAGTGTCCCTGGTCCAGATAAAATAACGAGTAATATGATAAAAATGCTGGGTGAATACTTTAAAACTTGACATTTTCACTGTAAAATAATTTTAACTATTTTCACTGAAGCACTAATTTGCACTTAAATAAATTTGTGCTATTTAGCAGTATTAGCGCTTTTTCCATTATAGTGAATGTGTCACCAATCCCTTAGCGCTAAATTAAATTTGCGCAGTTATGGCTGCATTTGGGTTTGCGCTAAAATTACTTGGCATGAAAATAAATAGTTTTGCAGTATATCGCAGACCCACTCTGACTAATAGATTGTAAATCAGTGGAAGAGGGTGTGGTACCAACTGGAGAGAAGCTAATGTCATCCCTATTCACAAAAAAGGATGTAAGTTGAACACAGCTAATTGCAGACCGATTAGTCTTACCTCAATTCCAGGTAAAATAATAGAATTGATAATTAAAGATGAAATAGTAGAAGAATGGGGTAAATTACATGGTATTGATGAACAACAACATGGTTTTCAGAAAGCTAGATCATGCTTAACTAACCTTGTTGACTTTTATGAAAATGTTAGTGACGAACTTGATAATAACAAATCTGTGGCTGTTACTTACCTGGACTTCAGAAAGCCTTTGATCTAGTTCCTCACTGGGCTGTACTAGAAAAACTTTATAACTCAGGATTAAATATCAGACTTATTAAATGGGTCAAAGCCTGGTTGGATAATAGGTTACAGAGGGTAGTGATAAACTGGTACACATCTTCCAGTGGGAGGGTCACCAGTGGAGTCCCTCAGGGTTCAGTGTTGGGTCCAGTTTTGTTTACAATCTTTATCTCTAATTTACATAAGGAACTTAACAAACACTGGTGTGAAACATACATCAGTGACACCAAAGTAGGTGGTGTGTGTGAAAAGGAAGAAGAAAAAGCATCAATACAATCAGATTTGAATAAAATTAATGTGTAGGCAAACACTTGGAACATATCATTCAACAAAGATAAATGTGTAGTTATTCATTTTGGAAAGAACAATCCTAAACATAATTACGAATTCACGGGATCTACACTTCAGGTGACCGAGATACAAAGGGATCTTGGTATTCTCGTTGACCATAAACTTAGCTTTGACTTACAGTGTAATAGTGTAATTGCAAAAGTAAACAAATGCTGGTGGAACATCAGAAGACGTATTAAGAGCAGGGGCAAGGAGGTGATTTTGCCCCTGTACAGGGTTTATTTGCATCAGATTTTGACTATGGTTTCCAACTCTGGACTCCATATAAAAGGAAACACATCAACAATATTGAGCATGTGCAGAGGTGTGTAATAAAATCTATTAAGGGGATGAGTAACATGGACAATGAGAGTCGCTTAGAAAAAACTAAATTAGTATCATTGGAATCTCGATGAATTAGAGGATATTTATTATTTACATATGATAAATTAAAAGACACGGAACTAATGGTTACATTAGACATGGATTTCAGACAGAATTATAGAGAAACTAGGGGACACCTGCTTCAACTAAAGGGGTATACAGTGAGAACTGAAAGAAGGAAGTACTTTTTCACTCAGAGGGTAATAGGGGTATGGAATATCCTACCTTTGAAAGTCGTGACTAGTAAGAATAAATAAGAGTTTAAAAAATGGCTGGATGCCTATGTGATTTCAAAACCGTTGCATACTGCCACTGATTGAGTGGTTGGGGGGCAGTTTACATGGGCTTTCTTGCCTTTATCTGCTCCTTAAATTCTGGTATTCTGGTATAAATCAGTACGTCTCAAGGGCGCTCTAAAAATTAAAAAAAGTCCATGAGATGACCAAATTGTGATTGTGACCCATAGAGAAACAGCAAGCCAACGACTTTGGCCCTCATCAAAAAATTTATGAATACCAGTGCTGTAATTTAGTCGAGGAGTGTATGTGACCTAAGAAACCAGGAGAGTGAAGCTGGAGTCATTTCTGAAGTCACCTGCACCCTGAGATTGAATTACAGCCTTGGAATTTAGAGCTGGCTGTTTGCTGTTTTATATACTGTATGTATAGTCAGTCTGCTGGAACATTTTCCTGTGAGGGAGTGTGATGAAAACTTGTGTGTAGAGTGTGCACGAGAGGTGAGTGAGTGAGTGAGTGAGCGAGCAGGAGAACAGGCTGGGGAGTGGAGACTCTGGTTTGAAAAATAAAAAAGTTACAGAAAAGAAAGGATGTTTGAAACTATCGGATGGTGGTGTCACAGTGTTGCCTGCAAGCATTTTTATTTTGCTGTTCTTGTAAAAAATGTGTTTATTCATTTATGTGCATTGTAAAACATGATGCAGTGTTGAGTGTCCACGCCTATGTGCAGAGAGTGGAATGGGCTGAGTCCCTCTCTAAGCCAAGACAAAGTGAGCTAGACCAAGGATCTTTGAGGGACCACCCCTTCTCCAGTCTTTCTTACTGTCTAGCTTAGACATCTTTACCTGTTCTGCAGACATTTTCAGATATATTGTTTCCTGTGACTGAGCATAATGAAAACTTGTGTATAGAGTGTGTGTGAAGGAAATTGAGTTCCTCTTTTTTTTTGGTGTAATCTATTTTTCCGCCTCCCGTGCTCGCTGGTCCACCACTCCTTCGGGCTCTACCAAGTTCCCCCCTTCCCCAGCCCCTACTGTCCTTTCCCAGCCCTCCTCTGATCCTTGTATTGCAGCCGACCCCCGGGATATCCCGGCGTATCCCTTGGTCGGGCAGGTCCCCCTCTTCCGAGGGGGAAGGCACCGGGTGGGGGGGCATGACCCCAGCACATACTTTCTAGGGCCCAGGGATGCTGCCGAGGAACAGGAGGCCCTGGGAAGTCGCTGGAGGCCCTCAGGGAACAGAGAGCTGTCATCCGGTGGCCAGTGAGCGATTTTCCTGGCTTTCTTAAGGTGCGTGACATCCGGACGTCAAGGCAAGAGCCGACGTCTATCACGCACCACCCCAAATGACCCTGATGTGTTGCTCTACCCCTGGCCTCCACCAGTAGTCGCTTCAACACCGGGTCACAGCCCCTTCCCTCCTTGAAGGCAGCGAGCAGTCATGGGACGCTCAAGCTGCCTCCCCCAGCCGGCCCTCCAGCGACTCGAGCTCGTAATTGGGTTCTTTTAATTTACTGATGGAGACAGTTGATGAGCCATAATTTGGCTTGTTCAGCCATAACTTATCATGCTTGAACATTCTGAAGTGTGGATAAACAATTTTCAGAAATGCACTCTACGTATTTGGTGACTGCTGTTCTTGATCGTTTATTACTGATAATAGTACATGATGGGCAGAATGTAAAGACATGTTTTTATGCACCCAAGGTTTGTAATGATACATAAACCCCATGAGCGAAGTGTGAAAGTTTAACTAAGCATTTAACATGAGTGTGTAAACAATTTATAATTGGTGGTGTAGGGCTGTAATAAAAAACATTGGTGCTTCCCATCACTCTAAAGCAGTGCCGGTTTTTGCTGTCCCTCCCACAAATTAACAGTCCCCATGTTATCAAAGACTCCTGAACCACTTTTTGCTTCATTAAAAACTGGTCTCCTGGCATGCTGGCGACCTGGGATCACACCCTGATCCTGGATGTCAGGAGCAGAGGCCAGCAGGGAGCTAATTCAGAGTGTCCTTTGGATGCATCCCTCCCAATGTGGGTGGGTTGCTATCCGCCGCTTTGGTGGTGTCTCCTGGTTGTGGCACTGCGGCAGTGTTCTTGGCATGGGTGGCCACATGCGGACATTCCCTCCCCACAGTTGTTGCTGTAGTCGCATAGCTGGCTGCGGCCCCAGAAAACAGGAAAATGGCTGCCACAGCCCCAGATGATAGCCTCGCAGCACAGTCTGTTCCTTTCCCTCCTGACAGACGTCCCCGGATCAGCTTCTGCTGGAGATTAGTTGGACACGTTGGATATGCCTGACAGGTCTGACCTGAGCGGGGTCTAATGGGCAGTATATGGTGTAGCTTGAGCCACCAGGGCGGGTGGACAGGGATCCAGCATGAGAGCCTGAAGGGGTGGGGCCATGGTAGTCATAGGAAGGCGGGGGAAAAAACTCTGAGATTCTGCTGAGTTTTATTCATTCACTAAGCAAGCAATAACACAAGACAAGGTGTGGGTTATCGCCTGATAAGAGCATGCCCAGGTGTGTTATAAGGCATGAGGCGCTTGCGCCGAGTGTCTTATGCACCTGGGTGTGCTCTTATCAGGCGATAACCCACATCTTGGAGTGTGTTATTGTACTTGTAAAATAGATCCCCTAGTAAAGAAATCGATTAAAAATGCACAGGAAAAGTGTACATAAATAGAGTAAAAAAAATTTGACTGTATCAGGAGAAAGAGAAAAAGTAGTCCTTATTGTGTTGGAATATAGCTATTTCATTAAAAGTCAGTACAGGGCTTTTGTGTCTATCTTTCACTCTACAGCCACTTACTCAAGATTGTGTACACCAGGGTTAATTTACTTTTCTATTCACATTTTTTCTTTTTCTATTTTTTTAAGGAATGACCAACTGCCCAGTCAGTTTCAGGTTAGAGGGAGTGTGTGTGCCTGATACCTGCTGCAGCGGTTACCGTGATGTTTCTCAACAGCAGCTGTATGAGCGTTTCTGTGATGGTCTCTGCCCCACCCCCAATAGAGACACACAAGATGCTGCACAATAAGGTTTTTCTTTCTTTGTGTGTGTGCATGTTTGTTAAATGATGTATTGCAGACTGACTTTTCTACGATGAGTGTGAGCGAGCGTGTCCCTCGCTACTCACCGTATTTAGACTGCCGTTATACCGCTTCCGCCTTCCATGTTTCAGCAGCTCACTCTGAACTGGGAAATTCAAATAAATTATTAAATAAGTAATGGTTTTGTGAGATGTGGTAGAGGAGTGCGACAGCATTGGGTCTGGTGAGTTCTGGAGGAGGAAATATGACCTTAATTTGAAAGCTGCGCCACCCGCCAGTTGCGACCCTCACCAGATGAAGTTGTCTTGCTGCTGAGTTCAGTTATTGTTATTTTTTTAGACGGGAAAGCAAACCAATTTAAAAAAAAAAAGTTTTCTTGTGGTGATGTGCACTGTAAATGGTGGCGCAAGTAACGGACGTTAGTTTGTGGAACGGTGGAAGGAATGGGTACTGGTTTCTGCTTATCTGTGAAAGCAGTTTAAATGTGTGGCGGGTTATTGATATTTCCCTGTTGTGAGGTCGCCCAGGGAAGAAAAGTGCCAGTTGGCATAGATATCGGCTGATAAGGACACGGCTCGAAGGTCCTTTCAGCTAATCAGTTTGTAGCATTTTTTTGTTTTACCCATTTTATAACTTAAAGTAAAGCAGAGTCACTGCACTGTACAATAGCTTTACGGTTGCAGAGTGAGACTGGTAGGTTGTGCGTTACGGAGTCACTTTTAAGTAGGGTTGCTTGGGATCCCTATGATAGAAACAGATAAATCAGATTTCTGGAACTTTTTGGGAATTCAGATTTTTGGTATTTAAGGCCAAAAATCCAAATCGGATTACAGTGCAAACATTCCATCTTTCCTACTTCTGTCCACCACCCCCTTCCTTACCTTGAGTGCTGCTGTGTTAGGCTGTTGCAGGAGGGTACTTTATCCTTGTATAATGGTAGCTGCTTGCACACTGTTCCACTCCATCCACTGTAGTTGAGTCACAGGTGTACAGCTGGTCTATTTGTGACGGGCAGCTAGCCCCCAAAGTGTCCCGAACCGAATGATCCCATTTGCTGCCACTCTAGTGGCCAGCCAAGTGCCACTCTCCCCACTACCATTCCTGCCCTGGACCCTCGAGCAGTGAGTCACAAAACAAAAGTATTTAGCAGTACTAGCCTGCCAGTTAGTGCCTGCTGCCAGTTGTCTTCCCCCCCAAAATGCCCCCACCTCCCTGGCTGTCCTGTCATTCACGTCTGGTGAGGATCAACATACTTCTTCTGTAGTTAAAACCCTCCCAGAAGCCCCGGTTCTCCTGGAGTAGAGGTGACCAATCTTAAAGTCCTGAGGTTAGCCACCTCCAGACGCTGTGCTATTAAGGCATCTGGTGGTGGAACTCTAGGGCATTCCTAAGAATGGCCACCTTCACTCCAGAAGAATTGGTTTTTCTAGAAAAGTTTTTACTAGGGGAGAAATACTGCCTTCCAGACACGTAGGCTGGGGAGTTCGGGGGAGAGAGGAGGCACCACCACTGCCATTGTGCCACTATAGGACTTCTTGGACTGCTTGGCTTGCTGGACTGAGTGCTGTGCTCTGCCTTTTTTTTTTTTTTTTGTACCCTCATTTGTTGCCTGTCCCCATCTCGAACGCGCATGTGTGGAGGCACGCGTATGTCACGCTATGAGATGCCCTCCTGCCTGCACAATCTCTGAATCCACCCGGCAGTGAAGGAACTATGAAGGGGGTGACAACTTCCCCGGGAGAGGATAGCTGCCATTAGGTGGCTCGATCCTAGCCCCCCCAGGTCGCCGGCATGGCGTGAGGTAAGGCGTCCAGTGCCTCAACCCTCAGCACCACCGGGCTGGCCCATGCTGTGCTGCTCAGTGCACCTCTTGTGATGTTCATCATCTCTCAGGGTTTGATCAGGGGACTGGGGGGTCAGAGTATTGGGGTGGGGGTTAGTAGTGAGCACTATTCTTGATCGGAGCCAGAGGAACAATGGCTTGGGGGGGGGTCATTCATTTGGGTGGGATGGCTTGGATGCCGGGGATGTCCTGCCTGGAGATGTTAGAGAAGTGGATGGGAATTATCATAGGATGGGATCAAGATGGACTGTTGTTGGGGGGACCCCAACCAGCATTGATGGCAGACAGTTATGAGAAAGGGGAGGATCTTGGCATTGTCTACAGTAAAACAGTGTGATGCAGAATTGGAACTTCTGATTCTGCTGTAATGCCTAAATCGGAGGCAGAATGGAATCCGAGATGGAATCGGAATTTTTAAGATTCAGATCTCTGCACACAGGACGAATTCTGAGAATTTGAGCACCCTTATTTTTAAGTTAAAGTTTATAAAGGAAAACAAAATTAACAGGATCAACCAGAAAAAAGGTTTGTAATGAAACATTAAGTGCCTTGCATGTTTTGGATAACTGCAGTGATGTTGATTTGTGGAGGGGGAGCAAAAATAGCCTTTTTCCTGAGCTATCTGTAAGCAAAAACCCCCCCAAAAGATCTTAAAACCTATTTTTCTGTATTTTCAGCCTTCTAGAACTTTTAAACTGTTGAACCAACCATTACCACTCTTTCTGGATCTAGAGATCATGGCACCAACTAAGTGGATGCTGAATTTCAGGTTATTCTGTCCAGGGACGGCTGTGTTATTAAAGTACAAAACTTGGAGTTGAATATAGTTGGGCCTACTCAACTCTAATAATAGTTACCGCACCACTATACTACAGTTATTGGCAACCCTTTTTTACGCATGGATAACCGCTGGGTAATTTCGAATTACAGGGGTTGTGTGTAATGGTGACCTGTCAGCCTATCTCAGACTCCTCTAAAATGCCCATTTGTTCACACAAAAGTATGAAAAATAAGAGAAACCTTTGCATATGAAAAACAAGAAAATGTGTTGGAAGTTAAGTCTGAAGGTTGTGTAGTTGACTGATGATAGTGTAGGATACAAGGTTCATTTTTCAAGTGTTTCATTAAAAAAAGAATACTTTCCTTGCCCGAGTAGCATTGGAGGAGGAAGAGATAGGGGGCAGGCATCTGCACTAGGCTCCTATCACCTGCTCTGGGATGCTCAAAGCCCAGTACACTGATCAAATCCCTTAAAGAGCTGCTGACACCTCAAAGAAAACTTTCAAAAACATAATATTTTGGTACAATTCAGCTTGCATACCATACATATTCTATAGCTGTCTCCTCCGTAATACTTATTACTGAGGAAGTCTGCACGAAAGCATGGGGCCCAGTTTTCAAACACTTTGGAATGACGCAAGAGACTTGCGTCAAAATAGTTTGATGCAAGTGGTGACTTGCGTCATCACTTGTGCCAAAGGCAACTTTCCAAAGCAGCCTGCGTCTCATCCAGACATAGCAGCTGCACCAAAGCCCCCTTGCGGCAGGGTTGCGTCAAACAACCCAGTGCACCAGGTCGCAAGGGGGCATGTGCCATGGTGGGGCTGCAACATCTTTTTTTTTATTTTCAAAGCCACTAAATGGATGTAGCAAGGTGCAGTACTTAAACTAGCCAGTAGGTGGTCTAAGTGGTTGCACCAGTGGGACAGGGTAGTTCAGGGGAGAGTAGAGGCGCACAAAGGGCACGGGAAGAGGCAGTGGGGGTGTCGGGATACAGCTGGGCATGAGACACAGCTGTGTGGCACCCGGCGAGGTACCATTGCAGTGTGTCAAAATAAAATGTATTTGTTAAAAGGATGCCCATACTGTAATCAAACATTCCTGATAGTGTAGCTGCCCCCCTTCCCCCCCCAAGTATGATGACAAAAGTACACCTGTGCTATATACATTTCATTTTGGCACTTTGCCGTTTGCCACATTACTGCGTCTCATGCCCAGCTGTGTCCTGACACCCCCACTGCCTCATCTGGTGCCCCTATGCCCCAGGGCTCTTCCTGGAAACATGTTTTTCACCCCACGCCCCAACATCCCGGCCCTCTAGTGTTGCACTGGGTGGGGGGCCTAGATACCTGTTTTCCACAGATGTGCCATGTGTTTGGTGCACCTGGCAACCTACGGCAAACCCAGGGAGTTTGTTGCAGGGACCCTGCATGTTCTAAAATCTGGCGCACCCAAAGTTTGCTACAACCCTTAGAGCGAAGCAACTTGCATTGCTCTAAGGGGTCTTTGAAAATCGGGCACATGATCTTTATCCCTTAGAGTTCATGTGTCTCTGTAGCTTACTCCCTCCTTCAAGTCATAATCCTCTGTTGTGACATCACAATATGTTGCCATGGGAGTAACTTTGATGTCACAAGCAAGTCATTATGACATCAGGTAGGAAGAAAGCAACAGGAATAGATGAAGTTGTTCAAAGATCCTGTTTTTGTGCAAATCGCTTCACTAATAAATAATGGAGAGGAGAAATACAGAACTAATGTGAAACATAACCTGAACTATGTCTAAATCCCAATAAAATGGAAAAATGGCCGCCAGGCTGGGCGTGCTGAAAAGTCTGCTCTTGAAGCTCTTACAGTTGGATTAGATTTTAACCTCGCTTTTCTGTTTCTTTTTTTTGCTTTTGATTGTCTTTACTATATTTTTTTTTCTCGGTTGGTTTTTGTTTGTAGAATGACATTTCACCCAACCAGTGACCTCGTAGTGTGCGTCAGGGCCGTTTGCCTGGGCCGCTGTTGTCCTGCTTATTCTAACTATACTATTCTCACGAAGAAATCTGTTTTCCTGCCTACTGGGATTTATTCACTATACTTGTTTTCAGCAGGACATGTTGCTTTTGTGGTCCCGAATTCATTTTGGGCTGGTGGGATGGTAGTCCCGAGGAGAGGAGTGGAATCGAGAATTTAATTGGATCTATTCGTGGCAGGATTAATATAGTGCAGGAAGAAGAGTCGTGGAGTTACTGTTGTGCTTGGTTTGGAATTCTGTTGTGGGTGAGTCTACAACTGGCGCTCTTGGAGGGCGCAGGAGCCGGTTTCCTACTGAATTAGATGGTCCCGACTCTGAGGGGTGATCAACGGCTGGAATCTGGGGCTGCTCAGGATGCTGGGCCTTAGTTTTGTCAGGTAACTGGCAGAACAGGCCATTGATTTCCTTAGGTTCTCCAGGTGGCCAGCCGGTGGGCTGGTGCTGTTGGTGAACCGAGGAGCGGCTGAGGATATTTTCTGGCTGCAGTCCCCTGTATGGGGTTCTGCCTCTACCATATGGACTAAGGCCCTGTCCACACTATGCCTCTGTAACATTACAGAGGGCTCAAACCGTTACCAAAACGGTTTGCGTCTACATCTGTAACGTTACAGAAGGCGTTTTCGTAACCGTTGTTGAAACCACTTATGAGGTGGTTTGAACAACGGTTACGAAAACGGTTGTGCCCCTGTAACGCTACTTCAGCCATAGTGGAACGCGTGAGCGTGTAGCTCCACTATTCCCCCAGTGCAGCATGAACTGCACTGTGGGATAGGGTCCAGCTGTAACATTACAGGGCACCCACAAATGTGGACGGGCTGTAACGGTTCCAAACCGTTATCGAGACTGTTTGCTGGCAGTGTGGACACACTGTAACGGTTCCGGTCTGTAACGGTTTGGAACCGTTACAGACTGTAAGTGGTGTAGTGTGGACAGGGCCTAAGAATGGAAGACGCCCGGTTTAAAGATCCTCTACCTGCCTGCACACAGTCTGACTTTAAATCTTTATTACTTGATCTGATTTATACTGTTTGAAAGCAGTAAGACTACCTGTATTTTTTACTGGTTTCCCAAGGTGAGAAGGCTTGGGAGCTGGAAACATTAACTTCTGTACTATCTTTTGACAGACAGTGAGAGTGCCTGTGTTGTTAATTTCCCAAGGCAGTGAGAGGGCCCGAGGATCTGAAGATAATCACTGAAGATTCTGGTTATTCTTACTTGACTTCCTCACAATATCAGAGTTCATCATTCATTCATGACTGAAATCTGTTTTAATTTGGATCTGTTCCAGTCCAAGTTTTTCTGTTAACTGTTTATTTTTAATTTTTTTTTTTTTTTGACTAAAATTTTACGTTTGTGGTGGGTTAAGTGAGGGTTATTTATGCTTTGATAGGGGATAGCTGTTTTGGGTTATTTTTTTTTTTTTATTAAGTGTTGTGGGTTTATATTTTGTTGTGATTTGTGTTATTTTGTTTGTTGAGAGTTGTTTGATAAAGTAATTGCCAGAATGTATCGGAGGCCTGCTGCCACAGTCATGCGCTATTCACCCTCTTCTCTCCGCGCCCTCCGTCCCTTTATTCCTCCCCCATTGCAGTTTACAACTTATCAGCACTGTAGAGCACTGGGTATCGCTCGCAAGGGGAGGAGGGGGGCCGGGGAGCACGAACAGTGGAGGATGAATGAGTGGGGCCATCACATCGGGGTCGTGAGATCTAGGAGTCACCCTGGGGTGAAATGGAACCAAGAATGTGGCTTGCTATGCCTGGTTTCCATGCCCAAGGGCACTACCAATATTTATGGGCAGGTGGTTCGGGCGGCCCTGGAGGTTCATCCAACTCGGGCGGTGTTATGCAATGCCAGGTCCATTAAAAACAAGACTGTAATTATTGCAGATTTTGTAGGAATGGTGGATTTGGCTTGCATCACTGAGACCTGGCTGGATGAGAATTCTGGCCCCATTTTGGAGGCTTTAACTCCAGCCGGGTACTCGGTGATTCACTGCCCGAGATTGGATCGCAGGGGATGGGGGACTGCGGTCTGTTTTAAGACCGAACTTAACCTCACGAGTGTACCAGTTGAGGAGACTGAGTCATTCGAGTGTACCGTGGTAGCAGGTGTGGGTTGTAGGATCGCTCTCATCTACCGTCTGCCCAGAGATGAGAAGCGGTTCTTTCAGGAAGTGGCGGACTTCATTATCGACATGGCGTTCGAGTCGCCCAGACTGATGGTTCTGGGCGACTTTAACGCCTGGGTCGATGACTAATTCTCGCAGTTTGGACAACACTTCCTCCAGTTGATGTCATCTCTGGGCCTTACACAGATGGTTACCACTGCTACCCATAAATATGGTCACTCCCTTGACTTAGTGTTCCTCCTGGGGATTAAGGCCTCCGATCTGGGGGTGGAACCAGTTGGATGGTCTGACCATTACACCGTGGGGTTTAGTTTTAGTGCCTCCCTTTGTAGGCCTACCCCTGTGGAGATGGTCAGGTATCGCCCTTTACGAGATGTTAGCTCTGAAGGCCTGGCAGCGGTACTTGACCTATCATCCTTTCCAGTGGCTAACAGTGACCTAGAGGCCCTCGTGGTAACTTATAATACAGCCATTTTGGTGGCCGTGGATGTCGTTGCTCCTGTCCAAGTTCATCCTCTCTCCCTTCACCCTTGGTCCTCATTTGGTTTGATGGGACCTTGAGGGAGATGCGGCAACTAGGACGAAGGTTAGAGTGTTGCTGGCAGAGATTTCCCCCTTGATGCCGACCACCTTAAATTGATGGAGCATTATCAAGCCTATCAATCTGCAATCACCCGTAAGAAGGCAGAGTTCCTGTTTGGGGAGATTGCGGTTGCTCAGAATCGACCAGCTCAGCTTTTTCGCATTGTGGACAGACTATGCAACCCAGCCTGCCTTCAGGTTCGAAAAGCCTTTTTGCAGGCAGAGTGTGATGAACTTGCTCAATTCTTTGCAAATAAGGTGGCTGACATCAGGGTGGCACTCCATCCAGCACACTCTTAAGGGTGTTGCTCTGGATCAGCGCGTGGCTGCTGCTCCTCAGTTTTCTTGGAGTACCTTCGACCGACCGGAGTTTGTGGATGTCATGCGGATTGTCCAGAGTGCGTGCCCTATGTACTGTAGTTTGGACCCTGGACCAACTTCCTAGATTTTGGGTTGTATTGACCCCATCGGTCCGGTTCTAGCACGGATAGTCTGGTGCTCCTTGGAAACAGGTGAGTTTCCTAGCTCCCTGAAGGAGGCAGTGGTAACACCCCTCTTCAAGAAAGCTTCTTTGGACCCTGACTGCCATGCAAACTACAGACCAATCTCAAATCTTCCCTTTTTAGGGAAGATGATTGAGAAGATAGTGGCCGTACAGCTGGAGAACCATTTGACCATCCATGATATCTGTGAACCCCTCCAGTCCGGTTTTCGAAAGAGGCACAGTACTGAGACAGCGCTGGTTCGGGTGCTCAGTGATCTTCTGATGGCTAGGGATCAGAAGAACCGTTCCATCTTGGTTCTTCTAGATCTCTCATCAGCATTTGACACTGTGGACCATGAGGTCCTGCTTGATTGTCTGAGGTTCATCTGTGGATTATCTGGTGTAGTCCTCTGGTGGTTTACATCTTACCTCACTGGAAGAACTCAGAGAGTGGTGTCTGGGGTTTATTCCTCAGACCCAGTTTCTCTGCCTTGTGGGGTTCCTCAGGGTTCAGTGTTGTCCCCAATGTTGTTCGCAGTGTACATGCTGCTCCTCGGAGACATTGTAAGAAGGTATGGGCTGAGGTTTCACTGCTATGCTGATGATACCCAGCTCTTCCTTTCTTTTGCATCTGACCAGGATGGAACTCTCTCGGTCTTTAATAACTGCCTCGCAGAAATCCAGGAGTGGATGGCCTCGAGTTGGCTGAAGTTGAACTCGGATAAGACTGAGGTGCTGGTTGTGGATCCGGCGGGCCGGATAGGGGGGCCCGGGGTTGGTTTGCCCTCCGGGCTTTACCTTGGGGGGCTCATCACTCCCGACCTCTGAACAGGTGCGGAATCTGGGGGTAATTTTTAACGAAGGGCTAACTCTGTATTCGCAGGTGTCTGCCGTCGTCAAGTTCTCTTTTTATTACCTGAGGAATATCTCCAGGATCAAGCACGTTGTTCCATCCGGCGGTCTTCCTACGCTGGTCCATACCTTTGTGTCCTCGTGCTTGGATTATTGCAATTGTCTTTATCTAGGGCTACCTGAGGTGGAAATCCGCTGTCTGCAGCTGGTGCAAACATGGCCACGACTTTGTGAGAACTTCGGTCCAGTCATATTTACTGATGTAGCGAGACTGCACTGGCTGCCAGTACAGTGTCGGATCACCTTTAAAGTCTTTTTTCTGACTTTTAAAGCAGTACAAGGACTGGGTCTGGGCTACTTGAAAGAGCTCCTGGTCCCTTACTGCCCTGGGCGATCGCTCCGCTGACAAGGGGTTGCTAGAGATCCCAAGGGTGTGTTTAAAATCTTCTGGGGCCCGGGCATTTATGCATGCGGCCCCTACCCTCTGGAATTCTCTACCCCGTCAGTTATGGGAGTGCATGACCATGAAGGGATTTAAACAGGCCATGAAAACATATTTGTGGTGTCAAACGTTTGGTGGTTAATTTATTTTTCCAACTGTAATTGTATTTGCTGTTTTTATAGTTTTATATTTTTAAGATACTGAGTTGTTGATGTGTTTTAAACTTTGTTAGGCGCCTTGGTTCTTGAAAGGTGCCATAAAAATAAAGATTATTATTATTAAATATTTTTGTTAAAGTTCTCCTGAAGGCATCAGCTGCTCATTAAGGACAGTTGGCTTTGAACATGGTTTGCAGTACACAAATCTGTCCAGCATCCCACAGGCACCTCACCATGGGCAGATATCACTGTGGCATTTAAAGGTAGGAGATATTATGTGTTTTTGCACCAATGTACTGAATGCTAAGATGGAGGAGGAGGAGAAGCCTAGGCCAAGTAGGGATGTTGTACAAGGGTAGTGTTCCTTCACCTGCCTTAAGACGAGTATAGATTGCACCTCGCAGATTTCTTTGCATATTTGAGGCACTTGATGCAAGAAATGGGGTCATTGGGACTGCGCACACCAGAGCCCTCAGCAGCTGAAATATTGTTATACAACACCCCCCACTGTAGGATTCTTAATGTGTTTTACAAGCTCCTTCAGGGAAAGTGTCCTTCCTCCTTAGGTGACCTAGTTACAAAATAGAGCAAGGACCTTGACACAGAAAATTTGGAATTCTCCCTCCTTGTGCAGGTCGCAGGGCTCTAGGACCTCTGGGATCTCCTTCCTGATGTGGACCAATAGGCAGGAAACCAAAGCTGTGGCATTGGGACATAAGCTACTCTTATCGGGGCATCATGCCGGTCTGTTTCCTGCCTTCAGTCTAGCAGGCACCTTGAAGCAGCGCTCTTATCACTTGGTGACAGAGCTGAAACTTCAGATCATCATTATTATATTTTTTGGGGACATTTTTTTGCAGTTAGGGTCCCCTTCCCAAGTACTTGTCAGAGTAGTGCAGTCGGGATACAGCTCTCTAGACATTTGTAGCAGGACTCCTTCCAGCCGGGGCCTTCCAGACTCAGCTGCGCATGCTGCACAGTCTGCCCCTCACCCCACCCAGGAGTGCTTTGCCCATGAGAATCGGACAGCACATGACCGCAACAAGAGCTCAACCACTCCTTCGGGGCAGCTACTTCAAGGATTGAGCCACTGCTTCATCACTACAATTAGCACTGGCCGAAGGACCTCCTGCAGCGCTTCCGACACTAGGACCACCCACAGAGCTGCCCAAAGCCAGGATTTGCACAGGAGCCTTTTCATCAGCAGCAGCTCTCGATCGCCTGTCTGGTGGGCTACCAAGTCGATGCTGGAGGATCACAGTGAGTACAGGCTGGTGGGCCGACCTTTGGAAGAGGAGGGACAGAACTTGGGGGAAGCTCAGAGCAGTTGGGCTCACAAAGCGCAGGAAAATCGTGCCTACGGCCATTTTGAGTAGTGCTTTTGCTGGGTGTTGCCACATGTGCCTCATGACTTCACCAGACTTTAAGGATGCATCGGAGGTATTTTGGTGGCACTAACTGTCCTTCAGGGGCAGTTTTATTTTAAAGATTTACTGGGGATCTTCTGTGGCTCAGTCTTGCTTCTTTAGAAGATGGAACGACTATAACAGCATAGCATTTCCAGGACCAAGCAACCCTTATTTTTGGCAAAAACCTATACTCTGACACTGAACTGGTTTCTCCTACTTCAACGGCTCTCATTCCCTGCATTTCTAGTGGCTGAGGGACAGAAGCTTGACAACTCTGTTTTTACCTGGCCTTAGAAGGTGCCCTAATCCCGTTATAGTGGCCCTCCTTTGTTTGCTCGAGCCCTCATGGGGGCAGCAATCACTCTGTCTCAGGATTTTTGAAGTGACCTTCTCGGGGCTTGGTGCCATTTTTAAATGAGAATGTCTTCAGACATGGCTTCCAGTAAGTCCTTGGACAACTCCACAAGGTGCAGAAAATGCGGTAAGTGCAAGTCCACCCTATTAGCCACTTTTGCTGTGGCCCGATGCTTACAATTGTGAGGCTGCAGCTACTTGAGACTCTTCCCCCACAGAGGAAAATGCCACCACCACCTCATCTGGGTCCCAGGAGATGCCACAACAGCCCCCACTGCAACTGCCGCCAGACTTAATAGTGAAGTTAAACAGAGCATTTGCGCTGGACCCAGTCTGCTTGGATTTGCAGCCCCCTGCTTCCCCTCAGACCCATACCCACAAGAAAGCCACTAGAAAACAAACTCCCATCTTCTCCTGTGACGAGGAGTGACATCACGAACATCATCGCAGTAAGAAAAAGAAGCATGGTAGCTCGCCTCCCTCCGGGACAAGGCAGACGACAGTGCTCATTATCACACAAGAAAGCAGCATTGTGCCAGGTCACCTTCTTCATCAGACTCGAGTGTGTCTTCTGCCAAGGAGGGGGAGATCCATGACAATTCCTCAGATTCAGAGCCGTAATCTGCAAGGCACTTTGATATTAATGACCTGGACTTTTTCATTAAAAATGTCACATCGGAGATACACCTATGACCCACGCCTTCCGCTTCCAAACAAGGCAAGCTGACCTTCAGGCTATCCAAATCGACTAAGCTGTCAACAGCATTCCCAGTCCCACCAGCAACTGAGGCTTTACTTAAAGAGGGGTGGCAAGCAGAGATCGACAAATTTCAAAATTAAGTACTTGTCCATGGACAAGTGGCTTGAGTAAAATTAGTAGTCCTGGTGCTTGAGATGGTGGTAATCCAGTTAAAAATAGGAGAATTTTGATTTTCTATAAGCTGCCTCCAGTTGTGTTCCCCCAAACCCCACAATCTGACAGTCACCCCCTTTTCTCTGAGTCACTTCAGATGGACTACAGCACCCTTTTTTTTGTTGTTTTTAATTTAAATGCTATCCTTTTTCTATAGGCTGCCACCAGCTGTGTTCCCCAAGATCCTCAAAATCCCACAATCTGACACACAGACCCCCATTGAATGACTTTAGACAGTGTGTTTTCCTTTTTGGTTTTAATTAAATGCTTTTCCTTTTATTTTTTTCCTTTTTTCTACAAGTTGCCTTGTTGGTAACCTGAGATCCCCAAAATCTGACAGCAGTCACTCACTGAGTGACTTCAGACAGTAGTTTCCCTTTTTTTGGTTTTAGTTCTGAATGCTTTCCTTTTTTTCCGTTGTAGGTTGCCACCAGTTGTGTTTCTCCGAGATCCCCACTTTCTCACAGCAGTTACCCCCCCCAACTGAGTGATTATTGACTTCAGTGCTTTTTTTCCCCTTACTGATGCAGTTCTTCCTTCCTAGTTAATATGCTTTTTGTTTTTCTTTTGGGTTTGGCTATTATTTATTTATTTAGCTTCTGTTTACCGGGTAAGTACACTAGATGAGTATTATGCCTATTTTCAGGAACGACCCTTTATGCAAGCTGTCACTAAGTTGTGTTCCTTCTTCCAGCACACACAATCTCTCTCCCTGCACTAACTGAAGTGCAATAACATTTTTTTTTAGCCATTTCCCTTTCAACAGTTTATCCAGATTCTTGTTTCTTTGCCCTGCTGACAAACTGTCTGTCCCTAGCCACCTTTATGTTGTTCCCCAGCCTTCCTCCTGTCCTCACAATCTCTCACCCCTCCCCCAGTTGTTTTCTTTTAAAAACTCCTTCCCCTTTCCTTCTTTTGGCTATTAGTTTTTCTTTTTTTGCTGTGAGAGCAAGAGGCTGGGCACGTCTAACGGTCGGTGACTGCCCTCGGTTAGGTCTCAACAAAAACTGGAGCCAAGCAGCAGCCAAGCCAACTACATCCATCCGCTGACTGTCACACTGTGAAAGGGTGCCTTTCAGTTTCCTTGGCGTGACGTGCCTGTGACTCTCCTCAGCACCCCCACCACCATCACGGCCACTAGCCTGGACTGATACTCTTAGGCTCTACACACTATGGGCTGACTAATCTGTCAGTCCTGGGCTGCTGGCAATCGCTGCTGCTGCGGTGGAGAGAGGGAGGTTGCCTTCAGCTCAGCACATCTTTCCACGCTCGCTTCTGCTGCTCCCCAGTGCACGTGGCTGCTGTTTTCAACGTGAGCACTTGTACCATGTGGGGCTAAGAAAATCCGGTAGACTCAGCCGAATATAAAACAAGCGGCATCTAGTGGTTGGGACCTGGCAGTACAAGCTATTTTCCGGGGGTGAGGGGGGGCGGGGCAAAAACATGGTTGTCCGTGGGACAGCCGAGACGAGCAAGATTTGTAGCCCGGGACATCGCGCGATGGGATTTGTCGACCCCAGGTGGCAAGGCATGTAAAAAACATGCCCTGTCCCAGGTGTGATCAACAAGCTATTGAAGTTGGATACCAAACAATCAGAAACATGGCTGAATCTTTCCAGGATTGACCCCATGATTTTATCCTTAATGAAGAAGACTATAATTCCGGCTGACAGCAGGGCCACACTCAGGGACACAGTAGATCGCAGAGTGGAATCGTCTTTAAAGAAGGACTTCCAGACTTCAGTGGCTTCCTTGAAGGCAGCAACAGCTAATCTGTTCTTGGCTAGGGCCATTTTCTCCTGGGCTGCAGGGTTGGCTTTTCAGCTGGCAGAGGATTCCAAGAAGAACCAAACTATAATCTAGCAGCTACAGCTGGCGGGTCTCGCCTCTGCTTACTCTGTGGATGTTTGGGAGGATGCGGCCCGCTGTGCCGGGAGAACAGTGTTCTGCCAAACATCTGCGAGACAAAAACTCTGGCTGCGCGGTGGATGACCGAAATAATTCCTTCAATAGAAGAATGGCGAATCACAGTAATGTCCATATATCAAATGGAAAAACTTACAGCGGCCCTACAAGATAAAACTATGAAGTTTACTGATAAATGGCAACGTTGGGTGTTACAAATGATGCAGACAGATGCATCTCTTGTTCCTTAAGAATTGGGTTATAGCAGAACTGGGGGGGCGCTGCTCTCACTGGGAGGAAGAGGGGGGGAGTTACGCGCTTGCTATATCTCTTGCAATAAATTTCTGCCTTCACCTTATTTAATGATCTGTGAAGGTGTCTGTAGACTGCAACACTAAACTAGTAGAGAATGGACTTTACTTTTAATCTGTCAGTGTCTTGTGACCATCGATGTAATTCAGTAATTTATTTGCACACTTTTAGTTGAAGTATGTAATGTGTGTTTCATTTGTACAAAACTAATAAAAATTATATTTATAAAAAAAAAAATCTGGCTGCGGGCCTGGAAGAGTGATGCCTCCTCGAAAGTTCTTTTTGTTAGGGCATATGAAGGTAGCCTTCTGTTCGGTTCTGCTCTTAAAGAGGCAATCAAGGAATCTGGGGAAATGGCTAAAGTCTTCATGCTGCAATCAAAATCTATGGACAAATCTTGATTTGGCAGATCCCGGTGGCGTTTTCATGTTGTCAACAAGGAGTACATAATCAACTTCGACACAAAGCCTTCACTTCCTCATGTTGTTCCTTCTCCACTATCGGCCGACCCCCACCAAGAGACATTTGATGCTTCATGCAGTCACAGACTTGCTTCAGAAAGGGGCTATAGAGCCAGTACCCCTCCCAGAGGTCAGTAGAGGAGTTCACTCCCTCTTCTTCATCATACTAACAGCTGAGCTGTAAATCTGGAGACCTGGGTTTGAATCCCACAGCCCTCACTTGCATACTGTGTGACCCTGAGCAAGTCACTTAACTTCCCTGTGCTCCCAGGTTGCACCTGTAAACAAGCTTTCAGCTTAGTGTGCCACTCCTGGTTAAACAATTGAAAACAAAAAAACATGCACGGAGGGTTTCTGGCTAGCGCTGGATCTCAAATTCCAGAATCAGTTTGCAGCAGATCTTTCAAGATGGAGACACTATCGTCCATCACCGGGGAAGTCCACCAGTGAGACTTTCTCACATCCATCGAGTTACAGGATGCCTATTTGGACATTCCCATCAGAGACTCTCACAGACAGTACCTCAGGTTCAAGGTCCAGGACAGCCACTTCCAATTCAGAACACTTCCATTTGGGTTTTCCTCTGCCCCAAGAATCTTTTCCAAGGTCCTAGTGGCAGTGGTTGCGCACCTCCACAACCAGGGGATCCAGCTCTTTCCGTAGTTGGATGACATCCTGATCCAAGCTCCTCATTATGACTTGGTGCATTCTAGCTGTGGCAGAGATTATTCCCTGGCTTGCCACACATGGTTTTGTCATCAACCAGCAAAAGAGTTCTGTTTCCATCTTGGACACTGAATCATCTGGAGGCAGACTTCTGAACCTGCCAGGGCAAGCCACTTTGGCAAAATTCCAGGATTTACAAACTTTGCTTCAGAAGATTTGAAAGACCACTCGACTTTCAGCCCAAGTGTTCATGTCACTCATAGGGATGATGGTTTCCCTGGTAGATAGTGTCGTGGGCCTTAATTCATATGCGACAAACTCAAGTGATCCTACTCAAACAGTGGTCCCTTGGGAGAGACAACAGGAATCACAAAGTGACACTATCTCAAAGAGGAAGGACAGCCTACTTTGGTGGACAGTGAGTCGAACATAATGAAGGGACACTAGCTGAGCCATCCACAACAGGTGTGAATCACCACCAAAGCCAGCCTCAAAGGTGGGGGTGCTCACATGAATTTTCTCTCCGTTCAAGACAAGTGGAAGTTCCTGGAGTCCTGCCTCAGCGTCAACATGATCTAAATGTGAGCAGTACACCTTGCGCTCTGAAGATTCAAAAGCACTGTTCACAGACGAGATGTCCTGATCCTCCCCTATAACCGGACAACAATGGCTTACATCAGTCACCAAGGGAGCAGAAGAAGCACCCGTATGTGGAAGGAAATTCTGCTGTTCCTACAATGGGCTGAGAATCACTTCTCCAGTCTGGCTGCTGCATGCCTCCCTGGTCAGGACAACATAATGGCAGACTGGTTCAGCTGCAAGGACATTCTGCTGGGGGAATGGGAACTGCAGGACAGTCCCTTTCAGCTCTTCACCCTCCAGTGGGCATCCCCTCAGGTAGATCTCTCCACTATGTCATGAAGGGTCAATCCGATCTTCTGTACGCCTTCCCTCCCATTTAGATTATAACCAGAGTTCTACACACACAGAGTGGCACAGGACAAAGCAGAGGTGATCTTGGTATGCCCATGATGGCTCCATTGACCATACCCCCCCCCCCCCAATCTCGTCCACCTGACACGGGATCCGTCACTCATATTTGAAATTAGTCCAGATCATCTTCACCAAGGGTCACATACTGCATCCGAAGCTATGCAGTCTATTCTTCTCAGCTTGGAGATTGAGTGGGAAACTCAAAGAACTAGGATATTCAACAGAGGTAATTGAAATGATGATGCACTCTAGACGTCTGTCTTCCTCAAAGGTGTACTACAGAATTTGGTGAAAGTTTTTATTCTGACTCCAATCCAAGCAGATGGACAATCATACAGTTTCCTTACCAGTACTTCTTCAGTTTCCCCAGGAGGATTTCAGTATGGGTCTAGATCCAGCAACCTTAAGGGTTCAGGTCTCAGCTTTACGAGCTCTGCTTCTTATGGAAACTGGGGAGTCACTGAGGTGACATCCTCACTTCAAATGATACTTGCGAGCAGCTACCCTGAAATGTCTGCCAGTGAAGTCTATTGTGCCTCCATGGCTCCTCAATGTAGTTTTCAAGGCCCTTACCAAAGCACCTTTCGAAGCTGTGGGAGAGGCGTCCTTTCTCCATCTCACAGTGAAGGTCACTTTTCTCATTGCTATCACCTCAGCCAGATGAATCCGTGAGCTTGGGGAGCTCTCTTCCAGGAACCTTCTGCAGTTTTTCACTAGGATTCAGTAATGATAAGGACTGATGTAAGTTTCTTACTGAAGGTCACTTCTATCTTCCACTGCAGTCAGAAACTGGCTCTGGCATACTCTGGATCCTAGGCATGCTCAGAAGTGGTACCTCAAATGAACTGAGCTGCTTTGGAGGACTTTGAGCCTTCTGGTCCTCACGGTGGACCAGAATATGGGTAAAAAGACTTCTAAAGATTCTGTTGCGAGATGGATACGATCATCCATCATCCTGTCCTACAGACAAGCTGGAGTTCCCCTTCCAGGGCCGGGGGAAGCTCACTCCACTAGGGCTGTGGCTACTTCATGGACGAAACTCCGGGATGCATTGCCAGCTGACATTTGCAGAGCTGCTACCTGATCCTCATTACATACATTTGCAAGATTTTACAAGCTTGATGTTGCCGTGTCTGCAGAGACTTCTTTTCGGCCAGAGGGTTCTACAGGTCGTTGTGGACAGGTAATGGTAATTTCTACATTCTTCCCACCAATGGGTACACTTGTCTTACTGCTGCTATGTCCCAGTGGTCCTAGAGCCCTGTGATCAGAACAAGGAAGGAGGAATAGAAATTTAGGTATGTATAAATTCTCTTTCTCTGACTGCTGGTCACAGGGCTGCGTCCTTCGTGAGAATGTACAAAGTTGGCATCTTAGCCTCCAGCTAATTCTGTAAAGTTATCTAACATTTTGCTTCAGGTTTTTTCCTTATAGGGGTATTGCCTGGTTTGGTCATCTGACTTCTCTACTTGCTTTGGAACAGACCGGGCATGATACCCAGTGGGAGGAGCTTATGTCGCAATGCTGCAGCTTTGGTTTCCTGCCTGTTGGTCCATATCAGGAAGGAGATCCCAGTGATCCTAGCACCCTGCGACTAGCGGTCAGAGAAAGAGAATGTACGGGTACCTAAATTTCAATGTTTGCCTCCTCACACCTTAATTAAGAACTGTGCCAGAAGCAATCGCCAGTGTCAGATATAGCTTCTTGTGTCATATATACCTTACAGCCAGGCATATGCAGACATGTGACTCCAGTAAATCCCTAGTCTGCCCTAAATGTGGAGCAGTGGAGACGGTGACTTTTTGTGCATGACCTTGGCCTGCCCCAGGATCAGCAGTTACTGGTGGGAAGTGCAAAGAATCACGAAGAAAGTGCTGGGACACCCTCTTCCCAGCTCCCTCTTGAATTCCTACTAGGAGCCAAGGATTACCACAGAATGTCCTGGGGCTCCAAAAATCTATGGAGCCTGGTGTTGATAAATGCCAGAAAAACTATATCTCAAACTTGGACGGGTAAGACCCCCACACACACCATAGCACATGGAGCCACAACATGCTGACATGCTTAAAAATAGAGCGTATCAAGTACAGTGCCAGTGGCATGTCATCAGTACAGGTATTTGAAGAAATGTGAACCCCATTCACAACAGCTGTTGGAGGAGCGACACATTCCCCCCTGATCTTATGTGTCCACCTGGCGGAGTAGCATTACTGTGTAATGGTTCAGTAATAGTAACACGAATACGCTGTAACAAGGGGATGTACAGGTACGTGTATTAAACCAGGAAACAATGCGTAACATTATTTGTATAAAACAATAGTTTAAATGAAATGCAATTTTGCTTTGATTTGACTCGGCTGAAAATCCTTAACTGACAAATATATTGGCATTGTCTTGTTTTATGATATGCATATGTGTCATAAACTCTGTATGTCCGAACATGTCAGTAAAATAAATTTTACAAGAAAAAGAATAACTTTTAAAATATTATTGAAGTTAGTCTGTGGCCAGTCACAAAAGCAGGTGACAGGTGAGGCTGCTTTCATTGACGCGCAAACCCCCTTTTGTAAGGTTTGGCTGTCGTGAAAGTGGGGAAATGAACAGAAAACCTTGTGCAACAAAAGCAAAACAATCTCTTGGAAGTTATGTCTGAAATGTGTTAATGCACGTGATAGGGCCCAGGGTTGGTAAAGTTTGGAGTTTGGGTTTGGAGGCAGTATAGTGCAGTGGTTTAAGGGTCTGAGCTGCAAATCTGGTGACATCCAGCAGACCAGATCTGGGTTTGAATCCCACAGCTTCCACTTACATACTGTGTGACCCTGAGCAAGTCACTTAACTTCCCTGTGCTCCCAGGTCGTGCCTGTAAAAAAAGTTTTCAGCTTAGTGTGTTAATCCTGGTTAAAAACAACTAAAAAAACAAACAAAAAAAAAAACACCCCAAATACAGGTGAATGATGGCCCAGCCCCCCACTGGCCCACACCGGTGACTGGGCACTTCCATATGTTCTGTAGCAGAGAACGACAAATCCAGTGCAAGTCCCAGGGAAGTCAGGTGACTAGGCTGGGGAAACTGGTCTGAATGGAGACAAGTTGGGCAACCCTAGATGCAGTACAAATTGACGGAAAAAACGCTTTTGTAAGATACAATACCACTTTTGTGACAGTCTTGGAAGAAGAAAATATCTAAATGGCTTTTTGAGGCCATGTCCGTGAACATGCAGCTGAAGTCTGATGCAGATGCAGCTGCTTCATCAAGGTACAGGTTGGGCGCAGTGTGCGTCATTATGCAGCTGGTTCATGAGAGGCCCTCAGGACCATTGGTGAAGCAAGCTACAGGGTTGCTGCAGTGAGCGCCATTATGTAGCTGCTTTATAAGTGGGCCATACTCACAAAGCAAGTGACAGGTCTGCAGCAGTGCATGTCACTACTCAGCTGCTTTGTGAGTGACCCGTAGGGCTACTTGCGAAGCAAGTTAGAGGCCTAGCACAGTGAGCACCACTATGGGTGTAAGAAAGGTGAAAGCTAAAGTTATCAATTGTTATATATATATTTTTTTTTAAATAAGGAAATTAGTTGCAAAAAAGGTACGTTAATGCATCTATTAGGGTTGAAGCACAAAGTGCACAAAAGTAGTGAAATGATAATTAGGGTAAACGTCCGTAGAACTGTGGCCTATGAGAGGTATGGTCTTCTTGGGGTTTGAACAATCATGCAATGCAGTGTTGGCGTTACCCTAATATCAGCACTGTCTTTTCTCACAAAGGAAATGGCACAGCAAAGCTTGAAGACATGGCGCTGATATTAGGGTAATGCCTGCATTCCATGATTATTTAAACCCTGAGGAACACAACACAGCCAGTTTGCGAGGGTTGCAGAGACTTTTTGCCCTAATTTACCCTTTCTCGACTTTGCGTTTCAGCTGCATTGACGTAGTTGTTTGCAATTAATATAAATTCATGTAAAGTGGTGTATTACGGGTTTAACATACTTGAGGTGAGTGATGACTCATAAACCTTAAGAGGGAAGCTGAAGAGTTTTATGACAGTCATTACACGCCATGGGTGTGTGAAAAAACACAAAAATAACAGATTTTTGCACTACTTCCCAAATGTTATTATTTATAATTACTGTACAGGTTTCAAACTTTATGTAAACATAACAACTGGAGAGACAAAAAATCCCAAATAACCACTTTGTAGCGTTTCGATTTTGCCGACAAGCTGTTTCCGTGCTTTACATTTCAAACTCTGGGTAACTAAAGCAAATCAAGTATTTAGTTTGAAACTGCTCGCTGTGGAGTTGTGGGTTTGAACAAGTGGTTTGTGTGCTAACAGTTTCATTGGGAGTGAAAAACCCATCTATCAGAAATAGCTGCTTTGCGAGAGGTATTTAACAGAGCGTGAGTGGTATTAATTGACAAATAGAAAATATCAAAGTAATGCATAGGTACAAATTCAATAATATGCCAATGATAATATATCTGTGTGACATCAAGGGGGTATATCACGCAGTCTTGTTCTGATTTTAACACACGTAACCAGTAATTATATACAAATTATCTAACACACTGCACGTGCACTGAAAACTGCTGTTCTGCGTCAGGAGCACAGTCATTTTTACAGATTACTCTTTGGAGTTCTAAATCATGGGATTAACTTAAAACTGGAGCCCTGGCATGCCGCAGAAGTTCTTGTTCAGGCTTAGATCTGCATTAGCTACATCAGGAGGGACTGATTAGTACAGTAGGCAAAACTTGCCTTTCTGGAGCCCAACTCGGGCCACAGGTGCAATGGGTTCGTTAGTTCCCCTGTCAGCTCAGAATGTGCTGTACGTCACAAACACATCATTTGGCACAGTAGGCCATTCTGTCAAAAAGAGGGCCAGGACAGGGGTACAGAGAAACTGCTTGCAGTGTCTACATTGTAGGTAGGGTTTTGTATTAGTTAAGCAAAACATTTTGTTTTTATTCTGTACTCCCGAAATCTAAAACTTTGCAGGCTAATGGTAGACTGTTCTTTGCTTTGTTGATTTGGTTTAGTACCAGTCTGTGATAATAGGATTCTTAAAAACAAACAAGAACGGAAGGCTAATAAACTGGCCCTGCATTATTATCTGGTATAATCGGAAGTGCTTTCTTATACTTTGGTTCAACTCAGTCATATCAAATGCAGTGCTAAAAAAACTGCATTGCGATGGCCTTTTGATGTTTAAATCATTAGCCAAGCTAATTACTTTAATAAGTGGTTTAAGGAAACAGTGGCATTTCAGAATTTTCGCCTCTTTTGGTTTCTACAAAACATTACACTTATCTCATTATTCGGGCGAGTGCAATAAACCTTAATAGTTTAGCTAATGTGCTTTACTGTGAAAATATTCTCCTAACAAATCATGATTAGTAACGAGTGAGAGTTTCTAGTTAATGTGGAATGTGGCGCAGAAAGGAAAGTGTGAAGCAAAGTACATTTATAGTGCAGTAGGGATTCCTGCAGGGTCACACTGTTAGGCTTTCGTTCTGGTATTGCTATTGATTTGAAATGGAGTTTCAGATACCTTTTATTCCCTTAATCCTAGACCCATTATTCCCTTGCACATCAAAAGGCCTCACTGATTGAAGGTTCAACTTGTAGAATAATGGCTTTTTTTCTATCACTGCTGTTGTTCTGTATGCAAGTTCTTTGGCCAAGTGAGCCTGTGCCACAGATGTAAGGAAGTCAAGACATGTCATGTTCATGGTTTGACTGGAAAACAATGCCGTGTCCATTGTAATGTCACAGGATTATGGCAGTCATTGTTTGGGATGCTGTCTGGTTGACCATCAGGATCAAGTCGGCGTGGGAGGGCTAGCCCTGTGGGACTCAGAGGTGGCAAGCAGTTCTTTAAAATTGCAGAATACCATGAAACATGAGTATCATGGTACGGGAAATATAGTGTATCAGAACTATGGTGTCCAGTAGTGTCTGTAACATGGCAAAGATCAGTAGCAGTAAATAAAGACAACTAATTGGTCAAAAAGGATCACGTGGTATACTTTGCAGATGGCATTAATTTAGCAATAATGCTGTCCTAAAAGTGAAGTACCATAGTGATCCACAGAGCTGAAAAAGCAGTGCAGAAGAAAATCTAATAGTATCCCACGTGAGTGGTACTTGTCTGTCTCACCCACCCACTCAAATGCCCATGACTCTGTCTCCGCAGCACTCACTGGGAATGTGGAGGAATGTACAGGTGGAAGCAGCAGTGACATGCAGCACCAGAGTGGAGCAACTGGCGAGGGACTTCCGGAGCAAAACGCACCCTCACACGGACCGCAACCGGAAATGTGGTCTCTTTTCAATTTCAGTAGCTCCACGGTACGCAGGGTCAATTTCAAATATTGGTGTGCGAAACCAAGCCAGGACACCCTAAAATATCTAAGTCAGTCAGGAAAGGAACGAACATGCAACGGAGCGGGACACATGAAACGGGACGGAACGACATTGGAGCGACGCACTAGACACACAGACAAGGTCAGATAATATGCAAAATAGATTCAGTCGCAGATAGTATAACAGACAAATGTCTATATAATGGACCTCCTATGGAGGCTATCAAAATAATAGCCACGCAGATGTGCTAAAGTTTTACAATGAAATGTTGAGACATACTTTCTTGATACTTATGTGTCTTATTGTTTTGACAACATGACAATATAAATTGCAGTCTCTGTAATGTTCAGAAAGTGCAGTAATCAAATGCAACAGTGGAAAATGTGTCTGTATTCTGTTATTCACAGTATGAAAATAACACTCATAGTAAGCATATCCTCTAAAAGCCATGTTACAAGAGCATTAAGCCACTCCAAATGTGGCATCTAATGGGGAATTAGTGCATGGTTGGGCCATTGTAGGCACTCGGCCTTCAGCCTCATGCCACAACCCTCCCAACCATGCATTAATTCCCCATTAGATGCCACCTTCATTGTGGCTTAATGCTTGCTTGTATGTTGTAAAATTGATATGCTGGGACATCCCTACATGGGGGTTATTGACAACATCCAGACATCATTTCTTGCGTTACACTAAGACTTTGCCACTCAGCTCTGGATATTTTTAATGCCAATGTGACAAAGTGGAGACTAGAGTGGCTCTTCCTTCTTTACTCTCCTCTTGTGATGCCTTCTTTTGGTGATCAGATGCATGGTGAGTCCTGGTTGAAGATGGAGCAGGGCTAGCTGTTTCTTCCCAACTCGTCTGTGTAGCTATGTGTTTTTAAATTACTTGCTTGTAGCCACAGTTATTTGGTATAGACGGCCTGAAAATATTCCAGCTGTGTGTCCCTTATTGATTGGCCCAAGTAGTGTGGGTGGCTAGGGTGCCTAGCTTAACCATTTTTAGTGGGAGAAAAACGAGATATCTGGATAGAGACAGATAAAATTAACATACTACAAACAGCTGTTAAAATATGAGGCACATAACTGTCCCAGTGGCATGGAGGGCTGAGGCATTGGGTGCCACTTGGGGGATGGAGGGGTGAACATCCATAGATGGGTCTCCTCCTTTAGGGAGGGGGGTGGCGTGTTGCTGTTTGCCTGCCACCCAGCAGAGGCTTAGTGGCACAGCTAGCGGCTGTGTCTCAGAGGGCCGGGTGCAGTCACTAAGTATGTGCAGCGTCTTCACGCTGTACACTTGCACCATTGCTCATTTGCTGACCTTTGGGCGGGGAAACAGGAAAACACGAGAAAAGCAGGGGCTGTGCACTGGGAAGCCCGTATCCATGCTGTCACCCCAGGACAAGCCAGGGGTTCTGCACTAGGAAGTCCTGAGCTATGCCAGTACCTCGGGATAAGCAGGAGCTGTGCACTAGGAAGATCTTGTCTGCACCATTACCCAGGGACAAGCAGGGGCTGTGCACTAGGAAGACCTTATCTGTGTCATTACCCAGGGACAAGCAGGGGCTGTGCTCTAGGAAGCCCCTATCCACGCCATCACCCCGGGACAAGCCGGGATTGTGCACTAGGAAGCCCCTGTCTGCGCCATCACACTGGGACTCTGCCAACTGGATCTGGCCCCTGGGGGAGGATGGACCTCCCTCTTAAGCCCCACCACAGTGGGTAAGCCATGGGGAAACAGAAGCAAGTGAGTCCTGGGGAGAGATGGTGGCTGGTGGGGAGGTGGACGGGGCTGAAGAGCAAAGCCAGCACCCTGAAGAGAGAAAGGGTGCTATAGAAGAAATAAAAAAACATGCAGCATTTAAGTCAGATTGTCCATGAGCATGCTGTGAAAACCCTCCAGGAAAAGAGGATATTTGTAGATGTCCTACTTCCTGTACATCTTGGATCTCATGTAGTCGCTCATCTCAGTACACGTCCTTTGTTCAGCAGACAGGGGACTGCTTGTGACACATAGTGCCCAGCTCCACATGGTTGTATATATAATATTTATATATACATATATTATAAGGGCGGTCACACCCCTGTAATTATGGTTGATCTGGGGTTTCTATGCTGAACTCAAATTTTTAATATCTTTGCAGCCGTTCAACCAATTTGCACAAAATTTTCCATACGCAGTCTTGTGTGGTAGATCTCTGAATGTACCAAGTCTGGTTGGATGTGCAGTTTTCAAGATCTGGATAGTAAAAGGAATTTTTTTTAAATTTTTTCCCATTGGTTTAAATGGGATTTTCCTTGAATTTGGCTACAGTCCAAATGGTTTGGAAAATTAGTCTGACATTTTCAGGGTAGAAAGGGGCTGACTCACAGATGTGCCTTTTGCTGGTTTGGTGAAAAAAATCCATTCGAAAGTTATTCCAGTTTAAAATATTTATAAATTGGTTCTGAGTATGCTCAGTAAGGACCTCAAAATAGCTGTATGAAACGAAAAAAGAATTATTTGTTCATATTTACGTCATTCTTTTTCGTTTGAGGAAACTCTTTTTCATTTCGCCGCCATGTTGTTTTCAGTTTTGCCTGAAAATTAAAATTAAGAACCAACTGATGTACCTTGCTTACTGGGACCCCCTTAGCAGGATTCTGCACTTATCTGTTGCAAAAATCTCCTGGAAATATGTTTTGTTTTTTTTGTTTTTTTTTAACATTATAAGTCTTGTTTCATATTGTGTAATACGAAACAAGATAATGTTTCGTATGACGAGATATGAAACCTGTCATATGAAACAAGTTCTTTTTTCATATGCCTGTAATAAAGAAACCAGTCCCTCAATGTCTCGTTTTGGCACTCTCCATCCTATCTCTGTCCTGAACTCTGATCTTTATCCCCATTCTTTCCCTGGTGTCTAGTGGCCCCCCACCCTCCGATGGCCATCCCCTTGTTTTTAAGTTCGCCCCCGCCCCGAATGGCACCCTGTTGTTTTTTAATGATACTGCCGACATTGGGGTGCCCAGTCCCTGTGTCAGCATTACAAGCCCCTTCCCCTAGCAATGTGGAACACTGGGGAGCCCACCCCAGTGTCCCAAATTCAAGATCCTATGAGAAGAAAACAGTCCCCGACATTTTTTAACCTGAAATAAAGAAAACCGTCCTTGTTGGTGCCCTCTCCCCCATCCTGACCCTCCCACTGCACACCCACCACCCCCCCTTACTTGCCATCAGAGGTTGAACGCTGTCATCTTCTGTGGACCGGGACTGCACTCTTCAAAGCCGAACCGCCAACTGAGGAATCAAGGTAATTGACGTATAATGTATTTCAATAGTGTTTTGAACTTATGTTCATAACTTTGCCAATTTTGGGAATTTTTTCACCAAATATTTAACATAACCTTTTGGGGACACCACCTCATGAACACTGGTACTGTCATTTTGTTAATCGGGCCTGGAAGGTGATTTTGTGATCACTGTGCAAAATCACCTTTCGGTATCAAATAACGAAATGTCACCACTAATGTTCATGAGGTGGGGTGCCAAAAGCGCCATGTTGAAAATTTGGTGAAAACATTGCTAAAAATGACTGAGTTATGAGTGTGCATTGAAAGTTTTCTACTCATGCACGTAACTTTGCTAATTTTCAATATTTTGATTTCAAATTTAACATAGCCATTTTTTCACACCACCTCATGAACAGTACAGCTGTCATTTTTCACATCCTGTCTGAAACGTCTTTTTGCACCTGTGGCACGGCATTACATTTTGGCACGAATTTGAACATTTTCACATATGGGATTTATGAGGTGGGGTCACATGAAGACTATGTTCAAAATTTGGGGTCAAAATATGAAAAAATGCCAAAGCTATGACCATTCATTGGAATTTCACTACGCTCGCTCATAACTTTGCAAATTTTAAATATTTTGACTCCAGATTTTCAAAATAGCCTTCTTATTACCCCCACCTTATGTATGTCACAGCTGTCATTTTTCAAATCTTTCCCAAAATGTCTTTTTGCACCTGTGGTGCGGAATGGGGTTGTAGTTGCGCAGAATTACATTTTGGCTGGGATTTGACAGTTTTCTGTACTGGGTACAAAAAAGCGGGGTAATAAGATGACTATACTGACAATTTTGTCACTGTTGTCCTATAAATGGAAGCACAGGGCCCAAAGGGCCCTGCCCTTCCACAGTTACATACATATACACATCTATGGAGGTCCGGGCCCCGAGCTCCCACAGACATATAAGGATACGATTATACTGTCTCACAAAGTAAGGGAATTAATTGCGAAAACCTCAGTTAATGCATCAGTTAGAGTTGTTACTAAAGCGACAAAAGCAGGGAAATGTAGTGTTAGTGTTTCCAACCCTGACACCCCACCCTGCAGACATTGACAGGCGTTGAGGGTGTGCCTTGGGGGTCAGCAATGAATTTCCTTACTTTTTGAGATAGTATAATCGTATCCTTATTTTCCTGTGCTCCTATTCCTCCATAGATGTGTATGTGTATGTAGCTGTGGAAACATAGGGCCCTGCACTTCCATTTATAGGACAACAGTGACCAAACTTTCAGCATAGCCATGGTATTACCCCACCTCATGTACCCAGTGCAGAAAACTTTTAAATCCCCTCCAAAACATAACTCTGCAGACTCGAAACTTCAATCCGTGACACAGGTGCAAAAACACATTTTGACCAGGATTTAAAAAATGACAGATATGACATACATGAGGTGGGGTAATAAGAAGCTTATGTTGAAAATTTGATCAAAATATTTAAAATTCAAAGTTACAAAGCGTGCATAAGCGAAATTGCAACAAATGTCATAACTCTACCATTTTGATAATTTGACCCCAAATTTTAACATTCCCTTTCTTATGACCCTACCTCATGAACAGTATGACTGTCATTACACAAATCCTGCGGAAAGTGAATTTCACTATCGGCATGAAATCACCTTCCAGCAGGAGTTGTATAACAGTCCTATTGCTGTTGAGGTGGGATCCCCAAAAGGCTATGTTGAAAATTTGGGGTCAAAATCTCAAAAATTGTTAAAGTTATGAATTAAAGTTGAACCCCCACTGAAATCATTGGACCGCATTTACCTTAGTTTCTCATATTGCGGTTGCCGGTTCCACCAGCAAGACGTATCTTTAATCGGGAGAGCGGATCTCGAACCTGGGACCTCTTCAGGTGAGTGAGAGTGTGTAGGGGTGTCAAGGGGGGTGTGGGGAGGTGGATGCACAGTGGGAGATCAGGTGGGGGGTGCGGGTGTGATCAGCGATGGACTTTTTTCCTTTACAGGTTAAAAAAGAAATGAAAAAAATACATACTGCGATCTTGTTCCCGGGCTGTTTGTAGAGCTATGAAACGATGCAGAAATACTCAGTAATGGTGGGAATGGGGGGTGGACCGGGGAAACTCAGTTCTGGGAGCGACATTAAAAGACTGAATCAGTTCCAGTAGTAGAATAGGGAAGAACTTCTCCTGTGTAAAATGTACATTGCAAAGGAAATTAAATTGACTAAAAAGTATAAAAATGTAACCTACAGCAGCAAGTTTTTAAGTGGGGGCACGCACAGACAACCCACAGGAGAATGAGTCCAGGGTGTGGCCACACCCCCAGCCATGTCCAGCATAGGTGGTGAGTCACACCCTTATGGGCCACCCAGCGTCCCAGTGGTAAGCCTTCTGAGCAGGAGACTTAAAGAGAAAATGGATTAAGGCTCCTGGAGGGGGAACCTGAGGTAGCTATGTATAGAAAGTGAAATTACAGTGGTAATTGCATAAACGTTTATTGGTAGTGCAGTATACCAAGCATCGTCCAAATGCGGTACCCATTGAAGAACATGTATACCGCTACCATGCAATGACATGCGGTGTGCAGTAATAGTATACTTTTGTGTGACTACCCAGTTTTCTTTCCTGGTGGCTAGTGGTATCCCTCACCCTCCAGTGCTCCAGTATTCATTGGTGGCAGTGGCATCCCCCTTGACAGTCCCTTTTTATTTTTTTTCCTGTAAAGAAAAAAATGTCCCTCGTTGTCATTTGCTCATTTGTAACCTGCAAAAGAAAATCGTCCATCGACGATTCTACCCATACAGTATGACTGTCATTAGGCAGCTCATGCCAGAGAGGAGATTTCGCAGTTGGTTCGTGAAATCACCTTTCCAGTGGGATTTGTGTAATGACAGTTATATTGTTCATGAGGTGGGGTCATAAGAAGGCTATGTTGAAAATTTGGGGTCACAATGTAAAAAAAATGGTTGTGTTATGACCATTCATTGCAATCCCACTATGCACGCTCATAACTTTGGAAATTTACTATAATTTCACCCCATGTTTTCATTATAGCCTTGTTATTACCCCACCTCATGTATGTGATACGTCATTTTTCAAATCCTGGCCAAAATGTATTTTCGCACTTACTTCCACTGTAACATAAGGATACTGTTATACTGACTTTTTTTTTTTTTTTAAATAATTTTTTTACGGGTGTAGTCCAGACTTTTATTTGCTTTATTTCAAAGTTTGGGAGTACTACGAGCGACCGGAAGTAAACCAGAGCGGTACTTCCAGTTGGATCCCATAAATTGCTCGCCTGTGCAAGCACTACCTCAGGTAGAAGCAGAAAATGATTCAGGGTGCAGGCAGTAGCCTAATGTAAAGGCTGTTCACTGGGGGACATCTGTTTTATGAAACTTGGCTGCGGTGTATAAGGCAGGAGTATCTGGTCACAGATTATGTGACCCAGGGGAAAGACATGGACTGCTGCAGCTTGCTGACGTTTGGGGGAAACTTTCCAAGTACCCCTTGTGCCACTATTGTGCCCTGTTAAGAGCAGTTATGCGAGTGTAGTCCAGACCTGTATTTGCTTTATTTTAAAGTTTGGGAGTACTACAAGCGACCAGAAGTGAACCAAAGCGGTATTTCCAGTTGGACCCCATAAATTGCTCGCCTGTGCGAGCGGAGGCGAAAACTGGGTGGAGGCAGGTGCTGTTTAGAAACTATTAAGTAACTTAACTTCAACTCATCATTGAACTGTGTGCTACTTGTAAAATGGATACTACCAATGACATACTAAAACTAATGCGCCAGGAAAGTACCTTAATTCAGTTTTCTAGTTGTAATATGTACATAAAAAAAGCATCAACAACCTGTTCCAGTGGGTTCACTTGTGTAAAATGCCAGGCATTTAACAACGTACGACATAAACTTACAGCCACGCAAGTAGAATTAAAGAACTTGCAGACGCTGGCCCGTCAGTGCAGTGGTTGGATTTCTGCTTGCGATGCTGGCGACCCCGGGTTCGGGAGCAGACTCGGGGCGCTGGAGGGCCGACCAGGAAGAAAGCTTCAGTGTCTCAGGGACTGCTGGTCTTCTGGGGGAGTGGAATGGACCAGGCCCGTAGTTGTTTCCGACCTCGGGCGGTGAGGCCCGAAAGGCAAGTCCTGTTGGTAGCGGGGGCGGTCAGGGAGCTGTGTGGTGGAGACGCTGGCACCTATTGCCTTGATGTCAGGGCATAACACCACATGGGAAGAAATGGAAGAAAAATACTGCAGGAATGACGGGTAGACGGAGCACCAGTGCTGACCCTGATTCTACTGCTTGCCTGACCACCGGGGGACCCGATGAAAAATCCAGAGACATCATGGGTGTAGGGCCCCACCCTGTACCCGCCTGTGGGGGGGGGGTATGACCACGGCTCCATGGGGGAACCCCCAGGATTCAGGTAATGCAGATCGCGCGGTAGCACCAGGTGTCTCCTGAAAAGCAGAGCTCCGGGTTGGGAGGAGGACAAACAGAAAGTAAAAAAAAAAAAAAAACTTGCAGGAAATCAAACAAATTGAAAGATTTATAAACACTGTTAATGTACAGTCCAAGACATCTGAACGCTAGTGAGTCACAGCCTAATAAGAAAAGAACTAGAGAGAATGAAAACAATATTAGTGGAGAGGCATCTGAGGAAAACAATAAAAAAGAGTAGGGCTAACACTGGGAATAACCAGAAGGATGACTGGAGTCGGGTAAGTAGTGACAACAGGAGCAGGAAAGGAAAGAGGGTGATGAGCTCTTCAGAAATTTCAAACCCCAATATGATACGATTGACTAATAGAGACACAATATTATCTGAGACAAATGACAATGATATTGGAACCAGGGCACAAGAACCCAACCTATCAAGGCAAATGGTGGTCTTGGGTGATTCCATTATTAAACTGTGACCATATTATATGTGCACTGGACAAATAAACTAGGATGGTATCCAGCTTCTCAGGGGCAATGATAGAAGATATCAGAGCTGTAGCACCAAACATTGAGAAATAGAGGCACTAAACCAATTGTAGTAATACACATAGGTACAAATAATGTTGGCAAACACCACAAAAATATATCAGTAATGATATTACTGAATTGGCAGAAGATTTAAAGAAGTTAGGGGCAGAAGTCATAGTACCTAGTATTCTACCGATTCCAAGAGCATGAACTGAAAAAAACAGAACGACAAACAGAATAAACAGCAGTGTTAAAAACAGGTGTGAAACAAGCGGCATAAGGTTCATTGACTCCTGGGTATATTTTTTAGAACTGGAACCACCTATATAGTCAGGATGGTCTCCACCTTAACAGACAGGGTGCATGCATTCTAGGAAGATTAATAAAGGCTAACTTAGAAATAATTCCTTTAAACTTGTAAGGGAATGGGGGTCAGGGGTGGAAAATTCCAAAACTATCTCCAACAGAATGACAGAGATGGGCTATAAAGGACTAGCTAAGCCGCATTCCATCAGATGTTTCCTAAGTAGTGTAAGAAGTTTACAAAACAAGAAGGGGGAACTGGAAACTATACTTAACCCTGAAAATAAGATCGACATACTGTAGCACTGATCACAGAAACTTGGTGGGATACAGGGGTTTCCGGGGATAAAAACATACCAGGTTGCTCACTAATCAGACTGGACAGAAACAATTCCAGGGAAGGAGGTGTTGCAGTATACATAGCATGCTCCATCCCCTTCACTGAAATTACTGATACAATTAAAAAAAAATAGATTTGATAGAGAGATCATATGGCTGTGCATAAACCCCAGATCACATGAGAAATGAAACCTAGGATTCTGTTATAGACCCCCAAATACTGAACTGGATAAAAACAATGACATGATAGAAGAACTTGACACTGCTTGTGGGATGGGTAGGACAGTCCTTGTTGGTGATCTGAACTACAAAGACATTAATTGGATAAATGCAACAACAACAAATAGGCAAAACATAGAGTTTCTTGAAGCTTCCTTAGAAAATACTCTACAACAACATGTAGTGTCACCCACCAGAGGTGACAATTTACTAGACTTAGTAATTACTACAGAAGACATTAGCATACTGAAATGTGAAGTCACAGCTCCACTGGGATCAAATGACCATGCCAGTATTTACTTTGAAATGCAAGGAAGCATCCCCAAATCAAAAGGATGTACAGAAATCTACTTGTGTAAAAATGCTAATAAGGGGCTAATGAATAAAGAAATGGAAAATATAAACTGGCAAAATACCTTAGCAGGAAAAACTGTGGAAGAAAACTGGAATATTTTTAAAACAATTACTGGTACCATTATAAATAAAAATGTTAAGAAACTCAAAAAAATACAACCAAAAAGGACTAAAACCAAAATGGCTGAAAACAAAATCTAAAAGCGTATCAGAAATAAAAATAAGCAGTACACTAAATATCAACAGGACAGGACAGAAACTAATTGGACAATGTTTAGAAGCACTCAGAAGAAATGTAGGAATGCCATTAACAATACAAAGAGGAATATAAAAGCACACTTGGCTATGACTGCTAACAACAACTGTAAACAATCCTATGGGTACATAAACTCACTTAAAAAGACTAATTGGGGTATTACAACTGTTATAAACAATCACAACATAGTCATAGAACCAATAGAGATTGCAGAAATCTTTAACAACCAGTTCTGTGAAATATACTCTGAACCTTAAGCGGTATACACACCATTATTTCGTCAGAAGGAGAAAACCATAATCAGCACCAGAGAAATAACTAATAAGATAAAAGGGCTTAAACCACATGGTGCACCGGGACTGGATGGAATAATCCCACAAGCACTAAAAATACTAAAGGAATAATGCCCTCCAGGGTGGGTGTTATGCTGGGATAACATCCCACCTTGGGTGGTTGGGTCCAACACCCAAGAAGGGATGTTATCCCAGCGTAACACCACGCACTCGACCACCTCGATGGCACGGAGGTGGCAAGCTGGCTGCGCGGAGCCTGGGGACCGGCGCCATCCTGCTGGTCGGCACTGTTTTCCACCTGTTTTCTCCTGTCCCAATCACGGCTGTGCGTGGTGGAGGAACGCCGCATGCCAAGGCAGACCCACGACACCTCCCAATGCGCGGCTGCATACCGACCACACTGTCACCGGACTCACCTGGCAGCGGCCGGTGGCAGGAGTGAGAGGGACCTCCTGGGAGAGGAGAGCCTCCCGGCTGCTCAATCCAGCCTCCCCCGCCAACCCCAGCTCGCTTCCTGAACCCAGGTGCTGGCATAGGCGAGGTGTGGTGTCTAGCGCCTCAATGCTTAGTGCCACCAGGCCGTTATACTATCTCGATGGAGGGATGGGAGCATCCCACCGTAAAAAAAAAGGATGCTGTTATACTATCTCGATGGAGGGATGGTAGTGCAGGGTCCAAAGGACCCTGTGCTCCCACCATAAAATAAGGATGCTGTTATACTGTTTCTGCCTTGATGGAGGGATGGAAGCGCAGGGTCCGAAGAACCTTATGCTTCCACCGTAAAATAAGAATACTATTATACTATCTCGAAATGTAAGGAAATAAGTTGCAAAAAAACTTTGTTAATGCGTCAGTTAGATTCAAAGTGACAAAAGCAGGGAAATGTGGCATTAGGGTTTCCAAACCTAACACCCCATTCCCCACTCTGCATAGACCCACAGGTGGGGGAGAGGGTCTGTCTTGGGCGCTGTGAACCCTAACGCTCACCCCATTCTCCTGTGCTGTTGCCATGTCACGTAATTTTGTAATGGAGTGGGGAGAGTGTTAGGGTTCATGGTGCCCAAGATAGACCCCCCCACCTGTGGGTCTATGCAGGGTGGGGAATGGGGTATTAGGGTTAGAAACCCTAACACCACATTTCCCTACTTTTGTCGCTTTAACCCTAACTTATGCATTAACGAAGTTTTTTGCAAAATATATATATAATCTATGGGATACATGATGGGCAGGAGTGGGATATGGAAAATATTCTCACTCCTGCAGAGTGAGCTCTATGTTCTCACGAGTGCCAAGTGTGTGATTTATACCTTGGGGGTGAGAGCTTTAGGAAAAACAATTTCTGTTTCTGTTTGTTTTCTGCTCATTCTGTATGTGGTATGAGTGTGTGTGTGTGTGTGTGTGTGTGTGTGAGTTCTGAATAGACAGGGAGTCAGATACACAATGAGACACAAGTGAGTGTGTTTTGCAAAGCTAATTGAGTAAGTTGCAGCTTTAGAGAGAAAGAGAAACTGTTGCAGGTAGCACTGAGAAAGAGAAACTGCTGTGTGAAGGAGTTTCGTTTAGAATTCGGGTTATTTTGAAGCAGAGATCAGCACAGTAATGAGCTAGGAGTGTTAGAAACACAATGGGACACAGGTGAGTGTGTTTTGCAAAGCTAATTGAGTAAGTTGCAGCTTCAGTGAGAAAGAGAAACAGTTTTCTGAAGTAGTTTCATTTAGAATGCAAGCTGCAGTGAATATATCCTCACTCTGGCGACATCAGCAGAGTGTGGATAAATGGCATTTATCCTCATTCTGCTGATGTCATCAGGATTTATCCTCACTGCAATGGAAATAACACAGGATATTCTACTGAGAAAGCTCTCACTCCCATGGTATAAATGAGGGATATGCGGGGGGCGCCTGTGGGATAACGAAGTTATTTGTACAGTTGCCTGTGACCTCGGGTAACATCACGAGTGGCAAGCCGCGAGTGAGGAGTGCCGAGTGGTCACCTAGCAACTGTACAAATAACTTTGTTATCCCACAGGCGCCTCTGAGATTTGATTTATGCAATAGGATATTTTGGGTTCAGTTTTGTTATATTTTATTTTTACTTAAGTTCCTTTCCTTGTCTTTTCTCTATGCCTGGCTGTTGTGGTGAGAAAGAGGGAAAAATTGCTTTTTTTTCTTAAGAGTGTTTTCATTTAAAATGTGGTTCCGGTTTGGGGGGGGGAGGATTTGGTTAGGGTGTACATTTTATGAGTCTGTGGGACTGTGATTGCTCGGGTTGTAAAGAGCACTGTGAGAAGGTGAAAGTGAAACTGGGAGGCAGTACTGCTGAGCAGACAGCACATGTGGTGGTGGAGGGAGTTGTTCATTTTCCTTACATGTTTAATGTGTTCTACTGCACCTAGTAACAGAGTTACTGGTGTACAGTGGGACTGTCTCTAGGATTAGTGGGTGACCTGATTAGGCAGTAGGGGTATCTTGGAATAGGGGGAACCTGGTGGCTCACCCAAGGAAAACTATTTGAAAGGGGATGGAACCACACATCATTAGGGCGGCATCTTTGGGAGGGTGGTGGGGTGCACAGGGTGTGGAGCAGCCATGATACTGGACTGGGCTTGGAAGTTTGGTGGTTGCCCAGTGTGCTACCAGCTGGCACAGCTTGGGAGGAGGTTGCAGGGACGAGAGAAAGCTGGGGGAAGGGGTGGTATGGTTGGGGAGGGCTGGAAATCTCCCACAGGGTTGCACCAAGCACTGGGGCGGGGGTATAGGGAAAGGAGTGCAGGAGAATACTCAGGGGTCACATAGGGACCCTGGCAGAGGGGGCCCAAAAGGACACTACCAAGGAAGCAGGCAGGTAACTGGGGACCCTCACAAAGGGGGGACGGAGGGACAACATTCTCAGGGAAGTAGGCGGATAGCCAGTGCTGGACAGAAGGAAGCAAGGCAGGGAGGTGGATCAGACCTTATACTTAGTAACCGCTTCAATTCTCTTCTTCTGCTCAAGGATGGGGGGGGATGTAGCCATGACAGAGGTGGTTAGAGACGGAAAGGGTGTGGGAGTGGGGGGCAGGAGGCAGGGGCCAGATAGCAGGAAGAACAGGGGGGACCTGGAATGCAGGAGAATGGGGGGAGTAGTAGATCGGAGCAGGGGGAAGAGAGAGGAAAGCGCAAGGAGAAGGACCAGTTGGGAGGAAAGGTAAAGAAGGACCAGAAGTACAAGGATGATTCAGTAAAGAGAGCTGAGGGGTTAGGCCAGGGGAGCACGATGAGCAAGGAGGAACTAAATGGAGACAGGAAGGAAGGGAGGATGAGCCAGGCTAGTTTAGCAGATGGGGGAGAAGGACCAGTTGCGAGCAGTGAGGGGGGAATTAACAAGGTACAGAAGGATTCTCAGGAGGAGGAGAGGCATAGGATTGGAGGGGAGGGAGTGGCCATGGTAAATAAGGAACGGGTGGCATGTGGCACCCAGATAGGGGGAGGAACAAGGAGCCAGCTGGGTGGGGGGGCCGGTAGAAAGGATGAGGGACATGGAAGGGAAATGGAGGAAAGGAGTGGTCAGAGTGCTCCTGCTGGGGATTCTATGATCAGGGTATCAAATGGGATGGGAGGAGGAAGAAGCCTGGCCAGTTAGAACAAGATGCTTCCCTGGACTAGCAGTGTACAGGGCTAAACACGAGGTATATCAGCTGGCAAAGGACTATGGGGTTCCCCAGACATACTGGTCCACCTGGGCACAAATGACATTGAGGAAATAGCGAGCTAGAGATACAGGCAAGATTCAGGGAGCTGCTGGGGTCTGTCATGACATAGGATGCACAGTTTCCTTCTCAGAAATCCTGCCAGTGCCAAGGGCTAGTGGGGAACACAAAAGAAAAATTAGGAGATAAACCAGTGGCTCAGGGAGTGGTGTGAGGCCAGAGGGTATGGGTTGATGGGGATTGGGGAGACCTGGGAGGATAAGGAGCTGTATGCTAGAGATAGACTACATCTCAATTTGGAGGAGGGAATCCTTAAGTTGAAAATGGAGGAGTTCATTGGTGAAAAGTGGGGTTTAAACTTGTGAAGGGGTGGGATGGGAGAAAAGGCAGTCAAGGGATGCCGATAAAGGAGGACTCTGTCTCCACCCTGGGGACCAGGAGGATTGCAGGAAAAGACCAACTGGCAAAGTGCAGACCAGGAGAAAACAGAATCCCAAGGAACACGAGCAGGGAAATGAAACCATAGGGAAAGGGTGGAAGGTAGTCCTGCTAAATGCCAGGAGCTGGCAATAAAATGCCTGAGCTCCAGGCGATGTTAACTGAGGGAGCAGTGGATGTGGCAGCGGTCACTGAGACTTGGGCCACTGCAAGACATGACTGGGACCTGAACCTGGAGGGTTACACTATGTTCAGGAAGGACAGGGGAGAGGGAAGGGGAGGAGGGGTAGCAATGAAGGTAAAAAACTGCATTGGCATGGGGGAGTTGAGGAGGCGGAGGGAACCGTGGAGGCGATTTGGGTCACCTTGATAACAAGGGGGGCAAGAGTAAAATAGAGTGGTGTATAGACCCCTGCCCTGGCGGAGGAGCTGGAGGACAGTCTGGTGGCAGATGTTAGGAGACACTGCAGACTGGGCAGAGGAAAGGTGGTGGTGTTAGGGACTAAACATGCCAGGAACAGACTGGGAGACTATGACATCCTCTGTGACCAGGAACAGAGGTTGTTGGATGTCTTTCAAGACGTTCCCTAACTCAGCAGGTGAGGGAACCGACCAGGAGGCACGGTACTGGATGTGGTCCTGGCAGACAGTGACCAGATTGGGGGCCTGGAGGTAAGGGACCCATTGGCGGGGAGTGACCATGCCACGGTCTGGTTCTGCCTGGACCTAGGAGGGGTAGAAGGCTGCACAATGACGGAAGTAACCGACTTCAGGAGGGTGGATTTTAAGGAAATGGGAAGGATCCTTAAGGAGCATTTGGATGGGATTGGGTCAGACATGGACGCTAATAGTAGGTGGGAAATCATCAGGAGAGGGGTGCAGGATGCTACCAGCACCTGTGCAAGAGTAAGACGAAAATGCGTGGGGCCCAAAACCCTGTTGGTGGACCAGGGAGGTCCAGGAGGTGGTGCGGGAAAGAAGCAGCCTATAAGAAATTCAAGTGCTCAAGGAGTGAAAGGGATCGAGGAGTATGAGCTGTTGGCTAGAAGGGCCACTAGAGTGGTGAGGGCGGCTAAGGCAAGGAAGGAGCAGAACCTGGCCAGGAAATTAGGAGAGGAAAAGGGTTCTTTAGTACATTGGGGAAAGACAAAGGGTGAAGGGCAGATTAGCAGGATTAAATCAGGGAGAGATGGGCACAAGACCCAGAGGAGCAGGCTGAGGTACTAAATGAGTACTTCCCCCAGTTTTCACCAGGGAAAATGGGATGCTGCATCATACATGGGAGGAGACAGAGATAATGAGGAGGGGGGGACCCTTACCAATCGGCAGGTCTGGGGAGAGGGGGGGGCATCACTGGCAGGTGGGGGGAGGGCTAAGCAGGGAGAAGAGGTACTGGAAGTGGAAATCACAGCAGAGAGAGTGAGGGAAGCCCTCAGCGACCTTAAGACGGAGAAAGCACCGGGGCCGGATAAATTACATCCTAGAGTGCTGAAGGAACTTGCAGACGTCCTGGCGAAACCCCTGGCAGAGCTTTTCACCATCTCTCTGAGGACAGGGTGGGTGCCCCAAGACTGGAAGGTGGCGCATGTAGTGCCTATCCACAAGAAGGGATCAAGGGAGGTGGCAGGGAACTACAGGCCTGTCAGCCTGACATCAGTGGTGGGCAAGGTGATGGAGGGCATTGTCAAGGAGTGGCTAGGGGGCCCTGGATAAGTCAGGGTGCCTGGATGATAGACAGCATGGATTCATCCCGGGAAATCGTCGAGACAAACCTGGTGGAGTTCTATGACTGGGTGACAAGTGCCTTGGACCTGGGTAGACCAGTGGATGTCCTCTTCTGGATTTCAGCAAGGCATTTGACTCTGTTCCTCACGGGGCCTGTTGGATAAACTAGGAGAAATGGGGTGGAAACCAGATGATCCGATGGATAGGCAATTGGCTCCAGGACCGGACCCAGAGGGTCGTAGTTGGTGGGATAATCTCTTCCCCAAGGAGGGTCATTAGTGGGGTCCCACAGGGATCAGTCCTTGGGCCCCTTCTGTTCAATGCCTACGTATCTGACATAAGGACAGGAATCAGGAGTGAGATGAGTCTCTTTGCAGATGACTCGAAACTGGGGGCAGTGGTGGATGGGGAGGAGGGGAGGGTGGCCCTGCAGGGGACCTGGAGGCTCTGGAAAGATGGTCTAGAAGTGGGCGCTGAGGTTTAATGCGGGAAATGCAAGGTACTCCATCTGGGGCCAGGAAACCCAGGCCAAGTGTACACCCTGGGGGGGGAAATACTACAAGTCTTAATGGCTGAGAGGGACCTGGGGGTGGTGGTGGATGTCAAGATGAACAACTCTGAGACTTGTAGGAGGGCAGCAGCCAAGGCCAACAGGATGCTGGGATGCATCGCTAGGGGGATCACCTCCAGAAGGAGGGAAGTGATACTCCCCTGTATAACTGCTTGGTGAGGCCGCACCTGGAGTACTGCGTGCAGTTTTGGAGGCCTCACTTAAAGAGGGACATTAACCTCCTGGAGAGGGTCCAGAGGAGGGCAACCAAAATGATTTGGGGCTTGGGGGACAGGACCTATGAGGAGAGGCTCGAAGAGCTAAATATGTACACTTTGGAAGAGAGAAGGGACCGGGGGGACATGATAGAGGTCTTCAGGTACATGAAGAGGTAAATGGGGAGGAACAGTGAGGGTGCTTCAAGGAAGGAGGAAGGGGCCACTAGAGGCATGGGTGGAAGCTGGAGGGGGAAGATTCAGGGAGAAAGGAGGAGGTGCTACTTCACTGAGAGGGTGGTAGAGCCATGGAATGCACTACCTAGGGGCTGGTGGAGGCGGAGACAGTGGAGGGGTTCAGGAGGGTGGGACAGGTACAGGGGAAGGGTTCAGGAAGCAAAATCCAATGCAGCAAGAATATCCGGAACTGGGAAGGGAGAAGCCAGAGAAGGCGAGGGGGACAGCAAGGTCAGCACCCAGGGTGGGGGCTGACCAAACGAGCAGACACGAAAGACCATTAGGCCTATTCTGCTGGCATTTTAGTATGTTAGTATGATGCAGTCACTGTGTGGATAAATGGGTGATGATGTAATCACTACGTGGATAACTTCGAGTTATCCACATAGTGATTACATCATCCCCCAATTATCCACACAGTGACTCAGATAACTGAAGTTATGTGTCAGTTTTTATCCTGGCAACTTGCAACATATATATATTACGGTAGCACAGTAGTGCTACCATAGTTAGGGTTGAGTAGCACTTTTAAGGTTAAAGGGTCAAATTTTGCACCTTAATAACTTTGCCACTGTTAAACGGATTTACCTGAAATTTGGTATGCACAATTGGGAATGGTAGATCTTGGCATCTGCCAAGTTTCGTACCAGTCGGGTATACAGCTTTAGAGTTAAGCGACAACCAATTGCGCAATTACCCTTCTTTGCGATTTCTCTCGCCTACAGGTCGCACGGTTTGCGCGACTGGTCCGAAATCTTCAGGAAACATGCAACCTTGGTCCCCGATGTGCCTTTTGAAGATTTTGTGAAAAAATATTGAACGGTTCAAAAGTTATTCAAAAAACAAGTTTCCATTATAAGTCAATGGAAAAAGTTAAAAAGTTCAACACTTTCGCAAATGCAGTTTTTACTTTCGCAAATGGCCCTTTTACTTTTGCAAATCCACCATTTTGTTTTCAGTTGGTGATCAGAAAAATGCTTGGCATTTAAATTTGGGACCCTCTAGCAACACAATTCTTTTTGTGTTTACCTAGTCGGACCCTGAGGATGCTAGGCATGTCTTTATTTTGAGGTTAAACACCCTAGAAATATGTTTTCCAAGTTTCTGGAAAAAGTACTTTCGCAAAGTAGTGTCACACTCATAAAAGTGTCGCAAATTTTTGTGAAAGCTTTCACAAATTGCAACACTACTTTTCCAGGCTATGGCAAAATGACAGCAATTCTTTGCCACCTTGCTGCAAAAGAATGGTTTGGTCTTTTGGGCTGAAGTTTGGAGGGAAAGCAGCCAACACCTCACAGATGTGCCTTTCAGTGCTTTGGTGAAAAAAATATTACAGGGAGGCAAAGTTACAGCACTCCAAAATTAACACTTTTTCCCATAGGATAACATTACGGCGTCTGCCGCATTACAGGAATCCTTTGCCGCCCTGCTGCAAAGTAACGGTTTGCTCTTTTGGGCTGAAATTTGGAGGGAAGAAAGCCAACATCCCACTGATGTGCCTTTTAGTGGTTTGGTGAAAAAATATTACAGGGCGGCACAGTGACAGCACTCCAAAGTTAAAACTTTTCCCCATTGGATAACATTACGGTGCCTGTCGCGCCTTTTAGGGCCCATATCTCGGAAATGGTGCGAGATACGGACTTTTCATCGCAAAAATGTTTAGCTCCCTGCTGGGGGGTTAAGTACAAAACTAGCCAGGAAATTCATAATTTATATGAAATTTAAATTTTATTTCTACGTCGTACGGTTCCTGAGATATAAGCAGTTTAGTATTCCAAGTCCTCATTTTCTGCTGAGAGGCCCATTATTATGTATACATTCTTTGTTTTCACTGTGTTTTCCAATGCATTTTTTGGGGGAAAGAAGGGTGTACCCTTTCGTTACTGTCCCAGTTAGCGTTTTCAGTTGCGTTTCTGTTACCGTTTGCGGCACCATTACCGTCTACGCCACCGTGTGCATTACGGTTTGCGTTTTCACTTGTGTTTGCGTTTCTGTGTCGTTTGGCATTATTGTTGCTGTTACCATTACCAATTTCATTTGCAATTGTGGTACCATCACGTGCATTACGGTTTGCGTTTTCATACGCGCTTGCATTTCTGTTTCTTTTGGCATTATTTTTGCTGTTACTGTTACCATTTGCATTTACAATTGCGGTACCATGACCGTGTGCATAACTGTTAGTGTTTCTGTACTCGCTTGCATTTGCATTTCTCTTTCCTTTGGCGTTATTGTTGCCGTTTCCGGTACCATTTTTGTTAACAATTGCAGTTCCGTGACCATGCACGTTACGGTTTGCGTTTCCGTACGTGCCTCCGTTCCTGTTTCTGTTTCCTTTAGCATTATTCTTCATGTTAACTTTACCATTTGCATTTACTATTGCGGTACCGTGGCTGTGCGCGTTACAGTTTGCATTTACATGTGCACTCGCATTCGCGTTTCCGTTTCTGTTCCCTTTCACATTCTTTTTGCTGTGACACTTAACATTTCCATTTAAAATACCGCTGCCATCACTGTTCACGTTACCAGTTGTGTTTTCATACACGCTTCAATGTCCGTTTGCGTCACTGTTCGCTTTGGCGTCACTTTGCGCTTGCGTTTCTATTAACATTTCCTTTACCATTTATGTTTCTGTTACCATGTGTGCCACTGTTGGCACTTCTGTTTGTGTTGCTGTTCCTGTTACTATGTCACAAGACATCATGTGGCGGGAGCACGGGGGGCCCGAAAGGTCCTCTGCTCCCGGTGCTGCATTACTTTCACTATTTGTTATCATTCTCAAAAAGAAGGAGAAATTAGAGGCAAAAAACACCATTTAATGCATCAATTAGGGTTGTTCCATAGCGACAAAAGTGAGGAAATTTGGTGTTAAGGTTGAAAACCCCCCTTTGACCCCACCCCCAGCCGGCAGCCAGCAGGTGCGCTTGGGGTTGTCCGTCTAACTCTCCTCCATTCTCCTATACCTCTGCTTCTTTACATGTGATGGGGTGAGAGTTAGGGCCGATGACTAGCGTGCACCGATGCTGGTTGGGGGTGGGCTGGGGTTCAAAGGGGTTTCGCTAACATCCAAATTTCCTCACTTTGTCAACTGTGGAAGCTCAGGGCCATCCGGGCCCTGCACTTCTATTTATAGGACAGCAGTGACCAAATAGTCAGCATAGCCACCTTATTACCCTACCTCATGTACCTGGTACAGAAAATTTTTGAATCCCCACCAAAATGTAATTCTGCGCAACTGCAACACCGTCCCACCCCACAGGTGCAAAAACACATTCTGGGCAGGATTTGAAAAATGACAGCTGTGACATACTTGAGGTGGGGGTAATAAAAAGGCTGTGTGGGAAACCTGGGGTCAAAATATTTAACATTTCCAAAGTTACGAGTATGTGAGTAAAATTGAGCAGGAATGGTCGAACTTTGGTATTTTTTTTTTTTTTAATATTTTAATCTCAGATTTTCAACATAGTCTTCTTTATGACCCCACCTCATAAACCCTGTAGGTGAAACTTTTCAAATCCGTGCCAAAATACCATTCCGTCCTACAGGTGCGAAAACACGTTTCGGACAGGATGTGAAAAATGATAGCTGCACTGTTCATGAGGTGGTGTGAAAAGATGGCTATGTTGAAAATTTGGAGTCAAAATATTGAAAATTACAAAAGTTGCCGGGTCGGCTGGGGCGGAGAGGGATTGAGCGTCCGTGGACTGCTCTCCATCTCTGGGGGTGGGGGTAACCAATTGTCGGTGCACTAGCGACCTCTGATAGAGGCTGGGGGCAGTGTACTGGCACTGCATGGAAGGGGGTAAACTTGGGGCACGGCACCGGGAGGGAGCGCGTGCGCGCTCCCTCCATTGGTGTCATTGCACACCCCAGTTCACGCCATGCTAGGAACAGGGAAAATGGTGGTTGTTCGTCGAGGTACCCAGCTCCAAGGGCATCACTGCAGTTACTGGATCCTGTGTCGGCAGAGACAGAAGGGGGGCCTCTCCGCCACCCTGCCACGGGGGGCAAGCCAAGGGGGTATGCAGTGGGGGCCCAACTAGGAGCCGGGGCAATCTGGACGGTGGCTGGAGAATGCGGGACGCCTGGATGTGGATGGCAGACCGGGGCCAAGGTAAGAAAAATGATTAACAAAAAAGAGAAAATTACCAAAGTTATGCACATGCATAGAAACATTTCAACAAATGCTCATAACTTGGCCATTTTTAGGAATTTTGTCACCAAATTTTCAGCATGGTCTTTTTGGGACCCTCCTCATGAATACTAGTGGTGAAATTTCGTTATTCGGTCCTAAAAGGTGATTTTGCGCAGCTACCGTGAAATCACTTCCTGGGACCGATTAATGAAATGACAGTGCCAGTGTTTGTGAGGTCGGATCCCGAAAAGACCATGTTGAAAATTTGGTGAAAAAATTCCCAAAAATGGTAAAGCTATGAACACAAGTTCAAAATGCCATTGAAATACATTATACAGCACTTACCTCGATTCCTCAGTTCACAGTTCAGCTTTGAAGAGTGCAAACGTGTCTTGGTCCACAGAAGATGACCGCCTATGACCTCTAGTGGTAAGTACAGGGTAAGGGGGGGTGGAGTGGGGTGGTGGGTGCTCAGTTTGAGGGTTGGGACAACGAGGGACCGTTTTCTTTTTGTCAGGTTAAAGACATAAAAAGACGTTGTGGGACTGTGTTCTTTTTATAGGATTAAAAACATTAAAATATGTCAGGAGACTGTTTTCTTTTTACAGGATTAAATTAGAAAA